>CM038673.1:480289007-481544023 GCA_021605145.1 Aegilops bicornis | reverse complement strand
GATGTGCACAGATCCTCATGGATGGTGAGCTCCTCCTTCATCTTGACGTCGTGGACACCATCAGAGAACGCTGAGATGATGGCCTCATCCATCACCTTGGGGATCTTGAGACGAGCGCTGTTGAAGCGCTGGATGTACTTCTGCAGGGTCTCTCCAGGCTGCTACCTGATGCGGCGCAGGTCACCCGCGGCCGGGGGGTAGTCGCGAGTGCCTGGAAGTTGGCAATGAAGCGGCTACGCATCTCGTCACAAGAGGATATCGAACCGGGAGGCAGGTTCAGGAGCCAGGTGCGGGCACCATCCTTGAGCGCCATGGGAAACCAGTTCGCCGTGACCTTTTCGTCTCTGTTGGCCGCCTCGATGCCCAGCTCGTAGTGCTGCAGGAACTCCGCGGGGTCGGCAGTATCGTCATAGCGAGGAGGCAGGTCCGGCTTGAACTTGTCGGGCCAGGCGACGCTACGCAGCTCCGTGGTGAAGGCGCGGCAACCTGCTGTGGCCACCGGAGCCCTTTGCAGACGCGGGGCTTGCTCCTGATGGTTCCCGCGCACCGCCGCCAGGGGCAGCACGGGGTCTTGACGCGCTGGTGCAGGGATGCGATCTTGTCGTGCTGGTGCAGGGAGCACGTGAGCGCCTTCTTGAGGCCGAGTGATTTCTTGGCAGCTTCTTTCTTGCCGCACGGGCACCGGACGCGGTGGGTCACGCCCAGAGGCCGCACGCCTTGGAGTCAGGGCGCCTTCTTGGGGAGGAGGTGGTGGAGGTGCTCCCTGAGCCGCGTCTCCCACGCATGACGGAGGGCGAGGCAGCGAGAGGGACGGTACGGGAGAGCCCCCTGCGGCGCTGACGAGCTCGGTGATGCGAGCGAGCCATTCTTCGTAGAGGTCGTCGACGGGGCGGCAGTGTAGGAGCTCATGTGCCAGGAGCAACGCAGCCTGCACGTTCATGGGGGCGCGACGAGCGTGAGACGACGAACCAGCTAGGGTCAGCGACGGAGTGGCGGTGCGGCCTTCCCGCCGCACCGAGGGGTGCAGCGAAGATGCTTGCTGCTCGTTCCCCGCCGGGCCGGTGGCGGCGTTGGCGGCAGGCGACGGAGAACGACGAGGAGGCCCACCGACGGGAGCCATCTGGGCGACGTGGGCGGCGAGAGCAGCTCGGCGCTTAGCGCTGGCTCGACGAGCGTCTGCCATGGATGCGACGAAGTGATGGGACGCAGATCAGCGGAAAAGATTTCGACGCACCCCTACCTGGCGCGCCAAATGTCGGATATCGGGTTCCGACAAAACCCTTAAGGTTCGAACTCTGGGGTGCGCACGAAGATCTTCTCCCTACCGAAACACGCCCACAACCTCGCCGCGATTTCTAAGCTAGCACGATGAACAACACAAGAAACACAAGGTTTATACTGGTTTGGGCTACCGTTGTGGTGTAATACCCTAATCCAGTGTGTGGTGTGGTGGATTGCCTCTTGGGTTGATGATGAACAGTACAGAGAAATAACAGCCTCGCGAGGAGAGGTGTTCTTGTGGTGGTGGAGTGTGGATGAGCTAGGTTCGGATCATATTCCCCCCCCCCCCTCTACTATGGTGGCTAGCCCTATTTATAGAGGCCTTGGTCCTCTTCCCAAATATTGAGCGGGAAGGGAGCCAACAACTGCCATTTTGAAAGGGGACAGCTAGTACAAGCTATCCTGACTAAAGGTGGTCTTCGACTGCCAAAGGCACTGGTGATGACGCCATATTGGGCTCCACGGTGACCTCCGTCCCGCCGCTCTGCTGGTTTTGGTCTCGTTGCACCGATATGGAAACCTTTGCCTGATGCCTCGGTACTCCGCGCCTGCGCTTGCCCCCTTTGCACCAAAGAGGAAACGAGGACACTGCGCAGGCTGGCGCCCGCCTGGTCTTGATCGTCATGGCTTGTGTCATGAGCACCTCGTGAGGCACCCCTTTCCTTGATATCTCCGCCTCCTCGCGAGCCTGCCTGGTGAGGCCGCCCCTGAGGAGGCCTAGTGTCGTTCGCCCCGCGAGGGTCTTGAGTGTTTGTCGATGAAGACGGGTCGTACTGGGCCACTTGCTGAGCCACGCTGCAGGCCGCAGGCAGGCAAGTCTGGGCACCCCCGTTCCCAGAACGCCGACATCATCCTTTCCTCACATGGGACAATGCTCTAGTAGGTAAATGAGAACTATGAACGGTGGCTTTGCCACAAATACGATGTCAACTACATGATCATGCAAAGCAATATGACAATGATGGAGCGTGTCATAATAAACGGAATGTGGAAAGTTGCATGGCAATATATCTCGGAATGACTATGGAAATGCCATAATAGGTGGGTGGTATATGGTGGGTGTTATGGTACCGGCGAAAGTTGCACGACACTAGAGAGGCTAGCGATGGTGGATGGGTGAGAGTGCGTATAATCCATGGACTCAACATTAGTCATAAAGAACTCACATACTTATTGCAAAAATCTATTAGTTATCGAAATGAAGTACTATGCATATGCTCCTAGGGGGATAGATTGGTAGGAAAAGACCATCGCTCGTCCCCGACCGCCACTCATAAGGAACACAATAAATAAATAAATAAATCATGCTCTAACTTCATCACATAACGGTTCACCATACGTGCATGCTACGGGAATCACAAACTTTAACACAAGTATCTCTCAAATTCACAACTACTCTACTAGCATGACTCTAATATCACCATCTTCATATCTCAAAACAATCATAAAGAATCAAACTTCTCATAGTATTCAATGCACTTCATATGAAAGTTTTTATTATATCCATCTTGGATGCCCATCGTATTAGGACTAATTTTATAACCCAAGCAAATTACTATTCTGTTCTAAAAGACTCTCAAAATAATATAAGTGAAGCATTAGAGTTTAACAATTTCTATAAAATAAAACCACTGCCGTGCTCTAAAAAGATATAAGTAAAGCACTAGAGCAATATTGTCTAGCTCAAAAGATATAAGTGAAGCACATAGAGTGTTCTAATAAATCATGATTCATGTGTGTCTCTCCCAAAAGGTGTGTAAAGCAAGGATGATTGTGATAAACTAAACAGCAAATATTCAAATTATACAAGACGCTCCAAGCAAAACACATATCATGTGGTGAATAAAAATATAGCCTCAAGTAAAGTTACCGATAGATGAAGATGAAAGAGGGGATGCCTTCCGGGGCATCCCCAATCTTAGGCTTTTGGTTGTCCTTGAATTTTACCTTGGGGTGCCTTGGGTATCCCCAAACTTAGGCTCCTGCCACTCCTTGTTCCATAGTCCATCAAATCCTTACCCAAAACTTGAAAACTTCACAACACAAAACTCAACAAAAAATATCATAAGCTTCGTTAGTATAAGAAAATAAATCACCACCTTATGGTACTGTTGTTAACTCATTCTTTATTTATATTGGTGTAAAATCTACTTTATTCCAACTTCTCTATTGTTCATACCCCCCTATACTACTCATAGATTCATCAAAATAAGCAAACAACACACGAAAAACAGAATCTGTCAAAAACAGAACAGTCTGTAGTAATAGGTAACTTTTGAATACTTATGTAACTCCAAAAATTCTGAAATAAATTGGTGGACGTGAGGAATTTGTCTATTAATATTCTCCAAAAATAATCAACTTAAAAGCACTTTTATATAAAAAATGACAGTTAATCTTGTGAGTGCAAAGTTTTTGTTTTTTACAACAAGATCGCGTTAACTTTCACCCAAGTCTTCCCAAAGGTTCTACTTGGCACAAACACTAATTAAAACATAAAACCACATCCAACCAGAGGCTATATGAATTATTTAATACTAAATAGGAGCAAAATTTAAAGAACAAAAATAAAATTGGGTTGCCTCCCAACAAGCACTATCGTTTAACGCCCCTAGCTAGGCATAAAAATACGAATAGATCTAGGTATTGCCATCTTTGGTATGCAATACATAAGTGGCTCTCATAATACATTCATAAGGCAATTTAATTTTCTTCCTAGGAAAGTGTTCCATGCCTTTCCTTAACAGAAATTGGAATCTAATGTTTCCTTCTTTCATATCAATAATTGCACCAATCGTTCTAAGGAAAGGTCTACCAAGAATAATAGGACATGTAGGATTGCAATCTATATCAAGAACAATGAAATCTACGGGAACATAATTTCTATTTGCAACAATAAGAGCATCATTAATCCTTCCCATAGGTTTCTTAATGGTGGAATCCTCAAGACGCAAATTTAAAGAACAATCATCAAATTCACGGAAACCTAGCACATCACACAACGTTTTTGGAATCATGGAAACACTAGCACCCAAATCACACAAAGCATAGCATTCATAATCTTTAATATTAATATTAATAGTATGTTCCCACTCATCATAAAGTTTTCTAGGGATAGAAACTTCTAGTTCAAGCTTTTCTTCAAAAGATTGCATCGTAGCATCGACGATTATTTTAATAAAAGCTTTGTTTTGATTATAAGCATGAGGAGAATTTAACACGGATTGCAACAAGGAAATACAATCTATTAGAGAAAAATTATCATAATTAAATTCCTTGAAATCCAAAATAGTGGGTTCATTGCTACTTAAAGTCTTGACCTCTTCAATCCCACTTTTATCAATTTTTGCATCTAGATCTAAAAACTCCGAATCATTGGGACGCCTTTTAACTAAAGTTGACTCATCTCCAGTTCCATATTTATAAAGATTCATATTGGAAAACAAAGATTTAATAGGAGTCACATCAATCATTTTTAGATCTTCATCATTATTATCATGAAAACTAGAAGAACACGCTTTTACAAACCAATCTATTTTAGCATGCATCTTAGCGGTTCTTTCTTTGCACTCATCAATGGAAATTCTCATGGCCTTGAGAGACTCATTGATATCATGCTTAGGTGGGATAGATCTAAGTTTCAAAGAATCAACATCAAGAGAAATTCTCTCCACGTTCCTAGCCAACTCATCAATCTTAAGCAATTTTTCTTCAATCAAAGCATTAAAATTCTTTTGCGAACTTATAAATTCTTTAACACTATTCTCAAAATCAGAGGGCATCTTATTAAAATTTCCATAAGAGTTGTTGCAGGAATTACCATAATTATTAGAAGAATTACTAGGAAATGACCTAGGATTAAAATTGCCTCTATACGCGTTGTTACCAAAATTGTTCCTACCAACAAAATTCATATCCATAGATTCATTATTATTCTCAATCAAAGTGGACAAAGGCATGTCATTAGGATCAGAAGAAACACGCTTATTAGCAAATAATTTCATAAGTTCATCCATCTTTCCACTCAAAACATTAATCTCTTTAATCGCATGAACCTTTTTACTAGTGGATCTTTCGGTGTGCCATTGAGAATAATTAACCATAATATTATCTAGGAGCTTAGCAGCTTCTCCTGAAGTGATTTCCATAAAAGTGCCTCCCGCGGCCGAATCTAAAAGATTTCTAGAAGCAAAATTCAATCCGGCATAATTTTTTTTTATAATCATCCACAAATTCAAACCATGTGTAGGGAAATTACGTATCATCAATTTCATCCTGTCCCAAGATTGTGCAACATGTTCATGATCAAGTTGCTTAAAATTCATAATATAGTTCCTAAGGGAGATGATCTTAGTGGGAGGAAAATACTTAGAGATAAAAGCATCTTTACACTTATTCCATGAATCAATACTATTTTTAGGCAAAGATGAGAACCAAGTTTTAGCATGATCTCTAAGAGAAAACGAAAATAGCTTCAATTTAACAATATCATTATCCACATCTTTCTTCTTTTGCATATCGCACAAATCAATGAAATTGTTTAAATGGGATGCGACATCTTCACTAGGAATGCCAGAAAATTGATCTTTCATAACAAGATTCAACAAAGCGGCATTAATTTCACAAGATTTAACATTGGTAGTAGGAGCAATCGGAGTGCTAATAAAATCATTGTTGTTGGTACTGGAAAGGTCACACAATTTAGTATTATCTTGAGCCATCGTGATAGAGCAATCAATCCAACACACAAGCACACAAGAAGCAAGCAAAAAGAGACGAACAGAAGAGGGGCGAAGAAAAGGCAAAGGTCTTCAAAAATCGTTTTAGAAGTGGGGGAGAGGAAAACGAGAGGCGAATGACGAATAATGTAATGCAAGGGAGAAGAGTTTATGATGGGTACTTGGTATGGCTTGACTTGACGTAGATCTCCCCGGCAACGGCGCAAGAAATCCTTATTGCTACTTCTTGAGCTTGCGTTGGTTTTCCCTTGAAGAGGAAAGGGTGATGCAGCAAAGTAGCATAAGTATTCCCCTCAGTTTTGAGAACCAAGGTATCAATCCAGTAGGAGACAACGCACAAGTCACTGAATACCTGCACAAACAATCAACAACTTGCACCCAACGCGATAAAGGGGTTGTCAATCCCTTCACTGTCACTTGCAAAAGTGAGATCTGATAGAGATAGATAAACAGTAAAGTAAATATTTTTGGTATTTTTGGTTTATAGATTGGAAAGTAAAGATTGCAAAATAATAGATCAGAAACTAGCAAGATGTAAACGAGATTCAATATAATGAAAAAGAGACCCGGGGCCATAGGTTTCACTAGTGGCTTCTCTCGAGATAGCAAATATTACGGTGGGCGAACAAATTACTGCTGAGCAATTGATAGAAAAGCACATAGTTATGATGATATCTAAGGCAATGATCATGAACATATGCATCACGTTTGTGTCAAGTAGACCGACTCCTGCCTGCATCTACTACTATTACTCCACACATCGACCGCTATCCAACATGCATCTAGAGTATTAAGTTCATAAGAACGGAGTAACGCATTAAGCAAGATGACATGATGTAGAGGAATTAACTCAAGCAATATGATGAAAATCCCATCTTTTTATCCTCGATGGCAACAATACAATACGTGCCTTGTTGCCCCTACTATCACTGGGAAAGGACACCGCAAGATTGAACCCAAAGCTAAGCACTTCTCCTATTGCAAGAAAGATCAATCTAGTAGGTCAAACTAAACCGATAATTCGAAGAGACTTGCAAAGATATCAAATCATGCATATAAGAATTCAGAGAAGAACCAAATAATATTCATAGATAATCTTGTTCATAAATCCACAATTCATCGGATCTCGGCAAACACACCGCAAAAGAGTATTACATCGAATAGATCTCCAAGAACATCGAGGAGAACATGGTATTGAGAATCAAAGAGAGAGAAGAAGCCATCTAGCTAATAACTATGGACCCGAAGGTCTGTGGTAAACTACTCATGCTTCATCGGAGAGGTAATAGTGTTGATGTAGAAGCCCTCCGTGATTGAATCCCCCTCTGGCAGGACGCCGAAAAAGGCCCCAAGATGGGATCTCACGGGTACAGAAGGTTGCGGTGGTGGAAAATTGGTTTCGTGGCTCTCCCCGAAGTTTTTACGGTATAAGAGTATATATAGGCGAAGGAACTAGGTCAGGGGAGCCACGAGGGGCCCACAAGGGTGGGGGCGCGCCCTCCTACCTCGTGGCTTCCTCGTTGCGTCTCCGACTTCATCTCCAAGTCTTCTGGTTTGCTTTCGGTCCAAGAAAGATCATTGCGAAGGTTTCATTCCGTTTGGACTCCATTTTGTATTCCTTTTCTGCAAAACTCTAAAATAGGCAAAAAAACAGAAACTGGCACTGGGCCCTCAGTTAATAGGTTAGTCCCAAAATTAATATGAAATGGCATATTAATGCCCATTAAACATCCAAAACAGATAATATAATAACGTGGAACAATAAAAAATTATAGATACGTTGGAGACGTATCAGAGAACACGTGGAGGTACTTGAACTCTTGGTCGGTACTGTTGTCCTGGCGGTACATGGCGAACATCCGAACCATCTGCGTCGAAGAACAAGTGTCGGCGACGCACACGGCGAAAAGGAGCGAGAACCGGCGTCTGTGCATACCTGACCCTCGACGTTGGCGCCGCTTTCCGGGCGAGCCGCGACCTCCTCGACGATCCCATGCTATTTGTTGCAAGCCATTTGGATGAGCACCCAATGGTTCGCCATGGCCTTCAAGCTGCGCTGCATGTCGAGGCTGGCGAAGTAGTGGTCGACCAACTTGCGCTCATCGAACTCCGACTTGATGCGCTCCCAGTACGTGTCGGCGTTCTGGTTCGCGCCAGTGAGCGGGTCGAGGCAGACGGTCTTCCATGCTTCGGCGAGGCACTCGTCTTCTTTGGACATCCACTTGACGCGCGGCTCGCCGGTCCTGGCCGCCCGCTTCTTCTTTTTCCCTTTCCTCGCCGGAGCAGGCGCCGACTCCTCCTCCTCCTCGTCCTCCTCCTCCTCGCCGTAGTCGAGCTCATCGTCCATGTCGCCGGCGAGGTCCATTGTATCGGCTTGCGCATGGAACCCGGGGGAGGCGGCGGCGGCGGTCGAGCCGCTCGTGATGATGTCGTCCATGTCGGCTTCCGTCGCGTCAGGGTTGCCGAAATGCGACGACAAGGCTTGCGAGAAGTGCAGGGCGCCACGACGCAGAGGCGGCGTAAGCTAGTGGTGAGTAGGTGTACGGGGGGTACTGGACGCCGATGAACGCGGGTGAGGGCGCGCGCTGGGCGGGGTGGCCATGCGAAAAGGTGATGTTGGGGTTGAACCCGCCGTGTGCGTCGCCATCGGCGTAGCCAGGCGAGGGCGCGCACCCCTAGGGTTGTGGCGACGGCGAGAAGCCGGCCGGCGACCCGACGCTCTGCTGGTTCCAGGCAGCTTGCGGGCCATGGCCGCCGGGTGGATTCATCATCCCCGCGCGAGACGCCTCTGCCTGCTCTACCGCAGCCGCCGTCGATGCAGCCGTGTCCCGGGCCCTCTTGGCGTTGAGCCTGTTCTGCCGGTCGGTGGTGACAGTCTCTCAGCGCCGAACCTCCGCCTTCCAGTTGGCGTTCGACATGCCCGGTGGTTTTGTCGGTGGTGCCCTCAACTTCCTCTGCTTCGGCTGGGTGACGTCGGCACCGGCAGTGGCGCGAGGAGCCATATACTTCTTCGGCGTCATGGCGGCCGGATGGAGGGGAAAGGGAGGAGAATGGCGGGAGAAGAGGGGCAAAAGGGGAGAATGGAGGAAAATGGGGAGCTGGGGATCGGCGGGAAAAAGGGCCGTCTCGCCGACAGAGCGAACCCACGCGCCTTTTCGCTTCGGCCGGCGTCGCCAGACGACCCCCCGGGCTTGGGTTCGGCTCGGGTTCGTCGGCTGTTATTTCGGGCCAAACTGGCGATATAGGGGCATGGCTGAGCTGATTTTTCGGCGTCAGCGCTAAAAAAAAGCCGGGGGCATGTTAGGGACAAGAGTGGAGATGCTCTTATACGTTGTTGCATCTTCCCGTATAGTTTTGACGGGCTAGAAACCGCCTAAAGCTTTACCATCCGCTCCGACGAAACCTTGCCACCATGCCGCCTCGCGCCAGCGGCCCCGCACCGTCTCAACCCTCACCAACGGCCGTCATGCGTGTCACTTGACCGGCGGGTCCTAGGCCATTATCTATTTTTGTTTAACTACTAAAAGTAAAATAAAAGCAGATTTAGGGAGAGACGTTTACGGGAACTGATAAAAATAATTCTGGGACAACTTTCTCTAAATTTTATTGTCAGTTTTATGGGAAGTTTTTCGAAGGAGCTGTTGAAGTTGCTCTAAGGCCGTGACCCCACATCTCGTGCGCAAGGTCTCCGCAAAAAAAAAAAAAATTGTTCGCGCGCGCTCGGCGAGTGGCGGGCGTGGAGATCGCCTTCGCCGCCGACATCGCAGCGACTCTCCGGCTGTGCTCTGCTCCACCACCCAACCACCCTATCGACGTACTCCAGGAGGATTCAACCGGCTGTTACCGGAGCCCGCGCCGTGTGCGCCCGTGCGACGACAACGTGACAAGGTACGAGAGCCTCGCTCAGTTCTGCAAATCCCTGAACTCTTGGTCTAGACCCCGCAAAAACCCTCTTCTCTTTCTAATTTTGGGATATGTTTTCCAAGGATGTTCTATGATGTGATTATTTCATGCCGCGCACATGCTATGAAAATACCAACTTCGCGCGAAACATCAGTGTTAGCTGGAGTAAACCAAAACCAGATGCCCCGATGCATGCCAGGTGTTTGTTAGAATGCCGACTTATGGATACACTTAAAACATGTCTGTTAGTGGTGCGAAACAATGCCCGCACTTTCTACGACAACCCCCCCTAAATCCCTAAACCATCCGAGTGGCCGACAGGTGACAATCTGTATGGGACATGTGAAGTTCTTGAATTCACGAGAAAAAGAATGTAACCTTGTACATATGAAGCAAACACTTGACTACATGGTTCTGTTCAACCAGGTTTGAATAGGTATGACGGTGTGCTTAAACAAGATTTACACGTGAAAATTAGTACAAACAATCATCCGACTGGGACCAGTGTTGGCAGACTGGATGCCTAGGATAAGTTGAGCTTTATGTATGAAATATAAACATACTTAGCTGTTGTATGTCGAGCTACTTCAGTCCAAACTTTTACCATTTTAGAAATTTATTTAGCTGGAGGCTGCTTTATGTAATACCAGCTGAGCTGAGCTAGAAACGACTTGAACTTGAAACAGGTGCCACTCTTGTGCCAAAACTTCTTCTAAACCCCCAAGAGACAGCTGAAGCATTGCGCCTGTATTACTTGGTTGTAGACCTATGTTTCGCATCTCTTCTCCAGCTTCATTACCTCTTTCATTTCCTTCTGCCTGATCTTCCTTTTGGTCAGATTGCGTCTTAGTTGTTGAGTTTTTCTTTTCATAGAAGTAAATCACCACGGCTATCAGAAGAGAAGAAGTCGAAACAACTCCACTTAGTATAAAAAGTCCTGTAAAACCATCAGGTGTGAGTTTTTCTGGATCAGGTGCACGCCCCGCATTGTTGCAGTTGTTTTGATATCCGACTCCAATCCATTTCTTCTCAATTTGATTTATAGTGTCTCCTCCTATTACGCTGAGGATTGCCTTTGAGATGTCCCCAACTAGAGGAGATCCTTTTGGAAATGCCTGTTAAAGAAACTGAGAGTTCTGTTAGCTTATATCATAGCTCTAGCACACTTTGTATCCTGCTACGGTGATGCCTAACGCAAGATGAAATTGAACGTAGCAAAGAAGTCCAGATTGTCATGATCCTAAGTGTTATAGAAACTAATTCTGGTGCACATACATGAACTTATGTGGCAGTGCATATTGCTTGGTAAGAGCTAAGAAATTTAAATTCTTCTTAATATATATGAACGTATGTGGCAGCACATATTGACTTGGGAAGAAGTAAGAAACTACTTAGAAGTGAACATGCATAATAGATTATATATTTGTGTGATAAACAAAGAGGAAATTTTCACTTGTATGGGTGAGTTGTACACGATTTCGAATTGAGTACTTGAGTATCTTAAAGAGAGTTAGTGTTTGTATATTTAATTTTTTATGCACAAAGTGCATCCAGAATTATGTAGTACCCATGGAAGCACATATTGTTTTCCCATTAAGAAGTGGTGATACCATCCACTTACTCAGGGGATAGCAGTATAGCACCTGTGGTGGCATAAACCATTATCAAATTTCAATGATAAAATCAATCATTGTCAATTCATACAGTGATCTTTTAGGGCATGCCACTGTATAGAATGTAATCCATTATTTGCCACTCCAGAGATTGATTACTTCATGATTTGCCATATTGACTTTAGCTATTCATATTTATTTCTCTATTGCTCTTTTTCTTGAGAACTACACGTCTTTCCACTAAGAAGAGATTAACAGTCAATGCGTTACTGGCTCGAGATAGCCTATGTTTCTGGACTAAATGAAAGGAAGAAAGGCATGACCTGAAGAAAATGAATTAAGCTGCTAAAATGACGGACAGATTAAAAGAATGATCCACAACTCGAACTACCCAACTGTTCAGCACCCAATCCATCTAGGATACTCTGATAATAAACCATTTTCTGGATTCTTCCTTGATCGTTGACACTAAGCACAAACAGAAAGTTGTGGTCAATTGGAAACCCTGTTATTCCTCTCCTTCCACACCGTCCGAGCAACCAGGATGAAAAGATACCAAAGCACTTTCTTAAAATACTACCGAGTACTGTGCACATGCGTCCTGGAAGTGATCCACCAATCACCATACTTTAACTCTCCTTATGAAATGCAACAAAAAGGCGTTTCTTCTCTCTCTCACTCCACACCGCACATTCTCAAGGAATCTGGTGGTTCTCGCTGGCTACAAGGACAAGGCCAAAACTTGTTATGATGGTAGATGATGCCCTTGTGCCCATCACGTGCTATCACTCGTCCTGTCTTTCTCCTAATGGATCTGAGTATAAGGCAAAGCACTGGACCAGCCCCAGCAATTAGTGATGCATGAAGGCATTGGTGGTGAACAAAACTAGGCAGAGACCACAGCTGTGCTGTGATTTATTATGTATTTGGAGTTGAATCCATGCTATTTTGATGTGTTTATAACTTTATACTCTTGGTTGGCTATGGTGAAGTAGATCCTGACCATAATGGTACAAAGATTTGTCAAGTTGCAAATAATGGATTTCATCTTGCATAGTAGTAAATCCTATATGACCGCTCTATGAACCGGAATAATGATTTTTCTCGCATTTATTGGGATAAGATTGTATATGTAAGTTGAATTTTGAGCTTCCTTGTGGGTGTGTTTGTTCTTAAATTCATTTTCCAACTGTCTTCCCAAATTTATCTCTTCGAAGTCTTTTTAGTTTGATTTCTGATTATATTAACTTGTAATTTGGCTATTTCCCTACTAGCATGTCCCTTGGAAAACATGTAGCCTTTAGTTCATATGTATGTAGAGTTGATCACTTTAATTGCAATGGTATTCACTTAGCTCTCTTCTTCCCTTTATTGCCACACCTGGTCATATTTATGGATGATTGTTTACATGTTCATGTATTATGGCATGCACTATAATACTATATTCATGACTGTTCTCATATTTTTTGAAAACCTTGAGATACATCAACTTGATATGGTAGTAGCAACTGTATCCAATCTCATATGCGACTTTCTGAAAGAAAGAAAAAAAATACTAGATACTACTAGTAGTAGGCTAGTAGCACACTTTGTTGATTCAGTGTAAAGGAGCTATGTGATTAACGGCTATTTTATTAGTAAACATCAAATGTTCACAAAAGTGCATATGGTAATTATGTGAGCATTGGTTCAATATCATTTGCCCTCCACTCGTTCACTTAGGAATTAGGTGTGCAAAGCTAGCAATGGTCCCATCTTAAATAAAACTAGCAGTGATGAGATGCGTACAGGAATGTCTATGGTATATTCGTATCTCAAACAAATTTAATGACTGTCAGCTTCAGAGATGTATTGCAAACAGACAGATGAAAGTGTGTTACTTACATATCCAAAACCTGCTGCTTTATAAAATGGAACCATAGTGTACCCTTTGCAGTTCCTTGCAAGAAATAATCTGATGTATGGGACTTCATGAATGAACGCAGCAATTCCTCCATTTTTGCTTCCCTTTGAGAGCGCACTGTAAAATCCATCATAGGTATTATAGGTCTTGATCTTTGATCCGTCGAAATTGAGTTGTTCCAATATTCTCTCGACATAGGAACCACGAATGCATCCTACATAGTCCCCACTTTTGCGGAGTTCATGGATATCAGTTATAGTTGGATTTAGCTGTCGTATGGTAAGCATCGTTGCCAAGTTCGCGGTGTAGCTTGCTGACAATACAAGGAAGAAAAATACCCATACAATCAAAACTATCCGAGATAGCAAGCGTTCCACTCTGTCCTCTGAAATTTTTGATATGGAGTTCAATTAGTTTTTCAGTTATATGAAAGGAAAATGCAGGAACCCACATAACCGCATAATGTAGATGAAAGTCATGAAACTTAATATGCAAATTTCTACATATTGTGCTTGTTAAGTTTTTTCGAGTGTGGGAATTGTTTGGTAGTCTAGTTATCTTATGGCTCACAACGCGCAGAACAATGTTCAAATCCTGGACAACCATAGCTGCTAATTTTACCCCCCAACTTGTGGATGGGAATCAAACTCGGATCATCAGCCAGAGGCAAGTTACCACACCGCTAGGCTATGGTAGGTTAATTATCAGTAATATGGTACTCCCTCTGTAAACAAATATAAGATGTTTTAGATCACCAGTGATCTAAAACGTCCTATATTTGTTTACAGAGGGAGTACAATGTATCTATGACAGAAGCTATTGCGTTGATAAGGTACTGAAATGGCTTACAAAGTAACCTAGCCACTTGAGCTTTGTTTTGTACACCCCAGGCCTATCCAACTGCAGGAGAATCTAATTTTCTAAGCTATCTCTACACATTCACATTCTTGCATCGTTCAGGCAACTAGAAGCATGTCTATTCACTACAACTTTGTAGCTTTGTTGCACCAACATTAGAACACTGTTTCGTGCAACTTGATACTTCATGTAAGATGCTATGCAAAAGTTCATTTTCTTTTAAGGAATGGAAGTATTTTGATAGATATACTCACTGTCTCCAAAGAGGGAAAAGAAGGTCATAATCCCGAGCTTTCTGGGAACTTCGCCCGGGATATTTGTGTTGTTTCCAAGAAACTCCAATAGCCAGAGAACAACCCATGTGTAGAAAAATAATATGATACTTCCGAGCCACAGGTCACGTGATAATGGCTCAACGAAAATCCATGTGTTGTTAGTTCTACTGCTCTTGGCTGGAACAACCATTGCCACTCCTGATTCTGTGTAAGGTAGAGTGAAGTCGACGTAAGACATTCTGTTCTCTGAGATTGTTATGTCTCCAATTGCTATATCGTATTTCTGTAAGTGCATCAAACAGAGTTACTTTACTGCCAGCAAAATGATGATGCTTAATCTTTGTTATGAAAGCTGTAACTATGCCATGAGATATGAATAGGTTAACTGAGAAGAGCCTAACTATGCCATGTGGTCTTATCATGTAAAGATGACGTGTATATTCCTTTGATATAGTACTTTTACCGTACGAGATGCAAGCAACAGATGGCATGTTATTACAACTTTTTGCTACACTAGCATAGTACTTACAAGAATAGTTACCAGACCAATAGGGAAGCATGATATGGTGGTTATACGCACTATACAATGGAGAAATATGGCCCCAATTAGAATTCAATTTGGGTATTTATCCTCGTCATATCCTTTATATGGAAATCCAGGGTCAGGGAATCATTCCCTTGACTCTTACTGATGATATTTTTTTTCCATGAGAAATTGAACAAAAAGCTGCCAAATTGGCATATTTCTTGTGCGTACCTACCAATTGAAGTATTTTGAGGATTTTTTTAGAAGCTGAATTGAATGGAGAAAATAAGAACTGGAAGAAGAAAAGTTTTCTCAACACGGGGAGGAAGTCCCTTCGAAATTGGATTTGTTATTGTAAGGGGATTTTCAAGTATTATCTAAAGGAAGGAACAAACGAGGATAAGAGAAAATTTGTTTTAATTTATTTTATCCACGTGAGATGTATTGCACACTATTCTTCCATTTTCATCCTAAAGGTTTTTTTATGATTCTATTTCACTATCTCATTCCATCTAGATCTAAGAAAGAACCCAATGCGTTGAAATTCCTGCTCAACATCTCCTCTCAATTGCAATACATTACTTGAGTTGGTTGTGTGCTATTATGTTATGGCGGTTTAGCTAGGCCCACGGGCAATCTTAGCCCACAAGTTATCTTAGGTTAATTCTTATGCAAGTTATCTTAGGTTAATTCTTATGCAAGTTATCTAGGTTATAAATATAGGTCATAAGACTCTTTTTGGAATTAAGCAATAAAGATATTTTCTATCCCTATTGCCCGGCTCCCAGAGGAGCCGGAACCCTAGCCGCCTCCAGCCCTAACCGCCGCCGCCCTCGTCCTTCCTCGCGACGGCATCGACACGCCGGAGCTCGCGTCCTCGCCCTCAACCTCTGTTGTTCTGCCCTTATAACCTAAGGAGTAGAGCCGGTAGGAACCCTAGTCCTACCAATTTGGTATCAGAGGCTTGGGTTTGATCATGTCTTTTTCAACGCCATCACCGCCGCTGCCCGTCGTCACCTCCGCGCCGATGACGTCCACCCCGATGACCACCGCCGGGGCCCCCACGCTATCGGGCCCGGTCACCGCCGCGGGCTCCTCACCACCGCCGGCCCCCATCACTTCCGCGCCGCCACCAGCCGCCGTCTTCACGCCGGAACAGATGACCAAAGCTGCGGCCCGCGTCGCGGCCGTCAAGGCTCCACATGAACCAGTACCACCAGTACATGGCAGGAGTGTACGGCCTTCCGCAGGCTGCGCCGATCGCCACCTACGGCCACCCTGCGCCGTGGCTGTTCCCAGGAGCACTCGCAGGCGGCGGGCCCCTGCAGTTGCCGTTCCAGATGGGGAACTCCAGTGGGACACCACCAGCCGCCGCGGGCCTGTGGCATCTGCCGCCGCCACCATCGACGGCGCCCTCTCGCTTTGCGGCCGTTCGCGTCCACAGTAGCTGCCCGTCCGGCCCGTTCTTTGCCGCTGCAACCACCGGGCGCCGCCCTGCCGAGCTTCGAACACGCCGCCGACCGGCCTCCCGATCCATCAGGTCCGGTTCCCGCCATCCCCGTCGCCACTCCCAGTGTGGGCGGCAGGGTCTTCGCCATCGCAGGTCTACACCACGGCCCCCGAACAGCCGACTCCGTTTCCGCAGTTCGGTGGGCCATTCGGTTCCGCCTTTCCCTACCCGGAGTACTCCGACCAGGCGCCACCCGCCTCGCTGCTCCGCACCTCTGAGCCAGCTCAACACGGCGCTCCGACCCAGACACCGCCGCGGTTCGCCAAGACCGACTTCGCCACCTATGATGGCACGGAGGACCCCTCAATCGGCTCAACCAGGTCACGACCCGATTCTTCGCGAAGGCGCACCCTCGCGCCGGGCGTACCATGCTCGCCTCGTACCACCTCCACGGCGCGGCACAGACCTGGTATTATGCCCTCGAGCAGGACGAGGGCGCCATGCCCCCTTGGGAGCGCTTCCGCGAGCTCTGCCACCTTCGCTTTGGACCTTCGGTTCGCGGGAGCCGCCTGACGGAGCTCGGCCGCCTTCCCTTCACCTCCACGGTGCAGGACTACGCCGACCGTTTCCAGGCCCTGGCATGCCATGCGTCGGGTGTGGCGCGGCGGCGGGCCGACCTCTTTGTCGGTGGGCTTCCGGATCACATCCGCGTGGGCGTGGAGCCGGGGACCCCGGGATCTCTAGTCGGCCATGTACTACGCTGCTGCGCGTTGGCGCCGCGGTGGCCATCCGGCGAGAATCACATCCCGGACCCAGGTCGCTACCGGGCCGGATTCCGCGCAGGTCGGCTGCTTGAGCTTCGCGCACCTCGCCGCGCGACCGGCGCGCCCGTTCCGTCGGCTCACCCTCGGCCGAGCTACTCGAGCGTCGCCGCCAAGGGTTGTGCTTCAACTGCGGCGAGCCCTACACGCCCGGACATGCCTGCCCGCGACTCTTCTACGTGGAGGTTGCAGACTACATTCCGGAGGACGCCCTCGCCGCCGACCTGGCCGCCCCAGCTGTCGAGAAGGTGTTTGATGCTGGTTGATCGCCTCGAGGAGTTCCGCAAGCGCTTCCCCACCTTACAGCTCGAGGACGAGCTGTTTGTGCAGGCGGGGCGAAGTGTTATGGCCGGTTTAGCTAGGCCCACCGGGCAATCTTAGCCCACAAGTTATCTTAGGTTAATTCTTATGCAAGTTATCTTAGGTTAATTCTTATGCAAGTTATCTAGGTTATAAATATAGGCTGTAAGACTCTTTTTGGAATTAAGCAATAAAGATATTTTCTATCCCTATTGCCCGGCTCCTCTAGAGCCGGAAACCCTAGCCGCCTCCTGCCCTAATCGCCACCGCCCTCCTCCTCCCTCGCGACGGCGCCGACGCGCCGGAGCTCGCGTCCTCGCCCCCGACCTCCGCTGTTCTGCCCTTATAACCTAAGGAGTAGAGCCGGTAGGAACCCTAGTCCTACCATATTATTTTTACATGGTTGCATTAAACTAAAATGTAGTACTCGGAGGGTACTAAAGCAGCGACAAGCAATATGGATCGGAGGGAGTACATAAATGTGGGAGCAGTGAAATCATGGCATGCATATAAATTTACGTTTTGCAAATTTGATGCTGGAAGTTGAAGCCCTGATGCACTTATTACCTTAAGGTAAACTTGGTAAAGAAAATCATCATAACCTCCACTGCTTGTGTCATTCGTGGTGCCAAATGCTACATATTCATAAGGTAGTGCATAGGGAAGTCTTTTAACTGCCTCTTCAAATACATCAATTGAAAGGCCCTCTGCTTTAGTTGCCCCTGTGATAGGATCCTTTCCACTTGTCATAAATTGTGGGTATACACTCACGTGCACTCCTACTCGAAGCTTCTTCCCATTTACAGCAGCCTCCCACCCTCTGGGCACCTCTGTTGATTTTCCTGGCCAAATCACAGGGTTTAGTTCAGGAACTAAGCCTGAATGCTCTGTCACTGATTCTCCATGATATAGTCGCCGGGAAATACCATTTTCTGCAGTCCAAAACCCAATTTCTTTCCACCCTTTATCAACTACATTTATTATCTGAAATGTAGAAGCTTGCAGCTGCCTTCCTGAAAGGTCAAAATGACCACTCAAACCTCTAAATTTGTATTGCAAGATGGTCTTTAGGAGGTCTGGGCCATAAACAGAAGTTCCCAAGCTTGTCATGTTTCTTGCAACTGCTGGTTTTTGAAATGATGTTTTGTTCTTAATGCCAAGGTTTTCAACTGCTTGTGCTACCGCCCATATAGTATCATAGCCCCAGAGTTCAAATATGCTTAATTTCACTGGTGGATCATTCGGGTTATCAATTTGTAATCTCCTGTTCCAGCGTATGGTGAAGTTATCCAATTCTGCTGATTTAGGAGTATAGAACTTTACACCTAAAGCACCATTCGTCGCTTCCATGACAGAAGGTTTCATGGAGTCTATGACATTGGTTAGTCCATCTGTCATGATCCATACGAATCCTTTCTTCATCATACCAACCTCTTTTGCCTTTGTGAAGAGGATCGAAGCCAGATCAGGTGACATATGCACCAAGAAGACCCTTGTTTGCATTGTCATTAACTTATAGAGTTCTTGGGTAATTTGTTCAGTGGATGCCGACAGAGGGATCACACTCCTATAGGGAACACGAACATCAATTTCTTGGAGGGCATCAATGAGATATGGTAGGACACCTCTACCATAGTCAGTTTCTTCATAAATTGGCACCACCTGTCTCCACCCGTAGGCCTTGATTAGGGAGGCAATGCTATTCACTTGTGTAGAGTCACTCAATGTTGCACGAACAAAATATGGAAGACTGCCAGAGTAAAGAGATGGGCTTGTTGCTGTGAAGGAGATGACAGGGACCTGACTTTTATTCCCGAGATCCGATACAAATGCTGCTTGTGAAGATGTTTGAGGGCCTATGATAACTTGGACATTGTAATTCTCTAGCAGGTCGAGAGCTGTAAAAGTTCATAATGAAACTTTAGTTGAACACAAATTTGTGCTGCCAGAAGCTTCATAAATTCAGAATCGAAAGAGTAAAGAAATGGCATATAGTACTTAAAAAATATACGTTGGTTCATAGCACTTTGTAGCGTATATTTTGTGGTCCTAGTTAACTTACACTTGTGCAAAACAGGATTGAAAATTACTACAGATTTGCGGATGAAGCTACAAATTCGAACCCACAATATTTGGATGAATGTAACTAAACTTGTTGTCAGTATAAAGGATGATTACAGTTCGCTCTGTTTACTTGAGTTGTTTGTTTTGAAATATGACACTTATAACCTGATTTACTAGTTATGCTGATAAGTAGTGTCTATTTTACCTTTGATGTCATAACGGAACTTTTAGAAGCCTGTTATAGCTATATTCAATGTTCTATTACTACAATAACAATTCTAAGGAATGCTTGATTCTCCTTTTTCCATTTCAGGTCAGACCATCATAGGGATATTTCCTCGATCCATTTGGAGGGTTTTTTTCAAGATATTTTTTTTGTGATTTTTCAATTGGAAGTAAACTTCATATTTCCATTGATAAAAAAAGGTCCTTGAGTAGAAAAATAATTGCTAATAGCGTCATTCAATTTCTAAGTCCGCATCCTACAATCTTTTTCCTATTTCCTACTGATCTGCTATGTTCTGATTTTTGTCAGTAGAAGCGGTTGATCAGTGAATCTCTCTGTTAGTACTGAGAGAACAGTCCAGATACGAAGGGACTTCAACACTGTGGCTCAGGCCAACCAATCGCTTTCACAGAACCTTATCATAAAAAGCACGCTAAAGCACTTTCCCAGCAAAGATTTAGCTATGCATTGTCAAAAAATTATGTAATGATGAATATGTCATACGATTAAATTTCACAAACTACAGATGACCATACATCTGAAACCATGAGTAAATCTATATTCTCTGGGTATTGAAATTTGAACCCAGTCACTTCAAAACAATTAGGTGGCTAACCGGATTACAACTGGGTAGAAACTGGCAGGAACCATTTTTGTTGTTAAGGTTTCTCAGACCAACAACAAACCCATCAAGGGAAAGCTAAGCTAAACATAATCAGGTTATTTGCACCAACTTTTCTGAGAGTAAAACTCATATAATATTTCTTTGCAAAGAAGCGTAAATATTTGTCGGTGATAGTAAGAGTTTTGTAGCCAAACATTGTCCTTTTGTATGTTTCTGAACTTTAGCGGGAGATATATGCTCAAAGCACTTCGTTTAACAGGAATATAATAAATTAGCTTTGTTAGTTTTATTTATTTGATTTACATCTCTTCTGTCCATGGGCATTTGTTAGTTGGATGTCTATTGTTAAACAGATGAAGTATTATGGAGCACATGGAAAGTAAAGATATAGCCAAAAACCAGTCGTTCCTAAGTAATAGTCATTAAATCCTTTTGATAAATAATGTTACTATCAAGCTCTTCCAACTTTGTCCATTAGTAGTGGCACAATGGTAATTAAACATGTTTTTCCATCAAAATTAAACATGTTTTTACATCAAAATTGTAGCTTGTACTAACTTGAATGATGAAAGTCTGTTATATAAGTTCTACTTTGAAGACACTGTAACAAAAAGGTTGTACTTTGAAGACAATAAGAAGTTGAGAAAGCATATTTGTAATTGTAAGCAAAGGAGGAAACAGGAAAAAGGTTTTTCATGATAGGCTGCAGAACTTTTACCTGCTGATGCAGCTTCGACGCTGTTACTTTTGGAGTCCCTGATGTGGAGAACTACCTTCGGGCTGTAGTTTCTGTGGGCTGTGTAGAAGTCTTCCAGAGCCATCAAAATGCTTGTCCGCGCCATCTTGCCCCGCAATGATTCCAAGTTGAGGATCACTCCAACGGGGAACTCATCTGCTCCACTCGTGGTAGCATTTTGAGCTACGCTGGAGTGGATGATGAGTAACAGGAAGAGGGTGATTTGAGATGCTCTCTCCATTGACAGTGCTGCAAGGTTTGTGAAGTATTTTGTGTCCCCTCTGGCTTTTATAAAGTTGGTTTCTTCAAGCTAAAAGCTTAGCATGACGGCGTAGGTGACTACTCTTTGATGCCTTGAGCCATGCATATTTTATTGCAGAAAGAATGTTACTAATTTCTACCTCATTTCAGTTGTAGTTTCCGAAGGTCAAATGACGTATACGGCCGACCAAGCAATTTAAATACAAATACGTAGTTTAGGACATGCTGCAATGATGAGTTCTATAATAGTGGAGTGCTCCTTCTCTGCATGTTACCCAGGTACTTAAATACTAACTGACCAGTAGCTCCTTCCATTCAATCTTGCAATATATCACTTGACAGTGACGGCAGCTGTTATCTAATTGTTTTGAAACGTTTGCTCTATGTCCTGAAGCAACTGAACTCTGTTGACACGATTTTTGCTGTTTATATAAATTCCAATTGCCCCCTTTTAATATGTATGTCAAAACCAGATGAATGTGACAATCAAATTTCTCTACGTCAGAATGCGCGTGTTGACATTTGAGAAAGGAAAATTTGTGGAATTATCTTGATCGCTTATTCGTAGGAGAAAGCGGATTGCTGGGGTAGTCTTGCTGTCCAAAGAATTGGACCTACTTAAACTACCAAAAACCTATATGGTGATTTGTTAAAAAAAACTATATGGTGTGTTTTGTGTTGAACAGAGCCTCTGTAAATTTTATTTTGCCATGAACTTCAGTTTGTTGTTAACATTGCTGGCTTGCGGGGCTTTTCAATTTACCCCAATAAAGTTAGCACGGCTGTTGAGTGGAAACCTATAGTTTTCTAAACCAATGATAACAATCAGACACGCCCTTGCACATGCATTTGAGCTGTCTTTTTTTCCCCGACAAAGGGTGCATTTGAGCTTTCTGATCTTCATAAGAACATTTTACTGTAGATGTCAAGGAGGTGTATATCAGTTTGAAGTTGTGTGCGGAAAGAAGTTGTGTGTTGATGAAAATATTGTCAGACCATCTGCAACTGGCAAAGTTGAGTCAACTTTCGTGCCATAATATGTGAATTTGCAAACAAAAAAAAGAAGGTCCAAAACGGAAATCCGTTGGTGCTCCTGGGAGCGTGTGCTCCTGCCACCGGAAAAAATATTTCAAAGTGTGAAAAATTTCTAAACAAAAAATCGGTGCATACATCTCGATATTATTTGTGTGCATGTCAAGTTTCGGAGAAAACCGACATTTTTTGTGGCTTGTGTAAAAAAGACAAAAGGATGTCTTGTGAAAAGCACTTTTTACCACCGGATTTTGTCTTTTTTATATGTGACATATAACTTGTCGTTTTTCGCAAAACGACTTTGTGAGCATGTACAATATTGTACACACGCCAAAATTTTGTTTGAATTTTTTTGACATTTCAAAATATGTTTAAAACACGTTTTAAAAATCAGGAGCACGCGCTCCCATGTGCCCGTATGACTATTTGTGTGGTGTAGAAGAAGAGAGACCCCTCTGTATTTTGAAAGTGATGGCTGTGCAAATTCAAGGAAATTCCCTAACCCAAGAAGACTGAGCTGGACAGATTCCTCAATTAATCAACCGTGGGATCGCGAGGAAGAAGTCAAGGAACTCGCATTTGGCACTGCAAGGTGCTCCTCCTACTCTGCTAGTACTATGCTTCTATAGTTGTGTGTGTGTGTGTGTACCATGTGTATGTCTTTTGTTTGTAAACACTATGCACCATTCTAGGCGCTTGTGTCAATGTAGCTAGTCGATTCCTCTCAAAAAATGAAAAGCAATAAGCTAGACAACGGCGATGCAGACGATTTTGTTGTAAATCCATATCAAATTTTATTCGATAAACAACCTCCTACTTTGGCCCAAGAAGCATTTCATGTTATAATGTCAAGTTAATGTGCCTTTGTTTTGTGGTCGCAAGTAGCTGAATGATTATGCTGGACGTTTGAGAATCAGGAAATGATTTGTGGTCGCTTGATTCATAGGATTGAATCCTACATGAATTTTCCCCAAGGATTCTTGCATACTATATTTCATAGGAATTTCAGCGTCCACTTAAACTTTGGAATTTTTTTAATGCAATCAAACAAAAGAAAAACCTAAAATTCAAAAAGGCATTGATATCGCAATCCTTTTGTTTTTCCCTTTTTTACGTGCCCACGGATGTTTATAGTGTTGGCAGCTCGTTTCATGAATAATGGAAGGCTTAGTCAGACGTATGATAGAAAGTGTTTTCCTGTAGTAATGGAAACACCAATGTGTCTGGGTGCAACAATTCAAAAAAATATGTCTGTGTGCAACCGCCTCTATGAGCGCAATTTATACAGCTTTTAACGTTGAGCAGCTATGCTGACGAACCAGGCCCACATGTCAGACACACTACTCTTCCCCTATCTTCGAGCCCCGCGGCCGCCGTCCTCCGCCTGCCACCGCAACGGCTCCTCCGCATGCCGCGCTGAGGGCTCGCCCACCCGCCGTCGCGACAGATGGAGGGGCCCATCCGGCGCCCGGCGAGCCTGGCGGCAACCAGCAAGGTACGTCGAGATTCGATCAGTTCTGCCGAGTGCAAACTTCCGAAATGAATTCTTGCTTCCCGTCCCTCCTTAAGATCGAAATTCGATTCCTGCCATATGCGTTCGCGGATGTGCTACCGAAATTTCGCAGAACACTAGTTTGATGTACTGTACGTTGGAATTTATGGGGACGGACGGATACTGCAGCCAAGGTGTTCGTTAGAATGCCTGCTTCTTATTTTCCAGGTCGCGAAAAGAAGCGGTGATAATTGGATGATCCACGTCCACCTCCTTTCCGTGTGAAAACCTGAATGTATAAAGTATTTACAGAAATAGTCTCTACAAGGAGTGTATAGCCTTGAGTTTTCCAGGAAAACTACAGTAGTATATGATAGACCGAGACAGGTGATGCCCGGAAGGGTGAAGCATAAAACAGACTGAAACTTTACTTGATTTTGCATCCATAGGAAGCTCAACACACCCAAAGTTCAGCCAGGCTTTCCCCGCAGTTAGTTGTGGATCTTTGAGCTTGGAAGGTGATCTTTGCTCAGCTTGGAACTAGCTTGATCCACTTAATGACATTCTACTATTGTCTCCCCTGCGAATGATTTATGGATCAATATGAGTCAGTGACGTTGCCTTGTTATTTTGTGTGAATCCACAGCCTATATTGTTGGTTCTAACTGTTCTGGTAGCTGGTCACTCTGTGTTCGAACTGAGTGGCACTGTCAATGTTGTCTGCTTCTCTACATCACCGCAGTTCCCGTGTTTGTTGCTGTTTTGATCTCCTTGCTCTTCCTGTGAATCTCCATTTTCTCCTTGTTGCCCGTGTCCACAGTCATTTTGATCGTCTTCTTTGCTCCATGCATTCTGTTGATATTTTTTGTAGAGGTTCATCAGCATGGCTACAGCAAGGGAACAAGTTGTCACAATCCCAGTTAGGAGGAATAACCCCCCAAAACTTTCAAAAGTGATAGCGCCTGAACCATCAATTTTATCCTCATGTTGATGGCTGTTTTGATATATCCATTTCTTTTCAATTTCATTGATACTATCTTCTCCTGTTATGTTGAGTATTGCCCTTGACATTTCAGCTCTTAGTGGTGATTGCTTGGGAAGCGCCTGATTACCAAAGAGATCATTATTATAAGCTTGCACAAGCTAACATGCAGAGAGTTCTATTCATCATAATATCTGACTATAAAAGCCTGAAAAGTAAAATTTCCATTGGGCTGAATATTCTTAGCTAACAAGATATAATGGAAGATGGTCAATGATGGTGTTGCTTAGCAGCAGTACCATACTTTCACACAATCATACTAAAAGTTGCTCAAGCAGTACAAAAATCCAGTAATCTGACCATAGGGCCTGTTTTCAGGTTTAGTTTGTGGTTGTTGTGTTGTGATGTACTCCTAGTGTCAAAAAACGTCTTATATTTTGATACGGAGAGAGTTACTTATTTTTGAAGTTGCTTTAAGAAGGAAGTTGTGAAAAGTCTATTACTCTGTTTGATAAATCAGACTAGAGTTAGATATAGTGTTATCGAATGGTTGACCTCCCACATTACATCTCATATGTTCTCGAATGCAGATTATGCAATTCGTTTTAGAAGAGGAAAAAACAGACTAACTAAACGCCAAGGTTATCTAGAAGCAATCCATCCAACCGAGATTATTTATCATAAAAATGAATGGCTTAAGGGGGTGAAGTCCCTCTGTGCTTATATTTTGATATGGAGAGAGGCTCCTGGAAATGTGACCACGAAGGGTCGATCCCAGGCTGGTGGAAGATCACCAGCACGGCTACCGTCCAAGCTATTGCTTGGTCTCCAAGATTATTTATCATAATCCACTGCAGCGCCAAATGGAAATATCAGCTCATATATTTTTTTTGATAGAAAATGGATGGATCTATTTTTATGTGATGGTTGTTGCTTGCCTCTTCTATATTGTTGTATATGGTAGTTAAGCTTACATTGATGATCCCCATAGGGTGCGGTCAGTGAGAGTTCATTATTGGGGACAGACAGGCTAGAAAAGGGCATCGTTTTCACTTTGACATTTATCTCCACCCTTTTTCAACTTTTCATCAGTCAACTGGAAGATACATTATTCATCGTATGCTATTAGATAGCCTCACTATTTCTATTTTTATTTCGTAACTTCGAATTTGTATATAGCAATCTTAGGGGTCATGGTATGTAGAATTGAAGGAGACACATGAGCATAACATTTTGCTTGACTTGTAGCAAACTTCAAGGCAGATTTTTTATTCAAGAGATTAAAACAAAGCACCCTAGTGAGTGTAGTTAAACTTACAAATGCAAAACCTGCACTCTTGTAGATAGGTCCCACCATTGTGTAACCTTTGCTGTACTTTGCAAGAAACAGTTTGATGTAGGGGATTTCATGTACAAGCGCAGCAATGCCACCATCTTTGCTTCCTTTAGAAAGAGCAGCAGCGAAATCTTCCTGTGTTTCGTAGGGCCTCATCTTTGATTTTTCGAAACCAATATCCACCAGTAGACCCTCTATATAGGAACCACGGTGGAACCCTACATATTCTCCTTTCCTCTGGAGTTCATGAACATCAGTCACTGTCGGTGAAAGCTGCTGTACAGTCAGCATTGATGCAAAGCTTGCTGTATAACTTGATGTAAGTACCAGAAAAACAAACATCCATACAAGTAGAACAATTCTGGATAGAAATCGTTCCAGCTTCTCCTCTGCAATAACGATGAAGATATTATTGAGACAGTAAACAAACTTGAAAGCTGGGATACTGCAATGCATAACATTCCAGGACTTGATTGGGATACTGCAATGCATGCCATTGCAGGACTTGCTTGAAAGCATATGCAATATCTATTTCTTGATATGATAAATGCAGGTCTTACCATCATTTTTTTCAATTGACGCTATAAATTTTTTCCTTTAGTGAAGCGCAATTATGAAGAACAGGTGTATTGCTTTCATGTTTCTAAAGCAGATACGTACTAGCATTAGTTCATCCCCAGCTAGATTTGAACTAAAACCACAACAATAATTATGGAACTGAAGGGAGTACTAATTAGACAGATCTAGGTTCTTATGCTGAGAAACATTAAGATAAGTTTAACTAAAATGGGGTCATACAGATGATTTTCTTTCCTAAAAGTTGTGGAGGTGCAGTTTAGTTAGATCACTGCAGTAATCTTTTTCGAAGGAATCTTTTGCCGCTTCTTATTTTCATGTAGTGCAACGTATACTTTGTCTATGCAACTGAAATATTTGTTCAAAATTAAGCAAAGATCTAGGAAACTGTAATGTTTACTCAACTCTCTTCAAAAATGGAGAAGAACATTGTAATCCCCACTTGTTTGAGTGAAAAGGGACCATGTACATGTTGATTGCCATTTAGATACTCCAGAAGCCAGGCAACAACTCCTGTGTAAATAAAGAATATGATGCTTCCAAACCACATTCCAGTGCTCAATGGTTTCAAGAAAATCCACATATTCTTGATCATGTTTTCCTTGACTGGAACAATCATCCCTACTCCAGATTCTGTGTACGGTACAGTGAAGTCGACATACAATGATCTATTGTACCTTACAGTAATATCTCCAACCGCTATGTCGTATTTCTGCAATGGCATGAATCAGCTTCATATATTTGAGAAATAAGAAAGTGATGATCTACTTCTAAGAATGATTAAACACTGGAAGTAAATTGTTCAATAAGAGGAAAATATTTTAGCATGCAAAATAGACTTTTGATTTGCTTTGAGAAAAACAAAATACAATGAGCCTTTCTATCTGACATCCTTCTATGTAAAATAAAATAGGAGCCTGGTTTCAATTGAAAGCAGAACAAAACACTGGATGAAAATGTGGAACTTAGTTAATATCTTGTAAAATGTTTTAGCTACTAGAGTTTTCTTCTTAACAGTGGAATGTATGCAGCTTCTAGTTTCTGCAATGGTAGATTAAGAAATTGAAACCAAATCTTTCGTAATGTATTTCTTACCTGAAGATAAACTTGATAAATAAAATCGTTATAGCTTCCTGTAGTTGCTGTATCAGCTGTGTCAAATGCCAGGTACTCATAAGTAAGTGCAAAAGGTAGCCTCTTTATTGCCTCCTCAAATATGTCAACTGAAAGGCCACTCGCAGTTGTTACATTTGTAATAGGATCTCTGAATGTCTTTATAAACTCTGGGCAATTGCTCGTGTGCACACCGACTCTAAGCTTCTTACCACTTATAGGAATTTCCCAGCCCCTCGGTATTTCAGTTGACTCTCCTGGCCAAATTACAGGATTTAGATCAAGCATTGAGGCTGATCCTGCTGTTTTTAAGCCATTTTGATTCAACTGCCGTGAAAGTCCACTTTTCACACTCCAAAACCCGATTTCTCTCCAACCTCTCCCAACCACATTTATTATTTGGAACACAGAAACTTTAAGCTGTTTGTCTGTAAGGTCAAAGTCGCCACTTATACCTCTAAACTTATTTTGTACAATTGCTGCTAAGAGTTTTGGACCATTTGGGGAAATAACCATGGATTCCAAGCATGTGGAGTTCTTAATGGACCATGGTTGCTTATTTGGGGCACTGGATATCCCAACCTTTTCTGCTGCCTGTGCTAATGCCCATATCGTATCATAGGCCCGTAGTCCAACAATGCTTAGTTTATTGAAGGGTGATTCATCTGGGTTATCCTGTTGGTACATTCTGTTCCACCTTATGGAGAAACTATCAAGCTCTTTTGATTTGGGGACATGGTACCTTACTCCCAGTACACCATTCATCACCTCGGTCACACTTGGATTGAGTGAGTCGATGATGTTTGCTACTCCGTTTGTAGTAATCCACGCAAATCCTTTGTCCATCATCCCTGCCTCTTTGGCCTTTGTAAAAAGAAGGGAAGTCATCGTGGATGACATATGAACAATAAACACCCTTGTTTGCATTGTCATCAACTTATAGAGTTCTTGCATCATGATTTCACTTGTTGCTGATGGAGGGATAACACTCTGATACGGGACGTGAACATCACTCTCTTGAAGTGCACTAATGAGGTATGGTAGAATGCCTCTACCATAGTCGGTGTTTTCATATACTAGCACCACTTCTCTCCATCCATAGGCTTTTACAAGCGAGGCAATGCTATTCACCTGAGCTGAGTCATTCAATGTTGCACGCACAAAATATGGCATAGTATCTGAAGTGAGAGAGGGGCTTGTTGCTGTGAAGGATACTGTGGGGACTTGGGTTATATTTCCGATCTTGGAGATGAATACAGCTTCTGATGATTTCTGGGGACCAATGATGGCTTGCAGTTTGTAATTATCCAGTAATTCAATCGCTTTTGAAATTGCATAAGGAAATTTCGGTCAGATGGTATTAGTTTAATAATGTAGAATCAACATCATAACACATAAAAAAGCATATATATATATATATATATATATAATAAAATGGTGAGTTTAGGTTTTTGTGTGTTCGTGTTGCTTGTGATGTTTTCTATTTTCTTAATCATTTGACACCTGTTTGCCTAATCCTTATACGACTCCTATAACTAAGACTGCTTTATCCTTGATGAAATGATAATGCAGACTCTGTTTACATGTTCTTTCATTTATACTCCTAATACTATCAAAAGGGGTTTGATTTGACTCATTTGGAGAATTGTGTCACTATGTAGGTTATGGTTTGCAATTGAAAATGAACATATATTTTCTCGATCTGTGATTTTATACACTCTGCTTGGCTCCAACTAGGGTTTTCCTACTAAGGAACTGATCAGATGCTAATCTAAATATGACTCTTGTTTAAGGTGTCAAATGCTTGATAACTCTAAATAGTTTAAGTACAACTCTTGTTTAAGGTGTCAAATGCCAATATAAATATGTTTTTCTTGTTTAAGGTGTCAAACTATGGAAAATAGGAAAACTAAGTCCTTCCGTTTTCCTGAATCCTGACAACTTAACTTTGACATACTGCAGACACATACCTGCTGATGCAGCCTTTACATCACTGGCCATGGAATCCCTGAAATGGAGTGTCAGCTTTGTGCTGTAATTCTGGTGGACCGCGTAGAAATCTTGGACGGCCAGTGAAATGCTGGTTCGTGCCACTTTTCCCACCAGCGAGCCCAGATCGAGGATCACTCCGACATGGAACTTGTCTGCTTTGCCGGTGGTGTTCTGAGCTACGCCGGGATCGACAAGGAGCAAGAGCAAGAGGAAGAGGATGGCTCGAGGTGTTCTCTCCATTCTGCAGGGCACCGCAAGGTTTTAGATTCTCTGGTGCTGATATGCACCCTCTTATGTAGGATTCCGCTTGTTGAAGACTTTTCGGCTTAACAATGGTGACATGGTGTCGCTGGTCAAACTGAAAGTTGCAAGGCAAATCCGCTCAGCTGTGACAGATTAGTTGTCTACTACCAGCACCTTTCGTCGTGTGCTGTTTCTCTCTTGACTTTGGTGTTCATTTGCAGCTAAATTACCGGGAATATCAACCGGAGTTGCCTCTGCATAAACTAGTAGTTCGCCAAGAACATATAAACAAACAGAGGAAGCAAGATTGCGTACTGCCCCTATCGGGGTTTATAAGTGGGGCATGGGTTTTTAATTTTTTAATTTGACACGTATGTTTTGTTAGTCAAACAGAAGACCTGAAAACCCGTGTCCCAACTTATAAACCCGGATGTAGAGAGCAGAATGAATGGATTGATGGATTATGTCCTCGATAAGGAATCTACATAAGGGTGGCGTGCCTACATATACTATTTGATTCGTAATCTGTCTGTTCCAATAAACGAGATTTATATTGCTTTCCTTGGGGACTTGTGCAAATAAACGCTCACGTTAAAATATTTTGTGGAGCGTTGACATTTCCTGCTTTTGAGACGTTAAAATATTTTGGCATGGAAGGCAATGCCAAAAATTACAAATTAACACTGAAACTCTTTAACCCTAGGCCTCCTCCTTTATAAGACACTGAAACTCTTCGTAACCCTAGGCATCATCCTCCTTTATAAGACGGGGTTAGGGCTAGCCTAGAGACACCTTGCGTCCAATCTAATACTCTTGATAAAGCTTACTATTCTCCATTGTAATCCCCTCTCACATGGTACCCTTTCCATCAATCCAATCCAAGCAGGAGTAAGGTATTACCTCCATCATGAGGGCCCAAACCCGGGATAAAATCTCCGCGTGCTCCCTTGTCTAATACTTCCAATCACGCACATCACCCTAGGGTGACTACCTGGTTTCATACGCCGATAGTTGGCGCGCCAGGGGACTGTCTGTGTGGTCCGGTAAACCGATCCATATGGGGTCTCTGGAACAAACTGGCGTCTTTGCTCCAAGATAGAGGGTTGCCATTGGCTACTTGAGCTTTGTCGCCAACTTGGCAAGGCGACTCGTCATCATTAGCGATGGAAGGTCTTGGCCGATTTCCCTGTCGAGTGGAGTGAGGCTCAGCAAATCCCCAAGTGTGTCAACCTCGAGCATTGGACGACGTACTTTGACGGCTCCATGATGCTTTTGGGCTTGGGGGCCGGCGTTGTCATGATGTCCTTGAAAGGGGCAAGATGAACTATGTGCTCTAGATACACTTTCCAACCTTCAACAATGTAATCGAGTATGAAGCCCTCCTCCATGGTCTCTGCCTTGCTGTCTCCATGGGCATACGGCGGCTCATCTATCGCAGCGACTCCGGTCTTATCGTTTAACGAGTCATGAAGCCCTTCGGTAGGAAGGATACAAAGATGGCGGCCTATTACTTTGAGGTGCGCGACCCAAATGCCAGTTCGACACCCTCGAGCTTCATCACATCAAGAGCTCTGATGGTTGACGCCCACGCGAGGATGGGCGCCCTTTAGGACCAGGTCCCGTCGGACACCTTGCCCCAACATCTCATCAACCCTCCATCAAAACAGAGCCGGATCAAGAACTCGGAGGGTAGGGAGTGATGATATTGGCCTGGAGTGGACCAAACCAATCATTGATTATCTCCTAAACAAGGATCTCCCGAAGGACAGAAATGCTGTCAGGCTCCAAGGCAAGGGTAGGCGCCGTCAGGCAGAGTCCATGACTGCTATCACCGCCAGGTAGAGGTGGCCGAGCGTCTGCACTAGGTGGAGGCAGACGAGTGGTTGCGCATCGAGCGTGCTGTGGCGGCCGAGCAGGGATGCCGCAACACTTGGCGAGCCTTCCGCCACTGGAAGGATTGCGGCTTGCGGCGGTCGGGCATGGATGCCGCAACGCTTGGCGGGTCTTCTGTCACTAGAAAGATGACGACTCCACATAATGACAGCGACACGTACAACGGCTCGGCAACGACATAGACGGCGACGGAATCCCTATGGCCAAGGAGGTCATGCCTGCAAGGTCACCGTTCGGTACCCCATTTAGTTTAGTTTAGGTTAAAATTGTTGAATTTCGTCCGTTTAGTTGTAAATGTATCAAATTTAACAAAGTGTGTGTGTGTGTGTGTTTTTTAACACGAATTTCACGTGCGTTTGTGTTTAAAGCATTTGAGTTGGTCCGAACATTTATTGTCTACGGTTGGATAGCCTCCGCCCCTATAAATGTCCGCAGACACGTCTGGACGTGTCCAAGGCATTTGACGAAATCCATATTGATCATCCGCGTTGGAGTTGCCCTTATTCCTAGCGTCACCGGCGGCCACCCCTTCCTGAAAACCATTTAATAAATTGCCAGTATGCTTCAAATCTTAATTAACAACACATTTTAATCACATTATCGTTCACTAAAAGTAGCAGACAGTGATCAGAAAATGGCAAAGGACCGAGGCAACATTTTAACAGTTGGGAAACACACCTCCAAATCCATGATGTCGGTCCAACTTGACACTTGGTGCTCCATTTTCTCAGATTTATTTCAGTTTTTTCGGTGATGTATGTTCATTGAAAGAAGACGATTCTCACGACAACAAAGACATCTATGATGACTCCGTCAAATCTTAAAATGATAAGCCGGACAATCTCTCAGAGGTGCTCATAGGGTAGGGTGTACATGTGTGCCAGTGGCGGAGCTAGCGAGGAAAAGCTGAGGGGGCAAATGACGAAATATAATTTTCTGGAGGGGCCAAAAACTGTATTTCTCTGAATTTGTGCTATCCAAAATAGAGTTTCTTCAGAAAAAGTTCATGGGCTGGGGGGGCCATGGCCCCTGCAGCTATAGGCATAGCTCCGCTAGTGATGTGTGCGTTCATAGATGCGAGTGTTTTCTTGTGTATACAAGCGACTTTGATTGTACCGTGTTAGAAAAAAAAAATCTCATGAAGGCGGAAGAATTTAGCGCGGCAAAATCAAGGCATCCGACATTGGTACATTGTCATTGTTCAGTAAAACAAGGCCCAATCAACAGAATCTCATGTAAGGCAGATGAGTTTAGCGTGCGGCAAAATCGAACCATCCAACATCTGCACATACTGTCATTGTTTTTTTTTTTTTTTGCGAATAATATTGTCATTGTTTTTGTCATGGTTTCAAGGCAACTCCAACACGGCTCATCAGATTGCCTCTAAATATCGGATCAAATTTCGGACATTTTTTTGCCACTCAACAACGGTCTTCAAATTTGTTCTAATAATTTGAAGTGTTTTTGAGGATTTTTTTTGAGGAAATAATTTGAAGTGTTCTCTAAACGGAAACCAAACTGGAGGTAGTTTGCGGCGGGCATCCGGATGTCCACCTGGCCCAGCAAAAGCCACCGTGGACCCACACCACAGCCTCTCTCTCTCTCTCCTCTCAGCCACGATCTCCCTCCCTCGCAAAAATCCCCAAGTTCGCCGCTGTCCTCGTCTTGCCGCCGTCGCCCGTCGATGCCCGCATCGCCGCCCGCACGCGGAGCTCCGGTGTCCCGTCTGTCGCTGGCCATCTCGACGCGGACGGCGGGCACCACGAAGCTCCGCTGGCGTGGCGCCCGCCCTCGAACTCGCGCAACTCGAGCTTCTCAGCTGCACGGGAGGCTGGCGCCGACGAACGTGGGCCGGCGGAGCGGCGACAGAAGGGGGGACGACTGCGCGAACACCTCTGTGAGCATGGACGGCTCGGAGAGCGGCGAGTCCGGGTCAGCCACCATGCCCAGGTGCCGGAGCGAGACCGGGTCCATGGGGATCTGCCGCTCGTCCTCAATCGAAGGCGACACCGGGCTCTTGCCGCCGTCCTCCGCTGCGGCCTGCGGCATTCCGTGGTGCCTCCGTTGCTGCCGCGGTACTACTGCTCGCCGCAGGAGTGGACATGGGCTCGTCGGCGGAGCCACGGAGTGCATGGTAGATTGGTGGGCGTCGTCGTGCGTTCCGAGTACGGGCTAACTACTCCGGTGGTGCATGCACTGGGCTGATGATGCACGAACTGAACCGACGAGGCTGCAGTTACATACGCGCCTGTCCGTGGTCCGTGGCCATGATCTGCTGCGTGGCGCGCGCGTCCGTCCGCGCGGCGCCGCGGTTCTGGCGGCAGAGGAGGAGGCGGCCGCCACGATGCTTCGCGCCCTCGCAGAGGCGCGCGCGTGCGCTTCTTGCATTGAGTGAGTGCAGTGGGCGTGTGCGACGGCCCGGCCTCTCCAGCGAGTTAGGCCGCCGGCGTGTGAATGCAGTGCGTGCCATGGCCGGGAGTGCATACAACATGTTCGATGAAATGTCCAAGAAAAGAGAGGCGGACAAATGAGGGAAAATTTGATGACTAGCATTGGATGGCGTGTCCGTGGACATTTGAGGTCCGTTTTGGTGAGTCCCATTGGAGTTGCCCTTAGTCCCCTGTTTCTAAAAAACCCTGCTTCAGTCTCCTGATACGGTGGATACACATTGTACCCGCCTCATCGTGGTAAGGAGACCACGTGCATTGGCGGGTATCGGAGAGTATTAGGTGGGAGGAAGGCGGTGGAGGTCGTGCGCGCATCGGCACTAGGGCGCCGGAGAGGCCCGCGGCCGGGAGAACGGCGATGGCTGCCCTGGTACGATGACAGATCTATTACCACAGGTATTTTTTAGTCCCACAACGGTAGTTTAGGGCATCTCTAGCAAATCCCCTATCCCGAAAGTCAAAAATCTTCTCCCTATCCCATTTTCCTATTTTTTTCTAGGGAAATAACTTTTGCTCAGCAAGTAGATCTCCTATCCTATTTTTTTTTATTTTGGCAAATCCTCAAGACGTTTTCAAACAAATCATAACATACTAATTAAGAACCTGAAAGTGCACACAATTCAAATACATAATAAAATTGTTGTTTTGAAACATAACAATTTAAATTCGAACACAACATACGGTTCAAATGAACTAAGAATTCAAATAAACATGATAACAACACAAGAATCAAGTGCCATGAAGGTGCCAATGATGTGCTTGGAGTAAGGCTTCAATTATGTTTGGGTTATGTTGTGGCTCCACCGGGTGCCCGTTGAAGAGATGCCGAAAGTCCTGCGGGTCCTCTCTCATATCCTAGATGATCATATTGTGCAAAATAAGTAGATAACACATGCTGTCATGATCTACCACAGGGTCTTAGGATTCCAATACGCAGTAGGGTCACGAACAATTGCAAAGCGTTTTTGAAGCACACCAAAAGCTCTCTCAACATTCTTTCTAGCAAATTCTTGCATAGTTGCAAAGTGAGATTTCTTTTTACCTTTAGGTTTGTGGATAGTCTTCACAAATGTGGCCAATGGAGGATAGATGCCATCGACAAGGTAGTATTTCATGTTGTACTCATGACCATTGACAACATAGTTGTGAGGTGGATTGTCACCGGCAACAAGCCTTGCAAAAAGGATATCACTGAAGGACGTTTAGATCATTGTGAGAGCCAGGCATCCCAAAGTATGTGTGCTAACTTCATAGATCATGTGATGCAATTCTCTCAAGAAAGATGGTTGGATCATGGCAATGCCCTCAGTATTGACCTTTCCATGCCACAGGACAATTATTCCATGTCCAACGCATATAGTCAATGGATCCAAGCACCCCTGGCCAACCTCTCTCTTCATTTTTTGCCATTAGCCTCTCAATATCTTCTTCATTGGGAGCCCTCAAGTACTCCAGTCCATATATCTTTATCACCGCTGCACATAATCGTCTAACACACTCAAGGAAGAGATCTTCCCCGATGTGAAGATAGCCATCGATGGCATCGTCCGGGCATCCATAAGCAAGGACTCACACGACTACTGTAATTTCAACAATTGACATACACTTGCCGTTCCCACTGCATTCCATCTCCGTTGAAACTAAGGATCATGTATCTTCACATCTTGTGCAATGGTGTTGAAGAGATCCCGGTGCATGCGGAATCGGCGCCGAAAATAGTACTCCCTTGAACCACGTCTCGGCTTCCTAAAATCCTCCTCCATAGAGACAACGACAACTACCACCTTGAATTCATCATCGTCATCTTCCTCCATTTGAGATCTTTGTTTGATGAAAAACAGAAAAAAAGGGAGTGAAAAACACTTGTGGGCGGACGGGGTTGGTGGGACGGTGGCCGGAGGCGGAGTTTCGGCTAGGGCCCCAAGGCGGCGGAGTACACCGTCAAGGCTGCCTAGGTGTCCGCACAGGCGGTTCCCGGCATGGAGGCAACCAAAAAGCCGATTCGTAGGGGCGGCGACGGCGGTTTACTTCTCTGGTTCTGGCACCATCTTATGGCTTGGGCTTGCGCTGGGTCTTGCCATGCCATCTCCAAAATCCATCGGTCCGATTCAGGGCTGAAACACCGACCTCACGGGCGACCGGGCGGAGCTACAAGACGGCGGCCTCGTCGGCGGTGAAAAAGCCGATTTCGGCGCCATCGAAGGAAGAGAAGGTGCGGGAGATGGCGGCGGGATGGCGGTGCGGTTCGATTCTGCTGCCAGGGGGTCGACAACTTCGACGGGTGTGGCGGCGATGAGGTGTGGGTGGGCGCCGTGAGGTGGGTCGAGCAGCTGCCTAAATATCCCGAGAAGCCACGCTGCCAGACTAAAACTAGGGAGAACCACTGCGATTTAGGGGAAGAAAAGTTATATTTTTTAGGATTATACGGTCTGGCGAATCTGCTAGAAAGGCATTAATCCCTCAAAACTGAAAATTGAGGGATCTGCTAGAGATATCCTTAGGCACGGTTCAACGCGGGGGGGGGGGGGGGGGGGATAAAATAAATACCTGATCTTTCTCCTTTTCTCCCTGACACATCATGTTTATGTTCTAAGATGAGTTTCTCTCACCTACTATGATGATGCTTAGTAAGCGGTTTTTGAACACATTTATCATTTCTAGACTTGTTTGTTGATCTTGCCGGGATAGAGGGCTCCATCTCTGTTCCCGATAGTAGCCCATCGCTTTCCTGTTGTCTCATATTTCTGATGTATGAGCATTTTAGCATCGATCATTAGTTAAACCCCCACTAGCCTCTGAAGTTTTGTAGGCTGGTGCATCTTGATCTGCCCCCTGCTACTGATATATTCCATGCACCTATGGTTTAATTAGCTTCTTCTTTAAATAACCAGAGCAATCTCAATTGAATCGTAAAGCAAGTTGTTATGGCGCTGCTAGAAGGAGGGCGTGAGAGGGCCGGCCGGGGGCCTTTTTGCCCACGGCCGGGCAAGAGGGAAGGGATGTCCTTCTTAATTCTTGCTTGATTAGATTGATACATCTCCTCTCTTTATATAGAGAGGTTTAGTTGATTCCCAAGCAAGGCTTACTTGACCCCTAAGTAAGCGACTCTTATCTCTAATTAACCCTAAGACTAACGGGCTATACCGCCAGCCCAGGCCCATTACGTACTCTAACAGCTAGCTTTGGTTCGATCATGTCTTCACCACCGCCAAGCCCGTCTCTTCCGCTGCCGGTCACCTTGTCGCCTCCGGCGACCACCACGACCGTCGCCCCGCTCACAGGCCGGGTCCTCCGTCACGCCCGCCGCCCTCACCGGAGGAGGTGTTCGCTGTCAAGGACCCTAACCCAGCGCGCAGAGATCCACATGTTCTTGGCCGGGTCCAACGGGCCGCACCATTGCGCCGCCCATCACCGCCTCGCGCCGTGGCAGCCCGCCGCGCAGCGGCATTCGCCGCGCTTCGTCAGCCGCAATGCCATCCATCGCCACCACCGCCCGGCCACAGCTGCGATGGCGCCGCCGCTCTGGCGGCCTTCGCGCGCCCGGCGCTTCCACCGCAGCAGCCGCTGCTGCTGCCCGGCGCGGCACCGCAGCAGCTGCAGCAGCCACCGCCGGTCAGCTCCGCCGCCCAGTATGGGATGCCCTACGACGGGAGTGCGACGAACTCGTTCCCATCAACGCTGCCGCCATCCCAGGGCGTCCACATCCAGCAGATCAAGTCCCCATTGCCGCCGCCGCCGCTTCCGTCTTGATCGCTACCCGCCACGTGTCGGCGGCGGTGAGCTGCAGCTGCTGCGCTGCCTCCTAAGCGCGTCGGCGTGTGCGGGAGATGCGTGGTCTGTAGTTGCCGCTCCTCCAAGTTGCCCTTCGCTGCGCAAAGGATCTCGATCTCGTCCGCTGCGTCGGGGATCTTGGGCATGCGGTTTTCCCACAGGCGGTGGGCATGCTGTTTTCCCCGCGGGCAGCGACCTCAAAGTCTGCGACATCGGCGGTTGGGGGGGGGGGGGGGGCGCACCCCTCCAAGTCATTAACCATCGCAAGCCCGCCACACTTCCCTGTCATGCGGTGTACCAACAGCCGTCCGGCGGGGAGAAGGCAGGGTGTCACCGACAGGAGCGCACCGTGTAGCACCACTGCTTTCCGCCGCTGGCCGCAGCGAGGGCGCCTCTGCTGGTCGCTCTTGCGACCACTTCCAGGTGGCCATACACATGCACTCCCTTGGTCCAGGTGGTGTCCATGGGATCCAGGTGACTGTACACGTGCACGTCCGATGTGCGGATGGTGTCCACTTTTTGTTAAGGGGTCCAAAATAAAGCGTCCCAGTCCATTTCAGGTTGAGTCATAAAAGAAGCCGAGATGTAAAAGGCTTGTTTTTAGGTGTTAGGTTTGTGTTGCGTCGAGTCATGGTTATAAGTTGGTTAGGCTGCAGCTCGAGGACAAGCTGCATGTCCAGGTGGGGTGTAGTGTTAGAGTACGTAATGGGTCTGGGCTGGCGGTATAGCCCGTTAGTCTTAGGGTTAATTAGAGATAAGGGTCGCTTACTTAGGGGTCAAGTAAGCCTTGCTTGGGAATCAACTAAACCTCTCTATATAAAGAGAGGAGATGTATCAATCTAATCAAGCAAGAATTAAGAAGGACATCCCTTCCCTCTTGCCCGGCCGTGCGCAAAAAGGCCCCCGGCCGGCCCTCTCACGCCCTCCTTCTAGCAGCGCCATAACACAAGTACTTCGTAATTGAAGTATGATTTTGTTTTTCTATTTCGATATATATATTCAGGCTGTATGAGCCCAAAACAATCCAGGTTTTACAGTCAGATTTTCTTTTGTGCATTGCCATGCTTTGATGGTCACCTTCCGTGGCATGGGAAGATTTTCTTGGTTGTTGGCTCCTTGCCTCGCCTTCTAGGGTGTCTGATGAAATGCGAGCATGGGAACCTGAGCATTTATTCAGGTTGAGAGGAACCTGTGCAGGTTGAAACTGGAAGAAAGGGGACAATGCTCTCGGAAGACCGACAGGGGACACACATTGCACAGGTGCCAAATTGTAGTTCAGGCTACCTTGATACTCCTTGGATTACAGTCTTACACTGATAGATTGTTGATTTACACTTGGAACCTGAGCAAAATTAGAATACATTACATAATAAGCTTACATTTGCATTGCTGCTGCACTGGCATGCAGGTAGCAGGATGACTGTCAGCATTCATACATACTACACAGGCAAATACACACATGAGAACAAAAGATGGCCAGGCAAATACACACGAGACTGAGGACCTGAATAAGGCTGACTTAACATGGCGCTACAAACCATTGCCTGGTGTTCCATGAGGTGTAAAATCTGGAGTTGTTTGGACTTCTGAACACGGGCTTGTGAGTTCTCTGGACATCTCTATCTCTTGTTGGCAGGCGTAGCTATCTGAATCATCAGGTACAGTTAACTGCATATTGTGGGACGGGTTAGAATCTGCAGTCGTCTCAATCTGACCTGTATTGTTCTTTTTCTTGTACCTCTTGTAGAGAAACATCATGAGGGCTATCAAAAGGGCAGAAGTTGAAGCAACTCCTGTGAGCAGAAAGAGTCCTGAAAAGTTTTTGAAGCTTAGACTGCTTGAGCCGATGGTGGTGCCGTCATTCTGACAGGCATGTTGGTCTCCTATCCATTTCTTTTCTATCTGAATGATAGTATCTCCCTCTGTTATGCTGAGGATTGCCCTTGAGAAGTCCTCGACCAGAGGGGAACGCTTGGGGAAAGCCTACACAAGTAAACATATTCGATATTATACAAACTACTTGAGTAATAGGAATTCAAAAATTATTTTCCACACGAAAGTGAACACAAATAGCATGGTACATATGTACACTTTCTGCAAACAAGTGCCTGTGGATTGATTGAATGAAGTGTTTCCTTTTTCTTTTTGAGTGATGTAGCTTCAAGTTTTGGTCGTTTAAGCTGTCAACCTGATACTAGCTATGATATGCCACTCTGCTGCCTTATATTTCTTTGTGCATGTAATTTAGCGTGTTTGGTCAATACAATTTTTATTCTAGAAATAAATATATGATTTTCACTGCATATGCTTCTGGTCCAGTCTAGCTATATGTTCAAATGTGCACTGCATAGTTCGTCAACCTTACATCACTGGCCAATAGTTTTTATTACTAAGTTGTTCCTTGTAACAAACTACTACAACTAACAGTATGACTTAAACGTTTTTGAAAGTACTAACTGCAGTAAAAGATTGCGGAGAATGATGACCTCCATACCAGGCATTGTCTTGTTAAACTGCATTGCTTTGTTATCATCTTGGGTCTTAGCACTGTTCATTGGTCATGCAGCAACTTTGTTAATCTATATCTTATATTTCCATATATAGTCATGTTTACGTAAGTATGTTCTTTGACGTGTCGGTCCCTTTTCTGTGTCCGAGTAGCTTTCAAGTATAAGTTTCCTAGTCTTTTTATACTTGACACTTTAGAGGTATGTAATGTACAAAAATTATCTGGTATAGCTAACTTACAAAGCCAAAACCTTCAGATTTGTAAATTGGTCCGATCATTGTATAACCTTTGCAATACTTAGAGAGGAATATTTTGATGTATGGAACTTCTTCTATCACAGCAGCAATACCACCATTTTTGCTCCCTTTATAGAGTGCATCATCAAAATCATCCGGGTTACTGTATGGCTTGATCTTTCTTCTGTCAAAACCAATTTGTTCTAATAGGTCCCCTAAGTAAGAGCCATTTGTGTACCCTACATATTCTCCTTTCGTAAGGAGTTCATGGACATCAGTTACTGTCGGTTGAAGCTGCTGCACGGTAAGCATTGATGATAAATTCGCTGTATAACTTGATGTAATAACGAGGAGAACCAAAACCCATACAATGATGACCAATCTAGACAAAATACTTTCCACCCTCTCCTCTGCAAAATGGTAAACAACCATCTATCAGCAACTTTAAATGGAACACAAATACTGAATTGATTCTTAGCATGACAGCATCCTTCATTTTCTTAATACAAAATCAAACAATTATGAAAATAAATCGAGTACATTTCACACAACACTAGGTAACTGATCATTAGTAACACAAACCAATTAGGAAAATTGACCTAATACCATCAAGTGCTACTTCGCCAAAATAAAATTCCGATATTTGCAGTGCCAGGTACATATATAATGTAAGTTACTAATCTATCTCCCTCTCGTATTTTCTTCCCTCCTGACCCCCAGTATACCATGTGCATGCTGCTGTTGTTCCTACCCTAAACTACCTGGATCATGGCTATGGAACTGTGAGGCTATAGACTAAAGCCTCCAGTCTGTCACAGCTGTGCGTTATGTTCTGCGGTTCTGAACTTCTGGTACAGGACACGAAAATATATAACCTAATTATCTACTGATTCCTGCTGACTCTATACACTATATAAAGTTCAGTTTTTTTTTTGAAACAAGAACTTTGTCAGTATGAATTTCCTAACAGAGAGAAGTCTGCATTGCCTCCCTCAGTTCTTGATGAAGTTAAAGTTACAACCCTCCCAACTTATCTGTTTAAACTACAAACTCCAACTGTGGTTGACTGCGGTTTTGTCCTACGTGTCTGCCACCTCAACTTCTATCAAATCCCCTTCACGTCAACACGACACAGCAAACTACAGAACTGATGTTTTCTTGAAACGTTGTTCCGTTTGGCTGAATTTAAACAGTATATTAAGGGGATCGTCTATTCATCTTTAATTTTCTGTAATTGTTTCACATTTTTCTGGACAGTTTGAGTTATGATTTTTGTTGCTTCAAATCTTGTGTCAAAATTTAGACTACCCAGAAAAATGTAAATAATTATCTAAAATCAAAGATGGTCCTCTGACTCTACTTTTCAGATTTCATCCCAAAGTGAGCAACAATTTAGGACAAAACCAGTCCTGAAGTTTTTTTTTTGCTTCAGATTTTGACTCAAAATTGAAACTTCTCAGAAAAAAACTGAAAGATGATCTCCTGACTTTCTCTCTTTCCCCTGAAACACCCTCTTTGAGATTATATATGCGATATTCTGTATAGAAGTAAGAAATTATAATATGGTAACATCGTCACTTACTATCAACAAAGAAGGGGAAATATATTGCTATTCCAAGCTGGCGGGAAATGGAACCAGTTAGTTCAGTGTTATCGATTCGTCGCTCCAATAGCCAGATGGCAGCCCCTGTGAATATGAAGAATACAATGCTTCCAAACCACAAGTCAGCAGTTAATGGCTTCAAGAAGATCCATGTATCCTTGGTCGTTCCATCCTTGACTGGCACAATCATTGCTATCCCAGATTCAGTGTAAGGTAATGTGAAATCAGCATAGGAAGTTCTGTTGTACCTGATAGTTATATCCCCGATTGCAACTTGGTACACCTGCAAGCATGTCATTTAGTGTTGCATACCCATGTTTCTTTAAACCAGTGATCACTTGATCAGTATACTCTATAATGCTCCTTAATCTCCAAGAAGGTTATGAATTTTTAAGGCTTGTGGAAAACATTAGTGAACAGCAAGCATGCAACAGTTATAACAATCAATTCTACTATAATCTTAGAAGAAACACTAGTAGAATGGGAAATACCAAGGCGCACTTGAGTGCTCCACCACTGTATATGAAAATTAATTTTAAAAAATAACAGAAAAAATAATTTTTGTCTTCTTTACTGAGAATATATTTCTTGGTATTTTTTCACGAAACTTCACACGGGAATAGATTGGGCACCCAGGTTTGACATCCCAAAATCCCAGTTTTTTTTGAATTTTTCCTGTATTTTTTAAAATTTAATGTTCATATAGGGGGGTGGAGCACCCAGGTGCTCCAAATCCTCTTCCGAAAGTGATGCCTTATTTTCTGACATAATTGGCTCTTGTGCCCATCTATCTTATACTTGTACCAATCAGCATTCAGTATGACTAACTAGTGGAAAACGTTGCCTACAAAAGACAAAACAAGTGTGCAAAATTGCTAAAATATGATTAAAATTGTACAAGTAGGAATAGATGCAGACAATTTTGCAAAAAACTACAATATAGTAAATTTAGTAAAATATTTTGTGCAATAAAGAGAGCATGCCTATTTCTGCAATAACGTTATCGATAGTGTGAGAACCAAAATTTCTTACCCCAAGATTAACTTGGTAGACAAAATCATTATAGCTCCCATGGCTTACTCCTTGTGCATTATGAAATGCTACATATTCATAAGGGATTGCATATGGGAGTCGCTTTAACGCCTCTTCAAATACGTCAATTGCATACCCAGTGGCAGTTATTGCATTGGTTAGTGGATCCCTTTCAACCTTCATAAGCTCAGGATACCCACTTGTCAGTACACCTACTCGGAGCTTCTTTTCATTGGTAGGAATTTGCCACCCTTTAGGCACGGCAGATACTTCTCCTGGCCAAACCACTTGAGTCAGATTAGGCATAGAGTTTAGGTATGTGTGTTCTGATCCATTTTGATTCAAATTCTCAACTATTCCATGCTTTGCTGTCCAGAAACCTATTCCTTTCGGCTCTCTTCTAACCACATTAATTATCTGGAATATGGAAGAATGAAGCTGCCTGCTCCTAAGGTCAAAATCACCACTTAAGCCTCTGAACTTATGCTGTAGGATTGCATCTAGAAGTTTGTGACCAATTGTAGAAATACCCAAAGTTCCAAGACACGTTGAGTTTTTTATGTCTTGCTGCTTCTGAAATGTTGCATTGTCCATGCTTACCTTTTCTGCTGCTTGTGCCAAGGCCCCAATAGTATCATAACCCCAGAGCCCAAAAATGCTTAGTTGCAATGGTGGGTCATCCTGGTTGTCTTGCCTGTACCTCACATTCCATCTCTTAGTAAAGTCATCAAGTTCCTTCGATTTAGGCACACGGAATTGTTAGAAATATAATTGGGTTTAAGTTAGAGATAAAGAGATAGAGATAGAATTAGTTTAAACCACATGTAACTTGTCTTGTACTCCAAGTCTCTACCCCTCTTGTACTCCTATATATACCCTACACAAGGGTCAGATCAATACAACAACAACACAATATTCATCCATCCTATAATTTCTCACATGGTATTAGAGCGGTTTGTCCAACGACTCCTAGGACCTTTCACCACTTCCGCAGGTCGCCGCCCCCGGGGAGAGCCGCCCCCGGGGAGATTAATCTCTCCCGGGAGCGCGGCATCCGATCAATCAAATATTAGATCGGTCACGTAGTTTTAGATCCAGTTTTCGAGTTCACAAGCAATAGATCAATTCCTTAGCTAGTTTCGATCAATTCCTTTTAGCCAGCAAATAAATCCAGTGACCTTTGAATCCGGCGAGAAAACTCCAGCAAGATGCTCGTGGTGGAGCACGCGCGGCAGGCTGCACTAGCGTGATCCAGAGGCTACCTCGTCGACGACCGGGCTCGCGACGCCAAGCAGTCCACCGCGCCATCTACGACGACATGCAGAGCCAGCAATCAGGGCGTCAGCTCCGCGGGCGTGTGCCTTCCGATCGACCCGATCTGCATCCACCCCATGGGCGATCAGCAGCCGGCCGCGTCGGATCCAATCGGACCTCCTCCCGACGCAGTACGCATCCAGTGACCGGCCTCTGGCGCATCCACACGAGTTCAGCTCGCCATCTACATCGATCTCCAGTGCGCGGGACTACAACGAGCGATCGTCTTCACCGGCCGCACGCAAGAGCTTGAACCAATCTTGATGCCTCTCTGCCGGGTGTTCTGATCACGGGAGGGATTTAACTCGCATGTTATCTCAGATGCATGTATGCAGGTACTGGCCAAGGTGGGTTCTACACGTACGTGTGGCGAAGAGCCCAAGATTACGTCAAGGTTCAGCGTACGGCTCACCTAGCAATCCTGCATCGACATCGTTCTACACTACATCTGCATCGAGCCGGCAAACCTGCACCGTCGCCCACCACAATCTTCGAGCCATGTCCATAACCGCTGCACCAAGCTATCTTCGCCAAACGATCTGCACCGACCCGCGCCACATCATCGAGTTGTATGACTACATCACACCTGAGAAAAAAAAATCTTCATCGAGTACATCTACGAGAAGCGACCACGACATGTACCATCCACACGTCAGGCCGGTGTGGAATGCGTGCAATTCTTCGGCACGACACGACATCGACAGCCCATCGCCACGAGAGACGCCTCCAAGCGACGCATCATCGTCGACATGTCGCTGCATCGCCGACACTTCACCGCCAAGGTCTTCATCAACATGGTCTTCACCAACATCATCGTCGACACACCGCCACCGCCTCGTCCACAAGATGGACAACTAGCGTCCTCTGACAGATTTTTTCTGCAAGACGCGACCATGACGACGGCATCAACCGCGTCATCCACGACAACACGACTGCATCGACACGGCGTCACTACAGTGACGACCCTACATGACCACACGGTTCTGGCAAAACCGATGTGTGCTCGATGGGCTTCCTCCGGTCTTGGCAAAACCGGCGGACTCATCACCGACGACACCCTCTGACATCCGCAAGGTGTATCGTCCACGTCTGCAGCCCCGTCATAGTGCATTTTTTTTGCGCCTCCGGCTTTGTGTGGTTTCATCATCCACGACGACCACACCATCGACCACGGCTACATCACCCTGACCGGCTACCTCGACGCCGACCACACGGCTACGTCTCTGACAACTCATCGGCAACAACTCCGGTCAACGGCGTCGCGTCGTCACTAGCGTCCACGCCACTCCCGCTGTGACTGCGGGAGGGAATAGAGGAGAAGGCATGAAGGCACCAGAAGGGGACGCAGTCACCGCCCTAGGTGTCGACCCATCAGAGACGTAGTGATGATGGCGCAGCGGAGAAGACGACGGAAACAAGACTTCAAATTCAGTCGTACTCGTCCACTTCACTCCCGCTGCGACTGAGGGGGAATGTTAGAAATATAATTGGGTTTAAGTTAGAGATAAAGAGATAGAGATGGAATTAGTTTAAACCACATGTAACTTGTCTTGTACTCCAAGTCTCTACCCCTCTTGTACTCCTATATATACCCTACACAAGGGTCAGATCAATACAACAAAAACACAATATTCATCCATTCTATAATTTCTCACAGGAATCTCACACCCAATGCACCATCCATTGCATCAAGAACCGAAGAGTTCAGCGAGTCAACAACATTTACAATCCCATCTGTCAAAATCCACACATAGGCTCCACTCATCATTCCTAACTCTTTGGTCTTTGTGAAGAGAATGGAGCCAAAGCCAAAGGCCGATGACATGTGCACAATGTAGACTCTTGTTGGCATTGTCATTAGCTTGTATGGTTCTTGCTCAACTTGGTCACTGCTTGCTGATCGAGAGATTGCACTGCGGTATGGCATAGAAGCTCCGAACTCTTGGAGGGCATCAACCAGGTAGGGTATGATGCCCCTGCCATAGTCTGTGTCCTCATAGATGGGCACTACTTCCTTCCAGCCATATGCCTTAATGAGAGCAGCAAGGCTATTAACTTGAGCAGCATCACTTAGAGTTGCACGCAAAAAATATGGCACATCGGCAGATGAAAGGGTGGGATTCGTTGCTGTGAAGGAGATAACTGGGACATGACTGTTGTTCCCAATATCAGACACAAAAGTAGCCTCTGAAGATTTTTGTGGACCAATGATGGCCCGTACATAGTAATTTTCCAGCAGGTCAACAGCTGTACGAATGTGCAATTCAGTCAAGAGAAAACATTTAAAGAACATTTGTGTAGATTCTGGTTGCAGCTAAGGTATCTAATGCATGTACATTAGGCAATCTCTGATGTTATAGCTGAAGAGTATAACGACTTGGGCTATATGATCATTTCTTAAGGTACTGGTGGTTTCTGACTTTGAAGGGCCGCATCTCCCCTGAGCCTCCCAACCATATTGGCCGCCCTCGCATCGACGACAGCTTCCCTGGGGGCGGCCCCGTTGGGGGTGGCACAGGGGGCCACCGCAGCGATCGCGACCCACGGCACGACCACCACTCGGGCTCGAGGCAGGGGCAGCGACGACCTCGAGGACAGCCCCCACCACGACCAGCCGCTGTGCCGGCCACCGAGGGTGGGGATGGGGCGCGTCGTACCAATCGGCTGCCCCACCGTCCTCCGATGACGGCCCGACGCCTCGATGTCGGTCTCCTGTGTTTTTCCGGCTTCTTCGCCCGCTCCCAGACGATATCTCCCTCGGCATCTTCGCCTCCTCCCGACTGTGGCCGAGCCGGCTGCTGATCCGACCCCACTGCGGCCGATCTCCGGTTGGTGCCGCTGGGGGTTGGCTTCGGACCCGTCTCCGTCTCTCCCGGGACCTTCGAAGGTCGCTCCTGGCTCCCCGGCCCGGCCGGCCAGCCCGCCCGTGGGGGTTGACGCGCCTGCGGACCCACCTCCCTCCCCTGGCGTCCCACAGTGGCGTCTCCTGCTCCCCCCTTGGTGCTGTCGAGCTCTTCTCCCTTGGGCTGGCGGTGGTGGTGACCACACCGGTGGCCGCTCCATCTCCTCCCCCTCGGGCTGCGAGGCGGGGCCGTTCGACCTCGTCCCCGGTGTCCTCCTCGCGCCGCAGTGCTCGGATTGAGGCGTCCAGGCCGCTGGGTGGCCCGGCCCTACCCATCCCCGAGCTCGCCGCCCTCCGGGCCGCTGCCCGGAACCTCGAGTCAGGTACCACGATCATCCCGGCCACCTCTACTACGTGCTCCTTTTACGCCTTGGAGTCGGCCCGGCAGCCACCTCGCTAAGGTGGTTGCGGACTCGGCCATAGTTTTCCGCGAGGTTGCCCCCCCCTCGCTAGTCCGGATAGAAGCCATCCGTGCACGGAGATCCTTGATGGTCGGCTCGCCGAGGCCCGTGCGCCCTCCTCTGCCGCGGGAGCTCCGCTTGGGTCCTCCCGGCGCCCCACCCCACGCAGTCGCCCGGATGAGATCCGGGGCCGCACTTCGCTCGTCTTGCCACCCTCCGCGCCCAGGCGCGTCCACGTGTTTTGGGGTCAAGCAGCCCCCGATGGATGCTGATGAGAGCCTTATTCGGAACATCCGCGGTTTCGGCCAAGATGGTCGACGCCGCCAACTCATTGAGTACATGCGCGCGAGCATATTGACATAGTGGCCATCCAAGAAACGATGCGTCTTGAATTTTCCCTGTCCGGAACTTGAGCCTTTGAGCTCCGACCTATTCGCCCGCACCGGCTCCCTTCTAGTGGGATCGCGGGCCACTCGGGTGGCATCCTCCTAGGTGTGAAGGATGCCACCCTTGAGGTTGGGGGCATGGACCGGGGAGAGTTCTTTGTAAGCATGGAGGTTTTCGAACGGTCCCTAAACTTTAAATGGGAGATCATCGCGGTCTATGGCCCGACCGACCACCGTGGAGTCGGAGACCTTCCTCGCCGAGCTCGGAAGGAAGGTTTCGTCGGCCCGATTTCCGGTGGTAGTTGGCGGCGACTTCAACCTCATCCGGACGGAGGCAGACAAGAGCAATAATCTAGTGAACTTTCCTCGGATGCAATTATTCAATGACTGCATCGCAGATATGGGGTTGCGGGAACTCGATCGGGTAGGGGCCAAATTCACTTGGACTAACCGCCAAGTCGATCTGACTCGCTCGGTCCTCGATCGAGTTTTCGCCTCCCCTGAGTGGGACATTCGATGCCCCCTAGCATCGCTGCGGGCGATCACGCGGATTGGGTCAGACCATGTACCCCTTCTCCTCTGTTCGGAGAATGAACGTCCTCCTCTGCCGCCACGCTTCCGTTTTGAGACCTTCTGGTTGCGCCACCAGGCTTCACAGCTGCGGTGGTCGGCCGTTGGCGTGGCGAGGGCGCTCCCCATAGGGCCACTGTCGGCCGTTGACTCTTGGCATTTCTGCCAAGCGGTCGCGGCGATTCATGAAAGGATGGGGTGCTAACGTGGGTCGGGACATTCGTGAGCGGAAGAAAGCTCTCCTTAACGACATCCAAGCCCTCGACCTGCGGTGACACCACCGATCTTTCGGCGCATTTAATGGATGCTTAGGTACGATTTGGAAGATCAGCTCATGGTCATCTACACTGACGAGGAGGCCTACTGGCGCTTGCGAGGTACGCAGAATTGGGTCCTCAAGGGGGACGCCAATACTGCCTACTTCCAGGCTATTGCTAATGGCCGTAGGCGCCGCAATTCCATCCCCCTCTTGTGGAATGGCCCGACCCTTCTCCAACGCCCGGAGGACATCCGGGCGCATGTTGATGGCTTCTACAGAGACCTATTCTCTGCCTCCCCTCGGGGAGGTCTTGCTCTGGCGCAAGACATTTGGCCTTGCCTTGCGTCTCGCCCGGCGGACAACGCGGCCCTCACGGCCCCGTTCTCCGAGGAGGAGGTCCGGGCAGCCATTATGTGCATGAACTCTCCTCGGCCCCTGGCCGGATGGCCTCGGTGAAGTTTTTCAGTCCTTCGGGAGGTGATCAAACCCGAGGTGATGGCCCTATTTGGCGAGTTCATGGCTGGGACCATTGACCTCGGCCGGCTGAATTATGGGGTAATCACGCTCATTCCTAAGGTGCCGGGTGCCTCGGACATCCGGCAATTCCGGCCGATTACTGATGATTAACGTCATCTTCTGCATCCTTGCCAAAGTACGCCATTAGGGTGGCCCCTATAGCTGACCGGATCACTCACCACGATCGATCGGCGCTCATCCAGCCGTTATATCCTTGATGGAGTCCTAGTGTTCCACGAAGCTCTCCATGAGGTGCGCTCCAAACACCTCAAGGCGGTCTTCCTGGCTGGACTTCCACAAGGCGTGTAACCTGGTCATTGGGCCTTCCTTCGGGAATGTTTGCTTGGAAAGGTTTCGACGATAGATGGGCGACGAGTTATGCAGTTGGTCTCTTACGGCATAATGATGAACATTAATGGGGAGATCGGCCCGTTCTTCCCCACGTTTTGTGGGGTCCGCCAGGGCGACCCCTTTTCCCCATTCCTGGCGGCCATCCTCGATAAGGCTAAGGCGGCAGGACACATCAAGGGGATTGTCCCACACCTTGTTGGAGGCAACGGGGTCTCCCTTCTCCAATACGCGGACGACACCATCATCATGGTGGAGGCCTCCGCGAGTGATATCTCGAACCTCAAGTTCCTCCTCATGTGCTTCCAGCAGATGTCCGGCCTGAGGATCAACTTCGACAAGAGTGAGGTGATGATCCTGGGCTACTCCCAAGACGAGCGGCAGAGCATTGCGGATCGGCTTAAGCGCCGACTTGGGTGCTTCCCCCGACCTATCTTGGGATACCCATTAGCGACACCGAACTTACGGTGGCCGAGCTGCGCCCCCACGGTGGGGAAGCTCCAACACGGATCAAGCCTGGCGAGGGCGGTGGCTTTCAAAAGCGGGACGTCACGGTCCTTATTAACTCGTCCCTCTTGACCTCCTCTTATTCATCATGAGCTTCTGACCTTAGGAGACTCTTCATCACGAGATTGCCACCGCTTAGGCGATTTTACTGGGCCGGCGAGGGTGATAAGCAGAAATACCACATGGTCAAGTGGTCCAAGATCTGTAAACCCCGCGACCAGGGCGGCCTTGGGATCATGTGTTGGGGAACGCAGTAATTTCAAAATTTTGCCTACGCATACACAGGACCATGGTGATGGCATAGCAACGAGAGGGGAGAGTGTTGTCTACGTACCCTCGTAGACCGTAAGCGGAAGCGATCACAACGTAGAGGAAGTAGTCGTACGTTCTCCTCGCGATCCTGCCGATCCCAGTGCGTTACTCCGGCACCTCCGAGTCGATGATGACGTAGAGGAAGTAGTCGTCACGTTCTCCTCGCGATCCGGCCGATCCGGCACCGTTACTCCGGCACCTCCGAGTTCTTGGCACACGCGTTCATTTCGATGGCGCTCCTCGGGCTCCGATCCAGCAAAGCTCGGGGAGAGGGAGTTCCGTCGACCTGACGGCGTGGTGGCGATCTTGATGTTTCACCGACGCAGGGCTTCGCCTAAGCACCGCTACGATATGGTGAGGTGGAATATGGTGGAGGGGCACCGCACGGCTAAGGAACGATCTCAAGGATCAACTTGTGTCCTTGGGTGCCCCCTCCCATTATATAAAGGAGGGAGGGAGGAGGTGGCCGGCCACAAGGGGGGCGCACCGTGGGAGGAAACCTACTCCAAGTAGGTTTCCTCTCTTTCCTTATCTTATTTGGAGGGAAGGAAGGAGTACTAGTATTAGGAAGTAGTACTAGTAGTAGGAATAGGAAGAGGGAAGGAGAAAGGAAAGGGGGCGGCCCCTTCCCCAATTCGGATTGGGCTTGGGGGCGCCCCCCTTGTTCCTTCTCCCTTCTTCCTACATGGGCCCAATAAGGCCCATATACCTCCGGGGGTTCCGGTAACCTCCGGAGCTCCAAACTTCTCCGGAACCTTTCCGTGTCCAAATATATCCGTCCAATATATTAATCTTTATGTCTCGACCATTTGAGACTCCTCGTCATGTCCGTGATCATATCCGGGACTCGAACAACCTTCGGTACATCAAAATACACAAACTCATAATATAACCGTCCTTGAAACCTTAAGCGTGCGGACCCTACGGTTCGAGAACAATGTAGACATGACCGAGACACATCTCCGGTCAATAACCAATAAGCGGGACCTGGATGCCCATATTGGTTCCTACATTTTCTCTGAAGATCTTTATCGGTCGAGACCGCATAACAACATCGTTGTTCCCTTTGTCATCGATATGTTACTTACGAGATTCGATCGTCGGTATCCAATACCTAGTTCAATCTAGATTCTTGGCAAGTCTCTTTACTCGTTCCGTAATACATCATCTCACAACTAACTCATTAGTTGTAATGCTTGCAAGGCTTATGTGATGTGTATTACCGAGAAGGCCAGAGATACCTCTCCAGAGCAATCGGAGTGACAAAACCTAATCTCGAAATCGCCAACCCAACAAGTACCTTTGGAGACACCTGTAGTACTCCTTTATGATCACCCGATTACGTTGTGGCGTTTGGTAGTACCAAAGTGTTCCTCCGTAAGCAGGAGTTGCATAATCTCATAGTTACGAGGAACATGTATAAGTCATGAAGAAAGCAATAGCAACATACTAAAGCGATCAAGTGCTAGGCTAACGGAATGGGTCATGTCAATCGGATCATTCTCCTAATGATGTGATCCCATTAATCAAATGACAACTCATGTCTATGGTTAGGAAACATAACCATCTTTGATTAACGAGCTAGTCAAGTAGAGGCATACTAGTGACACTCTGTTTGTCTATGTATTCACACATGTATTATGTTTCCGGTTAATACAATTCTAGCATGAATAATAAACATTTATCATGATATAAGGAAATAAATAATAACTTTATTATTGCCTCTAGGGCATATTTCCTTCATCATGTCCTCCAAACGCATGAATATTGCCCTTTTGACTCGGCGGCTCTGGAGGATTAACAACGGCGAAGGTGGCATGTGGCTGCGCATTATTCAGCAGAAGTACCTCCGCGGACAGCCACTCGCCTTCTGTCAACGCTCTGGAGGATCCCAGTTCTGGCAATCTGTCATCCAGCTCCTCCCTGTCCTCCGGATAGGGACCTCGATTGAGATCGGGTCCGGCACCGCCACGCTGTTCTGGTTTGATCGCTGGACTGGGGACGCACCCCTGGCGTCCCGGTTTCCGGTCCTGTTCTCCATCGCGGTGGCCCCCCAGATCTCCGTGGCAAATGCCCTTCTTGACCTTAGGCGCCTCGCGTTCAAGGCCTTTTGGTCCTGCGGAGAATGCGGTGGCAGGAATTGCTTGACTGTGTGGCTCTCCATGAGCGAGATCTCACGATCGACGTTGACCGCGCCGGATGGCGCCTTGAACCGTCGGTCAATTCTCCACCAAATCTCTCTATCGGCCATCGCCTCCCTCACCGGTCATGAGGCGCTCTCATCTATTTGGGAGATTCGCCTCCCATTGAAGATTAAGATATTCTTGTGGCAGTGGATTCGTGGCCGCCTACCATCTGGCGTTGAGGTTCTGAAACGCAATGGCCCTTGGGAATGGGCGTTGCCCACTCTGTGGGCCTGAAGAGGATTCGAACCATATCTTCTTCACCTGCGTGTCTGCGCAGTTCCTTTGGAGTTGTTTCCGCGAGATTGTGGGTGGAAGTTGGGATCATACCAACTTCCCTGCTCTCTTTGCCAAACTCCAAGCGATTCCCCCCGCATTACGCCGCATTAGGTGGCTGATCATCGGGGTCCTTGCCTGGACGTTGTGGACTGTTAGGAATAAACTTGTGATTCAGCGTATCCCTCTTCGTCGTACTCGGCGCTATGTTCAAATGGTGCAGTTACTTGCAGCTTTGGCGGCCTCTTAGCCGCCCAGGGAAGAGACGCCATCACCTCCATCATCACTCGGCCATACGATGGCTCTCCGGTGGCTCCCGGCTCCCTCCGCCACCACCTGAGCCAGATTAGCTCTGCGTCTTCGTCGCCGTCGCCGTCGCCACCGCCGCTTGTTGCCTGTGTGTCCCTGGGTGTTTTGTTGGGCTTGTAGTGATGTGCCCACAGCTGAACCTGTGTTGCGTGTGTGTTGTGTTTTGTGCGTTTGTGTTGGACCTTCGTGCGGCGGCGTTGGGTGTGTTCGTGTTTCGAGTGGTACCTTGTGAACGTTGTGCTTGGTGGTTGCTTTATTTATAAAGCGGGGTGAAAGCCTTTTTCGGTAAGGGCTTAAGTATAAGGAATCAGGATCATAGGGAAATTCCAAAGTTGCCTAATTTTATCTTTGCACAAATTTACAAAGTCATCTTTTTGGGACTATTGTAAAGAAAACCTTAATTTGTTTCAGACTTTGTCAGCGGCATGGGGGACAGGATCTCCCGGGCCCATGAAGAAGCTCTGCCATAAGAGCATCTCCAACAGCCGCGCCAAACTAGCGTCGCACCGCAAAATTCCCCGTTTTAGCGCGCGCGCAACCGGAATACTTGCTCCAATGAGCGGCAACAGCAGCCTTGTGCATCTGTGATCCAGCGCGCCGGCCGAAACTCAATCGCGCGCCGCTTATTTGCTGCGCCCGCTCCCGCGCGCTGGACTCTCGCGCGCTCGCTCGCAACTCCCACCCTCCATCCAGCCGCGCCGCCGCCGCCGACCGCGCCACCCGGCGACCGTTCCGGCGCTTCCCCGGCCTATCCCCGCCCCGCGCGCGCTTTCTCCGGCCCCCCTCTAGTCCCGCCGCCCCTCGCGCACGCTGGTCCTCCGACGAACAGCGCCCGCGCGCTCGCTGCCGCTCGGTGCCCGCAAGATGTTTGACAAAACGCCTAGAAGGTATGTATTGCTCAAAAGCCATCAATTTCGTGCATGTTGATTGTAGTTTTTTATTTATAGCATAGTATTCAACATTGTAGATGAGTTTGTCGTATGATTCTTCCGAAGAAGAATTTGATATGGAAGAGGAGGAGGATCTTGCAATGATCCTAACTATGCATATCAATAAAAAACCGAAGCACGGTGGTTCGGTTATGGGTCGGCAGAAAATTTGGAGGGATAGGATCGATGCCCACAACAGATTGATCACGCATTATTTTGCGGAGAATCCCACATACCCGAGTCGTATTTTCGTCGCCGGTTTAGAATGAGCACCGAGTTGTTCAGGCACATTGCAGAGAAACTAGCGAGCCATGACCGCTTTTTTCAGCAAAGGAGGAATGTCGTCGGAGAGCTCGGGCATAGCACCTTTCAGAAGGTGACAGCCGCTTTGCGTATGTTGGCATACGGTATACCGGCTGATCTAGTTGACGATCACTTGGCTATGGGTAAGAGCCAAGACATCATGTGTGTCAAGCGCTTCGCAGTCGAAATTGTGCAAGTGTTTGGCGAGGAGTATTTGAGATCTCCCAACGCTGAAGGCGTCGCAAGGCTTTTGGCGATGAACAAAGCTCGCGGCTTTCCTGGCATGCTTGGCTCAATAGATTGCATGCATTGGAGTTGGAAGAATTGTCCAAAGGCATGGCATGGGCAATTCCACGACCAAAAAAAAGGTTCCACTATAATCCTTGAAGTGGTGGCCGATCAAGAGACTTGGATTTGGCATGCATTCTTTGGAATGCCTGGATCTTTGAATGACATCAATGTTGTCAACTGGTCACCACTGATGAATAAGATTGCAAATGGGAAGTTACCACCGGTGCAGTTTGTAGCAAATGGCCGTACATACAACTATGGCTATTATCTAGCGGATGGCATCTATCCAAAGTGGCAAACCTTTGTCAAGCCGTTGAAAAAGCCAGATGGTAAGAAAGAACTTGGTTTCCACAATGCTCAGGCGACGGCTAGAAAAGATGTGGAGAGAGCTTTTGGGATTTTGCAAGCCCAATTTGCTATTGTGAGAGGACCGGCTAGATTTTGGGATCAGAAGATGCTGTGGTACATAATGCACGCTTGTGTGATCATGCACAACATGATCATCGAGAATGTGCGTGGGCAAGATGTAGACTACTCTTAGTATGAGCTTTTGGGACATCCGGTGCGAGTGCGACGGAGGGCTGAAATGGTGGCCCGTTTTGTTGCCTCCTATCATGCCATTCGACGTCCCGCAGCGCATAATGATCTTCAGAAGGATCTCATTGAGGAGTGGTGGGCATGGAATGGACGACAAAGAGCATCATGATTTGTGCGTTCGTTATTGTATTGTTGAACTATTTGTTGTGTTTAATTGCACTATTTGTTGTACTAAATGATAAACTGTTTGTTTGAGTTGTAATAAACGAAATTGAACTATTTATTTTTGTTTGTTTTGATCTTTTTACTTCTGTTTTTCGAATGCATATGTTGTTTGTGCGAGAGTCGCGCGCGCTGCATTTTTTGCGCGCTGCTGGAGCGGCGCGCGCGCTGCATTTTAACACGACTGCTGGAGCCAACGCTGCGTGCCACGCCAAACCAGGCGATGGGCGCGCGCTAAAGCTGTTTTTTGCGCGCGGCGTGTTCGGCGCCTGTTGGAGATGCTCTAACGACCTGCCCACTCAGAGAAACTTGAGACTTCATCAGTCAAAGAGAAGCCACGTTTGGGGACCCCTCGAGCATGGGATCACCTGGGGGCCTCGGGGGAGTTCTTGGGCCGCAGAGAGTACGGTCCGTCACTGATAGGCCCGGTTTGAGGACAGTGGCACTGCACGGGCATAGGGAGGTGACAACACATGGCGTCGCGCCTCCGAGGCGCCTGACCAGTCATCCCTCCGACGGGACGTGCACGATCCCTTTTTCAACCATGCCCAAACGCAAGGTATGACTTCACCGTGCCAAGCCTCGCCCGCTAAGGACGAGCGGCATGCGTGTAGTGGCAAAATTTCGTGTTTTGACCCTTTTGCGATACAAATTCAGTATCTGACCCCGGTTGGGAAAAAATTCGGGATTTGACCCTTTTTCTTACCGCCAGGGGCCCTAGCGGTAGGGTTAGACAGCCTACCGTCAGGGGACCTGGCGGTAGGGTAGTAATCCACGTCAGCACGCGGAGACGCTCGCCGTCCCCCTCCGTCGCACCCTATCGCCAGGGCACCTGGCGGTAGCCTGTCTAACCCTACCGCCAGAGCCCCTGGCGGTAGGGTCCGGGTAGTTATTTCGCCCGAGAACCCCCGCGCCTGCTCATCTCCCCACCCCTCCCCCTCCCCCCGTCGGCAGTTTCATCTTTTCTTCCCCAACTCGCCCTTCTCTCCCTCTCATCTCCTCCACTCCCCCTCGGATCTTCACCGTTTCTTCACCGTTTTTGTGGATCGAGATGGCCCCGAAGAGAGAAACGTAAGCTCCTCCGATCCCTCCAATTAGTTTTTGCAAACTTGCTTCCGATTCGACGCATTATTTGCTTGAAATCCCTCATATTTTTGAACTTAGATTGGATTTTTTTTTTTGTACCTAAGATTGTTTTAGCTTGATTGTAGTTGTAGTTCTTAGTTCTTTAGTAAGTAGTGGTATTGAATATGAACTCTAATCAATAGTTCATATGTTAGTGTGAAGATGAACCCTAGTTCATAATTTTTTTTGTTATGCATGTGGAAGGACTTGATAGTAGTTTTATGATGCATGTTGATATGATGATGTTGTTTGGAGATAATACATTCAAGATGAATGTTGGAGGATTTTTTATATGATATGATGCATGTTGATATGATGCATATTGGAGTAAACAAAATATATATGATGCAAGTAATGGATTTGGTTGGAGTAAATATGACATGGTATGATATTGCATTTGACACATCTTGATATATCTATTTTATTTATTTGATCCATATGTTTAGGTTTGCAACAGTGGCGCAACCATCGCCCATTCATCTCCAACACGACCCTTCTGCCTTGCCACTTCCGTACGTGTATGAGTCCTTCCCCGAGCTTCTACAGCTGGTGGGAGCTTTTTCAGACGAGTTCCTACAAGAGACGAGGGCAGTGCGGTGGCACGAGAGGGCAGAACGGATCACCGACGATGTGAAGTCTTGGTCGCTGAGTGTGAAGGAGTTGAAGAGAGTGACTGCAGAGATGGAGGGGATCCAACTATCTCGCGTGAACGTCGGGAAGAGACCATTGAAGTTGTCAAGCAGCACTCCAACTGGGAGCTGCGCAATTTGGGCCGGAGTATCTACATCGAGAGCAACGCGGAGGAGAGAGCCAGGATGCCGCCCCCAAGTGCATCGGCGTTCGATATCATCAGCTGGGGAAGGGCGGAGACGAAAACTCCAGCGGGCAAGGCAAGGTGGGAGTGCTTGAACGGTCGGATGCCGACCAGCGTTTCGCCTCCGCCTGAACCGGTGGATCCGTTGTCGTATCTGTCTCCACGGACAGCCCTAACATACGAGGGGGGATGTTTATCCGCCCTATAAACTTGTCCCATGCATATGCATCTATGTGTTAGTTGGGGTTGTCAAACTATGTGGACAAGTTTGCTATTTGCTATTTCCTACTTATGAATCTATGTGTAAACTGTTTGATATTTGCTATGTGGAACCTTTATTAATATGTGAGCTCATATTTTGCTATTTATGAAACTATGTAAAACTTGTGACAAAACAAACAATCAATAAAATTTGTAAAACCCTAAACCCACAGGACCCACCCTATAAACTTGTCTTAAGAACTTGTTGTACCGTTTGTTGGCTTTCTTTGTGAGCTCATATTTTGCTTTCTTTGTGAAACTATGTGATAAAACTTTACAAAAGAAACAAAATCTAAGACAATATGTGAGCTCATATTTTAGGGTCTATATCATTGTTGTGATATTGTTTTTGAGAAGAAGCAAAAATTAAACTTGGAAACCATAAAACACAGGACCCTACCGCCAAGGACTCTGGCGGTAGGACGAACCTACCGCCAGGGCACTTTGATATTTTGTTATAGAAAATTTGCGAGGCAAAAACCCAGCTACACCCTACCGCCAGGGGTTCTGGCGGTAGGTTTAGACAGGCTACCGCCAGGGTCCCTGGCGGTAGGCTACTTATTCATGTCAGCTCGGGCAAACGGCGGCCGTCACCCTTCGTCGCACCCTACCGTCATGGACCCTGACGGTAGCCTGTCTAACCCTACCGCCCGGCCCCGTGGCGGTTGCGAAAGGGTCAGATCTTGAAAAATTTCCGAACTGGGTCAGATCCTGAATTGTATCGCAAAAGGGTTAAAACATGAAAATTTGCCGCGCGTAGTCAAGAGGTACGCCGCGACGTCATCAATAGTTGTTACCTACCACCACTGTTCCTCTCGTCACGCCTGTGATGGGTCCCTTTCCTTTTTGGTGGTACGGACGCGGAGGTCAACTATCCTCCTTCGGACATAAAAGGAGGGGCAGAGGGACGGAGGAAAAAGGAGAACACAAAGGAGCTCCATGCGCCGCTTGTAAGCAAAGAGCTCTATCTCTTGATACACAAGGGAAACATACAAGCAGGAGTAGAGTGTTACATCGTCACAAGTGGCTCGAACATGGGTAAACTGCCTCGCTGTGTCTCATGAAGTGATTAGAGTATTTTAACCTTGATCGAACAATCTAGGCCCTATGGTTTCGATATCGATGATCACCCATCGACATCTAGCATGCCAGGTAGGGGGTTAAGATTGCCGTCACCTCTAGCGGCCATGGTAGCAGATGAAACACATGTGCTCCAGCCTTCGGGCCAATAGTCGCCGCTGACGGCCACGGTGCTGCCAAGCCCAGATGCCTTTTGTTACGAAACCAACGTCAACCAGTCTAAGGGCGACCTGGCCGATGACCAGGACTATGGGCAGGCATCGGCCGGCGCGTCGCCTTTTGGTCTTTGATGAGGCAAACTTGACAACGGAGTTGCACTCCGTGCGCATGCTCCTACAATACCCCCCCCCCCCCCCCCCCCATGCCGTTGGAGGACCCGCACACAAGTCACCGGGTTCAGGAACTTGCAGGACTCATGGAAACCGCTGGCCTCCAGCCGGTTCCTTGGGGCTCCCACGACACCTTGCGGCACAACCACTCCGGCGACACCTCCCGGCGCAGCCATTCCCGCTCTGCCGCCATGGTCGCCACGCAAATGCTGACCCCAAACTGCACTCATGCGCAGGTTCGTGGCAGACCGCGGCCCATCCCTCCACGTGCACTCTGGAAACCCTTGTGGCGGCACCCTCGAGCGTGGAAGGGAAGAAGGCTTGCGGAGCGGCATGAGGTGCCATCGGGTGAACCACAGTAACCCGAGGGCGGAGGAAGACCGGGCTTCCTTCGGCTAAGGGGCGTTTTCCGCACACACGACCATGGATGTGCCGACTAATACCTTGTCATACAGAGTGGGATGCCAAGACTTCGTTCAGGAGTTGCGCCCCGTCGCATGGCGAGGGAAGTTTCGCTTGACATACCACAGAAATATGACACCTCTTGTGATCCTGCGGAGTTCTTCCAGATCTACACCATCACCATTCAGGTGGCCAGATGTGGCATGAAGGCCATGGTAAACTGGTTCCCCATGGTCCTGGAAGGATTTGTTAGGTCATGGCTCATGAACCTCCCATCTTCCTCCGTAATCTCGTGGGAGGACCTGTGTCGGCAATTCATAGCCGACTTCTAGGGCACATATGTGCGCCTCGGCATGAAAGGCGATCTCTACGCCGTCAAGCAGGGCAAGGGGCAGTCGCTAAGGCAGTTCATCCAACACTGCTACAATATCCGCAACTCCATTCTCAAGATCTCGCCACAGGCAGCCATCGTCCCCTTTCGCCATGGCGTGTGCGATGACTGGATGTTGGAAAAGCTCGACACCCATGAGGTTTCCATGCTGGCTGAACTCTTCGCCTTGGCGTACAAGTGCGCCAAGGCCGCTGAGGCGAGGGCGTTCCATCTTCCATTGCCCGACCAGGCAAAGGTCGGGGGCGTCGACGTCACCAGTGCTTTCGAGAAGACAAAGAAACGCAAGACGAAGCTTGTTCTGGTGGCGGAGCCGCGGGTCCGCAAGGCACCAAAGGCTGGGCTAATGCTGGCAAAGAGAAGGGAGAGGTCGTCGATGATGACATAGGCAACTTATGTTCGCTCCACTGGGCACAACCTTGAGCAGTGTAGGAGTTACAGAACTTCATTGAAGGTGAGGTTAAGCGCCACGAAGGTGATCGCGACGACTAGGGTGGACGGGATCGTGAGGACAAGCGTGGCGGCTGAGGTGGCCGAGAGGTGGGGCGAGAGGTGGGGCGCGGGAGACAGGACCAAAACCGCCCGCGTCTTGAAGGCGTTGATGACTACAGACGACAAAGCGACAAGCTCGATTTCTAAGAGCTGAATGCTGTCGCATGACGCCTAGCAGGAAAAAGATGTGCGGCGAGCGTCATCGCCATTTTGGGCATTAGAGCTCTGTAAATTGTACTCCTTCTGTCAACTAATATAAAAGCATTTACATCACTAAAGTAGTAATTTAAATGCTTTTATATTAATTTACGGAGGAAGTACTAATTATGAGAGGGCGCTCCAAACACTCTGCCGTGTATCAAAGTTCGAAAACTCCCCTGTGTCATATCACGGCCTCGTCCCCCTTGCATGGCGATTCGCGCGCCACCTGGCCCTCGACTATCGGTGCGCGGCACTTAGTAGGACTTCTCGTAGGGACAAGTGTTTTTGATTTCTTCAATCTTTCCTCTTAAGCGAAATCATTGTCTTTTATTACCCCCGTCTTAAAATTCTTGTCTTAGATTTGTTTAGATATGGATGTATCTAATATAAAGTCGTGATTAGATACATTCATATCTAGATAAAAGCTAAGAGCAACTCTAATGGGGCGACTCATTTCGTCCGCCCGCGTCCGTTTGGGTTGGCGTGAACAAAAGTGAAGGCCCAACGCGCCGACCCAAATTCAAATCATGTTCGCCTGACGTTCGCGCTGACCCATTTCCGGCCCAAAATTGCGCCTGGAATGCGTCGGCGCGGCGCAAAGCGGACGCACCGCACGTCTCCTCATCGTCCACCGCGTCCCCACCTGTAGGCCACCCAACCGCCACCAGTCGTCTTATTTATGACGACCACCGACATCGGTCCCAGCGTTAGCCAGTAGAAGCATCCTTTTTTAACCACGCTTGCGGCGGGGTCGGCCTCATCCACTTCTCCCGTCCACTCTGGCCCCCACCACTCCCTTTGCTTCCTCGCTGGCGACCGCAAACCCTAGCGCGCCCATGGGCCTCTTCGGCAGCAGCAATGACAAGGGCACCCCCAGCGCCTCGTCCTCCTGTGCTCCCCTTCCCCCTCCTCCTCCGGCGGCGTCGCGTTTCCGCCCTGGTCGCCGGCGCCTGCACATCCCGGTGCACCATGCCCGGTGGCACTGGGAGTACAGGCAGCCACTGTCGAACCCCGATGTCACGCTGCCGCACCATTGGCATCTGGATCCTCAACGGATCCCGGTGCCGATGGTTCCGCGTAGCCAGTGGGCGCACGACGACGAGGTGCGCAGGCGCCACGCTTAGCTCACGCCGGGGCAGCGTCGGCTGCCAGAGTACGCCGCTGACTCCCTCAACTGGGAGGCGTCGTTCGCCCTCAAACACGAGGAGCAACAACGCTCGGGTGTCGACGTCGTTCCCACCGCCGCCCCCGCAGGTAGAGCCGGAGGCGGAGGCGGAGTACCAAGCTGCCCTCGAGGAGGCCCTACAGCACGCGCTGGAGGCTAGCCGCCTCGAGGAGGACGCGCACTGAAATGGGCTGGAGCAAGCCCTTGCCCTGTCTGCGGCGGGGGACTCCATCCACACCCCGCTCTTCGTGCCGCCACCGCCACCGTCGCCGCCCGTCCAGCCGGAGCCGGAGCCGACGCGTAAGTGCTTCCCGCCTCCACCCACTTGGTCGGAGGAGGCCTACTCATGGAGGCCTACGCGTAAGCGCTCCGGCTCGAGGAGTAGGAGGACGAGTGCGCGCGGCTGGCCGCAATGCCGCCGCCCCAGCAGACGCCGGAGGAGGCTGCCCTGGTAGCGTACCAGGCGGCGTTCGGGTGGGCTGGCCCTGCTCCGGTCTTCATCAACCTCACCGACAACGGCGGCGTCGACGGCAAGGGCAAGGGCGAGGCCGACGACGTCTAGGGCAGCGTGCGGGGCGGCAGCAGGCGGGTGCAGACTTTTTTAATGTTTTATTTAATGTTTATTAGATTTAGGTGGACTTTGGCCGGCGTTCGACCAGCCACTTTATGTTTAATTATGTTTATTTCGTGTAACTTGTTTTTTTCCACGCCGGCACATTTGGGCCTCCCCATTGGGCGGTCAAGCCGATCCATTTTAAAATGCGAACGCGCACGCCCGTCTGGCCGACCCAAATGGATAAAAAACGAATAAAGCGCGTGTCCGTTTGTGTCGCCCCGTTGAAGTTGCTCTAAGACAGGAGTTTTAGGATGGAGGGAGTACTTTGTTGGCATGGTGGCGTCCCGACAACCACATGATTTAGACACGTTTAGATAGCCTCTGTCGTGGATCTAGCCCATGCTCGCATCCCTACTGTCTCCCCTGCCTCTCTTGATCAATAGTCTAGATCGACGGCTAAAACCCGTGCCATTGGGCGCCCCTTCGCCTATAGGTGCATTTTATGTTTGCTTGTGAAGATGCATGAAAATGCCACACCCACCAGGGCAAGCTATGCCCCCGTGAAGATGAGCTGATGATCGTTCCTGATAACAAATCCTGAATCTCTCGGGAGGCATTTTCGTCCGTCTAAGCATGTCACCTTTGACCCCACTAGATGACTCGTTGCGCCCATGACGCAAAGGCCGAGAGCAAGCCAACTATTGAAAGAGTGAGCATCAAAATATGTAGACACAAAAGAAAACATATGAAAATAAGTACGAATTGATGATAGATAGATGGTTGCTGATGATACATGTTTTCTAAGAAGCTTACAAACGATCATTTACAATGTTATGAGCAATGCATGTAGATAGGCAGAGCTAAGCTACATTTGTCAGATGTATCACTGGATGTTTAGAACAATTTCTTTGAGGCAAGTCTTCATAGATGTTCTTCATGACCTGCATTGCTCAGAGCAGAAATTCCTTCGATATCATCATCCATGCTCCAATAATACTTGTTTGTTTTCTATATAACGGTTTCTGATTGTAAACTTATATCGTTAAGACGATCAGCAACATATCTTATCTGTGATGAAATATGTTTCAGATTGTTGGCTTTGGGTGTTGATCTTGCTATGAAGTTTGTATTTATTATGCGATAAAGTTCCTTCACTTCACTTGGACTACTTGAGAGCTTTAGTTGCCGGTTGATCTTCAGCTTCTTTGAGTTTACCGTACACATAAATGGATATTGATAACATTGGAAGTTGGTTGTCCAGTTGGTGCTTTGATGGATAGTGAATGGTTGACCAACCGTCCTTGCCTTCTATGTTGAGTACACTGCGTTTGGAAGGCCAAGCTGCTGCATCATATCGTCCAGAAGGTTCTTTGTTGAGATCCTGACTTTTTCCATTGCGGCTAACTGATACAGTGAAGAAGATACAATGAGTTAGTGCAGTTTATGATTATATATGTGTATGTATCAAATTCGAGCGAGATACACAATGGTCATAGTAACTCATTGTTAGTAGAAAACAGGGGATTAACAGGTGTGGGTAAGTATGCACATTGTTAGTAGAAAACAAATTTCATTTTCTCATTCTTGATGTTACAGCATTTATGAGATTAGGTTATTGAAGCAAAAATAAGCTAGAATCATTCTTTTCTTTAAACATAAGGTACAATCACTCGTTTCTTTAAATGTAAATATCAGGTTATGAGAACATGTATTCATTTTCTCCCTCTTGATGCTGTAGTATTTATGAGATCAGGTTATGGGAAGCAAATATAGGGTACAATCATTCTTTTTTTTAATATAAGGTACAACCATTCTTTTCTTTAAATGTAAATATCAGGTTATGAAAACAGGGGATCAACATCTATAGAGGACAGTAGGCACAGAATAAGTATATAACACTAGCAATAGAAAAAGGAAAACCCAGGTTTTCCAGATTTTCCTCGATCAATGATAGGTACAGGAAAATAACTAATTTTAAATGTAAATTGTGACAGAAACAATCACACCTGTTTTTAGCAAATACAACAGTCAATTGATCAAGCAAATACACCTAGTGGACAATAGGCAAGTTTAAACGGACTTGGCATTATCTAAGGCCTTATTATAGGGCGAAGTTCATACGAACAGAATTCATAAGCTCCCACTTAAAGAACAGAATCAAGTGATTGTTCTACAACTCCACCTAAGATTTGAAGATCAGCATACTAATCGATCAAGAAAAGCACAGGTGAGTTGCAGTTATCCTCTTCATTTAATTGCCTACACCTTGCTTTCTGCTGCTCTTTCGTTTTTCTATGCAAATATTTTATTCGGTCTCGGTGATTAGGCTCGAAAGCATGTATTTTTCACGGGAATTAAGGTCCCAAGTTTTACTTGCTTTGCTAATTTTGTAATGCACACAACTTGTTTGATGTTATGCCTACAAATGCTTGCACTCAAATAAGCAGAAGGCTGTTCAAGAACTAAGCCAACTTAGGACTTCAGCATGTACTAATTTGCTATGGAAAGAGTGGGACAAAAAAGAAGCAAGCAATTCACTATCGGTGATCAAGTTTCTTTTCAGAAAATGATTGCAGAAATAAGTTTCCAGCAAGGAGAGTAACAGCTAGAACACTGGATCCGGATTTTTTTTACCTTGCAACGGTCGCATAACTTCACCCTGTCAAATGATAGCTTGTTTATCTTTATGGGTTTCCACATATCCTATGCATGCGGGTGGCATCCATCAACTAAAATACTGTCGAAGCAAACCATGTCTGTAAGAAGGTAAAATACAAAGCAACCTGCTATCATAATTCATAGTACATAAACCGCCAGCAAAGAGGTTGTTCAGAAAGTATAGTGTGTTGCTTACTTTGGTCTGGAGCGATTGATTGGTACAGGTTCTTTAAGAACCTCATTTAGTGCATCCAGTGAGCCCTGCAAATCATTCGAACTGTCAACCTGAGCTTTGTGTTTAGCAGCAGTGCACATAGCCTTTATAGTTCATACACAGGCAAACAGTCTGAGCTGTGAACTATGAACTGTACCTGGGATGCTATCAGGAACGGGAAGCAATCCGTGAAAGTGAGCAGCCTTGAGCAAGAAAACATTTTCTGAATACTTTTTGACAGGTATCCAAGGTATATTTTGTTTTGGAAGAACATCGCAAGGCGTACACCTTCTTTAAAACACACGAGCCGACATGGCTTCCTGAAATAGGCGGAGAGCCATTCAGCTGCTTCAGCTCCTTCATCATAGGCAGAACCAGACCACTCCCAGACGGAGACGTCGTCAAGCGTGGCGTGTTCCACACAGCAAGAGGGATCTTCAGTGTGTCCATCCAGGGTGCCCTTATAACTGCAATCAGCAGAGGGTCAAATAAAATTGTTGTTTAGGTGATTTCCTCTGAAGCATAAAAAAGAAAGGACATCACACTTCACATCCCAGGTGCTCTTATAGCCACATTTACGGTCTCTGAAGCGTGGAAAAAGGAAGCGGCATCATAAGTAACAATGTATCAAAGAGTATATACAAATTGGAAACCCGGTAATCAACTTTGTAAGAAGAAAAACACAATTAATTTTGATCAAATCCACCAGTTTTAGTGTATTGCTGGATCAAACAACAAGCAATATTCAGCAACACATGGGAGACAGAACATTTTGCAGGAAACTAAATTACTCTGAACAAATTGTCTGTTAAAACAAAACAGAGAGACAGTGGCTAAAACTTTCACTGATGATGCTCCATTGGGGTTTACACATCTTAATTTTGAAAATATTTAATCAGGAAGAAAATTAGAGCACATCTTTTGAATATTGGCATAGCTTGATATATGAAGTTATAGAGATGAACCGACCTGGTCATGCTGGTGTATAGTCGCGTAGCCTACACATGACAAGACAAGCTTTGTGGATAAATTCCCCATTGCAAAATTCTGGTGCAAGAAAATAAACCATAATATCAAAACTAAAATGCTGGAACAAACGTGGTTGTGTAAGAAAGAGGATTCACCTTGTTCTCATCAAACTCTTCCATAGGAATTTTTTTCTCTTCTATTCTGTCTCAGATCTGGAAATCCATTTAGAAACTGAAAACTCCATTGCAATATTCTAGTGCAAGAAAATAGATGGTTCAAAGAAGTTGAAACATTAAAATTCCAATACATATCTGTTAGTATGATGTTTAAAACTAAGGTTGTACCTTACAATGGACTACAGCTAATAGCTCTAGAACGATTTATACAGTCAAATGTTCCTCTTTGTGTCTAGAAACGATTCACACATACGTATATAATTTGTTGATTTCATGATGATCATGCCCCTCTCAGAAAGAATAATATGTATGAAGCAGGCGTATATTATCTAATTCTAAGCAAGAAAGCTTGGATAAAAAAACGCTAGTAGCTTATTTTAGATGATTTGTTGTAGCGACCGCGGCACAAATAATCACTTAATCTCGGACTAACGTTAAGCATAAAGTGGGATTATATAATCCTCGTATTTTGTTTTCTTTTCTTCTCGAACGACGCAGGAGAGCTGCTTGTCATTTCATCTCTGACTAACTATACAGACATTCAAGAAGTCAGATATATTTGTTCAGCAATATCCCTCCTAGCCTCTCAAACGGGGTATACTTTACAAATACAATCCCAAAAAACTTTGCAAACATGAAAATAATTCATGGCCTCTGACACACTGATCAAGAAACCAGAAAACACTACACTGACCAATACTTTTTATTAGACCTCAAGTCCAGAACCGTCATCAGGTGGCCCTTTCCTTGCTGCACCCACGACCTAACCAACCATCTAAGGAAGCACCTTCTTTCTATTATTGGTCCCTACCACGGAAACAACAACCAACGTTTTAGCATGCCAATTATTTACCAAGCAATACCACAACAACTTAATCTCCCAAGAGCAGGATCGTAACATACTTTCAAAAAAGCGCTGTCCAGATCATACACTCATGAATAAACGTTTTGGTTTTCAACTGCCACAATGATACCCCCCCCCCCCTACCGCAAGCCCCTGCCTATAGCTTTAAACTGAACCAACAAGTTAGCATGTCATTTATTTACAAAGTAATACTTAGCAACCTAATTCCCCAAAGGCAGGAGTCTAGATAGTTTCAGAATGTGCGTTTAGATTATCTTTTCTATTACCAATTCTGAACATGGCACAACAGTTTAGCTCTTGTTATTTAAGCTCACAGTATCTAAATTGAGAATTGCTCGCATGTCATGATTTTTTTCCAGTCGTAATCCCAGTAGGTTTACTTGCACATTAGGAATGCTAGTAGCTTATTCTTTCTGTATTCAGAAAGAAAACAAAAAAAACAGACATTAGAAACGTCCAAGTAGCACCAAAAGAATAAAACAGGGGAGGTTAGAAAATACTCAAGCATCAGGATCGATGAGTAATTATCAAACAGAAACAAAAGGGAAAAAGAAAAGCAAGAAGCTCCCTTCTCCCATTCTTTTTTGTTCCCTTTCACTTATATACATCACAGCAACACACATGCACTTTTAACTATGGAAAAACATAAGTAGGCTTGACCTAAATACTATACATCTATACTCACCTTACTTGGGTATGACCTAAGTAGGCTTGACATTCACCATGATTCATACACACAATGTGCTACATCCGAGATAGAACATGAAAATGCAAATGAATAAATTCTCCATTTTTTTGCTAATCCATTAATCATAAGCAAGCATTTATAGTTCAACTCCTGACATTCTGTACTGTTTGGAGGTATACATAAGGAATAGAAAAATTAAGAAACAGTGACTTAATTAGTCTTTACCTAATATTTGAAGGTATAAATAAGTAGGCAAATTGGTATCCAATTGCCGGCTTGAGTTTCACACTTCAAGACCACTTCTTTCCATGGGTTTTAGGCATTACATAGTTGGTTGATTTCAAAGTTTCAATTTAGATGAATTGGAAGGAAAAAAGATAAAGCAGAAGAGGAATTAATCAGGTAGTGGAGGAGCTCACCAAGAGTTTAGACCCGTCGATCTAGCCGTGTGGACGCTGGATGTAGAGACAGAGAACATGCCTGGTCTTCTTCTTTCTCCCACAACACCAAATCAGAGGAGGGCAATAAAACCCGACAGTAACTTCAACTGGCACCTAGAGACGGCACAGTGTGTGTGTGCACTGAACAAAACCTAACCGAAAAGCAGAGCAATTGCTATCCGGTCAACCAGGAAATCTGATGTGGGGGGGGGGGGGGGGGGCGTACCGAGCGGGGTCGCAGCAGTCGCCTTCGCGGTGGTAGAGGCGCAGCTTGGGGCCGAGGACCTTGCCGGCGTGGGTGACGGGTCCGCGCACTCACGCTGGAGCTCGCCCTCGCCCCTCTCCCGTCCGTCGCCTCGTTGCACCTACCTCTCTCTCCCTCTCATCTGCTCGAGCGCCGCCGCCGTCGTCCTTTACCTGTAGGTCGGCTCCCCTCCAGGAAAGGAGGAGAGGAAGAGGAGGAGGAGGTCGCCCCGGCTGCACCTCGAGCGCCGGAGAAGAGGCCCGGAAGAGAAGGCGGCGGCGCGGGAGGCCCTGAGGCGGAGGGTCGTGGAGCAGGGGAGGCCGGACGGCGTGGAGAGGGAAGAAGAATGGCGTGGGGCTCGAGGACGGAGTGGATTGGGCCTGGGGCGCTAGGTTTACGGGAGAGGGTTCGTCCTGGCTCTCCTCGCCCCTCCCTTTACTCAGTACATTGAGACGTGGGCTCAGACGGCGACCGGGACCACCTAACGCAGCAGGGTAGAGATCGCACGAGTAAATCAGCGGAAACCCATCTCCTGTCGTCGCCCGTAGCCAATCAAAAACAGCTCACGCTCTGCCAATCTTCACATAGCGTCCAGAGAAACCCAGCCTCTGGTCACTGGCCCCCCACGGGCTCAGGACCCCACCCGTCATCCTCTGCTGAAGTCGCCAAGAACATGAAAAAGAATGGACGGCTGACCAGACGCCAACAGCCAAAATAAACACTGTTGCTACGCGAGTAACTCGATCCTGCGGTCAAAAACGTCTTACGCGCTCGATGCCTCCGGTTATGCGGGTTGCCTAGCCTCGTTTATATGTTCAATGATTTTCAATACCACATTTCTTTCTCTCCCTAGCTTTATAGGCCCGACATAACGCCCAACCATGGAAAGGGGCGCTTTTAAACGAATGCGGTCGTAGGCGTAGAGGGCTCCCTGAGCATGTGGGACAGGAGGATGCGCGTGGCAGCAAACGCACGGCAAAGAAAGGGACGACGAAAGGGAAAAGCAAGTAAAAAGAGTTTGAGCATACCATCAACTTCCATAATCAGCCAAAAGGAAATATTACGCTAACGGTGAAAGTCCAGTGAAAAGATAAGAAATGTCGTTTTTTACATAGGCCCCTGGCCTTGAGGGGAAATGTGTCACGCCTATTCTGAGGCATCATCGTCACCTTCGGAGTCTTACTCGACCTTCCCCGTCGCGGCTCCACCAACTCCGGTGCCCGCGTCGATCACACCCCCACCTTCAAGGCGTCTAAAGCAAGCGGCGATCACCTTGGCAACATCTCGAATGGCCTCACAGTCCCGAGACTCCAGTCGTGGGACCGGTCTAAGGTGGGCGGGATCCAGGCTAAAGCAGGATTCTCGACCACGGTAACAAGCAAGCACGTGCTCCGCCATGCTGACAGCCAAGTCTTGACAATCTTCGCCAATCAGCTCCCGCAATGTCCTGAATACGACTGCAAGGTTGTTGGCCAGTTTTTTGAGTCCCAACGCGAGGCAAAATTTCGTGTTTTGACCCTTTTGTGGTCTAAATTGAGGATCTGACCCCGTTTGATTTTCTTTTTGAAATCTGACCCTTTTCCTACCGCCACGAGGCCCGGCGGTAGGAAACTTATCCACGTCAGCAGTGTTAACGGCCTCCCGTGCCCCTCCATCACACCCTACCGCCGTTGCTCCTAGCGGTAGGCTGTCTGAACCTACTGCAGGGGTCTCTGGCGGTAGGGTATGGACATATATAAGCCTGCGGGCCGGCCGTCCCCACCCCCTTCTCCCCCCACCCAGCCGCCCCCCAAGAACAGAGCAGTTCCAACTCACCCGCCCCTCTTGTCGGTGTCAAAACCGGCGGATCTCGGGTAGGGGGTCCCGAACTGTGCGTCTAAGGCGGATGGTAACAGGAGGCGAGGGACATAATGTTTACCCAGGTTCAGGCCCTCTCGATGGAGGTAATACCCTACTTCCTGCTTGATTGATCTTGATGATATGAGTATTACAAGAGTTGATCTACCACGAGATTGTAGAGGCTAAACCCTAAAAGCTAGCCTATGATTATGATTGTTGTTGTCCTATGGACTAAACCCTCCGGTTTATATAGACATCGGAGGGGGGCTAGGGTTACACAGAGTCGGTTACAAGGGAGGAGATCTATAGATCCGAATTGCCAAGCTTGCCTTCCACGCCAAGGAGAGTCCCACCTGGACACGGGACGAAGTCTTCAATCTTGTATCTTCATAGTCCAACAGTCCGGCCAAAGGATATAGTCCTACCGTCTGAGGACCCCTAATCCAGACTCCTCGGTAGCCCCCGAACCGGGCTTCAATGACGGTGAGTCCGGCCTTGATTGTCTTCGGCATTGCAAGGCGGGTTCCTCCTCCGAATACTCCATAGAAGATTTTGAACACAAGGATCGTGTCCGGCTCTACAAAACAAGTTCCACATACCACCGTAGAGAGTATAATATTTCCACAAATCTAATATGCTGACAACTTCATGTAACGTGACATCCTGCCGTGGTCCGGTCATTACGAACCGTTTTTCCCAGCCTGCCACTGCACGTGTTGCGAGGCGGCTTTATTGGCACGTCTTGTCGAAGCAGAGATCGTGTTCCCCTTATCATGGGATTCTCATCAATACGAGTATGGGTAACCCAATCGTGCTTGTTGGTATGACTCCTCGATTTTTAGGCAAGTTCCAAACGGCCACGCGGAGGACGCTTGATATTCACCCTCTTTATAAAGGGGCCAAGGCCTGTCCTTTTCTTCTCGCGCTCGATCCTTCCCTTCCCCCACCTTGAATTCCAACACCCAAGGCTCAGACTAAGCACTTCGGACCTTCAATCATGTCCACACCCAAACTTCAAGGCCAGTGGATGGCCTCCTCTGTCACAGAGGAGGACATCGAGAAGCTAAGAGAAGCCAGTGTCGACCGCGAAATCTCGCCTGCTGCTGCTCAAGGGTAGGTCATCCCCACTCCCGAACCCAACGAGAGTGTCTTATTCGTTTCCCACTTCCTCCGAGGGCTAGGCTTTAGCCTTGATCCCTTTGTTAGAGGGCTTATGTTCTATTACGGGCTCAATTTTCATGATCTAGCTCCGGATTCCATCCTTCACATCTCGTCGTTCATCATTGTGTGTGAGGCCTTCCTCCGCATCACCCCACACTTCGGCTTATGGCTCAAGACCTTCAATGTGAAGCCGAAGATGATCGACGGGCGACACGCAGAATGCGGAGGTGCCATAATAAGCAAAGGCGCCGATGCTCCATGGCCAAAGGGTTCCTTCCCGGAGATGTCCGACTTATGGCAGCGGGAGTGGTTTTACATCACAACTCCCCGAAGTACTAAGTGGGTAGCTCCCCCCGCCTTCCGTTCGGCCCCCCCGCCACAACTGGCGTCATGGGTCAACAAGGGGCTGGGATCAGGCGATTAATGACGTCTTGCCGACATTGCAGAGTCGCATCCGAGATCTCCTCAAGAGAGATGTCAACCTTGTCAAGGTAATGCAAGTCATGCTAGTTCGTCGGGTTCTGCCATGTCAACGTTGACCTCTCCGTATGTGGGAGTTCAACCCGGAAGGACCGCGGACTATTCAGCAATTCTTCGGCGTGACGCTCGAAGTGATGTATGGATTTTTGTTCGGATCACGAATAAAGTGTCCGGACACCACCGAGGATGCGAGTCTAAACTGCAATCGTCCAGATACCCAGTTAAGTATTTCTGCAGCTGAACACGCTGTCTTTTCATTTGTCCCAACATCATTCTAAAAAAATTGCTCTTGGCCAGGACTGGATAAGAAAGGCGAAGATGATCAAGTGTTCGGCCCCCCTTCCTGAAGGCTCACCGGATCCTGTACTAGCCAGGATGCTTGAGCTCGCACCTTATCAAGCGCCATCAGGGGAAGATAAAGGGAGTAATAAAGAAGCCGAAAGCGGGCCTCACGCATTACTCATCCAAACCAGGGAAATTAGTGTCTCCGCGAAGGAGGATAATCGGGGAGAAGAATCTGAAATTCCCTCTCCCCAAGGAAGGAAAAGGTCGCCTCTGAAGACTTGGAAACAAGTGTTTCCAAACGAGGGAAGAAACCTTCGCCAGGGGGCCCTGCCCCGGAGGGCATCCTTACTGCACCGTGCCCGCAAGGGGATCAGCCCTCCACCGAGCTGTAAGTGAACAAGAGTACTTTTGGTAAATATATCCTGCTTCATCTCCGAGGACAATAACCGAGACGTATGTCTTGCAGTTCGGATCGTAGCCCTTCTCGTGAGCTCGTCTTGAGGATCTTCTTAGGAGATGATGGAGAGCGAAACACCTCCCCCTATCTCCCTGCCTCATGAGGCAGACGACCCTGAGGTGTCGTCACGGAGGATTTCTCCTGATCCGCCAAGGCCGGAAGGTAACCTTTCGGCCATCCGAAGTCCGGAGTATTCGGCTCCTAAGGAGAGCAACAGAAAGAGTCTGGGACTGTCTGGTGCACGACCGGACGCACCGATGGGTCTTCTGGAGCAAGCGGCTATCTCAGAGGCGCATCGTACTTTAATGGGTACGGTGGTTGAGAGGATTTCATCCGCCAAAAGTGGGTTGCATGAAGCTTTTATGAGCACGCTAAGAGGCTTTGAGGTACGCAGTTATATATATATATATTTTTTTGACGGTACCGCACGCTAGGTGTGCCCTATGCGTATAGTAGCCCACGAGACTCGTTGCTGCCCAAAAGGCGGCAAACAGAGGATCATAGTCGAGTAATGATCATGCCGCTTTCATGTGCGGTATTTGAGGGTCCGGTGGTGGCCGGATGATGAGTTTGCCAAACTGAGGCGGCAACTTGATGCGGCAGATGCCGACATCGTGCTTGTAAACAAGCGGCTTGAGGAGGCACAGGGTATGTATTCGCCGGTGGTCAACACATATTAAGAGGAGCATGATGCTAGTATTTGTAATATGCTGTGACTGCAGATGGAGCTGCCGCCGTGGAGACCCTTCAGGCGGAGCTTGCCCGAGCCAAGGAACAAGCCGGGAGAAGCGATGCAGCCGCCCTAAAGGCGGCCGAACAAGCTGCTCATCGCCAGAGCGAAGATAAAATAGCCAAGATGGCTATTGAGCTGAATGATGCCGCCGACCGGTATGAGCTTCTTGAAAAGGAAAGCTGCTTAAAGCGGCGGACTGGAGAAAGCCATGGTAGCGACCAAGGAAACCCGCTCTAAAATCGAGCGACGAAGGAGAAGCTTCGTCAAGCCGGAGATATCACGGCCGGGAAGCCCTTTTGTTGTGGGACGAAGTTTGGAGATCCGGTATGCCCCTCTGGATCAATTATGGAGTGTTGCGGGCGCATACTTGGACTTGGCAATGAGTGTTCTTGATCTGTTGAGTTTTTCAAAGATCGGAAAGATCACGAAGTGGAAAAGTTGTTCGTCGCGATTCGATTGCTCCAACGCGTCCGCTGTTGTTAAATGAACAATGGCCGAGTGGGCAGAACTCCATAGATTGTCCGAACTTGCCATGAGGTCTGTCGTGGATCATCTTTGGCCGGAAGGACCAAGGCCGAATAGTTATTTTGGTTTAGTGCAACGGTTCCTTGGTGTTGTGTCGCATATCGACACTGTAAAGAGGTCGGCGTGCATAGAGGGTGCGCGGATGGCTCTTGCCCGTGTTAAGGCATACTGGGTAAAGATGGAGGCCGCCGCTATTGCAACCCAGGACCCGGCCATAGGCCAGGTCTCGGCCGAGCATTATTTTGAAGAAGTCCTAGAAGGTGCTCGTTTAATAGAGGCTCAGTGCTCGAAGAGTATCATGTTCGAGTGACATGTATTCCGATTGTAAAAACAATGCTATTTGGATTATAAAGGCTGTGTTTATTCTTTTGCCTGAAAGTATTATGATGCCTCCTGTGCGGCCGTTTATGTATGTATATAACCTGAAAGTTTGCAGTCATCGGCTTCAGCCCCCACGCATATAATGCGGGGATGTTCGGAAAAGTGCGTATTCACACTTGATCCAACGTCTTGATCCATTAAGGAGGTGATGGCGCGGTGAACAAGGCAATTAGACTATATAACTTTAATACTTTCACTTAGCCATAGGAGTTTGACGGTGGGGCTACTATATAGCCCCTGGTACTTCTGCGCTCGTCCGAATACGGGGTGCGTACATACATGGCCGGGAAACCGGCCCTTCGTTAATGCGGAGGAATCGCGAAGATTCCGCTGAGTCATTGAGTGCTTGACCACTCTCGCGCTTTATCATGACAGTCAGTTTTCGGCTTTCTCTACTGAGGTGCTCGTCCAGATGAACCAGGGCACAATCGCAGTAGTTCTCCCGGTGCCACCTTAGCCGATAGAGCGGAACGTAAGGTAGCAAAACACGGGGCCGGGCAAACCCAACTATTGACCAAAGACATGATTCGAGCTGATACATATAAGGCCAAACTTCATGACGCGAACACTCCCTAAGGTGTTCGGACTTTACAACATATACCGGCTGGGTAACACCCTTGATAATGAACCACAATTTCCAGTGCGTGCATTAGTCGGCGTGGTGAAATGGCATTAACGCTTGACATCCCTCTCGGTTGTGTTGAGTATCCGGAGGGTGTGAAGCAACAAGAGAGCGATGAAAAGGTTTACACAGGGTCTTAATCTAAAAAGAAACCTTTGAGCGGGGCCCTGCTGCACGTCTGCGCCTGTGTCTCCGTTGTGCCGTATCCTGAAAGGTTGTAGCACGATTATCATCTGTAAAAGAGAAAAGCTCAGGTGAAAGTCTTCATGCGAAAAATTGGTTATTCTTAATAAACCATTAAAATTCAATCTAGATAAGGTCAAGCCGAATTGTAGTCCTTTTTACATGCGGGAAGCCCCTAGCGCCACCTATGGGGGTATATCCATCGACCCAATCTCAGGTTTGTCTGAGCTGTTACAGCTAGTGGTGCGCCGGACTCGTCTAGCCGTGTCCGCGGTCTTGACGATCGATCATTTATTCTGGTTGGAGAGGTCATTCAGTGTTCGGCCCCTAAAGCCGCCACACATTATTCCGCATGTAAGGAACGCTCTGTGTTTCCGCTAACTATGATGATGCCATGCGGACCGGGCATCTTAAGCTTGAGATAAGCATAATGCAGTACTGCATTAAAACGAGCGAAGGCCGTTCTTCCGAATAGTGCTTGATAGCCGCTTCGGAAAGGAGCGATGTCGAAGGTTAACTTTTCACTTCGGAAGTTGTCAGGAGAACCAAATACAACCTCTAGTACTAGCGAGCCCGTGCAGCAGGCCTCTGGGCCTGGTATTACTCCTTTAAAGGTAGTATTGCTTTGACAAATTCTTGTCGGGTCTATCCCCATTTTGCGGACTATGTCCTGATATATCGTATTAAGACTACTGCCGCCATCCATAAGGACTCGGGTGAGATGGTATCCGTCAATTATTAGGTCTAGTACCAAGGCAGCCGATCCTCCGTGTCGGGTACTAGTCGGGTGATCCCTGCGATCAAAAGTGATCGGGCAGGCCAACCAAGGGTTGAACTTGGGGGTGACGGGCTCCACGGCGCATATGTCTCGGAGTGCGTGTTTGCTCCTCCTCTTGGTTACGTGAATCATGTTCACTGTTTTGACCTTTGGTGGGAATTTTTTCTGTCCCCCAGTGTTTTGCTGGCGAGGCTCATCCTCGTCTTCACTTGGTGTCTCCCTCCCCTTGTGTTCGGCGTTTAGCTTGCCGGCCTGCTTGAAGACCCAGAATTCTCTGTGGGTGTGATTTGCAGGTTTGTCGGAGGTGTCATGAATCGACATAACCTGTCTAGAATCTTGTTTAGGACGGTCCATCTCTTTGCCTTTGAATGGCCTTTTCCATTGGCCGGGTCGAGAGCCCCTGAATCCGGCGTTTACCGCCCGTGTTGTTTGTCTTCATTGTTTCGATGCTTGCTTTTATTGCGTCGTGGTTTTCCATTGCCATCCCCGACTTCGGATGTGCACAGGTCATTGGTGCCGCTCTGAGCCAGCCAAATGTCTTCGCCAGCATAAGCGGGTCATAAAACTTGTTAGGGCTGCCATTGTCCTTGGTTTTTCTTGGCGAGGTGTGCAGCGAGCCATTAAATCTGAACGCTGTGTTTGAAAGCCGCTAAGGCTTCGGCGTCCGGGCAATCGACAATTTGATTCTTCTTAGTGAGGAATCTTTTCCAAAGCTTTCGGGCGGACTCTCCGGGCTGTTGAATTATATGACTTAAATCGTCTGCATCCGGAGGTCGGACATAGGTCCCTTGAAAATTAGCCCTAAAAGCATCCTCAAGCTCCTCCCAACTTCCAATTGAGTTTTCGGGGAGGCTCTTCAGCCAGTGTCAAGCTGGTCCTTTCAACTTGAGGAGCAAGTATTTGATGGCGTGGAGATCATCTCCGCGAGCCATATGGATATGAAGGATAAAGTCCTCAATCCGGACCCGTGGTCTCGTTCCATCGTATGCCTCTATGTTCACGGGCTTGAATCCCTCTGGAAATTCATGATCCAGCACCTCATCGGTGAAGCATAGGGGGTGCGCGGCACCCCTGTATTTGGATGTGTCGTGGCATGCTGACGGTTGTAGTGTTCGGTTTTGCTTCTATGCTGGAGCGCGCTTCCTAGATCCGTAGATGGACCTGGTCATACCAGCTTTTTGGTGCAAGTCCTCACGCAAATCGTGTGCTGACTTATGTGCGACATCGTTAGCCACCCTATCGCGGCCATGGCGTGGTCGATCCGGCTGATCGACCGTTTTATTTTTCGGCTGTATAGGCTCTAAAGCCTCGTCATCGAATTCAGGCAGCAGCTTGCGCTTTGGATAGCTCTTTGTGTGGCGACTGCCACCGTACTTTTCTTCAGTGTCGAGCACTTTGTTCCATCTACTGTTGAGTGTGTTTTGCGCGGCCTTGAGCTTTTGCTTTTGCTTCTTTAGACTCCTCGTGGTGGCAATAAGCCTTCTATGGAGGTTCTCTTGCTCCAAGTGCGTTTCCGGGATGATGTGTGCATCGTCGTCCGGACTATTCTCCTCTCCGAAGACAGGTTGATTAGCTTTACCCTCGGCGTCGCCGTGATCGGACAGCGGCTCCGTACTATGTTCGTCGTCCGCTGGCTCATCCTGCTCTGTCGCTGGGTCCATGTGGTCGTCGTTTCCTCTGGAGTCAACCGGGGTATTATTTTTTCTTGAGTTGTTATCGCTGTTTTTGCCGAGGCGGGATTTGGAGCGGCGCCTACGTCGTCGCTTTGGTTGCTTCTCGAGGGGTTTATCCTTCGCTGCATCCTTCCGTTCCTCGTCATTGTTTTCTTTGGGTGTATCCACCATATATATATCGTGTTATGAAGTGGCTGTCTAGCGCCCTGTGGGCGATGGTTCCTGCTCCTCTCCTGCATCGTCGTCCATACCGTCGATGTCTTCGGAGTCGAAATCAAGCATGTCGGTTAAATCATCGACAGTGGCTATTAAGTGGGTGGTGGGTGGGGAACGAATTTCTTCGTCGTCCGCTTCCCACTCGAGCCGAGGGTCTCCTGACAAAGAGAGAGACTTTAAAGCATCTAGCACGTCGCCCCAGGGCGAGTGCTGGAAAATATCCGCGGAGGTAAACTCCATGATCGGTGCCCAATTAGATTTGATAGGCACTGACGCAGGCGGTTCGGAGCCCGTGGCCAGGGACGAATCCAAGAGTCCGTGACCACAGTCTCATAGCAGTGAAGTCGATTCGGCTCTATCGCCATCGAGTGTGCGACCTCCATGGCGGGTCTATCCACCGTCCTCGGGCCAGCGCAATCTACTCCGGATTGAGGGCGGAGTAGCCACATGTGTGATCTCCCGAACACCGTCCGGCAGAGCTAAGTCATGCTAAATCGTGGATCGTGGCGCACGACACGGGCTCGAATACTTCAAAGATCAAGTCTCCGCGGATGTCGGCAGTATAGTTTAAGCTTCCAAACCTGACCTGACGGCCAGGCGCGTAGCTTTCGATCTGCTCCAGATGGCCAAGCGAGTTGGCCCGCGGTCTTGGCCGCCCGAATCTGAAGATCTGTCCGGGGAGAAAAACCTCACCCTGGATCGCATCGTTGCCGATGATCGAAGGAGCCATCAAGCCTTATGGTGACGACACAGTGGAACTCTCAATGAAAGCACCAATGTCGGTGTCAAAACCGGTGGATCTTGGGTAGGGGGTCCCGAACTGTGCGTCTAAGGTGGATGGTAACAGGAGGCGGGGGACATAATGTTTACCCAGGTTCAGGCCCTCTCGATGGAGGTAATACCCTACTTCACCTTGATTGATCTTGATGATATGAGTATTACAAGACTTGATCTACCACGAGATCGTAGAGGCTAAACCCTAAAAGCTAGCCTATGATTATGATTGTTGTTGTCCTACGGACTAAACCCTCCTGTTTATATAGACACTGGAGGGGGCTAGGGTTACACAGAGTTGGTTACAAGGGAGGAGAACTACATATCCGAATTTCCAAGCTTGCCTTCCAGGCCAAGGAGAGTCCCACCTGGACACGGGACGAAGTCTTCGATCTTGTATCTTCATAGTCCAACAGTCCGGCCAAAGGATATAGTCCGGCTGTCCGAGGACCCCCTAATCCAGGACTACCTCACCTCTCTCATCTCCTCCACTCCCCCCTCTGATCTTTGTCGTTTGTTCACCGTTTTTGCGGATCGAGATGGCCCCGTAAAGAGAAAAGTAAGCTCTTTCGATCCCTCCAATTAGTTTTAGTCAAACAACTTTCGATTCGTCGCATTGCTTGATTCAAATCCCTCCCATTTTTAATTAGATTTAAACTTTTTGAACCCTATGATTGATTTAGATTGTATCTAGTGGAGAAAATGAGTTAGATATGAACTCTAGGCAATAGTTCGTATAGTTTTGTGAGGATTAACCCTAGTTCATATATGAACTATAGGATTTTTTTGATGTGATGCATATGAACCCTAGTTTTGTGAATATATGAACTATATGATTTTTTTGATGTGATGCATATGAACCCTAGTTTTGTGAAGATAAACCCTAGTTCATATATGAACTATAGGATTTTTTTGGAGGAATTTGATGTGATATGACGATGCATGTTCATATGCTATGATGCAAGTAGTGGATAGTGTTAAAAACTTTATTCAATAAGTGAAAGATGTTGATATGTTATGGTGCATTGTTAAATGTTGTTGAATGAAAGATGTTGGTTGAATATGATTCATTCGCATTGATCATTGATATTGGTTGGATATATGATAATTAATGAATGTTTTTTCAATAAGTGATAATTGTTAATTATTTTTTGATATGCTTATGCTTATGTGTATGCAATTTTTTAGGAGGCCACCCCTTGCAGAAGACATTGGCATCAAGTATACATTGCTTGACCCTACATACGATAAGGGCCATTGTGCCTGTTTCATTGAGAACGGAGTGGTAAGTACCTTTCTCAAACCAAATATTTCGAATCAATGAAAAACAGTTACTAATTGTTTGGGTCTTCATTTCGACAGATGCTCCCGTCACTGTGGATGAGGGGTCATGGGACGACCGTGAAGATGGACTACGACGAGCGGTATGCGCCGTTCTACAAGAGAGCCCGACTGGTGGGTTTCGTCCTGCAGTTCAAGTGCAAGCCGCCGACGCTCGTCCATTCAGCTCTCACGGCTTTGATCGATCGGTGGCGGCCAGAGACGCAAAGCTTTCATCTTCCATTTGGGGAGAGGATGGTTACACTCGAGGATTGGGGGATGATTACAGGCCTACCGCTCGAGGGTCATGCTCTCACAGGAAAAGTGGAAAGGAAGAACTGGCACAATAGGGTTATCGCCCTCATCGGCGACTGCCCCCCAGATAAGAAGAACCAGACTTCTGGCGTCCCGCTACCCTGGCTCCTGAAGTACCGGAGCAAGTTCCCGGAAGGGGCCGAACCTCGGGTGGTGGAGCAGTACGCCAGGGCCTACCTGTGGTATCTTCTCACGGAGGTAGTGTTTCCCTGGCGCCTGGGGACACCGCCCTCTGGATGTATCTCGACTTCTGGCGGATCGGGATGCGGGTACACTGGGGGGGCTCGCCTACATATACCGTTCGGTAAGTGAATATCACATCCTTGTTTCAAATATCATGGACGTGTGCTGCTTTGGATTTTGTCATCTTATCATCTATGCTTGGTTTATAGCTTGACGACGCAACCTAGAGGATGGAATCTACGTCCGGTATGTGTGGCTGTGTATGGGGCCTCTCCATTTGGATGTGGGAGCGAATCCCGGTGGGGCATCTGGAGAAGCTTAGAGCGCGTTGAAAGAACATGCGGTGCCCCATGTTTGGTTTTGGTAATTGATGACAATCTCTATGGACTAATGGTTGCCTTGAGTTATATTTGAAGGTTTTGTCCATAGGCTTTTCTTGGAGTACATGTGTTGGTTTGAAGGAGAGTTTGTGTCGACCAAGGTGCTATTCAAGGAATTACTTAAAGATTGGTCTTGTGAGAGGTTGATAAGATTGGTCTTGTGCGAGGTTGATCAAGACTAAGTCAAAGAGTGAATCAAGTTGATCAACACAAAAAGCGTACAAGATGTACCAAGGGATCAAGTGATCCCATGGTATGGTAAGCATTGTCCATTACGCTTTGTATGCTAACCCATGGTATTCGTGATAGTTCTTCGTGGGGTTAGGTTGCAGTGTGCAAGTTCAAGTGGAGCATCACGAAGAGATCAAATGCTTGAAGCTTGCCGTCCATTGTGGTAATAACGGATTTGTGAAGATGTGCGGAAGAGTGGCTCACCCATAGTGGAGTATGGGGGAGCAATCAACTAGTCTTCATCGAGCCAACACAATCAAGAAAGGTGGTCCAACTTGAGGGAGTCAAGATCGTCATCATCTAGCTCAATTGGACCATGTGCAAGGCAAAGGTTTGCCCTTGATAGGTTTCTTGTTTGGTTCTCTATGTGAGTTCTGGAGCTTATGGTCATCTTGATGACAAGCTCGAGTTCATCGAAAACGGAGTTCACATGCATCTTCTATGATGTTTTCGATGTTGGAGGTTCTGCCGGTTCTTCTCTGTTGGAGGTTTCTCTCCTCTTTTTGTTAGGCATACCTCCCCTGCCTCTTCTTACTATAACTCGCAGTTTTGATGCTACTCGTTGTCTTGTATCCAACAAGCTTGAGCTTGCTCAATTCGGAGCTCATTGGCAGTAGTTATGGCAGTTCTGGTTTTATTGGATCCGTCTATTGTCTTTAGCTGCGTTTTGAAGGCATCCAAGTGCTAAAGCCTCTGTGGCATGCGGTAGTACTGCTCAAGGGAGTGGTAGTACCACAGGGGCCAGAAATAGTACCACTGCCTCTAGCCTAGAACGCTGGCGCACACGGAAGTAGGCGCGGAAGTAATTTTTTACTTCCGCGCCCTACGCGGTAGTACCGCTCCTGGTGAGCGGTAGTACCGCTGCCTCGTGTCCTGGCACTGTTGCGCGCGGTAGTAGGCGCGGATGTAATTTTTTACATCCGCCCTTACGCGGTAGTACCGCTCCCTGTGAGCGGTAGTACCATGCCGACTTTTTCTCGTAGCTAGCTCCAGCGGTTGTAGGCGCGGCAGTTATTTTTTGCTTCCGTGGTCGCGCGGTAGTACCGCAAGGGCAGGCGGTAGTACCGCTCCTGCAGTAGTACCACCATGTTGCCCCTTTGCAGTGTTGTTTCATTGGGCTAATGCCGCCCTAGCGGTAGTACCGCTCGTAGGAGCGGTAGTACCGCTCTGTGCAGGCTGTGAGCATAACGGTTGGATTTCCCCCTCCTATAAAAGGGGGTCTTCTTCCCCAATGAACCTTATTCTTTGAGCTCGTGTTCTTCCCCCATTGTTGACCTTCTTCGAGCTTTCTATCTCTCAATCCCTCCATGGATTCTTGCTATTTTTCAGGGGAAAGGAGAGAGGAGATATAGATCCACATTTCCACCAATCACTTTCTCCTCTATGTGAGGGGAACCCCTTGGATCTAGATCTTGGAGTTCTTGGTGTTCTCCTTCTTGTTCTTCCTCTCATTTTCCTCCCTAGCATTAGTTTCTTTGGTGGGATTTGGGAGAGAAGGACTTGGGCACTCCGTGTGCCCTTGCCATGGCATTTGGTGCATCGGTTTGAGTTCTCCACGGTGATATGTGGAAGTTACAAGTTGAGAAGCTTATTACTCTTGGGGTGCTTGGTACCCTTGAGCTTGTTCCTCTTGGGTGCTTGGGCGCCCTAGACGGTTGGTGGTGTTAGGAGCTCAATCATTATGGCGCAAAGCTCCGGGCAAGCGTCGTGGTCTCCAATTAGGTTGTGGAGATCGCCCCGAGCAATTTGACGGGTACCGGTGACTACCCCAAGGGTTTCCAAAGTGTACGGGTTCGGTGAACGCCCCAAGGGTTTCCATTTGTACGGGTTCGGTGACCGCCCTCAAGGGTCCCTTAGTGGAATCACGACATCTTGCATTGTGCGAGGGCGTGAGGAGATTACGGTGGCCCTAGTGGCTTCTTGGGGAGCATTGTGCCTCCACACCGCTCCAAACGTAGATTAGCATCCACAAGGGTGTGAACTTCGGGATACATCGTCGTCTCCGCGTGCCTCATTTATCTCTTACTTATCCGAGCCCTTTACTTATGCACTTTACTTTGTGATAGCCATACTGTTTCTTGTCATATATCTTGCTATCACCTACTAGTTTATCTTGCTTAGCGTAAGTTGTTGGTGCACATAGGTGAGCCTAGTTGTTGTATGTTTTGTGCTTGACAAATTAACCGCTAGGTTTATTCCGCATTTGTTCAAGCCTAAACCGTAATTATTTTAAAGCGCCTATTCACCCCCCCTCTAGGCGACATCCTCGATCTTTCGTGCGTGCATGGACTGACTATGGCGAAGATGGCGACAATGCTCGATACCCGACCGCCGCATACGCTTGGGACGTGGTGGGTACCATCTCGGGTGAATCCAAGGCCTTGTACAAGATCTTCATCAACGAGCTTGATGCTCTGACACCTTTCCAGGTATAAGACCTAGATTTCGAATGTGGTCGACAACACTTTCACTTGAGCTTACCACTTTTGGTACTAGGTTAACTGGCGGCCGTATGCTGATGACCGAGAGTGGGGGTTCGAGTTGAATGCAATGTGCAAGCAGGACTGGCTTCTCTGACGGTGCATCGTGCCCATGAATTGTGTCTATGACGTACCAGCCGGCATCGTCAAAGATACCGGTGGCTACGACCTGCACTTGTGAGTACCACCGCCCGTTCTCGTCGTTACCAACTTTCGTTTTGATGTTTTACATTCTTCCTAATGGTGTTTTACATTCTTTCTTATGCTTTGCAGGCTGAGCAGGAAGAAGAATCAGTCTATCACCGATTGGGGAGAGCAACATGCCAAATATGTGACTGAATGGAACCCATGGAAAATTGGCAAAGATGTGGAGAGAAGAGTGGTTGACTGGGAGGAGTACTCGGATCACCTGCTGTGGTACGCCGATGACATCAAGCATTGTCTGCGCCTAAGGCCACAGTGGACGACAACAGATGCCGAAAGTCTGTACGACGACGACTCCGTGAATGAAGCCTACACTGACAGCATCAGATAGCTACAAGGCGGATTTAGGGAGTATGGACCCATCATGAACAGAATGGTTAGTTGTTTTTATCTGTTTTCAACCGACGGTTGGATGAAATCAACTTTAGTGCTACTGACTCATTTTATTACATTGCAGTCTTCGGAGCTGAACAAAAGCATTTTTGATGCCTCTGATGCGCTTAGTTCTATCCCCGGGACTTGAGATAGTGAGAACAAGTTGAGGGGAACGGTGAAGGTAACATGGAGTTCATTTGCTTAAGTTCATTTTCGTTTTTAACAATAAAGTTGATCCATATTGTGTGCTTATTGTTTCGTTGTCATTGCAGAAGTTCGTCAAAAAATGTAGCAAGCTTGTGGGCTTTCTTGGGTGTGCCACCTCCTCCGCTGATGTGATTGCTCCTGTAGCACCAATGCGTAGCCTCGCTTCATCGAGCCAGGCTGCCTCATCGTCTATGGCGGTTCAAGATGACGAGGAGGAGGGCGAGGACGTTGATGATGAAGAGGAAGATGGATAAGACGGCGAGGAAGAGGGAGCAAAAGAAGAACATGGTGAAGAAGAGGAAGAGGACAATGAGGAGGAGGAGTACGATGATGACAACGGACCTCCAGCAACTCAGACAACCCAACGTGAGAAGAGGAATGTGCCGAAGAAGGATTGGAAGAGTCCATCCCCGTTTCAGAAAGCGCGTCCTACTCACCGCAAGAAGGTGGCCGAGAAGCGATCAAAGACCAACGAGGATGGACTGCGAAGAGGGGAAGGAGGGACTGAAGTTGCTGCTGTGCCGTGCTGTTGAACTAGAAACTTTCATGTTTGCTTCGTGAACTATTTGCTCGTGAAATTGTTTGGTGAACTTGCTATGTAAAACTTGGTGAAGCATTTGTGGATGTGTGCTTGCTATGTAACCAACTTTCTTATTTGTGGATGTGTGCTTGCTATGTGATACATATGCTTCATGTTTATAAATATTTAATTGTTATGTGCAAAAAATTGAAGACAAGAGAAGTTAGAAGGTGCAAAAAATGCACTAGGGGCCTCCCTACCGCCAGGCCACACGGCAGTAGGTCTGTACAGCCTACCGCCACACCCTCCGGCGGTAAGGGGCCTCCCCAGCACGCCTGCCTCCTGTGATCAAACTGCCACCAAATCAGCGGTAGGGTTGCACACCCTACCGCCAGGCATCATGGCGGTAAGACCCTACCGCCAAAGGCCCTGGCAGTAGGGTGTGCAACCCTACCGCCATATTTTCCGCATTCCTCGTCACGGGATGGGTGCCATAGGCGCCGACCCCTATGGCGGTAGGATGTCTAACCCTACCGTCGTGGTTCCTGGCGGTAGGGTTTGCGCTGGCCGTTAGGTAATAGCAGTGGACCATCCATGCTACCGCCAGAACCCCTGGCGGTAGGTTGCCTGACCCTACCGCATCCCCAGGGCGTCCTCGGATGTAGCGGTGTGCTCCTCTTGGGAGCCGAGTGCTTCCTCCTGCGTGTGGAGGTACGGATCTCACGAAAAGCCACCCTCTCCTCGCGATTGATCACTTGCCGCTCTTGTTGGTGGAGGTATGGATCTCACGAAAAGCCACCCTCTCCTCGTGACTGATCACTTGCCGCTCTTGTTGAAGGAGGTATGGATCTCACGAAAATCCACCCTCTCCTCGCAACTGATCACTTGACGCTCTTGTTGGTGGAGGTATGGATCTTACGAAAAGCCACCCCCTCCTCGCGACTGATCACTTGCCGCTCTTGTTGAAGGAGGTATGGATCTCACGAAAAGCCACCCTCTCCTCGTGACTGATCGCTTGCCGCTCTTGTTGAAGGAGGTGGGCATCTCGTTAGATATGAGTGCGCCCTCCTGTGCAAGGATAGGACGTGGGCATCTCGTTAGATATGCGTGGCTAGCTATTGGGCAAGGGCCTACATCTGTTGGTCGTGCTAAGAAGCAGTCTGCATCACCGCCCCAAGGCCTGTGCGCTCCTCGCGGGCTCCCCAACCACCTCTTCGAGGACATTGGCCAACACCACCATGCTCATGGGGGCCTCTCCACCTTTGCAAGCCGCCCAGCGGGGGCTCGGCCAGTTGCGTGTTGTGGAAGCTCTGCACGTGCAACGCTCCCGGGGATCCCAGGATTCCTCCACCTCCCGGGTGGGCTGAGCGTCAGTAGGAGCCTTACAAGCAATTAAAGCGTGTATGGGGTAAAACCCAAAGACCCTATCCCCCTCCATGGAATGGGATGATGCAAAAAAGATGAGAGGTCATGTCAAAAGGCTTATGTTCACCCAAAAGTTCGGATCCCCCAGCGGCCTCGGAGCATGGACGCCGTCTGGACCGTCCACGTTGAGCTCAAGGCCAGCAGTGACCCCAAGTTCATTTCCTCTTGCTCCATAATTCTAGAATGGCGTCTTGATCCCTGGCCAAAGGGGATGTTGAGTTGACGGGATGAAGATGGCGATGAGCCGATGACAAAGAGGAGCGGGCCGCCGACGGGGAAGGCAGCCAATTCCTCTTCCCGGCCGTGCGGTCCCCGGGCATTGCCAGGGCCCCTCATGGCAGGGGCCAGCGGCTCCGGGATCGATATCCTGTGGGCCGGCCCCCTGGTCGTCTTGATTCCCCACTCGTCGAAGAGCAGTAAGGCCCACAAATTCTACCGCAACCACAGGGGTCTTCATAGAGTGGAACGATGGCGCACAGAAGGGCATGGGGTTCGCTCGAGTCCAGCAGTTGCGACAACAACTAGTCCAGTTGGCTAGCGGGAGGTCGCTCCTAGGCCCTATCATCGGCTGGCCAGCGTCGTTGGAGCTAGTGTAGATAGTCGCTAAGCGAGGACGCAGGCGCAACGGTTCCAGCCTGCAACGCAAGAAGTCCCCAAGCACCATGGCAGTGGCCAGTCCACGCTCCCGAAGCCCGGCAATCCGAGTGGTGACCGGGGACAAGTTGGTGTCATCGTTAGTATGCCTCTCCTGGGACTCCCTCGTCGATGACTTCGGCTCTGTGGTTGGGAGGAAAAGCCGCGAGTGCCGGTCCATGTTGATGCAACACCACTCCTTGTGCCATCCGGTGATTCACCTAGTGCTTGACGAATCTAGCTATCCGCGAGCCCATCTGGATGTGGCGCGACAAAGATCACGACCTCATCAACATTGGGGTCTGGAGGATAGGATGGCAGGCGAACCCCTCTCGCATCCGGGTGGCCTGACGACATCAGTCACGACCTAATCCACCCAAGCTCCACCTTGGTGAAGTGGGACGATGGAAGGATCGGTCGCGACGCGACCTCCTCTTGGGGTCTCTTCGCTGACATTGTCGCTCTTTTCTTCTTTGGATCCATGGTGGCGGTGCAGAGGGCAATGGAGCGACGGGGAAAGGGGGCTCAAGCAAGAGCAGCGTGGGCAGCCTGTGGAATGGGGAGGGTGTGCATACATATGTACAGAGAAGCTCGAGCGGCAACCTCCTCCTGGTCAAGCTGGGTCAATCCCCATCACATTGCCACTACGCCCTGTGATAGGGGCGAGTGGGCGGCGTGTGCCGCCTCGTCATAAGGCCCCTCCCAATGCTCCACCTTATACAGGTGCTAAGGCTGACATGTAGGCAAAAAAGATGATGTGGCAAGGTAATTAAGAGGAGAGAGATGGGTGTGGTAACCCCAGAAAGAAATGGTGCCAAGCATGGGAACCTAGGAAAAACACTTAAATGAAAGAAGCCCACCAATGCATGGATAACTTTAGTTGCTAAATCATTAAACGAAGGATGCTTAGCTATAACAAGTTAAGCACCTTTGCATTGGAAACTTTAGTTGCTTAGCTCTTTAATGTGCTTAGCACCTCATCTTAGCACTAGTGCGTTGGAGGAGGTCTAACAACCTGCCTGCTCAACGAAACTTGAGACTTCATCAGTCAACGCTTGCCCCCCTCCCCCCCTCCCGATCACGGGGCCACCTCGGTGCTTGGGGGAGTTCTCGGGCAGCAGGGAATACGGTCCCTGACCGATAGGCCCGGTTCAAGGGCGAAGGCCGTAGTGCTCGTGCATAGGGAGGTGACAACACACAGCGTTGCGCCTTCGGGGCGCCTGACCAGTCATCCCTCCGATGGGACATGTACGATCTCTTTTTCAGTCATGCCCATATGCAAGGTACAACATCACCGTGCCTAGCCTCGCTTGCTGAGGACGAGCAGCATGCGCGCAGTCGAGAGGTATGCAGCGACGTCATCAATAGTTGTTACCTACCACCATTGTTCCTCTCGTCACGCCTGTGATGGGGTCCTTTGCCTTTTTGGCAGTACGGAGGCGGAGATCAACTATCCTCCTCCGGATATAAAAGGAAGGGCGGAGGGAAGGAGGAAAAAGGAGAACACGAAGGAGCTCCTTGCGCCGATTGTAAGCAAAGAGCTCTATTTCTCGATACACAAGGAAGAAACATACAAGCAAGAGTAGGGTGTTACACCGTCGCCGGTGGCCCGAACTTGGGTTGACTGCCTGATCGTAGTGTTTTAACCCCTGGCCAGACAATCTAGGAACTACCTTGTGGTTTTGATATCGACGATCACCCATCGACAGAATTGCGGTTCTGGCAGTCTATTGTTCAGCTTCTCCCGGTGCTTCGCATTGGGACCTCCATCTCGGTGGGGTCCGGCCTCTCGACGCTCTTCTGGTTTGATGGGCCGGAGACTCCCCCTTTTGACCCGCTTCCCGCCCTCTTCTCTATCTCCGTCGACCCCATGATTTCGGTCAATAGGGCTCTTCTTGACACTGGGCGCCTTGCTTTCCGTCGCCCTTTTGGGCGGCGGAATCCGCTACTGGCGTGAGTTGCTTGATTGCGTCGCGTTACCTGAGCCGTTGGTGGATGGCAGGTCGGACCGTGTCCGTGGCGGCGGAGCCGTCGGGCCTGTTCTCCACCAGTCGCTTACTCGGCCATTGCCCTTCCTCCGCCCCCCCTCCCTTATCGATGGTTTGGTCCGTCCACGTACCACTCAAGATTCGCATCTTCATGTGGCGGTGGATTCGCGGTCGGGTCCGATGGAGTGGAGGTCTGCAGCGCAATGGCCCGCACCGTATCTGCCGCTCTGTGGAGTCCCCGAGGACTCAAACCACATCTTCTTCTCCTGCGTTTCCGCCCAATTTCTCTGGAGCTGCTTTACGTGAGGTGGTCGGCGGTAGTTGGTGCCACACCAACTTCCCGGACCTATTTGTTGAAATCCGATGCGTCCCAGCGTCCTCTCGCCACATTAGGTGGCTTGAGGTTGGGGTTCTCGCCTGACGCTGTGGACCGTTCGCAATAAGCTTGTGATCCAAAGACGCTCCCCTTCGTCGCGCTCTTGGCGCTCTCTACAAATTCGCGGGTTTCTTGCGGCTTTGGCGGCCGCTTAGCCGCCCGGACCGTGGCGCCATCTCCGCCTTCATCGCCGACATCCGATCGATGGCCGTCCGCTGTCGCCCGCCGCCACCGCCTCGCCGAGCCTGATTAGGCGCCTTGTGTGATGATGATGATGTTGTTTTTCTTTCCTTCAGGCTTGTTGAGCTGTGCCCTCAGCAGAACCTATGTACTTTGTCGTGAGACTTGGGTGTGTGTGTGGACTTGTGTGGGTTTGTATGCTCTGTGACGGTTTGCTTTATTTATAAAGCGGGACGAAAGCCTTTTTCGGTATAGAAGACAATCACAATACATTTGTAGAAGTGAGATAATGAATGAGTTAAGGAAAATCATATTTTAGTGCTTCTTTGGTTTGCCTCTCTAGACATAAATCCATGTTTTAAAATTTTATTAGTAAATCAACAGAAGTTCCTAAATGTTTTGACTTAATCACTTAACCATCATGATCCACCACAAAATAAGAACATCGCAAGATTTTTCCTAATACCAAGTTTAGCAGTTCCTTTCTTATGATTCATAGCTTCATTTAGTGCAAAATTCAGTGACGGCCAACAATTCTTAAAACGTGATATTGTCTCCGTTGGAATCCCTGATGTGGAGAACTAGCTTTGTTGTATGATTCCGGTGGACTGCATAGAAAATCTTCCATAGCCATCAACATTGTGGTACGCGCCATTTTGCCCACCAAAGACTTCAGATGGAGGATCACTCCAACATCGAGTATACCCGCTCTACTCTGGGTAACATTTTGAGCAGCACTGAGAGTGAGGAACGGCAAGAACAACACCAACAACAAGGTGGCCCTGGCTGCGGCGTCCATCCCATGAGCTGTTTCTACAGGGACAGGGTGGTGTGGTGTAGGGCCAATGCAGTCTCTTATAGCAATGGTTATCATTGTTCACTGCACCTGGGGAGCAGCAATAATTGGCGTTATCCTAACCAAGTCAAATGACATTTTTCAGATTCGTCAGCTCCGAACAATAATGTCAACTGTCTGTTTGGGCTATCTTTTTCTTGTGGAAGTGTCTACCGTTCTATATGTATGTATAAAGTGGATGACACCTGTTGTTATGACCAGCATATTAGGGGCTTAGCAGTGGGTTATGGTCCAAGTATCTTAATCATTATTAGGGGCTTAGCCCAATTATCTTATCATATTAGGATCGTTTGTTTAGGAGCCAAATAAACCTCTCCATATAAAGAGAGGAGATGTATCAATCAAAGGAAGCAAGAAGCAATCAATATTTGCTCGGCTTCCCTTAGGGAGCCGGGAGACCTAAACCCTAGCCGCCTCCTGCCTTCGCCGCCGCTGCTCCCGTCGCAAGGACGGCGCCACGCCGCCGCCGCCACAAGACCCTCGTCCTTCCCCCTCCTTCCCCTACAACCTACGCCCTAGATCCGGTAGGGCCCTAGCTCCTACCAATTTGGTATCCAGAGACTCGGGCTCGATCATGTCTTCGTCAACGCCAACGCCGCCGCTGCCAATCATCACCACCGCACATGATGACCACCGCCGGTTTCCCAACGCCGCCGGCCCCGGTCACCGTCACCACCGCTGGTTCCCTCACGCCGCCGGCCCCGGTCACCTCCCGTTGCGCCGACAACCGCCGTTTTCACGCCGGAAGAAGTCACCAGCATCTTGCGGGATCTCGTGACCGCCGTCCTGGGCATCCATCTGTACCTGGCCGGACCGCACGCACCTCCGCCGGTTGCGACTACCGCTGCCTACGACCACCCCGCGCTGCCGAGGCCGTCCCGTATGCGCCGCAATGGTGGGCCACCGCTGCCGTTCGGCGGGCACCCCAGCTGGCCGCCTCGCCGCTGCCGCACCGCTTCGGTACTCGGTACCAGCGATCGCCGGGGCCCATCCGTCGCTCCGGCCGCCGCCCGCCCAGCGCCGCCACAGCCCGCGATGGCCGCGCCCGGTTCTCATGGCGCCACCGCGCTTCCAGCGCCCGCCCAGCAACCAGTTGGCTACACTAGCCCGCGTCGCCCCAAGCCGCGCCGATCAAGGCCGATCCAGCTCCACCGGCGTCGCCCAGACTCGGTAGGCGATCCACCGGAGGCCTCCCGATCCAAAGCGAGTCCGGTTTCGCCGTCACCGTCCCGATCCCGGCTCAGCTAACCGGACGTCGCCACCGCCGGTTACACGGAGGCGAGGACCCACCGGTACCGCACGCCGCACAGGGGCCTCGTCCCGGCTCATGGGGCCTACGATGGCCTCCCCACCGTTGACCGGGCGCCGTCATCATCACTGCTCCGCACCGCTGAGCCGGTCGGCCATGGCGCGCCAACCCAGACGCCACCACGGTTCGCCAAGATCGACTTCGCCACTTATGACGGCAAGGAGGATCCGCTTAACTTCCGTGGCCAGCGCATGCTCGCGTCGGAGCGCACTTGGCTGGCATCCTACCACCTCCGCGGTGCAGCCCAGACCTGGTACTACGCCCTCGAGCAGGACGAGGGCAGCATGCCCCCTTGGGAGCGCTTCCGCGAGCTCTGCCTCCTTCGTTTTGGGCCCCCGATCCGCGGGAGCCGCCTGGCGGAGCTAGGCCGCCTTCCCTTCACCTCCACGGTTCAGGACTTCGCCGACCGTTTCCAGGCCCTGGCATGCCACGCGTCAGGCGTGACCCCACAGCAGCGGGCTGACTTCTTTGTCGGTGGACTTCCGGATCACATCCGCGTGGACGTGGAGCTTCGGGGACCCCAGGATCTCCAGACGGCCATGTACTACGCATGCGCGTTTGAGCGCCCAGCGATGGCCGTCGGCCGAGAATCACCGCGTCCGGGCATTTGGTCGCTACTCCTGGCATCCCGCAGGTCAGCACCTTTCGAGCTTCATGGCGCGCCCGTTCCGCCGGCTCACCTCGGCTGAGCTACTCGAGCGTCGCCGCCAAGGATTGTGCTTCAACTGCGACGAGCCCTACACGCCCAGCCACGCCTGCCCGCGTCTCTTCTACCTGGAGGTTGCAGACTACATTCCGGAGGACGCCGTCACTACCGACCTTGCCGCCCCAGCTGTCGCGAAGGTGTTTAACGCTGGTTGATCACCTTGAGGTGTTCAGCAAGCGCTTCCACACCTTACAGCTCGAGGACGAGCTGTTTGTGCAGGCGGGGAGAAGTGTTACGACCAGCATATTAGGGGCTTAGCCCAGTGGGTTATGACCCAAGTATCTTAATCATTATTAGGGGCTTAGCCCAATTATCTTATCGTATTAGAATCGTTTGCTTAGGAGTCAAGTAAACCTCTCTATATAAGGAGAGGAGATGTATCAATCTAAGGAAGCAAGAAGCAATCAATATTTGCTCGGCTTCCCTTAGGGAGCCGGGAGACCTAAACCCTAGCCGCCTCCTGCCTTCGCCGCCACTGCTCCCGTCGCGCACCAGCCCTCGTCCTTCTCCCTCCTTCCCCTACAACCTACGCCCTAGATCCGGTAGGGCCCTAGCTCCTACCACCTGTACTTCGAAGTGCTGACTTGGCAAGTTCGAGGAAAGTTCCTGTGTAAATTCCATGAAGAATGACGTTGGTAAATCCCTTCATCCGTTGAATATCTGAATCCAAGACTTTGATCCTCAAGGAATGGGATTGTGACATGTCAAGGAGCTCACCTTCCTCGGCTTATACCGTCCATGCTTGTGTTGTGTAGTGGAAGGTTTATATTTTTGAAAAGTTTTTTTTTGAAAGATCCAGCTGCTGGCTGGCATTTTTCATTAATCATAGCAGAGAGAAATATGGAGAAGTACAAAATGTGGTGGCAATCCGAGGATCCAGGATAAAAGAAAAATAAGACAAAAAACCGTAGGCAGTAAAAGGCAGGGCTACTCCCTCACAGCTATATCCCCAAAGTGGGGCTCGATGCAGGTTACTCCTGCTTGTCTCCAAAGATCAAGTTCTTCCCTCACAACTAACTTGTTACTCATGCTGGAAATAACTTATTATTGTTGCAATTATTTTTTTATTGGTAGGAGCAGAAGTCAAGTCATGTCAGTGCAATATTTGCTGGCGGCTAAGATTCTGTTAAACATTTGAGAAACAGATGTTGATAGTCGAAGACTTGAGGTCTGTGAGATAATTGGCCCTCTGATTTATCCATCAGTTTATGTAGCTTTTGGTTCATCGTGATAGATTGTCTCCTGACAACATGCAAATCAGATTGAATCATGGAAAGTATACGCTGGAAAAACAGTATTCCTATAAGACCAAGTCTAGATTCAAACTTTGCCCGTCAAGCTTGACCCACCTAATGACCAGGTGACACGTGTCTGGCATGGATTTCGAAGCAACTCAAGGCCCTCTTCCTGCGAGCCTTGACGATGGCACGTGTGACCAACCCCAGTTCTCGTCAACTTGGCGACTGGCCAGGACGGGACCTCGGCACCCGCATGCTCAGTGCGTACTGAGCACAACCTTGCGGTCAAAGAGAGGCCTGTCACTACAGAGCGCCATGGCCTCGGAGTACTGTCCTTGTTAGCTGTGGTGCGTGCCATCTGTTTGGCTGGTAAAACTGTATTAAAAGTGGAGGTCAAAAATTAACAAACTCATCTGCCTCCCGGGGCGCTCGCGCGAGCGACTCCGGAGGCCCCAACCCTAGATCGAGCGAGCGGCCGTTTTCCCCTTTCCTCCCCCAGCCGCTGCCGCTGCCGGGGCCGGCGGTGGCGGCCACGCCCGGCTGCCAAAGGCGGCGAGGCGAGGAGCGCCTCGGCAGTTCCCGCCAGCGCGGGCGTCGCTGCGCCTGGCGAGGCGCCAAGGAGCGACGGACCTGGCGGAGAAGGGCAACCATGTGCTGGTGGCGGACGGGCTCGGCGGCGTGCTAGAGGCGGCGGCGCGAGCTAATGCCAGGTTGGTGGCGGCGCTTCGTTGGCTCGGCTAGGCGGGTGCTCCTGGCGAGCGACAAGCGGCCGGCCACGTGGGCCGTGTGGTGAGCGGCGGAGCTCTCCTAGTGGTGCCGGCGTGATGCTGTCCACAGTGGGGCTGGTCAGATCTGGGCGTTTCGGGTCCGATCTGGGCCCTTGGTGCTGGAGTCCTTGCAAGGCCGTCCCTTGGAGTAGGTGACGGCCGTCACGGACGGTCCTGGCCCTGTCCGGAGGTGTGAGGGGCTGCTGTTCTTCGGCCAGGTCAGGTCAGATCTGGCGCGTCGGATGGCTACCGGTCGGGTCTTCTTGGAGGTCGGTTCACGGCGGGATGCTCGACGGCGCTCCCCTATATCTGCACGAGGGGTGCAGCGGGAGAGTGGATGTGGGTGGTGCGTTGATTTCGTCGGAGGCGGCAGCGCTTGCGGAGCCATGGAGACGGCAGTGCCGTGAGGCTCGGCTAGGCAGGGCCCTGCCGAGCAGCGGGCGCCCGACCACCTATGTGTGAGGTGCCGACAGTGATGCCTCGGTGAAGTGGGCGTCGAAGTGTGGTTGATGGTGCGGGTCAGATCCATCTGTGTGGCAGTCCCTAGGTGCGGGTGAAGGCCATCGCGACGGATCTGGTCCCTGCATCGATCGGTGGTTGCTGCGGTTCCTAGTGTCTTTGAAAGGTGGTGGCTTGAGGCGTGCTTCCTCGGCAGTGATGTGTGGCTCCGACTGCAAGTGGCTGCGGTGTTGGCGGTGAGAGACATCTTTCGGGGCTAGCCGGAATCTTGGAGGCGTGGAAATGTGCAATGCTACGAATGAAAATTCTGTTTGGCTTTGGTCGGACCGGCGTCGATGGCACCCGTCGGTGTCATTCCCCTTCCTGGAGGCGTCGCCGAGTGTAGCGCCATTTTCCACGTTGCCTTGTATCGGCAACCATCTCCGGGGCGAAAGCCTTGATTCGTAGGATTGGCACGATGGCGGCGTCTTCGGACACCGTTTCTCTGTTGGGAGCTTTGTGCTGGGAGATAAGAGGCCCTATGTTGCGCTCCTCCGGCGTGCACCGCTGCCCGGACCGTTCTTCTCTGGCGCTATGTACGGTCGTCACTGGCTCTACTAAGGAAGCTGGAGTTGCTGTTCTTCGGTGATCACCGGCGTCGGGCGAGACGCGGCGAGGCTTTCGGTTTTGGGTAGGCTCTTGTTTGTCGTAGTGTGTAGTCGTGTGTGCTTGTCCTTGTTTGTGTCGAGTGTGGAGTTGTGCGACGCTCGTTGTTCGCAGCGAGAGGTAGATGTGGTTGTATGGCTGAATTTCTCTCCTTCTATAAAGCTAAGGTACGCAATTTGCGTACCCTCGGAAAAAAAAACTGTATTAAAAAAATCGATCTATTCTTTTTTTTGAATGTTGGTAGGAGAGCTACCAAATTCATTGATTAGAAAAGGTATTACAAGAACACCCCAAAGGAGTAAGGACCCGACTAGCTGGCGCCCGAGCGCCCGTTCGCTCCAGCGAGCGCCATGCTATATAAGGAAAGGAATCTTCGGCGCGCGCGCGGACATGGAAAAAAAGGAAAGGGCGTGCCCCACGCCTCGTCGTTTCAGTCGTCGGTCCCCACCCCCTCCCCGCACCCCCGCCCACGCTTCCTTGCTCACGTGACTCGTGCACCGTCACGCGCCTCATGCGACCACCTTCTCCCATTTTCCTTGAAGCACAAGCCCACACAAGGGTCCCCTTCTTCCTCCTTGCTCCTCCTTTCTTCCTCTAAACAAGATCTGCCCAATCTATGGCGACTTGAAGAACAAAGCCGACGTAGGAACGCCTCATTCCTCATCATTGCCCAAAAATCAGATCTGGAGACAAAAAACGAGACCTAGCTCCCCCCCAAAAAGGTAAGCACCACCTCCACCCGACTCCTCTCTCTTTCCTACTCAACCACCCCAGCCCTTCCCTGCTTGAACATCAACTGGTTTTTAGTTCGTTCTTTTGATCTGGTGAAAAAGCAACTTGTAGACTGCTTTGAGCCAACCCTATGTATGGCATGCATCTTGAGCAACTGTTATGATACAAAAAGCAACAATAGTACAAAATTAGGGCAACTCTAGTACAAAACAAAATGCAGGACCATTGCACAGTTTTGCAGGTGCATTGCAACACCAAAACCTAATTTCTCTATATTGTATGCATTGAAACCTACTTGGTTTTCTTTCCTATCCTAGTATAAGGTGCTTAGGGTTCATGAGCGACCCTGATAAGGAAACAAAACCTGACAACTTGAACAGTTGACTGAGGCAACTATGTTCATTTTTGATGCAACTCTGATAAAAAAAGAGTTGTGCAAGCGTAGCTGTTCAAAAAATCTAGAGTTGCCTCTATCAGATGTAAGAACATGGCAACTATAGTACTAAAACACATGCAACTCCCTGTGCATGAAAGCATGTACTACCAAGAACATAAAACTCATGTTAGAATCGGGTAGAAAGTAGTAACTTGCATGTGCTAACACATAACTTTTGCCATATCAGCATGGTTCTCGCTAAAAAGACACAAATGACAAACGCATAAAACGACGGGCATGTAATAAACAGATTCGAACAATCCCACACTAAGATACTTTGCTACATTGCATATGTTCTCCCTAAAAAATAAAAAGGCATAAACTACACCAAATGATAGGCCTTCTGCTCCTGGTAAGCTAGGTAAGATATGCACGTTGTTTCCCATCATCAAAAGTTGTAATCTGCTCCTGAAAAAAAGGCACAAATGAAAAAGCGCATGTCATGTAAAACAAACCTTTGCTGCTATATATGTGTGCCATACTGGTAGAAACATAAAACGTATAAGAAAAAAGAGAAACAAGAAACTTTTGAGGAAAAAAGAAGATAGAATTGCCTCTGTTTAACTTTATAGTTGCCCAAACAAGTGTTTATAGTTGCTCCTTTTATTCTACAACTAGTTTGTTCGAAAAGGTCATGCATGCTTTTGTGGTAGGCTACACACAGTTTGTTGCAGGTTGATTGTTCATGATGATTGATCTGGATGAACCACCGCTTGGCGTAGAGTCCATCAACATTTCAGTCGAGTTGGGTTCACCCTTCTTGCATGCAGGGGATGAGCAGGAGCATCAACATTTGGAGGAGGAGGTTGGTGAGTCTCCTGACCACAACGTTGGCTCTAACACTACTCATGCCCCGAACAATCGTGTTGCTGCTCCCCCACCTATGGCTGCTCCTGCTAATGCTTTAGTTCATGAGGCACATGACTTGGAAGACGAAGAAGCTGGGTCATAGCCACAACAACCTTATGTTGGCATGCGCTTAGACACATTAGAGGATGCGAGGGAACACTACAATCGCTACGCTTTGATGGAGGGTTTTTCAATCAAGTCGAATACGTCTTACAGGTCAGCCCACACAGGCGTGCTGGAAAAACAACAATTTTGCTGTAACAAGTTCCGCAAACCAGTTGAGAGGGTTGGGATCCCAGATGTTGCCTCGTCAAGCAAAAACACTACATGCCCGAGTTTACCTGAACAAGATGTTGAAGAGGATGGCGAGGAACACACTTACAAGAAGAAGAGGAAGCGAGAAACTGTGAAGCAAACAAAATGTCGTGCTAAGATGGTGGTGAAGCTTATAGATGGCAGATGGGAGGTTATCACTTTTATTGCAGATCACAACCACCCACTGATTGGCAAGCCATCACTTTCGAAATACATCCGTTCTCACCAAGGCATCCCGCCGGAAGATAAAAAAAATTATGACTCACCTTAACGACCGCAACTTGACAGCACGTACAACTCACATTGAATTAAATCTTTTTACTAGAGAACTATTACTTATTCCTGCGTCAAGTACTTTGACCTGAGGCAACTATGTTCATTTTTATGCAACTATGTACATTTTTTATGCAACTCTGATAAAGCATGACCCAGCAGAAAACATTCGGGGTTCCAGGTGGAAAATTACTCGGTTTCCTTGTTTCCGAATGAGGGATCGATGCAAACCCTGAGAAAGTTGGTGCAATCCTCCGAATGAAACACCCTGTGCGTTGATACATCCATTTTGCATCGTGCTTTTATATCGATATTTATTGCATTATGGGCTGTTATTACACATTATGTCACAATACTTATGCCTATTTTCTCTCATTTTACAAGGTTTACATGAAGAGGGAGAATGCCGGCAGCTGGAATTCTGGGCTAGAAAAGGAGCAAATATTAGAGACCTATTCTGCACAACTTCAAAAGTCGTGAAACTTCACGGAGGCACGTTTTGGAATATATATAAAACATACTAGAGAAAGAATCAACCAGAGGGGGCCCACACCCTGGCCACGAGAGTGGGTGGCGCGCCCCTGCCTCGTGGGCCTCCTGGTAGGCCTCCGGTGCCCATCTTCTGCTATATGAAGTCTTTCACCCTGGAAAAAAATGATAAGCAAGCTTTCGGGACAAAACACCGCCGCCACGAGGCGAAACCTTGGCAGAACCAATCTAGGGCTCCAGCGAAGCTGTTCTGCCGGGAAACATCCCTCCGGGAGGGGGAAATCATCACCATTATCATCACCATCGATCCTCTCATCGGGAGGGGGTCAATCTCCATCAACATCTTCACCAGCACCATCTCCTCTAAAATCCTAGTTCATCTCTTGTATCCAATCTTTGTCCCAAAGCCTCAGATTGGTACATGTGGGTTGCTAGTAGTGTTGATTACTCCTTGTAGTTGATGCTAGTTGGTTTATTTGGTGGAAGATCATATGTTCAGATCCTTTATGCATATTAATACCCCTCTGATTATGAACATGAATATGATTTGTGAGTAGTTACGTTTGTTCCTGAGGACATGGGAGAAGTCTTGCTATAAGAGGTCATGTGAATTTGGTATTCGTTCGATATTTTGATGAGATGTATGTTGTCTTTCCTCTAGTGGTGTTATGTGAACGTCGACTACATGACACTTCACCATTGTTTGGGCCTAGAGAAAGGCATTGGGAAGTAATAAGTAGATGATGGGCTGCTAGAGTGACAGAAGCTTAAACCCTAGTTTATGCGTTGCTTCGTAAGGGGATGATTTGGATCCATATGTTTCATGCTATGGTTAGGTTGTAGTTGCGCATGCTTGCAATAGGGGTTAATCATAAGTGGGATGTGTCGAGGATATACCGCGCAGTGTAAACCGCCAGATGTATGACCCGCCCGGAGCTTGGCGATTCACGGGTAACCCGCCCGATCTTGGCAGCTCATAGTAACTCGGCGGGCGGGTCAGATGGATGACAAGGCCCAAGGCCCAGAAGGCCGGCTCATGTTAACGGTGGGCCGGTTTATGAGGAAAGCACAAGGAATATTCTACTACAAAGGAAGCAAGACTAGGACTCCACTTGTAATAGAGTAATCCTAATCCTATTAGGACTAGTCATGTAACCCGCCCCTTCAACTTATATAAGGAGGGGCAGGGCTCCCCAAAGAGGGACAAGCAAGAAAGAATCTGTAGGGCTAGACACAACTAGAGGAGAGCCGGTTTACGGCGACTCCCTCGTGATGATAATGAGATCTAGCCTCAAACAACATGTAGGATTTTTACCGGATGATGTTTCCCGGGGCCCGAAGCTGTCTAAACCATTGTCTTGTGTTGCGTTCTCTCGATTCCATTCAACCCCTCTCAAGCTACCACATAGATGCGTTGGCCTCGCGACTAAGTCCTCACACTAGGACATCTGCCGTGACAATTCCACGACAGTTGGCGCCCACCATGGGGCCTGCGCACGGTGGTGTCGAGTTCTTGGAGGGATCACTACAAAGGATCAAGAAGCTCGTGAATATCTGGATCAGGAAGAGTTTGCATGGAAGGATTCATATTAACTCTGAGTTTATCAAGTTGAAACGGCCAGGCCTCGAGGATAACCCGGTGAAAATCTAGGGTTTTGTTGCCGCCGCATGCGTATGTGGCGATCAGTCAAACCAATGGATCGATGGCTGATGCCGAGCAGGAGATTAAGACTATTTTAGGATTACGCCTGTGCACTACGGCGCTATCACAAACCGCCGTGATCAACAGTTTCGGTTGCATCTAAAACATCGATGACTATTGCTCGCGATGGATTGAGCTCAAGTGTTTCATCAGACGTTACGCTTTTCACGTTTCAATCAAGCCAAGGGCATCTACCATATAGCTACGTCGTAATTGTACATCCACCGCTGCGTCTTGTCGAAACCAACTACGGCCCGAAGAGGAGTCAAAACCGGCTGGGTTGACCGCCGCATCCCTCGCTTTGGGCCGCTTCGACTGCTTCGCGTCCGTGACCGGAAAAGATGGCCTGACCCGTGGCTGGGCTGGACTCTGCCTTCCTTCCGAAGTTATCTGCTTCGCTCGCCTCCGCAACCCGGACTCATCCGTCGACTGCGCCTGCGCCCACCTGCCGGCCGCATCATGTTGCCTTCCCGAATCCGCCTCGGCGCTCACCACCATCGCCCAAGTCGCCGCCGTCCGAGCCGCCCTGGATTCGGAGTTCACGATTGTTTCCTCTGTGGTCGAGGACCCATCTTCGCTTGATCCGCCATGGCCCACTTCGTCAACCCGGTCGCCTCGAACTTGGGGGCTCCTCTCAGCCACCGCGCTGTAAGCCGGCAGAACCACCGCCGCCTCCGAGTGGCCCGCTCCCGAGTCGCCGAGCCTCTCCGCCGCCCTCGAGTCTGTACGCCGCCATGAGCCGACTCCGTCGAGCTCGAGCTGCCGGCTACCTTGGCTTCAAGCGCCTCCTTAAGACGCCCGATCGCCGCGCAGTTCTCCACGCTGACCCGTCGCCCAGCTTCCACGGCCGAGCCGCCATTACTTCTGGTCCCGAGCACCCGCGCCGTCCACATTGTCACTGGGCCCTGACTTTGCCGCCTCCGTCGAGCTGCCGGCTGCTTCAGCTCTCCTCCGTCGCGCCCTGCTCCTCCGAAGCTGTTTCTTGTTGGCTGGGGTGCCTCCGCTGTCGAGCCGCCCGACTACACCATGAACCGCGTGGCTCCGCTCTGCCATCACGCGCCGAAGTCGCCCTAGCTGAGCCGCCATATCCACGATGGGCGACCCATGGCCGCCGTTTACCGTCACTCCCGCTGGCCTCCGCGCCGTCCCCACAGCTACGCCCGGCGCCTCCTATGTGCAGTTACGTCATCCATCAGCGCCTCGCTGATTCGGCCGGTCACAACCCACCCGTGTGCGCTAGTCTTTCGCGGAGAGCTGGCCTCTCGCGCTGAATCGCCACCAGCTCACCCCGCATCATCTCCGCTTAAACTGCCGAAGCGCCTCGAGTTTTTTCGCTGCTCCTCGTGAGAGAGCAGCGCCGCGAAGTTACCCCTGTGCAAAATCGTCAAAATTGTTTGAGGCCTCGGCCTCCTCGGATGGCCGCGACTCGCCTTGCCATTTCTGCGGTTGCAGCCTCGCCGGGTTGCCTACATATTGCTCGGCTTCAAGCCGGCCTTGCATTAAATCGCCGGGAGGGCATCGATCCAAACCGCCACGCCGTTCCGCCTGGAGCCTCCAAGTCGCCGCACGCTGCTATCTGAACCGCCGCCGCGCCCAATTCAGCCCGCCTCGCGCCTCGCCGCTCGTCCATGAACCGTCGGAGGGTTACTGCTCTGACTCGCCGCTGACTTCATCGCCATAGCTGCGCCGGACCGCTCTCACCTCCTCTGTTATCTGGCCCGTCTTTGAACTGCCACGGCCGTGCCTCTCCAACCCGCTGCTGCCAGCGGACGCACCTCGACCACGGAGTGCCCCTATTGCACTAATCCGGATCGGCAAAATGCCTCGAAGTCGCCACCAAGTACACCTCCGCCCGGTCGAGCCGTCGTGGTCATTACGAACCATCACCCGCTCTTTGCCTGTGGTTACAAGCTGCTCCATCTGCTCAAAGATCGCTAATATGGGTATGTGATTTTATTGTGCCTACAAAGTTGAGATTTAATGACCCAGTGGCTCTCAAGATTTTGGGCAAGACTGGCTGTTAAGACAGGAACATACTTATTTGCCAAAGTATTGCAAGAGATCGTTATCTCTCCGAGCAATTTTTTATAAAAAGAAACAATTCATGGCGGAGCGTACACGATGGATGGGCAGATTTACTTGCGCTCGTATGCTTGCATCAACTGCTACTTCAAGCATGGATCAAACTGATATGACATCAACGTCCTCGTGATCTCGGGAGTGGAGAGTTTTTAAGTGAGATATGGAATGAACGATTATTAATACGTGCATGAAATTTGGAAGAAAAGTTCTTGAGAAAATCAATTGGTTTGACTGGTTCTAAGGTAACATTTGACTCTATCCGTAAGGCATCGCTTGGAAAAATTATTATCGATACTAGTCCGATGTCGATTGCAATTATTACATCCATCCGGAATAAATCTACGGGCATGGACACCGGAGAACAAGGGATTATTTGCTCGATGCAGGTTCATCCGGCAAAAATACCAGGTGCTATCTGTCCTATTTATTTCATCATTATACTTTAATTCCTCCAGAAACATTATTCTGCCTTTTAATGTTTTTATGCACGGGACAAATAGTTCCATGTTCATGACAGACATGGTGAGATCATCTGCCATCCAAATACATCAAAACAATTATTCACCATCGAAGTGGAGTTATATCACAGATATGGAGTGCATCGCATTGTCATTTTGTACTACATTTATCCGTGTTGCTGTGTTCAACGGAAGTGCTTACGCTACCGCCCTTGCGGTCTGGTCTACATCAACACACCGGGCCGCATCTGCTTGCATGAGCTGTTTATTGAGTATGAGCAAGTCACTGCTTGGGTAGCCCGGTTTTTCTTCCAATACCTTGAAGACAAATTATCATTCAGCCGCCGTCTGCACTGGATGGATCAATGGACATGCGCCCAAATCGCTACCACTACAGTTTGGTCCACTTCACACAGCCAGTTGGAAGGAACCATTGGCCGAGTTGCTGACACGGCTCATACGGAATCATTTATAACCCATCGCAAGTCACCTCAACCTTCTGTGGATTTACATTGTGTTATCAACACCAATGATATACACCTTCGCTATGGTTAAATCTGGAGAATCTCAAAACAACTCCGTGAGTTGTCTTAAGACTTCGGGGACTATGATGATATGACTCAAAGAAATCTTGCCGGTTTAAGTGGATGTAAGAACGCCCGGGACGATGGAGGAAACATAATTCGGTCCGGAGACTACTGCTATCTTGATGAAAATTTAAAGGCCGTCACGATAATTTCCGGCTCAAAATTATATGACAAAATCCGGCTCGATGAAGAAGTTCGGGTCCTCGGAAAGGATTCCGTTCAATATCTGGTTCAAAGGAAGTCAGTCTCACTGAAGCTCTCAAATATCCGTTTTACAATCCGGTTTAAGGGAAATCTATATCCCACAAAGCTCTGAAGCTCTCAAATCCAGTTTAATAATTTCCGGTTCAAAAAGGAATTAACTTCTCGCAAGTTCGAGTTTAAAGGCCGTCAGAAAAATTTCCGGTGAAAATGAAGATTCCGGTTTAAAATCCGGCTCAAGGGGAATCTATCTCCCACAAAGCTTTGAAGCTATCAATATCCGGTTTAAGAATTTCCGGTTCAAGAAGAATTTATCTCTTGCAAAAAGTTAAGGGTTGCCAAAGAGGACCTGCTGCTCTGACGCGCGGTTCAAACATGGGTATCCTGCCTTATGGGCTCATCTTCATATGATCACTTGGGGGCTTCCTGTTCAAACATAGGTGTATTCACCAAAGAGAACATAACATTACTACCCTCTTGATGCGGCTATTAAGCCAATATTATCATAAGGGGCCAAAGAGAGTTTGTTGCACAACACAACTCAAACATAGGCACCCGGCAAGCATAGCTCAAAAATATAGCACATGGAGGCTTCAGCTGACAAAGCGGAGTCCTGTCCATTGATCTAGCTATCACGCCACAACAAAGCTTGGGAGCTTCACACCCAAGGGGCCAAAGAGAGTCTTGTTGCTATGCACATCTCAAACATAGGCACCCATAGAGCACAACTCACAAAGTTACTTGGGGGCTCTTTGTGCAACGCAACAAAGAGTTTGAAAGGACCCTTGTAATTGGGTATCGACCCACGGCTTGGAAGCCTGGTGTATTCACCTAAAACCCCGGGTTAACCTGCCTTCATCAAGTAAGCCACTCCTATCCGTGTAATCCTGGCATGACCCGCCGAACGTTTGACAGTTACTCTCATTGAGACCCTGAACTTGTCAAAGTTAAAACGACGATTGGTTAGTTGGAGGCCCATCTTAAAAGGCTTTGTCAAATGGTTTAACTCAGCGGCCTGACAACCCATGAAAAGCCTCGAATTTGGGCCTGACAGCCCTTGAAAAGCCTCGACTGCACTATTTTTATTTGCCTTTGTCAAGATTTTTCTCTTTTGATAAATTTTATGTTGAACCGGCGTCTATTGACCCGGCATGACTATCAGTCATCAAATTAACCCGGTGTTCATTAATGGCTCGACTTTCAACTACAAGTTGTCGAGACATAATCACTTATAATCCGGTGTTTATTTACCCGGCCTGGCTTTGGACTATAAGTCGCCAGCATATATTTGGATTGCGCCATTGGAATTATGCGCGTATAAATCATTGGGTATATTATTCAAATAACCAACATGGCTGGATTTCTATTATGGTTATCAATAGCCAGTATTATGATTAAGGTTTTCAAAGCCGCTTTAGCGCAATGGCTATCATATTGTCAATGGATATGATTTATTCTACTATTGAAGGAATAGTCCCGAGTTGCTGCAGGCTTACAACCCGGCACTTGGGGGCTACATTATTTAAGTTGAGATTACATCAAATATGCAAGTCTCATGTCGATGCAAGCATGCACCATGACACTTGGGGGCTAATGCAAAGTCATTTTTGCTCACCTCATTGAAGACCCGACTCATCACATTGTAATGAGCCGGCCCTTGGGGGCTATCAATTGCTCCTATTAAAAATTCAAGATACACAAGCCTTATTCCATTATATTGTAGGATCCACTGCTCAGTTGGTAAAGCACAAAGCTCTTAACCTTGTGGACGTGGGTTCAAGCACCAGGATGGGGGTTACATCATATGATATTATTTCCAATGAAAAGTACCATCTCAGTATTATCTTACTAAGCCGGCCCTTGGGGGCTACACGTTACTGCTCAAATTTACATCATCATATTTACAAAGTCCCTGCTCATTATTACATAATGACCCGACACTTGGGGGCTAATGCATATTGCTCTTTGCTGATATTCTAGGATGACCCGGCTACACTACTATGACTATAGCCGACTCATGGGGGCTACACAACTGGATTTTATTTAAAGCCATGGTGATAAGTCCCGGCTTATTCATGCTAATTAAACCGGTCCTTGGGGGCTACAGGTAATATGGATATAAGGGAGAAATATCTTCAAATTCTCAGTTTTGAGTAAATCAGATTGACCCGGTGTCTGCAAAAATCATAAACCGGTGTCGGAGACAATTATGACTCGGCATCATCTATTTATAACCCGGCAATTTTGGTAATCATAAACCAGCAAGTTTTATATATTCAAGCCGGCTGAATATAAGTTGAATATTTGAAGACCAATATTTTTGTCAAGTCAGAGCATTGAAAGCCGACTCAAGTGGATTATCTCTTACAATATTTCTCAACAAGAGACCAATGTCAGCAGATTGACTCTGAAGCTGGCCTGCTGACCCGGATTTTTCAAAGGAAGTATCTGGATTTTTTGCATTGGTAAAATTGGGACATATCTGCTAAGGAGATTTGCTATGAGATCATGGATACATATCCAGGAGGAAATGTCAAGGACTTAAGGATGATCAGGTGCCGGCTTACAAGAATATTTAACCCGGAGTACAACCTATCAAATTTGTTCTTGTGTTTATGTTGCAGATCAGTTTAACATGGATAAAATCCAAATTAAACCGGGGCTAATGTCGGGATATACCCCCTTGATGTAAACCGCCAGATGTATGACCCGCCCGGAGCTTGGCGATTCACGGGTAACCCTCCCGATCTTGGCGGCTCATAGTACCCCGGCGGGCGGGTCAGATGGATGACAAGGCCCAAGGCCCAGAAGTCCGGCTCATGTTAATGGTGGGCCGGTTTATGAGGAAAGCACAAGGAATATTCTACTACAAAGGAAGCAAGACTAGGACTCCACTTGTAATAGAGTAATCCTAATCCTACTAGGAGTAGTCATGTAACCCGCCCCTTCAACTTATATAAGGAGGGGCAGGGCTCCCCAAAGAGGGACAAGCAAGAAAGAATCTCTAGGGCTAGACACAACTAGAGGAGAGCCGGTTTACGGCGACTCCCTCGTGATGATAATGAGATCTAGCCTCAAACATCATGTAGGGTTTTTACCGGATGGTGTTTCCCGGGGCCCGAAGCTGTCTAAACCATTGTCTTGTGTTGCGTTCTCTCGATTCCACTCAACCCCTCTCAAGCTACCACATAGATGCGTTGGCCTCGTGACTAAGTCCTCACACTAGGACATCTGCCATGACAATTCCACGACAGGGTGCTTATCCAAGGAAGGGCAGTACCCAAGCACCGGTCCACCCACATATCAAATTATCAAAGTAACGAACGTGAATCATATGAGCGTGATGAAAACTAGCTTGACGATAATTCCCATGTGTCCTCGGGAGCGCTTTCCTTCATATAAGAGTCTGTCCAGGCTTGTCCTTTGCTACAAAAAGGATTGGGCGATCTTGGTGCACTTCATTTACTTTCATTACTTTTACCCGTTACAAATTACCTTATCACAAAACTATCTGTTACCGATAATTTCAGTGCTTGCAGAGAATACCTTACTGAAAACCACTTGTCATTTCCTTCTGCTCCTCGTTGGGTTCGACACTCTTACTTATAGAAAGGACTACGATAGATCTCCTATACTTGTGGGTCATCAAGACTCTTTTATGGCGCCGTTGCCGTGGAGTGAATCACCTTTGGTAGGTGGAATTTGGTAAGGAAAAATTTATATAGTGTGCTGAAATTTATGGTCACTTGTTACTATGGAACATAATCCTTTGAGGGGCTTGTTCGTGGTATATTCACCCCGACCAGTAGAGCAAGGAGTTGCTCCTCAACCTACTGAACCTACTGAAAATGTTTACTTTAAAATTCCTTCGGGTATGATAGAGAAACTACTAGCTAATCCTTTTACAGGAGATGGAACATTACATCCTGATTTGCACCTAATCTATGTGGATGAAGTTTGTGGATTATTTAAGCTTGCAGGTATGCCCGAGGATGTTATCAAGAAGAAGGTCTTCCCTTTATCTTTGAAGGGAAAGGCATTGACATGGTTTAGGCTATGTGATGATATGGGATCATGGAATTACAACCGATTGAAATTGGTTTTCATCAGAAGTTTTATCCTATGCATCTTGTTCATCGTGATTGTAATTATATATATAATTTTTGGCCTTACGAAGGAGAAAGCATCGCTCAAGCTTGGAGGAGGCTTAAGTCAATGTTATATTCATGCCCCAATCATGAGCTCTCAAGAGAAATTATTATTCAAAAAATTTATGCTTGGCTTTCTCTCAATAATCGCTCCATGCTCGATACTTCTTGTACTGGTTCTTTCATGTTGAAGACTATTGAATTCAAATGCGATTTATTGGAAAAAAATTAAACGCAACTCTGAAGATTGGGACCTCGACGAAGGTAAGGAGTCAGGTATAACACCTAAGTTTGATTGTGTTAACACCATATATTGAGAAACCACCTTTCCCTGTTAGAATAAAGGATCATGCTAAAGCTTCAACTGTGGTTCGTAAGAGTAATACTAGAACATCCACACCCTTTGAGCAAATTAAAGTTGAACCTAGTATTGCTATGGTTAAAGATCTCTTGGCTGATAATATTAATGGGCATGTTATTTATTTCTGTAATGAAGTTGCTAGAATTGCTAGACCCGATACTAAGGGTAAACATAGACCTGTTGTTGGCATGCCTGTTATTTCTGTTAAAATAGGAGATCATTGTTATCATGGCTTGTGTGATATGGGTGCTAGTGCAAGTGCAATACCTCATTCCTTATACACAGAAATTATGCATGATATTGCACTCTTTGAGATAGAAGAAATTGATGTTACAATTAAGCTTGCCAATAGAGATACTATTTCACCAGTTGGGATTGTTAGAGATGTTGAAGTCTTGTGTGGGGAAGTTAAATATCCTACATTTTCTTGTTCTTGGTTCCCCACAAGATGACTTTTGTCCCATTATATTTGGTAGACCCTTCTTGAATACTGTTAATGCTAAGATAGACTGCGAAAATGATATTGTTACTGTTGGTTTAGGGGATATGTCTCATGATTTTAATTTTGCTAAATTTTGTAGACAACCCCATGATAAATAATTTCCTAGTAAAGATGAAACTATTGGTCTTGCTTCTATTGCCATGCCTCCTAATAATCCTTTAGAACAATATTTGCTAGACCATGAAAATGATACGTTTATGAATAAAAGAAGGAAATAGATGAAGTATTCTTTAAACATGGACCTATTTTGAAACACAATTTGCCTGTTGAAATTCTAGGGGATCCTCCTCCACCCAAGGGTGATGCCGTGTTTGAGCTTAAACCATTACCTGATACTCTTAAATATGCTTATCTTGAGGAAAAGAAGATATATCCTGTTATTATTAGTGTAACCTTTCAGAGCAAGAAGAAGAGAAATTATTGAAAACTCTGAAGAAGCACCGTGCTGCTATTGGATATACTCTTGATGATCTTAAGGGCATTAGTCCCACTCTATGCCAGCACAAAATAAAATTGGAGAAAGATGCTAAACCAGTTGTTGATCATCAACGACGGTTAAATCCTAAGATGAAATAAGTGGTAAGAAAACAAATACTAAAGCTCCTGGAGGCAGGTATAATTTATCCCATTGCTGATAGTCAGTGGGTAAGTCCTGTCCATTGTGTCCCTAAGAAGGGAGGTATTACTGTTGTTCCTAATGATAAAGATGAATTGATCCCACAAAGAATTGTTACAGGTTATAGAATGGTAATTGATTTCCGCAAATTGAATAAAGCTACTGAAAAGGATTATTACCCTTTACCTTTTATTGATCAAATTCTAGAAAGACTATCCAAACATACACATTTTTGCTTTCTAGATGTTATTCTGGTTTCTCTCAAATACCTGTGTCAAAAGAGGATCAAGAAAAGACCACTTTTACTTGCCCTTTCGGTACCTTTGCTTATAGATGCATGCCTTTTGGTTTATGTAATGCACCAGCTACCTTTCAAAGATGTAGGACTGCTATATTCTCTGACTTTTGTGAAAAGATTGTTGAGGTTTTCATGGACGATTTCTCAGTTTATGGAACTTCTTTTGATGATTGCTTGAGCAACCTTAACTGAGTTTTGCAGAGATGTGAAGAAACTAATCTTGTCTTGAATTGGGAGAAGTGCCACTTTATGGTTAATGAAGGTATTGTCTTGGGGCATAAAATTTCTGAAAGAGGTATTGAAGTTGATAAAGCTACAGTTGCTGCTATTGAAAGATGCCGTGTCCTAAGGACATTAAAGGTATAAGAAGTTTCCTTGGTCATGCCGGTTTTTATAGGAGGTTCATTAAGGACTTCTCAAAAATTTCTAGGCCTCTGACTAATCTCTTACAAAAAGATGTTCCTTTTGTATTTGATGATGATTGTGTAGAAGCATTTGAAATACTTAAGAAAGCCTTGATTTCTGCACCTATTGTTCAGCCTCCTGATTGGAATTTACCCTTTGAAATTATCTGTGATGCTAGTGATTATGCTGTAGGTGCCGTTCTAGGACAAAGAGTTGATAAGAAATTAAATGTTATCCAATATGCTAGTAAAACTCTAGACAGTGCCCAAAGAAATTATGCTACTACTGAAAAAGAATTTTTAGCAGCTGTATTTGCTTGTGATAAGTTCAGACCTTGTATTGTTGATTCTAAAGTAATTGTTCACACTGATCATGCTGCTATTAAATATCTTATGGAAAAGAAAGATGCTAAACCTAGACTTATTAGATGGGTTCTCTTGCTACAAGAATTTGATTTGCATATTATTGATAGAAAGGGAGCCGAGAACCCCGTTACATACAACTTGTCTAGGTTAGAAAATGTTCTTGATGACCCACTACCTATTGATGATAGTTTCCCTGGTGAACAATTATCTGTCATAAATGCTTCTCGTACTGCTCCATGGTATGCTGATTATGCTAATTACATTGTTGCTAAATTTATACCACCTAGTTTCACATACCAACAAAAGAATATGTTTTTCTATGATTTAAGACATTACTTCTAGGATGACCCACACCTTTATAAAGAAGGATTAGATGGTGTTATTAGACGTTGTGTACATGAGCATGAACAGGAACAGATCCTACGCAAGTGTCACTCCGAAGCTTATGGGGGACGCCACGCTGGAGATAGAACTGCACATAAGGTATTGCAATCCGGTTTTTATTCGCCTACTGTTGGGGATATAACTACCAGATGTAAACCGCCCTGAAGATGCCGGGTTACCCTCGTCCATGATCAGGGCCCACAAAGGCACGAGGCCCAGAGCCCAGAGGCGGATTAGGATCCATAAGTGTAAACCGCCTTAGTCATGTAAAATTGTGCTGTAAGATAAGAAAGAAGAGACCGAGCCAGACTCTGATATGAGACGGATCGGGACTCAGAGGGCCGCCAAGGCCAACCCGTATATAAGGGGACGACCCGTGGCGGTTTAGGGACGAACAATTCGAGGCTTAGGCGAAGCTATTGCTCCCTAGTCGCCAAATCACATCAATCCCATCACAACTAGACGTAGGCTTTACCTTCATCGAAGGGCGAACTAGTATAACTCCGTGTCTTTGTGTCCACTTTAACCCCTCCGAGTTAACCCGTCGATGGCCCTGCGACTAAGTCCTTTCACGAGGACATCTGCCGTGACAATTCCGACGGTTGGCGCCCACCGTGGGGCTATCGCCGCGATGGTTTGATGATCTTAGAGGGCAAGTTCGAAGGACTCAAAGGCTATGCTGTGGGCCGGATGACTAAGAGTCGTCGCGGCAAACTCTACATCGACGATGCAGACTGGGGCCCCGAGGCCGGCTCGATTGAGTACGGGTACCGGGTCCCCTTTGGTGGCATACACGTGTTCATCGGCAAGATCGGCGAGCTGTGGCTGGGCGGACATCTGCACCGACCTCGTCGAGACGGCCCAATGAGCGAAGAAGAGTCCTGCCACAGCTAAACCGGGCATCAGCGTGCTTTCGTGGGAGTCGCCCACGGAGACTATGAGGGCGGATCGACATCTGGCGGCGAGACCGTCGTCTACTCTGGCGACGAAGTCGTCACCGGAGAAACCGAAGTCTCTGTACCGGTGCAAGATGGCGGATCGGGGCTGTTCCGACGCTAAGAGTATTCCGGACCTTTGATCTGCCCAACCGGGTTGGAATCTTCATGGCGGTACACAAGCGGCGCTTCACTCTTCGACCATGGCGCCCATATGGTCGCCGGTTCAGCAGCGGTGATGGCAGCCGGAAGGAGGCCCGTCGCCCGCCCGGCTCAAGTTTTATCGAGCTTTTCGGCGCGTGGCTGTGCTCATGGCAGAGGCTAATCCGGCGGATCAGGACCTGCACAACGCGGAGATTGCAAAGGTAAAGGAACAAATCACTAAGGCTAAAGCGGATCTGGCAGCCGCGGACGTGAGGATGGCGGCGGAACGAGCCGCTTTGGATGCGCAGGCGTATAGGCTCATGCTTTGGATCGAGCGCGTCACATGAAGTCATGAAAGAAAGTACAGATCCGTTTACCTTCGGTTTTCGAGGGAAGAGAGCTCTTCAATACCCTGTAAGGGCAGGGACCAGAATCCGCCGCCCGGTGGTGAACAGGCCGGAAGCTTTGGACGGCCGCGCCGGTTCAGCCCGTGTGATAGATCTCGCCTCGCCATCATACCGGCGCGCCCCAGTTGTGCAGACACCTCCGGTCACTACTCGGCCGATGGATAATCTTGTTGCGGCTGCGGCACGGTTGGAGGCGATTCCAATTGAAGGTGATTCACCGCAGCGATAGAGACACGCCGGGTAAAGGAGCTCCTCAGACGGCCTGGCTCAACAGAAGCGTATTCATACGATCGGGATCGGATCCACTCCACCCCGCCCAAGCCGGAGTTATAGCCGCGCGCCGCAACCGGCCGTATCAAGCAACGCAGCGATGCGGTCGCCTCGCGGCAACAACCCGGCGGGTGGCTTCAAGACGCTCAAGTGGTGGTGGACCGGGCCAGGCACGTGGGGAGGCCGAGTTAGCAGCACCACATGAGGATCATCAGCTCGCGCCGGTTCGTCCAACCATCTTCGAACCGGGGGTCACATCTGGCTCTTTGGGGGTGCCTTGCCTCGTCCCCGCTTTACGCAATGTGCGTTTGCCCAAGGACTTCAAGGGGCCACGCAAGGTGCCCAATTATACCGCCGATTTGGCTCCAGAAGCGTGGATAGAAAGCTATGAGATGGCCATGGAGATGCCGGATGTGGATGAAGCTGCGTGTGCGAAGTATTTCACAATGATGTTGGAAGGTACGGCCCGTACTTGGTTGAAGAACTTGCCGCCCAACTCGGTCGGTTCATGGACCCGATTCTGCGGACCGGTTCATTCAAAATTTCAAAGACACTGTAAACAGCCCATGTCTGTGGTGGATTTGGCGGCTTGTGTCGAGCAGAGGGAGAATCCACAACCCATTGGGTGCGCCGCGTTTCGGAGGTTTTACATTCGTCAGACCGGATCAACCCTGATTCCGCGATCTTAACCCTAGAAGCCAACTGCCGGTTCAAACCGTTGAAGTTGAAGCTGGGTCGCATGAAGCGTTTTTGCAATGACATGGGCACTCTTATGGGCGTTTAGTAAAGTATGCTGATTCCGATTGTACCAAGGATCCCGAGTCCGAGGAGGATGACGAAGTAGGGAAGGGAAAGCGAGCAGCAACTCCAGAGGCCAGCGACATCGATCGGCGGGTAATGGAGGAAACAAGCGTAAGGCAAGCGGTAACATGGGCTTCAGAGCCAACACCAACGCTACAGGACAAGGGTCAGCGGCGCAAGGGTAAGCAATCAAACCGGGCGGGCGCAAGGTCACAATCCGGATCGTTTGAATTACCTATTGAATCAACCTTGTCCGAAGCATGGGACGAAGGAGGCACCAAATGAACCACCTCTGGAAGGATTGTTATATTATGCAGGAGTTCAAAAATTCTAATGCTTTCCGGTATGATCAAGGGCCCGGCGGCGGTTCGTGGTCCGCCCGGTTCTGATGGAGGAAATTCGCCCGAGGTTCGTGGTAATCCGGGCGGCGTAACAATCGTAACAATCGAACAATCGAGCAATCGGAACCAAGGGGTTACAATCAACAACAAGAATCGGGTTACCAAAGTAATCCCAAGCGGTTGAACGGTGGATATTACCATGTCTTTACCACCTGCTTGGACAAAGCGAGACCGAAAACTCGAAGCGGGCGGTCGGTGTTGTTGAACCGGCTACACCGCATTACTGCGCTGGTCGAGCAGCCTATCGTATGGAGCAGAGAGGATCATCCTCCCGGGTTTACAATCCGGGTCAGCTAGCCCTAGTGGTGGCACCTCGGTGGGAGGATACAAGTTTACCAAGGTGCTTATGGGACGGAGGGAGCAGCATCAACATCACGTACTACGAGACCTTCCGACGTATGGGGTTAACGGATAGGCATCTCAGGCCGTCCGGCCAAAGTGTTTCACGGTGTGGTGCACGGCAAGTCAAGATACCCGATCGGCAAGATAGCTCGAGGTGGCCTTTGGGGATGAACATGACTCGGATCGGAAACATTGACGTTTGAAGTGGTGAAAATTCAAAGCCCTTACCATGCCCTGTTTGGGCGGCGGCGATGCTAAGTTTATGGCACGGCCTTGTTATGTCTATTTGCAGCTGAAAATGCCGGGTCACAAAGGGACGATAACGGTTCATGGGAGCCGTCGGATCACTTTGGAGTCTGAAGAAGGTGATGCGCCTCGCAGAGTCGGTTTGTGCCATCAAGAGCTAAAGTATTATAAAGACAATGTTGATCCGGCGGATATGACCCCTTTGAAGAAGCCAACTACAGAGCACGATCCGGATTTGAAGTTTAAATCGGCGGTGAGACTAAACTTGTTGATTTTTTTGCGGCAATTCGTCCAAGCAGTTCACCATCGTGCTAACTTGGATCCTAAATAGGAAAACGCTCATCGAGTTCATCCGTGAGAATCGGGATATTTTTGCATGGAAATCTTCGACATGCCAGTGTACCGAGGGAACTCATGAGCACACTCTTAATGTTGATCCCAAGTACAGACCAAGAAAGCGCTTTCTTCACGGTTTAACGAAGAAAGGCGCAAGGCCATTGAGAGGAGGTTGCGGGCTCTTAGCGGCAGGGTTTATCGCTGAAGTTTTCCATCCAGAGTGGCTTGCTAATCCGGTGTTGGTCCTTAAGAAGAATGGCACTTGGCGCATGTGTGTGGATTACACGATCTTAACAAGGCTTGTCCAATGGATCCTTTCGCCTCCCCCGCATTGATCAGATTATTGATGCTACGGCGGGTTGTGAGCGTTGAGCTTTTTGGATGCGTATTCGATATCATCGATTAAGATGGCGGTTAAAGACCAGGAGAAGACGACGTTTATCACTCCTTTTGGAGCCTTCGCTATGTATCTATGCCTTTTGGGCTCAAGAGCGCCCAAGCAACTTATCGGCTATGCGTAATTGCTTACACGGACAGATCGGCCGTAACGTGCATGCTTATGTGGATGATATTGTGGTTAGGTCAAGGAAGAAGGAAACATTGATTGAGGATCTAAAAGAAACCTTTGACAACTTGCGGGTGTACAAGATGATGCTCAACCCGGCCAAGTGTGTCTTCGGTGTTCCGGCAGGCAAGTTATCGGGTTTTCTTGTGTCCAACAGGGGGATTGAAGCTAACCCAGAGAAAATTACGGCTATCACCTCCTTGGCTAAGCCGAAGTGTATCAATGATGTCCAGCAATTGGCGGGTCGGATTGCCGCGCTAAGCCGGTTTATCAGCCGCCTCAGAGAGAAGGCTATTCCTTTGTACCAGATGCTGAAGAAGACGGATCAGTTTTGTCCGAGTTCACCGCCGATGAAGCATTGAGGATTTAAAGCGGCAGTTGGCCAACCCGCCGGTTCTCGCCGCTCCCATTGACAAAGAGCCGCTTCTATTATATGTTGTCGCTAATGCTGTATGTTAGCGTAGCCATTGTGGTAGAGCGGAAGGAGGCGAAGAAGGAATATCCGGTTCAACGGCCGGTTTATTACATCGGCGGTGCTCATTGAATCTAAGCGAAGATATCCGCATTGGCGTAAGCTGGTATATGGAGTTTTTATGGCGTTTCAAGTCAAGCAATATTTTCAAGGGCATCCCATCACGGTGGTCGATTCGGCTCCCTTGGGCGATATCATACGTAACCGAGAAGCAATCAAGGGCGATTGCTAAGTGGGCCATAGAGCTTGGGCCGCACGGTTTACGGTATGTACCTCGGACGGCGATAAAATCTCGTGCACTTGTGGATTTCATTAATGATCGGACGGAGTTGCAAGCACCTCAAGAAAGGCCGAATCATACCTATTGGACCATCCACTTTGACGGGTCCGCACAATTGAGGGCTCGGGGCTGGAGTTGTGTTGACTTCCCCACGAGGTGAAAAGTTTTGTTACGTCCTCCGCTTAATGTTCCCATGTACTAACAATGCAATGAGTATGAAGCTTTGCTCCATGGTCTCCGGATAGCTAAGGAGATGAATCTAAGCCGGGTTAAGTGCTTTGGTGACTCGGACTTGGTGGCCCAAAGCAAGTATCAGTACTTGGGATTCCAAAGATCCACTCATGGCTGCGTATCGTCGGGAGGTGGATGTTGTTGCAGGACACTTTAAAGGATATCAGTGGACCATGTGGATCGTCGGAAGAACGGCGGCGGATGCTTTAAGCCGGCCGAGTTCTCAACGTAAACCGTCCCGCCTAATGTCTTCCTTGATGTATCGCATAATCCGTCACCAAGCTTCCTGATGAAGTAGATTTGGCTATTCCTGATCCGGAGGCTCAGTTGTTAGCAGCCTTACACGTCATTCCGGATTGGACGCTCACTTATTAGTCATACATGACCCGGGGCGAGTTACCAGAAGATGAGACGCTTGGCCCGGCTGTAGTTCGGCGGTCTAAGTCTATGACCATTGTTAATGGCGAGTTGCATCATTGCAAAGGTGTCGTATGCGTTCGGCCGTTGTGTGTCCCCGAGGAAGGCTGTGAGATATTGCATGAGATCCATGAAGGGGACCGTGGTCACCATGCCGGTTCAAAATCCTTGGTTGCCAAAGCGTTCGCCATGGTTTTTATTGGTTGACCGCCCATGTCGATGCGGAGGATCCGTCGCGATGTGATGGTTGCCGTAAGTTTTCTAGACGTGCCCACATACCGCCCGTGAATTGAGGATGATTCCAATTACTTGGCCGCTTGCGACTTGGGGGCTGGACATGGTGGGGCCTTTTAAAAGGTCCAAGGACAAGAAAACACACTTGCTGGTCGCAGCTTGACAAGTTCACAAAGTGGGTCGAGGCGAGCACATTAGCAAGTGTGATGCGGCCACGGCGGTTCAGTTCATCAAAAGGGTGATCTTCCGGTTTGGATTTCCGCATAGTATCATCACGGATAATGGCACCAATTTGTCCAAGGGTGCCATGAAAGAGTTTTGTGAACGTGAGCACATCCGCTTGACGCTTTCTTCAAAGGGCCCAGCCATACCCAATGGTCAAGGTAACGAGCTAATCAGAGATCTTGAGAGGTATCAAACCCCGGCTTATGGTCCCTTTACAGAGGACACCGGGTTGTTGGGTAGAAGAGCTACCGTCTGTGATATGGAGTATCAATACTACCCCTAACAGATCCACCGGATACACACCGTTCTTTATGGTCTATGGAGCGGAGGCGGTCCTTCCCAGCGATATCCGGCTATGATTCACCTCGCGTGGCAGCCTATGTTGAGGCGGATAGCGGTTGCACGACAGGACGCTTTGGATCGATTGGATGAGGAGCGAGATATGGCGGCTGCTCGTTCGGCGATTTACCAGCCAGGATCTTCGTCGGTATCCACGATCGCGGGTTAAAACCGTAACCTTTCAGAAGGAGACTTGGTGCTTCGCTCATTCAAGACCGCATAAATATGCACAAGCTATCCCCACCTTGGGAAGGGCCTTTTGTGGTCAAGAAGAATCTGCACAACGGGTCATACTATCTCGATTGATGTTCGAGAGCGAAAAGACTCACGCACGCCGAAGAGGAGACCAACGAGCCATGGAATATAGCTCTTCTTCGCCTTATTATACCGAGCCATCGGCTCTACTTATGTACATATTATGACAATGTATATATTTTGAATCAAAGCAATAAACCGAGCCTCGGCTAAAGCGGGGTATCCGCTCAGAAAATCCGGTTTGGGTACATGGAGTGGTTGTCGCAGCAGCCTCCGGTTTAGCCCTTGATCTTGATTTTCAAGTTTTGTCATCCGGGGCTTGGTCGTGTCCGAACCAATGCAACACCTTTGATGGGCGAAAGCCACCAGATCACTTGGGGACATGGTCACATCTCGAACCCGATCCACGCCTCTTGGTCGGCCTAAAGGTCATAGAGTCACTTGGGGGCTTGGTCGAACCCGAACCATTGCCATGCCACTTGATCGGCATAATGCCACGGTTTCAGCTTGGGGCCCGCTGACTTGAACCATAGTTACACCTTACGGGGAGCTTGGTCCTGTCCGACCACGGTAACACCATCTGATCGGCTCAGTAAAGCCTCTTCTTGCAAACGGTTTTATCATTGTCTTTTCTTCCATATTGGTTTCATCATTGTTATTTGATTTTTATTGACCCTTTTAAACCGATAACATTTTTAAACCGGTTCAAGCTGTCAATTAACGGAATTCGGTCCATTTTTAATCCGGAGATATTTGTTTCGGTTTGACTTTTTCTGTTAACATCCCATTATGGAGTAACAGGGGGCTTGTCATGACTCGACACGGTTTACACGGTAAACCGCATTATAAACACAGGGGTTGTTTTTTCTCCTTTGACGGTAACGGTTTATACAACCTCCGCCTCAAGATTGGCTAAGCCAACCGCAAGCCCGACAACGGGCAGGTATTTTTGTATCACAAAATTTTGATCGATACATCAATATTTTCTTATATAAATATATAGGCGTCACAAGCCGTCGGCGACATAAGCCGCCGTGGCGGTTTAAGAACTTGTGATTGCAGTGCAAAATGCATTGAAGGTTTCAATTCTTCAAACCAAAGTATCGGCACCTCCGCGCAAAGGTTACAGACTAAGGGCATAAAGGCATGTTCAAAAACAAAGTGCTAGCTATTCTATTACAAAGCCTTCCAAGGCCCGGCGTTTCGCATGGCGTTATGACTAGCAGTTTCTGATGCATCACCCGGCTTGGCGGATTAAGCTTCCTCGCCGGGTTGACGTGAGGAGGAGGGGGCGTCTGGCGTCGGTTCAACTTCTTCTTCTTCATCACCCAAAGGCCTAAGTCATCGGTGGACCCGGTCAATCCGGTTAAGGCACGAAGACAGCCTCTTCACTTATAAGCTCAGCCGGATCAACGCCGGGGCATAAGTGTGCTTACGGGTTGGGGAACAAGGCTCGCACTTCGAATGACAAACTCCACCCGCTTGTTGTTCGCGTCGTAGAAAGAGCGGTGAACCGCCAGTTGGCTTCACGCCGATTGACTCGCCAATGACGCATCTCCTTTGTTATTCGCTTTAGGACGCCATTATCAAAGGCTTCACCGTTCTCTTGAGCGCTGGGAAACCCTTGGTTATGTCACCGGATCAAGATCCGCTATCCACGCCTTTGGCGCGAAGTTAGAGCCAGATGAGTGCCACCGGGCCGCGGATCGTTTCAACTCTTCAAGCTGCCCCGAACCATGGACAGCCGGTCCGGTGTATCTTTGATCAAGGACGGAGCTATGTTGTCGCATTTACGCGGCACATATAACTCATTGGCGCCGGTATACAATCGCTCAATCAGCGTAAGCGGCCTTGAGCTTCTTCCGCACATCGAGCCCGGATGAGCAATACGCTTGCCTCGCACCGATTTTCAGCTCAGTTTAAATCGGCGGAAATATCAAAACAGGTGTACTCAGTGCAAATTTTCTTGCCAAAGATGGCAGAGGTCATGGCATGAACTTGGCGCTTTAGTCTGGTAAGCTCTTCAGTCACCGGTTTAAGAGCTGATTCAAGATCTTCCGCCTGCTTTTTTCAAACCGCCTTCTCGGTGTCCCAGCTTGGCCCGCGGATTTATACCACTCCTTCAAATTTGTTCCATAGTGGCCAAAGCAGTTTTCAATTCATCCTTGGCCTTGGTGGTTTCGCTTGTTGAGTTTCCAGATTGGCACGAAGGTCCTTGAGTTGCACGGTTTCTTTGGTATATCTCATTCGGTAACAAAGGAAGCACGTTAGTTGTTCCATTATCAAGTCCCAAGCTCAATACAAGTATTCAACTTGGCACTTGGGGGCTAATGGCTAGTTGATCTCGGTTTGCTATGGGGATACAGAAATTAAGTCCTGGTTCAACTATGCTACGTTGAATCGACCCTTGGGGGCTACAAGATCATGCAGCTTTAAGGCGTATGGTTTCTATATAAAGTTAAGTGCGGTTTGACTATGAAAAGTTGAAGCGACCCTTGGGGGCTACTATGCAAGAAAAGTACAAGGCATAAATCCTTACCTCATAACGGTCCTTCATGCGATTTACTGCATCGCTTCAAAGTCACGGCTTGTGTAGAGCCGGTTCGAGCCGGAGTGAAGTTCTTGGGCGTAGAGGTTGTCATAAGTCGATAGATCAGTTTTCCCCTTATCTTTGCTCATAGTAGTAGACCTCGTCTTTGGTGCTGTGTTTTGCTAAAGCGACCGGTTGGCTAGGAGTGGTGTAGCCAAGGCTCACAATAACATCATCATTTTTGATCGGGCTGGCCAGATTGGTGGTCTTCTTGGGGCTTGGTGTCTTCGCATTCGGCTCGGCGGTTCAGCAATTACGACCCGCTCTGTGGCCGGACTCGGTGGAGCAGGATGTGAGGTTTCCACTTGGGCCTCCGGTTCAGTTTCTGGCGGATCAGCGTTGTCGTCTTTGTATAACTCACCAGAGCTATTTTAGCGATTTCGGGATTTTCGTGGGTCTCGCTCGGTCTTCTCCGGTCAACATCCGCAGAGGGTCAAGGATTTTCGCTTTTTACTCAAGCGAGCCTTGGTGCTGCAGTGTTCGTAATTAGAATAAGATAAACCGACCAACGCAAATATAAACCGAATTGGCGGGACAGAAGTATGGTGCTTACCCCGCAACAACTTTAAGCGGAGGCAGTTGCGTGGTTGATGAACCGCCAGAGGAGTTGGAAGAGGCCTGATAATTCGGGTCAGACGGATTGAGAGGACATCAGAAGAAGCCTTTAAGGGATAACGCCAGGAGAATAAATCACCTCTCGGACGACGCTTCCGGGTTGGTGTATCCGGTAAACCGGATGAGGTAATCTGCTGACCACTATGCCGGTCAGACGGGCGCTCTTTCAAATTTCTTGTGTCTTCAAGGAAAGATTTGGATTCAAGTGAGCATAGGAATGAGATTTTTTCACTTTCCGGACGGCGGGATTTAATTATTTTAACCGCACGAGGTCGGATTCTAAGAAAGAAAGATTACCTCGACATGGTCGGCATGACCGGCTTCAAAGATCATCCTGGAGTTAAAATTGTCAAGAAGGGAAAAATAAAAAGGAACAGACTACAAGTAAGAAGAAACACAAAGTGGAGGGCCGGTTCTGGCGACTCCCTCATGAGGATATCAAGTTTTACCTCGACGATTCTTCGCCTTCCGGCGGATCGAAGACTCGGCGGTTTTCCTCTTGCCAGCCTTCTTGGTGGCCTTGGACTTTACACGCGAGCTCCGGCCGGTTTGGTATGCTTCCGTATGAGCTGTTAGCCTGAGAAGTGACAAGGATTAACATATATATATCAACAAGGCATTAATGGCATAAAAGCGGTGAGTAGAGCCTACCGCTGGCGGTTTGTTGGCAGCACAGAACGGAGCCAACCCGGTTTGGCTGCAGACAGAGATCGGTTCATCAAGCAGCCTCTTTACTGCCTCTGTGACTTCAAGCTCAGTTATTGGTAGCTCGTGACGTCTTTGAGGGTCTTGGAGGCTGCCAGTGTATTCATGCATCAATCCGGCCGGCGGCTTAATGGCAAGATGCCCCAAGAAACCCAAAGATCGCACAAGGTCCACGCCAGTTAGTCCATTGGCCAAGAGAGCCCGGAGTTTAATGATTTGAGGCGCAAAATTCATCCGCTCATGGCGGTCAAACGTAAAGGCAACGGATGATGGTTGCTAAGCCGGTGAGGACGGTAACCCGGCAAGGGATTCTCGTTGTCGAGCAAGAGTTCCGGTGAGAACCAGGTTTGGTTCCAATCTTTCGGATGGCTATGGTGTTTAGCGTGAGGAAAGTCTACTTCCTTCCTTTTCTGGATTGAAACGCCGCCAGCTCCGTGTTAGGACCATCCGAAAATTTCAGACGGCGGTTCAAGTGAAAGAAATCCGGAACAGCTCCACAGATGGCTCTTCTTGAAGATAGACTTCACGTAAAACTTGGAAATTGCATATATTTGATACGGAGTTCGACCAATATCCTGCGGATGGAGTTGGAAACTTGCAAGGACATCCGGAAGAATTTTGATCCGGCGGGCAGAATCCGGTCTAAGTGCTGCACAAACACAATTACTTCTCCTTCTTGCGGATTGGGAGGGCATTCGTCATCCGGAACCCGCCAAAGGAGGACGCTTTTAGAAGCTAAAGCGCCGGTGGTGACGTATCCGCTGAGTTGCGTCTCGATGATCTTAGACCGGACCCAATTGCAAGCTGAGAATTGTTTGGCCATTCCGGAAGACTAAACTGCGAAAGGAAAGGAAAACGATTCACCGTTAAACGGTTCGCATATCGTTATATGATGTTAAACCGCGATTCGGCAGCCGGTTTCCAATTCCGTTTAATCGAGGACTAATGGAGTGACGGATTGGCTATCGAAAGTCGAACCGCCCAAAGAAGCGTAATCGAAAATCTACTAAGTATGGATGTAAACAGTTTTCACATTCGAATGGAGGAAATTTGGATCTACCGAAGATTCAAGAAGAAAACTTCTGCGACCTATGCAAGCCTCATAAAGGGCGTGAAGGTTCGTATGCGTTCTAAACTGGAGGGTCTCGAACAAAAGATGCATAGAGAGTTAAACCGATGGCGGAGCAAATACGACAGACGTATGGTACGGTTGAATCAGACGGCCATGGCAAGGCAGGTATGAGGAAATTAAGACGAACACCTATGAACTACGAGATGAACATGACCTTCGGGATGCGGATCCAGGCGTAAGAGGACCTTACCGATGCGCAGAATCATGGACGAGCGCCGAGAGCCTCTGAACGATCAGGTTGATGCAGCGGTTCGGCACCGACGCCAAGCGCCGAAGGTCGGAGGCGACGGCGGAGCTTCAGAGCTGGGGCGTCGCGAGGAAGAAGAAGCGCGAAGAAGAAGAGAAAGGGCCTGCCGGTCTATTTATAAGGAAACGGAATAATTAACAAGCGCGAGAATCGAGGAGCCAAAAGCGGCGGACGGCGCATTGTCGCCTCGATTTCCGGGATGGTATTAAATGAAGGGAATCTTACTGCTCGGATTTCTTTATTAAAGATGACGCCAAGGCGCCTGTTCTTTGTGGTTGGAAGATGACGTCATGGCGGTTCAAGCGCGGCGGTTTACGAAATATGAAGGGAGATTCAGAGTTTCCTGAAGATGTTGAAGATTAACATGAACCGATTCAAGTCAATCTGGGGCCTAATGTTGGGGATATAACTACCGGATGTAAACCGCCCTGAAGGGGCCGGGTTACCCTCGTCCATGATCAGGGCCCACAAAGGCACGAGGCCCAGAGCCCAGAGGCGGATTAGGATCCATAAGTGTAAACCGCCTTAGTCATGTAAACTTGTGTCAGAAGATAAGAAAGAAGAGACCGAGCCGGACTCGATATGAGCCGGATCGGGACTCAGAGGGCCGGCCGCAAGGCCAACCCGTATATAAGGGGACGACCCCGGCGGTTTAGGGACGTATAATTCGAGGCTTAGGCGGTTATTGCTCCCTAGTCGCCGAAATCACATCAATCCCATCACAACTAGACGTAGGCTTTACCTTCATCGAAGGGGCCGAACTAGTATAACTCCCGTGTCTTTGTGTCCGCTTTAACCCCTCTGAGTTAACCCGTACGATGGCCCTGCGACTAAGTCCTTTCACGAGGACATCTGCCGTGACAATTCCACGACACCTACTCTCTTCAAAGATGCCTGTAAGTTTGTCTTGTCTTGTGATGAATGTCAAAGAATCGGTAATATTAGTAGACGTCAAGAAATGCCTATGAATTATTCACTTGTTATTGAACCATTTGATGTTTGGGACTTTGATTATATGGGACTGTTTCCTTCCTCTAATGGGTATACACATATTTTAGTTGCTGTTGATTATGTTACTAAGTGGGTAGAAGCTATTCCAACTAGTAGTGTTGATCATAAAACCTCTATTAAGATGCTTAAGGAAGTTATTTTCCGAGGTTTGGAGTCCCTAGATATTTAATGACCGATGGTGGTTCACATTTTATTCATGGTGCCTTTCGTAAAATGCTTGCTAAGTATGATGTTAATCATAGAATTGCATCTCCATATCACCCACAATCTAGTGGTCAAGTAGAACTGAGTAATAGAGAGCTCAAATTAATTTTGCAAAAGAATGTTAATAGATCTAGAAAGAATTGGTCTAAGAAACTTGATGATGCATTATGGGCCTATAGAACTGCATATAAAAATCCTATGGGTATGTCTCCGTATAAAATGGTTTATGGAAAAGCTTGTCACTTATCTCTCGAATTAGAACATAAGGCATATTGGGCCATTAAAGAGCTCAATTATGATTTCAAACTTGCCGGTGAGAAGAGGTTATTTGACATTAGCTCACTTGATGAATGGATAACTCAGGCCTATGAGAATGCCAAACTGTTTAAAGAAAAGTTAAAAGATGGCATGACAAAAGGATACAAAAGCGTGGGTTTAATGTAGGTGATTATGTTTTGCTATACAACTCTCGTTTAAGATTTTTTGCAGGAAAACTTCTCTGTAAATGGGAAGGTCCTTATGTTATCGAGGAGGTCTATCATTCCGGCGCCATAAAAATCAACAAATTCGAAGACACAAACCCAAAGGTGGTGAACAGTCAAAGAATCAAACATTATATCTCAGGTAATCCAATAAATGTTGAAACCAATGTTATTGAAACCGTAACCCCGGAGGAACATATAAGGGACACTTTCTAGAACGTTTCAGACTCCGAAAAGGAATAGGTATGTGGTACGGTAAGTAAACCGAATCCAAAACAGTTCTAATGGCAATTTTTCTCCGTTTTGAAATATTTAAGAAAATAGGAAAAATAAGAAGTAGTCCGAAGAGGACACGAGGCATCCACGAGGGTGGAGGGCGCGCCCTACCCCCTGGGCGCGCCCCTACCTCGTGGGCACCTCGTGTGCCCTCCGGACTCCGTTTTATTGCAGGATACTTCTTTTGGTCGGTAAAAATTCATTATATAATCTCCCGAAGGTTTTGACCACCATATCACACAAATATCCTCTGTTTTGTTTCGAGTTGTTTTTCTGACAGATCTAGATCACCATGACGTCTCCAAGTGCCCCCAAGGACAAGTTCTCCGAGAAGGTCATCAACCCCTACCTCGTAGAAGTGCTGCAACACCCTCAAACCATTGAGATGCATGAGGGGGTGCTGCACATCCGCGATGTTGAGGGACCAAGGAGGACCGGAAGCGTGGACACAAGACTCGAAGCAATGGAGCAGCAAGTTTTCAAGTGCCAAGGGATGGTGGAACACGGACTCGACGCCAACCACATGATGATCGCGGAGTTCGCCAACAACCACAAGTTAGATGCTAAGAACATTGGGGAGGCCATCTTCAAGCTTCACGAGAAAATCGAACACCTCCAAACCCAGATCTATGACCTGCAAAACCAAAACTGTGAGTATGAATATAGATTCAAGAGGATGAGTTTGGCTGCAGATTTGAGGATCCCGGAGACTCGATCATCTTTCTATGATGGTGAACCTATGCCTTGGAAGAGGGACGACAAACCTACATCATCAACAACTCCATCATCACCACCTCCGAGGAGGGAGACCTAAGTATCGGGTATGGGCACTCCCCTTGGCAACTGCCAAGCTTGGGGGAGGTGCCCCGATATCGTATCACCATCACACTCCTATCTTTACCGTTTTTATTAGTTTGATCCTTTTGGTAATATCTTGATCTAGTAGAATAAAGTTTTAGTATGATCTAGTTTTGAGTTTTGCTTTATGATCCTTCTATGTAATCGAGTCCGTGAGCCTTATATAATAAAGATTAGTTTTGAGTCAAGAGCTTGATTATCTTGCTATGATCTTGAGGGAATAAAAATAAAAGAGAAGAGAAAGAATAAAAAGAAGTAAAGAGATCATATTGATCTTATGGAGAGTAATGACTTCACATATAAAGAGTATGATGAATAAAAGTAGTTGAGAGTTGAAAAACATAGTTTTGGTCATTGTTGCAATTAATAGGAAGTAATAAAGAAAGAGAGGTTTTCACATATAAATATACTATCTTGGACATCTTTTATGATTATGAGCACTCATTAAAATATGACATGCTAAAAAGTTGATCTTGGACAAGGAAGACAATGTAATGGGTTATGTTTTCTAGTATCCGAAATAAAGTATATTGTCATGGATCATCCAACATGTTGAGCTTTCCTTTCCCCCTCGTGCTAGCCAAATTCTTTGCACCAAGTAGAGATACTACTTGTGCTTCCAAATATCCTTAAACTCAATTTTGCCATGATTGTCCACCATACCTACCTATGGATTGAGTAAGATCCTTCAAGTAAGTTGTCATTGTTGCATGCAATAAAAATTGCTCTCTAAATATGTATGATTTATTAGTGTGGAGAAAATAAGCTTTATACGATCTTATGATGTGGAAGCAATAAAAGCAACGGACTGCATAATAAAGGTCCATATCACAAGTGGCAATATAAAGTGATGTTCTTTCGCATTAAGATTTTGTGCAACCAACCACAAAAACACATGACAACCTCTGCTTCCCTCTGCGAAGGGCCTATCTTTTATTCTTGTCCTATACCTTATGCAAGAGTCATGGTGATCTTCACTTTTCCTTTTTACATTTTATCCTTTGACAAGCACATTGTGTTGGAAAGATCCTAATATATATATATATATATATATGACTGGACTATTCTTACCCCTCGCCCCTATAAGGGCGCGATGCTCCCACCTCCCGGCGACCAGCCGCGCCTCTGCCTCCCACCCTCCTGGCGACCCGCCGCGGCCCCGCCTCCCATCCTCCCGGCGACCCGCCGCGGCCACGCCTCCCACCCTCCCGGTGACCCGCCGTGGCACTGCCTCCCACATTCCCGGCGACCAACTGCGGCCCCAACTCCCACCTTCCCGGCGACTAGCCGCAGCCCCGCCTCTCACCTCCCCGGTGACCAGCCACTGCCCCGCCTCCCACCTTCCTGGCGACCAGTCGCAGCCCCGCCTCCCACCTTCCGAGAGACCAGCCACTGCCCCGCCTCCCATCTCCCCAGCAACCAACCGCGGCCCTGCGCCCCATCTCCCCGGCGACCAGCCATGGACACGCTTCCCACCACCCTTGTGACTAGCCGTGGCCCCGCACCAGCATATCCACGCCACCTCCGACTCCTTTTTGATCTCGCTGGTAGATCTCGGGTGAAGTCCTCCGGCACCCATTGATGCTACCAGCCACCACTCTGCCTCCTCCCCGATGGGACTACGCCGCCGCGTACACACAGTTCATCACCGCCACCCCAGGCCGTTCAATGCCGCCGCCATGGACGAGCCCCACTCCAGCGCCATAGTTCGTGCTTCAACGCAAACACTGGAGCCTGCAGGAGGAGCCGCGAGGTCGAGAACCATCCCGCCGACCGGAGCCGCCCCGCCTTCCCGCCGACCGGCGTCGCCCCGCCCCCATGCACTACTTCCTCCGGCACCCATCCAGGTATGGGGCTCCACCAGTCCAACTCTTCCTCCCTTATCTGTCCGAGATCCTCCTACCATGCTCCTTCACGAACGAGCTTCAACAATCTAAACTTCTTTCCAATATCGACACCTTTACTCATGCAGGCAACTAACAAATTAACCTGTCAGGTTCGTGCTGATTTGGGACTAAGATAAAAAGTTAAAAACTGAAGGCTGATGTTGACTAGGTAATTATACTGACAGGTTTGTGGTGATTTTTCGTGTTCTAACAACAGGAAAAATGGTGGATAAAAGCGCAGGTTATGTCGCTACGGGCGGCTGCCACAACTGTAAGGTACATGCTTCTAAAAATTGGCCATTTTTTTGGGTCTACATCGATAATTTGCCCTGCTGGTTGTAGTGATTTTAAACAAAGGATGTAGTACTACTATGCAGTCATCGATATCTGCTACTGCTACCAAACTGAACCTAACATTGATTTGTTTTCAGTTCTACTGCGCTCAAGCATAGGGAGGGATTGACGTGTTATCAATGGATCACTACTGGTAACTTAACTTATTATGTCAGTTCTAGTGCGACGCTAGCTAAGGTATAAATGTACTGACTGTTCATACCTTTAATCTGTTCAGTTTGTGAACATGTATCAGTTTCAGTGTTAAAATAGGAACACAAATAAGTTAACTTTGCGAGTGCATCAGTTCACCTTGAATGAAATACAGAAGTGGACCATCAAGTTTTTCCATCAGTTCGCTTATTAAAAAACAGAAAGTTGGCTGTGCAAAGAAAACTGGAGAACCAATGTCAGCCTAGAAGTTTAGGTTGTGGAGCAAGCCTGCACAAAAAAAGGACTCATGTAGCGCTTCTCCAGGTTGTCCACTGTGTCAATGGCACTCTCTCACAACAATCTCTCTCCTTCTCTGCTTCTGCTATTAAAATGCATACAAGTGTTGTTATGCTAATTGAGTAGCTTTTCTTGCTCTTTCGGTGTTTGTCACTATTCCTGTGAGCACCATTTTGATATGCTTATTTTGTGCTCCCATGAATGTTTTTGGAGCAGTACAAATACATCATCATAGTGAGTAAAGATGTGGCACCTTGGGAAGTACTACCATTAATGTTTGGATCAAGTTCAGAACAGAAAACCCAGAAAAAATGTGTGCAAAAGAAACATCTTGTTGGATTCTCTATGAATACATGATAATTGGCTTTAGGTTGGTACTTTCCTTGAAATGCAGTTACTAGGTCACACTTCAGTACAACAAAAGCCTCCCGACAAGTTCAAATTTCAGACTAGGTCACCAGCTTTTGCTCCTGTAGTTTATTTCTTGAGTTGAGAATGTCAGTTTTTGTTCGAGAGAAATACAAAGTTTAGCCCCCATTACTTTTTGTTAAGGCAGGGAGAGAGGTTTTGCTCCTGCAGCATCTTGTCTCATCCGTTCAGTAAAAAGGTTTGATGGTAGTTTGAATTGTGCACTAGCTTGCGCTTCTTGTTTTGCTCCTTTGGATTATTTCTTCAGTCCAGAATCCTTCACTTTTTGTTCCATATAAGTTCAAAGTTCAGAAAATCAACTTGCAAATTTAGGGAAACATGTGTACCTTGTGAAAAGTTCACAAAATAAATGCTAGGAGGTTCATTTTGTGTTCATTTAAATGTCTTCAGTGCAAGTGTGGATGGCCGGTAAGTTCTACTCAAAAGTTCATATATACATGCAGAAAACATGATGCTCTTTAGGTGTTTGTTGTTAATGTAGAAAACCGTTTTTAATACCGAAGAACAACATTGCCCACTGCCTACCTCCGTCGCCCATTGCCAGCCGCCAACATTGCCGCCGCACCACGGGTCCACTACGCCAAGAGCTCCAGTGCCGACCATCCCGCCGCTGCTCGTGATCCCCTCTTCCATCAGCTCCACTTCATCGGAACCGTAAGTCTGCAAGAGTATGCGTAGCAGGTTCACCAGATCCTCCTGACATCTTCTTCCTTCTCCAAAAATATTTTCTTTTATGTTCAATTCTTCGTCATATGTTCATTTCCTATTACCTCAGTGCCTTTCGCTTGAATTCCTGCTGATGCTGGCTGTAGCTTGAAACGGCTTCGCCTGCGTGCCTAGGAGTTTGCTTTTCTTCAGTCCAAAGGGAGAAAATACTGTCAGTTCATGAACAGAGAATTTTTGTACTAAACTTAACATTACTTCGGTGTGTACTCTGTTGTCAGTCCATGAAAAAACACAGAATAGTTGGTGCGTGTGAAAAAAAAAGTCAGTACAGGATTCAGTTTCTGTAAGTTTAGATATATCACCTGAATAAGTAGTGATTTGCGCGAGTTTCTTCGGTGTCAATTCTGATTCAAGTGCCCTGTTCTTCCTAGCACACATGGTGCTTGTGTTAATGCCTATGGGAGAACAACACATACAGAAATTGTGTACTAGTGATGAAAATCGGATAAAGTCCTAAGATAATGATATTCTTTTTATTCAGATTTAAACGGCCACAAGCACTCAAGTATGTGGTGTTATAAAACAAAAATAATTCTACTTTAACTAAGTTTTACAAAGTTACACTAATTTTGTTATTTTGCTTTTGGGTTTTGAATGTCCTGTGGAAGCATTCTGGAGTTAAAAGAACTCTAAATTTTGATGATGCAAGTTGTATCCGTGTACATAATTCTCTTTCTATTGTGACAAGTTCGAATGATCAAATGCTATAAGTTTGCTTGTTATTTTCCAGGCAGTACAAGTGATCACTGTTCTTATGTCTTGATCATTTTTCCTATAACCTGGACTCTGTAGAGAAAGAAGTGAGTGCTCTTTGTGATCTCAATTTGATCAAAACTGGACAAGGTGTTCCCATTTTAACTAAGTCTTCTCCATTATTTCTGTGATTCATTTTCAATAGATGATAGTACAACTGCAGTTTTTTGTTAAAAGTTGAAACACCGTACATGTGTACTGCATGTTGCATATCTAGTTAGGTCAGGTTATACTGTTCACATAGTATTATGTTTTTTGAAACTCACCCAAAAAACAATTGCTGTGATGTATTTCATAGCCTCATGCCAACATAACTAAAAAGAATAAACATTCTGGAGGACTAGGTTCAGTGAAATATGTATCGGAGAAGTTCAATTCATCCACACACTTTAGTTCAAAACAGAATAGAATACAGAATTATCAAACAGAACATAAGTGGAGCTTCATTTGCAAGAATAGAAAAGGAAGACATGCTTCATTTATGTTTTTGATGAATCCAGCCTGAACTGAAGCCTATCGGCGAGCCGGGCGCCGGGCCAACCACAAGGCAATGCCGCCGGGCACGACGCTCGATGGTCGCCAAGCGCGGCGTGAGCCTTTTCGGCCCCATTTCCAGGTTGAACTCCAAGGATCACGTCGTGGGGTGCGCGAAGGTGCTAGCTAGCCTCTGCTTTCATTTTTCTTCAAAAGCTTTGCTAACCCATTAGCCACTCATAATATGACTTTGCTTTCAATTAGCCACTGAAAGTTGTGGCCATTTAATGAAAAATCTTTTCTATAGAACCAGTTTCTAAAGTTGTCGCCAAGGTGGACGCGTCCCACTCCAACGGCATGGCTTATGCTTCAGTGGAAAACAGTGGAACCTGCTGGAGGAGTCACCGGGTCGAGGACCTCCTGCTCAACAATACAACTTCTTGTTTTGTGGCCGGTCGCTCAAGGAGCTGAGTGTAGGCCGTAGTAAGTACATGAATACTAATATTAGGATATGTGTGGTCCCAGTAAGTACATGAGTACTCTACTAATTAACAAGTTTGATTGCTTCTGAAAACTGAAAACGTCAGCTTGTACTGATGCATTCCAAAAATGTGTTGTGTGTTTTCAGAAAAAAAAAACATTTGTCAGGTTTTTGGTGGCCAATTATTATTGATGTGGAGATGAATAACTATGCTGATGCGCTCCTGTTGTTTTTCTGGAAAAAAACAAGATGCCATATTTTACTTTATGAGCTTTCCAAGTTGCATACTTCAAAGTTGCTGCTTGCTCCCACACGTGAATTGCGCAATTTCAACGGGTGTCGTCAAGCATGTCAGGAAGTATGCCCTTCGTGCAAAAGTGTGAAGTTTTTTCAGTATTTTGTATATTTCATTTGGTAGAGGCTTCATGTGATCTTATGGAGCTTTATAGATGTACTGTCGTTACACTTTTAAGACCCTACAGTTCATTATATCATACATGTGTGGCCCTTCAATATGTATTACATGTTCAGTTCTTAGAAAAGAACACAATAGTTCGGTCGAAAACAATGATCAGTTCGATAGTGCTCTCTCCTGCCCATTTTGGTTGATGTCCACGAATGGACAAAACTTGTAATGGAAATGTTCTATTATTACTAGCATATAAGTACAGAAAAAAAATTGAACACGACATGAAGTTTGGAAAAAAAGCTCATACAAAAAAACCATGAAAATTCAAAATGGTAAAAGTTCAAGTGGTAAAATGAGAGAAGTCCAGCATATCGTAGCAAAACAATGTTGAGTTCAAAAGAAAACACAAAACATTTTCATTTTATTAAAAAATCATTCAGTTTAATGGTATAAACTATGCAAGTTCGGGCTTGATGATACCATTGAGAAGTTACGAGGAAAATTATACTGAAAATACAGAGTAAAGTCTAGTACGTGAAAACACGCCAAGACAAAACCATACAGACATCCGTTCAAGTACTCTTTTTCGAACCATTCAAACCTATTATGAAAAATACCTCAGTACATCGGCTCATCAAGGTTGTACCATACTGAAATCTGGAGCAGTCCGCAAAAAGTATTTACATCCGCTCAAACTCGAGGATACAACAAGTTCAGAGAAAACAAAAGTTTGCAGTTGAGAAATAGGGGATGATCATTCATATGTCTAAAAAATAATTGAGCTTATATACAAAAAGTATTTACATCCGTTCAAACTAGGGATACCACAAGTTCACAGAAAACAAAAGTAAGCAAATCATTAACAAAAAAGTAGAGTAAAGTTCGGACTGTGAAAATACATCATTAAAAACAAACATAATGCTCAGTTCAAAAACTCAGTTTTCGGGACGTGATAAAGCTCAAACAAAAATAAACCTCATGAAAATTCAAATGGTAAAAGTTCAAGTCGTAGAATGAGAGAAGTCCAACACATCGTTGCAAACAATATTTTCTTTTTGAAAAAAATGTCATTCAACTATATAAATCATGCAAGTTTAGGTACGATGATACCGTAGATCGTTGAAAAGTTACGAGAAAAATCATACAGGAAAAAACAGAGTAAAGTCCAGTCTATGAAAACCCGCTCAGTACAAACCCAAAATGGAGATCAGTTTGAGTCCTCCGTTTTCAGAAGAATTCAAAATTAATCTATAAAAAATAGCTCAGTACGAACACACACATAGATCAGTACGAGTACTCTGTTTTTCCGGAGAGAGAAATAGCACGATGGATCTTACCGTATTCAAAATTACTCTTAAACGGTTGCGAAGTAGAGAAAATGTCAACATGACTAAGTTTCGCATTTTCGATAGCTATCCAATGGTATATATTATTTGCCCCATTTCGACAAACTTTTTTAAAAAACCGCGTTCAAAATCAAATTTGATTGTATTCGAATTCATTTTTAAACCATAAGGAATTAGAAAAACATTTCTATAGAAAAAAGTTGCGCATTTTCCATAACTTTCCAATGGCGAATCATTTGCGTCAATCCGACAAACCGTTTGCAAAAAAACACGAAAATACGTTTCGCCCGGAATTTCACTATTTTTCAAATTACTTTTAAATGATATAAAATTTGAAAAAACAGTACATATATGGAAGATGCGTATTTTCACAGGCTTTCCAACGCCATCTCATTTGCTCAATTCCGACAAAGCGTTTGAAAATTAAGTCAAAAATACCATTCACGTTTTTGGTTTTGAAAAAAATGGTTTTTTCAAAACTGCTCTTAAATCATATTTTTTTGCAAAAACAAATTATAAGATTGTAATGTGGATGTCAAGAGCTTTCCAACGATATATCACACGCCCCATTTCAACAAAAAAAATTACAAAAAAATTTGAACAAAGAAGACGATTTTTAACAGCAACAGAAAGCATCAGTTCAACCGCTCGAATTTCATCAGTTCAACCGCTTGAATTCATCAGTTCAAGTAGGGTAACAGAATAATATTCTGTTACGCGTAACAGAATAGCCCAGATGTGTGTGTGTGTGTGTGTGTGTGTCTATATATATATGTATATATATATATATATATATATATATATATATATATATATATATATATAAGGAAAAATTCATCCTACCACCCGGTGGTAGTTACCCCACATATCTCATATACTACCATGTGGTATTATATATACTATTTTATTATTTTCAATATGTTCATATACTATATCTAAGATATTTGAAAGCAAGTTACATGAAACAATTTCATATGAGCCCATAATTTTTGTTATGTTTGTGAAATACATACATATTTGTACGTAAAAAGAGCATACTCAAAACATGGTACATACTACCTAAAAATTAGTATAGATACTACCTAATCATTGTTATATACTACATACTACACGTACATACTCTCGGTTTCGATAGATACTACATACAACATACAAAACGCAAGTGGTGGTAACTACCACTGCTTGTAGGAAACATTTGTCCTATATATATATATATATATCCAATTGAATGTAAGTTAGCATGAACTATTACTGTTGACATTACCCTTGAGTTAAAAGGTTGGGAGGCAACACTATAAGCCCCTATATTTCTCTGTGTCCAATTAAAATTCCATACCCACAAGTATTGTGTGAGTGTTAGCAATTATGAAAGACTAAATGATAGTTGAGTATGTGGACTTGCTGAAAAGCTCTTATATTGACTCTTTCTGATGTTATGATAAATTGCAATTGCTTCAATGATCGAGATCATAGCTCGTTAGTTCTCAATGAAGTTTCTGATTCATACTTCACATTGTGAATAGATTGTTACTTTAGCATAAGAATCATATGAAAAAATATATATGTGTTGCTGTTATAAGAATGATCATGATGCCCTCATGTCCGTATTTTATTTTAACGACACCTCTATCTCTAAACATGTGGACATATTTTTCGTCATCGGCTTCCGCTTGAGGACAAGCGAGGTCTAAGCTTGGGGGAGTTGATATGTCCATTTTGCATCATGCTTTTATAGCGATATTTATTGCATTATGAGCTGTTATTACACATTATGTCACAATAGTTATGCCTATTTTCTCTCATTTTACAATGTTTACATGAAGAGGGAGAATGCCGACACCTGGAGTTTTGGGCTGGAAAAGGAGCAAATATTAGAGACCTATTCTTCACAACTCCAAAAATCCTGAAACTTCACGGAGGCACGTTTTGGAATATATAAAAAATACTGGAGGAAGAATCAACCAGAGGGGGCCCACACCCTGGCCACGAGGGTGGGGGGCGCGCCCTACTCCCTGGGCGTGCCCCCTGCCTCGTGGGCCCCTTGACAGGCCTCCGGTGCCCATCTTCTGCTATATGAAGTCTTTCACCCTGAAAAAAATGATAAGCAAGCTTTGGAATGACGAAACACCGTAAATCACACGGCGGAACCTTAAGCGGAACTAATCTAGGGCTCCCATGAGCTGTTTCGCCGGGAAACATCCCTCTGGGAGGGGGAAATCATCACCATTGTCATCACCATCGATCCTCTCACCGGGAGGGGGTCAATCTCCATCAACATCTTCACCAGCACTATCTCCTCTAAAACCCTAGTTCATCTCTTGTATCCAATCTTTGTCCCAAAGCGACAGATTAGTAGTGTTGATTACTCCTTGTAGTTGATGCTAGTTGGTTTATTTGGTGGAAGATCATATGTTCAGATCCTTTATGCATATTAATACCCCTCTGATTATGAACATGAATATGATTTGGGAGTAGTTACGTTTGTTCCCGAGGACATGGGAGAAGTCTTGCTATAAGAGGTCATGTGGATTTGGTATTCGTTCGATATTTTGATGAGATGTATGTTGTCTTTCCTCTAGTGGTGTTATGTGAACGTCGACTACATGACACTTCACCATTGTTTGGGCCTAGAGGAAGGCATTGGGAAGTAATAAGTAGATGATGGGTTGCTAGAGTGACAGTAGCTTAAACCCTAGTTTATGCGTTGCTTCGTAAGGGGATGATATGGATCCATATGTTTCATGCTATGGTTAGGTTTACCTTAATACTGCTTTTGTAGTTGCGGATGCTTGCAATAGGGGTTAATCATAAGTGGGATGCTTGTCCAAGGAAGGGCAGTACCCAAGCACCGATCCACAAACATATCAAATTATCAAAGTAACGAATGCGAATCATATGAGCGTGATGAAAACTAGCTTGAGGATAATTCCCATGTGTCCTCGGGAGCGCTTTCCTTCATATAAGAGTCTGTCCAGGCTTGTCCTTTGCTACAAAAAGGATTGGGCCATCTTTCTGCACTTCATTTACTTTCATTACTTGACCCATTACAAATTACCTTATCAGAAAACTATCTGTTACCGATAATTTCAGTGCTTGCAGAGAATACCTTACTGAAAACCGCTTGCCATTTCCTTCTGCTCCTCGTTGGGTTCGACACTCTTACTTATCGAAAGGACTATGATAGATCCCCTATACTTGTGGGTCATCATGTGTGTGCACGACGTTCAGAAGCTTACTGGTTGTTTGGCCGCGTTGAGTTGGTTCATTTCTCGTCTCGGTGAAAAGGCATTGCCTCTTTACCGACTGATGAAGAAATCTGACAAGTTCGAGTGGACTCCTGAAGCTAAATCAGCATTTGCAGAGCTCAAAGCCCTGCTTTCCACCCAGCCGGTGCTCGCTGCCCCCAATCAGCAAAGAGCCTTTACTGCTTTATATTGTAGCCATTGGACAAGTTGTCACCACAGTACTCACGGTCGAGCAAGAAGAAGAAGGTAAAGCCTACAAGGTTCAACGCCCGGTGTACTATATTTTTGAAGTCTTGACTCCATCCAAGCAGAGATATCCGCATTATCAGAAGCTTGTTTATGGAATTTACTTGACCATGAAGAAGGTTGCACATTACTTCTCAGATCATTTGATTACAGTCGTCAGTGATGCTCCATTGTTAGAAATTCTGAACAACAAAGATGCAACTGGTCGAGTGGCAAAGTGGGCGATTGAACTCCTTCCGTTAGATATCAAGTTTGAGGCAAAGAAAGCAATCAAGTCCCAAGTAAAGCAGATTACCTCGCCGAGTGGATTGAGCAGCAACAACCGACTCAGATCCACTTGGAACATTGGACTATGTTCTTTGATGGATCCAAGATGCTGAATGGTTCTGGTGCTGGAGTAGTCCTGGTATCCCCACGAGGCGACAAACTCAGTTACGTCATCCAGATCCACTTTGATTCCTCCAACAATGAAGCTGAGTATGAGGCACTTCTGTATGGGTTGTGTTGGGGATATTACTACTGGGCGTAAACCGGCCAGGAGAGGCCGGGTTAACTTCATCACTAGTCAAGTATGCTTGAAGCCCGTGAGGATATTCTATAAGGGCCCAAGGCCCAGAACCGGTTTAAGGCTTGTAGCAGTGAACCGGCATTAGTATGTAACTTGTGTTGTAAGTTAGAAATACTAGAGACCGAGCGGACACGCCTATGAGCCGGTCTCGGGACTCTCTAGAAACCGACGGGCGTCACCCATGTATATAAGGGGACGACCCGGCGGTGATTCAGGGACAACAGACAACAACTCGAGACTTAGGCGAAGCTTGTTTGCTCCCTAGTCATCAAAACCCCCATCAATTCCATCACAACTAGACATAGGCTTTTACCTTCATCGAAGGGGCCAAACTAGTATAAACTCTCTTGCGTCCTTGTGTCCGCTTTAACCCCTTCAAGCTAACTCAGAAGCGATGGCTCCACGACTAAGTCCTTTCATGAGGACATCTGCCGTGACAAAACCACGACCGTTGGCGCCCACCGTGGGGCTATCGCACGATGGTTTCAAGTTCTTGGAGGGCAACTTCGAAGGACTCAAGGGTTACGCTGTGGGCCGGATGACCAAGAGTCGTCGCGGCAAGATCTACATCGACGATTCAGGCTGGGGCCCCGAGGTCGGCTCGATTGAGTACGGGTACCGGGTCCCCTTTGGTGGCATACACGTCTTCATCGGCAAGATCGGTGAACCGGGCCCTGAGCCGGACATCTGCACCGACCTCATCGAAACGGCTCAGCGTGCGAGATCTGCCCAGGTTAAACCGACCGTGAAGCGTGCCTTCGTGGGAGTCATCCACGGAGGAGAATATGAAGATGGATCGGCATCCGTAGCGAAGTCATCATTTATTCCGGCGACGAGTCCTCAACCGGAGAAACCGAATCATTGTATCAACTGCAAGACGGTCGTATTGGGGGCTGCTCCGATGGTGACAGTATTCCGGATCCCTCTGATCTGCCCAACCGGGTTGGAATATTCATGGCCGGTACGCAGGCGGAGGTCCACTCTTCGACTGCAGCAGCAATGTTCTCCAGATCAGCAGCGTCGGCAGTGGCCGGGGCAGGAGGCTCTGTGCGCCCGCCGGCTCAAGTTTTATCTGATCTGTTTGATGCGTTGGCCGTGCTTATGGCAGAGGCTAACCCAGCGGATCATGACGCCCACAACGTGGAGATCGCAAAGGTGAGGGAACATATCACTCAGGCCAAGGCCGACCTAGCGGCTGAGAACAACAGGATGGCCGCAGAGCAGCCGCTTTGGATGCGCAGGCCTATAGGCTTATGCTGGACCAGAACGCGTCGCATGAAGCCTTGAAAAGGAAGCATCGTTCTCGCCTGCCGACGGTTTTCGATGCCAGAAACCTCTTTAATACCCCAGGAGCAGGGACTAGTAACCCGCCGTGGCTAAACCGGGCGGAGGCACCTGGGCCGGGTGCACCGGTTCAGCCTCACCTGATGGAGCCGCCTCGACAGAATAATATCGTATCTCAGCCTGTCCAGACACCTCCAGGTCATTATTCCAATCCAATGGACAATCTTATCGCTGCCGCTTCACGGCTGGAGGCAATCCCGATTGAAGGTGATTCTTCGCAAGCGGTGGAGACGCGTCGGGTTAAGGAACTTCTTCGAACAGCCTTGGTTCAGCAGGAAGCATATTCATATAGCCGTGACCGAATTCATTCCACCCCCCGTCCGAGCCGGAGTTATAGCAGGCGGATGGATGAACCGACCGTATCCAGTAATGCACGGAACCGTGAAGCACCCCGTGGCCATAACCCGGCAGGTGATGCTCAGGAAGTGGTGGACCGGGCCCGCGCAGGACGCCGAAAGTTAGCAAAGAAGCCAGAGGCTCGTCAGCTTATGTCGGTTCGTCCAACCACCTCGATCGAGCCAGGAGTCACTTCTAGTTCTTTGGGAGTGCCTTGTGTTGTCCCCGCTTTACGCAATGTGCGCTTGCCCAAGGATTTCAAGGGCCCGCGCAAGGTGCCAAATTACACAGCCGATTTTTCTCCGGAAACATGGATAGAGAGCTATGAGATGGCCATGGAGATGTGTGACGTAGATGAAGCGGCATGTGCAAAGTATTTCACCATGATGCTCGAAGGGACAGCCCGTATTTGGTTAAAGAGCTTACCAGCCAATTCTATTAGTTCATGGGCCCGATTCTTGAGCCTGTTTATCCGTAATTTCAAGGATACATGTAAGCAGCCCATGTCGATAGTGGACTTAGCGGCTGTGTCCGGGGAGGAAGGAGAGTCAACAACTACTGGGTACGCCGAGTTTCGGAAATTTTGCACTCATCAGACCGTATCAACGCCGACTCCGCGGTTATAACTTTAGAAAGCAACTGTCGGTTTAAACCCCTGAAGTTGAAATTGGGACGGATGAAGCGCCACTGTAATGATATGGGGACCCTCATGACTGTGTTAGTGAAGTATGCTGATTCTGATAGTACCAAGGATCCCGAGTCTGATGATGACAAGACAGGGAAGGGAAAGAAGAACAGGAACTCCAAGGGGCAGCAACACAACACAACAGGTCATGGTAACGGAGGCAAGCGTAAAGCGGATGGTAGCATGGACTTTGTGGCTAATACTAGCACACAAGACAGGGGCCAGCGACGGAAGGGTAAATCGCCAAATCGCGGTGGAGCTCCAAACCCCAACCCGGACCGCCTGACTTATCTATTAAACCAGTCCTGTCCAAAGCACGGGACGAAAGAGACGCCAGCCACCCACCTTTGGAAGGATTGCTATATTATGCAGGAGTTCAAAAATTCTAATGCTTTTTGGTATGATCACAGATCAGGTGGTGGTTCGGGATCCGGATTCCATGGGCCGGGTCACGGTGGAGGAAATGCCGGTTCAGGCTTCAATGGAGATCAGGGTGGACATAACAATCAAAACAATCGAGTAGCTGGTGGTTACAACCAGCGGCAATGCCGGGTTATCAGAGCAATCCAAAACAGTTGAATAGTGGGCAATATCATGTATTCACCACTAGCTTGGATAAACGAGACCAGGAGCTTCACAAGCGAGCAGTGAATTCTGTTGAACCGACCGTGCCTTGTTATTTACGCTGGTCAGAACAACCAATCATATGGAGCAGAGAGGATCACCCTCCCCGGGTTGACAATCCGGGTCAGCTAGCGTTGGTGGTGGCACCTCAGGTGGGAAGTTATAAGTTCACCAAAGTGCTCATGGATGGAGGAAGCAGCATTAATATCTTGTACTATGAGAACTTGGGGCTAACAGACAAGAATCTTAAACCGTCCAATACGGTATTCCATGGTGTGGTACCTGGTAAGTCAGCATATCCCGTTGGCAAGATAGCTCTGGAGGTGGCCTTTGGAGTTGATCATGATTCCAGGTCAAAAACATTGGTTTTTGAGGTGGTTAAGATCCGGAGCCCGTACCACGCTTTATTTGGGCGGCCGACTTATGCCAAGTTTATGGCACGACCCTGTTATATTTATCTGCAGCTCAAGATGCCGGGTCACAAGGGGACCATAACCGTTCATGGAAGTCGCAAGATTGCCTTGGAGTGTGAAGAAGGTGATGCGGCCTATGCGGAGTCGGTTTGTGCCACGGAAGAGTTGAAGTACTACAAGGATAATGTTGATCCGGCGGACATGACTCCGTTGAAGAAGCCAACCACAGAGCATGATCCGGCTTTAAAGTTCAAATCGGCAGCTGAGACTAAGCTTGTTGACTTTGTACTGGCGATTCGCCCAAGCAGTTTAGTATCGCACCAACTTGGATCCGAAATAGGAAAGCACGCTCATCGAAGTTCATCCGTGAGAACTGGACATTTTTGCATGGAAGCCTTCGACATGCCAGTGTACCGAGGAACTCACGAGCACACTCTAATGTTGATCCTAAGTACAAACCGGTGAAGCAGTTTCTCCGCCGGTTCAACGAAGAAAGGCGCAAAGCTATTGAGAGGAGGTGGCGAGGCTCTTAGCGGTGGCTTTATTGTTGAAGTGTTCCATCCTGAATGGCTGGCTAATCCGGTGCTGGTCCTTAAGAAGAACGGCATCTGGCGCATGTGTGTGGATTACACAGATCTTAATAAGGCTTGTCCAGCAGATCATTTTGCCCTCCCCTGCATCGATCAGATTATTGATGCTACGGCGGGTTGTGAGAGTTTGAGTTTTCTGGATGCATATTCTGGTTATCATCAGATCAAGATGGTAGTTAAGGACCAGGAGAAGACGGCGTTCATAACTCCCTTTGGAGCCTTCTGCTATGTATCTATGCCCTTTGGGCTCAAGAGTGCTCAGGCAACTTATCAACGGTGTGTACAAAATTTCCTTCATAAGCAGATCGGCCGTAATGTACATGCCTATGTGGATGATATTGTGGTTAAGTCAAGGGAAAAGGAGACTCTGGTTGATGATTTGAAGGAAACCTTTGATAACCCGCGGACATACAAGATGATGCTCAACCCGGCCAAGTGTGTTTTTGGTGTACCGGCAGGCAAGTTATTGGGTTTTCTGGTGTCACACAGGGGAACTGAGGCTAATCCGGAGAAGATCACAGCTATCACCTCTCTGGCTAAACTGAAATGTATCAATGATGTCCAGCGCTTGGCAGGCCGGATTGCCGCGTTGAGCTGGTTTATCAGCCGCCTCGGTGAGAAGGCGATACCTTTGTATCAGATGCTGAAAAAAGCGGATCCCTTTGTCTGGAGTCCGGCCGCTGATAAAGCATTGGAGGACTTAAAGCGGCAGCTAGCCAATCTGCCTGTTCTTGCTGCTCCGATTGACAAAGAACTATTGCTACTATATGTGGCAGCTAATGCTCGTGCAGTCAGCGTAGCTATTGTGGTAGAGCGCAAGGAGGCGGGCAAGGAGTATCCGGTTCAGCGTCCGGTTTACTATATCAGCGAGGTGCTTATTGAGTCCAAGCAAAGATACCCGCATTGGCAGAAGCTGGTGTATGGAGTTTTCATGGCAAGCCGGAAGCTTAAGCAATACTTCCAGGGACATCCCATCACAGTGGTGAGCTCTGCTCCTTTGGGAGATATAATTCAAAACAGGGAGGCAACTGGCCGGGTTGCCAAGTGGGCTATAGAGCTTAGGCCGCACGGTTTGAAATACGTGCCTCGGACGGCGATCAAGTCTCAAGCACTTGTGGATTTCATAATGATTGGATGGAGCTACAAGCACCTGAAGAAAAACCGGATCACACCTATTGGACTATTCATTTTGATGGGTCCAGGCAATTGGCGGGCTCGGGGGCTGGAGTTGTATTAACTTCCCCACGAGGTGATAAGTTCTGTTACGTTCTCCGCTTAATGTTCCCTTGTACTAATAATGCAGCTGAGTATGAAGCTTTACTCCATGGTCTCCGGATGGCTAAGGAGATGAATCTCAGCCGAGTCAAGTGCTTCGGTGACTCGGACCTGGTGGCCCAACAAGTGTCTAGTACTTGGGATTCTAAGGACCCGCTCATGGCAGCATACCGTCGTGAGGTGGATATTATTGCAGGCCATTTCAAGGGATATCAGGTGGATCACGTGGATGACGGAAGAATAAAGCGCGGCGGACGCTTTAAGCCGCCGTGCTCTCGGCAGAAACCGGTCCCGCCTAATGTCTTCTTAGATGTTACGCATAACCCGTCGGTCAAGCTCCCTAGCAAAGAAGATTTGGCTATTCGATCCGGAGGCTCGGTTGGTGGCGGCTCGCATGTCATTCCGGATTGGACGGTTCCTTATCTTGCATACATGAACCGGGGCGAGTTACCAGAGGATGAGACGCTGGCCAAACAGATAATCCGGCGATCCAAGTCCATGACTATTGTCAATGGCGAGTTGCATCATTGCAATGTATCAGGAGCGTTTCAACGTTGTGTGTCGCCGGAGGAAGGTTGTGAGATCTTGCGCGAAATCCACGAGGGAGATTGTTGTCACCACGCCGGTTCAAAATCTCTAGTAGCTAAGGCGTTTCGTCATGGTTTCTATTGGTTGACTGCTCATGCCGATGCGGAGGACCTGGTTAGGCGATGTGACGGCTGTCAGAAGTTCTCAAGGCGTGCTCATGTGCCGGCTCAAGAGTTGAGGATGATTCCAATTACTTGGCCGCTTATGCGACTTTGGGGGCTAGATATGGTTGGGCCTTTCAAACGGTCCAAGGGCAAGAAGACCCACCTTCGGTGGCGGTTGACAAATTTACAAAGTGGGTAGACGCGAGTCGGCCAAATAGTGTGATGCAGCCACGGCGGTTCAATTCATTAAAAAGGTGATTTTCCGGTTTGGCTTTCCACACAGTATCATTACTGATAATGGTACCAATCTGTCTAAGGGTGCTATGAAGGAGTTCTATGAAGGAGTTCTATGAACTGTGAGCTCACCCACCGTCCAATGGCCAAGCAGAGAGAGCTAACCAAGAGATCTTACGAGGCATCAAACCCCTGCTTATGGTTCCTTTGCAGCGGACGCCGGGTTGTTGGATTGAGGAGTTACCATCTGTATTATGGAGCATCAATACCACGCCCAACAGATCGACATGATACACACCGTTCTTCATGGTCTACGGAGCGGAGGCGGTTCTCCCCAGTGATATCCGTCATGATTCACCTCGTGTAGCAGCTTATGTTGAAGCGGACAACGAGGTAGCACGGCAAGACGCTTTGGACCTGTTGGATGAGGAGCGTGACATTGCAACTGCCCGTTCGGCGATCTACCAGCAGGATCTTCGTCATTATCACAGTCGCCGAGTTAGAACCAGAACCTTTCAAGAAGGAGATTTGGTGCTCCGGCTCATCCAAGACCAAACTGATATGCACAAGCTATCCCCACCTTGGGAGGGACCTTTTGTGGTCAGCAAGAATCTGCACAACGGGTCATACTATCTGATTGATATTCGAGAGCATAAAGACTCATGTACATCAGAGGAGATCAGCGATTTGGCTTTCAGGTTTTCTTGGAGATCAGCGATTTGGCTTTCTTTCTTGTTCAGATCAGCCTACATACAGATAATCATTGGATAAAGATTAAGGAGCAGACTTGAAGTACCAACCCCATAACAAATTATGCCTTTGGTACTTGGGGGCTAATGCATATTTGCTGTTCATCCTACAATTTCTATATCAAGTCCCAAGCTCAATACAAGTATTCAGTTTGGCACTTGGGGGCTAATGCTTATTTGCTCTATCTTTGAGGGATACTGGATTTTTTATAAAAGTCCTAGTTTAACTACATTAGTTTGAACCGGCCCTTGGGGGCTACTTTCCCAACAGTACAGCTTTTCTCAGGATTATATTGGGAAGTCCCGGTTTAAGTTCACATCTTAAAACCGTCACTTGAGGGTTATTAGAGTTCACAGATTGAAATATACAAGCAGAGAGTTATATGGAGTTTACCTCATATTTGTCCTTCATCATATTCACCAGACCGGCTTCATAATCACGACTGGTATATAACCGGTTCAGATAACCGGAATGAAGATCTTGCGGATTCAAAGCGGCATAAGTTGCCAAATCGGCATTCCACTTGCCTTTACCAAACGCAGTAAATTCATCCTTGGCAGTGTGCTTGGACAAGGCGACAGGATTACCTGGCTCAGAATGGCCAAAGCCAGTAATAACAACATCGTCATCCTTGGCTTCGCCGGTTCGCACTGGGGTTGCCGGTTTATCCGTATGCTTTGGTGGACTCACTGTCTTGTTAGCTTGAGCAGGACTCGTGGGTTGATTTGAAGGGCCAGTGGTATCAACATGTGCCTCTTCAACAGTAACATCATGATCTTGCAATGGTGGGTCGGTCAGCATATCCTCCTGAATGTGTTCCTCGGGATTTAGTATTTGGGTCGGTTCAGGAGCATCGTCTTCTGCCGCTTTGTCCAGGCAAGCTTTCTTGCTTGGCCTAGGCTTGGCCCTGAAAGGAAAAAGACGGATCAAGTCCAATGAACATTGAAAGTGGTATAACAAACAACATTATCAGGAATATGGCTCACCCAAGCACTGTCTTGAGTGGTGGGAGATGGGTGCCTGTCGACTCGCCAGAGGAAGAATGAGAAGTCACCTGATAATCGGAGTCAGATGGATTAAGAGGTTGACGAATGCAACCCGCTTTAGGATAAGCATTGACGAAAACAGTTAGAGACCTCTCGAACGGTGTTTCCGAACCGGACTGCTCAAGAAACCGGTGGAGGTGACTACCTGGCATTGTGCCGGGTTCTTGTGACGAGCTTCATGCTGTTGTGTCTATAAGAAAGTTTCGATCCAAGGAAGCAAGAGGATGAGAAAATTTAAATTTCCGGTTTGCCCGACGGATTTTTACTGAAGGTAAAGGGTTTGAATCGGAAGAAAGAGCGATTACCTCTACAACATCAGCATGACTAGCTTCAGCATCATCCTGGCAATAATCGTTATCAATAAGGCATGTAAATAATAGACCAAGTGAGTCAAGTTCTACCACAAGATCCGGATTACCCACATCATCGTCAGCTGGTGGATCGGAGGAGGCAGTGGTTTTCTTTCTATTTGTTGGTTTCTTCACAACTTTGGTCTTGGGCCGGGTTATTGCCACCGGTTTCTCTTGTGGAGTCTTCCTGCTCCAAAATGGATCATCACCCTGTTTGAAAGATGTTAATATCAACAAAGAGTACTTAAACATAGTTAGATTTTATAAAGGCATAAGATATGAGTCTTACGGCTGGCGGTTTGTTAATGGCAGAAAAGGGAGCCAGGCCAGTTTGGGCGCAAGCAGCTTCCAGTTCGTTTAACATCCTCTTAACAGCCTCAAGAATTTCATCGTCTGTCACCGGATCTCAATATGCCGTAGAGGGTCTTTTCACATCTTCCGTGTATTGGCACATCAAACCGGAGCGCAGGCTTAGGGGCAGTATACTCCAAGATATCCAGCAGCGAGCAAGATCAACTCCTGTCAACCCGTTGGCCATGAAGGCCCGGAGCTTGGATAGTTGAGGGGCATATTTGCTTCTCTCCTTAGCGGTCAGTCTGTGAGGGAGGGGATGTGTGTTTCTTAGCCGCTCCGGACGGTAACCCGGTAAAGGATTTTCTCCCTCAGGGGAGGTATCTTTGCAGTAAAACCATGTTGAATTCCACTCCTTGGGATGGCTGTGCAGTTTGGCATGAGGGTAAGTGACCTCTTTCCACTTCTGAATCGCCACACCACCCAACTCAGTGTTGGGACCATCAGAAAATTCAGTGCGGCGGTTTAGATGGAAGCAATCTCTGAACAATTCAACTGTGGGCTCCTCTTGAAAAAACACCTCACAGAGCACTTGAAAGTGATGTATATTGGTTATGGAGTTGGGGCCAATGTCTTGTGGACGCAGCTTGATTGGAAGTTGGCCAAGACATCCCGATAAAACTTTGAACTGGTGGATCAAGCCCTGCTAAATGATCAGCAAAAACAACAACTTCTCCATCCTTGGGTTCTGGAGAAATCTCCAGGCCAGGGACCCTCCATTGAATGACGTCTTTTTTGCCTAAAGCTCCAGTGTGGAATAAGTTATCCAGCTGAGTTTCAGTCACTCGAGAAGGGACCCAGTTACACTCATACACTTGCTTGGCCATGATGCAATCTGCAAAGCAGTAATACCGGTTCAAGAATATGTTGGAAGGCTATATATTGATACATTTGTTAAACCGGAAGAAGTTGCTTATAAACTGGAGTTCTGCAAGGTGGCAATACATAACCGGAAAACCTTGGCGGTTCAACAAGGGGACTAATGGTATATGCCGAGTTGTCAATTTCTCTACAAAGTTAAACCGCCTGGTCTGAAACATTGATGAATCAAGAGTGGATGTGCGAAAACAGGTTTCACAAAAGCTTGTCACAGTTTTGGATCTGGAGCATATTCAGAAAAGAAATAAATATTCAAGGTCCAAAACGGAGCGATACCGAATCAATGAGCAAGGACGCAGGGAGATCTATGACCTTGAGATGCGCAGGTGACAGGGGATGCTAAAAAACTACCGCTACGCAGAACAAGGATTCGCAAACTTAACTAAAAGTTATCATATGAGCAAGAAGCAAGCGATGAGCACCAAAGAACATGGAAACCCTAGAACAGATCTATGGTGAAAGGATAGAAGACTTACCGGGGCCGAGGAAGAAGCGGAAGGTCGCCGCGATGCTCTGGTACGTTCAGGGTGATGCAGCGGCCAAGGTTGGTGCAGAAGTTGACGGCGGCGGCGAAGCTCAGAAGCTGGGCGGCGCAAGGAAGATGAAGCAGAGGGGCACGAAGGGGAAAAAGGAAATGACCCTTCGGTCTATTTATAAAGGCAAGGGATATGTGTGTCAGGCGCGAAAATCAAGGGGCCGCAAGTTTGGAAGCGGAGCTGTCGCCTCGGTTGTTGCATACTCATTAATGAAAAGATGTTATATACAGTTCTTTATGACAGATGACATCATGCCGGTTCACCACAATCTGATAAGATGACGTCACGGCGGTTCAACCAAGAAGATGTTGAAGACGAAGTTTTTTACTAAGGATTGACATGAACCTGTTCAAATCAATCTGGGGCCTAATGTTGGGGATATTACTCTTTGGCGTAAACCGCCAGAGAGGCCGAAAGTTAACTTCATCAAGAGTCAAGTATGCTTGAAGCCCGTGAGGATATTCTATAAGGGCCCAAGGCCCGTAACCGGTTTAAGGCTTGTAGCAAAGAACCGGCATTAGTATGTAACTTGTGTTGTAAGTTAGAAATACTAGAGACCGAACCGGACACGCCTATGAGCCGGCCTCGGGACTCTTCTAATCGGCAAGGCGTCACCCATGTATATAAGGGGACGACCCGGCGGCGGTTTAGGGACAACAGACAACAACTCGAGACTTAGGCGAAGCTTGTTTGCTCCCTAGTCATCGAAACCCCCATCAATTCCATCACAACTAGACGTAGGCTTTTACCTTCATCGAAGGGGCCGAACTAGTATAAACTCTCTTGCGTCCTTGTGTCCGCTTTAACCCCTTCAAGCTAACCCGTAGCGATGGCTCCATGACTAAGTCCTTTCATGAGGACATCTGCCGTGACAAAACCACGACAGGTTGCGTATGGCCATTTTGCTCGGCGTCTGTCGCCTAATGGTCTACGGTGACTCAGATTTAGTGGTCAATCAAGTGATGAAGGAGTGGGACATCAGGAGCCCAACTATGACTGGTTATTGCAATGCAGTGAGAAAGTTAGAAAAGAAGTTTGAAGGGTTAGAGCTCCACCATATACCCCGACTGAAGAATCAAGCAACTGATGACCTGGCAAAGATAGGTTCCAAGCGGGAGCCCATTCCCAACAATGTGTTCCTGGAGCATCTTCAATACCATCAGTTCAAGAGGATCCTTTCATGGAAGAGCCCCCTCAACCAAAAAGTTCTACCGATCCGACTGAAGTCGAGATCCCAGTCGTGGTTGACCTGATCATGGAGGTTTTGGTCGTCACTCCTGATTGGACGGTGCCGTATATTGCATATCTGCTCAGGAAGGAGCTTCCAGAGGACGAAGATGAGGCCCGCCAGATTGTTCGTCGATCCAAAGCCTTTATCATGATAGGTGGTCGACTTTACAGAGAGAGTGTTACTGGAGTTGCTCAGCGATGCATCATGCCAGAGGAAGGTCGAATGATTCTCAATGGTATTCACCTGGGGACGTGTGGTCACCATGCACCCTCCCGGACCATCGTGGCCAAAGCATACCGAGCGGGATTCTATTGGCCACGAGCAAATGAGATGGCAAAAGATATAGTCGACAAGTGCGAAGGCTGTCAGTTCTACTCCAACTTGACTCACAAGCCTGCATCGGCCTTGAAGACCATCCCACTCGTCTGGCCATTTGTTGTTTGGGGATTGGATATGGTTGGACCCCTGAGGACCGGCAGAAGTGGTTTCACCCATTTGCTTGTAGCAGTCGACAAGTTCACCAAATGGATTGAAGCTAAGCCTATAAAAAATCTTGATTCAAGCACTGCTGTCAGTTTCATCAGAGAGCTGACATTCAGATATGGAGCCCCTCACAGTATTATCACAGATAATGGCTCCAACTTTGATTCAGACAAGTTCAAAGTGTTCTGTACTTCCCAGGGCACTCGGGTCGACTATGCTTTAGTCGCTTGGGTAGATGAGTTACCGTCAGTCCTTTGGGGATTGAGAACAAGACCAAACCGGTCGATTGAACGGACTCCCTTCTTCATGGTCTATGGGGCTGAAGCTATGCTGCCGAGTGACTTGCTTCATAATGCACCCCGAGTGGAACTTTTCTCAGAAGCTAAAGCAGAACAAGCTCGAAAACATGTTGTTGACCTTCTAGAAGAAGAAAGAGAGATGGCCTTGATCTGGTTGACCATTTATCAGCAAGACCTCCGCCGATTCCACGCCAGAAACGTGAGAGGTCGAGCGTTCTAAGAAGGAGACCTTGTGCTCCGAGTGGATCAGCAACGGCCCCACAAGGTTGCTCCTTCTTGGGAAGGTCCCTTCATCATCACCAAGGTGCTCCACAACGGAGCGTAACACCTCTACAACGTGGAACACAATAAAGAGGAGCCGCGCGCTTGGAATGCGGATCTTCTCCTCTAATTTTACACTTAAACACTCAGAGTCGACGAGTTGTAATAAGAATTGTTTAGTTTGCTTATCAAAGACAAGATTTTTTTACCATAATAATTGCTATCCTGCCAAGTTTTATGCTCATATCCCCCCAGTGGGTGGCTTAGCCGCGAATCTGATTCGCCTAAGTTTTAAAAATCCTACCGAGTGAAGAGCGATCTTCTCACTCAGGGGCTTAGCTGCAGTCCTGTACTCGCCTAAATTTCAAAAATCCTACCGAGTGAAGAGCAATCCTCTCACTCGGGGGCTTAGCTACTGTCCCATACTCGCCTAAGTTTTAAAAAATCCTACCGAGTGAAGAGCAATCCTCTCACTCGGCGGCTTAGCTGCAGTCCTATACTCGCCTAAGTTTTAAAAATCCTACCGAGTGAAGAGCAATCCTCTCCCTCGGGGGCTTAGCTGCAGTCCTGTACTCGCCTAAGTTTTAAAACTCCTACGGAGTGAAGAGCGATCTTCTCCCTCGGGGGCTTAGCTGCAGTCCTGTACTCGTGTAAGTGTTAAAAATCCTACTGAGTGAAGAGCAATCCTCTCCCTCGGGGGCTTAGCTGCAATCCTGTACTCGCCTAAGTTTTAAAAATCCTACCGAGTGAAGAGCAATCCTCTCCCTCGAGGGCTTAGCTCCAGTCCTGTACTCGCCTAAGTTTTAAAAAATCCTACTGAGTGAAGAGAAATCCTGTCACTCGGGGCTTAGCTGCAGTCCTGTACTCGCCTAAGTTTTAAAAATCCTACCGAGTGAAGAGAAGTCCTCTCCTCGGGGGCTTAGCTGCAGTCATGTACTCGCCTAAGTTTTAAAAATCCTACTGAGTGAAGAGCAATCCTCTCCCTCGGGGGCTTAGCTACAGTCCTGTACTCGCCTAAGTTTTAAAAATCCTATCGAGTGAAGATCAATCCTCTCACTCGGGGGCTTAGCTGCAGTCCTGTACTCGCCTAAGTTTCAAAAATCCTACCGAGTGAAGAGCAATCCTCTCACTCAGAGGCTTAGCTGCAGTCCTGTACTCACCTAAGATAAAAACTACTACTCAACGGAGCTATGCAACAAGTACAACATGCACTCCATCCCGACCCGCAAGGACCACGAGGTGTAGGTCATGCACAACACATAGTGCTCTTGTCCATGACCCACTCGACGGAGCTACGCCACAAGTACAATGTGCGCTCCATCCCGATCCGCAAGGACAACGAGGTGCAGGTCGTGCATAGCACCTAGTGCTCTTGTCCATGACCCACTCGACGGAGCTGCGTCACATGTATAACGTGTGCTCTGCCCCGATCCGCAAAAGCGATGAGAGTCAAGAAATTCAAAAACAGAGAAAAACAGAGAAAAGAAGCAAAAGCATATTCAAAGAAAAGTCAAGTTCGGATAAATCTCACAAGGTTCAGATCCGCAGATAAAAGTGCTCGGGCATCAGGCTCGAAGGAGTTTAACGGTTACAAAACCACTCGGCATTCCGACGCAAATTTAATCGGAACATAAAGTTTGTTTACTCCTTGGGAGGAGGGCTGGCAGGCTCGACGAACTCGTCCAGGTCGATTCCGTCTGCGATGCGGGTGGCTGCGTCGAGGAAGGTCTCCATTAAAGACTCAAAGTGAAGCTTCTTGGTGTTAGCAACCTTGAGCACCGCTAGCTTCTCTTCCTTAGCCTCTTTGCAGTGGACACGAACCAGGGACAGAGCCACATCAGCACCACATCTGGCAGATGACTTCTTCCATTCCTGCACTCGACCAGGGATCTCATTGATCCGAGTCATCAGAGACTTGAGGTTATTTTGGAGTGTCACCTTTGGACAGAGCGTTGTGTCAACCCGTGACACTGCCACCTTCAGTCGTGCGATGTAGTTCATGACGCTGGCAAGTTGAGATTCCAGTCGTAGGACATTCATGGCAGCTTCATCCTTAACGGGGGAGTTGATGGGATCCAAACTCGTCTCAACTCGCCCAATCTCTTCCTCGAAGTTTTAGCAGAATTCTGCACACATAGATAAATGATGAGTTGGCAGTTATATGATGAGTCGACAAAGGAAAGTCAGTTGGACAAATAAAAATACCTTCAAGCATGAGGGGCAGCTTTTTGGCGAGTCCTCCTAGATAGGCTTCCAGTTCATCCCTCTTCCGAGTGAGATCTTCAACTTTATCAGTCAAGAGCCCCTTGTCCTTCTTCAGTCGAGTCACCTCCTTGTTGGCACCATCAAGAGCAATCTTTAGCTTGGCATTTTATTCTTCTAATTTGCCAACAGAAGCTAGCTTCTTGTCAGCAAGTGCAGTTTTCTCCTGGGCCGTTTTCTGTGCGGCTGCAAGGTCAAGGTCGTTCTTGTCCAGAGCTTGCTTCATTTTTTCTAAAAGAAACAACACTCGTATCAGAACGAGGGAAGAAAAGGTTATCAAAGAGAGCCAGTCGGCAAGCTTTTTACCTCCCATACCAGCAGTTTCTTCCTGAGCCTTCTACAGATTTTGCTTGGCCAGTTCCAGATCAAGATTGAGCTGAATCTGTTTTTTCTCCAAGTCAGCAAACCGAGCCCCGAGCTCACAAGATTTTTGCAGTCGGTGGATAATCAGTCGACAGAAACAAAGGTTTGATCGCTTCCGAGCGATGAAACACAAGTTAAATTCGATATGACAAAAAGAGTTCTAAGACTACTGCCGAATTAAACATTCAACCGTAGTCTCGGGGACTACACCCAGTGGGTGCACTAAGCGTGCCCCCACTGGTTTGACTTTCCAATCGACTTGGTCTGTCCAGTCGAGAGAAAGAAAAGAGGGCAACAACTATTCTCAGACCACAGCCAGCTGCCCGCATCGACTGCGGTCTCGGGGAATATACCCAGTGGGTGCACTCAGCGTGCCCCCACTGGTCCTGATTTCACTCGACAAGACCTGTCTAGACCGAGTGGAAGAACTGGAAAGAGACATTTCTATCAAGACCCCTGCCGAATCACACATTCGACGGTGGCCTCGGGGACTACACCCAGTGGGTGCACTCTGCGTGCCCCCACTAGTTTAACAATACAATCAACACAACCTAGTCGATTCAAGTGGAAAAATCACTGAACACAAGTTGAAACACCCAGTGGGTGTACAGATGCAAGATGCAGACTGACAAATGATGCACATTAAAGGTTTTCAGGTAGCATATCCTAATATAACAAGCGTTAAGCTAGAAGATCAGTCGGAAATCAGCTAACCTGGACATTGGTTTGGAGCGCTGAACTGGCGTCATAGGCAGCCTGACTGGCCTCGCGCACCACTTTCATCTGCTCCATCATAAGGCCTGCCTGATGAATGGCTTCCTTGGCAGCACTCACTTGATCCTCTGGGACACGATGTGTGGTGAAAAGTGGAGAAGGTGGAATTTGAGGCTCTGAGGCATGTAGTTGCACGGACGAAGCAGGGACTTGTACAGTCGATGAAGAAGGACGCTCAGTTGACATAGGATCGGCGAAAGTAACAGAAATTCGATTGAGGTCCCCGGATTGCTGGATCACTGGTTCTAGCACTGGCGCCGACTGAGATACCTTACTGGTTGGGATCCCCTGCCTTAGGTCCTGCCTCTCCTTCCCATAGGCCTTTGGACGTATCTTCATCGTCGTCTGGAAGTTCAATAACATCCAGCGGCACTGCAAAAGACTCGACCACAAGGGCTCAGTCGGCCAATAAATCAATTGACGAAACGAAAGCAAGATGGCAAGAATCATACCTGCTTTGGAAGTGACTGCATCTTCCATCACCTCATCACCTTCGTCCTTGTAGATGGAAGTCCCAGAAGTAGCGGCACTGCAAGTTTCAGGATTTCACTTGGTCAAGTTGGAGACTGAGTCGACTGTAGCATAGAAGTTTTCAATCAACACAAGAGCAAAGGGACAAAGTAAAATACTTACGCAGAGGCAACGAGAACGTCCACCTTGATTTTAGGCAAGGCTTTCCGAGGCTTTGTAGGAGCAACTTTGGGCTGCTTTGGAGCCTTCTCAGCCAGACAGGAGTGGATGTCCGAGTGCGCTTTGAGGCTTGCGTACTTGGCGCAAGTGATTTGCCACGTCCACCTGCTAGATCGTGTGTCTGCTTGGAACGTCTCTCAGAACGGGGTGGAGACTCGACTTCTTTGCTACTGCTCGATTCATCACTATCCTCTGCGTCCGAGTCCCCAGATTGCCACTGAGCGCTTTCGTCCGCGCTAGCCTCTCCTTCGTGGGCCAGATCCCCGTTCGGCATTGAGTACATTTTAGTGTATATCTGCAAGACAAAGATTCGAACAAACGTCAATCAAATTCGAGGATGATTGCAAGTCAAAATCAGAATACACTCGGTAACAAATATCAGACCTTATCCGGCTCATGCTCAGAGTCGTACGGCGCAACTCTTCTGGACCCCCTGGGGTTGTCCTTGTTTCCAGTGATGCTCTGCAACCACTACGCCATGATAGGTCTCCAACGTATCTATAATTTTTGATTGCTCCATGCTATATTATCTATTGTTTTGGACTATATTGGGCTTTATTTTCCACTTTTATATTACTTTTGGGACTAACCTATTAACCGGAGGCCCAGCCCGAAATTGCTGTTTTTGCCTATTTCGGTGTTTCAAGAAAGCGGAATATCAAACGGAGTCCAAACGGAATGAAATCTTCGGGAACGTGATTTTCTCATCAGATAAGATCCAGGAGACTTGGACCCTCGGTCAAGAAAGGAGGGAGGCGGCCACGAGGGTGGAGGGCGCGCCCCCCTAGGGCACGCCCCCTGCCTCGTGGGCCCCCCGAAGCCCCACCGACGTACTCCTTCCTCCTATATATACCTACGCATTCAACAGATCGAATCTGAGCCAAAACCTAATTCCACCGCCGCAACTTTCTGTATCCACGAGATCCCATCTTGGGGCCTGTTCCAGAGTTCCGCCGGAAGGGGAATCCACCACGGAGGGCTTCTACATCATCGTCATAGCCTCTCCGATGAAGTCTGAGTAGTTTACTTCAGATCTTCGGGTCCATAGTTAGTAGCTAGATGGCTTTTTCTCTCTTTTTGGATCTCAATACAATGTTCTCCCCCTCTCTCGTGGAGATCTATTCGATGTAATCTTCTTTTTGCGATGTGTTTGTTGAGACCGATGAATTGTGGGTTTATGATCAAGATTATCTATGAGAAATATTTGAATCTTCTCTGAATTCTTTTATGTATGATTGGTTATCTTTGCAAGTCTCTTCGGATTATCCGTTTGGTTTGGCCAACTAGATTGGTAGTTCTTGCAATGTGAGAAGTGCTTAGCTTTGGGTTCAATCTTGCGATGTCCTTTCCCAAAGGATGTGAAGGGCAGCAAGGCACGTATTGTATTGTTGCCATCGAGGATAACAAGATGGGGTTTTTATCATATTGCATGAATTTATTCCTCTACATCATGTCATCTTGCTTAAGGTGTTACTCTGTTTTCATTAACTTAATACTCTAGATGCATGCTTTGGATAGCGGTCGATGAGTGGAGTAATAGTAGTAGATGCGTGCAAGTCGGTCTACTTGTCTCGGACGTGATGCCTATATACATGATCATACCTAGATATTCTCATAACTATGCTCCATTCTGTCAATTGCTCAACAGTAATTCGTTCACCCACCGTAAAATACTTGTGCTCTTGAGAGAAGCCACTAGTGAAATCTATGACCCCGGGTCTATTTTCATCATATTAATCTTCCTACGGTTTATTATTGCTTTGCTTTTTTACTTTGACTTTTATTTTACTTTGCATCTTTATACCAAAAATACCAAAAACATTATCTATCATCTCTATTAGATCTCACTCTCGTAAGTGACCGCGAAGGGATTGAAAACCCCTATTCGCATTGGTTGCGAGGAGTTATTTGCTTTGTGTAGGTATGAGGGACTTGCGCGTGGCCTCCTACTGGATTGATACCTTGGTTCTCAAAAACTGAGGGAAATACTTACGCTACTCTGCTGCATCATCCTCTCCTCTTCGGGGAAAACCAACGCAAGCTCAAGACGTAGCAAGAAGGATTTCTGGCGCCGTTGCCGGGGAGTCTACGCAGAAGTCAACATACCAATTACCCATCACAATCCCTTATCTCTCGCATTACATTATTTGCCATTTGCCTCTCGTTTTCCTCTCCCCCGCTTCACCCTTGCCGTTTTATTCGCCCTCTCTTTTCCGTTTGCCTTCCTGTTGGCATGGCCGAATCAAAAAGAACTGAGGGTCCTTTCCAGGGTTCTAGTACCTTGGATAACCCCTCTGTCGGGGAGGCTGATCGTACCCACGGACACCTATGGGGCCGGCGGAGCAGGCCCCTTGTGGTTCGGAGGGGGGCGGAGGTCGCACGAAGAGCGGATCGAGGCGATGCACACGAGCGGTTTACCCATCTTCGGAGCTCTCCGGAGAGATAAAACTCCTACTGCTGCCTGTTTGATCTATTGTGTTCTTGCTAGGGAGCAATGCGAGCTACAAAACCTAGCGTGAGTGTATCTAGTCTATGGCCAGTCGAATGAACTGAACCTTGCGAAAGACGCGAACCGAACCCTGGCCAACCCCCCTCTACGTTGCACTCGGGCCTCCTTTTATATGCTCAAGGGTCTCCGGCTGTGGCAACATAGGTGGGGTACGAATGTAAAAACAGGAGTTGGTACACCTACTTGAACATTATGCGATTGCAAAAATACCTAACTCTGACGGCAAGGGACAAAAGCAATAAATGCCTGTCGTTGTCGCCCAAACAGTGTAACAGAGACCGTCAGGTGCGCCTCCGCTCGCCACGATGGCGAGCCTGTCAGCGCCGCTCATCGTTGCTCTCCGCTGGCTGCACAGCTGCTCGACACGCGCCCATGGAACGGTCCCATGGCGACACGTCGCTGGGTGAGCTGGAGCGGAGACGGAGAGAAGTTGCATGCCGCGGCAAGAGCCCTGCCGCGGCCGAATCCTTGTCGCGCCGGAGACTTGTCGCGCTCGAGCCTTCCCGGCAAGCTCCTCTTGCCGGGCCTTGTCTTCGTGGTGCTCGAGGTGGCCTTCCCGACAAGCTCCTCTTGTCGGGGCCTTGTCTTCTCAATCTAATACTTTGTTCTTGAATGGCTCCAAGGGAGCCACGGAGGAAGATCGGCGGTGACGAGGCAAACATTGCAGCGGGTGCTGCAAACGTCCGAGCACGAGTACGGGATACTAGGGTACCCTACTCTAGTACACCGGCAGAGCCCCAGGCTCGGGCCGTACGGTGCCGAGCGCTTGTCGGGCCAGGCCCAGAACTGTGCACGGACACGAGCGGCCCCGACCACGCCGCAACCCGCCCGGGACCCACCACGATCCCCACTAACGGCACGCACCGGACGTGGCGTCGTGCGAGTGATCGTGGGCGCGGTCGCGGGGGGTTCTTTATTAATATAAGCGAAACGTCCGCCCCCTCCTCCCCTTTATAAGCGGAGGAAACAGAGGCAGGCCGACCACTCCTGCCATTGCCGTCTTGTCAAGAAAACCACCGCCACTCCCCTCGTCTTCTCCGGTGCGAAGAGAGCAATGCCCCGCCCCCTTTCGCCACAAGCACACTCACCGCCGTCGACCTCCTCCGCCCCCCTCGCCATGGCCCCGAAGGCCGATAAGGAGAAAGGCGTCAAGTCGGCCGAGGCGCAGCGGCTCGCGGCGCTGCGCAAGGAGCGAGCCGTCTTCCCCCCGCAGCTCGGCGCACGGGAGCTGCGGGACGTCTACTATCTTTTCTGGTCGACGGAGACTCGGGCGCATCCACGCACGAGGGTGCTCCCCGCCTCCGCCGCTGATCTAGCCCCAACAGGGTACCCTTTCTTCGCCCTTTTCTTCTATTGCGGTCTTTGCCCGCCGTATTCTGAGTTCTTTTGCGACATAATGAACACCTTCGCCTCCACCTCCTTGATTTCACCCCCAACGCCATCTTGACCATGGCTGTTTCGCACATTTGTGCGAAAACTTTGTCGGGTCCACCGAACGTGGCACTCTTCCGCCATTTCTTTGTCCCCCGAGTCGAGAGAGGAGAGCCCCTTGCAGGAGGGATAGCCTGGGTCTCTAGGATAGGCAAGAAAGAGGCCAACCTAGAGCGGGAGATTCGGAACAAGAGGGAGGAGAGGAGAGCCCACTGGTGCTGGAGTCGTAGAGGAGGACCCACAGCCCTTCACCGCCAGGCGCCAAACCCCAATTGCGCGGCAAGGATTGGAGTAACTTGGCGCCGGAGGATGCGAGGTGAAGATAGCTGTGACCAATTCTGCGCCTCGGGCTTGCCGGATTAACTATTGGCGCAGCTTGGCGCAGACTTCATTCGCCGCCAGACGCTTCCCTTGCAGGAAAGGAGGAGGCCTGCTTGGGAGTTCCGTAATGCGCGAACATCATGGGGCTGCCGGGCCTGAATTGGAACTTCACCGTCATGGAGCTGGATTCGGTCTTTGCTCGAGCTGTTCAAGAACGACCCGAACACCCGTGAGTGGTTCAGGTTGCCGCGAGGGGTCGCCCCATCGTGCAACAAATCGGCGCCGACCGCATCCGCGCCATGATGCCAGCAGCGACTCCCACGGATCGCCCCGACTGGCAGGAGCCCCCTGACGAGGTCGTGCAGCAATTCTTCGACAACTTGCAAGAAGTGCCGATCCGCTCCGACGAGCAGAAGAGGCTCACCCGAGACACCACCGAGCAGGAGATGGCGTGGATCGCCACCAGAGCGGAGGAGGCGGCAGCAGCCGCTGCCACTGGAGTCTTCGGGTTCACCGTGGAGGAGGCGGACGCGGCGAAGGCGGCAAGCGCCGCCGAGCGAGGGGAGGTCGCCGGCGAGGACGAGCTTGTCGAGCTCGAGGCCGGGACGAGTGGACCCGCCGAGGGCGCTTCTTCCCCGCCGCCAAGCGACTTGCCACCAGCGGAGCCCCCGGCTCCGCCGAGGAGGCATCTCCGCAGGGCTGGAGACGAGCCGGGGCGACAGGTCGGCCCACAGAAGCGCTTCGAGGCGCTCCACCGCTGCAAGCGAGGTTGCAGCGGAGCGCCCCAAACTGCAGCGACAACCGGGCGGAATCTTCTCGGCCGCCACGACGCCCGCTTAAGCGGCCAAGAGAGCCCACTCCCCCGCCTCATCGCACCGCAGGTGGGCTGGAGTTTGACTTCTCCGCGCTCAGCTCCGAGGAGGAAAGCGAAGAGTAAGCTTCTCGAGATTGTGCTTGTATGCCTTCAATTTTATTGCTTTATCTTGAATCTGATTTGCTTCGTTCTGGACTCTTTCCTTTTCGTGACGCCGCCCGGAGAGCGGCGAAGAGGGCCAAGATCCCGACGGTCGTCGTTGAGGACGATTCTCCGTGGCGACGGGGACGCGTCGAGACCGCTTTGCCGGACCAGCAACCCTTCCCAGAAAGCAGCCCCCAACACAGCCCCAGTAGTAAGTGTGCAATTTCCTTCTTGCTATTAGGCGTGCGGGGTGCCCCTTCTTTGTTGATATCGACCGTGTGCTTGTGCAGGAGCAGCAGTCTCATCGGGGAGGGCTCGGAAGCTGCCTCCGAGATCCTGCCCATCGCCACTCGCCGCCAAGGGAGGACTCCCGGCAAGGGAGCTCCCTCCGACAAGGGAGGCCACCCGGCAAGGAAGGCCACTCCGGCAAGGGAGGCTACCCCGGCAAGGGACGGCGCCAGCGACCCTCCAGTGGTCGAGGCCATGGCTGCGGATCCCGTTGCAGGTAACTCCCTTACACGAAAATCTCCCTTGGGCTTGCTTTCTTTTGTTTCTCTTTTTGGACATCTGCTTGACTGCCCCTTCTTCGTCCGACGCAGACCCGATGGAGGTCGAGGCCGCCGGCGCAGAGGAAACGCGCGGCAACACCGACAAGGCCGCCGTCGAGGAAGAAGAGGTCATCGTCGTGGAAGAAGAGGCCGCCGCCGACGAGCCTGTTGGCGAGGAGGCCACCGAGGCTGTCGACGCAGAGGCCGGCGAGGGGTCGGACGGTCGTCTTGACGGGCCCCGAGGCCGCAGGAGCGGCAAGCGCTTACACCGACAACCGACTCCCCGCTGCCGCTGCGCGCCAGTTCGAGGAGCCCCAGCCCGGTGCCTACCTGAAGGCCGGCGAAGGCGTCTTCATCAAGCTCCCCTGGGAGCCGAGCTCCAGGGCGCCAGTCGAGGGCGAGACCTTCGACGGCGAGCTACTCGCGTCCGCTGGGTTGACGCTGGTGGATGCGCCAAGCAGCAGCATCGGCGAGTCCGAGGAGGAGCAAGCCAAGAAGCCGCTGTCCCTCTACCGCACCCGTCGAGCCAAGTTGGAGACCCGGAAGTCCTTGTCGCGAGGGCGGAGCGGACATAGAGAAGCGCGCCGAGGAGCTCCGAGCGCCAACAAAGAAGCGCCCGTGGCGTGGCGACGCGCTGGGCGCAGCTTCGCAGAAGAGCGCACGGCCTTCATCCTTGAGAAGGCCGCAGCTGATGAGGAGCAGCGGTTGGCTGCCGAGAAGCTCGCCGCGCAGGAAAGCGAGTTGGCGCAGCGGAAGGTCAACCTGGACAGCCACGAGGAGGACCTTGCCGTGCGAGAGGAGTCGCTTGGCGGGGCGCTTCAAGAAGCGGCGACGCCGCCAGCCGCCGAGGCCGCCAAGGAAGAGCTGAAGGCGAGGGTGGCACAGCCGAGGCCACCCTCAAGAAGAGCGGCGAAGAGATTGCCGTGCTCAAGCGTGAGCGAGAAGGACGCCCACATGTTGGGCGAAGCTGCAGGTCCGTCTCACCGACAGGCCAAGGAGCTCGACGCCGCCAAGGACTCCAAGGTGGATCTGCGGTGGCCCGACCACTCGACGCAGACGTTGGATGGTGCCAGAGCGGGAGGCGGGCTTGTTGGAGGCGATCAAGGCCAAGGAGGAGCTTGCCGGCGAATGCCGCCTCCGCCCGTAACACTCGAGGGAGAGCGTGGAGCACTGGACCCGAAGGCCTTGTGGACACCACCGCCGACATCCACAACGAGCCGATGAAGCTGGAGATGGGGACCTCGCGTACTCCTCCGGACGAGCATCTCCAACCCAGCGCGTCAAGCTCAGCCTATTCTTCAAAGGCGTGGTGACGGGTCTCCGCGACTCCGGGAAGAGGTCCCGAAGCAGCTGGCCGAGGAATCACGCCAGATCTGCGCAGGGGCCCTCGAGAAGGTGTTGATGAAGGTGGCCTTCCGCAACCCGGGCCTCAACCTTGATGGCGTCCTCAGATCCTTGTCGGCCGAAGCCAACATGGAGGAGCTCAAAGCCCTTGTCGCACCCATTGTGGACAAGGTGAACAAGATCAAGAGGATTGAGGGCGACCGCGTGGACTAGGCCGCCAACCTTATCTTTCCCTTGTCGCTGCTGATCATGTTTAGAAAACTTTGTTAGATCATCGACAAGTTATTCAGAATATACTCTATCTTAGGTGAATCGATCAATGCAACGTTATTTCCTCTACTTGATTTCTTCCTTTGTACGTTGTTGCCCCTCGCCTTTCGTGGAAACTTGCCGGTGCAGCACCCTTGCCTTGAGCGCCGAAAGTCGGAACTTCAAAGCTCGTCAAGGGTCGCTACCGACAAGCAACCTTGTCGCGGACTAGCCGCAGCTCACTTAAGTTGTTGAGCGGACTCGAAACAAAGTAAGGGCACGACCAGTCACGATTTGGTTCATCTGCGCACAGGTTTTCCATACAAAGTACTATCGTTCGAGGAAGATAACGAAAATTTAAAAATTGATTGCTCAAACTTTGGCAACTTAGCCTTTCTGTTTCTTGCTTCCCGATGAGGCGAAACTTCCTTGAGCGGTGCCTGGTCCATAGTATTATCTCCTCCTCCCCCCTGGTTAACTTGTGCGCGAGGGAGCCTCCCTTTCTTTGAGAGAAGAAAAAGAAGAGGAAATAACGTTATGGAGCCTAGCGGCTCGGTTCTGCTTACCGGGTGTGGTTGCTGCACAAAGTGTTAGCCAAAACATGCAATAACTTGATGAAAGCATGAACTTGACGGGTTGTGCGCAACACATGGGCTTTACTGATGCACGTGGTCTGCGCCCGGCTTTGTACGAAGGATTACATGCAACAGCGGCAAGACTTGTACAAAAGGTGGTTGTCGTTACGGGTTCCGGCAACCGCGCCTTATGGGTAAAACTTACGAAGATGCTCGATGTTCCAGGAGTTGCTCACCGAATGCCATCTTCGGTCTCAAAGCGGACAGCGCCCGAGCCTAGTGACTCGTTTCACCCGATAAGGGCCTTCCCACTTCAAGGCCAACTTGTTTGAATTCTTGGCGGACTGAACGCTACCAAGAACAAGGTCGCCTTCCTCGAGACTTCGGCATTAACCTCTGCGGCCATGGTAGCGACGCGAGCTTGTCGGTAGCGGCGGCTCGCACAGCAGCTCAAGACGATCCTCCTCAAGGAGCAGCGCGTCATCTTGTCGCAGCTGCTCTTGCTCAAACTCATCATAAGCGAGCACTCGAGGCGACCCGTGATAACGAGTTCCGTGGGGAGAACCGCCTCTGCTCCATAGACTAGAGCAAAGGGTGCCCGCCATGGCTCGATTTGGTGTCGCTCGATCGACCAAAGAACCACCGGCAGCTCCTCGATCCAGCTTTCTTCCGCACTTGTGCAGCCTCGTCGAAAGTTCTGGTCTTGAGCCCGCAGCACTTCAAAGCATTGCCCTCTCGCTTGACCGTTGCTTCTCGGGTGAGCAATGGAAGCCGGCGAGACCTTGGCGCCAAGGTCTTGGACGTCTTGCATGAAGGTGCGACTCGTAAATTGAGTCTTGTTGTCGGTGATGATCCTGTTAGGGATTCGAAGCAGTGAACAATCGACACGAAGAACTTGGATCACGACCGTGCTGTCACCTTCCTCATCGCTTCCACTTCCGCCACTTTGTGAACTTGTCGATGGCGACGCATAAGTACTCAAAGCCCCGACAGCTCGGGGAAAGGGCCGAGGATGTCGAGCCCTGCACCGAAAATGGCTGTGATAAAGGGATCGTCTGGAGAGCTTGAGCAGGTGGTGTATCTGTTTGGAATGGAACCTTGCACGCTTCACGCTTGGTTACTTGTGCAGCTTGCATCCTGGAGGGCTGTCGGCCGGAAGAAACCTTTGCCGGAAAGCTTTGCTTGGCAAGTGCTCTTCTTGCGCCAATGTGGTGACCACATATGCCTCCATGTATCTCTCGCCAACAGCTTCTCGTCCATCTTCCACCGGAATACACTTCAATTTCACACCGTTGAGTCTTCTTCGCATGCATTATCTTCGACAAACTGATACATACTTGACTGCCGGGCTACTCTTTCCGCTTCTTCCTGCTCTTCGGGAAGATCTCCTGTCTGAAGGAAATGGACAATCTGCTGCGCCCATGCTGGAGCTTGTGGCTCGACAACAAGGACTAAAGGCACATCTGCTGCTGCGGGAATATCAGCTTCTGCGGCAAGAACCTGCGTCCCTGCCGGAGCTTGATGCTCCCCGACAAGCTTGCCGGAACAAGACTTGTCGGGAGCGTTTGCTTCAACGAAACAAACCACAGGGTCTGCCGGAGCAGATCGCTCCTCAAAGATCGCTGGTGTTGATCTTGGGGACCTTTGCATCGACGGCTTCGGGAAGCTCTGTCGGAAAGTAGTCACCAGAGGCCAACTTCCTCTTCTTACTCTGTCCAGTCGATGGTGTTACGGTTGGCTGAGTCAGCTTGAGCACAAAAATCCCTGGTTCCACAGGTAACTTAAGTGCAGCGCACTTTTTGACACCGTCGGCAATATCATGCCGAGCTCTTGGAACATGTTCCATTTGCAGGCCGTCAAAGTGCTCTTCTAGCTTCCTCACTTCATCAACGTGAGGCTTCCATCAACGGACTCTGGTAATCTTTGTTCACTTGTCGGACTGACGAGTTGCGAGTCACCCCGACAATAAGCTTCTTGATCCCAAGGTCCACGGCGATCCCGAGACCGCAAGCAAACCTTCATACTCTGCGGTATTGTTTGTCGCTTGCTCCTTGGGAAAGTGCATCCGACGACGTGCTTGAGGTGCTCTCCGGTGGGTGCGATAAGCGACGCAAGACCGGGCGCCTTGTAGCGAGAAGGCACCATCAAAGTACATCAGCCACTCTTTGCTTGCTTCTTTGACGGGAATGCTCGTCTCCGGAATCTCTTCATCTGGCGTTGGCGTCCATTCTGCTATGAACTCTGCCAAGGATCTGCTTTGGATAATTGATGTGCTTTCAAACTTAAGACCAAAGCTTGACAGCTCCAGTGCCCACTCGACAATCCTGCCTGTCGCTTCTGGATTCTGCAGTATCCTCTTCAGGGGAAAGCGAGTGACAACTGTGATCTCATGTGCTTGGAAGTAATGGCGCAGCTTTCTCGAGGCCATGAGGAGGCCGAAAAGCAATTTTTGCACAACAGAGTACCTTGACCTAGCCCCCTGCAGAAGGGAATCGACAAAGTAGACTGGCGCTGCACCATCCTTTTCTCGTGATCTGCTCATGCGTCTTCGCTGGCTCGTCCTTGTCGGGACCAGAGCTTGTCGGGCGAAGCCCCCGCTTGTCGCTGGACGTGCTTGCCGCGTTGTTGGCTCGTCATCCGCCTCCCTCTCCGCCACTAACGCAGCACTAACCACTTGATTGGTCGCTGCTATATACGCAGCAACTTCTCTTGTGGCTTAGGTGCGACAAGTGTTGGAGTGGAGGACAGGTATCCTTTCAAGTCTCGCAGCAGCCTCCGCTTCGAGTCCATTTTATCGACCTGCCTTTTTCAAAATCTTGAAAAATGGCGTATGCGCCAGCAGACCTAGAAATAAACTCGCCGAGAGCAGCCACGCAACCGCAAGTCTTCGTGACATCCTTGACGCGCTTTGGTGCTTCAATCTGCTCAATGGCCTTGATCTTGTCGGGATTAGCTTCAATCCTCGCCGAGACACGAAGAACCCGAGAAGCTTGCGGAAGGGACTCCAAACACGCACTTCTCGGGGTTGAGCTTGAGGTTGATCTTATGCAGATTTGCAAAGGTCTCGTCAAATCTTGAACCAGCGTTGCTTTGTCCTTGCTCTTGACCACTATGTCGTCCATGTAGGCTTCTACATTTACGTGCATTTATGCGGCTCAAAAGCGTCATGGACTACCCTTGCGAATGTTGAACCAGCATTCTTCAAACCGAAAGGCATCCGTATGAAACGATGTCGCCACATGGTGTGATGAATGCGGTCTTCTCTTCATCTTCTTCAGCCATGAAGATCCGATGGTATCCTGAGTAGGCATCAAGAAACGAAAGCAAATCACATCCGCCGTGGAGTCAACAATCTGGTTAATGCGCGGCAAGGGAAATGGATCTTTGGGACAAGCTTTATTAACATCCGTGAAGTCAATACAAAGTCTCCATTTCCCATTTGCCTTGCACACGACTACAGGATTGGCCAACCACGTTGGATGGAGCACTCCTCTGACAAGGCCCGCCGCTTCCAGGTTCTTGATCTCTTCGCTATGAATTCTTGGCGCCCACCGCTTGCTTTTCCGACTCTTTGCTTGACGGGCGCGCATGAGGACAAACGGCCAGGCGGTGCTCAATCACTTTCCTGGTACCACCGCGGATATCAGACGGTTACCATGCAAACACGACGACATTCCCCCGCAGGAAAGCAACTATCGCGCCTTCCTATGTGGGGTCGATAGAGGCACTGATGGAGAAGCTCCCACCGGCCGCCCGTCCTCCTTGGCGGGCACCTTCTTGGTCTTCGGCGGAGCCACCATCTTCTTGCACTTGCCGGTGGAGCTCGATGGTGCGTCCTCGACGGTAGCGCAACACTCCGAAGAGGTGCGCTTGCCGGAGTGAGCATCAGAGCCCTTGTCGGACTTGGACTTGGTCTTCTTCCCCCCGGGAGCTTCAGCGGCAAGTGTTGGGCAGTCTGTCGCGGCTGCTGCATCCCGGAAGATCTTGTCGGCACAGATAAGGGCATCCTTCTTGTCGCCATGGACGGAGATGACGCTTATCGGGCCCGGCATCTTGAGTAGGTTGTAGGCGTAGTGAGAGGCTGCCATGAATTTGGCGAAGGCCGATTTGCCAAGTATCCCATTGTAAGGCAATGGGAAATCGGCGACGCCGAACGTAACCCTCTCGATCTGAAGTTCAGCTCACGCCAAATGTGACCGCAACGTAATCTTCCCCTTCGCTTGCTCCTTCCCGGATTGATTCCTTGGAAGGTTCCGGTCTCTTCGAGCTCATTGTCGAGGATTTGAAGCTTCTGGAGCACCGCGGAGGAGATCAGATTCAAGCGGCCCCGCCGTCAACTAACATTTTTGTGACCTTGAGGTTGCGGATGGTTGGCGAGACCAACATCGGCAAGCACCCGACCGCAGTTATGCGATCAGGGTGGTCCTCAATATCAAAAATGATAGGCGTCTTGGACCACTTGAGGTCTCAGCGACTCCACGGATGGTTCCGCTGCATTGGCCTCCGCATCCATTGCTTGAGTTGGCGGTGGAGGTATGTAGGGAAGCACCTCCACAACGCAGAGAACCTCTGTGGCTTTACGAAACTCCTGCCGTCGGTGCCGTCCTCCATATCTTCGTCGTCATCATCATCTTCATCCTTGTCGCGCCGCAGGGAGGTCGATCTCCTTGTCGCCGCTTGACTTTGCCGCGGCCCTCCCCGGCCGGGCGTTTCTTGCTTGCTCCCCGGCACCTTCTGGGCCTTCTCCTTGTCGCGCCGCCAGACTCAGCTCTCTGCTGCTCGACAAGCTGTTCGACTTTCTTGCAGCTCTGGAGGTCGTGGCCATTGGTGCGGTGGATCTTGCAATACTGCTTGCCGGAGCCGTCCTGCTTGTCGGCGGCCGCCACCGACTGGTGGTTGGTGTCAGCGGCAACCTCCTTGCCGGAGCCACCAGCCTTGGTGTTCCTGTCGCCGCCTCCGTTGCCGGACTGCTCGACAGCTAGCACTTCTCTGCTTTTCTTCTTCTGTTGCCTCGCCGGCCCTTCTTTGCCGGGCGGTGTCATCCTTGTCGAGATCATGTTTACGCATTCTCTCCGAAGTCTCCTCCCTTCCTCGGTAGCGATGCACACTTGTCGGCCAGGGCGTACATCTCACCGACGTCCTTGACTTTGCTCATCGCCATCTCCTCCCTCATCCTGCGGTTCCGCACATTCTCGATGAAATGCGCCGATCACCGCGGCGGTGGTGGACGTCACGATGTTGTAGTGCACACGGCTAAATCTCTGAATGAACTTGCGCAGGGACTCTCCTTCCTTCTGGGCGAGCAAGTGAAGGTCGCTCTCTTGGCCATGAGGTTTGTGGCCACCCGTGAAGGCGCCAACAAACTGATGGCACAGATCTGCCCAAGAGGATATGGAGCTGTCCGGCAAATGCATGAGCCAAGATCTGACGTTGGGCTTGAGGACAAGCGGGAAGTAGTTGGCGAGGATCTTGTCGTCCCGTCCCCCCGCAGCCTGCACCGCGATGGTGTAGATGTTGAGGAACTCCGAAGGGTGCGTCCTGCCATCATACTTCTCCGGCACGTCTGGTTTGAAGTTTTTCTGGCTGGGCCACTAGACTTGCCACAGCTCACGAGTGAACGCAGGGCAACCTACCGCGTACGGCAGGTCGCCTGGCCCCTCCGGCGCGTGCATGTCAACAGAAGGCCCAGCGCGCTTGTCGGACTGACGTCGCGCTTCTCTTCGGCGCTCGATGCGAGTTCGAGCGTCCTCTTGTTGTCGCTCATGAAGAACTTGGCGCTGATCGCGGCGAGTGCGCGGATCCGACGACGCAGTGGAGTCGCTGTCGAGATGGATCCGTTGGCTCGGCGATCTTGGCCTTCTTGGCGGAGAGTGCACGGTGGTTGCACCTCCGACAGTCTCGTCGCCACCGGCTCATGCCTTGTCGTCTCGCCGCGGCAACGATGGGGTTGGTTGCCGCGGGGCGTTGCCGTTGGCAAAGCCGATGAGGCTCTGGATAGTGGCCCTCCACTCGTCGACCTTGTCGGCCGTCGGAGGGTAGTCGAGGAGCAGCTGAGCTCGCCGCCAGAGCTTCGCTGGAGTAGTGGACGGCATTGGAGAACGGTGCGAGGAGGCGGGACACGCCGGACTTCTAACTATGTTAGAAGGAGCAGCTCCGTCCGGGCGACCAGATCTCGCTAAGCGCCCGGCATGTTGGCGCGCATGCTGGTCTTGAGGGTCTCGATCCAACGAACGTATGGTGTTGTGAACGCCATGACGTTGTTGGTCCCGCGTCTCCTGAGACGGGCGCGGGGGATGCGCGGACGCCGAGGTTTGCGGTGCCTTGTCCTTGGACTTGGCAACGTCGCGAGCACCTTCGTTGGCGCCCGTTCCTCCGCCAGCGTCTGCACCTCCACCCGTTTGCTGCGGTGAGGGTGGGCACGACGCGGACGGCTCTGCTGCCGCCGAATCCTTCTTCTTCGGTGGCATGTTGAGGAACATGTTGATGACGCTGCTCGCGTGAACGCCGGATCGGATTCACACGGCCTAGACGCCCCCTACCTGGCGCGCCAGAGATGTCGGGGAAGCCGATCGTACCCACGGACACCTATGGGGCCGGCGGAGCAGGCCCCTTGTGGTTCGTAGGGGGGCGGAGGTCGCACGAAGAGCGGATCGAGGCGATGCACACGAGCGGTTTACCCAGCTTCGGAGCTCTCCGGAGAGATAAAACTCCTACTGCTGCCTGTTTGATCTATTGTGTTCTTGCTAGGGAGCAATGCGAGCTACAAAACCTAGCGTGAGTGTATCTAGTCTATGGCCAGTCGAATGAACTGAACCTTGCGAAAGACGCGAACCGAACCCTGGCCAACCTCCTCTACGTTGCACTCGGGCCTCCTTTTATATGCTCAAGGGGTCTCCGACAGGTGGCAACGTAGGCGGGGGTACGAATGTAAAAACAGGAGTTGGTACACCTACTTGAACAAAGGTACAGTGCAAAATACCTAACTCTGACGGCAAGGGACAAAAGCAATAAATGCCTATCGTTGTCGCCAAACAGTGTAACAGAGACCGTCAGGTGCGCCTCCGCTCGCCACGATGGCGAGCCTGTCAGCGCCGCTCATCGCTGCTCTCCGCTGGCTGCACAGCTGCTCGACACGCGCCCATGGAACGGTCCCATGGCGACACGTCGCTGGGTGAGCTGGAGCGGAGACAGAGAGAAGTCGCATGCCGCGGCCGAATCCTTGTCGCGCCCGGAGACTTGTCGCGCTCCGAGCCTTCCCGACAAGCTCCTCTTGCCGGGGCCTTGTCTTCTGTGCTCGAGGGCCTTCCCGACAAGCTCCTCTTGTCGGGGCCTTGTCTTCTCAATCTAATACTTTGTTCTTGAATGGCTCCAAGGGAGCCACGGAGGAGATCGGCGGTGACGAGGCAAACCTTGCCGCGGGGTGCTGCAATTGTCCGAGCACGAGTACGGGATACTAGGGTACCCCTACTCTAGTACACCGACACCCTCTATCCTCTCTAAGCTCATAAATAATGATGCTACGGAAAGACCCACCGGGGTTACCAATGAGATCTTAAATAATTTTGATGAAGATGACTCTAGAATTTTTCGTTATTTACTTGATGAGTCTTTAAAAGATGCTTGGGATAGGTTACTCAGGATTCGGGCTAGCTATGTACCACAATATCAAATTGAGGTTTACTTAAAGAGTTTCTATGTTGGATTGCCCGCTTATTTTAAACAAGTTTTAGACTCTTTTTTTGATGAAGGTTTTCTTGAAGGGGATGCTATAGATACTTATGAAAGAATGAAAACTATATTTGGGCACCCCATGAATGATAAGGTTGAGTCTACCACTCTTTTATGCTTCTATAAAACAAAATTATTAAAGAGATGAAATCTAGTTTAGATGCAAATTTCCGTAACGTGCTTAATCTCACTTACTCCATTAATGGAAATGTGCTTTCCCAAAATAGAAGGATGAACGCCATAGAAAGGAAATTTGCTCTTTCCTCTCCGAGTACCAAAGATGGCAATACCTAGATCTATCCTTGCTTTTATGCCTAGCTAGGGGCGTTAAACAATAGCGCTTGTTGGGAGGCAACCCAATTTTATTTTTTGTTTTTTTTGTTTTTGTTTCTGTTTAGGAATAAATAATCCATCTACCTTATGTTTATATGTGGTTTTATGTTTTATCTAATGTTTGTGCCAAGTTAAACCTATAGGATCTTCTTGGATAATAGTTATTTGATCTTGCTGTAATTTCCAGAAACTTTCTGTTCACGAAAAAAATTGTTAAAAATCACCAGAACGTGATAAAATAGTTATTCAAATTGCTGCTGATCAATAAACAAATTTCCTAGGTCTTCCAATTTTGGCTGAATTTTTTGAGTTCCAAAAGTTTGCGTTAGTTACTGATTACTACAGACTGTTCTGTTTTTGACAGATTCTGTTTTTCGTGTGTTGTTTGATTATTTTGATGAATCTATGGCTAGTAAAATACTTTATAATCCATAGAGAAGTTGGAATACAGTAGGTTTAACACCAATACGAATAAAGAATGAGTTCATTACAGTACCTTGAAGTGGTCTTTTGTTTTCTTTCACTAACGGAGCTTACGAGATTTCTGTTGAGTTTTGTGTTGTGAAGTTTTCAAGTTTTGGGTGAAATCTTTTGATGGATTATGGAACAAGGAGTGGCAAGAGCCTAAGATTGGGGATGCCCATGGAACCCCCAAGATAATCCAAGGATACCTAAAAGTCAAAGCTTGGGGATGCCCCGGAAGGCATCCCCTCTTTCCTCCACTTCCATCGGTAACTTTACTTGGAGCTATATTTTTATTCACTACATGATATGTGTTTTGCTTGGAGAGTCTTGTATTATTTGAGTCTTTGCTTATTAGTTTACCACAATCATCCTTGCTGTACACACCTTTTGAGAGAGCCATACATGAATTGGAATTTGTTAGAATACTCTATGTGCTTCACTTATATCTTTTGAGCTTCATAGTTTTGCTCTAGTACTTCACTTATATCTTTTAGAGCATGGTGGTGGATTTGTTTTAAAGAAACTATTGATCTCTCATGCTTCACTTAGATTATTTTGAGAGTCTTAAATAGCATGGTAATTTGCTTAAAATAATAATATGCTTGGTATTCAAGATTTGTAAAACTTTCTTTTGAGTGCGTTGAATACTGTGAAAAGTTTGATGCTTGATAATTGTTTTGAGATATGGAGGTGATAATATCAAAGTCGTGCTAGTTGAGTTGTTGTGAATTTGATAAATGCTTGTGTTGAAGTTTGGAAGTCTCGTAGCATGCACGTATGGTAAACATTATGTAACAAATTTGAAACATAAGGTGTTATTTGATTGTCCTCCTTATGAGTGGCGGTCGGGGACGAGCGATTGTCTTTTCCTACCAATCTATCCCCCTAGGAGCATGCGCATAGTGCTTTGGTTTTTGATGGCTTGTAGATTTTTGCAATAAGTATGTGAGTTCTTTATGACTAATGTTGAGTCCATGGATTATATGCACTCTCACCCTTCCATCATTGCTAGCCTCTTGATGCCGTGCATTGCCCTTTCTCACATTGAGAGTTGGTGCAAACTTCACGGTGCATCCAAACCCCGTGATATGATACGCTCTTTCACACATAAACCTCCTTATATCTTCCTCAAAACAGCCACCATACCTACCTATTATGGCATTTCCATAGCCATTCCGAGATATATTGCCATGCAACTTTCGGCCATACCGTTCTTCATGACACATTCATCATTGTCATATTGCTTAGCATGACCATGTAGTTGACATAGTATTTGTGGCAAAGCCACCGTTCATAATTCTTTCATGTCACTCTTGATTCATTGCATATCCCGTTACACCCCAGAGGCATTCATATAGAGTCATACTTTGTTCTAGTATCGAGTTGTAATCATTGAGTTGTAAATAAATAGAAGTGTGATGATCATCATTTTCTAGAGCATTGTCCCAAAAAAAAAGAAAAAAAGAGAGAAAGGCCAAAAGAAAAAAAAAGGCCCAAAAAAAGATAAATAAAAAGGGGCAATGTTACTATCTCTTTTCCACACTTGTTCTTCAAAGTAGCACCATGTTCTTCATATAGCGAGTCTCTTATATTGTGCTTCAAAGTAGCACCATGTTTTTCATATAGAGAGTTTCATATTTTGTCCCTGTCATATACTAGTGGGAATTTTCCATTATAGAACTTTGCTTGTATATTCCAACGATGGGCTTCCTCAAATGCCCTAGGTCTTCATGAGCAAGCAAGTTGGATGCACAACCACTTAGTTTCTTTTGTTGAGCTTTCATACATTTATAGCTCTAGTGCATCCGTGGCATGGCAATCCCTACTCCTTGCATTAACATCAATTGATGGGCATCTCCATAGCCCGTTGATTAGCCTCGTTGATGTAACATCTTCTCCTTTTTTGTCTTCTCCACATAACCCCCATCATTATATTCTATTCCACCCATAGTGCTATGTCCATGGCTCGCGCTCATATATTGCGTGAAAGTTTATAGGTTTGAGATTACTAAAGTATGAAACAATTGCTTGGCTTGTCATCGGGGTTGTGCATGATGAGAACATTCTTGTGTGACAAAAAATGGAGCATGACTAAACTATATTATTTTTTAGGGATGAACTTTCTTTGGCCATGTTATTTTGAGAAGACATAATTGCTTAGTTAGTATGCTTGAAGTATTATTATTTTTATGTCAATATGAACTTTTGTCTTGAATCTTTCGGATCTGAATATTCATACCACAATTAAGAAGAGATACACTGAAATTATGCCAAGTAGCACTCCGCATCAAAAATTCTCTTTTTATCATTTACCTACTCGAGGACGAAGAGGAATTAAGCTTGGGGATGCCTGATACGTCTCCAACGTATCTATAATTTTTGATTGCTCCATGCTATATTATCTATTGTTTTGGACTATATTGGGCTTTATTTTCCACTTTTATATTAATTTTGGGACTAACCTATTAACCGGAGGCCCAACCTGTAATTGCTGTTTTTTGTGCCTATTTCAAAGTGTTTCAAGAAACGGAATATCAAACGGAGTCCAAACGGAATGAAATCTTCGAACGTGATTTTCTCACCAGATAAGATCCAGAGACTTGGACCCTCGGTCAAGAAAGGAGGGAGGCGGCCACGAGGGTGGAGGGCGCGCCTCGCCTCGTGGCCCCCAAGCTCCACCGACGCATTCTTCCTCCTATATATACCTACATACCCCAACAGATCAGATACTGAGCCAAAACCTAATTCCACCGCCGCAACTTTCTCAGATCCACGAGATCCCATCTTGGGGCTGGGCCCGAGTCTACTGAAGGGAATCCACCATGGAGGGCTTCTACATCATCATCATAGCCTCTCCGATGAAGTGTGAGTAGTTTACTTCAGACCTTCAGGTCCATGGTTAGTAGCTAGATGGCCTTTTCTCTCTTTTTGGATCTCAATACAATGTTCTCCCCCTCTCTCGTGGAGATCTATTCGATGTAATCTTCTTTTTGCGGTGTGTTTGTTGAGACCGATGAATTGTGCGTTTATGATCAAGATTATCTATGAGAAATATTTGAATCTTCTCTGAATTCTTTTATTTATGATTGGTTATCTTTGCAAGTCTCTTCGAATTATTTGTTTGGTTTGGCCAACTAGATTGGTAGTTCTTGCAATGGGAGAAGTGCTTAGCTTTGGGTTGAATCTTGCGGTGTCCTTTGCCAGTGACAGTAAGGGCAGCAAGGCACGTATTGTATTGTTGCCATCGAGGATAACAAGATGGGGTATTTATCATATTGCATGAATTTATTCCTCTACATCATGTCATCTTGCTTAAGGCGTTAATCTGTTTTCATTAACTTAATACTCTAGATGCATGCCGGATAGCGGTCGATGAGTGGAGTAATAGTAGTAGATGCAAAGGTGAGTTGGTCTACTTGTCTCGGACGTGATGCCTATATACATGATCATACCTAGATATTCTCATAACTATGCTCAATTCTGTCAATTGCTCAACAGTAATTCGTTCACCCACCGTAAAATACTTGTGCTCTTGAGAGAAGCCACTAGTGAAATCTATGCCCCCCGGGTCTATTTTCATCATATTAATCTTCCTACGGTTTATTATTGCTTTGCTTTTTTTACTTTGCCTTTTATTTTACTTTGCATCTTTATACCAAAAATACCAAAAACATTATCTATCATCTCTATCAGATCTCACTCTCGTAAGTGACCGTGAAGGGATTGACAACCCCTATTCGCGTTGGTTGCGAGGAGTTATTTGCTTTGTGTAGGTACAAGGGACTTGCGCGTGGCCTCCTACTGGATTGATACCTTGGTTCTCAAAAACCAAGGGAAATACTTACGCTACTCTGCTGCATCATCCTCTCATGTGTGGGGAAGACCAACGCAAACTCAAGACGTAGCACGCCATCGTCTCCTCGTCGACCTCCTCCGGGTGGATCCGAGCTGCGTCGTTTGGGCCCCAGTACTTCCACATCGGATTATCACGTGCCTGGAGAGGCTGGATGCGTCGACTGAGGAACACCTCCAGCAAGTCCATACCAGTCATGCCGTCATGGACCAGCTGAACTACCCGTTCGACCAACATCAACACTTCAGCTTTCTCCGCCGGGGTCTCGAGCAATGAAGGGGGTTGCTGGACTCGATCCATGGTGAAGGGAGGAAGACCGGTCGACTGACCAGGAGTCGGGACATCCTTGCAGTAAAACCAACTCGACTGCCATCCCCTAACCGAGTTAGGAAGGGTCATTGCGGGAAAAGCACTCCTACCTCTTGTCTGGATCCCTAAATCCCCACACATCTGGATCACTCGGGTCTTATCGTCAGTCGGATTGGCCTTCTTCACAGACTGAGATCGGCAGGTGAAAATGTGCTTGAAGAGACCCCAGTGCGGTCGACAACCCAAGAAGTTTTCACACAAAGAGATATACGCGGCAATATATGTGATTGTGTTGGGATAAAAATGGTGAAGTTGGGCTCCGAAACAGTTCAAGAAACGTCGGAAAAAAGGATGAGGAGGCAAGGAAAAACCACGATCGACATGAGTGGGGAGGAGGACGCATTTAACCTCCCGCGGCTGCGGCTTGAGTTATTTCCCCGGCAGCATCCCAGATCCAGGAGCAATCAAGCCCCCCGCAGCCAGATCGTCCAGATCTTCCTGCCGAATGGCAGACTGAATCCAGTCCCCCTGGACCCAACCGGGCGGCAGTCCAGACCTCCATGACGATCCCCGGCTCGTCTTCTTGCCCTTCGACTTCGCCGTCGCCGTCGCCTTCTTGGCGCACTCCAGGGCCACCGTCTTGTCCTTCCCCATCGCCGCGGGTTGCTCACGGGTGGGACGGCGGCGTCGAGAGTGGAGAAGGACGCAGCGGAGGGGCAAAGGAGGAAGAAGAGGAATGGAGAGCACTGTGCAAATGTATCGGCCTCAACGCCTTTTATGGGCTAATTTCCGAGTGGCTGGCGCGTGGGCCCGAGCGCTCCTGTCAAATCCCGCAACAGTCATGCGCTCGGTACGTGGCGAAAAAGGTGGCGTGAGAATCGAGGCATCCCTGCCTAATCCATTCTGTTTACTGCGGCGCTTTCCGTCCCGCGTGCTTCTCCAAATTTTGAATCCCGTGAGATCCGGGAATGGCAGCACAACCAATCGCGCCGAAGATTTTATACAGCTCCAACACTCGAAGCACATCAGTATAAGTTCACTCGATGCACTCTGAATGGATCAAGGCGACTGAAGATGAAGTCAAAGGTTCAGCATGGTTCATCGACCCAAGAAAGATGTCTCTGAAGCATAAAAATCGGGTCGGAACCATAGTCAGCCTCTTCCTCACTCGGGCCTCAATCCATTCGGGGGCAAATGACGATGACATGTACCTAGGGTAGGGTAATAGGCCTGACCTAGACACCCTTCCCAAGGACACTGCCCTAGAGTCAAAGACATTCAAAGGACAACAACATCTACCGACTGAAATCACCTCAAAGTGCAACCCACTCGACCAATAATTCCACTCGGATAACCTAATTCCATTCGACCATGTTAGAAACCACTCGGAGTACAGAAGAGCTAAAGTCACTCAGGATGGCAACGGCCAAGCGTTCACTCCGTAGTCTTAATGGTCATTTATATGTCTTTATTGCTAGTGTTAGCAGTAACGCCTCACCTTAATGTACATTGAACTCCTTGTGACGTGGGCTGGTAGAGGTCCTGGCGCACTCTATATAAGTCACCCCCTCCACTGGCAAAAGGGTTCGTACCCCCTGTAACTTCACGCATAATCCATTCGACCGCCTCAAGGCACCGAGACATAGGGCTTTTACTTCCTCTGAGAAGGGCCTGAACTCGTAAATCTTGCGTGCACAACCTCATCGTAGCTAGGATCTTGCCTCTTCTTACATACCCCCTATTCTACTGTCAGACTTAGAACCACGACACCAATGACTCGCGCGCAAAAAAACACGGCATGCTTGTCACACGAATGTAGGAATGTATAAAAGGTTATTTTCCTCGCATTGAACATAACGAGAGGGTGGTGTAGCTGGTTAGCCAGTTCGCTCATCAAACTTGAGGTCTCGGGTTGGATAACTACACTTGAGCATAATTTTGTTTTTGTTCGACTTCTTTCTTCCACCCAATGACAGGTAGGCCCCGCATGACAGAGAGAGAAAGTGATCTGGGGCGGTGCCAGGAGGATTCTTTGACTAGTCAAAATGGATGGATACAGAGCTATATAATCTCGTAGTGACCGTATATCACCTCAACACGTATACGCTGCAGCCTCGGCGCTTGTTTTCTAGGGTTTGCACTCTTCACACTCTCTCTCTAGTATATATATACACGTTGGAGCCTCAGCGCTTGTAGTTGCTCTCTTCACACTCTCTCGCCCTCTCCAGATCTAAACAAGACTTCGTTGGCCTCTCTCCCCTCACTGCTGGTCAAAGAGCCAGCAAGATCCGTCCGTCGGGAAGGGAAGGAGGCTTAACGCTGTCGCCGTTGGTGAAGGAGGGAATCCACCACCGGCGCAGCTGTTCTCTTTCACCCAGCAGCGGCGCGAGAGGGCCTCCGACCCCTTCTTCCTCGCCGCCGTACGTAGTATGGGCCGAACGGCCTCCGGTCGCCCACCGAACCACACCTCAAGAGCCTTAAGGTATAATTTACTTATTCCACATGCATTGCTCTAGCTGCATGTGGGCTTTTCCTGCTTCTGCACTCGAATCTAGGTGTTGGATCAAACTGGAATGTAGTGGGGAAAGTTATATAGCATGAATCTAGGACGTGGTTCAAAGAGGAAAGGAATGAGGGAAAGTAGTGGGGAAAGTTGTATAGCATGTATCTAGGACATGGTTCAAAAAGGAAAGGAAGGGGGGAAAGTAGTGGGGAAAGTTGTATAGCATGAATCTAAGACGTGGTTCAAAGAGGAAAGGAATGGGGGAACGTAGTGGGTAAAGTTGTATAGCATGAATCTAGGACGTAGTTCAAAGAGGAAAGGAAGGGGGGAAAGTACTAGTACAGACTGGCTATCCAGCACCTACATTGGTCGAAAAGGGAAAACAATGACAAACGCAGTACGCACATCTGTAACGAAATGATCTTTTTGTTTCAGGGGACAAGGCTGTAGAGTTTGAGCATGACTAGATTTGCTGCATCCACTGTCCCGTGCAACTCTTTAGATGTTGTTAATCTAAGGTCCTGTTTGGTTAAAAACTCCCTAGTCCCTACCTGCTTGGTTCCAGGGACTAAACATGGACTATAGGTTATTAAATAACATGCTAAAATACCATGTTACCCTTAGTAATGAACTAACAGAGACAAGGTGCGATGCGGGGCAGGGGCAACTGTTGGAAAAATTCCCCAAAAGACTCTCCCTCGGGGTCTTCTTTCTTTAGTCCCAAATGCCCACTTTTAGTCCCTAAAAGTCCCTCCTGTTTGGTTGAGATGGGACTGACATGGACTTTTTTTAGTCACTACACCAAAAGTCCTCGTAAATGTATTAACCCTCTAATAATGTCATTTGGAAAATTGATGCAATGCCACAGTTAAAAGCAAATTACATGTTTAACGAATTTTATTGTTAATATAGTCTCTCTGTTAATATTAATCAATGCCGCCATTTGAGAAATGCTACTGTCTTGCTTTCTTTCCCATTTAGATGAGTTAGATGCTTCTTTTTGTTGGCTTCTGTGTCATCCACCGTTATTGACCACTAGTTGTTTCCTTTGCACCTTTGTGTAAACATGATTATCTACTTCACCTCGTTGCTATTGTGACCTTTTGTTGCATTGCACAAAACACTTTTGTTTTAAGAGTGTTTTGTGCAGTTTAACCAAAATGTCACACCGACAATGTTGCTTGATTGCTTGATCTTAGTGGAAGTGCAGAAGAGGAGATCTTACTTCCTATCCGTGTTGGCAAATTTGGTTCAGATCTTCTTCTTGTGAGTTGTTTGAATTCTGCATCATGAGAGATCGGTACTAGCTTTCTTTCACATGATTGTGCAGTGTGCTTTCATATGTTGTGCTACTTGTATGGTAATGTTGCTTGATTTTAGTGAACTGCACAAATGGAGACAATACTTCCAATCTGTATGTGCACCGTAATATCCCATTGAGGTAAGATAAGGATATTTCACAACTGCTATTGGCAGATTTTGCCATTTTCATTAGAAAATTAATGTCGTTGTTTAGTGCTATACTTGTGCTCCCTAATTAACATGCCAAACTTACATTGAAGGCGAAGCTTGTCTGTTATTGAACCAAGTGATGAGGGGGAAGAACAAGCGGAAGAAAAACAAAAATCAACTCCCGATGCTGTAATGAAGCACTGGAACTGTGTTGACACAAGTAATGATATAGTTTTGCATCTTAATTTATTGCTATGGCTGGAATGACCAATTGTTTTGCCACTGATTTGATGCCACTCTTAGTGTAATATGTAATTATCTCTACTTGTGCAAACAGGGATCTTCTTTGAAGATACCATATATTTTAGTGGAACTGCACAAGAAGATGTTGGAAACATTAAACTAATCGAGGAGTATATAGTAAGCATGGCAACCACAGTAGATAACAATAGATGGTTCCTGAGAAGTGCTTTATCTGTATGCTCTACACAATAAGCCTCCTGACGAAGGTTGGTACTCGCCCACGGATTTCATCCATATGATTGAGCTTTGTCATCTCTATTGGTGTTGTGCTACTGTTTAGATACTTTCATGAGGAAGTGGTATTCTCCTTGAGAAGTGCTTCATCTGTGCTGTTTTAAATATTTCGTTTCCTTTTTTCTGAGCAAACATAGATGCTAACATTTAGTTGTCCTCTTGTCTTTGCACAACATGATCATCTTGCTCTGAAGAAGAATACGGAGTACGTGAAGTGACTAGTTCCGATTATGCCAGGATGAAGAAGCCCTGTCTATCTTCTCATCAGAAGGAGCAGTTGAAGGATGGTTACATTACTCCCCACAATACCAAACTAACTTCAGCTCAGAAGGACTGACACATCTCCATCTTTTTGCTGTGATGCGCAAGTACAATGTTGTTCTAGGATTCTTTCCGTTGAGCTCCATTTTTTTAAAGTGTGCTCTACATGGACCATGTAGGTGCCTGTATAAACTGTCAATTCATAGTACAATTTGCTTTATAGTAATCACTTTTTTTGTATTTGTGCAAACAGGGGTGCTCAGCTTGATTTCAATGGGAACTGCACAAAATGTTTATGAGTACATCGAATCATTCATTTCCACCACAAGAAAGGAGGTGCCGATATGTTCAAGGCGTTCCAACATATAAGGGTGAAATCATACAAGCTACGCGCGAATTTGGTTGATTTTGGTGGAACTGCACAAAAAGAACAGCTGGTTTATTTAGCACGAGGTGCCATGTCAATGTCCAAACTGATGGCAAACCCTGCCCATTCCACAATCGTAGGCATTTGATATTTTGGAATGGGAAAACCTTGTCAAAGTTTGCTCATTGATGCACAAAAACAACAAGCATTTGACATTTTGGAATGGGACAACCTTGTCAAATTTTGCTCATTGATGTTAGCAAGAAGACATGCGTTTGGTATTTTTGAATGGGACGCCCTTTGCTGTCAGCAGCATTGATCTATTTTTCTTTATTCTTTAGTTGTGAAGTAAATATTGGCTCTGACATGTGAATCTATGAGATGCATAATAATCGATTGTTTTGAATGTTCTCTATGAATTGCCAGGCCTGTGCGTTTGATTGCAATGTACAGGAACGCTAAAAAGCAGCTCAAACTCTTTGTACTCCCTCTGTTCCTTTTTACTTCACATATTAGATTTCTTCCAAGTCAGTTGATTTTACATTGTGAATGTTCATACTTTTTTCTAAAATATTGGTCAAAGTAGAGATACTTTAGCTGCAGACAAAACTTGTATGCAGACTAAAAAGGACTGGATGGAGTACATGTGAAACTGCTGCAAAAGAGGTGATCATCCTGGGAATAATCCTTGTAAGTATTGTTTCGCATGTTCATCCAATGCCTGTGATACAAGAATTCGAACTAATCGAACTAGATTCATTCATACACAGTCGGATTTCATATAAACATGCTGGATTTCATTACATTTCATACGTTCTTCAACTAAAATGGGGTGCGCTGGAGGTATAATTAATTAACCAAACCTACCGACCTGTGTCCGGCTGAGCCGAACAGAAGATTATTCTCCAGCTGACTGAGCTTCAATGACTTAACTGCAGGTGCAGTTGCGTAACTGACAAGTGGCCTAGATGCCTATTGGGCCCACGTGTCAGTGACCCAGCTGCACCAGTAGTTAAGTAACTGAAGCAACGTCCTTCTCCAACATAGTTCTCCGACTCCACGTCGCCGCCAAGAAGCTAATCGGCCATCAATGGTCAACCCACCTAGCTTGGCTTCAACCGGAGGGTAGCAGCGGTGGCCTTACTTGGACCCGAGCGGCGGCGACCTATCGTGTTCCACTCCTCCTCGTTTTCTGTGTGGTGCGGCCTCGTTGGCAGCGGTGCGGGGCCTCAGCGGAGCCGGCGATGTCCTCTATCTCATTGCCGGCGGGGCGACGCCTCGGTGGAGCAGGGGAAATCCTCCCCCTCGTTGCCGGCAGGGTGGGGCCTCGGTTGAGCCGGCGATGTCCTCTGCCTCGTTGGCGCCACGGGGCCTCGGCGGAGCAGGGCCTCATCGACGCCAGCGGAGCAGGGACCCGTCGGAGCCGGCATTGTCCTCTGCCTCGTTGTTGGCGGGGCGGGGTCTTGGCGGTGCAGGGCCTTGGCGGAGCCGGCGGTGTCCTCTGCCTCGTTGTTGGTACCGCGGGGCCTCGGCGGAGCAGGGCCTCGTCGACGCCAGCAGAGCGGGGATTCATCTGAGCCGGCATTATCCTTTGCCTCGTTGTTGGCGGGGCGGGGTCTCGGCAGAGTAGGGCCTCACCTCGGTGCCGACGGGGCGGGGCCTCGGCGGAGCCGATAGTGTCCTCTGCCTCGTTGTTGGCGCCGCGGGGCCTCGGCGGAGCAGGGCCTCGTCGACGCCAGCGGAGCGGGGACTCGTCAGAGCCGGCATTGTCCTCTACCTCGTCCTCAGTCTCGCCAAACAGCGACTCGCTCGCTTCATCGCCCTCTTTGTAGGCGGCCGCATCCTCCGCCACCCGCATGCGGTACCGCCAGCGCTCGAGGCGGCCCTTGCGGGCGAAGCGTTACAAGTCGAGCAACACCTCCTACTCCGCCCGCTCCACGGTGATCTGCTCCTCCGCCTGCAGGTGCTCCTGGAGGAGATGGTGGTCGTAGGCGGCGTCGCCCTGCGCCTCCCGGAACTGCTCCTGACGCTTCTGCCTCACCATGTCCATGTATTGGGCATGGGCCTCGCCGATGGTCATGGTGCAATGCACCGACGAGGATGGCGCGGAGGAGGGGGTTGGCGACGGATCATCGACTACCATGTTCTCCATTGGGAAGTCGTCGTCCTCCGGCTGCCTGCCGGCCAGGCAGTCGGCAGCAATGGCTGCTATCTCCTTGTGGTCCGTCATCAGCCCGTCCTAAAGAGCGCTGGAGCGCGAGGAAGCCATGGTGGGCAGTAGTGGTGTGGATAGGAGAAAAGGGAACGGAGGCGGATGACTGCGGCTATGGCCGGCGCAGCAGCTTATATAGCAACGGTGGGCGGCGGCGGGACGGATGTGTGGCGCCAGAGTACCCGCCTCGACCACCGCGTATCATTAATGTGGGCGGCAGACGGACGGACGACACTTGTGTCATTTGAAGGCGGAGCAATCGCCTGCACCGGGAAGCGAGGTGGGCGGCGCTGACCGTTTCGGGCGGAAAGATGCTGGCGAGGGAGGCGGTCTCGATGGGCCAGGGCAGTCGGACTCGTGCTTGGCAGCGGGTCGGTCCAGCAGCAGGACATGCTGGCTCGCCAGCGAGCTCGCCGAGATGAGCAACGACAATCAGACGATGGATGTAGCTTCCGACCAGGAGCCGACGCCACTGTCCAAGCCGATTCATGTCGTGTTCACCATAGAGCAGGTGCGGCCGCACTTTGACGCCCTAATGGTGGAAGAGCTACCAGCACAGGAGGACCTGTGCTGCAACCTCCGTCTCGTCAACGAGCACAGGTGAACAAGCGAATGACAATGCCGTCGCGGACATGTGGCCCTATGATCCTGGCTTCCCGAATGAGCAGCGGGCGTTGTATCAGACCATCCGTAGGGCCCGCGAGGCCCTCTTTGTCGTCCTTTGAGTTGTTGCGCTCACCGTGGCGCCGCCATCTCACGTTGTCAACATGGTCAACAGACATGAGGAATGAGGAGATGACTTTACTTGGAGAGGATGATAGTGGGGACCCACCAGGGCCATAGCCGCACGTCCGCAAGTGCCTCCTTATTATATACTACAACTGTAATTTTTTTTGCTTCCTCCTGGTTTCCTGACATCACGGTCCCACACCATTGTCAACCTATGTATTCAATAAACGAGAGAATTGCGCAAGGAGCGGCCGACAGCTGGGACCGAGTAGCTCGAGCAGTATTTGTGTTTTTGAGGTGTGAGCACTGTAGAGTTTTTCTTGAGCGATGTTTTCGTATTTTCTTGAGACAAGAGCGATGTTTTCGTTGTTGTTCAGAGGAGAGCAGGGTATTAACTGGGCGGGCTGTGGCCCGTCTAGCCAAGGCCAAATATCCAGCCCAGATATTAATTTTTTTCAAGCTGAAAATGGCTAGCCCAGCTATATTTTTTTGAGGAATACCCACGCAAGGTCAACTTGTTATTCTCCGTCCTGCTGGGCTGCATTAGGCTTAACAAGAAAATGGGCTTTAAGAAATAATAAATGGGATGTAATTATAAAAACTAGGCTGTAACTATAAAAAATGCACCAAACACGTAATTAGTTTATATAATATTATTTTTGGATTTTGAAAATTTTAATTTCATTAATTGTTGCGCGCGCAATGTTTCGTTGGATTTTTACGTAAGACAAGTTTATATTAAAATTGTATTTAATCTGATTAGAAATATAGGGACAAAAATATTTTGGATCCCATCAAAATATGGGAAATTTTATTGAATTCTGTTTTGAACGGTTCGTTGAAATTATTAATTGTTTCCTAGCTAGAAAATGGGTTGTACTTTTAACAAACTGTAAATAGGGTGTAGTAAATTCCATTAGAATTCAAAAATGGGTTGTACATTCTTACAAATCTCAAATGGGCTATAAGTTCTCTCCCACACACTTGTGGGCCTACTAAGTTGACGCATCCCATAAAAACAATTTGATGCGTATGCGAGGCTTTATCAACTTATAGTCCACACACGGGTCAAGCAACAGTGGTTGTTGGATGTCCATCCAATGGATGTCGGGCTTCTTCTTCAATCTAGGATATTCTAACTTCACCCACTCAAAAAATGATTCCTCCCTCTGACATCTGGGGCACACCGTTTCAGAGGCTGACCTATGGGCCTACTAAGTTGACGCGTACCAAGGACTTTGTCAACTTAGTCAATGTAAACGATTCTAGCTGCAGTGACCGTACGATGTCCATCCAACGGCCGTCGTGCTTCTTCAACCTCTGATCTTCTTGCTCCAGCCGCGCAAAGCAGCGCCGGTCGTGTTGCTCGCTTCCTGCCTCCCGTGGCCGGGTCAGGTGCCGCTGGAGGCCTCACAGCCCCCTACTACTCCCACCGCTGGCCAGGCCCTGTGGCGACGGCAGCCTCACACCGCAACCGAACCAGTGAACCCTCATACTCCTCTCTGCATGGGCATCCACTGCCGCGTCTTCCCCGGCTCCGCGTCGTTCCCTTCCTAGGCCTCGCCGTCGTCCATCGCCTTGGTGCTCTCGGCGCGGCGTGGTCAATGTGGTCAACGAACGAATTCCATTGGAAGAGTACTATACGTGGAGAGGCTGACAGCTGGGTCCATGGCCGCAGCAAGGAAGTGCCTCCTTATTATGCGGAAAATAATGATTCCTCCACCTGACAGCAGGGACCCATCGGACGGGCCACCTTATTTCGCAAAAAAAATTGTTTCCTCCCCTGACTGCTAGGACCCACCAGCTACATCTTCGCACACAATGAAGTGCGTCCATATTACGGGCAAAAAAAATGATTCGCCCCCCTGACTGCTGGGACCCACCAGCGACATCTTTGCACGCAAGGAAGTGATCGATACCGGGACCCACCTGGTCGAAGCGCACGTGGCGTTGTTATTCTGGTCGCGAACGGTACGTACATACCGGTCGATGTAGAGGCGCCGCACGCGGTCATAGTAGAGGCGCCGCACGTAGCATGTACACGCACGCATCGCCGTGGTGCAAGAAAGAAAATATGGCCATGTACGTACATACGGGCGGGGTCTCAAACACCTACTCGCGCATACGTACGGCCAGGGCTCGTGTACATGGCTGGGTCGGAACGGAGAAGCTGTGCCATCGTCGTGTTCATGGGGAGGCAACCGGCTGGGTCGGAAGTCGAAACAGAATGCATCGTCGTGTTCATCGGGAGCCAACCGGCTTGGACGGAACATGCGATGGAAACGAGGCCTGGCATACCACAGAACAGAGGAAACGGCCTTGTGTTCGACCGGCCACGGTCGAAACGGGATCATGTTCATCGGGACGGGTCCGCGCATCGCAAAACGGTCAAACGGGTCCCGTTGATCGAGGGGTGTATGCATCGCAAAACGGAGGAAACAAACTTGTGTTGGAGCGCTACGATCGAATCGTGGGTCCTCTTCATCGGGAGGGGTGTGGCGTACCGCAAAACGAGACTCCACGGGATGTTGTTCATCTCCACCATCAACCTCCTCCAGCCTCCACGGGCTACTGTTACTCCACCGTCGACCTCCTCCAGCCTCCACCTGCGACTGTTCATCCACAGGCTCCTGTTCATCCAGCCTCCACCGCGCGATCCTTCACTGGCTACTGTTCAACCAGCCCTCTCCACGGGGTCCTGTTCAACCACCCCTCCACGGGCTACTGTTCATCCAGCCCTCCACCGCCATCGCTCAACCAGCCCTCCACCGCCATCGCTCAACCAGCCCTCAACGGGGTCTTGTTCATCCAGCCCTCCACGGGATCCTGTTCATCCACCGGCTCGATCGACCGGTGTACTGTTCATCCAGCGGCAACAGCCTCTACTACCACGGGGTCCTGTTCATCCAAACCCCCTCAACAACGCTCACTGTTCATCCAGGGAAGGAGGCAACAGTGTTCGATCGGCTTCAGTTAGTAGCAGTAGCGAAGGAATCACTCGGGTTCAGTTAACCGCAAGGGATCGATCGATCGCTCGGCTTCAGTAACGCGTAGCCTGCAGTGCAGTCGCTCAAGTTTAGTTAGAGCCCAACGCCTCGCTCGGGTTCAGTTAGAGCCCAACGCCTCGCACACACGAGCGTATGTATGAGAGAAACGCGCATCGCTCGGCCCCTGACCACCCACCGTAACTGGGAAATCCCCGATATTTTCCTCGCCTTCGCTTCTACCATGGTTTTTTTCCGTCATGGACGGCCCAAAGAATGTCATCCAGCTGCGTCTCCGGTCCGCCCAGGACGAAAAGTCCATTTTCTGTCATGATTTTTTGTCATAGAAGTAGGACCCCACCACATCTATGTGTTGGGGAACGTAGTAATTTCAAAAAAATTCCTACGCACAAGCAAAATCATGGTGATGCATAGCAATGAGAGGGTAGAGTGTCGCTTCACGACTCTCAGAGATGATACGTCTCCAACGTATCTATAATTTTGATTGCTCCATGCTATATTATCTATTGTTTTGGACAATATTGGGCTTTATTTTCCACTTTCATATTATTTTTGGGACTAACCTATTAACCGGAGGCCCAGCCTGTAATTGCTGCTTTCTTTGCCTATTTCGTAGTTTCAAGAAACGGAATATCAAACGGAGTCCAAATGGAATGAAACCTTCGGGAACGTGATTTTCTCACCGAACGTGATCCAGCAGACTTGGACCCTAAGTCAAGGAAGCTTCAAGGAGGGCATGAGGTAGGGGGCGCGCCCACCCCCAGGGCGCGCCCTCCACCCTCGTGGGCCCCACGTTGCTCCACCGACATACTTCTTCCTCCTATATATACCTACGTACCCCAAACGATCAGATACGGAGCCAAAAACCTAATTCCACCGCCGAAACCTTCTATACCCACGAGATCCCATCTTGGGGCTTGTTCCGGAGCTCCGCCGGAGGGAGCATTCACCATGGAGGGCTTCTACATCATCACCATTGCCCCTCCGATGAAGTGTGAGTAGTTTACCTCAGACCTTCGGGTCCATAGTTAGTATCTAGATGGCTTCTTCTCTCTTTTTGGATCTCAATTCAATGTTCTCCCCCTCTCTTGTGGAGATCTATTCGATGTAATCTTCTTTTTGCGGTGTGTTTGTTGAGACCGACGAATTGTGGGTTTATGATAAGATTATCTATCAACAATATTTGAATCTTCTCTGAATTCTTTTATGTATGATTGGTTATCTTTGCAAGTCTCTTCGAATTATCAGTTTGGTTTGGCCTACTAGATTGGTTTTTCTTGCAATGGGAGAAGTGCTTAGCTTTGGGTTCAATCTTGCGGTGTCCTTTCCAAAGGATGTTAGGGCAACAAGGCACGTATTGTATTGTTGCCATCGAGGATAACAAGATGGGGTTTTAATCATATTGCATGAATTTATCCCTCTACATCATGTCATCTTGCTTAAGGCGTTACTCAATTTTCTTGAACTTAATACTCTAGATGCATGCTGGATAGCGGTTGATGAGTGGAGTAATAGTAGTAGATGCAGGTAGGAGTCGGTCTACTTGTCTCGGACGTGATGCCTATATATATGATCATACCTAGATATTCTCATAACTATGCTCAATTCTGTCAATTGCTCAATAGTAATTCGTTCACCCACCGTAGAATACTTATGCTCTTGAGAGAAGCCACTAGTGAAACCTATGGCCCCCGGGTCTATCTCCATCATATTAATCTTCCATCACTTTATTTATTTCCTTTGCTTTTTTACTTTTCTTTTATTTTACTGATACGTCTCCGTCGTATCTACTTTTCCAAACACTTTTGCCCTTGTTTTGGACTCTAACTTGTATGATTTGAATGGAACTAACCCGGACTGACGTTGTTTTCATCAGAATTGCCAGGATGTTGTTTTATGTGCAGAAAACATAAGTTCTCAGAATGACCTGAAACTCCACGGAATATCTTAGAAAATCCTCGCCAAAGATGAAGACCAGGGGGCCCACACCCTGTCCTCGAGGGTGGGGGGCGCGACCCCCTACCTCGTGGGCCCCCTGGACACCTTCCGACGCCAACTCCAACTCCATATATTGGCTTTCGGGGAGAAACAAATCAGAGAGAAAGTTTCATCGCGTTTCACGACACGGAGCCGCCGCCAAGCCCTAATCTCTCTCGGGAGGGCTGACACGAGTCCGCTCGGGCTCCGGAGAGGGGATTCGTCAGCCGTCGTCGTTATCATCAACCATCCTCCATCACCAATTTCATGATGCTCACCGCCGTGCGTGAGTAATTCCATCATAGGCTTGTTGGACGGTGATGGGTTGGATGAGATTTATCATGTAATCGAGTTAGTTTTGTTAGGGTTTGATCCCTAGTATCCACTATGTTCTGAGATTGATGTTGCTATGACTTTGCTATGCTTAATGCTTGTCACTAGGGCTCGAGTGCCATGATTTCAGATCTGAACCTATTACGTTGAATATATGTGTGTTCTTGATCCTATCTTGCAAGTCTATAGTCACCTACTATGTGTTATGATTCGGCAAACCCGAAATGACAATAATCGGGACCACTCCCGGTGATGACCATAGTTTGAGGAGTTCATGTATTCACTATGTGCTAATGCTTTGTTCCGGTTCTCTATTAAAAGGAGGCCTTAATATCCCTTAGTTTCCAAAATAGGACCCCGCTGCCACGGGAGGGTAGGACAAAAGATGTCATGCAAGTTCTTTTCCATAAGTACGTATGACTATATACGGAATACATGCCTACATTACATTGATGAATTGGAGCTAGTTCTGTGTCACCCTATGTTATGATCATATACATGACGAACCGCATCCGGCATAAATATCCATCAACTGTTCCGGTGCCTCTGAGCTTTCCATATCTTGGTCTTCTCTTATTTACTTTCCCGCCTCCCATCTATACAATCACTACAAAATACCAAAAACATTACTTTTGCTGTCTTTACTTTTGTTACCGTTACCACAACTATCATATTACTTTGCTACTAAACACTTTGCTGCAGATACTAAGTTTCCAGGTGTGGTTGAATTGACAACTCAACTGCTAATACTTGAGAATATTCTTTGGCTCCCCTTGTGTCGAATCAATAAATTTGCGTTGAATACTCTACCCTCGAAAACTGTTGCGATCCCCTATACTTGTGGGTTATCAAGACCTTTTTCTGGCGCCCGTTCGGGAGCATAGCTCTATTCTTTGAGTCACTTGGGATTTATATCTACTGGACACTATGAAGAACTTGAGAGACCCTAAGACAAAAATTTATCCCTCAACTACGAGGGGAGGTATGGAACTGCCATCTAGCTCTGCACTTGAGTCACCTTCTGTTATGAGTAAGCTAGTGACACCTAAACTTGCTTCTGCTATTCGTTCCGATATGTCGCATGTTATTGATGATGCCACTTCTGCTATGCATGATACTTATGATGAAACTACTTCTATGCTTGATACCACTATGTCCCTTGGTGAATTTCTAGATGAACAAATTGGTAGGGTTGAATAGAAAGAAATTATTGAACCTGAATACGATGATGAAAGTGATGATGAAAATATGCCTGCTATTGCTGAGGGTTATCTTTTTGATGTTGAATCTTGTGCAGCTATTTTTGCTTGTAAGGATAGATATGAACTTAAGAGGCTGCTAGTTAAATGGAGTAAAGAATCCCTTAGAGACAGAATGAAACCTGGCCCTGCTTTTGCTACTTCACCTATTTGTGTTCCCGATAAGGATTATGAATTCTCTGTTGATCATGCTATAATTACTTTGGTTGAATCTGATCCTTTTTATGGCTATGAATCTGAAACTGTTGTGGCACATCTTACCAAGTTAAATGATATAGCTGCCCTGTTTACTAATGATGAGAGACCGCGCTACTTTTATATACTCAAAATATTTCCGTTCTCATTAAAGGGTGATGCTAAGCTATGGTTTAATTCTCTTGATCCTGGTTGTGTGCGTAGTCCCCTGTGATATGATTTATTACTTCTCTGCTAAATATTTCCCTGCTCATAAGAAACAAGCTGCCTTGAGGGAAATATACAACTTTGTGCAAATTAAAGAAGAGAGTCTCCCACAAGCTTGTGGGAGGCTTCTCAAGTTACTTAAAGCTTTGCCTGATCATCCTCTTAAGAAACCTGAAATACTTGATATCTTTTATAATGGACTAACCGATGCTTCCAGAGATTACCTGGATAGTTGTGCTGGTTCTCTTTTCGGGGAAAGAACACCGGATGAAGCTGAAATTCTATTGAATAATATGTTGACAAATGAAAATAATTGGGCACCTCCTGAGCCAGCTCCAGAGCCACCATCGAGCCTATTCCTATACCAACTCCGAAGAAGAGAGGTGTTCTATTTCTCAGTCCTGAAGATATGCAAGAGGTAGAGAAATCTATGAAAGAAAAAGGTATTAAAGCTGAAGATGTTAAGAATTTACCTCCTATTGAAGAAATACATGGTCTTGATTTACCGCCTGTTGAAGAAGTATATGATCTCAATTCCTTATTCACTGAAGAACCTCCTGATCCCGATATCCCGACCACGGTAGTAAAGGTAAATTCTCTCTATAGATATGATAAAGTGAAGTCCCTCCTACTAAAATTTCTAGTCAAGGCTTGGATGAGTTTGATAACTTTATGTTTAAGCAAGACGACTTCAATGCTTATTTTGGTAGACAATTAAAACAAGATGCTTATATGATTAAACGCTTGGGTGATTATATGGCTAATATTAGAGGTGAACTTAAACTTGTTAGAAAACATGCTTCTGTGGTTACCACTCAAGTAGAACAAGTACTAAAAGCTTATAAAGAAGTGCTTGATGAAATGAATAGTAAGAAAAATGATTATGCTGCCAGAGTGGCTACTAGAACTGGTAGAATGACTCAGGAACCTTTGTATCCTGAAGGCCACCCTAAGAGAATCGGGCAAGATTCTCAGAGAAATAATATTGATGTACCTAGTTCTTCTAAAAGGAAGAAAAAGAAAAATGATAGGACTGTGCAAACTTCTAGTGAACCTATTGCTGAACCACCTAAAAATCCAAATGATATATCTATGTCTGATGCTGAAACACAATCTGGTAATGAACATGAACCTAGTGAAAATGTTAATGATGATGTTCATGATGATGCTCATGATGATGCTTAACCTAGTAATGATAATGATGTAGAAGTTGAACCTGCTGTTGATCTTGATAACCCACAATCAAAGAATCAACGTTATGATAAGAGAGACTTCGTTGCTAGGAAACATGGTAAAGAAAGGGAACCATGGGTTCAGAAACCCATGCCTTTTCCTCCGAGACCGTCCAAGAAAAGGATGATGAGGATTTTGAGCGCTTTGCTGAAATGATTAGACCTATCTTTTTGCGTATGCGATTGACTGATGTGCTCAAAACAAATCCTTATGCTAAATATATGAAGGATATCATTACCAATAAAAGAAAGATACCGGAAGCTAAAATTTCCACCATGCTTGCTAACTATACTTTTAAGGGTGGAATACCAAAGAAATTATGTTAAAACTGCTTTATGTGATCTTGGAGCCGGTGTTAGTGTTATGCCTCTCTCTTTATATCGTAGACTTGACTTGAATAAGTGGACACCTACTGAAATATCTTTGCAAATGGCTGATAAATCAACTGCTATACCTGTCGGTATTTGTGAGGATGTGTCTGTTGTGGTTGCAAATGTTACTATCTTAACGGACTTTGTTATTCTTGATATTCCCGAGGACGATAGTATGCCTATTATTCTTGGAAGACCTTTCCTTAATACTGCAGGGGCTGTTATTGATTGCAACAAAGGCAATGCCACTTTTCATGTTAATGGTAATGAGCATACGGTACACTTTCTGAGGAAACAACCTCAAGTTTATAGTATCAACTCTATTGGAAAAATTCCATCGATTATACTTGGAGGTTTTGAATTTCCTCTCCCTACTGTCAAGAAGAAATATGATATACTTATTATTGGGGATGTCCATATCCCCGTTGAGGTAACATAGTGTTATTCGAAATTTCTCCGGTTCCATGTCAATCGGAATGAGTTTGTTAACAAGACTTGATCAACCTTGTTAGTGGATTCCTTTTGATGAGCATGAGACGGATGAAACTAGAAGGCACAACCTTCTGTACCCTCTTTATATTTTCTGTTATTTAGTAGAAATAAAGTAAAAATAGTATTTTTTTGTCTGTTTCTTGATTTATCGGTGCAATATAAAAATATCCCGAAAATAAAAGTCCTTAGAATGCCATGCCAATTTAATATGATTTTTTCGGGAATATTTGAGGATTTATACTGCAGAAATCACCGCGGGGGGAGCTGCCACCTGGCCACGAGGGTGGAGGGCGCGCCCCCTGCCTCGTGGGCCCACGGTGGCCCTCCTCCACTTATCCCTGCACCCATCTTCTTCCTCTGCCTCACACAAACCCGAAAAACCAACTCAAGCACGAGTTCTAGCCACCTTTGCTGTGATTTTCGATCTCCTTGCTCAAAGCACCTCTCGCAAAACTGCTTGGGGAGATTGTTCCTTGGTATGTGACTCCTCCATTGGTCCAATTAGTTTTTGTTCTAGTGCTTTATTCTTTGCAAATTTGTGCTGCATAGGTGACCATGTTCTTGAGCTTGCATGTCAAATTTATATGGTTCCAAGTAGTTCTAATGCTTGATATAGGCTCTAGGCACTTGTAGGAGTAGTTGCTATCAATTTTATTGAAGTTGGTTCACTTTTATTTGAAATTACTAAAAATTTCAGAATTATTTTTCAGAGAAAACAATATGTTTAGGAAGATGTTCCAAGGTGGTTCTTCAAGGAAGCAAGGTCCTAGGCTTGCAATGCGTGATGCTGACGAGGAACCACTAAGAGACGCTTCTGTGAGGCCCTGTGAATGGCCTTCGGAAACTTTTATGAATCAAGCGGGAATCAAAGAAGAATTTAGCGCATATTTGCGTAATGCCGGTCTTGAGGACTTTGAAGTGACAAATGCCCCCAAAGATCATGATATCACAAGTTCATTTGTGAGGAGGTTTGAGTTTTCATCTTCGCGTAATTCTCCTTCACCATGTTTGACCTTTATGACAAATCTTATACCATGGACTTAGAGGATTTCACTTTTGCTTGCAAACTTCCATCTTGGGGTAGTGTCAGGGATCCCCCTAAATCTGAATATAGAGACTTCCTTGCTACAATAACTGTGGGGGAATCTAGAGATATAACACAAGCCACTATAGGGAGCATTCACTTTCCTGCTATACATTATTTTGCTCTCTTCATAGGTAGATGCATAAATGCTAAGGACGAAGCATGTCACATGTGTGCCCCTGATCTCAGCATTCTCAGAAGTGCTGTGTTAGGAGACTAATCTTATCATATGGGAGCCATTGTAGCTCGTAGGTTGCATCATAATAGACATAATGGAGATTTCTTTGGAGGAATTTATGCAACCCTCTTAGCTAATTTTCTTGAGATAGACATTCGTGAGGGTGATATGGAGTTACCCCCTACTTATTTAGATTTTGATTCTATGGTTTCCCACCAGTTTGTTGAGAGGACTGAACCGCCTCTCTAGTATCGACTAATCTTTAACAAACGGCATGTTGTCCATATTTCTCTTCCTGCTCCTGCCTTCTTTGATTCTCAGACAAAAGGAAGATACATTATTACCAGGGAGGAGGCAGATGAGTACGAGAGGAGAGCGGAGGCGGCTCGACGCCACGCTGCAGCTCAGGAGGCGATAGCCGCTGCATCACAGTACGACCCCAGCTACACCTACGGGTATCCGCCAGGCTATCCCTGGCAATAGACCAACTTAGGCCAAAAGCCTAAGCTTGGGGGAGTACGTATTTCTCACCGACATTACATTTATGTTCACACACACTCATTTCTAGATGTTGGTGCTTATATTCTTTCACTGTAATATCCATGCTAGTTTATTTCTTTTTCCTGCTTTCTTCTTGTGTGTTTAATAAACCTTAGAAAAACCAAAAAAATTAGTAGTAGTTTATTTTTCCTGCTGTAGTAGTAATTAAAAAAGAAAACCCAAAAATATTTCCCGTTCTTCTTTTTGCTTGTTGGGAGCTTTCCCGTGTAAATAGTTTTTATTTCTTTTCTTTTCTTTGGGGGTCAGTAGGAGAAGACCATGATTAAATTGTTGAAGTGGCTCTTATATGCATCATTGTTGATTTAACCAAGAGCCCATATTTCCTTGTCTTCTCTTGTTTATTGAATGCTCGCAGATTCCAGCTTAGTCCAATGCACATGCACTCTTATTATTATTCACACGGTTCGGTCATGCAAGTGAAAGGCAATTATGATGATATACGATGGACTGACTGAGATGGGAAAAACTGGTATGAACTCGACCTCTTTTGTTTTTGTAAATATGACGAGTCCGTCGTTCCTGATTCAGCTTATTATGAATAAACATGTTTGCAATGACAATTAGAGATCATAGTTGCTCGTGCCATGCTTGATTAGCTATGAGTTATAATGGTTTACCTTGTGCGCCAACATGCTATTAAAATGGTTGTGATGTGGTATGATGGGGTGGTATCCTCCTTTGGATGATTTAAGTGACTCGACTTGGCACATGTTCATGCATGTAGTTGAAACAAATCAACATAGCCTTCACGATATTTATGTTCATGGTGGATTATATCCTAGTCATGCTTGTATTCAATGTTTATTAATTTTAATGCATGTTCATGACTGTTGTCGCTCTCTAGTTGGTCGCTTCCCAGTCTTTTGCTAGCATTCACTTGTACTAACCGGGAATAATGCTTGTGCATCCAATCCCTTAAACCCCAAAGTTATTCCACATGAGTCCACCATACCTTCCTATATGCGGTATCTACCTGCCGTTCCAAGTAAATTTGTATGTGCCAAACTCTAAACCTTCAAATAAATATTCTGTTTTGCATGCTCGAATAGCATATATATCAACTACGGCTACCCTTATCTTCCGTGTTAGGCGGGTTATTCTCAAGAAGAGTGGACTCCACTCCTCACTCATGAGAAATGGCTGGTCACCGGGATGCCCAGTCCCATGCTTTATGCAAACTAAATCAAAATAATTGCAAACAAAACTCCCCCTGGGACCCATTGAATGTTGGAGGCACTTGTTGTTTCGAGCAAGCCATGGATTGATGCTTGTGGAGGAGGGGGAGTATAAACTTTACCATTCTGTTTGGGAACCGCCTATAGTTTGTTTAGCATGGAAGATATCGTCATCTCTTAGTTGTTATGTTGACAATGAAAGTATGCCGCTCAAAATATAATTTATCTCTATTTCAAAACCGAGCTCTGGCACCTCTACAAATCCCTGCTTCCTCTGCGAAGGGCCTATCTATTTACTTTTATGTTGAGTCATCACCCTCTTATTAAAAGCACTAGCTGGAGAGCACAGCTGTCATTTGCATTCATTACAATTAATTTATATCGGGTATGACTATGATTGGATCTCTTTTACCATGAATTACAATGTCTAGTCATTCCTTGATCTTTGAAGGTGCTCTGCATTTATGTTTTGCGGTCTCAGAAAGGGCTAGCGAGATACCATCTTGTTATATCATATTATGATTATTTTGAGAAAGTGTTGTCATCCGAGATTTATTATTATGGCTTGCTAGCTGATTATGTTATTGATATGAGTAAACATGAGACCTAGGAGTTATTGCAAATGTGGTTAGTTATGATCTTTGCCGAAAACCTGAATGTTTGGCTTGACATAGGTACAACAACAAGAGCAAACAGAGTTTGTAAAAGTTTTTCTTTTTCTCTTTCGGTTTGTCAACTGAATTGCTTGAGGACAAGCAAGGGTTTAAGCTTAGGGGAGTTGATACGTCTCCGTCAGATCTACTTTTCCAAACACTTTTGCCCTTGTTTTGGACTCTAACTTGTATGATTTGAATGGAACTAACCCGGATCGACGCTGTTTTCAAAGATAATTGCCATGATGCTATTTTATGTGCAGAAAACAAAAGTTCTCGGAATGACCTGAAACTCCACGGAATATCTTAGAATAAATAATAAAAAATACTCGCCAAAGATGAAGACCAGGGGGCCCACACCCTGTCCACGAGGGTGGGGGGCGCGCCCCCCTACCTCGTGGGCCCCCTGGACACCTTCTGACGCCAACTCCAACTCCATATATTGGCTTTCGGGGAGAAAAAAAATCAGAGAGAAAGTTTCATCGCGTTTCATGACACGGAGCCGCTGCCAAGCCCTAATCTCTCTCGGGAGGGCTGATCTGGAGTCCGTTCGGGGCTCCGGAGAGGGGGATTCGTCGCCGTCGTCATCCTCAACCATCCTCCATCACCAATTTCATGATGCTCACCGCCGTGCGTGAGTAATTCCATCGTAGGCTTGCTGGACGGTGATGGGGTTGGATGACATTTATCATGTAAACGAGTTAGTTTTGTTAGGGTTTGATCCCTAGTATCCACTATGTTCTGAGATTGATGTTGCTATGACTTTGCTATGCTTAATGCTTGTCACTAGGGCCCGAGTGCCATGATTTCAGATCTGAACCTATTATGTTTTCATGAATATATGTGTGTTCTTGATCCTATCTTGCAAGTCTATAGTCACCTACTATGTGTTATGATCCGCAACCCAAGTGACAATAATCGGGACCACTCGCGGTGATGACTATAGTTTGAGGAGTTCATGTATTCACTATGTGCTAATGCTTTGTTCCGATTCTCTATTAAAAGAAGGCCTTAATATCCCTTAGTTTCCAATAGGACCCCGCTGCCACGGGAGGGTAGGACAAAAGATGTCATGCAAGTTATATTCCATAAGGACGTATGACTATATACAGAATACATGCCTACATTACATTGATGAATTGGAGCTAGTTCTGTGTCACCCTATGTTATGACTGTTACATGACGAACCGCATCCGACATAATTGTCCATCACTGATCCGGTGCCTACGAGCTATCCATATACTGGTCTTCGCTTATTTACTTTCCCGCTTCTACTGTTACAATCACTACAAAATACCAAAAACATTACTTTTGCTGTCTTTACTTTTGTTTTCATTACCACCACTATCATATTACTTTGCTACTAAACATTTTGCTGCAGATACTAAGTTTCCAGCTGTGGTTCAATTGACAACTCAGCTGCTAATACTTGAGAATATTCTTTGGCTCCCCTTGTGTCGAATCAATAAATTTGGGTTGAATACTCTACCCTCAAAAACTGTTGCGATCCCTTATACTTGTGGGTTATCAGTTACTTTGCATCTTTATCATAAAAATACCAAAAATATTATCTATCATCTCTATCAAATCTCACTCTCGTACCGTGAAGGGATTGACAACCCCTAACCGCGTTGGTTGCGAGGAGTTATTTGCTTTGTGTAGGTATGAGGGACTCTCGCGTGTAGCCTCCTACTGGATTGATACCTTGGTTCTAAAAAACCGAGGGAAATACTTACGCTACTTTGCTGCATCATCCTTTCCTCTTCAATGAAATCCAACACAGTGCTCAAGAGGTAGCAGTAGACCGTAAGCGGAAGCGTTATAACAACGTGGTTGATGTAGTCGTACGTCTTCACGATCGACCGATCCTCAGCACCGAACGTACGGCACCTCCGCGTTCAGCACACGTTCAGCTTGGTGACGTCCCGCGAACTCACGATCCAGTAGAGCTTCTGGGAAGAGCTTTGTCAGCACGACGGCGTGGTGACGGTGATGATGATGCTACCGACGCAGGGCTTTGCCTAAGCACCACTATGATATGACCGAGGTGGATTATGGTGGAGGGGTGCACCGCACACGGCTAAGAGATCAATGATAAATTGTTGTGTCTTGGGGTGCCCCCCCGCCCCCGTATATAAAGGAGCTAGGGGGGAGGCGGCCGACCAGGAGGAGGGCGCGCCAAGGGGGGAGTCCTACTCCCACCGGGAGTAGGACTCCTCCTTTCCTAGTAGGAGTAGGAGAAGGGGAAGGAGGAGAGAGAGGGGAAGGAAAGGGGGGCGCCGCCCCCCTCCTTGTCCAATTCGGACTAGAGGGGGAGGGGCGCGCAGCCTGCCCTGGCCGCGCCTCCTCTTCTCCACCAAGGCCCAATAGGCCCATTATACTCCCCGGGGGGTTCCGGTAACCCCCCAGTACTCCGGTATATGTCTGATACCTCCCGAAACACTTCCGGTGTCCGAACATAGTCGTCCAATATATTGATCTTTACATCTCGACCATTTCGAGACTCCTCGTGATTACCATGATCATATCCGTGACTCCGAACTATCTTTGGTACATCAAAACACTAAAACTCATAATACCGATCATCACAGAACTTTAAGCGTGCGGACCCTACGGGTTCGAGAACTATGTAGACATGACTGAGACATGTCTCCAGTCAATAAAAATAGCAGAACCTGGATGCTCATATTAGTTCCTACATATTCTACGAACATCTTTATCGATCAAACTGCATAACAACATACGTTGTTCCCTTTGTCATCGGTATGTTACTTGCCCGAGATTCGATCATCGGTATCTTAATACCTAGCTCAATCTCGTTACCGGCAAGTCTCTTTATTCGTTTCGTAATGCATCATCTCATAACTAACTTATTAGTCACATTGCTTGCAAGGCTTATTGTGATGTGCATCACCGAGAGGGCCCAGAGATACCTCTCTGACAATCGGAGTGACAAATCCTAATCTCGATCTATGCCAACTCAACAAACACCATCGGAGACACCTGTAGAACACCTTTATAATCACCCAGATACGCTGTGACGTTTGGTAGCACACAAAGTGTTCTTCCGGTATTCGGGAGTTGCATAATCTCATAGTCACAGGAACATGTATAAGTCATGAAGAAAGCAATAGCAGTAAACTAAACGATGAAGTGCTAAGCTAACGGAATGGGTCAAGTCAATCACACCATTCTCCTAATGATGTGATCCCGTTAATCAAATGACAACTCATGTCCATGGCTAGGAAACTTAACCATCTTTGATTAACGAGCTAGTCAAGTTGAGGCATACTAGTGACACTATGTTTGTCTATGTATTCACACATGTATTATGTTTCCGGTTAATACAATTCTAGCATGAATAATAAACATTTATCATGATATGAGGAAATAAATAATAACTTTATTATTGCCTCTAGGGCATATTTCCTTCAGTCTCCCACTTGCATTAGAGTCAATAATCTAGATTACACAGTAATTATTTTAACACCCATGGAGTCTCGGTGTTGATCATGTTTTCCTTGTGGAAGAGGCTTAGTCAATGGGTCTGCGGCATTCAGATCCGTAGTATCTTGCAAATATCTGTGTCTCCCACCTGGGCTTGATCCCGGAGTGAATTGAAGCGTCTCTTGATGTGCTTGGTTCTCTTGTGAAATATGGATTCCTTTGCCAAGGCAATTGCACCAGTATTGTCACAAAAGATTTTCATTGGACCCGATGCACTAGGTATGGCACCTAGATCGGATATGAACTCCTTCATCCAGACTCCTTCATTTGCTGCTTCCGAAGCAGCTATGTACTCCGCCTCACAAGTAGATCCTGCCACGACGCGTTGTTTAGAACTGCACCAACTGACAGCTCCACCGTTCAATATAAACACGTATCCGGTTTGCAATTTAGAATCGTCTGGATCAGTGTCAGCGCTTGTATCAAAGTAACCATTTACGATGAGCTCTTTGTCACCTCCGTAAACGAGAAACATATCGTTAGTCCTCTTTAGGTACTTCAGGATGTTCTTGACCGATGTCCAGTGATCCATTCCTGGATTACTTTGGTACCTCCCTGCTAAACTAATAGCAAGGCACACATCAGGTCCGGTACACATCATTGCATACATGATAGAGCCTATGGCTGAAGCATAGGGAACACTTTTAATTTTCTCTCTATCTTCTGCTGTGGTCGGGCATTGAGTCTGACTCAACTTCACACCTTGTAACACAGGCAAGAACCCTTTCTTTTCTTGATCCATTTTGAACTTTTTCAAAACTTTGTCAAGGTATGTGCTTTGTGAAAGTTCAATTAAGCGTCTTGATCTATCTCTATAGATCTTGATGCCCAATAAGTAAGCAGCTCCACCGAGGTCTTTCATTGAAAAACTCTTATTCAAGTATCCTTTTATGCTATCCAGACATTCTATATCATTTCCAATCAACAATATGTCATCCACATACAGTATTAGAAATGCTACAGAGCTCTCACTCACTTTCTTATAAATACAGGCTTCTCCAAAAGTCTGTATAAACCATATGCTTTGATCACACTATCAAAACTTTTATTCCAACTCCGAGAGGCTTGCGCCAGTCCATAAATGGATCGCTGGAGCTTGCACACTTTGTTAGCTCCCTTTGGATCCACAAAACCTTCTGGTTGCATCATATACAACTCTTCTTCCAGAAAACCATTCAGGAATGCAGTTTTGACATGCATTTGCCAAATCTCATAATCATAAAATGCGGCAATTGTTAACATGATTCGGACAGACTTAAGCATTGCTACGGGTGAGAAAGTCTCATCATAGTCAACCCCTTGCACTTGTCGAAAACCTTTCGCAACAAAGCGAGCTTTGTAGACAGTAACATTACCGTCAGCGTTAGTTTTTTCTTGAAGATCCATTTGTTCTCTATGGCTTGCCGATCATCGGGCAAGTCAACAAAAGTCTACACTTTGTTCTCATACATGGATCCATCTCAGATTTCATGGCCTCAAGCCATTTTGCGGAATCTGGGCTCACCATCTCTTCTTCATAGTTCGTAGGTTCGCCTTGGTCAAGTAACATGACCTCAAGAATAGGATTACCGTACCACTCTGGTGCGGATCTTACTTTGGTTTACCTACGAGGTTCGGTAGTAACTTGATCTGAAGTTTCATGATCAACATCATTAGCTTCCTAACTAATTGGTGTAGGTGTCACAGGAACCGGTTTCTGTGGTGAACTACTTTCCAATAAGGGAGCAGAATCTGATTACCTCATCAAGTTCTACTTTCCTCCCACTCACTTCTTTCGAGAGAAACTCCTTCTCTAGAAAGGATCCATTTTTAGCAACAAATGTCTTGCCTTCGGATCTGTGATAGAAGATGTACCCAACAGTTTCCTTTGGGTATCCTATGAAGACACATTTCTCCGATTTGGTTTCGAGCTTATCAGGTTGAAGCTTTTATAAGCATCGCAGCCCCAAACTTTAAGAAACGATAAATTTGGTTTCTTGCCAAACCACAGTTCATAAGGCGTCGTCTCAACGGATTTCGATGGTGCCCTATTTAACGTGAATGCAACCGTCTCTAAAGCATAACCCCAAAACGGTAGCGGTAAATCAGTAAGAGACATCATAGATCGCACCATATCTAGTAAAGTACGATTACGACGGGACACACCATTACGCTGTGGTGTTCCAGGTGGCGTGAGTTGTGAAACTATTCCGCTTTGTTTCAAATGTAAACCAAACTCGTAACTCAAATATTATCCTCCACGATCAGATCGTAGAAACTTTATTTTCTTGTTACGATGATTTTCCACTTCACTCTGAAATTCTTTGAACTTTTCAAATGTTTCAGACTTATGTTTCATTAAGTAGATATACCCATATCTGCTCAAATCGTCTGTGAGTGAGAAAATAACGATACCCTCCGCGATCCTCAATATTCATTGGACCACATACATCAGTGTGTATGATTTCCAATAAATCTGTTGCTCGCTCCATTGTTCTGGAGAACGGCGTTTTTGTCATCTTGCCCATGAGGCATGGTTCGCAAGTACCAAGTGATTCATAATCAAGTGATTATAGAAGTCCATGAGTATGGAGTTTCTTCATGCGCTTTACACCAATATGACCCAAACGGCAATGCCACAAATAAGTTGCACTATCATTATCAACTCTGCATCTTTTGGCTTCAACATTATGAATATGTGTATCACTACTATCGAGATTCAATACAAATAGACCACTCTTCAAGGGTGCATGACCATAAATGATATTACTCATATAAATAGAACAACCATTATTCTCAGATTTAAATGAATAACCGTCTCGCATCAAACAAGATCCAGATATAATGTTCATGCTTAACGCTGGCACCAAATAACAATTATTCATGTCTAAAACTAATCCCGAAGGTAGATGTAGAGGTAGCGTGCCGACGGCGATCACATCGACTTTGGAACCATTTCCCACGCGCATCGTCACCTTGTCTTTAGCCAGTCTTCGCTTAATCTGTAGTCCCTGTTTTGAGTTACAAATATTAGCAACAGAACCAGTATCAAATACCCAGGTGCTACTGCGAGCTCTAGTAAGGTACACATCAATAACATGTATATCACATATACCTTTGTTCACCTTGCCATCCTTCTTATCCGCCAAATACTTGGGGCAGTTCCGCTTCCAGTGACCAGTTTGTTTGCAGTAGAAGCACTCAGTCTCAGGCTTAGGTCCAGACTTAGGTTTCTTCTCTTGAGCAGCAACTTGTTTGCCATTCTTCTTAAAGTTCCCCTTCCTCTTCCCATTACCCTTTTTCTTGAAACCGGTGGTCTTGTTGACCATCAACTTGATGGTCCTTTTTGATTTCTACCTCTGCGGCCTTTAGCATTGCGAAGTGCTCGGGAATTGTTTTATCCATCCCTTGCATATTATAGTTCATCACGAAGCTCTTGTAGCTTGGTGGCAGTGATTGAAGAATTCTGTCAATGACACTATCATCCGAAAAGATTAACTCCCAGTTGAATCAAGTGATTGTTATACCCGGACATTTTGAGTATATGTTCACCGACGTAACTATTCTCCTCCATCTTGCGGGTAGAACTTATTGAAGACTTCATATCTCTCAATCCGGGCATTTGCTTGAAATATTAAGTTCAACTCCTGGAACATCTCATATGCTCCATGACGTTCAAAACATCGTTGAAGTCCCTGTTCTAAGCCGTAAAGCATGGCACACTGAACTATCGAGTAGTCATCAACTTTGCTCTGCCAGACATTCTTAACGTTGTCAGTTGCATCTGCAGCAGGCCTGGCACCCAGCGGTGCTTCCACGACGTAATTCTTCTGTGAAGCAATGAGGATAATCCTCAAGTTACGGACCCAGTCCGTGTAATTGCTACCATCATCTTTCAACTTTGCTTTCTCAAGGAACACACTAAAATTCAATGGAACAAAAGCACGGGCCATCTATCTACAACAACATAGACAAGCAAAATACTATCAGGTACTGAGTTCATGATAAATTTAAGTTCAATTAATCATATTACTTAAGAACTCCCACTTTGATAGATATCCCTCTAATCATCTAAGTGATCACGTGATCCATATCAACTAAACCATAACCGATCATCACGTGAAATGGAGTAGTTTTAAATGGTGAACATCACTATGTTGATCATATCTACTATATGATTCACGCTTGACCTTTCGGTCTCAGTGTTCCGAGGCCATATCTGCATATGCTAGGCTGGTCAAGTTAAACCCGAGTATTCTGCGTGTGCAAAACTGTCTTACACCCGTTGTAGATGAACGTTGAGCTTATCACACCCAATCATCACGTGGTGTCTCGACACGACGTACTTTGGCAACGGTGCATACTTAGGGAGAACACTTTTACCTTGAAATTTAGTGAGAGATCATCTTATAATGCTACCGTCAAACAAAGCAGAATAAGATGCATAAAGGATAAACATCACATGCAATCAATATAAGTGATATGATATGGCCATCATCATCTTGTACCTTTGATCTCCCTTTCAAAAGCACAGTCATGATCACCATAGTCACCGTCGCGACACCTTGATCTCCATCGTAGCATCATTGTCGTCTCGCCAACTATTTCTTCTACAACTATCGCTACCGCTTAGTGATAAAGTATAGCAATTACAGGGCGATTGCATTGCATACATAAAGTGACAACCATATGGCTCCTGCCATTTGCCGATATCTTTGTTACAAAACATGATCATCTCATACAATAAATATAGCATCATGCCTTGGCCATATCACATCACAACATGCCCTACAAAAACAAGTCAGACGTCCTCTACTTTGTTGTTGCAAGTTTTACGTGGCTGCTACGGGCTGAGCAAGAACCGTTCTTACCTACGCATCAAAACGACAACGATATTTCGTCAAGTTAGTGTTGTTTTAACCTTCACAAGGACCGGGCGTAGCCACACTCGGTTCAACTAAAGTTGGAGAAACTGACACCCGCTAGCCACCTGTGTGCAAAGCACGTCGGTAGAACCAGTCTCGCGTAAGCGTACGCGTAATGTTGGTCCAAGCCGCTTCATCCAACAATACAGCCGAACAAAAGTATGACATGCTGGTACTATGTATGACTTGTATCGCCCACAACTCACTTGTGTTCTACTCGTGCATATAACATCTACGCATAAACCTGGCTCGGATGCCACTGTTGGGGAACGTAGTAATTTCAAAAATTTCCTACGCACACGCAAGATCATGGTGATGCATAGCAACGAGAGGGTAGAGTGTCGTCTATGTACCCTCGTAGACCGTAAGCGAAAGCGTTATAACAACGCAGTTGATGTAGTCGTACGTCTTCATGATCGACCGATCCTCAGCACCGAACGTACGGCACCTCCGCATTCAGCACACGTTCAGCTCGGTGACTTCCCGCGAACTCACGATCCAGTAGAGCTTCCGGGAAGAGCTTGGTCAGCGTGACGGCGTGGTGAAGATGATGATGATGCTACCGACGTAGGGCTTCGCCTAACACAGTTACGATATGACCGAGTTGGATTATGGTGGAGGGGGGCACCACACACGGCTAAGAGATCAATGATCAATTGTTGTGTCTTGGGGTGCCCCCGCCTCAGATATAAAGGAGCTAGGGGAGGTAGCCGGCAGAGGAGGCGCGCCAAGGGGGGAGTCCTACTCCCACCGGGAGTAGGACTCCTCCTTTCCTAGTAGGAGTAGGAGAAGGGGGAAGGAGGAGAGAGAGGGGAAGGAAAGAGGGGCGCCGCCCCCCTCCTTATCCAATTCGGACCAGAGGGGGAGGGGGCGCACAGCCTGCCCTGGCCGCCCCACCTCTTCTCCACCAAGGCCCAATAGGTCCATTATACTCCCCGGGGGGTTCCGGTAACCCCCCGGTACTCCGGTATATGTCCGATACCTCCCGAAACACTTCCGGTGTCCGAACATAGTCGTCCAATATATCGATCTTTACTTCTCGACCATTTCGAGACTCCTCGTCATGTCCGTGATCATATCCAGGACTCCGAACTATCTTCGGTACATCAAAACACTAAAACTCATAATACCGATCGTCATAGAACTTTAAGCATGCGGACCCTACGGGTTCGATAACTATGTAGACATGACCGAGACATGTCTCCGGTCAATAACCAATAGCGGAACCTGGATGCTCATATTAGTTCCTACATATTCTACGAAGATCTTTATCGGTCAAACCGCATAACAACATACATTGTTCCCTTTGTCATCGGTATGTTACTTGCCTGAGATTCAATCGTCGGTATCTTAATACCTAGGTCATTCTCGTTATCGGCAAGTCTCTTTACTCGTTCTGTAATGCATCATCCCGTAACTAACTCATCAGTCACATTGCTTGCAAGGCTTATTGTGATGTGCATCACCGAGAGGGCCCGGAGATACCTCCCCGACAATCGGAGTGACAAATCCTAATCTCGATCTATGCAAACTCAACAAACACCATCGGAGACACCTTTAGAGCACCTTTATAATCACCCAGTTACGTTGTGACGTTTGGTAGCACACAAAGTGTTCTTCCGGTATACGGGAGTTGCATAATCTCATAGTCAGAGGAACATGTATAAGTCATGAAGAAAGCAATAGCAGTAAACTAAACGATCAAGTGCTAAGCTAACGGAATAGGTCAAGTCAATCACATCATTCTCCTAATGATGTGATCCCATTAATCAAATGACAACTCATGTCCATGGCTAGGAAACTTAACCATCTTTGATTAACGAGCTAGTCAAGTAGAGGCATACTAGTGACACTATGTTTGTCTATGTACTCACACATGTATGATGTTTCCGGTTAATAGAATTCTAGCATGAATAAAAAACATTTATCATGATATGAGGAAATAAATAATAACTTTATTATTGCCTCTAGGGCATATTTCCTTCATTATGATGATACCGGGTTTTGTCACAATTATCGTCATAGAAGTGTCATAAGTATGACAAAAAAAAAATTGTTCGGCCCAAAATGTCACGGATGTGTCTTTTTTTGTAGTGACAACACTTTGACCCGCCGCAGCCTCGCTTCCTTTCGGAGACATAATGAAAGCCTTAATTGTCTTATGCCTCACTTTCTTAACCTTCCTCACGAGAGCCGCGCCATCTCCTCCTGCAGACTGTGTTTCCTTCTCTTTTGGGCAAAAACTTGGTAGTTCGAAATCATCTATCATCGCGTCAAGGCACAAATCCATCCTGGAGAATTTTTCCTCAGTTGGCATTATGGGCATCGGGAAAAGAGGGATATCATGGGTCTCGGGCATGACCTGTTTCTGTCTATACTAGGTATCTCCAATCCTCACCACACCTGCAGCTGAAATGATAGGACCACTCTGAACCTCAAATGGCTCCTTCCGCACGTCCATCTTAATGAAGCTGCTCTGAAAAAACTGCCAGCGCTTTGGATGATTCCTTGTGTGCTCTCGACGGACAACGTTTCCTCTGGCTCACTTTTTTCCTTGCCAGTACACTTGAGTTTCTCCATGATCGTACTTAGCGGAACCTCATCGTCGCAACTGCCCCCACGCCACCACAGATTTTGTGCACCTCCCTCATCATCACCCCTCCCCCGCTGGGTTGGTCAGTGCTAGCGTTGCCACCAGTGACGCAATCATCCTTATCTTCATCGCCCTTTGAGGGAGTCCTGGATTAGGGGGTATCCGGACAGCCGGACTATATCCTTTGGCCGGACTGTTGGACTATGAAGATACAAGATTGAAGACTTCGTACCGTGTCCGGATGGGACTCTCTTGGCGTGGAAGGCAAGTTTGGCGATACGGATATGTAGATCTCCTTCCATTGTAACCGACTCTGTGTAACCCTAGCCCCCTCCAGTGTCTATATAAACCGGAGGGTTTAGTCCGTAGGACAACAACAATCATACCATAGGCTAGCTTCTAGGGTTTAGCCTGTACGATCTCGTGGTAGATCAACTCTTGTAATACTCATATTCATCAAGATCAATCAAGCAGGAAGTAGGGTATTACCCCCATAGAGAGGGCCCGATCCTGGGTAAACATCGTGTCCCTAGCCTCCTGTTACCATCCGCCTTAGACGCACAGTTCGGGACCCCCTACCCGAGATCCGCCGGTTTTGACACCGACATTGGTGCTTTCATTGAGAGTTCCACTGTGTCGTCGCTGCAAGGTTTGATGGCCCCTTTGATCATCAACAATGATGCGGTCCAGGGTGAGTTTTTCCTCCCCGGACAGATCTTCGTGTTCGGCGGCTTCGCACTGCGGGCCAACTCGTTTGGCCATCTAGAGCAGATCAAAAGCTACCCCCCAGGCCATCAGGTCAGGTTTGGAAACTTGAATTACACCGCCGATATCCGTGGAAACTTTATCTTCAACGAGTTCGGGCCCATGCCAGGTGTGCCGCTCGATCACGACGAGCATAATATAGCTCTGCCGTCGGACGGTGTTCAGGAGATCACGACAGCAACTACTCCGGCCTCTAGTCCGGAGCAGATCGCGCCATCCGAGGATGGGAGGATAGACTCCACCACGGAGGCTGCGCCCACAGTGGCGATAGAGCCGAATACTGACCTTACCCCTCACGAGAGCCGTGTCGCCGAACTGCTGGACTTGTCCTCGGCCACAGACTCCATACCACCCGCGCCCATACTATCGAATCCGATTGGGCGCCGATCATGGAGTTCACCTCCGCACATCTTTTCGGCACTCGCCCTTGGCGACATCGAACTCATGAAATCCCTCTCCCTGTCCGGAGAACCTTGGCCGAACTATGTCCAGCTAGAGTGGGATGCGAACGACGAAGAAATTCAATCCCCACCACCACCCACTTAGTAGCCACTGTCGACGATTTAACCGACATGCTCGACTTCGACTCCGAAGACATTGACGGTATGGACACCGATGCCGGAGACGAACAGAAACCATTGCCCACAGGGCAATGGACCGCCACCTCATCATATGACGTATATATGGTGGATACACCCAAAGAAAATAATAACGAGGATGCAATGAAAGATAGCTCCCACGACAAGCAATCAAAACGGCGCCGTAAGTGCTGCTCTGAACCCGCCTTGGCAAAAACAGCGACAATAGTGCAACAAGAAGCCAAATTTACCCAGCGACAGAGCAGGGTAAGCCAGCGGATGACGACCAAAGTGCGGAGTCATTGTCCGAAACGCATTTGCCACGCCGAGCATCAAGACAACCAACCCGTCTCCGGTCAGGAGAACAGTCCGGACGACGACGAGTGATGACCCACAAGTATAGGGGATCAATCGTAGTCCTTTCGATAAGTAAGAGTGTAGAACCCAACGAGGAGCAGAAGGAAATGATAAGCGGTTTTCAGCAAGGTATTCTCTGCAAATCAAATAAGTGGTAACAGATAGTTTTGTGATAGGATAATGTAACGAGCAACAAGTAACAAAAGTAAATAAAGTGCAGCTAGGTGGCCCAATCCTTTTGTAGCAAAGGACAAGCCTGGACAAACTCTTATAATAGGAAAAACGCTCCCGAGGACACATGGGAATATCGTCAAGCTAGTTTTCATCACGTTCATATGATTCGCGTTGATGCGTTGATAATTTGATATGTGGGTGGACCGGTGCTTGGGTGCTGTTCTTACTTGAACAAACATCCCACTTATGATTAACCTCTATTGCAAGCATCCGCAACTACAACAAAAGTATTAAGGTAAACCTAACCATAGCATGAAACATATGGATCCAAATCAGTCCCTTACGAAGCAACGCATAAACTAGGGTTTAAGCTTCTGTCACACTAGCAACCCATCATCTACTTATTACTTCCCAATGCCTTCCTATAGGCCCAAATAATGGTGAAGTGTTATGTAGTCGACGTTCACATAACACCACTAGAGGCTAGACAACATACATCTCATCAAAATACCGAACGAATACCAAATTCACGTGACTACTAATAGCAAGACTTCTCCCATGTCCTCGGGAACAAACGTAACTACTCACAAAGCATATTCATGTTCATAATCAGAGGGGTATTAATATGCATATAGGATCTGAACATATGATCTTCCACCAAATAAACCAACTAGAATCAACTACAAGGAGTAATCAACACCACTAGCAACCTACTAGTACCAATCCCTGACTTAGAGACAAGAATCAGATACAAGAGATGAACTAGGGTTTTGAGAGGAGATGGTGCTGGTGAAGATGTTGATGGAGATTTCCCTCTCCCGATGAGAGGAGCGTTGGTGATGACGTTGGTGATGATTTCTCCCTCCCGGAGGGAAGTGTCCCCTGCAGAACAGCTCTTCCGGAGCCCTAGATTGGTTCTGCCAAGGTTCTGCCTCGTGGCGGCGGAGTTTCGTCCCGAAAGGTTGCTTCTGTTTTTTTTCTTGATGAAAGACCTCATATAGCAAAAGATGGGCATCGGAGGGCCACCAGGGGGCCCACGAGGTAGGGGGCGTGCCCAGGGGGGTAGGTCGCGCCCCCACCCTCGTGGACAGGGTGTGGGCCCCCTGGCCTTCATCTTTGGCGAGGATTTTTATTATTTATTGTAATATATTCCGTGGAGTTTCAAGACTTTTGGAGTTGCACAGAATAGATCTCTAATATTTGCTCCTTTTCCAGCCCAGAATTCCAGCTGCCGGCATTCTCCCTCCTTATGTAAACCTTGTAAAATAAGAGAGAATAGGCATAAGTATTGTGACATAACATGTAACAATAGCCCATAATGCAATAAATATCGATATAAAAGCATGATGTAAAATGGACGTATCAACTCCCCCAAGCTTAGACCTCGCTTGTCCTCAAGCGAAAGCCGATAACGATAAATATGTCCCCATGTTTAGAGGTAGAGGCGTCGATAAAAATAAAATACGAACATGAATGCATCATGATTAATCTCATAACAACAACATATATAGGTATTGTCATATGATTTCTTATGTTCAAGTAATAATCCATTCACAATGCAGAGTAGAAATCATAAACTTTATTGAGAACCAACAAACTATAATCTCAGTCATTGAAGCAATTGCAATTTATCATAACATCAGAAAGAGTCTATGTCAGAGCTTAATAGCAAGTCCACATACTCAACTATCATTTAGTCCTTCATAATTGCTAACACTCACGCGATACTTGTGTTTATGGAGTTTTAATCGGACACAGAGAAAGATAGGGGCTTATAGTTTCGCCTCCCAACCTTTTACCTCAAGGGTAATGTCAACAATAATAACTCATGCCCCCTACATCTAATTAGATATATCAATCATGATCTTTCCAACATACTGTGCTTGCCAAAGGATAAAATGTAAAAAGGAAAGGTGAAGATCACCATGACTCTTGCATAAGGTAGAAGATAATAATAAAAGATAGGCCCTTCGCAGAGGGAAGCAGAGGTTGCCATGCGCTTTTATGGTTGGATGCACAAAATCTTAATGCGAAAGAACGTCACTTTATATTGCCCCTTGTGATATGAACCTTTATTATGCAGTCCTTCGCTTTTATTTCTTCCACATCACAAGATCGTATAAAGCTTATTTCTCCCACACCAACCAATCATACATATTTAGATAGCAATTTTTATTGCTTTGCACCGATGACAACTTACTTGAAGGATCTTACTCAATCCATAGGTAGATATGGTGGACTCTCATGGCAAAAACTAGTTTAAGGGTTTTTGGAAGCACAAGTAGTATCTCTACTTGGTGCTGAGAATTTGGCTAGCATGAGGGGGAAAGGCAAGCTCAACATGTTGGAAGATACATGACAATATACTTTATCTCAGATATAAGAAAACATACCTCATTATGTTGTCTTCCTTGTCCAACATTAACTCTTTAGCATGTCATATTTTAATGAGTGCTCACAATCATAAAAGATGTCAATAATAGTATATCTATATGTGAAACCTCTCTTTCCTTATTACTTCCTATTAATTGCAACGATGACCAAAGCTATGTTTGTCAACTCCCAACAACTTTCAATCATCATACCCTTTCTATGTGAAGTCATTACTCTCAATAAGATCAATATGGACTCTTTGTTTCTTTTTATTCTTTTTATCTTTCTTTTATTCACTCAAGATCATGGCAAAATAATCAAGCCCTTTACTCAACATTAATCTTTATTATATAGCTAACGGACTCGATTACATAGAGGGATCATAAAGCGAAACTCAAAACTAGATCATGCCATAAACTTTATTCTACTAAATCAAGATACCACTAATTGGATCGAACTAAGAAAAACGGTAAAGATAGGAGATGTGGTTGTGATACGATACCGGGGCATCTCCCCCAAGCTTGGCAGTTGCCAAGGGGAGTGCCCATACCCATGTGATTATGTCCCCTTTGTTGTTGGTGAAGAAGGTGGAGGTGTTGTTGATGATGCGGGCTTGTCGTCCATCTTCCATGGCATGGGCTCACCATCGTAGAAGGATGATCGAGTCTCCGAAATCCTCAAATCTGCAGCCAAACTCATCCTTTTGAATCTATATTCATACTCACAGTTTTGATTTTGCAAGTCATAGATTTGGGCTTGAAGGTGCTCGATCTTCTCATGAAGCTTGAAGATGGCCTCCCCGATATTGTCGGCATCCAACTTGTGGTTGCTACTGAACTCCGCGATCATCATGTGGTTGGAGTTGAGTCCATGTTCCACCATCCCTTGAAACTTGAAAACTTGTTGCTCCACTGCTTCGAGCCTCGTCTCCACGCTTCCGGTTCCTTTTGGTCCCTCTTCACGCGAATGTGCAGCAATCCATCACGAAACTCAATGGTTTGAGGGTGTCGCAGCACCTCCGCGAGGTAAGGGTTGATGACCTTCTCGAAGAACTTGTCCTTGGAAGCACTTGGGGACGTCATGATAATCTAGATCTGTCAGAAAAACAGCTCGAAACAAGAACAGAGGAGATTTGCGTGATACGGGAGTCAAAACCTTCGGGAGAATATATAATGAATTTTTACCGACCAAAATACGTATCGTGCAAGAAAACGGAGTCCGGAGGGCACACGAGGTGCTCACGAGGTAGGGGCGCGCCCGAGGGGTAGGCGCGCCCTCCTCCCTCGTGGAGCCCTCGTGTCCTTCCCTGACTGCTACTTATTTTTCTATTTTTCTAAATATTCCAAAACGGAGAAATATTGCCTTAAAAACTGTTTTGGAGTCGGTTTACTTACCGTACCACATACCTACTCCATTTCGGAGTCTGAAACATTCCGGAAAGTGTCCCTTATGTATTCCTCCATGGTTACGGTTTCAATAACACTGGTTTCAACATTTATGGGATTACCTGAGATATAATGTTTGATTCTTTGACTGTTTACCACCTTCGGATTTGTGCCCTCGAAGTTGTTGATTTTTATGGCACCGGAACGATAGACCTCCTTGATAACGTAAGGGCCTTCCCATTTAGAGAGAAGTTTTCCTGCAAAAAATCTTAAACGAGAGTTGTATAGCAATACATAATCACCTACATTAAACTCACGCTTTTGTATCCTTTTGTCATGCCATCTTTTAACTTTTTCTTTAAACAACTTGGCATTTTCATAGGCCTGGGTTCTCCATTCATCAAGTGAGCTAATATCAAATAACCTCTTCTCACCGGCAAGTTTGAAATCATAGTTGAGCTCTTTAATAGCCCAATATGCCTTATGTTCTAGTTTGAGAGGTAAATGACATGCTTTTCCATAAACCATTTTATATGGAGACATACCCATAGGATTTTTATATGCAGTTCTATAGGCCCATAATGCATCATCAAGTTTCTTGGACCAATTCTTTCTAGACCTATTGACAGTCTTTTGCAAAATTAATTTGAGCTCTCTATTACTCAATTCTACTTGACCACTAGACTGTGGGTGATAAGGAGATGCAATTCTATGATTAACATCATATTTAGCAAGCATTTTATAGAAAGCACCATGAATAAAATGTGAACCACCATCAGTCATTAAATATCTAGGGACTCCAAACCTTGGAAAAATAACTTCTTTAAGCATCTTAATAGAGGTGTTATGATCAGCACTACTAGTTGGAATAGCTTCTACCCACTTAGTAACGTAATCAACAGTAGTTAAAATATGTGTATATCCATTAGAGGCAGGAAAAGGTCCCATATAATCAAAGCCCCAAACATCAAATGGTTCAATAACAAGTGAATAATTCATAGGCATTTCTTGACGTCTACTAATATTACCATGACATTCATCCCAAGATAAGACAAACTTACGGGCATACTTGAAGAGAGTAGGCCAATAAAAAGCAGATTGCAATACCTTATGTGCAGTTCTATCTCCAGCGTGGTGTCCTCCATAAGCTTCGGAGTGACACTTGCGTAGGATCTGTTCCTGTTCATGCTCAGGTACACAACGTCTAATAACACCATCTACTCCTTCTTTATAAACATGTGGGTCATCCCAAAAGTAATGTCTCAAATCATAGAAAAACTTTTTCTTTTGCTGGTATGTGAAACTAGGTGGTATAAATTTAGCAACGATGTAATTGGCATAATCAGCATACCACGAAGTACTACGAGAAGCATTTATGACATTTAACTGCTCATCAGGAAAGCTATCATCAATAGGTAGTGGGCCATCAAGAAAATTTTCTAACCTAGACAATTTGTCTGCAACGGGGTTCTTAGCTCCCTTTCTATCAACAATATGCAAATCAAATCCTTGTAGCAAGAGAACCAATCAAATAAGTCTAGGTTTAGCATCTTTCTTTTCCATCAAATATTTAATAGCAACATGATCAGTGAGAATAGTTACTTTAGAATCAACAATATAAGGTCTTAACTTATCACATGCAAATACAACTGCTAAGAATTCTTTTTTAGTAGTAGCATAATTTCTTTGAGCATTGTCTAGAGTCTTACTAGCATAATGAATAACATTTAATTTCTTATCAACTCTTTGTCCTAGGACAGCACCTACAGCATAATCACTAGCATCACACATAATTTCGAAGGGTAAATTCCAATCAGGTGGCTGAACAATAGGTGCAGAGACCAATGCTTTCTTAAGTATTTCAAATGCTTCTACACAATCATCATCAAAGACAAATGGTATATCTTTTTGTAATAGATTAGTCAGAGGCCAATAAATTTTTGAGAAGTCCTTAATGAACCTCCTATAAAATCTGGCGTGACCAAGGAAACTTCTTGTACCTTTGATGTCCTTAGGACATGGCATCTTTTCAATAGCATCAACCTTGGATTTATCAACTTCAATACCTCTTTCAGAAACTTTATGCCCCAAGAAAATTCCTTCATTAACCATAAAGTGGCACTTTTCCCAATTCAAGACAAGATTAGTTTCTTCACATCTCTGCAAAACTCGATCAAGATTGCTCAAGCAATCATCAAAAGAGGATCCATAGACGGAAAAGTCGTCCATGAAAACCTCACAAATCTTTTCACAAAAGTCAGAGAATATAGCCATCATGCATCTTTGAAAGGTAGCAGGTGCATTACATAAACCAAAAGGCATACGTCTATAAGCAAAAGTACCAAAAGGGCATGTAAAAGTAGTCTTTGATTGATCCTTAGCCGATATAGGTATTCGAGAGAAGCCAGAATAACCATATAGAAAGCAATAATGTGTATGTTTGCATAATCTTTCTAGCATTTGATCAATAAAAGGTAAGGGGTAATGTTCTTTCTTAGTAGCCTTATTTAATTTGAGGAAATCAATTACCATCCTATAACCTGTAATAATTCTTTGCGGGATCAATTCATCTTTATCATTAGGAACAACAGTAACACCTCCCTTCTTAGGGACACAATGAACATGACTTACCCAATCGATCGTCAAAGAACGGATAAATTATACCTGCCTCCAGAAGCTTTAGTATTTCTTTTATTACCACTTCTTTCATCTTAGGATTAAGCCTTCGTTGATGATCACGAACCAGTTTGGCATCGTCTTCCAAATTTATTTTGTGTTGACATAGAGTGGGACTAATGCCCTTAAGATCATCAAGAGTATATCCAATAGCAGCTCGGTGCTTCTTCAGAGTTTTCAATAATCTCTCTTCTTCATGCTCTGAAAGGTTAGCACTAATAATAACAGGATATTTTTTCTTTTCATCAAAATAAGCATATTTAAGATTATCAAGCAACGGTTTAAGCTCAAACACGGGATCACCCTTGGGTGGAGGAGGATCCCCTAGGATTTCAATAGGCAAATTATGTTTCAGAATAGGTTCCTGTTTAAAGAATACTTCATCTATTTCCCTTCTTTCATTCTTAAACATATCATTTTCATGGTCTAGCAAATAATGTTCTAGAGGATCACTAGGAGGTACGGCAATAGAAGCAAGACCAATAATTTCATCCTTACTAGGTAATTCTTCTTCACGGTGTTGTTTACTAAAATTAGAGAAATTAAACTCATGAATCATATCATCCAAGCCAACAGTAACAACATTATTTTCGTAATTTATCTTAGCATTGACAGTATTCAAGAAGGGTCTACCAAATATAATGGGACAAAAGCTATCTTGTGGAGAACCGAGAACAAGAAAATCAGCAGGATATTTAGTTTTCCCACACAAGACTTCAACATCTCTAACAATTCCCACCGCTGATATAGTATCTCTATTGGCAAGTTTAATTGTGACATCAATATCTTCTAACTCAGCAGGTGCAGTTTCATGCTTAATTTCTTTATACAAGTCATAAGGTATAACACTAGCACTAGCACCCATATCACATAAGCCATGATAACAATGATCTCCTATTTTAACAGAAATAACAGGCACGCCTACCACAGGTCTATGTTTATCTTTAGCGCCGGGTTTAGCAATTCTAGCAGATTCACCACAGAATTGAATAACATGCCCATCAATATTATCACACAAGAGATCTTTAACCATAGCAATATTTGGTTCTACTTTGACTTGCTCAGGAGGTGTATAAGTTCTAATATTGCTTTTACGAACCATAGTTGAAGCTTTAGCATGATCCTTTATTCTAACAGGGAAGGGTGGTTTCTCAACATAAGAGGTAGGAACAATAGGATCATTATAAGTGACAGTCTTTTCTTCAACTTTAATAGGTGCAGCTACTTTTACTTCTGTGGGAGGATGATATTTAAACCACTTCTCCTTGGGGAGATCAACATAAGTAGCAAAGGATTCACAGAAAGAAGCTAATATCTCAGAGTCAAGTCCATATTTAGTGCTAAACTTACGGAAAATATCGGTATCCATAAAAGATTTAACACAATCAAACTTAGGTGTCATACGACTCCTTACCTTCGTCGAGGTCCCAATCTTCAGAGTTGTGTTTAATTCTATCCAATAAATTCCATCTGAATTCAATAGTCTTCATCATAAAAGAGACAAGACAAGAAGTATTGAGCATGGTGCATTTGTTTTTGAAAGCCGAGCATAAAGATTTTGAATAATTGTTTCTCTTGGGAGCTCATGATTGGGGCATGAATACAACATTGATTTAAGCCTCCCCCAAGCTTGAGTGATGCTTTCTCCTTCGTGAGGCCAAAAATTATATATATAATTGCGATCACGATGAACAAGATGCATAGGATAATACTTTTGATAAAATTCCAATTTCAGTCTTCTATAGTTCCATGATCTCGTATCATCATATAGCCTATACCATGTCAATGCATCTCCCTTCAAAGATAAAGGGAAGACCTTCTTCTTAACAATATCATCGGGTATACCTGCAAGCTTAAATAATCCACAAACTTCATCCACATATATTAGGTTCTCATTAGGATGCTTTGTTCCATCTCCTACAAAAGGATTAGCTAGCAGTTTTTCCATCATACCCGAAGGAAATTCAAAGGGAATATTTTCATATTCATTTTCAGTAGGTTCATTAAGTTGAGGAGCAACTCTTTGCTCTACTGGTTGGGGTGAAGATACCCGAACAAGCCCCTCGGAGGATTACTTTCCATAGTAACAAGTGACGATGAAATTTTAGCACACTATATAAATTTTTCCTTAGCAAATTCCACCTACCAAAGGCACTTCACTCCCGCAGCGGCGCGGAAAAGAGTCTTGATGACCCACAAGTATAGGGGATCTATCGTAGTCCTTTCGATAAGTAAGAGTGTCGAACCCAACGAGGAGCGAAGGAAATGATAAGCGGTTTTCAGCAAGGTATTCTCCATAATCTTAAATAAGTGGCAACAGATAGTTTTGTGATAGGATAATTTGTAACGAGCAACAAGTAACAAAAGTAAATAAAGTGCAGCAAGGTGGCCCAATCCTTTTGTAGCAAAGGACAAGCCTGGACAAACTCTTATAATAGGAAAAGCGCTCCCGAGGACACATGGGAATATCGTCAAGCTATTTTTCATCACGTTCATATGATTCGCGTTCAGTACGTTGATAATTTTATATGTGGGTGGACTGGTGCTTGGGTGCTGTTCTTACTTGAACAAACATCCCACTTATGATTAACCTCTATTGCAAGCATCCGCAACTACAACAAAAGTATTAAGGTAAACCTAACCATAGCATGAAACATATGGATCCAAATCAGCCCCTTACGAAGCAACGCATAAACTAAGGTTTAAGCTTCTGTCACTCTAGCAACCCATCATCTACTTATTACTTCCCAATGCCTTCCTCTAGGCCCAAATAATGGTGAAGTGTTATGTAGTCGACGTTCACATAACACCACTAGAGGCTGGACAACATACATCTCATCCAAATATCAAACGAATACCAAATTCACATGACTACTAATAGCAAGACTTCTCCCATGTCCTCAGGAACAAACGTAACTACTCACAAAGCATATTCATGTTCATATCAGAGGGGTATTAATATGCATATAGGATCTGAGCATATGATCTTCCACCAAATAAACCAACTAGCATCAACTACAAGGAGTAATCAACACTACTAGCAACCTACTAGTACCAATCCCGGACCTGGAGACAAGAATCAGATACAAGAGATGAACTAGGGTTTTGAGAGGAGATGGTGCTGGTGAAGATGTTGATGGAGATTGCCCTCTCCCGGTGAGAGGAGCGTTGGTGATGATGTTGGTGATGATTTCCCCCTCCCGGAGGGAAGTGTCCCCGGCAGAACAGCTCTGCCCGAGCCCTAGATTCGTTCCGCCAAGGTTCCGCCTCGTGGTGGCGGAGTTTCGTCCCGAAAGGTTGCTTCTGATTTTTCTCTCGACGAAAGACCTCATATAGCAGAAGATGGGCATCGGAGGGCCACCAGGGGGGTAGGGCGCGCCCCCACCCTCGTGGACAGGGTGTGGGCCCCTGGCCTTCATCTTTGGCGAGGATTTTTTATTATTTATTGTAAGATATTTCGTGGAGTTTCAGGACTTTTGGAGTTGCACAGAATAGGTCTCTAATATTTGCTCCTTTTCCAGCCCAGAATTCCAGCTGCCGGCATTCTCCCTCCTTATGTAAACCTTGTAAAATAAGAGAGAATATGCATAAGTATGTGACATAATGTGTAACAACAACACATAATGCAGTAAATATCAATATAAAAGCATGATGCAAAATGGACGTATCAACGAGCGCATCATCCTGGAAAGGCAGCTGGAGCAAGAAAGGCTTATGGCCACTGCAAGAAGTCTGAAGAAGCAGAAACAAAGGCTCAAGGCCGCACAAAACACACTCAATAGTAGATGGAATAAAGTGCTCGACCCGGCAGAAAAGTACGGTGGTAGTCGCCCCACGAAGAGCTACCCAAGGCGGAAGCTGCTGCCAGAGTTCGATGATGAGGCCTTCGAATCCTCACAGCCAAAAAACAAAACCGCCAATCGGTCGGATCGACGACCTCGTGGCCGTGATAGGGTGGCCAACGAGGCCGCACATAAGTCAGTACATGACCAACGCGAGGACCTGCATCAACGGGCCGACGCAACCAGATCCATCTACGGATCAAGGAAACACGCTCCAGCACTCCGCCAACACCAAATACTACAACCGTCCGAACGCCATGGCACAGCCAAATACAGGGGTGCCGCACACCCCCTATGCTTCTCTGACGAGGTATTAGACCACGAATTTCCAGAAGGGTTCAAACCAGTTAACAGAGAGGCATACAACGGAACCATAGACCCTGGGGTCTGGATCGAGGACTTGATCCGCCATATTCACATGGCTCGTGGAGACGATCTCCCCGCCATCAAATACTTACCCCTCAAGCTCAAAGGACCAGCTCGGCACTGGCTGAAAAGCCTCCCCGAAAATTCCATTCGAAGTTGGGAAGAGCTCGAGGACGCTTTCCGGACTAACTTTCAAGGGACTTATGTCCGACCCCCGGACGCTGATGATTTGAGTCATATAATTCAACAGCTCGGAGAGTCAGCCCGAAAGCTTTGGAACAGGTTTCTCACTAAGAAGAACCAAATTTTCGACTGTCCGGACGCTGAAGCCCTAGCAGCTTTCAAGCACAGCGTTCGAGACAAATGGCTTGCCAGACACCTTGACCAGGAAAAGTCGAGAACAATGGCAGCCCTAACAAGCCTCATGACCCGCTTTTGCGCGGGCGAGGACAGCTGGTTAGCTCACAGCAGCACCAGCGACCCAAGCACATCCAAGGTCCGGGACGGCAATGGAAAACCGTGACGCAGTAAAAACAAGCACCGGAATAAAGAAGACAACCCAGACAACACGGCGATAAACGCCGGATTTAGAGGCTCTCGACCGGGTCAGCGGAAAAAGCCCTCTAAAGGCAACAGAGATGAACCGACCGGCCTAAACAAAATTCTAGATAAACTATGTCAGATCCACGGCACCCCCGGCAAGCCTGCAAATCATACTCACAGAGATTGCTGGGTCTTCAAGCAGGCTGGCAAGCTAAACGCCGAACACAAGGGGGAGGACACTCCGAGCAAGGACGAGGATACGCCTCGCCAGCAAGACACTGGGGGACAGAAAAAATTCCCGCCAGAAGTCAAAACAGTAAATGTTGTCCACGCGACAAAGTGGAGTGGCAAATACGCACTCCGAAATACACGAGCCATAGAGCCCGTCACCCATGAGTCCCGCCACTGGTCGGCCTGCCCGGTCACTTTCGATCGCAGGGATCACCTAATAGGTATCCGGTAGGAAGGATCAACCGCCTTGGTGCTGGACCCAATAGTAAACAGATACCACCTTACACGAGTCCTTATGGACGGCGACAATAGTCTAAATCTGATATACCAGGACACTGTCCGCAAAATGGGGATAAACCCAACAGACATCAGCTACAGTAATACTACCCTCAAGGGAGTAATACCAGGCACAGAGGCTCACTTCACGGGCTCTCTAGCGCTAGAGGTTGTGTTCGGCTAGCCCGACAACCTCCAGAGCGAAAGGTTAACCTTCGACATTGCTCCATTCCGAAGTGGCTATCAAGCACTACTCGGACGAGAGGCTTTCCTTCGTTTCAATGCAATACCGCATTACGCTTTACTCCAACTTAAAATGCCCGGTCTGCGCGGCACCATCATAGTACATGGAAATGTTGAGCGTTCGTTCCGAGCAGAAGAACGCACGGCTGCTTTAACAGCCGAACACTAGACGGCCTCATCACCAGAGACGATGACCGGTCGTTAGGACTGCGGACACGGTTAGACGAGTCCGGCCAATCATTGATAAATATTGGTTTGATGGTTACACCTGTATAGATGGTACCAGGGTCTTCGCCGCAATAATTCGGCTCATCTTTACCCATCTCGAATTTTTCATGGTTTATTTATAATAACCAAAATTTTGCACAACAACTTTTCACTAAGCACCTCTCTTTTACAGACGACGATCGTGCTACACCCGTCCAGGATACGGCACAACAGAGACACAGACGCAGACGTGCAGCACGGACCCGTACAAAGGTTTCTCTTTAGATTAAGACCCTGCATAAACCTTTTTTACCGTCTTTTGTTGTTGACATCCTCCGGATTCTCAATACAACCGAGAAGGATGCTGACGTCTTGGCATGTGGCCACGTCGGAATATTGCTCGTACCTGGACACTATGGGTTCATTATCCAAGGGCATCACCTAAGCCCAGTATATGTTTCAAAGACCGAACACCTTAGGGAGTGTTCGGCGTCGCGAGTTAGGACTTATCTGCATCAGCTCCGAATCATGTCTTTGGTAAAATGTTGGGTTTGCTCGGCTCCTGTGTTTTGTTACCTTACGTTCCGCTCTATCGGCTAAGGTGGCACCAGGAGAACTACTGCGATTGTGCCCTAGCTAGCCCGGACGAGCACCTCAGTAGAGAAAGCCGAAAACTGACTGTCATGATAAAGCGAGAGACTGGTCAACCACTCGATGACTTATCGGAATCTTCGAGATTCATCCGCATTAACGAAGGGCCATTTCTCGGCCAGGCTTGACCGCGCCCCGTATTCGGATAAGCGCGGAGCCACCAGGGGCTATATAGTAGCCCCACTGTCAAACTCCTATGGCTAAGTGAAAGTGTTAAAGCAATATAGTCCGATTGCCTAGTTCGCTGCGCTATCACCTCCTTAATAGACCAAGATGTTGGATCAAGTGTGAACATGCGTCTTCTGCGAACACCCCCGCATTGTATGCGTGGGGGCTGAAGCCGACGACTGCAAACTTTCAGGTTATATAAACATATACATAAACGGCCGCACAGGAGGCATCATAACACTTTTAGGCAAAAGTATAAAAATAGCCTTTATATAATTTTGTAAAACATTGTTTTTCAATGGGAATACATGTCATTCAAATATAATATTCTTCGAGCACTGCGCTTCTATTGAACGAGCGCCTTCAAGGACCTCATCAAAGTAGTGCTCGGCAGCTACTCGGCTAATTGCTGAACTAGGGGCTGCAATTGCGGTGGCTTCCATCTCCGCCCAGTGTGTTTTGACACGGGCAAGCGCCATCCGCGCACCCTCAATGCATGCCGACCTCTTCATAGCGTGGATGTGCGGCACAACACCAAGGAACCACTGTACCAAGCTGAAGTAACTGTTCGGCCTTGGCCCTGCCGGCCACAGGTGATCCACAACAGACCTCATGGCGAGTCCGGACAACCTATGGAGCTCGGCCCATTCGGCCATTCGCTCATTCAGAGGAAGCGGGCGCGCTGGACCATTAATTGCGACCAGAATAGCTTCTCCACTTCACGATCTCTTTGATCCTTGAAGAACTCGACCACATCAGCAGCACTAGCTGCCAAATCCAGATAGGCGTCCGTAGAACTCCACAGCCGGTCTAGAGGAGCATACTTAGGATATACGAACTTCATCCGCAGCATAAAGGGCTTCCCAGCCGCGATATCCCCGGCATGACGCATCTCCTCCTTTATCGCTCTAATTGTAGAGCGGGATTCCTTGGCTGCTACCATGGCCATCTCCAGCTCCGCAACCTTCACTCGGCTTTCCTTCTCAAGAAGCCGGTATCGGTCGGCGGCATCACTTAACTCAACGGCCATCTTGGCCATCTTCTCCTTACTTTGGCAATGGGCAGCTTGTTCGGGCCTCAGCTCTTCAGCCGCCTTTAGAGCGGCTGCCCGGCTTCGAATAGGAGGGGGGCTTAGCTCTGGATCCCGCCTGCTTGCAGAAATGCTTTTTGGCTCGGGCAAGTTCCGCCCGAAGGGTCTCCACCGCCGCAGCTCCATCTGCATTTCACAACATTATGAAGATACTGGCATTACGCTCCTCTTACCATATGCTGAAATCCGGAGAAATTACATACCCTGCGCCTCGTCAAGCCGCTTGTTGACAAGCACGATGTCGGCATCTGCCACATCAAGTTGTCGCGTTAGCTCGGCAACCTCACAAGTCCGGCTAGCCACCGGACCTCCTGCTACCTGCATATGAAGGACGCCTGGATTATTACCTGCGACTATGATCCTCTGTTTACCGCCGTTTCTGACGGCAACCAGGGTCTCAGGGGCTACTATCTGCACATGGCACGTTTTAAACATGTGCGGTACTGTTAAAAATACATGTCACTTGGCGTACCTCAAAACCTTTCAGCAGACTCATAAAGGCTTCATGCAACCCGCTTTCTACAGATGAAACCCTCTCAACCACTGTGCCCATTAGCGCACGGTGCGCTTCTGAGATAGCCGCCTGCTCTAGCAGATCCTTTAGTGCATCCAACTGCATGAGAGGCGGAGCCGGACCCTTCCGGTTGCTCTCTCCAAGAGCCAGATACCGAGGACTTCGGGTGGCCAGAGAATCATCCTCTGGCCTTGCCGGATCGGGAGGAGCCCTCCGAGACGACACCTCGGGGTCGCCCGCCTCATAAGGCGGGATGGTGTGGGGAGGCGTTTCGCTCTCCATCATCTCCGGAGGAAGGTCCCCCGAAGACGAACTCTGCCGAGAAGGGTCACGATCCGGACTACAAGACGGATGTTTCGGTTATTTTCCTCAGAAGTAAAGCAGGATGTTTTTTACTATTAAACCCTTTCTTTTACTTACAGCTCGATGGAGGGCTGATCACCTTGCGGACACTGTATGGCCGGGATATCTCCTGGGCCCGGACCCTCTGGTGAAGATTTATTCCCCCGTTTAGAGACTATTGTCTCCGGGCCTTCAGGGGCGGTCCTTTTCCTTCCTTAGGGAGAGGGAGCTTTGGCTTCTTCTCCCCGGTTGTCCGCCTTTGCGGAGGCGTCAGCCTCTTTCTTCCCACCTTTATCCTCCCCTGAGGGCGCTTGGTAGGGCACAAGCTCCAACATCCGGACTAGTATCAGATCCGGTGAGACCTCGGGGAGGGGGGCCGGACACCTGATCATCTTTGCCTTTGTTATCCAGTCCTGGTCAAAGAGCGACTTTTCAGAATGATGTCATGATGAATAGAAATACAACGTGTTCAGCCATAGGGCGACTTACTTGGGTATCTGGATGATTGCAGCTCAGACCTGCGTCCTCGGTGGAATCTGGACACACTGCTTGTGGTCCGAAGTACAATTTGTACATCTCCTCGGGCGTCATGCCGAGGAAGTGCTGAATAGCTCATGGTCCCTCCGGATTGAATTCCCACAGACGGAGGGGACGACGTTTACAGGGCAGGGTTCGGCGGAGTAACATTACTTGCGTTACTGTGACCAGATCAATACCTCTTCCGAGAAGATCCCGGATGCGACCCTGCAGTATGGGCACGTCCTTCACTGGCCCCCAGTTTAGCCCCTTGTTGATCCATGACGTTAGTCGTGGAGGGTGACCTAAGCGAAAGGCAGGTGGGGCCACCCATTTGGTACCCCTGGGAGCTGTGACATAAAACCATTCTTGTTGCCATAAGCTGGACACCTCCTGGAAAGAACCCTCGGGCCATGGGGCGTCAGCGCTTTTGCTAATTACAACACCTCCGCATTATGCATACCTCCCCTCGATTGTCTTCGGCTCCACTTGGAAGGTCTTGAGCCACAGGCCGAAGTGAGGGGTAATGCAGAGAAAAGCTTCACACACGATGATAAAAGACGAGATGTGGAGAATAGAATCCGGAGCTAAGTCATGGAAGTCCAGCCCGTAATAGAACATGAGCCCCCTCACGAAGGGATCCAGAGCCAGGCCTAGCCTCGAAGGAAGTGAGATATGAATACTACGCTCTCGTCGGGTTTGGGAGTACGTATGACCTGCCCTTGAGCAGGCAGCGGTCGCAATCTCGCCGGTCAAGAACCTGGCCTCTCTTAACTTTTCTGACGTCTTCCTCCGTGACGGAGGAGGGCATCCACCGACCTTGAAGGTTGGATCCGGACATGGTTGAAGGTCCGAAGCGCCTGACCTGAGATTTGGGTGTTGGAACTCGAGGTGGGGGAGGGATTCGATTTAGTTCATGGAATAAAAAAGGATAGGCCTTGGTCTCTTTATAAAGAGGGTGAATGCCAGGCGTCCTCCTCATGACCGTTTGGGACTTGCCTATAATCGAGGAGTCATACCAATGGGAACAATTTGGTTACCCATGCCTGTATTGATGAGAATCCCGTGATAAGGGGACACGATCTCCGCTTCGACAAGACGTGCCAAGGAAACCGCCTCGCGATATGCGCCAAGGCTGGTCGAAAAACATGGTTCGATAATAACCAGGCCATGGCATGATGTCATGGTGTCAAATTCAAAGGTCGGATTTGTGAATATTATTCTCTACGGTGGAATGTGGAACTTGTTTTGCGAGCCGGACACTATCCTTGTGTTCAAGATCTTCTATGGAGTATTCGGAGGAGGAACCCGCCTTGCAATGCCGAAAACAATCTGCGCCACGGACTCATCATCATTGAAGCCTGGTTCGGGGCTACCGAGGAGTCCTGGATTAGGGGTATCCGGACAGCCGGACTATATCCTTTGGCCGAACTGTTGGACTATGAAGATACAAGATTGAAGACTTCGTCCCGTGTCCGGATGGGACTCTCTTGGCGTGGAAGGCAAGCTTGGCGATACGGATATATAGATCTCCTTCCATTGTGACCGACTCTGTGTAACCCTAGCCCCCTCCGGTGTCTATATAAACCGGAGGGTTTAGTCCGTAGGACAACAACAATCATACCATAGGCTAGCTTCTAGGGATTAGCCTCTACGATCTCGTGGTAGATCAACTCTTGTAATACTCATATTCATCAAGATCAATCAAGCAGGAAGTAGGGTATTACCTCCATAGAGAGGGCCCAAACCTGGGTAAACATCGTGTCCCTAGCCTCCTGTTACCATCCGCCTTAGATGCACAGTTCGAGACCCCCTACCCGAGATCCGCCAGTTTTGACACCGACACCCTTCTTCCCACCCCGGCCACCTTGTTCCACCTCATTATCTTCATCCTCTCTGTCTTCCTCCTCTTTTCCTCCTCTTCATGCTTTTCATCATCCTGTTTCTCCTCCGCTTTCCCCTCTTTCTTTTCTAGTTCATTCTCTTCTCATTGCCCTCTTCCACATTTCTCTACTTATCTTTGTTCTCTTCATCGTCCCGTTCCTCTTCATCATCCTCCTCCTTGTCCTGCTCTTCCTCTTCAACATCATCCTCGTCATCCTCTTCCTCATCTTCACCAGCAAGAGACAGCTGTGAGTTGTCAACGTCCATGTGCTGTGAATCATCATCACCAGTTTCTGTGGCTGATGGCGGGCTACTATAGGACGGAACATCATCATCATAGTCATCATCATCGTCGTCATCATCATTGATGTCCCCGTCCTAATCCGAAGTCTCCTCTTCAGGACTGTCCTCATCTTTCCCTTCCTCTTCTTCTTCTTCTTCTTCTTCTTCTTCTTCTGAAGATTCAAATTCTTCCTTGTTAGATTCCTCCTCCTCATCATCGGACGCCAAAAGTGTCTCCTTGCACCGACTGCTACTGCCCCTTGTATTCTTCTGCTTTGCAACCTTCTGTTGTTTCAGACATTCCGCTGCCCTTATCTATCGTGTTGATTGACGTGTGCTTGCGACCCTTGAAACACTTGTGGCTGCTGGTTCAACCTCGTCTTCGTCCAACTTGCCCACCCCTTGAACAAACCTTCCAGTTTGGACTGATATTTCAGAGCACATATCATGGACCAGCAATGACAACCTCCTTTGTTTCTGCAAAACTCAAGATGAGGAGACTATATAACAACAATGATGAACAAAAAGCAGTCCGTTTCTTATAAAGGAACAAAACCATGGTAGCAAAAAATACATTGGTGTTGTAGTTTTGAGGAAGCCTCGCAGCGACAAACTTCTGGATGTGATCCATGCTCCCAAAAACACTATCTTCTACGCACCTCGAGAACTCGGCTTTGAGCAGTTTTTTGTAAAAAAAATTTGCACATGATAAACTCAGTTAGCAAAAGACCAAAAAAAGTTAAGAAGAGGGATGGATGAGCAACTGCCTCCCTAACTTAGGGCAAGACCAACACTATTGATGGCAACTGCAGTTATGGACATCACAAAAAACTACAGCAGCTACAACAACCCCGATAAATTGATCAACTACAAAAATCTAAAGTTATTGCTAACTGTTGCTTAAAAAAACTCATGTAATCGGAAATGTAAAAAAAAGACCACTTGGAGACAAAATGAAGAAGATTACCATGCAAATTTCCATGCAAAAAAAACTTTCATGAAACTAGCTCAAAGCAACTAGCTCCTAAAATTAGGCAACACAATCCCTATAGGTGGGAAACTGCATGAAAAAAAATCATGCAACTGCAAAATTATGTTCAGAAAGTAAAGTAAGACTTACTCACAACTTTCCATAGACACCCTTCCTAATTATGTCCTTAATTACTGCTTTGATCAGACCGTCATTCCATGCTTTGACCCTTGGAAGAATAGTTGTCGTGCTCTTGTCCACATAATCCTTATAGACTATCCTGTAGTCCACATCAAGCGAGCTGAGGTAGAGGAGATGTTTAAAAAAAGAGACAACACATGTGAGTTGCAAAAAGACCTATCCAACTTCAGCGTGAAACATAGAACACAATGAACCGAAAAAAGAGGGGGGGGGGAGGTCTAGATCATTTTACCACTAGGTGAAAAAGGTAACAACATATTGTATTCTTCTTGTCTGCAAAACCCAAGAAAGCAAGCCTAAGTTGGTCGATGACAAACTGGCAAACATTTGAATTCACAACCTCATGTGGATTCAGCACAGCTGAGTATGCTCGCGGGGACACCTTCAAGCTTGTGGTTGGTGCAAGAAAACGGTTGGAAACAATGACCAGCCAGGCACTTCAGAACTTGTCATCCGCAACAACTCCCATATCCTTTATCATTTTGCACCACTGGGTCACTGTTGGTGCGGCCCTGTCGGGATGTTGAACGTCTCGTTGAACAACGTAACTACGTCTGGCTCCACTTCATATGCAACCTTCTTCTGCCCCCTTGGCAAACCCCATATTCTTTCTATGCTTGCTGCATCAACTCGGATCTGCCCCCTATCTGGGATAACAAGCTGCGAAAACTCTGGATCATAACACTTCATGACAAACTTCACAAGATCTCCTTTCATTGTTCTTGTGCCGATATCAACCACGCCCCAAAGCTTATATCACCGATGCCATCCTTTTGTATATCATCAAGGCCACTGTTTAGGACAAAAAGTTTTGAAGGTGATGCCATGTTCCTCAGTGGTGGCCCACTGCTACCAATCTGCCTAAAAAATGTACGGAAAAACTCATATTAAAAAGAGGGCAGCGACAATTATATTAAATTGAGCAACCCACTATATTAAACCGAGAAACTCACTGTATTAAACTAAGCAAACCACACCATAATTAAAAAAAGCGAGCTGTGTTTGCTAAAAACTGAGCAACTAGATCTATATTGAACTGCAACTGCTAGTACTAAACTAGGCAACTGCTACACTGCTATACTACTGCTTATCAAAGATAGGAGTGCATATACAAGAAAATGGCATGCTGATTGAGCATTACATATTTCAAAAAAAAAGATGCCTCCCTTCTTTCGCACGTTTCAGATTTCTCCCTCCTTCATCACGAGGGGCAGAATCGGTGGCCCGTTTCCCCGCCCGACCACCCTGGGCAGAATTGGTGGCCCGTTTCCCTGCCCGACAACCACAGACAGGATCCTGATTCGTCCGCCCGCGCTTGCGTCCAACATTACTCCTTGCTGTTTGAGCTACCACCTCTTCTCCCTCATTTTCACCATCAGTTCTTCCCGCAGTCCTTTTGCTTTTTGGAGCCATTCTGTAAAAGAAACACACCAAAAAATGTCATGTTGACGAAAAAAGATACAAAGCCCTATATGTCGGGACCCCGATCCTAGGTCACACCGATCTAGCATGTAACACATCATATCACTTTGCGGCCTCACGCACGGTATTCCCACAGGTGTCGCCTTACCATGGCCCGGGACCGTTTGCGCCTGTTGGCTCACGTATATGATAGTGTCGCTAGCATCCATATGACAGAGAACCCGGGCCGACATGACTAGTCGTGAACCCAAAGTGGCACTAACCTATGGGGACAGGCATACATGAATCAACATCGAGCATGTCGGTCGCCGGCGTGCGAATCCGGGCTGTAGGGCTAACAGGACTCGAACCCGGGCTGTAGCGAGCTAGGCAGGACTCCGGATGCCACTGTGACATTTCCCGAAGAACAGAACCACAGAGCAAGTGAATCACATGCCGATCAAGTGTTCCGGAGCGGTAGTCTTTGGGCTAGCAGGACTCGATAAACCGGCTGTAGCGGACTACCATGGCTCGGTGGAAGCACTAGACTACATTTCCCCATAAGAGAGGCTACCAAGGATAAACAACTAGGTTGTCGGATCCCACACATAGCAATACACGTTACACGTACGCATAACATGCAAGTATGTGTTGTACAACATGGCATCACAACATAACGCATAAACTCATATAGATAAAGGCCCAGAGGAGCCACATAGCATTAAATACAAACAGGGGTCACATGACCCATCATTCAGAGCATACAAGCAACAAGCGGAAGCATTACATGTCTGAGTACAGACAACTACAAAAGAAAAAGGCTGAGAAGCCTGACTATCTACAAGACCCTCCCAAGGGTACAAGATCGTAGCTGAGGTAACAAGCTACTCGTCGAAGTCCAAGCGGAACTACTAGTAAGACCGAAATCTCCGCTGCAAAAACATAAATAAAGCACCGTGAGTACAAAGGTACTCAGCAAGACTTACATCAGTTCCTATTATACATGCATTTGTATCAAGAGGGTAATGTGGGGTTTAGTTGCAGCAAGCCAGCTTTGACTCTGTGGCTATCCTGTTCTACGACTACGAGAACTTCTTTGAGGTGAAGCAGCGCACACGAGTCCACTAATCACCACATCAATACACTACTATGGATTCATCCCCGCCTCCATACGAGAAGGCCATCCATAGCACTCACACTTGTCTTGAGCATTTTAGAGTATCCACTTCAAGTTGTCTATGTACCACGTAAGCATCCAAGAAGTCAATAACCGAGGACACGGCTATTCGAATAGATCATGATAACCCTCTACGGTGTACTTCTTCACACACGCTCTCACCACTTATCACCATGTACATGTCATGTACCTCGGCAACCTTCAAGCGGAAGCTTTGGCGAGGTGTCGGCCATGACCTGACTAACCACACAAGACTCTAGCCTGTGTTTATCGCCTATTCGGGTTCCATCCGCAAGGAGATCCGGCCGGGGTGTCGCTCACGGCCCCAAACGATGTGTGCAGGGTTCCCGAGCCCACCATCCGGGTGCCACTCGGTACACCAGGCCACATGTGCCTAGTCTGTCCCAAGCCCACCTCGCCGAAAGTGCCACTTGGTAGAAAAATAGCACTACCTACAAACACCAGAAACTAGTTGCGACTCCTGGACAGAGATCAAGTTGATTAATAAGTCGAGAGGGGCCGAGTTACTGGAACCCAATGTGTGGTAGTATCGAGTCATTGGACAACATACATAGAACTTAGTGCTTAAGGACGGTTCCAGTGAGACAACCCACCATGTACTCCTACATGGCCTCTCACCGCTACCTTTACCAAATGGTGTTCACACACTTCACTCTTAGCATCAGAACATATCGTAACACTCCAATTCATTCCCAATGAATCAGACCTGACACAACTCTAAGCAATAGCAAGCATAGCATGGTAGGAAGACAACATGGCTCAATCAACTCCTACACATGCTAGTGGGTTTCAACTATTTACTGTGGCAACGACAGGTCATGCAGAGGAATGGGTTCAACTACCGCAGCACAAAGTAGCAGATGAATCATTGTTGTCCTAATGCAGTAATTGAGAGCAGGAGCGAGATAATAGGATTGTATCGGAATGAACAAGGGGGTTTACTTGCCTGGTAGATCAACAGAGCCTTTGCTCACGCATGTGTACTGAACGCGTCTCCGGGCGGGACCTATCGAGAAGGAACGGTGCCGCAATCAATACACAATCATATGCAACAATATGATGCATGAAGATGGCATGAAGATGTGATGTTATTTGAGCTAATGCAACTAGCATTCATTTGCATGAAGTCCATTTGAACCAAAGATTCAAATGCATCTCCAAAATAAGCTCTTTATATAAGCCATTTTAGTGTTTCACTTATACAGCAGGTATAACTTGGTTTTTCATGCCTGAAACTGGTACAAATGGATAGATTGCATTTTTCTGATAATTTTTCATATATAAATTATTTCAATCTGAGCTAATGTTGAATTTATATGAATTTTTGAAGTTTTGAACATTTTCTGGAATTTCCTGGTTAGAAATAATTCCAGAAAATGAATAGCTGCGTCAGCAAGTCAACGGCGCTGACCAGGTCAAATCTGACGTGTGGGAGCCACAATTCAGTGTCTCGGTTAGTTAATAGGGAGGTTTATTTGGTCTAATTAGGATTAGAAGGCGCCGGGCCCACTGTCAGTGTCAGGGGTGGTTAGCAAAATGGTGATTAGCCTTAAGCTAATCACCTGGCTGGTCGGGCCCGCATGTCAGGCCGGCTAGGGTCGTCGGCGGCGACCTCTGGACACGGGGGCGTCCGCGATTCAGGCCAGGGGGCGGCGGCTGGGAGCACCGGGGCGTAGGCCGTGCTCTCCCGCATCTAGTGGGGTAGGTGGGAGGAGCTGGGGAGGCCGGAGCTCGCCGGAGCGAAGCTCGCGGCGGCGGCCGGAGTTCGGCTTGAGCGGGTGCGCAGCTACGGCGCACGGGGAGACAGGGAGAAGGGGGGAACCACGCTGGGCTCACAGAGGACCGGAAGAGCAGCTCAAGCAGGCTCGAACGCTCGACGGGCGGCGAAAGCGACGGAGATCCACGGCGGCCGGAGGTGAAGAAGGCGACGGCGATGGCTCCACGGGGCGTCCGGCAAGGCACGGCTTGGCGGAGAGGACGAGGAAGGTGGCACGGAGCTCGTGGGCACGACAGAGGGGCGAGGGGATGGCGGGGAGCGCGTCGGCGGCAGCGCTTGGGCGCTGGGAGAGGGAGAGGTCTAGGGAGGAGGGAGAGCGAGAGAGAGTGAGAGGTCCGGGCTGCGCGTGGCGGCGTTCGGGATGGCCAAAGGCGTCGAGGAGAGGCCAGCAGGCAGGTGGCGTGGCAGACGGCGTGGCACCGCCTGGCCGAGCGTGCCCCTGTCCTCTGGCGCGAGAAGGGGACGGCCTTGCTGCCAGTCGGCTGGGCCATTTGTTGTGCCTTTGGGCCAAGCCAGGCTGCCTGAGGGAGGTAAGTGCAGGTGGGTGTCTCCCCTTTTGCTTCTATTTTGTTTTTGTTTTCTATTTTCTGACATTTGTTTTGATTTAATAAAAATACTAAATCATTTTATTTTCTTGTGCCAATTTTTGCAGGAGCTAGTGGTATTATACCAGAGCTCCCCATCAACTAGCACAATTTTTGGACAACATTGTATATATATAACAATATATATCCAAAGCAAATAATTACTGGATTAATTCCAGATGCCCAAAATAAACATGTGTGAGCTCCTGAAAATATTGGGTTGACTTTTACCTCTGACCAATATTTTCAGAGAGTAACATGAACATTTTTTTGGACCTCTTTGGAGAACTTTTTATCTAGGTCATTTCCAGATATGATTCTGAGGGTTTCACAAATCTCCATTTCAAAATTAAATGGAATTTAAACATGATGCACAAGTGACTAGCTAGCCTAGGTCATACTAGAACTAGGGATGTGACACTATAACTCAGCTGCTCAATGATACTACTTCCATTTGGAGTTAACTTCACTGTATTTGGAGATGAACGATCTCCATTTACTCCTACCCAAAGATAACTCAACTACTGAATGCTAGTACTTGTAGAAGCAATTTGGTGTTGAAAACTATGCAACTACTCACTATTTTGTGGCAACTAAAAAAATGACATAAAACAAGCACATAAATACTCCTCATCACAAAAAACAGGCACGTATTCATCTTCATCACATTAGCTAAAACATCAAAAACACTCATAAAAAGTTGCCACTTATTCGTGAGAGATGTCACATCTTCTGTTCATTGTTGCGATAAAAACCGCAACTCGATGGTGAATATAGGCAACGTCATGTTTCATACACTAATTTTAAAGAACACTATAAAACTGATAACAACTTAGTGCTGCAATCTAGGTAATTGGACAGTAATGAGATGGCAATAACTAAAAATCAACCAACCACAAAAACCATCTTCCCCCCCCCCCCCCAAAAAAAACAGTGATGCTTTAATGTTGAACGCAAGGCGACTACTGCCCCCTAATTAGTGCAACTGTGGATACTATGAACTTCGATCGCCCCTCCATCACAGAAAAAATGCAGGGGGAAACTAAGAAACTACAATCATATCTCTATACAACTCAATCTAGGAAATCAAGCAACATCGAAAAAACAAATCTTGTGCCCCTGTCAGATGCATCCCCTTACCCTGACCCTCCTGTCACAAATTGCAGGAAAACCTAAGCATGTACCATCAAAATTCTATACAACTGCCCAAGTCAGATGCATCCCCAGTCAGATGCAACCCCTTACCCTGCCCCTCCATCTCGCAAATTGCGGGAAAAAACTAAGTATCTACCATCAAAATTCTATGCAACTGCCCAAGTCAGATGCATCTCCTTACCCTGCCCCCCCCCATCTCGCAAATTGCAGGAAAAATCTAAGCAACTACCATCAAATTTATATTGTAGGAATATAAAGTGATAACACTACAAAATGATAACAACTTGGTGGTGGAAACTAGGCACTTGGACAGTAATGAGATGGCGATGACGAAAATCGACTAACCACAAAAACCATCTCCCTAAAAAACTAGTGCTGCTTGATGTTGAACAAAAGGCAACTACTGCCCCTATTTCCTGCAAATGTGGATACTATGAACTTCGATTGCCCCTCCATCATGCAGATTGCAGGGAAAACCTAAGCAACTACCATCATATTTCTATACAACTGCATCCAGGGATTCGAGCAACCACAAAAAAACAAATTCTATGCCCCAGTCAGATGCATCCCCTTACCCCGCCCCTCCATCTGACAAAATGCAGGGTAAACTAAGAAACTACCATCATATTTCTATGCAACTGTGTCCCGAGATTCAAGCAACATCAAATTCCGTGAGCATCCCCTTACCCCCTTCGCCTCTGCCTCAATTTCCCCTCCCCCCATGACTCAATTCCCTCTGCCCCACCCCAACCCCTCCCCCTCGCCATGTCAACGTCTAGCTCTCAGCCCGCCATATCAACGCCGAGCCCTCACCCCGCCATGGAAATGTCGGGCCCGCTGACGCCATGGACAATCTCTGTGCCCATCCCATCACCCAAACCCTAACGCAAATTCACAACGAATCTGGAGCGCACCCGGGAAGGAGAGGGAGAAGAGGTGCCGGGGTTTACCTCCGCCTGTAGTCGGCACGACTCGCCGCTCTCGCGGACGGCCTCCCGCACCGGCGACTCCGGGCGGGATCCACAACCACCGAGAACTCTCGCATCGTGCGTCATTGCTAGAGGAAATGGATGAGATGGAGGAGAGGCAAGGCAGTTCAAATGAAAAGTGGATGAGGCAACGGGAAGTTTCAAAGAAGTCGAGCGGCGGTGCGGGCGGTTTCTCCTGAATTAAAGCAGTCGGGCCCACCACACACCAAACGTCCCGCTATCCCCGTAACGCCACCTGGTCGGGGCGGATCCCGCACGGTTGGATAGATCGGGCGAATTAGACAGTCTCCGCACGTGCGCTCGCGTCTTCCATCTGGCGCAGCTGCACGAATAAGAATTCGGGAAGGAGTAATGCACCACATAAACGACAGTGCTAAAAAAGAAGAAATGAAAAATAAGCTGCTCGGTTTATCAAGGGAAACCGAACAAAAACCTAAACAGCGCCTAGCTAGACTAGGCCTAAAGCACCAAAGACGTACAAAATGCCGGAAGGCCAACACCCCACAACACGCCCGGCCGGGCACTCGAGCGGTTTCACCGGTACCAGAGTGCACACCGAAACTGTCGTATTAATTCGAGCTGCCACGAGCATATCCGCAAAACCTCGACAACATCAAAGAGGAACGATATGTCCGATAGAGCGAACGTATGCCGCTTCGATCTCATGAGATTGGCTGACATAACCCGCCTGATGCTCCTTGCATGTCGAGAGTGCTCCTGCTGTCCCACGGAGATGACGCGGTAGCCGCGGCCGACCACCTCGATCATCCCTAAGTCCCTCTGACCGGGTCAATCTTCAAGACGATGCCCTCAAGAGGGAACATGATGCCGAGCAAAGCCAATAGCACCACCATCGCCCAATCCGGAAGACCGTATCTAAGGTTTCCCCCAAAGCATGTTGGGATAGAGAGAGAGAGAGAGAGAGAGCGAGAGAGAGAGAGAGAGGACCGCAACATCGATGCCTCCAACAAGGTAACGGTGCCCGTAGGCACTACCATCGACAACTCCGACCATAGCCGGAGAACGGCTTTCGCAGGCAGCCTCACCCGCCCAAACCCGCAACCTGGCCAGCCCAGCCGGCTACCACCTCCACAACGCGCAAGCATACCACTGCATCTCGCCCTTGCGCAGCTAACAGACGGCCTACAACAAGGACCTCACGCCGCAGGCCCGCAAAGACCCAGATCGATCCCTGCCGCCTGCAGATCTCGAGCTGTCACTGCACCTCTGCCTTAGGCTCTACGCAGGATCCGACCGGTGGCACGACGGCCGACCAGATCCTCTGCAGCCCTCACAGGCCCATGCCAGCAAGCAGCAGATCCGGCGCCGCCCGCGCCCCTCGCCCAGCAGAACCCCGCTGGGAAATCCTCCCTCTCCATGCGCCCCTCGCCATCTGGCAGCGCATCTCGCGCCCAGGCCGCGCACGCCCTCGCCACGGCCAGCCCACGCACCTCCATGCGCGCCGAGACCACACTCCCTCCATCGCGCGCCCTAATGGTGACCCGCAGGAGGCCGGACGCACCCCCGCATCTCCGAAGGTGGGCCGCTCCTGTGCTGCTCATGGTTCGTACGAGATGGGACAGGCCCCGCCGCCGCCGACGCGCACGGGCTTTGCCCGGCTGCGCCATCCGACGTCGGTGAGGGATGGGGTAGGGTGGGCTGGGGCTGGCAGCGGCGATTTAGGGTTTCTTCCGGGTCGCTGCGGGGAGCGACACGGGAGTGCGAGTCGGGTTTAAAAAAATAGATCTATTCATCATCAATCATGGCAATATATGGAATATCAGAAAAATGCGTCTAGTTTTGTAGACCACTTAGCATTACTACAAGCACCATCGCGAGCCGAAGGCGCACTGCCATCATCGCCCCTTCCTCACTAGCCATGCACAAACTTGTTGCGATAGACATTTAGAAAGTCGTCGTGCTAAGGCCCCATAGGACCAGCACACAAGAACAACAACCGCCGCCCATGAAGACAAACGTATATCTTTTTTTAAACACCCCCATATATTAATTTGGTAAAATAATATTCTTACAATCGTTCATTACAAACATAGCCACAGTATGGAACACTATTACATAAAGCACCATCAGACCTGCTAACAAAACTAAATTTAGCAATCTCGTGTGCCACCCTATTAGCCGGCCTGTCAATCTTCATGATCTTTAAACCTTAATACGACTTGATACGCTTGACGTCTCCTTTTTGAGATGCCCAAGAGGAGACCTGTCAATGGAATCTTTGGACAGAAAAGATGCAACAAAAGCACAATCAGTTTCGATAATAATTGGTTTATGAAAGGTAATACCGATGTATAACCCGGCAAGGGTCGCACGCAGTCCCGCTTCATCCACACTAGTACAAAAGCGAATAAAATCCCATGATGAAGCCAAGAATTTGCCTAGGTTATTCCTGGCCATAACCCCAACACTGGCAGATCATGTCCATGAAACTAGCATCCACATTAATTTTAATGTAGTCAAGATCCGGGGGCTCCCAAACTCGACGATCAAACTCTAGTTGAGTTACATACCTTCCATTGTCGATCAACCCCTTACCTGTGTTGCTCAAATCCACTTGCACACATGTATTTGCCGTCGTAAAGGAGTTCCAGAAGTTTCCCACAAAGATAACAGAGTTAGATAATGATTCTTTCCACTTCCAAAGATCAGATCATTCCTCAGGTGCCAAGCTCTCCAGAACATGAACATAACTTGCTCTCGTACTGGTGACCCCAATTGGTCAAGTAGAATAAGAAAACAGTCCGACCCTGTACATCTGAAAAACTCTTCTCCAGGAATATTCCACACACCTCTCATGTCAAAACGAAAAGCTCGCGCCTTGGGACCATTAACCAGCACATGATAAATACTTTCATCCTTCCAGCCACAAATAGTGCACATACATGACACCATTTGGTGATGAGCAACACTGTTTAACTGGGTCGCCAAACTATTGGACACGGCTCGCCATGCAATTTTTTTAATTTTTTAGGAACTTTGGCCTTCCATATAACATCCCACACCCGTCTCTCCTCTATATCCATGGAGCTAGATATTCCTGCCTCGCCCTTAAAATCTTTAAGATTTAAGGCCAGTCTATTTGCACTTTCAACAGAAAGCATACCATTTTTCTCATAATGCCAAGCGATTAGATCACCCTCTCCTGCAGACTAAATACGTAAACTTAGGATCTCCTCGGTATCATGGTGACAGAGCAGGTGTCTAATTAAATTTTCATCCCATCTTCTTGTGCCGCTCATGAATAATTCAGACACCCACTTCAGTCTAGTGTTTTTTTTTCTGTTACTCTGAGGCCGGAATTTCTAGGAAGCCAGTTATCTCTTAGAATATTAACATTTTTACCATCGACCACTCTACAGATGACCCCTTTTTTTACCAAATCCAAGCCATTCATAACACCTTGCCAATTCAACGAAGAAGCTTGCGGGAAAAAAGTATTCATGATGTGGCCATTGGGATAATATTTTGCCTTCAAGATCATAGCACACAAAGACCCTGGGTACACCAATAACCGTAACACTTGTTTGGCCAAGAGTGCTTGATTAAATAGTCTAAGATCTCGGAAGCCAGTGCCTTCCTTTCTTTTTGTCTTAGTGAGTTTATCCCAAGCTAACCAGTGTGTTTTCCTCCTGTCTTCTTCGTCTCCCCACCAGAAATTCCTTATCCGTGACAGCTCTGCACATAATGAGACTAGAAATTCGAAAAATGCCCATGGCGTACACTGGAAGCACTTGCAACACTGCCTTGATTTGATTTTCCTTAATACCACTTGAAGCATCCAATCAGATGATCTTTTTAGAGCCTTATCCTTGGTTGACTGGAACTTACCTGCTTTTATTCTACCCTCGGGAACCGGTAATCCGAGGTATTTATCCTCAAAACCTTCCACGGTAATATTAAGAATGACCATCATGGACACCTTATCTTCCACACTGCACTTTTTGCCAAATTTAATCGAACACTTATCAGGGCTTAGAAGCTGACCCGTTCCCCCCTCATAGGTCGACATAATACTTTTAATAATTAAAGCTTGATCTATGGACCCCTTGAAGAAGAGAAGGCTGTCGTCCGCAAACAACAGATGAGAAATACCTGGGGCTTGTCTGTTCACGTGAAACTCCTTGAGAGCACCTTTGTCACATGCATCCTTTAAAAGCAAAGAGAGGGCCTCGGCCACAAACAGGAACAAATACGGAGATAAGGGATCCCTTATGCGAGACCACAAGATGGATAGAAAGGTTCCAACAATTGGCCATTAAAACAAACTAAGAATTTTACCAATGTAACCCACGTCATAATCCAGTTGATCCAAATTGGCGCAAACCCGAAAGCCCCCAGCATACTTTTCAAAAATTGCCAATCCACTCGATCATACGCTTTTGCTAGGTGCAACTTAAAAGCACAAAACTCTCCATGCTGATCTTTTAACGTACTCAATGAATGGATACATTCGAAAGCAATAAGTGTATTATCAGAAATTACTCTGCCTGGAATAAAGGCACTCTGAGTGGGGGAGATCATACCATCCAAGAGAGGTCACAGTCTATTCACAAGGCACTTTGAAACAATTTTATAAATGACATTAGATAGAATAAAGGGTCTGAAATCTTTGATGGCCTGAGGATTCTTCACCTTGGAATAAGGACAATGATGGTGTCATTTACGCCTTCTGGCATAACACCTGTGATGAAAAAGAGCTAAACTGCCTTTACAATGTCCTCCTTGATTAAACCCCAATTTCCCTGAAAGAAGCATGCAGGAAACCCATCTGGACCTGCCTCTTTTAATGGACCTATCTGAAAAGGACATCGCTGATCTCTTCCTCAGAAAGAGGCTTACAGAGCAGCACATTCATATCATCAGTGATGAGAGGTTTCACAATCGAAATAATCTGAGAAGGGTCAACATTAGTGTTGCAAGTGCAAAGTTGCTGGAAGAACGAGTTAGTGATACCTGTGATTTCATCCATATCCTCCGTAAGAGACCCATCACTCCTCTTAATAGCAGATATATTATTTTTTTTGCCCTCCATGTAGCCTTTCTCTACCAAAATTTTGTATTACGGTCCCCCAAAGTCATTTTCTCTATACAAGACCTTTGTTTCCACATGATCTCTTCCTTTATAAGAAGTTCATCCATCTCTAGAAGAATTTCCTTCCTCCCCATCACGGCCGCCTTATCGCTTCTTTTGAAAAGAGCCTCTAATCTTTTGCGATCAGCTTCTAATTTTTTTGGGAGATAACCAATATGGCCCTGACTCCAAGAATGTAGTGATTTCATTAGATTACCCAAGTTAGCCGCCACATCCTTCAAATCCCTAATTTGCGACCTCTTATTCTAGCATGCTTTAATCTGTTCATCTAATGGCTAGCTTTCACTCTCCCAAAAATCTGCATATCTCAAATGCTTTTTGAAGGCAACATTAGGTTGATTACCCAAGAACTGAATATACAAGTGAAAATGATCTGACCTGGAGGAGACAATATATGAATCCTTGTAATGGGGAAACATAGAAGACCATTGAGTGCATGCCACCGCACGGTCCAGCCGCACCTTCACATTTCGTTTTCCTTCCTTCTTATTATCATACATCCAACACACACCTTGAAACCCCAGATCAAATAGATTGCGCTCAGAGAGAACATCCTAAAAATTCGCCATGAGTTTAGGCGATCTTGTATTACTGGAAAAATACTCAGACTGCCACATGGCTTCATTAAAATCTCCGACCATAAATCAAGGGCCAGTGCCAAGAGATTTAATCCGTCTCAACAACTCCCACATGACGTACCTTTGGCTCGCCTTCGGTTCCCCATAAACAAAAGTGCATCGCCATTTTGGTTCACCACTCTTATAAATATACAAGTCAATAAAGTCATCGTCAAATCTGTTTAATACCACAGAGAAGCACTCACCCCAGAATACTGCTAAACCACCACATTTTCCTTTGCGAGAACCTGTAAATACATTTTTCATACCCAACTGATACCGCAAACTCTCAACATAATCTTTATTTTGCCTTTTTCAGAAAGAAAAATAATGTTGGGTCGGTAAGACTTATTGAGGCAAACTAATTCTTGAACTGTACGAGGCCGACCCAGCCCTCGACAACTATAGCTAATAATTTTCATTGCTCCTGACGGGCATCATCACACGCGCCCGTCAGTTGACCGACAACCCCCGGGTTGGTAGCTTCCCTAGTAGAGACCCCTTCCTCTTTTATCTCCCCCATAGACTCTCTTCTTCTACCCTGAACCACCTCCTCCTCTCCCCCATCTACCTCTTTTGTTACATGCACCATATTACCATCTATGCTTACCAGAGTTTCCACCCTCTCTCCACACACTTTTTTACAAGCAGGGATAGCATCACTGGCTCCCCTAAACTCTATACTCTCAGAACTGGTACTGTTGAAACTAATCACAAGGTCGTGTCCTTTTGGGAAGCTTCTCTTGTTGCCCGTCGAGCTGACAAGGATTGTAGCAAAGGCATCCTTGTGACTTGAAAGATCACGACCACTGCTCGGGGAAGTGGGAACCCCAAACTAGACATGCTTCGCGCACGTCGACTGCACATCAACGCGTTCCTCCTGCTCCTCCCTGTGAAGTCATTTACATCGCGCACAGTAGATATTGATGGTATTCATGAGCCTGTTTCTGGTTCTTTACTTTATGGAAACAATATTATCTCTGGTGCTATTATCCCTACTTCTGCGGCGATCAGATTGCACTTTTACCCAATTTGGGAAGCTTCATCTATTGATGAATGGTTATATAATGGTGGTCCTTATGAGCTAATTATTCCACACTTCTTAATTGGTGTAACTTGTTATATGGGTCGTGAGTGGGAACTTAGTTTCCGACTGGGTATGCATCCTTGGATTGTTGTTGCATATTCAGCTCTGCTGTACCAAGCCATCGCTGTTCGACGGGCCACTAGGGGCGGCCAGGCTGTGGACGCCACCCCAGCAACCTTTTTGCCTTAGTGCACAACCGAGCATTAGAGCCAGGTTGCACCTCATCTTTTTTTCACCCCATCATGAAGCGTACCAACAGCAGCGTGCTCCCATAGACTGCCATCAGTAGCATCCGGGCCTCCATCTTGCACAACATCGCTAGGAAAAGGCTCCACCTGCTGATATGTCTCCAACGTATCTACTTTTCCTAACGCTTTCCTCTTCTTTTGGACTCTAATTTGCATGATTTGAATGAAACTAACCCGGATTGACGTTGTTTTCAGCGGAACTACCATGGTGTTGTTTTTTGTGCAGAAATAAAATTTCTCGAAACGGAACGAAACTTTGTGAGGATGTTTTATATAATAAAAGAGAATTTCTGGAGCCAAGAACCACCGGAGGGGGGCACCTGGGTCGGCACAACTCACCAGGGCGCGCCCCCTTCCAGGCGCGCCCAGGTGGGTTGTCCCCACCTGGTGTCCTCGCAGACGTTGAAACCGACGCTAGAAAATCCTATTTTTCCAGAAAAAATTAGGGAGAAAGAATTATCGCGTTCCACGAGACGAAGCCGCTGCCGCCTCCTATTCTTCATCGGGAGGCCAGATCTGGAGTCCGTTTGGGGCTCCAGAGAGGGGGATCTTTGATCTTCGCCATCACCAACCCTTCTCCATCACCAATTCCATGATGCTCCCCACCGGGAGTGAGTAATTCCTTAATGGGCTCACTGATCGGTGAGGTGTTGGATGAGATTCATCATGTAATCTAGTTAGTTTTGTTAGGGCTTGATCCCTAGTATCCACTATGTTCTGAGATTGATGTTGCTATGACTTTGCCATGCTTAATGCTTGTCACTTTGGGCCCGGGTGCCATGATTTCAGATCTTAACCGTTTATGTTATCTTCATTATATCTATGTTCTAGGTCCGATCTTGCAAGTGATAGTCACCTACTATGAGTTATGATCCGGCAACCCCGGAGTGACAATAGTCGGGACCACTCCCGGTGATACCGTAGTTTGAGGAGTTCATGTATTCACCGTGTGTTAATGCTTTGTTCTGGTTCCCTATTAAAAGGAGGCCATAAGATCCCTTAGTTTCCAATAGGACCCCGCTGCCACCGGAGGGTAGGACAAAAGATGTCATCCAAGTTCTTTCCATAAGCACGTATGACTATTTACGGAATACATGCCTACATTATATTTACGAACTAGAGCTAGTGCTGTATCGCCCTACGTTATGACTGTCACATGATGAATATCATCCAACAAATTACCGATCCAATGCCTACGAATTTCTCTTATATTATACTTTCTAAGTTATTGATGATGTCATTACTGTTGCACTTGCTATAAAACTACTGCTGTCACTGTTACCATTACTATTACTGTCACTACTACTATCCAAACTATCATATTACTTTGCTGGTGATCACATTGGTGCAGATAATTAATCTCCAGGTGTGGTTGAATTGACAACTCAGATGCTAATACTTGCAAGTATTCTTTGGCTCCCCTTGTGTTAAATCTATAAATTTGGGTTGAATACTCTACCCTCGAAAACTGTTGCGATCCATATACTTGTGGGTTATCAAGACATTTTTCTGGCGCTGTCGCCAGGGAGTATAGGTATATTTGTTGAGTCACTTGGGATTATTATCAATTTATCACTATGATGAATCTGAAGGATGCTAAGACTAAGATTTTTCCCTCAAAGACGAGGGGAGGTAAGGAACTGCCATCCAGCTTCCCTTTAGATTCACCTTCTGTTATAAGTAAACTTGCAACACCTCCACATGCTATCAATCCTGATATGTCGCAAGTTATTGATGATGCTACTTCTGCTATGAATGATGCTTAAGATGATGCTAGTACCTTGCTTCATGATGACGTGCCATGCTACCTCTTGAGCTTGCGTTGGTTTTTCCGTTGAAGAGGAAAGGGTGATGCAACAAAGTAGAGTAAGTATTTCCCTTAGCTTTTGAGAACCAATGTATCAATCCAGTAGGATACAACGTGCAAGCCACCGAATACCTGCACAAACAAACACCAACTTGCACCCAATGCGATAAAGTGGTTGTCAATCCCTTCACGGTAATTTGCATACTACTAGGAAAAGGGCTATAGATAGGACTGATTCTAATGGCGCACCAGGTAAATAGTGCGCCACTACTATATACAAATGGCCTTTTGATTTGCAAATGCGCCATTAGTGTGGAAGACACTAATGGCGCACCGTGCTCACTGATGCGCCACTACTATTGATTTTTTCCCATTTTCCATACAAACTAATGGCGCAGGATGGCAAAGTGCGCCATTACTAGTTAGAACTTGTAATGGCGCACGACCAAGATAGTGCGCCATTAGTATATTTTTTTTTACTTTTTTGCAAACCTACTAATGGCATACTATGCCAAAGTGCGCCATTAGTAGTTTAAACTACTAATGGCACACTTTTCCACAGTTCGCCATTAGTATACATATGTTCTTTTTTTACTTTTTTGCAAAAAGTACTAATGGCGCACCACCTGCCGGTGCGCCATTAGTAACCAGGGTTACTAATGGCGCATTTTGTGGTGGTGCGCCATTAGTAACCTGGGACCAACAAGATATTTTGGACAGCCCACCTACCCACTCACTTTCCCCACTTCATTCTCTCCACCTCCTCCTCCAAGCTTGTCTCGGCTGCCTCCTCCTCCTCACCTCATTTCCGCCATAGATTCATCAAAATTAAGTGGTGAAATTACCTTTTTTTGATAGGTAAGTAAGGGGAAAGCTATCTTCATGATGTAGATCTACTTTTTTTCTCCCTACCTCGCTCCAACAACGTGCACATGCACTTTTTGTGGCCTAGCTAGATGTATGTATGTTTGTAGTGTTGCTTGTGTTTGTGGTGTTGCATATATGTTTGTGTTTGCAGGTACCGGTATTTGAAATGCGATAGTTGCTAATATTTTTGCCGGAATGTTGATTCATTTCCGTTTCGGCGAGAATTTTGGCACTATGCATTCTTTTTGGTCCTATTTTTAGGGAAGGTCATGCCAAAAATTTTCTTGGTTCTAAAATATCGTTTTGCTCTACCCCGCAGGCGACCATGGTCCGCACGATGACCGAAGGCATCATGAATAGGTTTTTGAGCTCCACGAAGGCCGAGATGCTTCGAAAGAACGAGACAGAGATAAGATGTCCGTGTTGAAGATGCAAGTGAAAGAGCCTTATTGCGGACCCGGATTCCGGGCAGGTGCGGGTCCACCTGCTCTTGCGTGGTTTCATGGATGGCTATTGGTGGCAAGGTGATGAAGATGACTATGAAGTCGTCCATGGGGGCCGGGCAAGAAATGAGGAAGGGCAACAAGACAACCACCGCGACGAGGGCGGGCGAGAAGACGAAGAATCTCCAGGACATGATTACGACGGTGATGATGTACACAATCATCATGTAGAAGATGTCGTACATGATGATGAGGAAGATCAAGACGAAGGGCATGATCATGAAGATGAAGATGCGGGCGGAGCGAAGATGGAGGCTGGGTGCAGGACCCTCATATTCAAGAGTTGCTTCGCATAAGCACGGATAGCACAAGAGCTGCCGCCCGAGAGAAAGCCAAGCTGGATCAAGCCCGGAGATAGACACGGTTACTCCATTGTATGAAGGATGCAGGCCGAGGATACCCACCTGAAAGTAACGCTCATGGCTCGAGATGAAGGTAAAACACAAAATGACCGACGCGTAGCTTCGACGAGAACATGTCATTACGCACGAACGTCTTCCCAAGGGAACAAGTGCCCGACCAGTTTCGAGGAGGCGAAGAAAATCATGTGTCATTTGGATTTACCGCACATGAAATACCATGTGTGCATGAACAATTGCATCATTTATCGGGACGAGCACGCGGAGTCTACCATATGTCCGGTGTGCGGCGTCACTCGATACAAGAAGAGGAAGAAAGCTCCTCGAAAATCGGTGTGGTACTTTCCGATCACTCCTCGTCTGCAGCGGTATTTCGCGGACCCTAAGGTAGCAAAGCTCCTGCGTTGGCACGCGAATAGGGAGGAGAAGAAGCGGGAAGATGACGGAAACGATCCGGAGATAAATAAATAAGACAAGATGCTGAGTCACCCTAAGGATGCGAGCCAGTGGCAAGCGTTGAACTTCGAATACCCAGAATTTGGGAAGGATCCAAGGAACATCGTCTTTGAGCACGAGCATCGATGGAGTCAATCCGTTTGGCAGCCACGAAGCACACATAGCACCTGGCCTGTGTTTGTGTGGATGTACAACCTTCCCCACAGTTTGTGCATGAAGAGGAAGTACATTCACATGAGTATGCTAATGGAAGGGCCGACACAACCAGGGAACGACATCAATCTGTATCTGGGGCTGCTGAAGGAGGAGCTAGACACGATGTGGAAAACGCCAGCCAATACATGGGACGCCGCAGAGAAAGACTATTTCCCTATGAGAGCCGCCTTTGTTCACGACGATTACGACTATCTCGATTACGGATATCTCAGGCGGTGTAGTCCACGGATTTTCTGGATGCGTAAGGTGCATGGATGACACAATGTATCGCCAGCTAGATAGAGATCCCGGGTCTTCGAAAACCGTGTTCATGGGACATCGAAGGTGGCTTCGCGATGATGACCCGTGGAGGAAACACAAGGATCTGTTCGATGGTGAAACCGAACCCCGAAAACGCCCGTGTACGAGGAGCGGCGAGGAAATAGACGAGCTGTTGAAAAATTGGAAAGACTGCCCACTGCCGAGAAAGAAGCAAAAGGCGCCAGAGCCGGGAAAAAAGCAAAAGGCGCCAGAGCCGCTGCTGAAGGTATGGAAAACGAGGTCTGTTTTCTGGGACTTGCCGTACTGGAAGATCCACCGTGTGCCTCACAGCCTTGATGTCATGCATATCACGAAGAACGTGTGCGAGAGTCTGCTTGGTACCCTGCTCAAAATGCTAGAGAGGACCAAAGATGGGCCGAAAGAAAGGGCAGACTTGAAATCAATGGGCATAAGGCAGGAGCTTCACGCTAATGATGATGATGATGATGATTATGATGAGGCGAAGCAGGACACAGAAAGTCGTCGCAAAGGCAAAAAGGCCAAGAAGACCGGAAATGACTACCCTCCCGCGTGCTTCACTCTAAGTCAGGAGATCGAGCAGTTTTCACCTGCCTCCTAGGAGTAAAACTTCCTTACGGTTACGCTGGAAGATAAGCAGATACCTAGACCCAGCCGAAGCGAAGTTCAATGGGATGAAGTCTCACGATCATCACGCGTCTGATGACGCAGATACTTTCCGATTGCAATCATTGGGATCATGGACGCGCACGTCCGTGAAACGCTATTTGGCCTATGCAACTTTTTTCGACGTCATCTCTCGGAAGTCGATTGGCGTGAGGCAACTCAGAAGGCTACAGGAAGAGATCGTGGTGATACTATGCGAGCTTGAGATGTACTTCCCGCCCGCATTCTTCGACGTTATGGTGCCTCTGCTGGTCCATATCGTGGAGGATATCATCCAACTCGGGCGGACGTTCCTGCACAGCATGATGCCGTTCGAAAGGATGAATGGTGTCATCAAAGGATACGTTCGGAACATGTCACATCCAGAGGGAAGTATAGCCAGGGGCTTTCTGACCGAAGAGTGCATCTCCTACTACACGAATTATCTAGGCATCGAGAACCCCATTGGTCTGCCCGTCAACAGGCACCTCGGAAGGCTCGCTGGATGGGGTCACCGTGAGGGTCGCCGCGAAATGCATGTCGACTACGAGGGTCGACTCGCCGACTTTGAAAGAGCAAACCTAGTCGCGCTACAACACATAGACGTGGTCGATCCTTGGTTGGTAGAGCACAAAACCTTTATTGAGAAGACGTACAATGACCGAGGCCAACAGAGGACGGACGGAGATATACTCAAAGAGCACTACTCATGTTTCACGTGTTGGTTCAAGCAGAAGCTTCTGTCGTACCCTTTGCATGAAGATTCTTCCGCGGAAGAACAACTCATATTCGCCTTGTCACAGGCGCCGAGCACAACCTCGATGACCTATGAGGCGTGCGATATCGTGACTACACATTCTACACCGAGGACAAGGACATGAAGAGCGATGGTTATCGAACTTCGGGTAACGGCGATGGAATCCTACACCGTAAGGACAAGGACAGATACTACGGAAGGATCGAGGAGATCTGGAGCTGAGCTACCGGAGAGAAGATGCCGATGTTACGTGTCGATGGGCCAAGATCGTCCTAAAAGAAGACCGATATTTCACCACCATGGTTATACCCGAAGCCAAATCCAAGACATGGCGCAAGCGTCACCGCTAAAAATGAGCCATGGTACTGGCTTCCCAAGTGGACCAATGCTTCTTCATTACCGACCCGCCTAAGCCCAGTCGTGTTGTCGTGAGGAGAGGCAAAAGGAAGATCATCGGAATGGATGGAGTAGCCAATGAGCAAGACTTTGACAAGTACGGCGACCCGAAGATCGAACATGACGACGACGATGAAGTAGCAGCACACACCACAAGAAGAAGCAGAACCACCCTACCTAAAGGACGTCCGTGCCACAGAAGAACTCCATTTGCGAAAAAGAAGGGCAAGAAGATTGTGAACAGATAGCTAGCTAAGATCGATTGTATTTAAATCGTAGTCTTCATTTCTCGATTGTATTTCATGGGCACTTTTGATATCATGAATATTTTTAAATTTCATGGGCACTTTTTGAATTCATGAGGACACTTGATCTCGATCCCCTCCATCTCGATCTCGATCCCCGCACCTCCCCGCTCCACCGCTGCCGCCGATGATATTTTCAAGTAAGAAATTTGAACATATTTTTAAAAATTATTACTGTTTTTATAAAAAATATTACTGTTATGATTTAAACAAGTTTGAACATATTTAAACACAAATAAATATAAAAACAGCATTTAAAATGCATAAAAAATATTGGGGAGCACAGGAATCGAACACAGGACATCCCGTGTGTGTGCTGCGTCTTGACCGGTCGGGCTAGTGGGTGGGTTACATTGTAGATAGGGTTAGGTTGTAGATATGGTTAGTGGGCTAGATTAAAACAAAATTCTAATGGCACACGAGGGAGGTGCGCCATTAGAATAGTCATACTTATGGCGCCTGTTGGGCAGTGCGCCATTAGAACCCTCCCCTAGCTATCCTCCCTCCCTCTCGAGATCCCTTGACCCTCTCTCCTCGCCACCAGATCCACCCAGCTGCCCGACCCACGCCGCCCGCCGCCCGCGCCTCCGTCTCCGTCGCCGCCCCAGTCAGCCCCTGCCCTGCCCCCATCGCCCGTCCGCTCCCAATCCACCCCTCCCTCGCCTTCACCGCACCCACCCACCTCCCTCGCCTTCCCAGCCCTCGAGCTACACCGTGCGAGGCAACAGGCAAGGCGGCGGGCAGAATCTGCTTCAACACCAAGCCGGCGAGCCGCGGAACCAGGGCGCGAGGGCGCTCGACCCCTCCACCCCCCCTCCACCTCTTCTTCCTCGGGTCACCGCTGTCTTCCTCAACTTCGGCCACCTCTGTTGCTACTAAGCTGTCGCAGGGCCTCCTCGCGCCTCCCCGGTGAGCTCCGCCTCCTCTCCCCTCTTCCTTCTCGCAAACACTCCGTTTGTCCAGCAAATCAGCGGTAATCCTGTTGATTCCGGCTGTAGTATTTCAATCCAACAGTAGCGCCGAACTGCAGTGGCATCATTCTGCAGAGGCAAGCAGTAGCAGTAGAAGTAGATGCCAACTTTTGATATGCATGCATGCATTCTTTGCTTGTTTATATTCATTCTTGTAAACTGAACATGCTCATCTATCTATCTATCTACCTGCTTAAGTATGTATGTATGCATTGTATTTTTATTTCCTTTGGAAAGTAAAGTTTATTTCTGGCTGGTGGCATGATGGCTCATGGATCCCTCAGCTGCAGCTATAGTTGGAGCTCAATCTGATCTCATCTGAAATGAATCTATAAATACAGAGTGTAGTTAGTTACAGAGTAGGAGAAATAGTTGCTGGATGCAGTTACTTGCATGGGCCTAGCTGATGAAGAAAAACTTTATATATATTCATACTGATGTTGACTCTATAAATGATACTTATTGGACATGTTTTATGTGTTGATCCATCAATTGATCACATTGAGAAAGACCATCGTGTCTCCAACCATTTTGCAAAGGTCATGTCTACGACCATCGTGTCGTGATGAATTCTGCAGTACCCGAGAGGCCCTTGAGTTTGCGGAATGTTGATTAACTTCCGTTAAGCAAATTCCGATTACTCCATATGTCCTATTTTCAGCAAAGGTCATGCTGAAATTTTCCGTGAATTTTAGCATGACTTTGCTAAAAATAGGACATATGGGGTACTGCGACTAATGCATGGGCAGGTATCTTAGTACTTAGTTAAGTAGGATCAACTGCCCCCATTCTTGCTGCATTAAACCATAGGTGGCAATAGAGCCAAGTGATTAGGCCCAACTTAGAATTCTCCTTAGCATCAATAAACCCTAGATGATAAACCCAACATAGGTGGCAATAGAGCCAAGTGATTAGTGCCAAGTGATTAGGCCCAACCTAGGGTGCCTCGGCATCGATAAACCCTAAATGATGAAAACTTAACTTGGCTGCCCCGGATGCCTCGGTGGCGATGAGAACCTAAATGATGTACGCTTAGGCTTTTAGGGTGCCTCGGCATCAACAAACCCTAAATGATGAAAGCTTAGGCTTTTAGGGTGCCTCGGTGTCGACCAACCCTAAATGATGAGACCATGATCTTGTTCCTTGACAATAACCAACTTTTTGACCAAACTTTTTTCCTATTTAGAGCGAAACATGGCCCACAACGATGAGGCCGGTGGTTCGGGCGGCAAGCAATTTTGGGAGCTGTCCCAGGAGATGGAGGAACAACCTCACCGCTATGAGGACGCCGCGGAAGACACCGATCCTGATTACACAAGCCCTAGTGGCGTCAGGGATGACACCACCGATGCTGCCGCCGAGGATGCCACCACTGATGATGGCGGCGCACACACAGATGGCAGCCAATCGAAGAAGCAAAGGAAGGACCGGCGTCTGAATGCGCTCCGCACCGTCAAGGAGGAATTCACTCAAGTGGACTCCGACGGGAATCCAACGGAGCCCAAACATATAGTCAAGGGGTACTCGGTTCAGCTCGGGTGCATTCTCCGGAGCACCGTCTCGATCAACACCGAGAACCTTAGGCATAAGGACCGAGGGAATTTGCGCAACCTCCTCTTCATGAAGCTGCACGAACGATACAAGTTCCCCGCCGAATTTGAAAACACACGCCTCTCAGGGAATAAAGTGAACAGTGCCTCCCTCACGAAGATGAGCACGGCCCTGTCTACTTGGAGAAGCGCGGTGATGAAAATGATTGATAAAGGTGATAGTTATGAGAAGATCAAGGCGAAATATCCTTTGATGAGCGAAGATGAGTACAAGGAGTTCAAGATCAAGTGCTCGACCAGTGCAACCTCCGAATCAAGTCAGTGGGGAAAAGAAAGGCGGGAGTTTAACTTAGGGGAACACAAACTCGGTCCCGGCGGTTACAGAGTGGCGGAGCCTATATGGGACAAGGAGGACGCGGAGCGTGCCGAGAAAGGCCTACCGCCCCGCTTCGAGAAATACAGCGGTAACAAGAAGACCAGGAACTATGTCAGGGCCCGGTACAAGGAGGAAACAAAGGAGCTTACCACGGATCCGAAGACCAGGGCGCTTGAGCTTGTTCTGGTACGGAATACACCCCCGCGTAATTAGCTCCATATGGTTGCACTCTAATTAGTCCCCAACATTTCTAAATGGTTCATGTTCCTTTCGCAGGAAACTGAAAGCAGTAGCGCGGGGTCGTCTCAGAGCTCCCCTTTCGACAGCCCTTTAAATAGGGCGTTGAACATAATGAAAAGCAAGGATAAGCTCACTAAGCCGACGTCACTGGTCGTGTGGCCGGCAAAGGCTTGTCCACAAAATGGGGTCATACTATATCGCTGGTGTGCGGAAGGAGAAAAAGGCCAGCTTGGAATGCCGGGACGCGCAAGGTTGAAGCACTCAAGGCACAAGTGGGCGGATTCGGAGCTTGTCCAAGAGCAAGTGGAACAACAAGCGGGAACGAAGCTCAACACCATGGTGCCTACATTGATTCATGGGTCGACGACGTGGATTGCGGGCGGCCAACAGGGCCTCCCGGTTCCCGGCTTCACGGCCGACAACTTCGCCTGGCCAAGCGGCACCATTGGTGTCTCCGTGGCGCCATTGGTGTCTCCGCGGCGGCGCCATTGGTGTCTCCGGCGGAGGTGGTATTTGTGTCTCCGGCGCCGCACGGGCATTGGAGCTTAATGCACCGGTGTACGCCCGGCACCTCGCCCAAGAAGCTCCCCTCCGTCGGTTACCGCGCGCCGTTGGCGGTGCCTCGACATTAGCCGAGCTCGGCGGCATCACGGTAACTAAGCCTCTCGGCCGATGACTTCATCTCCGTGCCTTTGACTGGGCATCCCTAACGCCTACATACATGTTTTCGCAGCACCGCCGACGTTCCTTGCACTCTTACGCGCCGTGGGCGCCGAGTTGGTCGATGTCGCCAAGGGCGTAATCGTTCAACCGGGCAACCGCATGTTCCACGGTAATCCGATGCCACCCACAGTGTATAGGGTTGAAGTGGTTCGGGTGCTGCCAGGCTGCGACGAGCTGTTACCTCCGGTTCGACCCGCTGGGGCCGAAGAAGATGATGAGATGACCCTCAGCGCCTGCGTAAACTGGCCGCTGCTTTGGCCGAAGAGCCAGATTCGTTTGGGGGCGGGGACACCACCACGCACAAGACCGCCCGATCGTCTGCGGCGCCAAGCCATGGCAAGAACGCCGCAACACTACCGGACCTGCTGGACATCCCTATGTCGGACATCCCTATGGCACAGGATCCGGACATCCCTACGGCACAGGATCCGGACGACGACGACAACGACGGCGGTACATTTACCAAAGTCGATAAGTACTTTGCTGAACATGGAGTACCGACGAATTCTGCGGGCCTCTTTCTCAAGAACCCAACCAAGACGACCGCAATCTAGCTGGTACGGCGGAGAAATCCAATTGCAATAGGCGTCGTCTGGCGTTCAGTTCTCAGGAGACGCCTCCAGCTCCCGCCTTCACCGAGCCTCAGATAGCTGAGGTGCGAAATATTATCAGCCACAACACGCTCAAGAAAGCGGTCTGTGAGCAGAACTCGATCCCATTACAGGAGATCAAGAAGAAGGGACGGAAACGAAAGGCTAACAAGGGCGCCGGTGCGAGCCTGCCGGCACCGAAGTTTGATCCATGCTCGGGGCGGGCCACCTTCACCTAAGGATATCTCGAGGAGGGTGCATGTGGCGGGTAGGGCGATGCTACCGCCAAATATGCTGAATGCCGCAACCGGTGCTATCGCGGAGTCTGCACGACAGTGTTCTTTCTTTGGAGAAGCGGCGTGCGAGAGAGAATGATGTGGCATACCCAGTTTTCGTGGCCAAGGTGCCAGAGGGCAAGGGCTTTGCGGATGGCGACATCGGGGGTACGACCGTCCTGCGGTTTGATGACATCTTTGCTATGTTTAACCTTCATCCGCTGCACTACACCTTCGTTCAGCTTTTTTCGTTGAGGATGGAGATGCGGATCATTAGAGACAAGACCCCGGACATCGTGATAGTCGACCCCTTCTACAAGTGTGTCAAGCACTTGAACAGTACCGAGACCGCCAAGTTGCGAAGTTCACACCTCGGCGTCATTCGGCAAACCCAGATAAGGATAACTTCCTTGTGGCTTACTTTCCCGAGTAAGTCATCCCTTAACCGCCCTGTAACATATGATTTCTTAGATTTTGATCGTTCTTTTTTTTCTAACATTTCGTGTTCTGTGCAGTGACACACATTGCACACTCATCCTTTTAAGCCTGAAATATTCTATGGCCACGTATTTCGACCCGAACCGTAACTCCAAGATAGACTACACAAATGTCAAGAAAATTCTTGATGATGTTCTCCCCGGCTACGCCAAATCTGGAGGCACCTTCACCAGGGCAGTTCATAAGTACGACAAGCACATGTTCTCACACAATACGAAGTTCTGCTGTGTCAAGCAGCCACCTGGCGGTCAGAAGGATGCCTACTATGCCCTCCATCACATGCGGGCGATCGTAAGGGACCATCATCAACTTCTGCTACTAGATAATCTCAAAGATTGGGCCGCGAGCTTGTCGGCACTCCAGGACGCGGACCTCAGACAAGAATTCTTTCGCATCCAGTCGGAGTTTGCGGACATCATCCATCAAGATGTCCTTCATACCTCGGGGCAGTTCTTCCTCGAGATATCAACCGTCCAACGGTGATATAGATGAAATGCTACAAATGCAGGGTGACAACGACCGCGATTTCATGACCATCACGACAGACGGCGGCTTCATCCACGCTCTGTCCGATGAGTCGAGTCGAAAGTAGTGATGTGTAGTTACGAAACATTGATTAGCTCATGTTGTAATTAAACTTTAATGAATTCGTATGTCTCTTTGGTTTGGACAGTCGTTCAAGTTAGATGTAATCGATGCTATTTATTAGTAGGACCATGAATCGTGCTATTAATATCTTGCTTTTCTCTTTCGATCCTTTTGTTGCATACTTACATATTGCTTATGTATTGTCTGTTGTTTGGCTTGTGCATAGAGATGCCGTCGTATGTCGTGTACAAGGGTAAGGTTCCGAGTCTACAACGACCGGGAGGAGTGTCGGAGACAGGTTCACCGTTCAGCGGTAACAGTTACAAAGGGTACATCACTAGGGCGGAGGCGAATCTAGATATGCCCGCTATCTAGCGGGAGAGAGGAGGGCGTTGGAGGAACCGGATGAGGACCAGTTTGATCGCGATGATGCTCATCGTGATGACCACACCTCTCTTTTATGTGATGGTAGTTTAGATGATCGATATCGACTTGTAATGTGAAGACAAACTCGATACTCGTGGTCTTCAGACTTGTAATGTTTTATCTTTGTTCGGTCTTTTGAATTCGGAGACTAATATGATGAATTGTATTGGGAGACTAATCTTCTATTGTATTCGATGAATCTGATGTTCTTTGTGTCTTCTTTGTCTATATTACGTCCAATAATATATTTTGTAACCTGTGCAAAAATCAGAAAAGCAAAAAAAAAAACCAAATATTCATACTAATGGCGCATCAAGGCGAGTGCGCCATTAGTATGCCAAAGACTACTAATGGCGCATCAAGGCGAGTCGCCATTAGTGTGACAAAACACATGGTTACATATGCCCCGGGAGGCATACTAATGGCGCATGGAGTTACATACTAATGGCGCCGCCAGTGCGCCATTAGTATACCAGATACTAATGGCGCACCAGTGGTGTGCCATTAGTAAAAAATTCTAATGGCGTGCTACTAATGGCGCACCGGTAGTGCGCCATTAGTAGCCAAAACCGGTGCGCCATTAGTAGGCCTTTTCCTAGTAGTGGCAACATGAGATCTGATAGAGATGGATAAATGGTAAAGTAATATTTTTGGTATTTTTGGCTTATGGAACAGAAAGTAAAAGATTGCAAAGAAAGTAAATAGGAAACTCAAATTGTAGATCGGAAACTTATATGATGGAAAATTGACCCGGGGCCATAGGTTTCACTAGAGGCTTCTCTCAAGATAGAAATTATCACGGTGGGTGAACAAATTACTGCCGAGCAACTGATAGAAAAGAGCAAAGTTATGACAATATCTAAGGAAATGATCATGAACATAGGCATCACGTCCATGTCAAGTAGACCGACTCCTGCCTGCATCTGCTACTATTACTCCACATGTCGACCGCTATCCAGCATGCATCTAGAGTATTAAGTTCATAAAGAACGGAGTAATGCCTTAAGCAAGATGACATGATGTAGAGGAATTAACTCAAGCAATATGATGAAAACCTCATCTTTTTATCCTCGATGACAACAATACAATACGTGGCGGTTCCCCTTTTGTCACTAGGATCGAGCACCGCAAGATTGAACCCAAAGCTAAGCACTTCTCCCATTGCAAGAAAAACCAATCTAGTTGGCCTAACCAAATCGATAGTTCGAAGAGACTTGCAAAGATATCAAATCATGCATAAAAGAATTCAAAGAAGATTCAAATAATATTCATAGATAAGCTTATCATAAATCCACAATTCATTAGGTCTCGACAAACAAACCGCAAAAGAGTATTACATCGAATAGATCTCCAAGAACATCGAGGAGAACATTGTATTGAGAATCAAAGAGAGAGAAAAAGCCATCTAGCTACTAGCTATGGACCCGTAGGTCTGTGGTAAACTACTCACGCTTCATCGGAGAGGTAATGGTGTTGATGCAGAAGCCCTCCGTGATTGAATGCCCCTCTGGGAGGACGCTGGAAAAGGCCCCTAGATGGGATCTCACGGGTACAGAAGGTTGTGGTGGCGGAAAAGTGGTTTCATGGCTCTCCTAGAAGTTTTCGGGATATTTGAGAATATATAGGAGGAAGATCTAGGTCAGGGGGTCACCGAGGGGCCCACAAGGTCGGGGGGCGCACCGGGCGCGCCCTCCACCCTTGTTGCCGCCTCGTGGCTCTTCTCACTTGCACTCCAAGTCTCCTGGGTGTCCTCTGGACCAAGACAAATCATCGCGAAAGTTTCATTCTGTTTGGACTCCGTTTGGTATTCCTTTTCTGCCAAACTCTAAATCAAGGGAAAACAAGAATTGTCACTTGGCTCTAGGTTAATAAATTAGTTCAAAAAATCATATAAAATAGCATATTAATGCATATAAAACATCCAAAATAGATAATATAATAGCATGGAACAATAAAAATTTATAGATACGTTGGAGACGTATCAAGCATCCCCAAGCTTAATTCATGCTCGTCCTTGAGTAGGTAAATGATAAAAATAGAATTTCTGAAGTGGAATGCTACCTAACATATTTATCCATGTAATTCTCTTTATTGTGGCATGAATGTTCAGATCCGTATTATTCAAAACGAAAGTTTAATATTGGTACAAAAACAATAATACTTCAAGCATACTATCAAAATAATTATGTCTTCTCAAAATAACATGGCCAAAGAAAGCTTATCCCTACAAAATCATATACTCTGGCTTTGCTCCATCTTCATCACACAAAATATTAAAATCATGCACAACCCGACGAAAAGCCAAGCAATTGTTTCATACTTTTGATGTTCTCAAACCTTTTCAACTTTCACGCAATACATGAGCATGAGCCATGGACATAGCACTATAGGTGAAATAGACGGTGGTTGTGGAGAAGACAAAAAGAAGGAGATAGTCTCACATCAACTAGGCGTATCAACGAGCTATGGAGATGGCCATTAATAGATATCAATGTGAGGGAGGAGGGATTGCCATGCAACGGATGCACTAGAGCTATAAGTTTATGAAAGCTCAAAAAGAAGACTATGTGGGTGTGCATCCAACTTGCTTGCTCATGAATACCTAGAGCGTTTTAAGGAAGCCCATTGCTGGAATATACAAGCCAAGTTCTATAATATGAAAGTGACAACATAGGAGACTCTCTATCGTGAAGATCATGGTGCTACTTTGAAGCACAAGTGTGGCAAGAAGTATAGTAACATTGTCCCTTCTGTCTTTTTCTCTCATTTTTTTGCCTTCTCTTTTTTGACCTTTTCTCTTTTTTTTCCTCACATGGGACAGTGCTCTAATAATGAACATCATCACACTTTTTTTAATTACAACTCAAAAATTACAACTCGATACTAGAACAAAATATGAGTCTATATGAATGCCTCCGACGGTGTACCGGGATGTGCAATGAATCAAGAATGACATGTAAAATACGATGTCAACTACATGATCATGCAAAGCAATATGACAATGATGATGCATGTCATAATAAACGGAACGGTGGAAAGTTGCATGACAATATATCTCGGAATGGCTATGGAAATGCCATAGTAGGTAGGTATGGTGGCTGTTTTGAGGAAGGTATATGGTGGGTTTATGGTACCGACGAAAGTTGCGCGGTACTAGAGAGGCTAGCAATGGCGGAAAGGTGAGAGTGCGTATAATCCATAGACTCAACATTAGTCATAAAGAACTCACATACTTATTGAAAAAATCTATTAGTCATCGAAACAAAGTACTACGTGCATGCTCCTAGGGGGATTGCTTGGTAGGAAAAGACAATCGCTCGTCCCCGACCGCCACTCATAAGGAAGACAATAAAAAAGCATCTCATGCTCCAACATCATTAGATAACAGTTCACCATACGTGTATGCTACGGGACTCACAAACCTGAACACAAGTATTTCTCAATTTCACAACTACTCACTAGCATGACTTTAATATCACCATCTTCATATCTCCAAACCATCATAACGAATCAAACTTCTCATAGTATTCAATGCATTTTATATGAAAGTTTTATTATATCCCTCTTGGATGCCTACATATTAGGACTAATTTTATAACCAAAGCAAATTACCATGCTTTTTAGAGACTCTCAAAATAATATAAGTGAAGTACAAGAGTTCATCAATTTCTATAAAATAACCACCGCCGTGCTCTAAAAATATATATAAGTGAAGCACTAGAGCAAATTTTCCTAGCTCAAAAGATATAAGTGAAGCACATAGAGTATTCTAATAAATCACAATTCATGCGTGTCTCTCCCAAAAGGTGCGTATGATGAGCCACAAGTATAGGGGATCAATTGTAGCTCTCTTCGATAAGTAAGAGTATCGAACTCAACGAGGAGCAGAAGGAAATGACAAGTGGTTTTCAGCAAGGTAATGTCCGCAAGTGCTGAAATTGTAAGTAGCAAAGTAGTTTGATAGCAAGATAATTTGTAACGAACAAATGCTGATAGTAGTAGCAAAAGTGCAGCAAGGTATCCCAATCCTTTTGAGGCAAAGGACAGGCCAAAACGGTCTCTTATGATAAGCAAAGCGTTCTTGAGGGTACACGGGAATTTCATCTAGTCACTTTCACCATGTTGGTTCGATTTGTGTTCGCTACTTTGATAATTTGATATGTGGGTGGACCGGTGCTTAGGTGTTGTTCTTACTTGAAAAAACCACCTACTTATGATTGACCCTTCCGCAAGCATCCACAACTACGAGAAAAGTATTAAGAATAAATTCTAACCATAGCATTAAACTTTTGGATCCAATCGGTCCCTTACGGAATAGCGCATAACGTGGGGTTTAAGCTTTTGTCACTCTCGCAACCCATCATCTAATTGCTACTCCACAATGCATTCCCTTAGTCACAAATATGGTGAAGTGTCATGTAGTCGACATTCACATGACACAACTAAGGGAATCACAACATACATACTATCAAAATATCGAACACATATCAAGTTCACATGATTACTTGCAACGTGATTTCTCCGTGACCTCAAGAACAAAAGTAACTACTCACAAATGATAATCATGCTCAAGATCAGAGGGGTATTAAATAGCATATTGGGATCTGAACATATAATCTTCCACCAAATAAACAATATAGTAATCAACTACAAGATGTAATCAACACTACTAGTCACCCACAAGCACCAATCTATAGTTCCTGTAACAAGATTGAACACAAGAGATGAACTAGGGTTTGAGATGAGGTGGTGCTGTTGAATATGTTGATGGATATATCCCTCCCCAAGATGGGAGAGTTGTTGGTGATGATGATGACGATGATTTCCCCCTCCGGGAGTCCCCCGATGGAATCGCTCCGTCGGAGGGCAAAAGTGCTCCTGCCCAAGTTCCGCCTCGAGACGGCGGCGCTCCGTCCCGAAAGTCCTCTCCTTATTTTTTTTCTAGGTAAAAATGACCTATATACCAGAAGATGGGCACCGGAGGTGGGCCTGGGTAAGCACAACCCACCAGGGCACGCTTGGGCTCCCTGGCGCGCCAAGGTGGCTTGTGCCCACCTGTTGGGCCCCCTCTGGTAGTTATTTGCTCCAATATTCAGCATATATTTGATAAAAAATCTCCGTGAAGTTTCAACTTGTTAGGAAATGTACAGAATAGGTGGCCTGACGTAGCTTTTCAAGGTCCAGATTTCCAGCTGCCGGAATTCTCCCTCTTTGTGTATACCTTGCAAATTATGGGAGAAAAGGCATTAGAATTACTCCAAAAAGCATTATTATAGAAAAGAACATCATAAATTACAATAAGAAAACATGATGCAAAATGGACGTGTCAATGTACAACAAGGATGATTGTGACAAACTAAAAAGCAAAGACTCAAATCATACAAGACGCTCCAAGCAAAACACATATCATGTGGTGAATTAAAATATAGCCTCAAGTAAAGTTACCGATAAACGAAGACGAAAGAGGGGATGCCTTCCGGGGCATCCCTAAGCTTAAGCTCTTGGTTGTCCTTGAATATTAACTTGGGGTGCCTTGGGCATCCCCAAGCTTAGGCTCTTGCCACTCATTATTCCATAGTCCATCAAATCCTTACCCAAAACATGAAAACTTCACAACACAAAACTCAACAGGAATCTCGTAAGCTCCGTTAGTATAAGAAAATAAATCACCACTTTTGGTACTGTTGTGAACTCATTCTTTATTTATATTGGTGTAATATCTACTGTATTCCAACTTTTCGATCGTTCATACCCCCCGATACTAGCCATAGATGCATCAAAATAAGTAAACAACACGAAAAACAGAATACATCAAAAGCAGAACAGCCTGTAGTAATCTGAATAGTTCACATACTTCTGTAACTCCAAAAATCCTGAAAAATTAGCACGTCCTAGGAAATTTGTATATCAATCTACTGTAAAACAATCAGAATTTTTCGACGCTTCTGTGATTTTTAAAAATTCTAGGACTGAGCGCATAAGTTTCTGTTTTTTCCAGCAAGATCAAACAAACTATTACTGTAAGTTATCCCAAAGGTCTTACTTGGCACAAACACTAATTAAAACACAAAACCACATCTAACCAGAGGCTAGATGAAATATTTATTGCAAAACAGAACCTAAAAAGAAAAAAACATAAATAAAGTTGGGTTGCCTCCCAACAAGCGATATTATTTAACGCCCTTAACTAGGCATAAAACACTAATAGATATAGGTGTTATCATGTTTGGAATGCAATCCATAAGTGGATCTCATTATAGATTCATAAGGCAATTTAATTTTTCTTTCTAGGGAAGTGTTTCATGCATTTCCTTAACGGAAATTGAAATCTAATGTTTCCTTCTTTCATATCAATAATTGCACCAATCGTTCTAAAGTAAGGTCTACCAAGAATAATAGGACATGTAGGATTGCAATCTATATCAAGAACAATGAAATCTACGGTCACATAATGTCTATTTGCAACAATAGGAACATCATTAATTTTTCTCATAGGTTTCTTAATAGTGGAATCCGCAAGATGCAAATTTAAGGAACAATCACTACTGCAGGATGCTGCTAACGCGACACTACGATCAGATACCCTTTCACGAAACTGTGTGCGATGCATTAATCACAAACAGGGATGTAAAAAACCCGTCAAGAAAGGTGCAAAACATTCACGGTTTAGATTTTAGTTGCGTGTGCGATCCAGGGCATACGGTTCAGTCCAATGAACTGTTTGCGATGAGGCAGAACAAAAGAAACGGGCAGCCTGATGAAGGCGTGTGCGATATAACATCACAGTTCACTTTCGGATGAACTGTTTGTGATTAGGCAACACAAAAGAAACGGGCAACCAGATGAAGGTATGTGCGATATACAGCATACTGTTCACTCGGATGAACTGTTTGTGATTAGGCAACACAAAACAAATGGTCAGCCAGATCAAGGTGTGTGTGATTGAGGGCATATGATTCAGAAGGATTAAGCGCTGCGATTAGGCAGCGAGCGAAGCGGGTAAGCGGATCAAAGTGTGCGCATTCGGCATACACTTCACATGGATGAAATATTTGCGATTAACCACAACAAACTGAAACAGTTAGATAGATCAACGTGTGTGCGCTACACGGGCACACACATTCTAATTAAAAGAAGCGTGCGCGATGGTAATAACGAGCGCGCATGGTTGTTAGAACAAGACGTGTGCTGACATTGCCTATTGCGGTGCACCCTATGATGTAAATGCCATGTACGCGGCCAAGAAGGCGTACATGCCCACGTTACACCTTCCGGGAATAATGCCGCACTTATAACCATTAGTAAATTTTGAGCATGCATCCCGTCACAATTTTTCAGGGAGGCCGCGTCCCGTCACATTCCAAATTGCAAACCTGTTCACACCGATCAAAACCTAAATGGTTTCCCACTTAGGACTGTATTACTACGCGGTTATAAATACTACTACTCCAAGATGACTGCACATTCCTCCTCAACTCCTCATCCACAAAAAGTCAAAAACAAACAAGTCATTCATCATTGTTGTCGGTGTCAAAACCGGCGGATCTTGGGTAGGGGGTCCCGAACTGTGCGTCTAGGATCGATGGTAACAGGAGACGGGGGACACAATATTTACCTAGGTTCGGGCCCTCTCTATGGAGGTAATACCCAACTTCCTGCTTGATTGATCTTGATGAATATGAGTATTACAAGAGTTGATCTACCATGAGATCGTAATGGCTAAACCCTAGAAGTCTAGCCTATATGACTATAGTAATGTGTGTCTCCTTTCCGGACTAACCCCTCCGATTTATATAGACACCGAGGGGGTCTAGGGTTTACATAGAGTCGGTTACATAAGAAGGAATCTTCATAGTCGGTCGTCGAGCTTGCCTTCCACGCCAAGTAGAGTCCAATACGGACACGGGTATGGTCTTCGGCCTTCATGTCTTCTCGGCCCATCAGTCCGGCTCATGGATAATAGGCAGGACGCCCGAGGATCCCTTAGTCCAGGACTCCCTCAGTAGCACCTGAACCTAGCTTCAATGACGAGGAGTACGACGCGCAGATTGTCTTCGGCATTGCAAGGCGGGTTCCCCTTTTTCCGAACTCCAAGATAGTCTTCGGATGCGTTGATAGTATCCGGACCTGTCACACACCATACTCAACTGTTGAGAGAATATATTTTTACACGAGTTCCATCCGTTGACAATTGTCGGATTTCGGGTTCTAGCAGACCCTCTAGGTTCGAACACTGGGGTGCGCGCAGAGATTTCACCCTCTACCTACCTGCACCTCGCTGCCTCGCTAAGATCTAAGCTATGAAAGGAACAACACAAGAGACACAGGGTTTATACTAGTTCGGGCCACCATTGTGGTGTACTACCCTACTCTAGTTTGTGGTGTGGTGGATTGCCTCTTGGGCTGATGATGATGAACAATACAAGGAAGAACAGCCTCGCGAGGGTCTGTTCTTGGCTGGTGCGATGAACTGCTAGGGTGAGTTCAGTCGCTCTCTCTCTCTACTGATCCCAGATGCTGGATCCTCTCTCTCTCTCTCTCTCGATTCCTCGATTGCCCTACCCTGTGGGTGGCTAGTCCTATTTATAGGAAAGGGCCCTGGGCCTCTTCCCAAATATTGAGCGGGAAGGGCGCCAACAATTGGCCATTTTGAAGGGGAACATCTAGTACACTTATCCTGACTAAAGTTGGTCCTCGCTTTGTCAAAGGCTCTGGTGGTGGCAGCTCGGGCTCCACAATGACTTCCTTCCTGCCGTTGCGACGGTCTTGGTCTTATTGCAACCAAAGCGGATGCCTTTGCTTGATACCCTTGCTGCGCTTGCTCCTTTGCACCAAAGAGGAAAGGAGGACCTTTGCAGCTGGCGCCCGCTGGCGCGCCATCGGTCGTCATGACTTGCGTCATGGGCACCTCGTGAGGTACCCGCCTTGATCTCTCCGCCTCCTCGCGAGCCAACTGGCAGGCTGTGCTGAGGAAGCTCCACTGTCGTCCGCCCAGCAATCTCAGCCCCCTCGCGAGGGTCTTGAGCTTGTGTTGATGAAGATGGGCCATCTTTGGGCCACCCCTTGAGCCACGCCCGTGGGCGCATAGCGAGCAAGTCAGGGACCCCTGTTCCCGAGCGCCCGACAGTAGCTCCGGGCCCAAAGCGGCGCTGGACTTGGCTGAAGAGGAGGCGAAGGTGCAAGTCTGCAATCTGCATGAGCCCTAACAGCCTACGGCCTTGGGCGCCGTGTGGCGGTTGATTGGACGTGGGCGGCCTTGCTCCCCCACGACGCCTCGGCGACTGCACGAATTGACAAGTCCCTGCGTGCAAAGCGGGTCATGATTACCCGCGATCATGGAGGCCGATGGTTGGCGTTCCCCGGCTATAAATACGGGACGGCGCCTGCCCTTCTAGTCCATCTCCTCTTGCTTCTTCTTCTTCTCCATGGCTCCGCCAAAGAGGTTCTCGGCCGTGGAGAAGGGGAAGGCTCGCTAGGTGGAGCCTGACTCTCCCCCGCCCAAGCGTGGTTGAGGCCGTTCTCGTAAACACCCTGTGGCTCCCATGGTGGCTCCTCGCGGTCGTCGAGGTGATCTCCCAGCAGTGACAGCGGCAGGCCCTTCTTTGGGGCGCCTTCTGGCGGTCACGACCCCCTAGGCCGCGCTTCCGTACGGCAGAGGTGCTGCCGGAGTTCGTTGTGGTCGGCGGAGCCGCTCGGCACCCTGCTCCAGCCTTCCTCGCTTCCTCTGGGTGAGCTTCCGGCTGGTGCCCAGGCGGCCTCTGGCTCCAGGCGGATGGTTGCTTTGCAGCCGGGCCTCCTGGGCTTGGTGGAGGTCTCTGCGGCAGGAGCAGCCACGACCAGCAGTGGAAAAGCGTTTGCCGCGCCGCGTGGTGCAGGCGGTGCACCCTGCACTTCAAGTTTTACGGTGATGCTACCCTCTGCGTGAGGGTGTTCGGAGAAGACGGTCGCCGTGCTGGATGCTGCCACGAGCGGCGACCTTGACGCGCCCAGCCCAGCGGTGATGAAGAGCGACATCGCGAAGCGGCGGAGCTCGGGGCTCGTCGAGCCGGCGACTCTTCTTCTGCAGCGGCTCCTCCGGTGGTGGCGCGATCGACCTCCGCGCCGCCCGCGCGCTGGAGGGTAGCGGGTCGGCCCGCCATCTCGCCCGGTGAAGCGCGAGAGGAGTCCGCTGAGCTCGGAGGCAGTTCGAGTCTCCCCAGCGAGTTGGTGTCGAGCGAGCCGCGCTGTTTTGTTCTTTTCCTTTCCTGCACAAAGAGACGGTGATGTAGGGCCCAGCGTCAGGCGTGCTTGGACCATTGATGTTAATTATCGTCTTTGTTTCCGCTATTTCGGTATTATGCCTTTGTGCCCTGCGCTGCGGCGTAGAAATTACTTAGCTCGGGGCGCTGTCGTGGCCTTTGTTTCCCGAGGCCGAGGCCTCGTCGAGCGCCTCATGTCCTGCGAAGGTTAGTGCGGAGAGGTAGCTCCGGCCTCGGTGTGGAGGCGACCGACCCAGGTCATGTGTTCGTGTCGCGGTGCCCGTGGGGCACAGACTGGAGGGGTGCTCCTGTAGTGGACCCGGGTAAGAAAGCCTCAAACTATAAGGGCGGAAAAACACTATGAGGGTGCCCGTGTTGCTCCATCGCGAGACTTGCATGAGAGAAATCGAGGCAGGGGAGCGAAAAGAGTCACAAGCCAAAGACGGCAACAACTTTAATAAAACCTCGAATGGGAATGAACAAGCCAACTGCAGAAAGCAAATGAGAAAAGTCGCGTTCGGCACCTAATCTAGTCTTCGACGTCTTCTCACCAGCGCGGAGCTAAGTGCTGCCACTGGGCGTGGGAGGGAGCCCCAGGGCCTGAGGCCGGCGCTCCTGAGACTCCGGGGCGTGTACAGCCCCAACTCATTATTACGTGAGAGTCTCACGGGCGGCAAGCTTCACAGGCGTTGGCCTTCTTCACAGGCTCCGGGCCTTTCTCGGAAAGATACACTCCACAGGCGTTTGCCTTCTTCACAGGCTCCGGGCCTTTTCCCAAACGCAACGCTTCATAGGCGTTCGCCTTCTTCACAGGCTCTGGGTCTTTTCCAAAACGCATCACTTCACAGGCGTTCGCCTTCTTCACAGGCTCTGGGCCTTCTCCAAAATGCAACACTTCACAGGCGTTCGCCTTCTTCACAGGCTCTGGGCCTTTTCCAAAACGCATCACTTCACAGGCATTCGCCTTCTTCACAAGCTCTGGGCCTTTTTAGGGGTAAAACCTCCTTAGGTGATGGATGTTCCACGCGTTCTAGACGGGCACCCCCTCCTGAGTCTCCAAGCGCACGGAGCCGGGCCTGGAAACATGAACAACCTTGAACGGGCCCTCCCACATGGGAGAGAGCTTATGCAATCCCTCCCTGGAGAGAACTAGCCTGAGCACGAGGTCTCCTACCTCGAGGGTCCTGGGGCGGATGTTGCGGCAGTGGTATCGCCGTAGCGCTTGTTGGTACCTTGCCGCTCATAGCGCGGCTTCCCGACGACGCTCCTCCCCCGGCATGAGGTCTGTCCCCCGCATGGCGTCCTGCTACGCCTCGTCGAACGCCAGGACCCGTGCGGAGCGACGTCTGACCTCATGAGGGAGGACTGCTTCAGCTCCATACACCAGGAAGAACGGGGTCTCGCCGGTCGGCTTGGTCGCTGATTGTCGCGGATGGACCACAACACCGATCGCAGCTCGTCGTACCAACCTCTGCGCGGGCCTCCGGCTTCTTCTTGAGCGTCACTGGTCTTGAGGCCTCTCAAGACCTCCGCGTTGGCCCACTCGGCTTGACCGTTGCTCCGTGGGTGCGCTACGAGGCGTAGCATATCTGCGTCCCAAGGTTAGCACAATATGTTTTGAAAAGGTTACTGGTGAACTGCGAGCCGTTGTCGGTGATGATGCGGTTCGGCACCCCGAACCGGTTCATGATGCCCTTGATGAACTTGACCGCAGAGCCTGCGGGGATGGTGCGGATGGCTTCCACTTCAGCCCACTTGGTGAACTTGTCCACGGTGATGTAGAGGTAGCGATAGCCCCCTGGCGCCCGAGGGAACGGGCCCAGGATATCCAGCCCCCAGACTGCGAAGGGCCACGAGAGGGGCATAGTTTGCAGACCTCCCGCCAGCAAATGGATCTGCTTGGCATGGAATTGGCAGGCCTCGCAAGCCTTCACCAGTTCGACGGCATCATTGAGTGCAGTAGGCCAATAGAAACCGCTGCGGAACGCCTTGCCAACAAGGGTCCGTGATGATGAATGATGCCCACAGTCTCCACCGTGTATATCTGCCAGGTTCCTTCCCTTGCTCCACGGAGATGCGGCGCGAGGACACATCATTTGGTCGCTTCCGGTAGAGCTCTCCATCCCTGATGCAGTATGCCGTGGCTTGCCGTGGCACACGCTCCGCTTCCTCCTCCTTCTCCGGCAGGTCCCTTGCGTCAAGTAGCTCCGGAGCTCTGTGATCCAGCACCCCTCCTGAGGCTCCAGCGTCAAGAGCAGGCGCGCTCCTGAGGCCGGGCCACAAACTGGGGCTCCCGAGGCTGGTGGCTGGGGGAGCTCCTCCCGAGGCTGCGCCACACTTGACAGTGGTGGCGTGGCCGAGGGCTTGTAGAGCCACTCCTCGAAGACTCCAGGCTCCTGAGGTAGCCGCCTGAATGCTCCACATGGGGTCAAGAAGGCCGTATTTTCCACGTCTTCTACCGCCATCTTGATCTGGTGATATCCGGAGAAGGCATCCAGGAAACATAGCAGGTCGCACTCGGCGGTGGAATCGACGATCCGATCGATCTGAGGGCGGGAATGGATCTTGCGGGCAGGCTTTGTTGAGGTTGGTGAAGTCGACACACATGCGTTCCTTCCCCTTTCTTGGCACAACAACAGGGTTGGCCCAATCTGAGTATTGGACCTCGCGAATGACCCTGCAGCTTGCAGTTTGCGGGTCTCTTGGACGATGAAAGCCTGCTTTTCAGTGGACTGCCGCCTCGCTTTCTGCTTCACAGGGCGTACGTTGGGGCACACGTTGAGGTGATGCTCGATTACGCCTATGGGGATCCCCGCTAGCTAATTAGGCTCCCAGGCGAACACCTTCTTGTTCGCGCACAGGAACTTGACCAGGGCCTCCTCCTGCTCGGGTTCGAGGTTGACGCCTATGGTGAAGGTGGCGTTAGTTGATCCGTCCTCGTCGACAAGTATCTGCTTGGTTTCCGCCTTGTCTGGGTGAACAATCGCTTCTTCTTATTGGCGCCTTCCTTGGGCTTCGAGCGTCTGGATCGGCAGGCAGGGCTGCCGTCGCAGCAGTCTTGAAGGCGAGCTTGAGTACTTGCAACGCATCCCCGGTGTCTCCAGACACGGTGAGGACGCCGTTGCTCCCGGGCATCTTCATGAGGTTGTAGGCTGGGTGAGTCACCGCCATGAACTTGGCCAGAGCTGGGTACCCGAGGATGGCATTGTATGGGAGGCCGATGGGGGCGATGTCGAAGTCGATTAGCTCCGTGCAGAAGTTTTCGTAGGTGCCGAAGTTTACCAGGAGTCGGATCTGCCCCAGGGAGCTGGATGACCCGCCCCCGACGCCCAAGAAGGGCCTGCTGGGCTGAAGCGGCTCCGGTGGTATATGGAGGAGGCTGAAGGCCTCAACCGAGAGCATGCTGAGGCCCGCGCCGCTGTCGATGAGTGTCCTGGTGACGGCCACCTAGCAAATGATGGGGGTGCACAGCATTGGGAGCGCGCCCGAGCATGTTGAGTTGGAGGGGTGGTCCTCCGAGCTGAAGGCCAGATCGGCCTTGGGCGCCGACCGACCTGGGGGAGCCCCCTGCCGCGTGGAGGTAGCGCAGACCTGGCGGGCGAATGGCAGCGTGGCGGCTGAAGGTGGCGCTGCGAGCCGCCAAGAGAGCTGCGACGACTGGGGTGCCGGGCGCTGCGTCTTTGGGTGAGGAAGAGGTTCTGTGACTCTTCCCAAGAGGCCACGGAAGCCGCCCGGTGGGTGGAGCAGCCACATCTTGGGCGTTGGCGAGGACATGGGAAGCCAGTAGCCATGACCACTGTCGCCTCCCACCTCGAGGATGGCCTCCTCGTCGCCAGGAAGGCCAGCAGATCAGGCTGTGCCGTTATGGCCTGGCGTCTCCGGCTTGAACTTGTCCGCCACCGCACTTTGTCGCAAGGTCGGGCCCCACAGCCCTGTGGCGGCTGGCGAGCAGGCGCGCTGCTCATTGCAGGGCGAGTCGCAGTGTCGGCGGAGAGCGGGTCGGCGGAAGGGAAAGCCCAGGCGCACCCCTACCTGGCGCGCCAAATGTCGGATTTTGGGTTCCGGCAGACCCTCTAGGTTCGAACACTGGGGTGCACACGGAGATTTCACCCTCTACATACCTGCACCTCGCCGCCTCTCTAAGATCTAAGCTATGAAAGGAACAACACAAGAGACACATGGTTTATACTAGTTCGGGCCACCATTGTGGTGTAATACTCTACTCTAGTTTGTGCTGTGGTGGATTGCCTCTTGGGCTGATGACGATGAACAATACAAGGAAGAACAGCCTCGCGAGGGTCTGTTCTTGGCTGGTGCGATGAACTGCTAGGGGGAGTTCAGTCGCTCTCTCTCTTCTGATCCCAGATGCTGGATCCTCTCTCTCTCTCTCTCTCTCTCTCTCTCTCTCTCTATCTCTCTCTCGATTTCTCGATTCCCCTACCCTGTGGGTGGCTAGTCCTATTTATAGGCAAGGGCCCTGGGCCTCTTCCCAAATATTGAGCGGGAAGGGCGCCAACAATTGGCCATTTTGAAGGGGAACATCTAGTACACTTATCCTGACTAAAGTTGGTCCTCGCCTGTCAAAGGCTCTGGTGGTGACGCCGGCTCGGGCTCCACAATGACTTCCTTCCTGCCGTTGCAACGGTCTTGGTCTTGTTGCACCGAAATAGATGCCTTTGCTTGATACCCTTGCCTGCGCTTGCTCCCTTTGCACCAAAGAGGAAAGGAGGACAACTGCTGGGCTGGCGCCCGCCTGGCGCCATCGGTCGTCATGGCTTGCGTCATGGGCACCTCGTGAGGTACCACGCCTTGATCTCTCCGCCTCCTCGCAAGCCAGCCTGACGAGGCTGTGCCTGAGGAAGCTCCCTGTCATCCGACCCGTGAGGCTTGGCCCCCTCGCGAGGGTCTTGAGCTTGTGTTGATGAAGATGGGCCGTGCTGGGCCACCCCTTGAGCCATGCCGCAGTCCGCAGGCAGGCAAGTCTGGGGACCCCCATTCCCAGAACGCCGACAACAATTTTTTGCGGTGTGAAATCATGCCTGACCGGTCATAATTTCGAACCGTTTCTCTTCTACCGCTCCATGTTTCGAGACGCGGTTTTATTGGCATGTCTTATCGAAGCGGAGATCGTGCCTCCTGTTTTTAAGGGATTCCTATCAACCGGGACGTGGGTAACCCAACCGTCGCTCGTGTACAACTCCTTGGAAACGAACAAGTTTCTGAGGCCTGAAAGGAGACGTTTGATATTCACAGCCTTTATATATATGGGTACTGTCGTAGATTTGTCACGGCAGATGTCCTTAGTGTCAGGACTTAGTCGCGAGGCCAACGCATCTATGCGGTAGCTTGAGAGGGGTTGATCGGGACGAGAGACGCAACACCCAAGACAAGGATTTAGACAGCTTCGGGCCCTAGGAGACATCATCCGGTAATAGCCCTACATGCTGTTTGTGGCTAGATCTCATTATGCTCATCAGCGAGACGCCGCATAAGCCGGCTCCCCTTTAGTTGTGTCTAGCCCTAGAGATTATTGTTTCTTCTTGCCTCTCCCTCTTTGGGGAGCCCTGCCCCTCATTATACAAGTTAGGGGGGGGCGGGTTACATGTGGAGTCCTAGTAGGACTAGGACTAGACTATCTTCTCTTACAAGTTGATTACAAGTCCGGGTCTTGCTTCCTCATAAAGGAAATATTCGTCATCCCTTTCCTCTTAATCCGGCCCATCATAATGTGAGCCGGCCTTCTGGGCTTTGGGCCTTGTTGTCCATCTGACCCGCCCGCCGGGTTACTAATGAGTCGCCAAGATCGAGCAGGTTATCTATGAATCGCCAAGCTCCGGGCGGGTCACCAGTGAGTTGCCAATTCCGGCCGGGTCATACCGCGGGGTATATCCCCAACAGGTACATACCCATCTTTTTCTTCCACGCATGCTTCTCCCTGTGACCCCGCTACCCTGAGCTTCACCACCCGAGTTTTGGCCGCCACAAGCCCCAATCATGTCCGGATCCAGCCGTCAAGGCCAGTCGGTGGCTTCTCCTGTCTTGGAGGGAGATATTGCAAAGCTTCGGGCGGCGAGGTATTTGACCGCGGAAATCCATCATCGGCTTCCCGCCGAGGGGCTGGTTATTCCCACCCCCAGATCCGGCGAGAGGGTGGTGTTCGTGTCCCACTTCCTTCGCGGTTTAGGGTTTGCACTTAACCCCTTCGTCCGGGGGCTCATGTTCTATTACCGGCTAGATTTTCACGATCTGGCCCCGGACTCTATTCTTCTTATCTCGGTGTTTATCGTCACGTGCAAAGCCTTCCTCCGGACTCCCCCGCACTTCGGCCTATGGCTCAAGACCTTTGATGTGAAGCCACAAGTGATAGAGGGGGAGCAGGCGGAGTGCGGTGGTGCTTCAATGAGCAAGCTTGCAAACGTCGTTTGGCTGAAAGGATACTTTGCCAAATCTTCCGATCTATGGCAGTAGGGGTGGTTCTATATCACCGGGCCCCGTGGCTCCAAGTGGGCAACTGCGCCTGTATTTTGATTCGGCCCCCAACTCAGCTTGCATCATGGATTAATAAGGGGTTGGGTTGGGGATCAACGAACGAGGTGCAAACTCCGCAAAGTCGCATCCGAAGCCTCATTGAGAAGGACATCGATATAGCCAACATCGTTCAAGTAATGTTAGCTCGTCGGACCCTGCCATGCCAGCGACGGCCTCTCCGCATGTGGGAGTTTAATCCGGAAGGGCCGCAGAGGCTTCAGCACTTCTTCGGCACTACGCACGAAGGAATGTGGAGATTATTCTTTGGGGAACGAAGGCAATGGCCGGACACCACCGAAGATGCCGGCCTAGACGGTAACCATCCAGATACCTTGGTAAGTACCCGTTTGTCGAATACCTTATAATTAGATACCCAGTGGCAAGATACCGACAATATCATCCTTTTTCAGGGCTGGATAAAGAAGGTGGAGCGGATTAGGTGTCCGGCTCCCCTTCCCGAAGACTCAGCTACTCCTGTGCTAACAAGGATGCTGGCCTTGGCACCGTACCAGGCACCAGCAGGGGAGGGTGAGAATACACAAGATGACCTTGGTTCCGGAGGTAAGTCGGACACTGAGCCCGGAGAAATCGACCTTTCCTCGCCCGAGGATAGATGCGGAAAAGGATCCAGTATCCCTTCTCCAAGAAGGAGGAAAAGGGCCGCTTCCAAAGATTGGGAGGGGTGGTCTTCCAAGAAGGGCAAGATGACACCGTCGAGCGGCTTGGGTTTGGAAAGCAACGCCTCCGCACAGTTCCAACAAGGGGACAAGCCCTCGGCCAAACCACAAGAGAATCCAGAGTACTTTGATAGCGCCCCGCTCCATTGTTGTTGCCGAAGATATACGTAACGCAATTATGCGATTTTACAGGTCGGCACAGAATTTATCTGGGCGATCCTCGTCTTCGGGGAGTCTCCACCAAGAGATGATGGAGAGCGAGACGCCTCCTCCAACCTCCTCGCCCAATAAGGCGGATGACTCTGAAGTGTCGTCGCGGAGGGTCCCTTTAGAACAGGGGACAAAAGAGGCAGTACCCGAAGGCGGACCTCCAACCATCCGGGATTCCGGGGCTGATGATAACAAAGGCCCCGAATCGCTGTTCACAGTTCTGACAGTGATTTTGGAGACGGGTGAACAGATTCCTTCAAAGGATGATTGTGCTCTTGAAGCAGCTTCCGGAGACCCGGGAACTCCGGATATGTTGCAGGACATGTTGTAGAAATCCTCTGTCTTGAGGGAACAGCGTACCTTGATGGGTACAGTGATTGAAAAGATTTCGTCTGTGAAAAGTGGATTAAATGAAGCCTTCATAAGCTTACTGAAGGGCTTCTTGGTTTGTGGCATAATGTTTTCGGCTATGTTTTATTTGCCAAGATGCGCCTGTGTATAGGTAGTAGCCCCTGATACTCGGGTTGGCTTCCATTGGGAAGCAAAATGGAGGATAAAAAAGGATCATTTAAGGACTAACCTGATCAACTTTGAATACAGGATGCTTCCCCCATGGCCACTTCCCGGACTACGGAAATTGCCGAGTTGCAGCGGAAACTTGATGTAGCAGGGGATGATCTTGCTTTCATCAATATGCGTCTTGACGATTAGCAAGGTATGAATTCTGGGCAATCCTCATACATATTTTGTGGTATAAGCATGATGCTGAGATTTTAGATGCTGGAATATGCATGGCTGCAGATGGAGCTGCCGCCGTTGAAGTTCTTCGAGCGGAGCTGGCCTAGGCCAAAGAGCAGGCCCGTCTTAGCAATGCTGCTGCCGAAAAGGCATCGACTGAATTAAAAGCCGAACAAGCTGCACGGCGCAAAGATGAGGAGAAGATATCGACGATGGCGCTCGAACTGGAGAATGCTACCGGCCGCTATGAACTTCTGGAGAAGGAGAGTAAAGCCTTGACGGCTGATCTGGACAAGGCCTTAAAAGAGGCTAAAGTAGCACGGTCGGAATCCAGGGAAGCCTGTGAGGAGGTTCGACAGGCGAGGGAGATTGCGGCTGGAAAGCCTTTTCTGCTGCAAATTAAGTTCGGTGACCCGAACTGTGCCCAGCTTAACCAAGTATGGAGTTCTCCGGACGAGTTTGTGGACTTGCCGAAGAGTTCTGTCGATGTGGCGCAGTATTACCAAGCGCGAGATGGATATGCAACGGAGAAGCTTTTTTGGTCGCAGTTTGGCGCATCAAAGCGCCCTCTGTTGCTCAATGAACATATGTCCCAATGGGCCGAACTTCACAGGATATTCGGCGCTGCCATGAAGGATGTCGTAATCCGGTTGTGGCCAAACAAGCCTTTTCCGAATAGCTATTTCGGTTTGGTACAGAGGCTTGTTGATGCGGTGCCGCGTATCGATGCTGTGAAGCGATCATCGTGCATTGAGGGTGCATGGATGGCTTTTGCCTAAGTCAAAACATTCTTGGGAAAGATGAAGGCCATCGATGTTGCGACGAAGAGTCCACCGAAAGGCAAGGACCGCCCAGAACCGGAGCATATTTTGAAGACGTCCTTGAGGCCGCCCGCTTTATAGAGGGTCAGTACTCGGAAGACATAATGTTCGAGTGAGGTGTATGAAAATTGTAAAAGACAATTTTATAGTTAATCTATTTATGTTTTGCTTGAAAGCTTGAGTTCCTCCTGTGCGGCCGTTTTGATATAACCTGAAAGTTTTCCAGTCGTTGGCTTCAGCCCCCTCGTAGGAAGTATGGGGGTGTTCGGAAAGGCATTTAATCACTCTTTATCCAACGGCTTGGTCCATGAAGGAGGTGATAATGCAGCGAACCAGGCAATTGGACTATAAGGCGTTAATGCTTTCACTTAGCCATCGGAGTTTTATTGTGGGGCTACGACATAGCCCCTGGTATGTATGCGGCGTATGGTGCTTTACATATTTGATCTGAAAAAGATCCCTCGTGTGACACGGAGAATCGCTAAAGATTCCAAGAAGTCATCAAGTGGTTGACCAGCTCTCGCCGCATCATGACAGTCAGTTTTCGGCTTTCTCTACTAAGGTGCTCGTCCGGTTTAGACCAAGGCACAATCGCAGTAGTTCTCCCTTTACTACCCTAGCAAATAGAGCGGAACATAGGGTAGCAAGCACAGGAGCCGGGCAACCCAACTATTGACCCAAGACAATGATTCGGAGCTGATGCATATAAGGCCAAACTTGCGACACTGAAGTATGCTATAGTGTTGTTCGGACTTTTAATGGCAAGTCATTTGTTCCCACCCTGAGCCCCCTGGCAGGTTATGCCAAGGTATTTCTGTGAAATAATCCTAGGGGCCATATTTTGTTGGAGAAACAATACGGGTGATTAGTTCGGATGTTGTTTACTGGGAACTAAGTGATATGCCAATGATTACTTATGATAAAAAAGCCATCCTCCCGGCTATTTGACATGCTCGAGGATGGAGGCGAAAGAACAGGCATAGTACAGGCTCGAGAAATAGAGAGTGCGGTCTACAAAAAGTTATTTTGGACCTCCTGTCGCACATCTGCGCCGCCAGTCCTTCGGTGGGGGGAATCCATGATGGAAATAGCCCCTTAGGTGAGTGTATGGATCTGGACCCCGATAGAGCCAGTTTCAGATGTTTGTCCTGTTCGTCACCTGTTTTTAAAGGATAACAAAGAAGGAAATAAAAATTAAATAAATAAAAATGTTACTGGAGTGCTTGCAGGCTTATCCGTATTGTGCTTCCGCCAATGCCCATGGTATCTTAGTGCGTAATGATGTATGCGCGGTACAATTTTTTTAGGTGTACGGAGTGGGCGGCGGAAGCCGGGTTGCTATTTCCGATCTAGGAGTAGTTGATCCTCGGGTGGAGATTGCCTCTGACCCCCACTGTTTCGTTGGTGAACCTTTCTGTCATCCCTGTCGCGTGGCGGCCTCCTCCCCCTGTGTTCGGCATTGAGCTTGCCGGCCTGTTTAAAGACCCAGCAGTTTCTGTTGGTATGATTAGCTAGTTTATTGGGGTGGCCATGAATCTGGCAGGGTCGGTCCAGTACCCTGTCCAGGATGGATGGTTCGTCTCGACTCGCCTTGAATGCCTTCTTCCGCTGACCGGGCTTGGGGTTGCTGAAAACGGCGTTGACCGTTGTGTCGCATGATCTTTCATTGTCATTGCGACTGTTGTTTTTGCTTCGTCGTGGCTTGCCGTTGCCGTCTTGGATTTCGGAGGTGCTTGGGTTGTTGGCGCCATTGCTTCTATGAGTGAGCCAGCTGTCTTCTCCTGCACAAAAGCGGGTCATCAGAGCAGTGAGGGCTGCCATGGATTTAGGTCCTTCTTGGCCGAGGTGGCATGCGAGCCATTCGTCCCGGACACTGTGTCTGAAAGCCGCGAGGGCTTCCGCGTCCGGACAGTCGACGATTTGATTCTTTTTGACTAAGAACCGAGTCCAGAGCTCCCTGGCTGATTCTCCGGGCTGCTGGACAATGTGACGAAGGTCATCGGCGTTTGGTGATCGGACATATGTTCCTCGGAAGTTATCCAGGAAGGCCTCTTCCAAGTCCTCCCAGCTGCCTATGGAATTTTCAGGCAGGCTATTTAACCAGTACCGATCTGGCCCTTCTAGTTTTAGTGGGAGGTATTTAACGGCATGGAGGTCATCCCCACGGGCCATATGGATGTGGAGGATGAAATCTTCTATCCATACAGCGGGATCGGTTGTCCCATCGTATGATTCAATATTGACGGGTTTGAATCCTTCGGGGAATTCATGATCCATTACTTCATCAGTGAAGCAAAGCTGGTGTGCGGCACCTCTATGTTGGGCCACACTGCGACGTAACTCTGAAGGAGTCCCTTTGCGGTTTTCGGCCCATGCGTGGTAAGGTTTGACATGTCCGAATAGGTAGCCATCATCGCGTGTTGAAGCATGCTTTCGCGATCCGTAGATCGATCTTGCGTGTCCAGCTCTATTGTCCAAGTCACTCTGCAGGTCGTCTGGGTAATCGTGACCTATGTTGTTCTTGCCTTTGTGGCGAGGTGGGGCGTCTGGTGTTCGGGTTGAGTTGCCTCTTTATCCAGACAGAGTTGTCGGCGACCTGCCGCATTGTGTGACGATGGTATGGGCTCCAACGCCCCATCATCGGACTAGTATAGCAATTTGTGCTTTGGGTAGCTTTTTGGTAGGCCACTAAGGCCGTATTCTTCGCCGACCAGGACTTCGGTTCAATTGTTGTTGAGTAGGTCTTGGTCAGCTTGAAGCTGCTGTTGCTTCTTTTTCAGGCTCCTTGCTGTAGCTATCAGCCTGCGCTTGAAGCGCTCCTGCTCGAGGGGCTCTTCGGGTTGATGAGGTCTTCGTCGCCGAGGCTTACCTCATCTAAGGAGAGCGGAAGGTAGTTGTCGTCCTCCGAACCGTCGCTGGGCAGGGCCTGTTCATTGGGGCTGGCTTGCCCGTTTTCCTGTTCCTCCTGCCCGGGTATTGCTCCTACAGGGTCTTCATTGCTTTCGGCGCCGTCCGGAGTACTATTTTCTCCAGTGCCATTGTTGCCGCGACGTGACTTGGAGCGGCGTTTGGGGTGCCAGAATTTAGCCTGTGTCTCAGGAGTTTTATTATCGATTGGATCTCCCTTGTCATTGCCGCGAGACTTTTTAAGTGTATCGATCATGTACACTTCGTGTGAGGGGGTGGCCGTTCCATGCCTAATGACTGGCGGGTCTTGGACTTCCTCCTTGTTGGCATCGTCATCTATAACGTCGATGTCTTCGGAGCCAGCAGCGGGCATGTCGGTTAAGTCCTCGACAGTGGCTATGAAGTGGGTGGCGGGTGGGAAGCGAAATTCTCCGTTATCTGCCTCTAGCTCGAACCGGACATAGTTCGGCCGTGAGTCCCCCATCAGGGACATGTTTTTCAACGAATTCAGCATATCACTGAAGGGCGAGTGTTGGAAGATATCTGCGGCGCTGAACTCGATGATTGGTAACCGATCCAACTCGGTATTCGGGGGTGTGCGGTTCAAAACTTATAGCCGGAGACGAGTCCGGAATTCCGTTGACGCTGATATTGCCTAGTGTTGAGTCTGTGTGCGGCTCCAATGCCGCAGACTCTTTTACTTCGGATGGTGCAAACTGCTCTGGATCTAAGGTTGTGGCAGTTACAGGAACCATCCCGAGGACTTGGTCCGATGACATATTTAGGTCATGTTCATCGGAACGAGGGGGAGCGATCGCCGTGGTCTCGAATCCATTGAAGATCAGGTCTCCATGGATATTCGCGACATAGTTCAGGCTTCCAAATCTGACCTGATGACCAGGGGCGTAGCTATCGACCTGCTCCAGGTGGCCAAGCGAGTTGGCCCGCAGTACGAAGCCGCCAAACATGAAGATCTGTCCGGGGAGAAAAGTTTCTCCTTGGACAGCGTCACTATAGATGATTGAAGGGGCCATCAAACCTTTCGTCGACGGCACAGCGGAACTCTCAATGAAAGCACCAATGTCGGTGTCAAAACCGGTGGATCTCGGGTAGGGGGTCCCGAACTATGCGTCTAGGATTGATGGTAACAGGAGGCGAGTGACACAATGTTTACCCAGGTTCGGGCCCTCTCTATGGAGGTAATACCCTACTTCCTGCTTGATTGATCTTGATGAATATGAGTATTAGAAGAGTTGATCTACCACGAGATCGTGATGGCTAAACCCTAGAAGTCTAGCCTATATGACTATGGTAATGTGTGTCTCCTTTCCGGACTAACCCCTCCGGTTTATATAGACACCGGGGGGATCTAGGGTTTACATAGAGTCGGTTACATCAGAAGGAATCTTCATAGTCGGTCGCCAAGCTTGCCTTCCACGCCTAGTAGAGTCCAATCCGGACACGGGTACGGTCTTCGGCCTTCATGTCTTCTCGGCCCATCAGTCCGGCTCATGGATAATAGGCCGGACGCCCAAGGACCCCTTAGTCCAGGACTCGCTCAATCGTTCCCTTGCGTCATTTTGGGTCGAGAGATTGCCACCAGGGAGAGGCGAGCCTGGAACCGGAAGCACAAGAGATGTCTCGCCTCGCCGCGAAAGCAACCAACATGTCTCTCCGCGCCACCGAAGCAGCACGGAGGACCCGCCACGTCGTCGATGCAGCAGACTGGTCCAGCCACGCCGTGGAAGCAGAAGAGATGTCCCACCGCGCCACAAATGCAGTAGAGATGTCCTCCCGCGCCGTGGCAGCCTGGGAGATGCCTCGTAGGCAGGCGAGGACTCTTATAGGCGCATGCGTTCCCTCGTCCTTAGGCAGATGGATCAGATCTCCAGGTGGGCGAGGTTGCAGGATGACCTGAAAGCCTCGTTTGAGCAGTCTACCGACGTCATCCGGCAACTAAATGAGAGCAATGCGAAGTTCCGGGGCGAGCGCGACCTGCTGAGGGCGAAGATCGTCGGAACTGCAGAGCAGGAGGAGCAGACCACTGCCTTGTTGAAGAGGACATGTGTCATTGTCGAGAAACTTATGGACGAGAATGCCATGTTGCGCATCGAACACACAAGGCTGGTGGAGGAATCAGTGGATGCTCTCAACCAGCATCTTGAGGGCAAGAAAGAGCTCGTCGCCGCTCACCACGGAGACTAGTTCCCGCGGCCTGCTGCAACGCATCAAGAAAGTAGAGATCAGCGAGCCAGATCATTGTCTTCCTTCTTCTTTTACCCTTGTGTTTTTCGGGCGTTGCCGCATGTGGCTTTGTTTAAGTATGTTTCTAAATATAAAAAACGTGTCCAACAAAGACTTGGAGCCTGATTGTGAAGGATCATACATCTGGTCTCCTAAATCGGCCAAATAGGCTTCCTTTTTGGAGTGACATAGCCTTTTCCGTTGTTCACTCATCAGTGAGCGATGATTAGTTCATAATGCTGGTCTTATTCAAGGTTTGTTTTCAAGAATCTAGCAATACCATTAAGAACAAGGTCGACAAGGAGTGACCGAACACTTGAGGGAACGAACGAGGAAGACCGATCCCAAATAAATAGAGTTTCCGACGTTAGGAGGAATTCCCTTTAATAGGGAAAGCAAAAATCGGTATCTCTGGCATCGGTACCTTGCCTGCCGGCGGACCACTGTCGTCCCATTCTTTAGTGAGCTGGAGCGCTGCAATCTTATCCACGGAAAACACGTCAAGCTATCGCTTTGGGTCGAAGCACTAAAAGAAAAGGACCGGGAAACGCGGTAGCATAGGAACCACGGGAACCAAGGAGGGAGAAAGACGATGTATGGGATACGGGATCCTCGCAGTAGGCTGGCCCAAAATCCAGCCGAGAGAGGGCAGCCTTTAGAAGCAACAGGTTGGGAAACCAAGAGAAGGCTTCGCCTTTTCTTATCTTCTTCCCGGCACAAAAAGAGGGATTAGCATTATTGACCCCATGAGAAAGGACTAACACCTTCCTCATCGGGGCTCCAGCGCCTTAGGAAAAGGCTTTCGTGACAGAAACCGGCTACTAGTTAGGAAGTGGACATAAGGTATCAAGAGGTCCCTCACGATCGGTGCAATGCAATTGCCCTATTAGTCAAGTACCCTCTTCCTATTTAGTTCAGGGGTTAAGGCAAGAAATGGCTTGATGAACCCTTCCGTTCACCATGCACCGGCCCCATTCACTTGCAACTCGTAGAGGCTGTAAGTAAACAGTGCCCCACTAAATTCAAAGTGACGGTGGGGTTGAAAGACGAGAGTTCCTACCTCCGCGCCGAGAGTGCCCGCCCTTTCTGTCAAGTAGGCTACTTTTTCCAACGATACAATGATTTTTTTCTGTTCATATTCATAAATAAAAAAGATTCGGAATCGCAATGCTACTATATGCGTCCAGAGGAGTATTTGGAATAATATTCTGTAAGATAGTTATTATCAACTGTCATCGTCCTTATATTCATCATGCTTTCTATAAGTCGCAGTCGATGCTAAATAGGTCCGTCGGATCTTACATCAAGTCCTTGCAAAACTTTCTTTTTAGATTTTCATTTTTCTCTCTTAAATCTTAGTCCAGCGAGACATATAGCCACGCCGTAGAACAAGTGCTCGGGCGCCATTAATGAAGACATTGGGAGGGAGGTGCGCGGCGGGTAGCGGTCAAAGGGCTCTCCTCCCTATGAGCACGCGCAGGGGTCTGATCGCACGCCTCCTTTACTCAAATAGCTACCCCGCACGACACCTCCTAGCCAATAAAAAAAGGGGACGCCTGGCCGCACGTAATTGGTAAGTCGAATGCCCACGGTTTCAATAATACTCGTGTTTCCGATTTGTAACATGACAGCACTTGTTCCAAAATGACTTTGTTGATTGATAATGTGTGCTCCTTCGCAAACCGGACAGAAAAATTACCACAACATGTTGGTGCCATGTCATGACACCATGCCAAGTTTCATGATTTTCAGGCGTGTTTTGGAATTACAGGAATTAAAAAACCAAGTTTCTCAATCTTTCTGGTCGAGCCATGATGCCCAGATGTTTGAATTTCACTGCCATCTCTTGCATGGGACCTAGAAATTCACCCAAGGACACACATGTGATTTTTCAAACAACTTTGGTGTACTAGTTCAAATTTGAATTATGCACATTAAATGCCCAGAAACTCAATTAATGTATAAAAAGGCCAAACGAACCCAGAATAATTCCAAAATTTAGCATGGTACTTCTATTTGGTCTAAAATGGTTGTGTTAAAAAATTAAGGCGGGAGAAGGCTATGTACGTATGTCGTTTCGCACACGGAGGTGACACGTTCCCTCTCGGAACCACGAGCCTTCTTGAAGGAAGCTCCGGTTTGCAAGAAGCTTACACCAAAGCTTGTCCCATTTCGGGGAAAAAAATTACCGCAGCATGTTGGTGCCATCATGACACCATGCCAAGCTTAATGATTTTCAGGTGTGTTTTGGAATTACAGGAATTAAAAAACCAAGTTTCTCAATCTTTCCGGCTGAGCCACGACGCTGAGATGTTTGAATTTCACTCCCATCTCTTGCATGGGACCTAGAAATTCACCCATGGACACACATGTGATTTTTCAAACAACTTTGGTGAACTTGAGCCTGTGCTTGTAGTCCAAATTTGAATTATGCACATTAAATGCCCAGAAACTCAATTAATGTACTAAAAGGCCAAACGAACCCGGAATAATTCTAAAATTTAGTACGGTACTTCTATTTGGTCTAATTTGGCTGTGTAAAAAAATTAAGGCGGGAGAAGGCAGTGTACGTATGTCGTTTCGCACACGGAGGTGACACGTTCCCTCTCGGAACCATGAGCCTTCTTGAGGGAAGCTCCCGTTTGCAAAAAGTTTACACCAAAGCATGTCCCAATTCAGCCAAAAAATTACGGTAGCATGTTGGTGCCATGTCATGACACCATGCCAAGTTTCATGATTTTCAGACCTGTTTTGGAATTACAGGAATTAAAAAACCAAGTTTCTCAATCTTTCCGGCCGAGCCACGACGCCGAGATGTTTGAATTTCACTCCCATCTCTTGCATGGGACCTAGATATTCACCCAAGGACACACATGTGATTTTTCAAACAACTTTGGTGCACTGGAGTCTGTGCTTATAGTTCAAATTTCAATTATGCACATTAGATGCCCAGAAACACAATTAATGTATAAAAAAGTCCAAACGAACCCGAAATAATTACAAAATTTAGCACGATACTTTTATTTGGTCTAATCTGGTTGTGTAAAAAAATTAAGGCAGGAGAAGGTTGTGTACGTATGTCGTCGTTTCGCACACGGAGGTGACACGTTCCCTCTCGGAACCCGAGCCTTCTTGAGGGAAGCTCCGGTTCGCAAGAAGCTTACACCAAAGCTTGTCCCAATTCGGCCAAAAAATTATCATGACATGTTGGTGCCATGTCATGACACCATGCCAAGTTTCATTATTTTTAGGCGTGTTTTGGAATTATAGGAATTAAAAAACCAAGTTTCTCAATCTTTCCGGCCGAGCCAGGACGCCTAGATGTTTGAATTTCACTCCATCTCTTGCACGGGACCTAGAAATTCACCCAAAGACTTTGGTGCACTGGAGCACGTGCTCGTAGTTCAAATTTGAATTATACAAATTAAATACGTAGAAACTCAATTAATGTATAAAAAAGGCCAAACAAATACGGAGTAATTCCAAAATTTAGCACGATACTTCTATTTGGTCTAATCTGCCTGTGTAAAAAAAATTAAGGCGGGAGAAGGCAGTGTACTATATCGTTTCGCACACGTAGGTGACACATCCCCTCTCGGAAGCAGGAGCCTTCTTGAGGGAAGCTCCAGTTTGCAATAATCCTACACAAAAGCTTGTCTCAATTCGGCCAGAGAAATTACCGCAGCATGTTGGTGCCATGTCATGACACGATGCCAATTTTCATGATTTTCAGGCGTGTTTTGGATTTACAGGAATTAAAAAACCAAGTTTCTCAATCTTTCCAGCCGAGCCACGACGCCCAAATGTTTGAATTTCACTCTCATCTCTTTCATGGGACCTAGAAATTCACCCAAGGACACACATGTGATTTTTCAAACAACTTTGGTGCACTGGAGCATGTGCTTGTAGTTCAAATTTGAATTATGCACGTTAAATGCCCATAAACTAAATTAATGTATAAAAAAGGACAAACGAACACGGAATAATTCCAAATTTTAGCACGATATGTCACATCCCTAGTTCTTGTATGACCTAGACTAGCTAGTCATGTGTGCTTCATGTTTAAATTTCATTTAAATTTGAAATGGGGATTTGTAAAGCCCTCAGAAATCATTTCTGGAAATGAACTAGATAAAATTTGCTCCAAAAAGGTCCAAGAAAATGTTCATGTTACTCTCTGAAAATATTGGTCAGAGGTAAAAATCAAACCAATATTTTTAGGAGCTCATAAATATTTATTTTGGCCATTTGGAATTAATCCAGTATTTATTTGCATTGGATAAATATTTTTATATATACAAAATATTGTCCAATATTTCTGAATTGTGGCGAGGGACTTTGGAGTGGTCCAACTAGTCCCTACTAAAATTGACAGAAGTAAATAAGTTGATTTACTATTTTACTAAATCAGAACAAATGTCACAAAAATAGAAAAGAAACTTACCTGGCGGCCTGCATCAGGTGCCCAATGGCCCAACAGCGGCCCACCGACTTTACTGCCGCCATCGTCCCCTTCTTCAAGGCCAGAGGGAGACGGGGCATGCGCCCGGCCAGACGGCCACCCCGCCTACCACCTCCTGCCTCCCTGCTCCCTTCTGCGGCTCTCTGGAAGTGCCACACACTCCCCGGGCCAATCTCACGCCCCCCCCTCGTGTCCCGTCGTCATCGCCGCAGCTCACCGCCGACGCGCTCCCCGTCGTCCCCTCGCCGCTCCGTCGACTCCACAAGATCCTCCACTACAAAAAAAGACACATCCGTGACATATTGGGCCGAATGAAATTTTTTCTGTCATACATATGACACTTCTATGACGATAATTGTGACAAAACCCGCTATCATCATAGATGTGGTGGGCTCCTACTTCTATGACTAAAAATCATGACAGAAAATGGGCTTTTCATCCTGGGCGGGCCTGAGACGCAAATGCATGACATTCTTTGGGCCGTCCATGACGGAAAAAACCGTGGTAGAAGCGATGGGGAGGAAAATTTCGGGGAGTTCCCGGTTACGGTGGGAGGCCGGGGCCGGCGATGCTGCGTTCTCTCGTACGCACGTAGGCGTTGGCTCTAATCGAACCCGAGCAAGGCGTTGGGCTCTAATCGAACCCGGCGATTGCACTGCAGGGTACACGCTATCGAACCCGGCGATCGATCGATGGTCATAATCGAACCCGATCAAGCGATTCTTCGCTACTCGCTAATCAAGCCGATCGATTGGATGAACAGTGAGCGTTGCGGGGGGGGGGGGGGGGGGGTTGGTTTAACAGTGGGCGGTGGCGTTGCCGCTGGATGAACAGGACCCCGTGGTGTGGAGGGCTGGATGAACAGTAGATGGTGGAGGGGTGGCCATGGAGGGGTGGTTGAACAGGACCCTGTGGTGTGGAGGGCTGGATGAACAATAGACGGTGGAGGGGTGCCTGTGGAGGGGTGGTTGAACAGGAGCCGGTGGAGTAGCGCGCGGTGGAGGCTGGATGAACAGGAGCCGGTGGAGTAGCGCGCGGTGGAGCTGGATGAACAGGAGCCCGTGGAGGCTGGAGGAGGTCGACGGTAGCCCATGGAGGCTGGAGGAGGTCGACGGTGGAGATGAACAGTATCCCATGGAGTCCTGCTTTTGCGATGCGCCACACCCTCCCGATGAACAGGACCCCATTTCAACCGTGGCGCTCCAACACAAGTCTGTTTACGTCCGCTTTTGCGGTCGCCACACCCTCTCGATCAATAGGACCCCGTTTGACCGTAGGAGGTCCGTTTAAATCCCATTTTATGTACGCCACACCCCTCCCGATCAACAGGACCCCCGTTTCGACCATAGGAGGTTCGTTTCCTCCGTTTTGCGGTACGCCACACAACTCTCGATCAACAGAACCCCGTTCCGAACGTAGGAGGTCCATTTCCTCCGTTGTGCGGTATCCCAATCCTCGTTTCCATCGCCTGTTCCGTCAAGCCGGTTGGCTCCCACGCGTTCCGTTACCTGCCGATGAACACGACACATTCTGTTGCCTCCCCATGAACACGACGTATTCCGTTGCCTCCCCATGAACACGATGACGACGCTGTTTCTCCGTTCCGACCCAGCCATGTACACGATCCCCGGCCGTGCGTGTCTTGAGTAGGCGTTGAGACCAGCTGTATGTACATAATGGCGGCAGTATTTTCTTTCTTGCACCCTTGCCGCTGTACGTACGTGTACATGCTACATGTGTGCCTCTACTATGACACGTGCGCGCCTCTACAACGACCAGTATGTACGTACATGTTCTCGACCAGAATGACAACGCTACGTACGCTTCGACCAGGTGGGTCCCGACTGTCAAGCACTTCCTTGCCTGCGAAGATGTAGCTGGTAGGTCCCAGCAGTCAGGGGGGCGAATCATTTTTTTGCCCGGACGCACTTCCTTGCGTGCAAAGATATAGCTGGTGGGTCCCATCAGTCAGGGGAAACATTTTTTTCATGAAATACGGTGACCTGTCCGGTGGGTCCCCGCTGTCAGGTGGAGGAATAATTATTTTGCGCGTAATAAGGAGGCACTTCCTTGCTGCGGTATGGACCTAGGCGACCTCTCCACGACTGATCCATGTTCGATGGAAGCCATTCCTTGACCACGCCAGCCGAGAGCACCGAGGCGGTGGACGACGGTGGGGCCTAGGAAGGGGGACGGCGTGGAGCCGGGAAGACGGCGGTGGATGCCCACGCGAGAGGAGTACGAGGGTTCACCGGTTCGCTGCGGTGTGAGGCTGCCGTCGCCGCAGAATAACAGGGGTGTGGGTGAGTAGAGGGATGGCACAGCCATCGGTGGGAGTAGTAGGGGCGGTGAGGCCTCACGCATCGCAGCCGGCCACGGGAGGCAGGAGCACGAGGCACGACCACTACCGGTTTGGGCGGCTGGAGCAAGAAGACCAGAGATTGAAGAAGCACTACGGCGGTTGGATGGACATCGTCTGATCCTTTGGAGCTAGAATCATGCATATTGACTAAGTTGACAAATCCCTCCATCCCCGTCAACTTAGTAGGCCCACAAGTCAGCCTGCCACTACCGGGTCCCAGCTAACAGGGGGAGTATTCATTTTTTTTGTGCGTAATAAGGAGGCACTTCCTTGCGTGTGAAGATATAGCTGGTGGGTCCGAGCTATCAGCGGCGGTAACATTTTTTTCGCGAAATACAGAGGCCCTTTCGGTGGGTCCCTAATGTCAGGTGGAGGAATCATTATTTTGCGCGTAATAAGGAGGCATTTCCTTGCGTGCGGCCGTGGACGCAGCTGTCGGCCTCTCCACGTACAGTCCACTTTAGATGCATGTCGGTCGTCGACCATGTTGACCAGGCCGCGCCGAGAGCACCAAGGCGGTGGACGACGGGGAGGCCTAGGAAGGGAACGACACGGAGGCAGGGAAGACTCGGCAGTTTTTTACCACGCGGAGGGGAGTACGACTGTACTAGGGTTTACTGGTTCGTCTGCCGTCGTCGGAGAATAACAGCAGGTGTGGGTGAGTAGAGGGATGGCTTGGCCAGCGATGGGAGTACGGTGGGGCGGTGAGGCCTGTGCGGCAGCACAGCCTGCCACGGGGAGGAGGGAGCAGGCAGTCCCGCCGACGCTTGTTTGTGTGGCTGGAGCAGGAAGAGCGGAGATTGAAGAAGCACGACGACCGTTGGATGGACATCCAACAGTCACTCCTTGTGCGTCAAACTTTTTTTTAGGAAGGCCTCAAATCTGTGGAAAACAGCATACATCCCATCTGCCATTATTTCTAATAATTTACAGCCCATTTGCTAATTCTTAAGGTTTTTTTGGAGCCCATATTCTTCTTGTTAGCATTACAGCCCATATTGTGGCCACGGTTAAAAAATTATACGAAATTTTGCATATTTCGGTGCGGTCCAAACTGTTTTTAATCCCGAAATTTCGACTCACATTCAAAATGATTTTAAAAATAAAAATATATCAATATAAAATTCAACAAATTCTCCATGCATAAAAATTAATGTAATTTAAAATCTCGAAATGAAAAAAAGTTATTTGAAACTAATTGCCGGTTTGATGTGTTTTAAAAATGTACAACCCATTTCTAATTACTGATAGGCCATTTTCTCGGCCAAATTTAATGAAGCTCTCCTCGTCTTGAAAGATTTGCAGCCCAACAGGCCTAACAAAGCGAATTACTTGGCGAATCACAAAAAAACTGGGTTGTGGCCATGGACCCAGCTGTCAGCCTCTCCATGAACAGTACTCTTCCGATGGAAGTCGGTCGTTGACCACATTGACCACGCCGCGCCGAGAGCACTAAGGCGGTGGACGACGGCGAGGCCTAGGAAGGGGACGACGCGGAGCCGGGGAAGACGCGGCAGTGGATGCCCACGCGGAGAGGAGTACGAGGGTTCACTGGTTCGGCTGTGGCGTGAGGCTGCCGTCGCCGCAGAATAACAGGGGGTGTGGGTGAGTAGAGGGATACCCTGGGCCAGCGGTGGGAGTAGTAGGGGGCGGTGAGGCCTCCGCGACATCACAGCCGGCCACGAGAGGCAGGAGCACGCGGCACGACCGGCGCTGCTTTGTGCGGCTGGAGCAAGAAGACCAGAGGTTGAAGAAGCACTATGGCCGTTGGATGGACATCGTACGGTCCTTTGGATCTAGAATCGTTCATATTGACTAAGTTGACAAAGCCCTCCGTCCTCGTCAACTTAGTAGGCCCTAAGTCAGCCACCCACTATGGTGGGTCCCAGCTAGCGAGGGGTATTCATTTTTGGTGCGGAATAAGGAGGCACTTCCTTGCGTGCGAAGATATAGCTGGTGGGTCCGACACAGCCGATTGGGGAACATTTTTTTCATGAAATCTGAAGCCCGTCCGACGTGACGGTGCATGTACAAGGCGTAATAAGGAGGAACTTTCCTTGCGTGCGACCATGGACCTCGTGGGTCCCATCCGTCGAGCTCTCCACGTCTGATCCTCTTCCGATGACTCTCGTATGTTGACCACGCCGCGCCGAGCGCACCGAGGCGGTGGACGACAGCGAGGCCCCAGACTGGAACGACCCGGAGATGGGGAAGACGCGGCAGTGGAGTCGCAGACGGAGAGGAGTGGGAAACTTGACTGGTTCGGGTGCGGGTTGGGCCTACACTCGGTAGAGAAACAGGAGGTGCGGAGTGGAGGGATGGCCTGGCCGTCGGCGGGGTAGCGTTTCGCTGAGGAGCGCAAAACAACGCCGCTGGACGCCGAAGGCTGGAGCAGGCAGTTCCGGCAGCGCTGGGGGAAGAAGACGAGAGATTGAAGAAGAATGTCGGCCGTTGGATGTAAATCCAACGCCTTCTTAGGCTTCAACCTACTGGCCCACATGTCAGCCAGTCCATTTGGTGGGATGGGTGAAACGATGATGTTGCATCTATGCAGCCCGTTTAAATCCCATTTGCATTTTTCTCGAAATTCGCGGACTTGCTGGGCTGGGTGAAAATATCATGTTGGGCTAGACAGAGAAATGTTATAAAAACATAAACACATGATTGCACGTCAGTAAAATCTTTGCAAGCTTATGTACGCAATCACTAGGAGTTAACTTGGCAAGTTATATATAAACAATTATTATTGGAGTATTATTTTGTAAGATCTTTCAACTTACGAAATAAAATATCATTTTAATTTGATGAGTTAATAGTACGTGGGTATTATTATTTTTTAGGCTAGGCGTGGGACAGCTTGAGTTGGTTCTAGGGAAAGTACTGGGAGAAAACTCAGTTTACATCGAAAAAGGAAGTGGGAGAAAATTCAGAGACCTGCTGGGTCCACCTGAGGAGAGGAATATGTTGGGACGAAAGAGATTCAAAGCACGTCATCCGAGTGAACTAGTTTTTTTTACGGACAAGTGAACTAGTTTACATACATAAGCAAATAGCCACTAAAAAAGCAATCAGGTTAATGAGTTCTTAAAAGAAATATTTTGGACAAAACAGATAATTACGACACATAGGCTAATGCATGAAACACTCAGATGATAAAGGTGCTTATAAACAGATAAAGTACAACATCTAGACCTTCCCGCACGCTTGATCATGACGCTGCTGTCCGTGTACTCGCCGATTCTTTGAAGCGAACACGCCCTCATGTCCAAGATCTGCTTGTACATGTCATAGCATGCGTGTCGTCCTTGGCCGCGTGAGGTTATGTAGGATAGATTCAGTGGTACCTCCCACGTGTTCAGGTCGTCTTCTTTCATGTTGGCGTATCAGGGGTCGATGATGGTCTCAGCAAGGTCAACCACGGAGTTCTTCTCCTGCCCGTTGCTGATGATCTTGTATTTCTTGTGGATGTCGACAAGCTTGTTGCACCAGATGGCCGAATTGTCGCGTTCTTCCTTCTCTCCACCGTAGTGAAGGTACAGTCGGCGCTGCCGATGAAACGGGCGAATGCTCCAGAATTTGGTGCAGCCATAGGACTGAGGCGAGGCAGAGCTTCACCGAGTCCGTATCGTTGGTGTACATCACATTCAACTTGGTGCAGCCATAGGATTGAACGGTGAACTCAAAGGGGAACTCCTTGCTGAAGTCCATATCCAGGAGGCTCACCCCTCGGATCGCCATTGGAGTATCTTCGAGTAAACGAGTGTGTAGGCGGCGGCAGCAGTTCGTTTTTCAGCTCTTGGGGAACTGGATCCAACAGTAAGCTGAGTGTGTACATGCGACAACAGTTACTACCCCTGCCTCGTCCGCTGCACGCCTAGCAGAAAATGCACCCTCGGCGCATTCAAATGCCTCCATTAAGAAACCTACTCCGGCCACACGTCGGTTCACGAAAGCGTCTCAGATTGGTACCGTAATAACAGGAGTTAGTGGTCACTTTACTTAAATTTAATTAGCTTTAATAGAAATTTATACTTAAAACAAGCAATGCATTTGCTCGTTCTATCGCTGCCACAGGATCAACATGCACAACAATTAGAATTATTATTCTCGGGGCCTTTACACGATCAACACATTTGTCGCACTTTCACAAAGATAATACTACCAAGTTTGAACTGTTTGTTATGGTTGTTGTCCTCTGCATCATCATGCCGTGTTCCCAGCTTGCAAGATTCAGAACCAACAAATAAGATCCAAATAATAAGTACAACAAAGATGCCTACACATCCCATTGATTCCCAGCTTGCAAGATTCAGAACCAACAAATAAGATCCAAATAATAAGCACAACAAAGATGCCTACACATCTCATTGATTCCCAGCTAGCAAGATTCATAACCAACAAATAAGATTCAAATAATAAGTACAACAAAGATGCATACACATCTCACTGATTCCCAGCTTGCAAGATTCAGAACCAACCCATTAGAGCCTTTTGATAAAGTGAATATCGGGATTAAATCCATCTTGGCTAGCCATGTCATACAATCGAAGAACTTGGCGAATGCTCTTGACCATCACAACATCAGTAGTTTAGTATTCTTGTTTGCACATCATGTTTGCATAGCACAAACAAGGAGACAGGAGAGCATGATTTCACTTTAATAGCGGCCTCCTTGAACTCAACCTCCAGCTCTACTTGGATGAGGTCTGCCTGGAGTTCCATGATTCAATTCATGCGCCTTTTTCTGCAGTTCACCTGAAATGAAGCAAAGATTGCATCATTCAGCTAGCAAGAAGTACTTGCTCTTGTGAGCTGGCAGGTTCTTCTTTAGTAGTTGCACTAAAATTGAGGAACATTAAGGTTGGCTGTCCGCTGCGTGTAAGGTGCAACTATAATTTTCTTATCCTTTTGTGCAGTTCCACTAAAATAAAGTGCCATTGTGGTGACAAAGGACGGCTCCATCTTGCAAAGGCTAATAAAATGTTGCACGAGATTACCAGCAGAACTTGACGGAGATTTTGGAAACTCCAATCACCATTTTGTGTAGTTCCACCAAAATTGAGAGATGTTGACCACGTGACATTTTAGTTGAACTACACAAGACACTCATTCCAAAAAAAAGTGTTTTGTGTAGTTCACCAAAAGGTCACAATAGCAACAAGGTGAAATGGATATCCCTATCTGCACAAAATGATAGAAAGTAAACAGTTTCTTTGGTCAATAAGAATATACGAAACATATACAAAATGAAAAGAAGCATCTTAATTATGTTCATGGCAATCACGCAAGGACATTAGAAATTTTAAAACGTCAGCAATGCTTCATGTTACCAGACGCATTACGATCGACAATGAGATTCCTCAAATATGGGATTACTTGGTGGCATTGCTTGTCTACCAGACACAGTAAATCAACAGCAGCTAAAGAGTTGGTTTAAGGGCATGGGACCGTGGGGACACCAGGACAGTCATCAGTGTATAGGAGCAGCTTACTTATCATACTGGGGAAAACAGAAGGAGTGCCATTTGTAACACAGTTTAATTGCATCTTATCACTGGAGGCATTAGATTAACAATAACACTGGTTAGACATGTCTCTAAGGTAACAGTGTGATTGCTTCATTTTACATGCGTCCTTACATTAACAATAGCAAAAGGTTGGTATAAGGACATGCGACAGTGGACGCATCAGCACAATGTACCTACAAGGAGGCATAAAGTGGTGATGCCGAGCTTATTCACGCTATGTGAGGGCAGCAAACCTAATCCTGGAGACCTTGTACTATGTGAGGGCAGCAAATCTAATCCCGGAGACCTTTTACTATGTGAGGGCAGCAAATCTAATCCTGGAGACCTTTTACTATGTGAGGGCAGCAAATCTAATCCTGGAGACCTTTTACTATGTGAGGGAAGCAAATATAATCCTGAGACCTTTTTCTATGTGAGGGCAGCAAATCTAATCCTGAGACCTTTTACTATGTGAGGGCAGCAAATCTAATCCTAGAGACCTTTTACTATGTGATCGCAGCAAATCTAATCCTGGACATACTCTGTTGACTTGTCCACCAGCCGCCACTTTCTATCCTTTTCTCAACCAATAATAGATCTATTCCTTATCCAGTTTGTACTGCGTTTTCCCATTATTTCCCTTTTCAACCAAGAGACCGTTGGGTATCCGGTCTCTACTACTTTCACCATATTATTTCCTCTTTGAATCAAGTCCTAGATTCATGCTACAACTTTCCCCTTTTTTCGTTGTTTGAACAAAGCCCTAGATTCGAATGCATGAAGTAGCTTTACCTCTAATAATACTAAAAATTTAGGTGGCTTTGGAAGAGCTGATGGGAGTAGAAAAAGATGCAAATGCAGACACGTGGGGAGCTGGGGCAGTAGAGCAAGGCCGCTTTCGAAGAACTTATACTTGAGGGTCGCCGGGATGTCGGCGGCGGGAGGTCGGATCTGCGGACAATACGACAGGGAGGAAGAAGGGTCGGAGGACCTCCCGAGCCGGCGCTGTGTCGGAGAGAACGGCACGGGTAGAGGATCAGGCCCCTCCAGCAGCTGTGGGTTTCCTCCCTCGGCGGCGATGACCGCGTGAATGATGCACCTTTTAGTCCTCTACACACACCGGCCGAAGGGATCCGGCCGGATCTGTGACCAGCGGTGAGCAGAGAGAAAATGTCGCTACCGCTGTCTTGTTTATATCTGGAGAGGATGAGAGAATGAAGAGAGCAACCCTAGTAAAACAAGCGCTCAGGCCTCTGCGTACATATATAGTGGAGTGATTATCTTTTTCTCTCCACAACAAGCGTTTCAATTTGTGTACGTGGCATTAAAGAAAAGAAACTCTCTATTTAAGGTTCACTTGTTCTCCCCGCCCCTCCATTCATTGAAAAACCCCACGGGTGAATAAACATACAGTAAGTACTGTATTTATATAGAACGAACAAGCTTGAACTATTTTCGCGTAGTTAAAAGTTGAGGGCGGGCTTTTCTGGGCAAAGATGCTGGCGCTTTTCGGGTAGGCGGTTTGACAGAGAGGCGAGGAGGGTGAGCGAGTGGGGCTGTGCAATTTCACGGCGCGTTACTGCTGGAAAGACTTGTGATATGACCACTCACCATAGTCGTCAATAACCGGCGCTCCGACCGGGGTGATGCCCCCCTTCCGTTCCACGCTCTAATCTGGTGCATGACACGTCGATCGGGATGCTGGCTCTCCCACATGTCGGAGTAGTAAGAAGGAGCAAAGAATGATGTGGTATATACTAGTACTATACCACTCCCTCTGTTCCTAAATATAGAAGTCTTTGGAGAGATTTCACTATGGACCACATACGGAGAAAAATGAGTGAATCTACACATAAAATGCATTTATATACATCTGTATGTGGTCCACAGTGAAATATCTACGAAGACTTATATTTAGGAATGGAGGGAGTACTACTCAGGTCGGAGGAGTGCGAACCACGATAGCCCAGTGAACTAGCAGTGCGAACCACGGTAGCCCAAAGGAACCAGCAGAGAAAACAATGTGGTGATATGGCCATAAAAACAATGTGCTACGGTCCACACTGTAGCATGCACAGTAACACTCCTCTTTGTTTGGATCCCTGAGTTAGAGTTAGTTTGGGTTGAAATAGCCTCAAATTATCGAAACAAGAGGGGTTAGTTTGAGCTAGTTTGCTCTAACCCAGCTAAAAAAATTAGCCCGGTGGAGAGGTTCTAATTGGGCTAGTTATCCTCGGGCCCACTAAAAGAGAACTAAAAAATCTCACCTGCCCGCACCAGATCGCTCCCCCCTCTCGCACGACTCCTCTCTGTTCCCTATAGGGCCGCCCACCCAAGCGCCGCCCCCCCTCTCTCTCCTCCGGCCGCCCTCTCCTTCCGGCATGCGCCGCCCTACTCTGGCCGCCCCTCTCCCTCCGACCTTCGAAGGTCGCCCCGCTCCCTCTTCACCAGTCGTTTTTTTCCCTCTATCGTGCGCGGTGGCGGCGCATCTACCAGGGAGGTCGCGAGAGGGGTGAGTTTGTTCGTTCCTTCACTGTCTCACGGCCATATCATTGATCTTGCTTGCTCTAGCGCTAATTCTGATTTGGAAAAGTAGATCCTGATCAAACTTGCTATAGATTTTGGTGCGGCGCATGGAATTGTTTGATGCTTCTTGAGGAGGTAATAAATCTTTCTAGAGGCCCAAAGATTCAGGTCACCTTTCTAGGTATTTCAATTTCAGGCTTGCATTATTTGTAGAGGCTCAAAGATTCAGTTCACCTTTCTAGGTATTTCAATTTCAGGCTTGCATAATTTCTAGAGGCCCAAAGATTCAGTTCACCTTTCTAGGTATTTCAGTTTCAGGCTTGCATTATTTATAGAGGCCCAAAGATTCAGTTCACCTTTCTAGGTATTTCAGTTTTAGGCTTGCATTACTTCTAGAGGCCCAAAGATTCAGTTCACCTTTCTAGGTATTTTAGTTTCAGGCTTGCATTATTTCTAGAGGCCCAAAGATTCAGTTCACCTTTCTAGGTATCTCAGTTTCAAAGCTTGCATTATTTCTAGAGGCCCAAAGATTCAGTTCACCTTTCTAGGTATTTTAGTTCTGTGCTTGCATTATTTCTAGAGGCCCAAAGATTAAGTTCCCGATCGGCAAGCGACCACTGCTACCCATGCCGGTGTCGACCTCAACTCGCAAGGCCTGCGTCCGAGGGGTTCCTGGGCTTGGGCTCTACAGAGCCTTCCTCTGAGAGCGACGATGGCGAGCTCCTCCTCGGTGCGTGAGGGGCTCCGGGCTCCCCTATCGTGAATGACTTCCATGATGAGTTAGCTCATTCTTTGTTTCATGAAGTGTTTTTTATTTTGTGAAGCTTGATTGACGACTTGTATGTTTAAGTGGGATATCTCCTTTGTATGGACAAAGTAAAAATTATCATGTTTTGCATGCTTGATTTGTATAGATGGTTTGTTTATGTCAATTGTGAGCGGGAGGAGGCCATAGAAGAGCCGGCCACACCAACAGGGTGCTTGGATCCAAGGGACTTATTTTAGTCTGACTAAAAATAGGGTCCAAAGTAGTCAAATGATTGTGATAGAGCATTTATTGCCAATCTAACCCTGCCATCCATACACCTCTTTGGTTTAGAGTTAGTTCAGGGTTAGAATCCAACTCTAACCTCTAACTGAGTTAGAGTTCTCCTCGTCTCGATTCATCGCCATCATACTTTCCCCATTCCTGTGTTTTCGTGATCCTGCGAATCAAAGAGGCCCTTTTTTTTGCGGGAAAAAAGCGAAGAGGCCCTTAGACCTGGTTTAGGTCCGGTCATTTTTATAAACGTGTTATGTCCAAAATTTAATGAACGTGTTCGGTTTCCATGAAAATAATCCGGTTTCATGTAGTAATTCATTCATTTATTTATTCTTCTGGGGGTTTGCATGTAATTCGTGAGGTCTGAAATGTAAAGTACCCCAAGATATGCTCCGAGACATGCATGCACTACGACCTAGATGCTCTATGTCCCACATGTCGGCGAATGGGAGCACGTGGAAATAGCCTAGGAGTACATATAGGAGGATAAATGCGTGAAAAAATATGTACTGTGAAGCGTAGCCACGGTTCAAAAAGGAGACCTAAAGTGATGATAGCTATAGGTCGCACGCAGCCAACTAGTGGTACTAGACATACGACTAATTTTTCCCTCAAAAAAAAAGAGGCACGAGTGCTCAAGATTCTATTCTATAAACACGAGTCCCATCTGACAACAGCGTCTGTGCTACAGCTAGCTCTCCTCCCTCGTTTCTCTCTTCTAATTCTAAACTCGGCCGACGCCTGGTGGGCGGGGTGGGTTTGCTCAATCATGCCCCACCTCACAAAGGAAAACGTTACGACTGGAATAAAAATGCCATATACTCCCTCTGTTCATAAATATAAGCCTTTTTAGATACTAGTTCAAATGGAATACAGCATACAGATGTATGTAGACATAGTTTAGAGTGTAGATTCACTCATTTTGCTCCATATGTAGTAGTCACTTGCTGGAATCTTTAGAAAGACTTATATTTGGGAACGGAGGGAGTACTATACTAATAAAACATTAAGGCCACGAGGCGATGCAGTGTTGGTTACAGGAGGCAAGAAGAAGAGATGCATCCATCGACAACGTCCACCTCCTCGACTCAGGGCGCCGGCCCACCAAACGGCGCCTAAGTAGCAACGACTTTCGTGGCCAGGTCGACGTGCTTCTGAACAATGGCGTTCAAAGATTCCAGCCGCTGGAAGAAGGCCAACGTATTTCTGTCCTCGCTTGCCTTGTAGTGGCAAATGTAGACGATTTCCTCGTAGACGTGGATGTGCAGGTCGACGGTTTCTTGCATGGCGAGGCGCTGCACGGCAAGCACGACCTAGAGGTGCACATTCTTCGTCGCGATCTCCGGCACCTGCAGGGCCACCAGGGCTTGAAAGAGTTCGTCACCATGTAGGCCGATGAGGGTGGCAGGCAATGAGGAGCCTGGGCGCGCGGGCTGGAGTAGTACGGCAAGGTCGTCTGCCGCTTCTTGACGGCGGTGAACTTGCGTTTGGAGTTGACCATCATGTAATCCATGCGAGAGGCGGCCGGCGCCGGCGAGGGCTATGATGCCTGCGTCGCCAGCTCAGATGGAAACGCCTGGTGCGGGCTGCAGGCGGCGCCTTGGATGATTTGGCACTGATCGCCGCCGCTGGCCCATCGCCTCCATAGGTGCTTGTGGCTTCGTCACTTGGTCTTGGATTGGAGTGAGCAAGTGTTGCGCAGAGACTTGGGAGTAGATGGATTGGAGTGGTGGGGCGCCTTTATTATATGAGAGTCCAAACTCACAGTATTGCATTAGCGTCGTCTTTGGCGCTTATTCTCGCTTCTCCAATTAATTCTCTCTGCATGTAATTGAGGATGCATCATTGACTGCTCAACGTCTCGGGAACCGCTACCCTCTTCCTCCTTGGCATTCAAGCACCTATGGACCCGTCGACGACAAGGTGCCTATGGTGACTTCAGATATTTCAAGATGATAGTGCCGTGCGTGTATGCGTTCATAGGGGTGAGTGTATGCGCTGTATATGAGCGCCATACGCTGTCTTGTAAAAACGGAAATGCGTGTCAAAAAGAGACTAGTGAGTATACTCAATATTGTGCACCTCGGAGAGGAAAACGATAGAACTAGTACGTATTTATTTACGGTGCAGATTCACTCATTTTGCTCCATATGTACTTTGTCTCGATGTAGTCTAGTCACTTGTTGAAATCTCTAGAAGGGCAAATACTCCTTTTCTCGGTTTACGGGCTATACTAGCAAGTAGTTGTACGTACTAGTACAATAGTGGGCTCACATAGCAATTTTGTCTCATACAAGAGCCTGGCTATATGCGTGCTCCAATGTTCGCAACTGCACCGTTCGGTTTGCTCTTGGCTCTTCGCCTCTTCGAGAAGACGAACAATGATGTTACTACTACTGCTTCTACAAAGGTCGAATCCATCGCTGCATGTCCGTCCACAATGAAGCGGGATGGATAGCTTGTTGTAGAAGTACTACTAAGCTTAAAGCCTGTCCTCATTTGCAAGCAATCGCACGCATGGGTGACGGAGAAGGCGTAGTAAAATCAAGCTTCTCCTCGTTATGCGAAAGGACGCGACACATCATAGCACTGGCCCCACATGCTTGCCTCTAAACTTGGTTGGAAGACCCGCAGTGTACAATATATTTGCTGCAACCTCTAACATTTACCCACCACAAATTAAAATATATGTGGCCGTATGCATCGTTCTGATGCAGAGGCCGAGGAGTCCCTTCTCTTCAAAAAAAACAAATTAAAATATATATTCCTGTCTTGACCAGATGAGCGTAACGAACTACAATTACCAGGTGAGTGTAGGGCCGTAAGACTTTTAGTTTTTTTAAACTTCGAGACGGCCACATAGCATGGAGCCGATTCCAACGATTTTAAGCTTACAGCACGGTACATGCTATCCTAGACTACTCTACACATGAAACTGCCACACGAGCGTCCAGCTGCACTTGGCTCTTCGCCTCTTCGGAAGTCGAACAATGATGGAGTACTATCAAGACCGGAGGAGTACTACAAGATTTTTCCGCCATCTCGACACCGATTGAACTGCTGCATGTCCACCGCGTGCGGGAGGGAGAGCGTGTAGCGAAAGCTTCTCCTAGTCTTGCCAGCCACCACGCTCATGGGCAAGGGAGGGATGCTCCTGCCTTTGCGTGTATGACAAGTGGGCCCGACAGGTGTGGCCAACCTGTCATACACAGCCAAAGGCGTGTACAGCTAAGTCCACGAGGAGAGGATAATCAAACTTCTCGTTGATGTACGAGTTGACGCGACACATCAAAGCACGGCACTCGATATACTCCTCCTTTCCGGTTTATAAGGCTCAATTCAAAATCTCACCAACTGTGTAATCGTAGATGGTGAGTGGTGGAATATTTTTTGTACTCCCTCCTTTCCGGTTTATAAGGCTCAATTCAAAAATCTCACCAACCAAGGCAGATGGTGAGTGGTGGAATACTTTTTGTAGTTTGCAAAAGCACCCAATTAATGCTCTTGTTTTTCTCCAAAAAGTATGTTTACCAATGCATTAATTGTAATGCGTGCATGCATAAATTACATGCATTGGTCAATTTCCTCTTAATACTTGCATGCAATGATTTAATGCACCTTGGAATCTGAACATGTGATGGGGAACAACCAAATTGAGCCTTATAAAATGAAAAAACTAAAATTTTGAGATAAGCCCTATAAACCGGAAAGGAGGGAGTATTTCAATAATTTGCGTTTACCGATGCATTAATTATAGCGCATGCATGCATGCCGTGACTCTTCTTTTCATACTTGCATGTGTTGATTTAATGAAACTTGAAGTTGTACTATAAAATATGTGACGGTAAAGCTTTGTAATACCCCGACCCAAGTCGAGAGATGGTTGTGCACGAGGAGGGCGAGATCATGCAGACCGAACAGGACCCGACGATGGAGCTCTCTAAGGTCTCGATGGAGCTCCACTGCCCCTTGTGCCTCCGCCCCTTGATGCCTCCAAAGGTATGAGGTTCGAATACACCTCGTCCGTTCGGCTGATTGAGCAAGGTGTAGGTCTTGATTGATGTGCTGTTTGATTGATTTCTACAGTGCAAGGGAGGGCACCTGGCCTGCATGGACTGCCGCATCGAGCGCCCCGGGAACCAGCGGCAGTGCCAGAAGTGCGAGCGCGGCGGTGGCTTCGATGTGCGGAAAACGGCGGTGGACTCCGTCCTTTCGTCGGTGAGGGTGGAGTGCCCGCACGAAGGCTGTGGGCTCTACGTCACTTACCACAAGCTCGCCAATCACTGAAGCGCAGGTGTCCGCCGCGCCAAAGAAATGCCCGTGCCCTTCTTCGCGGCTACGGCGTCTGCCGCCGGCGCTCTACCACCACATCAGCACCGCACATCCCATGCCCGTGCACAGGATCCAGTACGGCAAGGTGCTCCAGCTGCAAGTGCCACTGTCGGAGCCACGACTCTTGCTATTCATGGAGGAGGACCGCTGCATTTTTTCTTGGTCGGCGGCATGCTCGACATCGGCGCGCTTATCGCCATGTCGGTCGTCTGCATCGAGCGGGCGTCCCCAGTACCGCACTACTTGGCCAAGCTGTGGGCGAACGGCCCGCCGGGGGAGCCCAAAGGCACGACCGACGCCGTCAAGGTGGAAATGGAGGTGACAAGCAGCAAGGATCCCGGCGAAGTCGACGTGCAGGAGCTGACCTTCTTGACAGTTCCGCCCAAGCTGCTAGCCGGGGCTAAGCTTGTGTCCCTCCACATTCAGATTGACAAGCTCACGTCCTAAATGTTTCTACAGTGCCTTCTGTTTATCTTAGTAATATGCTAATATAGGGATTACCGTGGTCTACTTTAGCTTAAGAAATGGTGGGTTTTGGTGGCGATGCAGCAATTACTTCAACATCGGATCAAGAATTTCCAATAGTCGAATCGGATATTTTGTGTCCGTTGGATATAAAGTTCCTTTGGGTAAGAAGTACTACTTGTCATCAAAATGGATAGAAGGAGATGTATGTAGACGTATTTTAGTTCTAGATACGTCCCTTTTTATCCATTTTGATGACAAGCACTCCCTCCGTTCCATAATATATGCCTTCCATTTGTCAAAATATAGATGTATCTAGACATGTTTTAGTATATAGGTACATCCATGATAGAGCCAATCGGATGGTTGAGAACACTACAATTCGTAGCTACAGATGTGTGTGTGACTCCCAGATGCAGAGGCCGGGGGTCATCATCCTCCATTTCGAGAAAAAACAGACGCGTGTGTGAGAGGACGAGTGCATGCGTGCACCTCTTCTTTTCCTGTATAATGTACTACTAAACTCAGAGTACAAGTTTTTGTGGGTGGCACGATGGTGCGTAAGTAGAAGTCCCGAGAGATAGGTTTAATGCGTCTAAAAAGGACTAGCCTAGAGCTCGCCACGTGGGTATTCTCGTCGAACGCCCCATTAACTGTAAGATACGATACGACAAAGTGCTGCTTATTGCACATACACAGCAAGATTCTCCCTCCTTTCCGGTTTATAGGGCTTAATTCAAAATCTCACCAACCAAGATGGTGAGTGGTCGAATATTTTTGTAGTTTGCAAAAGCACCTAATTAATGCTCTTGTTTTTCTCAAAAATTATGTTTATCAATGCATTAATTGCAATGCATGCATGCATAAAGTAGCTTATGCCTCGTCACATTCCAAATTACTCCACGCTATATTGAATTGCAAACATGTTCACACCAATCACAACCTAAACGGTTTCCCACTTAGGAGCGTATTAGTACCACGCTATATTGAATTCCAAACCTGTTCACACTGATCACAACCTAAACGGTTTCCCACTTAGGAGCGTATTAGTACTCGGTTATAAATAGTAGTATGCCAAGATGACTGCACATTCCTCCTCAACTCCTCATCCACAAAAACAAACAAGTCATTTAGCATCCTTCCCTTATGTCTGCCATGGCCAGCGTGAGTTCTGGGTCGAGAGATTGCCACCAGGGAGAGGCGAGCATGGAAGCGGAAGCACGAGAGATGTCCCGCCTCACTGCGAGAGCAGCCGACATGTCCCGCCGCGCGGAAGTAGCAAAGACAGAGGTCCCGCCGCCGTCACCGGTAGCACGGAGGTCCCGCCGCACCGTCGATGCAGCAGACTGGTCCGGCCGCGCCGCGGAAGCAGCAGAGATGTCCCGCCACACCACGAATGCAGCAGAGATGTCCCGCCGATCCGCAGTGGCCTGGGAAAATTTCTCGCGGGCAGGCGACGGCGCATGCATGCGATCGTCCATAGCCAGATGGATCAGATCTCCGGCTGGGCGAGGTTGCAGGACGACGTGAAAGCTTCGTTTGAACAGGCTACCAGCGTCATCCGGCAACTAAGGGAGGGCAATGAGAGGCTACGGGCCTAGCGCGACCTGCTGAGGGAGAAGATCGTCCGAAGTTCAGACCAGCAGGAGGAGACCAGTGCCTTGTTGAAGAGGACCAGCGTCATCGTCAAGAAACTTATGGACGAGAATGACATGCTCCGCAACGAGCGCCAAAGGCTGGTGGAGGAATCCGTGGATGTTCTCAAGCAGCATCTTGATGACATGAAAGAGCTCATCGCCGCTCGCCGCGGAAACTAGTTCCCGCGGCCTGCAGCAACGCATCAAGAAAGTAGAGATCAGCGAGCCAGATCCTTGTCTTCCTTCTTCTTTTTCCCTTGTGTATTTCGGGCGTAACCGCATGTGGCTTTTTTAATTATCTTTCTAATTATGTAAGACAATTAATCGTCCTTATCTTTCTGTGCAAGATCAATGTTGCGAGGCTAGAATGAAGAAACTCTTGCCGTATGGCGACCACAGCGTTGTTGTTCTTCTAGTTGTCTTTGGGCTTCCTTCAGCTCCTGGTTTCTTTTGATGTAATAATCGGTTTAGGATGTGGATTGTGTTGTCGGTTGTGAAATGTTGGGTTCTAGCGTGGATGTTTGGCCTTTGTTGGCCTCTTGGGATGTTGCGATTTCAATCTGGTAGCTATTAGTCCTTCGTGTTAGGCTGGAGTTGTGCTGAACTTCTTGTGAATTGTGGTGGTTTTCAGTAATGAAAATCGGAAGGGGCAAGCCCTTCTTTGATCAAAAAAAATTAATCGTCCTTATATATTCATCAGTCTTGCTATAAGTCACAGTAGATGCTATATAGGTCCGTCAGATCTTACATCAAGATCCGTGCTTTCAGATTTTTCCTTTTTCTCTCTTAAATCTCAGTCGAGTGAGACATAGCCACGCCATTAAACAGAGGCTCGGGCGCCATTAATGGAGACCTTGGGAGAGAGGTGGATGGCAGATGGAGCTCAAAGGGCTCTCCTCCCGATAAGCACGCAGCGAGGTCTGATCGCACGCCTCTCGTACTCAAATAGCTACCCTACACGGCGCCTCCTAGCTAATTAAAAATGGGGACGCGTGGTGGCACGTAAATGGTACTAGTAAGTAGAACGCCCACGGTTTCAATAATACCTGTGTTTCCGATTGTAACGTGACAACACTTGTTCCAAAATGACTTTGTTGATTGTTAATGTGCGTGCCTTCGCAAATCGGACTGCAAATTTACCACAGCATGTTGGTGCCATGAGTTTCATTATTTTCATGCGTGTTTTGGATTTACAGGAATTAAAAAACTATGTTTCTCAATGTTTCCAACCCAGCCACGACGCCCAGAATTTTGAATTTCATTCCCATTTCTTGCATGGAACCTAGAAATTTACCCTAGGACACACATGTGATTTTTCAACCAACTTTGGTGCACTGGAACATGTTCTTGTATTTCAAATTTGAATTATGCACACAAAGGTGATACGTCCCTCCCAGAACCACGAGCCTTCTTGAGAGAAGCTCTGATTTGCAAGAAGCTTATACCAAAATTTGGTCCTATTCGGCCAATTTTTTTACCACGGCATGGTACTACCATAACATGACACCATGCCAAGTTTCATGATTTTAAAACCAAGTTTCTCAATGTTCTCGACTGAGCCACGATGCCCAGATGTTTGAATCTTATTCTCATTTTTTGCATGGGACCTACTGGCTCCTTCCATCTTTATAGGGCCTAATGTGTTTTTCAAGACAGCCTTTGACTATTGACAAGATTAATAGCACATGAGATGTATACTATGAAAATTATATTATTGGAAGCTCCTTTGACATACAAATTTGAAGGTATGCTTTGTGTAAGTTGCATGTCATATATTATTTCTCTAACGTTTGGTCAAAGTTAGCCTCGAAAAACGCATTAGGACCTATATAGATGGAAGGAGGGAGTAGAAATTCACCCGAGGACACAAATGTGATTTTTCAACCAACTTTGGTGCAAGAGAGCATGTGCTTGTAGTTCAAATTTGAACTATGCACATTAAATGACCAAAAAATCAATTAATGTGTAAATAAGGCCAAACGAAGCCGGAATAATTCCATAATTTAACAGGGCACTCATGTAGTTCTATGTTGCCTTTGTAAATAAACTCAAGGGGGACAACGTATATCGTTTCGCACTCAAAGGTGGCACGTTCCCTCTTAGAACCACGATCCTTCTTGAGAGAAGCTTCGGTTTGCAAGAAGCTTATACCAAAATCTGTTCCTATTCGCCATTTTTACCACAACATGGTAGTACCATGACATGACATCCATGCCAAGTTTCATGATTTTCAAACATGTTTTGGATTTACAAGAATTTTAAAAACAAGTTTCTCAATGTTCTGGCGGAGCCACGATGCCCAGATGTTTTAATTTTATTCTCATTTCTTGCATGGGACCTAGAAATTCACCCGAGGACACAAATGTGATTTTTCAACCAACTTTGGTGCACGAGAGCATGTGCTTGTAGTTCAAATTTGACTTATGTACATTAAATGACCGTAAACTCAATTAATGTATAAAACGACAAACGAACCCGGAATAATTCCAAAATTTAACAGGCACTAATGTAGTTCTATGTTGCCTTTGTTAAGACACTCAAGGGGGGCAGCGATATCGCTTCAAACTCAAAGGTGGCACGTTCCTCTTAGAACCACGAGCTTCAAAATTGGCCCAATTTTTTACCACAACATGTTAGTGCCATGACATGACACCATGCCAAGTTTCATGATTTCCGGCCGAGTTTTGGATTTACATGAATTTAAAATCTAAGTTTCTCGATGTTCTCGGCAGAGTCATGACGCCTTGAGATGTTTGAATTTCATTCTCGGTTCTTCCATGGGACCTAGAAATTCAACCAAGGACACACATGTGATTTTTCAACCCACTTTGGTGCACCGAGCATGTGCATGCAATTCATATTTAGATTATGCACATTAAAAGTCCGTAAACTCAATTAATGTATAAAAAGGCCAAATGAACCCGAAATAATTCCAAAATTTAACAGGCACTCATATAGTTCTATGTTGCCTCAGAATAAAATCAGGGGAGGCAGCGATATCATTTCAAGACACAAAGGTGACATCGTTCCCTCTTGGAACCACGAGGCTTGTTGAGAGAATCTCCGGTTTACAAGAGGATTATACCAAAAATTGTCCCAATTCAGCCAAAAATTATACGTATGAAAACAGGGTTTAGATTATCTTGAACATCTCGCTACCTAGATCAATAATGTACTATGATTTGAATTCAACATAAAATGGATACAAATATTTGAATTGGAGAGCGTATGGTACACGTAGTTCATAGTGAAATATGATTACTGCTATATGCATGTATTTTTGTTATCAAGATAATATTTAAATTATTGTATAACTTGACAACAATCGTATTCAAATAAGGAAAATTGATTCAAATTTAGTCCATATGGTAGACAACAATATATATGTTCACACGGTGGAGTAAAATGTTCATATATGATGGAAGATCAACATGTACGACTACATCAATTATAAACCGCAAGGTCACCTAATGATATATTCGAATTCAACATAACATGGATTCAAAAATTGAAATTCGAGATCATGGCATCTGTAATCATATAAAAAGGGACATTACTCTTTCTTTGGTGGGAATTGATTTTTTGTTGTTGTTGTTGAGGGAAGTGCGAATCGATTTGGTACTGTGTAGGGTAATCTTGTTCTCCCAATTTTTGTACATTTTTCTTGTAGTTTTTTCAATGGCATCTATAGCAATATAGTAAAGGGGGACATGACTCTCTTGTGTCTTGTATGAATTGTTTTTTTACACGTTAAGTTTGTTCTGCCGAACAAGGAATCCGCACCTTTTTATCCTGAAATTTTCAAGCTCGAGTATCTTTTGTCTCACCTGCTTTGAAACTCTCGCTTCTTCAACCCGCGCCGCGCCTTGTTATCCCAAAATTTGGACGCACGCGAGAACTCCCTCCTCATCCGAAATCGCTCCCGCAGCTTAGACACGCGAAATCCCCGTTCTACCCCTCAGCCGGAAATGAAGCTCCACGTCGTGGTGTCAAAACCGGTGGGGGTACGCTGGTAACTTACCCTACATTTCGGACAAGCGCGTCCCTAAGCTTGGCTCCCCCCTCCCCCTTCGCCCCCCCATTCATACACCGAGGCCGCCAAAACCTGCGAAACCACACGCTCCTCCGTCGGCCTCCCGACCGCCGCCCAGCCGGAGACTCTTCCCCGACTACGTCATCCACCGCAACAGCTCGCCGTTCCTCATCCACCGCACCGGATGAGGATACGTTGTTTATCTTGTCGTCCCGTCGGATCAGCCACCCCGTCCTCCACCTCCAAGGGGCTGCCCCGACGTTCGCCTCGTCTATCGCGCCACCGCAATCCCCACAGCGCCGTTTTGACCTGCCCCACCAGAACCGCAGCACCCTCACCAATTCCTCCGATGAAGCCGAGGCCAACTCGGCGCCACCAAGGAGGTTCTGCACTCACCGCTGCATTTTATCTTTTATTCGATCTCACGGATTTACCGGTGCTTGACCGAGCAGACATTGCGTCTCCATCGATGGCGCCGTCGCTGGCCACATCATCCACGACGTCTCTCCCCCATGTCGTTGCTTCCTCGGCGGCAACTTCCACAACGACACTAGCTGCAGCTGATCCGGCTCTCGCTCGCGCTGCGGCTCTGTTCTCGCTTCTCCAGTCGTCTTTGCATTGCTCCACCTTTCATTTGTCTTTCTTTTCTGCTCTTGCTCTCGCTTGTCTTCTTGCTTTCTTCTTTGCACGACCTCCGACGACTACAGAGTTGCTACTTTAGCACTCGCCACGATGCTATCGCACAACTTTCTCTCGCTAGTGCGTCCCTCGCCGAAAGGCTCGCTGATTTAGATCATCGCTTCTCTGCTACTAGTGCTCGAACGCCCTAAACATCTATTGCAATGCTCTGTTACTAGTTCAATCAGTTTCGACAGTAAAATCCAGTTTCGACTATGAAGTTCATTTTCTTCAGTTAAGTTTAGAGTGAACAGTACTTACAACATCTGTAGGAGCGGTCGTGGCACGACTGATGCGTTTTACATCTAGCACTTTTTGGTGATGTATTTTACATCATCTATTGCATATGATATTAGGGTCCCACTTTAGATTAACATTGTCTGTCTTGTCTCGCTTCAGCCTCGTCGCCGTACACCTTAGCGGAGCTGCTCCAACGATGGAACCATCCATCACAGCGGAGCAGTACCCTCGCTGCCGTTTCCAGAGGCCTTGGATCTTCTTCCCCATTCCCGACAAATACACCAAAGATCATCACCATCCTCCACGCCCAACCCAATGATGCCGAGGTCCACAAGGCTATGCCAAAGAGGTTGTACACTCGTCGCATCACTTTGTTCTCCATTCCTCTGTTCTTCCAATTCATGTGAGCCAAACACCCAGGTTGACTGAAATCCTATGTTTCCAAATGCTATGTTTTGCATGTGCATTCCTATCATATTCCCGTGTTTTTCCTGTCCCTGTGTTTATAGAATCCTCCAATTCTAAGGAGCCCTTACAGATTTACCTCATTTTCAGATTGGCGTAAAAGAAAACTTTGTGTGTTATGTCTTCCTCCTCATTGTATCATTATCCACCCCACCGAGGTGCACCATTGATGTAAGCGTTCACCGCAGCAGAGATCCCCCTCAGAGACTTTCTTTCGCCGCCTCGCATCATCTTCCCTGCTGTCGCAGCCACGCCTAACTGCATTACCATCATCGATCGAGCAGATGAACCCGAGGACTACAGCTCCTAAGAGAGGTCGCAGTCTTTCGTGTTTGCTTACGTTATACATCGCTTATTATTACCGCTACTTTATCGCTCAATCTTGAGTTTTGAATTGCCCATGGGTCTCATAACGAGCCAAAGAATCTAATAGTATCTGCTCTACTATCTGGTTGATCTGGGGTCTTCTATGTGGTTCATGTTTGGTGGGCAACAAACAATAGATGATCCATTGTCTATCTTTTTAAACCAAGCTATAATCTACCCGCTATCATTAGTTTTGGATCCATCCACTCGTTTGCTACCATCAGTCTTGATTTTTGCATGCACCCCTTAGACCTTACAAAATCTAACTATTTTTTATTATGCATGTCAGATATTGTACACAATCGTACTGAACATGTAGAGAAAAAGAGAAGACCGTTGCGTGCGAATATAATGTCATGCAGACACCGCTCCATGGTGGGCATAGTGCACCCCCCCCCCCCCCGCCTCTCCTGCATTTCCAGATTGTATTCCAGAGGAAGATAACTGTTCAGATGGAGATTCAGTAGGAGCCGACCAGGCCTGTTTACCACCTGAGGTGTTTTCTCTAACCTAGTATGCTAATGTTGGTCATATCATGCATATGGCACCTTGCATTGCTTACATTATACATCTTATATGTCATCAGCTTAGTTTAGATTTGCTTTGTGTGAATGCCATCTGTTTGGTTTCTATATCATACTCCCACCATTCCTAAATATTTGTCTTTTTAGAGATTTCAACAAGTGACTACATACGAAACAAAATGAGTGAATCTTCACACTAAAATATGTCTATATACATCCATATGTGGTAGTCCATTTGAAATCTCTAAAAATACAAATATTTAGGAACGGAGGGAGTATATGGGAATTATGCAATGCCATCTTCTTTAGCTGTGCATCATATACGTGAATCATGCAATGCCATCCTGTTTAGCCACCATCGTGATATGTGAATTGTATCGTACATATTTTTTTCCATAATGTATTCCATTTGTCAACAATGTTTATACATTCATCTACACTTCCTGCATCAGCCATTGGAGTCGGTCATGGGAAAATCTGGAGTGAAAACAAGGTCTTCTCGAAAGTCGGTGCTACACTGTCGATGCAGATTTCTTGATGGTTACAGATAGCTCCTCGAGAGGAGGATTCAGAGAGATGACCAACAGATCCCCCCGAGGTGCATGCTCTAACTTGGCTGGGTTATATTGCTCATATCATGCATATGGTGTCTTGCATTGCCATGCCATCTTCTTAGATTAGACATGCTTTGTGTGAATGCCTCATGTTTGCTTTCTATATCAGATATATGAATTATGCAATGCCATGTTTTTCAGCCAGTTATCATATATGTGAATTATGCACCGCCATGGAGCCAGGCATCATATATGTGAATTATATCATGCCATCTTTTTTTTCATTACGTATTCCATTTGTCGACAATCTGTGTATATTGAACTACTCTTCATGTGTATCAGCCATTTGAGCCGGTTATGGAAAAATATGGAGTGAAAACAAGGTCTTCAGAGCAGGCAATGGTACCTATTGAAGCATATATCTCGATGGTTACAGGAGCTCCTCAGAGGAGGATTCGTAGACAGATGACCAGTCCTATATCCCACCGAGGTGTATGCTCTAAGTTGAAATGTTTATATTTCTCATATGATGCATATGGTGTCTTGCATTGCTTAGTTTAGACATCATATGCACAATATTGAATTCTATCTCGCTTAGTTTAGAGATCATACATGCGAAAGTGCCACCGCTTAGTATATGAATCAATTATGTCAATTATATCATGACATCCTGTATACTTAGACAACATGTATGTGAATTATTTCATCCCAACCTATTTTAGAAAAACATCATATAGTTTTGTCATGTCCTCCTGTTTAGGTACTCATCATATGTTGAATTATGCCATTATATCCTGTTAAGTTATCCATCATATATCTGAAACTGTGTCATGCTATCCTGTTTAGTTAGGAATCATATATGTGCAATTGTGTCATGTCAGTCTGTTTGGTTAGACAACATATATGTGAATTACCACATCTGCTCATCATACAATGTCTCAGACGTTCAATTTCTTTTCCTGTTTATCAGCCATTTGAATTGGAGGGGTGATGGCGTTACCTAAGGGAGCAAAAACCCGTTCTTCAAAAAGACAAGTATACCCGTCGATGCAGATAGAACCATGGTTGTACCGGCCCACAAACTAACCCCGCCACACATAATCGAGACTCTTCCAGATTGCACACTTACAATCAAGCAGAGAACCAGCTACAACCCATCTAACCGCAACCCCGGATAGTAACCCACTTATAGTTGACAAAGCACCATGTCCACCACAGTACCCCCACAAGAGAAGTTTGTAAAGCTACCGCAGTCCCAAAGCATGAAGACCACCATAGCTAACCCAAACTCCACGCTTAAAGCGTAAGAGCAACTGCTCGTGTCAGATTCCATAGCTATGGTCCATACTCCTTTGCTGTTGCATCACTGTATTTACTCATACCAACTACTTTTGAATTTGAAGGATCCAACTGAAACTCCAATGGTGCAACATGTATGTTTTAAACCTATTTCTTTAACTGGATTGCTGTTCTAACTTCTTGCTCTATGTTGATTTCAGTTTAAGTTGTATAAACAAATATGTTCTCATGTGATGCACATTACAAGTGTTGCCAATGCTGTGTAGTTTCTCGCACTTATATTCTGTCTATGCTGATGTGTCTTAAAAATATATGAGTAGAACTATGTCTCTATCTTGATTAGGGAACATAAACTAGAATGATATGGACAATACAAAGGACCATAGTACATAGATATATGTTTGTTTCATGTCGTTATCCCGTCTGCCTTACTACCGAACCAGTTTACCAAAATGAGTTTCAGATACTACAAGCTAAACTCGTGATGTGTCTCGCTTGTTTCTCTTGTAGTATGCAAATGTAATATTGGAGAGAGCACCCCACTATGCAATGGTAGAGAAGTAATGCAGATAAGGTTCAAGATAGTGAGACAACCTGTTGGTCTCCAAGAAAAGTGATAAAATGATCTTGTAGACAAGTGAGAAAACCCCACGCCTGCATTGATGTAGTGTTCGAAAGTTATCGGCCAGCATCACCGCACAAGCTCTTCGAACTTCGCTGCACGAATCACTTCGCTTCTTGGCCTCAGCCACAAGTCGAAAGGCATCATTCATTCTTTGCGGCAAGAAGAAGTCAAGGACCGAGGAAGTCCCCTGAGAATTCAGATCGTACTTTCTTGTGCAACAAGAACGCTGGAGGATTTAAGCGCCAAACAAGAGAAAGTTAATAAGCTTGCTAAGCATCTTTCCAACATTATGGGTACCTGTGATATTGTTTCTTGAACTCTTACAAGTGGTTTCAGCTCGACTTGTTTTGCTGCGGCATTTATATGCTGCTTTGTTCCCTATATTTGCACTGGTGGCGAACTTTGATGCCCAGTGGATGTAATATGTGTAATAGCCATGATAGCCTAGCATAATTTGCTTGCTTATTTATTTCCTTGTTGTCTTGTTTATTTGTTTGCTTGTAGTCAGTGCAGTTCTTTTTCCACTGTTTGCTAGTGGCTGCAATAACCTATTTTTTAAAACTAGGCCACAATAACCATGGGCTAATATTTACTATAGTGACACTTGGCCTCCTACGGGCCGTAGAAACAGTGGGCCTTCTACGGGCCGTAGAAACAATAGGCCTTCTATGGACCGTAGAAACAATGGCCTTCTACGGGCCGTATCATCAATGGGCCTTATACGGGTCGTATGATCGATTGGCCAAACATGGGCCAATAACATGCCGCATTATCGCCGTCAACGGGCTAGAGTTGGAATCGTCCGTTCATGGGCCATATTTGATGACGCTATGAAAATGGCCCAACGTATTAACAGACCACAAACGGGCCGACTGTAACCACGGGCTGAATTTGGCCCACAAGCAGAAAATGACAGTAACGGGCCATAAGTAAACGAATGCTGGAAATGAGCCCAAGAATAAATGGGCTCTGAGAAGGCCGGAAGATAACATGGGTTGGAAACGGCCCAACTGAATAACGGGCCCTTAATGTGTATAAAGTGATACACTGTTCATTACGGGCCAGTTTCACCACGGGCCGTTAATGGGTGTAAAGTGATACACTGTTCATTGCGGGCCAGCTTTCACCACGGGCCGTTAATAGGCCAAGAGTTACATAGGGCCTCATATGGGCCGAAGACGCCATGGGCCATACATGGGCCGGCGAAAACGAGCCGAATCATATTGGATGGCCCAGATGATGCTACTGGGCCTAATTCGGATAGGGCGTAACGGGCCTTGGGTTAGAGGGCTGTAAATGGGCTATATGCGAACAAGCCATTAACAGGCTTTCCATGGGCCGGCCCGCCACCTTTTGACCAAGTCAAACGGGCTGTCCTTTTCACAAGAATGGGCCTCTGTTGGGTCGTGCCACGTGTCGACGTATCATAGGCGCCTCCTGTCCAATGAGTGGATGACATCTGTCCCAACGATGAGCCGACACGTGTTTCCTCCAGCCAATGATGATTTTACACGTGGAAAATCCCCATTAGTCCGGGCTGTTAACGGGTTATCAGATCCAAAACCCGACCCGATAGCTTAACGACGTTTCGTTACGGTGGATGCCACGTGTCGGTCACCCTTGACGAAAGCACTTCTGTGACGCGTGATTTATCGTCATGGAAGTGGACACTTCCGTGATGATAATTTTGGTAATGTCATCGAACACTTCTACGACAAAGATGTATGACTATCTTGATTCTATCATAAAATCGTCATGGATGTACATGCATGACAAAAACGCGACCTCATCGCGGACAAACACGTATCATCACGGAAGTGTATTTTTTTGTAGTGCTCGCAGTCGCCTGCTACCTCTACGTCGAGCCACGCGACGCGGGAAGCCCCGAGGAGCCGCCATCGCCGTAATCTTCACCTCCGGCCGCCCGAGATCGCCGTCGCCGTTCTGCCCGCGTTGGACCTTCCCCGAGCCCGCTGACACCTCCGCCGGATCCGCTGTGAGCCCCGCCGCTGCTCCTTACTCCCCGCCTTCAGGCCTCTAGCCATCCTGCCCGCTCAAGCCGAAGCTCCGGCCGCCGCCAAGAAGCTCCGTTCCGGCACTCCGCAGCCCACCGCTTGCTCCGACGCGGACGAGCTCCAGCTCCTCGTCCGTGGTCTCCGCCGCCTAAATGGTCGCCGGAGGGCGATTCCCGTGCCCCTCTGCACATTCGGCCTCGCCAGCGGCTAAACGCCAGCGAGTTGACCGGGTTTGACCCCCTGTTGACCCAGATTTGACCCGTGTGGGTCAACGACAGGTGGGGCCCGGCCCTGACTAATTTTTAGTTAGGTTTGGAGTTACGATTAATTAACTCTGTTAATTAACTATGGCACTGACGTGTGGACCCCACACGTCAGGTTTGACCTGGTCAGCCACGGTTGACTCGCTGACGTCATGCCACAGACATGCTGAAGCAGTTATTCATTTTCTGGTATTAAAATAAATCAGAAATTCCAGAAAATGATATAAAGTTCAAAAATTCATAGAAATTCAAGCGTAGCTCAGATTGAAATAATTTATATATGAAAAGTTATCAGAAGAATTCAATCTATCCATCTGTACCACTTTCATGCATGAAAAACCAACTTATACCTGCTGTATAGGTGAAAACACATGAATGACATTTATAAGAGCTTATTTTGGAGATATATTTGAACCTTTGGTTCAAATGGACTTCAACCAAATGAATGCTAGTTGCATTAGCTCAAACAACATCACATCTTCATGCCATGTTCATGCATCATATTGTTGCATATGCTTGTGTATTGATTGCCGACACCGTTCCTTCTCGATAGGTCCTGCTCCGGAGACTGATCCAGAGTACCTGTCAGAGGAGCAGTGCCCCCCTGTTGATCTACCAGTTAAGAAAACCCCCTTGTTCATTCCGATACAATCCCACTCTCTCGCTCCTGCTCTCTGTTATTGCATTAGGACAACAACGATTCAACTTCTACTTTATGCTGCGGTAGTTGAACCCATTCCTCTGCATGACCTGTCATTGCCACAGTAAATAGTTGAAACCCACTAGCATGTGTAGGAGTTGATTGAAGCCATGTTGTGTTCCTACCATGCCATGCCTGTTATTGCTTAGAGTGTTTCAAGTCTGATTCATTGGGAATGAATTGGAGTGTTATGCTATGTTCTGATGCTGAAAGTTAAGTGTGTGAACACAATTTGGCAAAGGTAGCCGTGAGAGACCATGTAGGAGTACATGGTGGGTTGTCTCACCGAACCGCCCTAAGCTAATCGAAGTTCTGTGTATGTTGTCCAATGAATAGCTACTACCACACATTGGGTTCCGGTAACTCGACCCCTCTCGACTTATTAACCAACTTGATCTCTGTCTAGGAGTTGCAACTAGTTTCTGGTGTTTCTAGGTAGTGTTATTTTTCTACCAAGTGGCCCCCGGCAGGGTGGGTTTGGGACAGACTAGGCAGACATGGCCCAGTGTACCGAGTGGCACCCGGATGGTGGGCTCGGGAACCCTGCACACATTGTTTTGGGACCGTAGTGGAAACCTCGACCGGACTCCCTGCGGATGGAACCCGAATAGGTGATAAACCTGGACTAGAGTCTTGTGTGGTTAGTCAGGTCGTGGCCGACACCCTCGCCAGGCTTCCGCTTGAATGTTGCCGACGTGTACATGGTGATAAGTGGTGAGAGCGTGTGTGAAGAAGTACACCCCTGCAGGATTATCATGATCTATTCGAATAGCCGTGTCCTCGGTTATGGACTTCTTGGATGCTTACGTGGTACATAGACAACTTGAAGTGGATACTCGAAAATGCTCAAGACAAGTGTGAGTGCTATGGAAGGCCTTCCTGTAGGGAGACGGGAATGAATCCATAGTAGTGTATAGATGTGGTGGTTAGTGGACCTGCAGCGCTTTCTCACCTCAAAGAAGTTACTTGTAGTCGTAGAACAGGATAGCCACTGAGTCAAAGCTGGCTTGCTGCAACTAAACCCCACATTGCCTTCTTGATACTAATGCATGTATGATAGGATCTGATGTAAGTCTTGCTGAGTACCTTTGTACTCATGTTGCTTAATTTATGTTTTTGCAGATGAGACTTCTGTCTCAGTAGTAGTTCTGCATGGACTTCGATGAGTAGCTTGTTACCTCAGCTACGATCCTGTACCCTTGGGTGGGTCTTGTAGATAGTCAGGCTTCTCACCCTTTTTCTTTTGTAGTTGTCTGTACTCAGACATGTAATGCTTCCATTGCTTGTACACTCTGAATGATGGGTCATGAGACCCCTGTTTGTATTAAATGCTAGGGACAATTGCATTTTTACCCCTAGTTGGTTTCTACCCACGGGTTTTGCCCTTACTTTTCGAGCTTGCTCAGTTTTTCCCTTACTTTTTCTGTCGAGGTCCCTCAAATGCCCTTTGACCGTTTGACCAAACCTTTGAAAATTCATAACTAATTCATATGAACTCAGAAAAATGCAAATAAGATATCAAAATGTTCATATAAATATTACCTATATGAGCATATCATTTGCATTCAGGGCAAAAGCACCATTTAAACCGCCCAAGGTAATTAATATTATTAACATTATTAAAAATAACAAGGTATAAACAAAAAAAAATCATGAATAGAAATTACATCCAAATGTAGGTGATGTTTTCTGAACATCCTGATATCTTATTTGCATTTTTCTGAGTTCGTATCAACTTTGTTTATCCTTGGTAGCCTCTCCTACCGGGAAATGTCTCCTAGTGCTTCCACTGAGCCATGGTAGCTTGCTACTGCTCCGGAACACTTAGGCTGGTCGGCATGTGTCCTTCTTTGTTCCTGTGTCTGTCCCTTCGGGGAAATGTCACGCGGTGTCTACCGAAGTCCTATTAGCCTGCTACAGCCTGGATTCTCTGGAGTCCTGATAGCCCAGCTGCTACAGCCCGGATTCTCTCGCTGATGACCGACACATTCGTTGCTGGGTCATGTATGCCTGTCCCTGTAAGTTAGTGCCACTTTGGTTTTACGACTAGTCATGTCGGTCCGGGTTCTTTGTCATATGGATGCTAGTGACACTATCATATACGTGAGCCAAAAGGCGCAAACGGTCCCGGGCCAGGTTAGGTGGCACCCGTGGGAATACCGTGCACGAGGCCGCAAAGTGATATGATGTGTTACATGCTAGATCGGTGTGACTTAGGATCGAGGTCCCGACAGCTTTGGTATCAGAGCCTGACTACCTGTAGGATTACCAAGCCAAACTAGTCGAAGTTGAGTCTAGAAATTCTTAAGCCAAACGTAAGGTTATTTTTACTCCTTATACCTTATGCCTTCTGATCTGAGTCATCCTATCTTTCCTACGGGGTTAAGGAACTAGGCTTTCTCTTCCGTTTGTCAGGATCACGTGTTACTAATCCGTAGTCCCATAGGATTGGTTGATCAGAGTCATCTTCCATTTTTCAAGTACTTCTGGTGTAGTCTGTTTAGTACTATCACAAAACCTTGAGTGATGATGGTGAGTATGGTACTACCCCATCGTTTGCAGGATGTCTCATTTTGAGCATTTTACTGCCGTTATGCTGCCGGAATTGTCCTAGGAGTTCGAGAGATACTAATTTTTTGTGCTACTTTCTGCATCCTATAGTTGACGCTGAATCCATCCTTGTTTTTCTTGGTTTCGTTCTTCAGGATGTTGCCGGTTAACCGAAGTTCTGTTGCTCATAGAGTGATCCTCGGAGATGGTAGGGATGAGGATCCCCCCGATCAGTCTTTGTTGGCAAAGTTCATGTTAGAGGTTGAGATGAACAAGCGTGAGACCAACCGCTTGTTAGCACGTATCGAGGAGAACACTGCACCCGGTGCAAAGAGTCAGCGACCATCCATGATTTCATTGGTCTGAAACCACCCACCTTCCATAATTCCATTGAACCACTCGATGCAGATGACTAGCTCCGTAGTATCACACACAAGCTGCGTTCCGCGAGCGTAGCTGAAGATGACAAGGTCACCTAAGCTGCATATCACCTGGAAGGTCCTGCTAGTCTTTGGTGGCAGAACTATGAAGCTATGCTTCCAGACGGCCAGATACCTACCTGGAAAGATTTCACTGAGGCTTTTCGTGAGCATCACATTCCTCAAGCCCTCATAGACCGCAAGAGAGAAGAGTTCTGTAGTTTCACCCAGTGTAAGATGGTTGTTGTCAGTGTCAAAACCGGCGGATCTCGGGTAGGGGGTCCCGAACTGTGCGTCTAGGCGGATGGTAACAGGAGACAAGGGACACGATGTTTTTACCCAGGTTCGGGCCCTCTCGATGGAGGTAATACCCTACTCCTGCTTGATTAATATTGATGATATGGGTAGTACAAGAGTGGATCTACCACGAGATCGTGAGAGGCTAAACCCTAGAAGCTAGCCTATGGTATGATTGTTGTTCGTCCTATGGACTAAAACCCTCTAGTTTATATAGACACCGGATAGGGCTAGGGTTACACAGAGTCGGTTACATTGGTAGGAGATCTACATATCCGTATCGCGAAGCTTGCCTTCCACGCCAAGGAAAGTCCCATCCGGACACGGGATGAAGTCTTCAATCTTGTATCTTCATAGTCCAGGATTCCGGCCAACGGTGATAGTTCGGCTATCCGGACACCCCCTAATCCAGGACTCCCTCAGTAGCCCCTGAACCAGGCTTCAATGACGACGAGTCCGGCGCGCATATGGTCTTCGGCATTGCAAGGCGGGTTCCTCCTCCGGATACTTCATAGAAGATTTTGAACACAAGAATAGTGTCCGGCTCTGCAAAACAAGTTCCACATACTACCGTAGAGAGAATAACCTTTGCACAGATCTGCTGATGTATTCCGCGGCGTGACATCACACCACGGCCAGGCCTTCATACGAATCATTTTTACTGTTCCACCTCAGCGCGTTTAGCAAGGCGGTTTCCTTGGCACGTCTTATCAGAGCGGCGATCGTGCCCCCTTATTCCGGGATTCCCATCAATACGGACGTGGGTAACCCAACCGCGCCATTGATTACGGCACTTGGGAGATAAGCGAGTTTTACCAGGCTGGCGGGGGACGCATAGCTTCGTCCGTCCATATAAGGGGATAAGGATCTACCTTTTCACCTACGCCTTCTTCCTCCTTTGCTCATCCATTTCTGTGCACTCGAGCTCCAGCGCCCAAGTCCGCACATCCCACCTCAACCTTATCCAACTATGTCCGGAGTGGGAGGCAAGTGGGTGGCCTCCAACGTCACGGAGGGGCACATCAAAAAGCTGCGGAAGGCCGGATACTTGTCCAGCGACATCGCGCACCGGCTACCCGACGAGGGGCAGCTCATTCCCACCCCCATTCCCCATGAGAGGGTGGTGTTCCTTACCCACTTCCTCCAGCATTTAGGTTTTCCACTTCACCCATTTGTCCGGGGCTCATGTTCTACTACGGCCTGGATTTCCACGATCCGCCCCGAACTTCATCCTCAACATCTCGGCGTTTATCGTGGGTGCGAGGCCTTCCTCTGCATCCAGCCCCACTTTGGCTTATGGTTGAAGACCTTCAATGTCAAGCCGAAGGTAGTGGGCGGCCGCCAAGCGGAGTGCGGAGGCGCCATGGTTGGCAAGATGGCCAAAGTCCTATGGCTCGAGGGCTCCTTTGTGGAGACCATAAAGGGGTGGCAATCGGGGTGGTTCTACATCACCGAGCCGCGCGACTCTCAATGGGCGGCAGCCCCCGAATTCCGATCTGGCTTCCCCACATGGCTCACATCATGGAAAGAGACGGGCCTAACATGGGGTGATTCGGACGAGCTGTCCGGACTCCAAACCTGCGTTCGAAACCTGGTGGACAAGAATCTCAGGCTTGTCAACGTAATCCAGGTGATGCTCATCCGCCGGATTCTCCCATGCCAACAACGGGCCTTCAAATTGTGGGAGTTCGATCCGGCACAACACCCAACTCTGACAAGGCTCTTCGACACTACGTGCGAAGATGCCCGGAAGATGTTGTTCAAGGCGCCAGCTCCCACATCCGCCATCAAGATCGCGGATTCAGCTCGCAGGTCAAGCCAGCGAGGTAAGTTATTTTACCCTTTATGGGACTCTTTTTCATAGTTTGAGTTTATGCGGATCTAAAAGTCCCTAACCTTTGACAGATCGTCGAAGACGTCCGGACAGATTAACCGTCCGGCCCCTTTGCCGAAGACCCAGCGGACGCCTTTGATTGGCCAGAGCTGCTGGCTCCGGCACCTCACGTGGTGCCGGAGAAGAAGGCCACGGGAACTCGAAGGAGTTCCCGGCGCCAGGTGCTGTCGGACTCATCGTCCGACGACTCTGAGGCGGAATCCTCCCCTGAGGAAGAGGAGGAGGAAAAGGAAACCTCTCCCGCAGCGGGGGTAGAGAAGAAAAGGAAGGCCAACCCGACTGGGGAGGCCGGAGGGTCAAAGAAAGGAAGGACCCTTCCCCCGGACTTCTCCACCAACGCCGACAACGACGAGGAGGAGTGGCCAACAAGGGCCAAGCACCTGGCAAGATCGTAAGTGTCCGGACTCCGGAATAGTTCATGACTTTTTATTTGTCGCATAGTGTCTTCTAACGCCGAATATGACCATGTAGCCCGCCCATGATTTGAGCTCGCCGCTTCGTTGAGCGGCTCCCTGGATTCGTCAGATGTGAATAGCACTTCACTTCCGACAGCCTCGTCTCCTCGTGTCGCCGACGACACCGCGGTGGAGTCCCAAAAGGGGCCCAGCCAGGAGGAGGTGGTCCTGGAGGCGCCGCAAGGCGACCTCCCGGACTCTGGGCACAAAGGGGGCGAGACCCCGGAGGGCTCTAAGTCCGGCCCTGTGCCGGACTCTGTACCGGAACCTTCAGTGGTTCCGAAGTCCGGCAAGTGGCCCCTATGTGAGAAGGGCGAGATCATGACGCCGGTGTCCTCCGTCCAACAGGAGGCATCGGATAGCTTGCTGGAGGCGCCTAACAGCGCCTCCATCAAGGAGGAGCACCGCACTATTATGAGTGCGGTGATCCAGAAAGTTCAGTCCGCCATGGGCGGGCTGACTGAAGCCTGCAACAACCTTCTAACAGGCTTTGAGGTAAGTTTAGAATATGTAAAAATATTACCGCATAGACAGTAGCCTCGATGCTCGATTCGGTGTTCGGAAAGAAAATCCGGACTGAGGATCTAAAAAGATATACGCAGGAGTCTAACATAAGTATGTCAATATGGGAATGCAGGTTGCGCTTGCTGACCTCACAGACCGATCAAGGAGGTCAATGCATTGAAGCAGAGCCTCGAGCGGTCCGAGAACGAGCTCGGCCTTGCCAAGAAGCAGCTCGAGGACAAGGAAGGTAAGTAATACCTTATTAAAGTAATACCTTATAGAAAGAATTTGGTTGCAAAAATGACAGGACTAACATGGGTATTGTAGGGGCCGCGAACGAGGTGGCGACCCTGAAGGAAGCGGTGTCCGCGGCCGAAAGCAAAGCGGCCGCGGAGTGCACCGAGCGAGAGAAGCAGGAGGCGCGGGTGGCGGAGGTGCGGCAAGAGCTCCAGGCTCTCGTGAAAAAACATGAGAGTTTGGAGCGTGACTCGAAGACTCGAGAGTCCGAGCTCGCCTCGGCTCTTGAGAGTGCCAAAGCCGCTAAGGCCGAAGCCCAAAAAGCCCTCCAAGAAATTGAATCATTAAAGAAGATAGCGGCGGGTAAGGCATTCTTTATGCAAAGCAAGCATGTGAAAGTGAATTACCTATTACTTACCCGAATCCGGAGCTCTCCAGGAGCATTCGCAGATCTGCCCTGTAGTGTATGCGATCTTTGCCGCGTTCTAACGCCGCCAAGGAGGGAGCTCGACGGAAAAGGTGTTCTGGTCTCGAGATGCCGAGGCCGGACATCCGTGCCCTGGCGACCAGCTGAAGCAGCTAGTCGAAGCTCCACAAGGTCGCCGAACAGGCCATGAAGGGCCTCATAATTCGGCCGTGGCCATTGGAAGCCATGCCCGGAGCTACTTCGGGCTAGTGCGCGGCTAGTGGACGCCTTTGTCCATGGATTGAAGTCATCAAGCGCCCGTCTGCATTGAAGGTGCCCGTCGGGCCCTTGCCCGTGCTAAAGTGCACTGGGGCAAGCTAGATGCGGAGAAGCTTGTGACGGACGGGCCACCGAAGGGCAAGGAGCATCGCAAGCCCGAAATGTACTATGAGGGCGTCATGAAGGGTGCCCGCCTTATAGCGGGTGAATGCTCCAAAGATGTAATTTTTTAATAGACTCGCATTTGTTATCCTGTACGCTGAAAACTTGTTCATATGCGCTAAGCAACGCTTGTGAATTTAAAATATTACCTTATGTGCGGCCATTTATCAAATTTGAGAGATGGCAAGTTGTTGGCTTCAGCCCCCATGCCACGAGTGTTGGGGTGTTCGGGATAAACTTGAGCTCTCTTGTTCCCATTCTTGGGTCCTTCGAGGGAGGCGCTCAACGCAACGAACAAGGCAACCGGACTATAGTGCTTGAACACTCTCACTTAGCCATAGAATTCTATAATTTTAAATTTCGTGAAGCCCCTAGTATTCGAAGACCGAGTTCGGGCGCTATCCACGCCTTGGCGGACAATGCCGACTCCTCGCTCTAAGCGGCATAAGTCTTTAGGGACCCAAAAACCTCTCGAACAGCGACTAGCTCTCGCCTATCATGACGGTCAGTTTTAGCTTTCTCCACCGAGGTGCTCAACCCGGATCAAGCTGGGGCACAATCGCAGTGGTTCTCCCAGCCCTTACCTTAGCCGATATAATGAGCGTAAGGTACCAAAACATGGGAGCCGGGCAAACCCAACTATTGACCCAAGACATGGTTCAGAGCCGATGCATATAATGCTATAAGTTCGGGGTGCCGCACTTGTGAAAGTGTTCGGACTTATCACACCATAGTTTTGGGGTACTTAAGCCCCTGGTGTATTGGCCGTACCAAAGTGTACAGGTGCAACATGTCATAAATGAACATATATATAGATAAAGAAAGGAGTGCAATAATAGGCAAAAGCTATGTATTGTTTATTCAAAAAGGTACTGCAATGAAAGTAGAACGATACAAATAGTGCGATAAGCAAGGGATGGGACTATTTAACATGTCCCTCCAGGGTAAGCTGCGTGATGGTATGTAAAACAGGTATAATGCTCGTAGTAGAGACCACCGACACTCGACGTAGCTTTCTGCTTCCCTGGCTGTTGCATCGTGAGTTCGGCAATTCTAGTGCCGGACAGGGCTTCTGGAAAACGGAGTCCTGAAAGTAAGAGAAAAGAAGAAAGAAAAAGAATGACACAATCGGGATCCCCTGGTGCGGTTGAGCCGCGTGCAGGCGTGTTGTGGTCGTGCCCTCCCTTATGCCCATGGTATCTCCAGAGCGTAGTTATGTACGTAGTAATCGGCTTCGCAATTTCGCGAGGGATGGGGTTGGGGCCGGATTGCTACGCATGCTTGGATCGTGCCAGGCGGTCTTGTTGTAGGTTACTCCGGGCGCGCTTGACGGTGTCCGGATGTTTAATAGCCGGACTCGAGAATTGCTGTGAGAGGCTGCTTTGCACCTCTGCCGTGAGGGCCGCCGTATGCTCCTCCGTTCGGAGAGAGCGTTCGGCGTTTCCATTGACCGTGATTACTCCTCGAGGGCCTGGCATCTTGAGCTTGAGGTATGCGTAGTGCGGCACCGCATTGAACTTTGTAAATGCGGTTCGTCCAAAGAAGTGTGATAGCCGCTGCGGAACGGGACTATGTCGAAGATTAACTCTTCGCCGGAAGTTATCCGGGATCCAAGACTACTTCGAGTGTAATCGAGCCTGCATAATTGGCCTCTACACCTGGTATGACGCCTTTAAAGGTCGTCTTTGTGGGTTTAATCCTTGAGGGGTCTATGCCCATTTTGCACACTGTATCCTGATAGAGCCGGTTCAGGCTGCTACCGCCGTCCATCAGGACTCTAGTGAGGTGAAATCCGTCAATGATTGGGTCAAGAACCAATGCGGCGAATCCGCTGTGGCGGATGTTAGTGGGGTGGTCCCTTCGATCAAAGGTGATCGGGCAGGAGGACCATGGGTTGAACTTTGGGGCGGCTGGCTCCATCGCATATACGTCCCTTAGCGCACGCTTCCGCTCCCTTTTGGGTATGTGGGTTGCGTATATCATGTTCACCGTCCGCACTTGTGGGGAAACCCTTCGTCCTCTATTGTTCGGCGGCCGGGGCTCCTCCTCGTCATCGCTATGCAGCCCCTTGTCATTGAGTTCGACATTTAACTTGCCTGCCTGTTTGAAGACCCGACAATCCCTATTGGTGTGGTTGGCTGGTTTTTCGGGGGTGCCATGTATTTGGCACGAGCGATCGAGTATTCGGTCCAGATTGGACGGGCCCTGAGTATTTCTTTTGAACGGCTTTTTCCGCTGACCAGGTTTAGAGCCTATGAATCCGGCATTGACTACCATATCTTCAGCATTATCGCCGTTAATGCGGCGCTTGTGCTTGTTGCGATGCGACCTGCCATTGCTGTCCTTGGTATCCGAACTACCAGGGTTTTTGGTCAAGTTGTTGCTACGAGCTAGCCAATTGTCCTCTCCCGCGCAAAAGCGGGTCATGAGCGTTGTGAGGACTGCCATGGATTTCGGCTTTTCCTGTCCTAGGTGCCGGGCAAGCCACTCGTCCCTGATGTTATGTTTGAAGGCTGCAATGGCCTCTGCATCCGGACAGTCAACGATTTGATTTTTCTTGGTTAGGAACCATGTCCAGAATTGTCTGGCCGATTCTTCTGGCTGCTGAATTATATGGCTGAGGTCATCGGCGTCTGGTGGTCGCACATATGTGCCCTGGAAGTTATCAAGGAATGCGGCTTCTAGGTCCTCCCAACAACCAATTGATTCTGCTGGCAAGCTGTTAAGCCATTGCCGAGCTGGCCCTTTAAGCTTGAGTGGGAGGTATTTGATGGCGTGTAGATCGTCACCGCGGGCCATGTGGATGTGGAGGAGATAGTCCTCGATCCAAACCGCAGGATCTGTTGTGCCATCGTATGATTCGATGTTTACGGGTTTGAAACCCTTGGGGATTTGATATCCATCACTTTGTCCATGAAGCATAGTGGGTGTCTTGGCGCCTCTGTATTGAGCTATATCACGACGCAGCTCAAATGAGCTTTGTCTACTGTGTTCGGCCCGGCCGGAATTGCTGTATCCGGCGTGACGGTTATCATTACGTATCGTGGGGCGCCCACGCGATCCGTAGACGATCTTGTTTGCCTTGCCTTGTCCTCCAATATGTCTCGCAGGTCTGGCGCGTTTCCCCGTGCCTTGGTACTTTTCGAGCGACGCCGGGGTGCGGTTTGAATGGAGGGCCTAGAGGCCTCTCTATCGCAGCCACTGTGGTGGCGGTCGGCCGCATCATGCGCCTGGTGATGTAGGTTTGGGTGCTTCCTCCTCTAATTGGGGTAGCAGCCATGCGTTTTGGGTATCTCTTGGAGGGGCGTTCGAGTTCGTACTCTTGGCTGCAAGGACTTGAGTCCATCTGTTAGCTAGCGAGTCTTGGTCAGCTCTAAGCTGCTGCTTTTTCTTGAGGCTGCTTGCCGTGGCCATAAGCCTGCGTTTGAAACGCTCCTGTTGGCGGGATCCTCGTGCACGACAAATTCGGTAAATGCCGAGGCTTGCCTCATCTTCGGAGGGAGGCATATAATTATCGTCCTCCACATCCCCGCTCGCTCTATCATGAGGGCTGGCTTCTCCCTCCTCCTGTGTTGAATCCTGCTGGAGGGGGTTGTCTTCGGCACTGTCCGGGGTGTTATTATCTCCCGTGCCGGAATCACCGTTTTTGTTGTTGCGGGATTTAGAGCGGCGCCGTTGACGCCAGCGCTTGGGCTGCTTCTTGGAGGGGTCATCCTCCGTTGTTCCATCGCCGTTCCCATCTTTTGGGATGTCCACCATGTATATGTCGTATGATGAGGTGGCCTTCCAGTGCCCTGTAGGCGTTGGTTCTTGGTCGTCTCCAAAGATCGCCGTCCATACCGTCGATGTCTTCGGAGTCGAAGTCGAGCATGTCGGTTAAATCATCGACAATGGCTACAAAGTGGGTGGTGGGTGGGCGTTGAATTTCTTTGTCGTCCGCATCCCAACCTTCCTGACCGTAGTCCGCCAGGCTCTCCGATAAAGAGAGAGACTTTAGTGAATTCAGGATGTCGCCAAAGGGCGAGTGCCGAAAGATGTCCGCGCGATGAACTCCATAACCGGGGCCCAATCGGATTCGATTGGCGGGCGCAGAGGGTTCGAATCTGAGAGGAGTCCGCACCTTGGAATCACGGTCTTCGCAGCGACAGGATGGAATTCGCTCAATCGCCGTAGAGATCGTGGCGCCCAAGGCGGTGTCCAACCACTCGTCCTCGATCGGCGGAGTCGGCCCGAGCTAAGGGTCGGAGCGACGTTGGTGCGCCTCCGAGGCACCGCTCGGGCGGCAGAGCTAGATCGTGCCCATCGAGACAGTGCGGCACGCTTGGCTGTGGATCGAATCCATCGAAGATCAAGTCTCCGCGGATGTCGGCCGTGTAGTTCAAACTTCCATATCTGACCTGATGGCCAGGGGCGTAGCTTTCGATCTGCTCCAGATGGCCAAGTGAATTGGCCCGCAGTGCAAGGCCGCCGGACACGAAGATCTGTCCGGGGAGAAAAGTCTCACCCTGGACCGCGTCGTCGTTGATGATCGAAGGAGCCATCGGGCCTAAGGATGACGACACAGAGGAACTCTCAATGAAAGCACCAATGTCGGTGTCAAAACCGGCGGATCTCGGGTAGGGGGTCCCAAACTGTGCGTCTAGGCGGATGGTAACAGGAGACAAGGGACACGATGTTTTTACCTGTGTTCGGGCCCTCTCGATGGAGGTAATACCCTACTCCTGCTTGATTAATATTGATGATATGGGTAGTACAAGATTGGATCTACCACGAGATCAGGGAGGCTAAACCCTAGAAGCTAGCCTATGGTATGATTGTTGTTCGTCCTATGGACTAAAACCCTCCGGTTTATATAGACACCGGATAGGGTTAGGGTTACACAGAGTCGGTTACAATGGTAGGAGATCTACATATCCGTATCGCCAAGCTTGCCTTCCACGCCAAGGAAAGTCCCATCCGGACACGGGACGAAGTCTTCAATCTTGTATCTTCATAGTCCAGGAGTCCGGCCAATGGTGATAGTTCGGCTATCCGGACACCCCCTAATCGAGGACTCCCTCAGTTGTTGATGCTCACATTCCTCAAGTCTTCATATATTAACATCATCTTGGGTAAGGACTGGATGACAGCTCATCATTCCAAGATTGATTGTTTCACCAGGTCTGTTTAGCTTACACACCCATCTAGCAAGATAGTCACTGTCTCCACTAGAGTTGCAAAGGGTCAGCTCTATTCTATTAATGCGAGCCCTCTCCCAGATCTTGAAGATATCCCGGTAGTCCGTGACTTTCCGGATGTCTTTCCAGAGGAACTGCCAGGCATTCCACCTGACAGAGATGTAGAGTTTGACATAGATCTTATCCCAGGAACCACCCCAATTTCTAGGAGACCTTACAAGATGGCACCCTTAGAACTAGCCGAGCTTAAGAAACAGCTTGATGAGTCCTTGCAAAAGGGTTTCATCCGTCCTAGTTCTTCTCCTTGGGCTTTCCCTGTCCTCTTCGTCAAGAAGAAGGATGGTACGGATTGGATGGTTGTAGATTATCGTCTCGTTAATTTGGTCACCATAAAGAACAAATATTCGCTCCCCAGGATCAACGACCTGTATGATCAGCTCGCTGGATCCGCAGTCTTTTCGAAGATGGATTTGAGGTTAGGCTACCACCAAATCAAGATCAGAAATGGGGACATTCCTAAGATGGCTTTCGTCACTCGCTATGGCCAGTACGAGTACACCATCATGTCTTTCGGTCTAATCAATACTCCAGCCACATTCTCCCGCTTTATGAACTCTATCTTCATGGAGTACTTAGACAAGTTCGTCGTGGTTTACCTCAATGATATCCTTATTTACTCGAAGAACGAGGAAGAGCATGCCGAACATCTTAGACTTGTATTAGAAAAACTCACAGAGCACCGCCTTTATGCCAAGTTCTCCAAGTGTGAATTTTGGTTACCAGAAGTGACCTACCTAGGCCACGTGATCTCTGGTAAGGGCATTGCTGTCAATCCAAGAGAGTTCAGGCCGTCCTTGATTTGACTCTACCTGAAACGGTTAAACAAGTTAGGAGTTTCCTTGGTCTAGCCGGTTATTGTCGCCGCTTTGTTGAAAACTTCTCTAAGGTGGCCAAACCCCTCACGGAACTTCTCAAAAAAGATAAAAAGTTTGAGTGGTTCCCACAGTGTGAGTATAGTTTTCAGGAACTGAAAAGACGCCTGACTTCTGCTCACATACTTGTGCCACCGGATTTCACTAAGGACTTTGTTATCTATTGTGATGCCTCACGACAGGGACTAGGTTGCATTCTTCTGCAGGATCATCATGTGATTGCCTATGCATCACGACAGTTACATCCACAGGAGTATAATTATCCTACACATGGTCTAGAGCTTGCAGCCGTAGTCTATGCACTTAAGAAATGGCGACATTACCTTCTTGGTAAACGTTGCGAGATTTACACCGATCACCAGAGTCTCAAGTATATCTTCACCCAACCAGATTTGAACCTTAGGCAAAGATGTTGGTTGGAGTTGATCTCAGATTGTGACTTAGGGATTACCTGTACCCCAGGCAAGGGCAATGTTATGGCTGATGCGCTAAGTCGTAAGTCCTATTGCAACAATCTTATGTTGCAGCAGGGCCAACCACTTCTCCATGAGAAATTCTGTAAGCTAAACATTCACATTGCTCCTCACGGATTCCTTTCTACCTTGGTGGCGAAACCTACTCTTGTGGATCATATCATAGAGGCCCAGAAGCATGATACATGGATTACCCGGATCAAGAGAAACATTGCCAAGGGTATTGCTGGTCGTTTCTCCATAGATGATCGAGGTGTTGTTCTCTTCGAGAACCGTCTGGTGGTTCCCAAGAAGCAACATCTTTGGCAACTGATTCTTAAGGAGGCGCATGAATCCCCTCTCATGATTCATCCCGGTAGTACTAAGATGTATCAGGACCTACGCCAGAGGTTCTGGTGGACTAGGATGAAGAGATAAATTGATGAGTTCATTGCTAACTGTGACATTTGTCGTCGCCTTAATGCAGAGCATCAAAGGCCTGCTGGCACCCTTCAACCTTTAGCCATTCCTAAGTGGAAATGGGATAAAGTTGGCATGAAATTCTTCACCGGCTTTCCCAGGACCAAGAAAGGGAATAACGCTATCTTCGTAGTCATTGATCTTCTTTCCAAAGTGGCTCCCTTCCTACCTGTTCGAGAGAGTATCACTGCTAATCAGCTCGCTGACTTATATATTTCTCGAATAGTGTCACTTCATGGTGTCCCACTAGAGATCAATTCAGACCGTGGTAGTCTTTTCACTTCTCATTTCTGGGAGAGTTTCCAAACTGCCATGGGCACCCATCTTTCCTTCAGTACCGCTTTCCACCCCCAGTCGAGTGGTCAGGTGGAACGGGTCAATCAAATTCTCGAAGACATGCTTAGAGCTTGTGTTATCTCATTTGGTATGGATTGGGAGAAGTGTCTTCCTTTCGCCCAGTTTGCTTACAACAATAGCTACCAATCCAGTCTCAAGAAAGCTCCTTTCGAGATTCTGTATGGACGAAGATATCGAACACCTTTGAACTGGTCAGAAACCGGTGAAAGACAATTCTTTGGACCGGACATGATCCAGGATGTAGAACAGGAAGTTCGCATCATTCGCGATAATTTGAAAACAGCCCAATCTTGTCAAAAGAGCCCGTATGACCGTCGTCATAAGGAAGTGGCTTATGAAGTTGACGACAAGGCTTACCTTCGGGTCTTAAAGGGTACCCATCGTTTCGGTATCAAGGGCAAGTTGGATCCTCGTTACATTGGTCCTTTTCATATTCTCGCTAAATGAGGAGAGGTTGCCTACCAGTTGGAACTACCCCCACATCTTTCCAGAGTGCACGATGCATGTCTTCCACGTCTCTCAACTCAGGCATTGCTTCTCGAATCCCATCCGTGGAGTAGACCATGAAACTCTTGATCTCCAAGATAACCTCACTCATCGAGAGTACCCTGTTCGCATTCTTGATCAAGGAGAGCGTGTTACCCGACGTCAGAACATCAAGTTTCTCAAGGTTCAGTGGTCTCATCATTCCGGGAGAGAAGCTACTTGGGAGCGAGAAGATCGTCTTCGACTGGAGTACCCCACCTTCTTTCCATCGACCCACGAATCTCGTGATCGAGATTCTTTCAAGTGGGGGCGAGTTGTCACATCCCTAGTTCTGGTACGACCTAGACTAGCTAGTCACGTGTGCATCATGTTTAAATTTCATTTAAATTAGAAATGGGGATTTGTGAAACCCTCAGAAATCATTTCTGGAAATGACCCTGATAAAAATTGCTCCAAAAAGGTCCAAGAAAATGTTCATGTTACTCTCTGAAAATATTGGTCAGAGGTAAAAATCAAACCAATATTTTTAGGAGCTCATAAATATTTATTTTGGCCATTTGGAATTAATCAAATATTTATTTGCGTTGGATAAATATTTTTATATATACAAAATATTGTCCAATATTTCTGAATTTTGGCGAGGGGCTTTGGAGTGGTCCAACTAGTCCCTACTAAAATTGACACAAGTAAATAAGTTGATTTAGTATTTTACTAAATCAGAACAAATGTCACAAAAATAGAAAAGAAACTTACCTGGCGGCCTGGCATTGTATAGCCCAATGACCCAAAGAAGGTCGGCCAAATGACCGGCATCGCCAAATCCCCTTCCTCGCATGAGGAGGACGAGGGCAGCGCCACCACGACCACGCGCCCGGCCGCCTCCTGCCTCCCTGCTCCCTTCCGCGGCTCTCTGGAAGCGCCACACACTTCCCGGGCCCCTCTCACCCCCCCCCCACCCGTGTCGATCCCCTCCTCTGCTCCCTCTCCTTCGCTCTCTCGCGCGATAGCCGAAGCGCTGCCGTCACCGCAGCTCACCACCGACGCGCTCCCCGCCGTCCCCTCACCCCTCTGTCGAGTCCACAAGATCCTCGCCGTCGCCTGCTACCTCTCCGTCGAGCCACGCGACGCGGGAAGCCCCGAGGAGCCGCCATCGCCGCCATCTTCACCTCCGGCCGCCCAGATCGCCGTTGCCGTTCTCCCCGCGTCCGACCTCCCCCGAGCCCGCTGACACCTCCGCCGGATCCGCTGTGAGCCCCGTCGTCGTTCCCCCTACTCCCCTGTCCTTCTGCGCCCTCTAGCCTTCCTGCCGCTTGAGCCGAGCTCCGGCCGCCGCCGCGAGCTCTGTTCCGGCGAGCTCCGGCACCCCCGCAGCCTCTCGCTTGCTCTATATGACGTAGACGAGCTCCAGCTCCTCGTCCGTGGTCCCCGCCACCTAAATGGTTGCCGGAGGGCGATTCCCGTGCCCCTCCGCCGCGTTCGGCCTCGCCGGCGGCTAAACACCGGCGAGTTGACCGGGTTTGACCCCCTGTTGACCTAGATTTGACCCGCGTGGGTCAATGACAGGTGGGCCCGGCCCTGACTAATTTTTAGTTTGGTTGGGAGTTAGGATTAATTAACTCTGTTAATTAACTATGACACTGACATGTGGACCCTACACGTCAAGTTTGACCTGGTCAGCCACAGTTGACTCGCTGACGTCATGCCACTGACATGCTGACGTAGTTATTCATTTTCTGGTACTAAAATAAATCAGGAAATTCCAGAAAATGATATAAACTTCAAAAATTCACAGAAATTGAACCATAGCTCAGATTGAAATAATTTATATATGAAAACTTAACAGAAAAATTCAATCTATCCGTCTGTACCAGTTTGATGCATGAAAAACCAACTTATACCTGCTGTATAGGTGAAAACACATGAATGGCATTTATAAGAGCTTTTTTTGGAGATGCATTTGAAACTTTGGTTCAAATGGACTTCAACCAGATGAATGCTAGTTGCATTAGATCAAACAACATCGCATCCTCATGCCATGTTCATGCATCATATTGTTGAATATGCTTGTGTATTGATTGCCGACACCATTCCTTCTCGATAGGTCCTGCTCCGGAGACCGATCCAGAGTACCTGTCAGAGGAGCAGTGCCCCCTGTTGATATACCAGGCAAGCAAACCCCCTTGTTCATTCCGATACAATCCCACTCCCTTGCTCCTGCTCTCTTTTATTGCATTAGGACAACAACGATTCAACTGCTACTTTATGCTGCGGTAGTTGAACCCATTCCTCTGCATGACCTATCATTGCCACAGTAAATAGTTGAAACCCACTAGCGTGTGTAGGAGTTGATTGAAGCCATGTTGTGTTCCTACCATGCCATGCCTGTTATTGCTTAGAGTGTGTCAGGTCTGATTCATTGGCAATGAATTGGAGTGTTATGCTATGTTCTGATGCTGAAAGTTAAGTGTGTGAACACGATTTGGTAAAGGTAGCGGTGAGAGGCCATGTAGGAGTACATGGTGGGTTGTCTCACTGGAACCGTCCTTAAGCACTGAGTTCTGTGTATGTTGTCCAATGACTAGCTACTACCACACATTGGGTTCCGGTAACTCGACCCCTCTCGACTTATTAACCAACTTGATCTCTGTCTAGGAGTCGCAACTAGTTTCTGGTGTTTGTAGATAGTGTTATTTTTCTACCAAGCGGCACCCCACAGGGTGTGCTTTGGACATACAAGGCACATGTGGCCCGGTGTAATGAGTGGCACCCGGATGGTATGGGCTCGGGAACCCTGCACACATCGTTTTGGGGCCGTAGTGGAAACCTCGGCCGGACTCCCTGCGGATGGAACCCGAATAGGCGATAAACCTGGACTAGAGTCTTGTGTGGTTAGTCAGGTCGTGGCCGACACCCTCTCCAGGCTTCCGCTTGAAGGTTGCAAAGATACATGACATGTACATGGTGATAAGTGGTGAGAGCGTATGTGAAGAAGTACACCCCTGCAAGGTTATCATAATCTATTCGAATAGTCGTGTCCTCGGTTATGGACTTCTTGGATGCTTACGTGGTACATAGACAACTTGAAGTGGATACTCTCAAATGCTCAAGACAAGTGTGAGTGCTATGGAAGGCCTTCCTGTAGGGAGACGGGAATGAATCCATAGTAGTGTATTGATGTGGTGGTTAGTGGACTGGTGTGCACTTTCTCACCTCAAAGAAGTTACTTGTAGTCGTAGAACAGGATAGCCACTGAGTCAAAGCTGGCTTGCTGCAACTAAACCCCACATTGCCTTCTTGATACTAATGCATGTATGATAGGATCTGATGTAAGTCTTGCTGAGTACCTTTGTACTCACGTTTCTTAATTTATATTTTTGCAGATGAGACTTTTGTCTTAGTAGTAGTTCTGCATGGACTTTGACGAGTAGCTTGTTACCTCAACTACGATCTTGTACCCTTGGGAGGGTCTTGTAGATAGTCAGGCTTCTCAGCCTTTTTCTTTTGTAGTTGTCTGTACTCAGACATGTAATGCTTTCGTTTCTTGTATGCTCCGAATGATGGGTCATGAGACCCTTGTGTTTGTATTACATGCTATGTGGCTCTTCTGGGCCTTTATCTATATGAGTTGTCGAGTTATGTTGTGATGCCATGTTGTACAACACATACTTGCATGTTATGGTTCGTGTAATGTGTATTGCTATGTGTGGGATCCGACAACCTAGTTGTTTATCCTTGGTAGCCTCTCTTACTGGGAAATGTCTCCTAGTGCTTCCACTGAGCCATGGTAGCTTGCTACTGCTCCGGAACACTTAGGCTGGCCTGCATGTGTCCTTCTTCATTCCTGTGTCTGTCCCTTCGGGGAAATTTCACGCGGTGTCTACCGGAGTCCTGTTAGCCTGCTACAGCCCGGATTCTCCGGAGTCCTGTTAGCCCAGCTGCTACAGCCCAGATTCACTCGCTGGTGACCGACAAGTTCGTTGCTGGGTCATGTATGCCTGTCCCTGTAAGTTAGTGCCACTTTGGGTTTACGACTAGTCATGTCGGCCCGGGTTCTTTGTCATATAGATTCTAGCGACACTATCATATACGTTAGCCAAAAGGCGCAAACGGTACCGGGCCAGGTAAGGTGGCACCCGTGGGAATACCGTGCGTGAGGCCGCAAAGTGATATGATGTGTTACATGCTAGATCAGTGTGACTTAGGATCAGGGTCCCGATACTTCTATTTGGTCTAATCTGCTAGTGTACAAAAATTAAGGCGAGAGAAGGCAGTGTACGTATGTCGTTTCGCGCACGGAGGTGACACGTTCCCTCTCGGAACCAGGAGCCTTCTTGAGGGAAGCTCCGGTTTGCAAGAAGCTTACACCAAAGCTTGTCCCAATTCGGCCAAAAAATTTACTGCAGCATGTTGGTGCCATGTCATGACACCATGCCAAGCTTCATGATTTTCAGCCGTGTTTTGGATTTACAAGAATTTAAAAACCAAGATTCTCAATCATTCCGGCCGAGCCACGACACCCAGATGTTTGAATTTTATTCCCATTTTTCGCATGGGACCTATAAATTCACCCAAAGACACACATGTGATTTTTCAGCAAACTTTGGTGAACTGGAGCATGTGCTTGTAGTTCAAATTTGAATTATGCACATTAAATACCCATAAACTCAATTAATGCATAAAAAATGCCAAACGAACCCGGAATAATTCCAAATTTAAACACGACACTCATGTACTAGTTGCATGTTCATTGTACGTACACGTTCTAGCAATTCAAACACCATCATTTCCCTCTGTAACACCATTTTGTCTTTCAAAACATAATGAGAAAACCAGGTATATATATACCACAAACAGTTTACTAGAAAGAATCGTGTGGGATGCGATATAAAATATCTTAGTGCACCGTCTTGTCTGGCTTACGCAGGAAGCTTCATCGTCTACAGTCCACCGCCCCCGCTTGAACCACACTTGCGCACCAGTTTCTCGCGGCACCGACCGAAATTTTTTTTGCCACCGCGGAAATATGTCTCTCCCCGCCCCCTCCCTCCTACCAAAATCCACATTTCCACTGTTCCTCCTTGCTTTCCAAGTTCAAACCTTCATTGCTGCTTACTGGTAGCTCAGCCTCCTCGCCGGCGACCCTTCTTCTTGCAGCGCCGCCTCCACGTGGCTACCCTTCTTCTTGCAGCGCCACCTCCTCGCCGGTGACCCTTCTTCTTGCAGCGCTGCCTCCTCGCCGCGGACCCTTCTTCTTGCTGTGCAGCCTCCTCGCCGCCGACCCTTCTTCTTGCTGCGCAGCCTCGTCGATATGGTCAGGTAATCCACACCCCATCCACACCATCCTCCTCCTTTCCTGTCCCACATGCCCCGACTGACGGAGCGACGCCTTCCACCGAAATCATTGGCCCCCGACACGCAGTATAACATGGAGCTGAGTAGCATGCGACCGCACGCGCGAACGAGGTCTCTATGGCTGCCATGTGTGTCGACCGCCAGATCTTGGATGAGCACCTCGTCTTCGAGGCCACCGTCGACACCGCTGCGCGGTTGTGTACTTTAAAATACAGTTCGTGATGTTTTCTCGAGGCCACTGCCAGTTCCTTCTAGTGATTTGTCCTCTGTAATGTTAATATGCAATCTGATGTTCAGTTAACAGTTTGGTCCTCTGAAATGTAATGTTCAGTTAACACTTTGGTCCAACAATTGCTACATTTCGTAGTACTGTTGTCAAGCATTCTTTGTTTTGTTAACTGTCTTATCTTCTAGTATATGTTTCTATTCTGCAATGTCGTGCTCAGTTAACTTTTGGTTCATTTGGTCTGATGTCCATTTAACTGTTTGGTTCAGTTCTGCAATTTGATTTTCATTTGTTGTGGGTACAATTTTGTATTGTTATGCATGTGACACCAATCGAATTTGGTTGTACTCAATACATATTCTACTGATAGTATGGCAACTCTCGATTAACCTGATCAAGATCTTCCATATGTGTGTTGCAGGAAACAATGGGAGACATGCGGTTTACCATCAAGGTTTGTTCAAGCAGGGTCCTTTGGCTAATAGCACATTATTGTGCGATTGCAGGAATCATTCTAATATTTAGGTTTCTTACAATTTGGTTTTTGCACATGTAGGTCCTGCTGTCGAGGCTTAGACCCACTGCTCAACCCATTTTGCATATGGGGAAATGAGATGTCCATGAATATCGGTCAAGTCAAGAAACTTCAGAAAGATTGTTATGATCTAGAAACTTGCGATGAATAACAGCAAGATCTTTGTTTGCACAATGAAGAAGACATCAGTCAACTATAGGATGGTACTAACTCTTTTACCTTGTTTTTACCCATTGCGCCATTTCAAAATTTACAACAACGATTTATGCATAGCCTTGTTTTCAGTACTTTTCAAAGCAGTTCACCGATGATTACCTCTCAAACCACCTGCATGTTCAAGAGGCGAGGAAGGAATTCATTCAACACCCACGGTACAATATTGAAGTCTTGCTGAAGAGGAGGAAGGTTGAGCGGGCAATTATCCATAGCCACTGGCCTAAAGTTGCAAGGATATTCACCATCACTGAAGGCTCAATATTTGCCTTCCGCTTCTGCAGTTTCCCAGATGAGATTCATCTGTCTATTTACCGTGTATGATGCTACTTTCCAAAGGTTTTTGATACTGTTGTGAAACTTGGTGCTGTTGTGTAATGGCGTAACTGAGTGCCGAAGCTATCTAATGTAATTCGATTATGAAATCCTGGTTGCTTTTATATGGATATGAAATATCTGGCGTGTTTTATAAGAAATGTCAGTTTGATTTGTACATGGATTATCAATAATAGGCTAATTACCCTGCTTATTGGGGTTTTCTATTGCAGAAAGTTACTCAGACCGCACCATGGGCGATGAACTCAAACAACCCGCACGGTTTCTAGAAAGTAGGCGTGTTCGATCAACTAACAATCACACACGGCTTTCGGCAGCGAACTGTTTGCGTTAGGCCACCTTGCACAAACGTTTCCACACAAAGAACTGTGTGTGATATACATACCTACGGAAATGTTTTTCTAGGATTCACCGTGTGGGATGTACATACCTACGGAAATGATTTTCTGGGATTCACCATGTGGGATGTACATACCTACGGAAATGATTTTCTGGGATTCACCGTGTGGGATGTACGTACCTACGAAAATGATCTTCTCGGATTACCGTGTGGGATGTACATACCTACGAAAATGATTGGGTTTCGATGCCTCGTCCGATCACACATGGCCCTAGCCTGGGTCACGGAGGTCCTATCCCCGACGATTTGTGGGTCGTGTGGGAAGGACACCCTATCGCACACACTCACTTGGTGACGGTTCCAAATGCTGGCGCGGAAAGGGGTTAAAAATCGTTTGTTTAGCACGTCGATGTACCAGTGAATCATCAAATTCACTGAAACCTAACACATCACATAAAGTTTTTGGAATCGTGGAAACACTAGCACCCAAATCACACAAAGCATAGCATTCATAATCTTTAATCTTAACCTTAATAGTAGGTTCCCACTGATACGTCTCCAACGTATCTATAATTTTTATTGTTCCATGCTATTATATTATCTGTTTTGGATGTTTAATGGGCTTTAATATGCTCTTTTATATTATTCTTGGGACTAACCTATTAACCGAGGGCCCAGTGCCAGTTTCTGTTTTTTTGCCTATTTCAGTTTTTTGCAGAAAAGGAATACCAAACAGAATCCAAACGGAATGAAACCTTCACGATGATCTTTCTTGGAACAAATGCAATCTATAAGACTTGGAGTTGAAGTCTGGAACTCCGCGAGGCGTCCACGAGGCAGGGGGCGGGCCTAGGGGGGTAGGCGCGCCCCCACCCTCGTGGGCCCCACGGAGCTCCACCGACCTATTTCTTTCGCCTATATATACTCTTGTACCCTAAAACCATCAGAGGGAGCCACAAAACAATTTTTCCACCACCGCAACCTTCTGTACCCATGAGATCCCATCTTGGGGCCTTCTCCGGTGATCTGCCGGAGGGGGAATCGATAACGGAGGGCTTCTACATCAACACCGTAGCCTTTCCGATGAAGCGTGAGTAGTTTACAACAGACCTTTGGGTCCATAGTTATTAGCTAGATGGCTTCTTCTCCCTCTTTGGTTCTCAATACAAAGTTCTCCTCGATGTTCTTGGAGATCTATTCGATGTAATACTCTTTTGCGGTGTGTTTGCCGAGATCCGATGAATTGTGGATTTATGAACTTGATTATCTATGAATATTATTTGGTTCTTCTCTGAATTCTTATATGCATGATTTGATATCTTTGCAAGTCTCTTCGAATTATCGGTTTAGTTTGGCCTACTAGACTGATCTTTCTTGTAATGGGAGAAGTGCTTAGCTTTGGGTTCAATCTTGCGGTGTCCTTTCCTAGTGACAGCAGGGGCAGCAAGGCACGTATTGTATTGTTGCCATCAAGGATAAAAAGATGGGGTTTATATCATATGGCTTGAGTTTATCCCTCTACATCATGTCATCTTGCTTAATGCGTTACTCCATCCTTATGAACTTCATACTCTAGATGCATGCTGGATAGCGGTCGATGTGTGGAGTAATAGTAGTAAATGCAGAATCATTTTGGTCTACTTGACACGGATGTGATGCCTATATTCATGATCATTGCCTTAGATATCTTCATAACTATGCACTTTTGTATCAATTGCTCGGCAATAATTTGTTCACCCACCGTAATACATGCTATCTTGAGAGCAGGGACAGAGGCAGGATTTTGATATAGGGGGGGTGAGTTCCACACTTGAAATTTTACAGACTAATGAGCATCGATCCAGGGATAAAACATTTAGACCATGAAAAAGGCCTACACTGAAATCATGTTTTCAATGATGTAAATACTAGAAGAAGACTACCAAATTGTCCATCTTTGACAAGGAGATCAGTTTTTTAATTTAATATAGCAAAATTTGGTAGACCGTAGTACCTATATTGATTCTAGTCCAATTTTCATGTGCATCAACCAAGGATCTTTAATGTTAGACAATTTGTTTTAGAGATTTTAAGTTGAAGTTGATGAGAGAGGTCATACCATCGAGCATAGAAGACGTCATGTTCACATAGCTGAGACCATGAAGCCATGAACCAATTGGCTTGGAAATTTCATGAATTGATTGAGCTATCTTCCTCTTCAAGTCTACACAAACATAATTAGACAATCTAGAAAATCCTAATTAGTTTTCAATGTCTATCGTTCTACATCTCTAAGACACAAACTAATCTAATACTGAAATAAACTAACCTTTTTTTCTAATCCGAGTGGCCGGCCAATGCACCTGTGAATCAGTGCGGCAACGCTTCCCTGCCGCCTTCCCTTCTCGACGGTAGCCGATCTACTAGGCGGTCGGCTGCAGCGAGCAGGTGTTTCGGATCGCAGAACTAGAAGATCGAAAATGAAGCGATTAGAGGAGATGGAACCACCATGAGTACGTGCGTCTTGAGCCTGGTCCTTCTCTTCCACTGTGGGCTTTTTTATTTATTCCTTCTACTGATATCTGGGCCTACTCTTCCACTGATTAATTTGCATAGTATAAGTCGTTCATGGGCTTTGAGCCTTTGACTATGAGAGCCACAGGGGGGGCGAAACAAGCCACAAATCGTCTGCGTACGCAAAAAAAGCTGCTATACCTAATCGCTATCAAGGGGCAGCGTGATTGATATGGGGGTCTCGCCCCCCCGTCCCCCCTTGAAATCTTCCCTGCTTGAGAGAAGCCACTAGTGAAACGTATGGCCCCCGGGTCTCTTTCTTATTATATTGCATCTCTTTTATTTACATCACATCTCGTTTACTATTTTGCAATCTTTACTTTCCAATCTATACAACAAAAATACCAAAAATATTTATCTCATTATCTTCATCAGATCTCACTTTTGCGAGTGTCCATGAAGGGATTGACAACCCCTTTATCACGTTGGTTGCAAGGTTCTTGATTGTTTGCGCAGGTACTAGGTGACTTGCGCATTGTCTCCTACTGGATTGATACCTTGGTTCTCAAAAACTGAGGGAAATACTTATGCTACTTTGCTGCATCACCCTTTCCTCTTCAAGGGAAAACCAGCGCATGCTCAAGAGGTAGCACCCACTCATCATAAAGTTTTCTAGGGATAGAAACTTCCAACTCAATCTTTTCTTCAAAAGATTGCATCATAGCATCAACGATATGTTTCGTAAAAGCTTTGTTTTGATTATAAGCATGAGGAGGAATTCAACGTGGATTGCAACAAGGAAATACAATCTATTAAAGAACAATTATCATAATTAAATTCCTTAAAATCCAAAAGAGTGGGTTCATTGCTATTTAAAGTTTTGACCTCTCCAATCCCACTTTTATAAATTTTTGCATCAAGATCTAAAAACTCTGAATCATTGGAATGCCTTCTAACTAAAGTTGACTCATCTCGAGTTCCATCTTCATCAAGATTTACATTGGAAAACAAAGATTCAATAGGAGTCACATCAATCACTTTAAGATCTTCATCATTATTTTCACGGAAACTAGAAGAACACGCTTTTATAAACCAATCTTTTTTAGCACGCATCTTAGTGGTTCTTTCTTTGCACTCATCAATGGAAATTCTCATGGCTTTGGGAGACTCATTGATATGATGCTTAGGTAGAATAGATCTAAGTTTCAAAGAATCAACATCAAGACAAATTCTATCCACGTTCCTAGCCAAATCAAAGAATTGAAATTCTTTTGCGAACTTATAAATTCTTTAACACTATTCTCAAAATCAGAGGGTCTTATTATAATGTCCATAAGAATCGTTGTAGGAATTACCATAATTATTAGAGGAATTACTAGGAAACGACCTAGGATTAAAATTGCCTCTACACGCGTTATTACCAAAATTGTTCCTACCAACAAAATTCACATCCATAGATTCATTATTGTTTTCAATCAAAGTATACAAAGGCATATCATTAGGATCAATAGGAGCACTCTTATTAGCAAACAATTTCATATGCTCATCCATCTTTCCACTCTAAACATTAATCTCTTCAATTGCATGCACTTTTTTACTAATGGAAGATCTTTCAGTATGCCATTGAGAATAATTAAACATAATATTATCTAGGAGTTTAGTAGATTCTCCTAAAGTAATTTCCATAAAAGTGCCTCCCACGGCCGAATCTAAAAGATTTCTAGAAGCAAAATTCAATCCGGCATAAATGTTTTGTATAATCATCCACAAATTGAAACCATGAGTACGGCAATTTCTAATCATCAATTCCATCCTCTCCCAAGATTGTGCAACATGTTCATGACAAAGTTGCTTAAAATTCATAATATCATTCCTAAGGGAGATGATCTTAGCGGGAGGAAATTACTTGGAAATAAAAGCATCTTTACAGTTATTCCATGAACCAATACTATTTTTAGGCGAAGATGAAAACCAAGTTTTAGTACGATCTCAAAGCGAGAACGAGAATAGCTTCAATTTAACAATATCATTATCCACATCTTTTTTCTTTTTCATATCACACAAATCAATAAAATTATTAAGATGGGATGTGGCATCTTCATTGGGAAGGTTGAAAAATTGATCTTTCATAACAAGAATCAGCAAAGCGGTATTAATTTCACAAGATTCCGCATTAGCATCGGAAGCCATCGGAGTACTAATAAAATAATTATTATTGGTGTTGGAAAAGTCACACAATTTGGTATTATCTTGATCCGTCGCGACAAAGCAAGCAATCCAACACACGAGCACACAGGAAACAAGCGAAGAAGATTAATGGAAGAGGGGCGAAGAAAAGGCGAATCTTTTCGAAAATTGTTTTAGAAGTGGGGGAGAGGAAAACGAGAGGCGAATGGTGAATAATGTAATGTGAGGGATAAGAGTTTATGATGGGTACTTGGTATGTCTTGGCTTGGCATAGATTTCCCCGGCAACGGCGCCAGAAATTCTTCCTGCTACCTCTTGAGCTTGCGTTAGTTTTTCCCTTGAAGAGGAAAGGGTGATGCAGCAAAGAAGAGCAAGTATTTCCCTCAAATTTTGAGAACCAAGGTATCAATCCTGTAGGAGACAACGCACAAGCCACCGAATACCTGCACAAACAAACACCAACTTGCACCCAACACGATAAAGGGGTTATCAATCCCTTCATGGTTAGTTGCAACGTGATATCTGATAGAGATGGATAAACGGTAAAGTAATATTTTTGGTATTTTTGGTTTATGGAACGAAAAGTAAAAGATTGCAAAGAAAGTAAATAGGAAACTAAAATTGTAGATCAGAAACTTATATGATGGAAAATTGACCCGGGGGCCATAGGTTTCACTAGAGGCTTCTCTCAAGATAGAAATTATTACAGTGGGTGAACAAATTACTCCCGAGCAATTGATAGAAAAGCGCAAAGTTATGACGATATCCAAGGCAGTGATCATGAACATAGGCATCACATCCGTGGCAAGTAGACCGACTCCTGCCTGCATCTACTACTATTACTCCACACATCGACCGCCGACTCCTGCCTGCATCTCTACTATTACTCCACACATCGATCGCTATCCAGCATGCATCTAGAGTATTAAGTTCATAAAGAACGGAGTAACGCCTTAAGCAAGATGACATGATGTAGATGAATTAGCTCAAGAAATATGATGAAAACCCCATCTTTTTATCCTCGATGGAAACAATACAATATGTGGCGGTTCCCCTTCTGTCACTAGGATCGAGCACCGCAAGATTGAACACAAAGCTAAGAACTTCTCCCACTTCAAGAAAAACCAATCTAGTTGGCCAAACCAAATCGATAGTTAGAATAGACTTGCAAAGATATCAAATCATGCATAAAGGAATTCAGAGAAGATTCAAATAATATTCATAGATAAGTTGATCGTAAATCCAAAATCCATCGGATCTCGGCAAACACACCGCAAAAGTGTTTTACATCGAATAGATCTCCAAGAACATCGAGGATAACTTTGTATTGAGAATCAAAGAGAGAGAAGAAGCCATCTAGCTACTAGCAGCTATGGACCCATAGGTCTGTGGTAAACTACTCACGCTTCATCGGAGAGGCAATGATGTTGATGTAGAAGCCCTCCATGATCGAATCCCCCTCCGGCAGGACGTCGGAAAAGGCCCCTAGATGGGATCTCACGGGTACAAAATGTTGTGGTGGAGGAAAAGTGGTTTCGTGACTCTCTTGGAAGTTTTTGGGATATTTTAGAATATATATAGGAGGAAGATCTAGGTCAGCGGGTCATCGAGGGACCCACAAGGTCGGGGGGCGCGCCCTACCCCCTGGTCGTGCCCTCCACCCTTGTGGTCGCCTCGTTGCTCTTCTGACTTACACTCCAAGTCTCCTGGGTGTCTTCTGGTCCAAGAAAAATCATCGCGAAAGTTTCATTCCGTTTGGACTCCGTTTGGTATTCCTTTTCTGCGAAACTCTAAAAAAAGGAAAAAAATAGGAACTAGCACTGGGCTCTAGGTTAATAGGTTAGTCCCAAAAATCATATAAAATAGCATATTAATTCATATAAAACATTCAAAACAGATAATATGATAGCATGGAACAATAAAAAATTATAGATAGATTGGAGACGTATCATGCCACTAGGTGAATTTCTTGATGAACAAATTACTAGAGTAAGACAGCATGATATTGTTGAAACTGATGATGAGATTGAAACTAAAAATCTTGAGACACCTATTATAACTAGCCCTCCTAGATATGAATTGCCAAAGATACCGGAAGGTTATGTTATGGGTGAAGAGGCAAAGAGATATTGTTGCTTGTAAAGATAGAGATGATCTAGAGAAATTATTATGTAAGTATAAAGAAAAATCTTTGAATGCTAGATGAATTATGATCCTAAGTTTGATACTTCACCTATCTTTATTGATGATAAGGATTATGAATTCTCTATCGACCGAGAGTTGATTACTTTGGTTGAATCTGATCCTTTCCATGGTTGTGAAATCAAACTGTTGTGGCACATCTTACTAAGTTCAATGACATTGCCACCCTTTTTTCTCACAATGAGAAAATTCATTATTACTATATTCTCAAATTATTTCCGTTCTCATAAGAGGGTGATGCTAAAGCTTGGTACAATACCCTTACTCCTGGTTGTGTGCATAGTCCCCAGGACATGATTTATTACTTCTCTGAAAAATATTTCCCTGCTCATAAGAAACAAGCTACCTTACAGGAAATATTTAACTTTGCACAAATTGAAGAAGAGAGTCTCCCACAAGCTTGGGGGAGGATTCTCCAATTGCTTAATACTTTGCCTGATCATCCTCTTAAGAGAAAATGAAATACTTGATATCTTCTATAATGGACTAACCGATGCTTCTAGGGATTTCCTAGATAGTTGTGCCGGTTGTGTTTTCAGGGATGATAAGAATTATTGAATAACATATTGAAAAATTATGATGATTGGACTCTTCCTGAACCACCCACTCCGAAGAAGAGGGGTATCTTATATCTCAATCCTGAAGATATGCAAGAGGCAAAGAAATCTATGAGAGAAAAGGTATTAAAGTTGAGGATGTCAAAAAATTTACCTCCTATTGAAGAAATACATGGGCTTGATACATCACCACCACCTAAGGTGGTAGAGGCAAATTCTCTAATTAAATTCAGTGATAGTGACAATCCTCACAATATGCACCCTAGCCAATGCCTTTATGAGTTTGAGAATTACATTAGAATACAAGATCACTTCAATGCAAATGTTATGAAACAACTGAAATACAATTCTGATATGATTGCTCGCTTGAGTGACTTATTATTTAGAATCTCAAATGATGTTAGAGGTGTGGGAAAGCATGCTTTTATGGTTCAAACCCAGTTAGAACAAGCTGCTAAATCTCAAAGAGAACTGTGAGATGAAATGAATAATAATATCAATGATCATGTTGTTAGAGTAATGACTAGAGGAGGTAGAATGACTCAGGAACCACTTTATCCTGAGGGACACCCAAAAAATTGAACAAGACTCTCAAAGAGTTAACACTGATGCACGTAGTCCTTCTAAAAAGTAAAGTAAGAAGAAAAATGATAGGACTTTGCTTGCCTCTAGTGAACCTGGAGTAGAAAAACCTCCTAATAATGATAATGAAGTTTCTATCTCTGATGCTGAAACCCAATCTGGTAGTGAACACTCACCTTCTAATAATGAAAAGGATAATGATGAGGTTCATGAAGACACTCAAACAAATAATAAAGAACTAGACAATGATGTTGAGATAGAACATGTAGTTGATCTTGATAACCCACAACCCAAGAATACAAGATATGATAAAAGAGACTTTGTTGCTAGAAAGCACGGTAAAGAAAGAAAACTGTGGGTTCAAAAACCTATGCCCTTTCCACCTAAGTCAACTAAAAAGAAAGGTGATGAAGAATGTGAACGCTTTGCTGAAATGTTGAGGCCAGTCTTTTTGCGTACTCGCTTGACTGATATCTTAAAAATACCTCCTTATGCAAAATACATGAAAGACATCATCACCAATAAGAGAAAAATACCGGAAGTTGAAATCTCCACCATGCTTGCTAATTATACTTGTAATATGGAGTACCTTAAAAACTTGGAGATCCGGGAATATCAACTATACCTTGCTCCATCAAAAGAAACTATGTGAAAACTGCTTTATGTGATCTGGGAGCTGGTGTTAGTGTTATGCTTTTCTCTTTATATAAAAGACTTGATTTGAATAAACTCACACCTACTGAAATATCTTTGCAAATGGCTGATAAGTCAACTGCCATACCTATCGGTATTTGTGAGGATGTGCACGTTGTTGTTGCTAATGTTACTATTTTGGCTGACTTTGTTATACTTGAGATGCCCGAGGACGACAACATGTCGATTATCCTTGTTAGACCCTTCTTGAATACTGAGGGGCTGTTATTTATTGCAATAAAAGCAAGGTCACTTTTCATATCAATGGTAATGAGCATATGCTGCACTTTCCGAAGAAACAATTCCAAGTGAATGGTATTAATGTTATTGAAAAATCTTCGACAATCACTATTGGAAGTTTTCAACTACCTCTACCTACTGTTAAAAACAAATATGAAATGCTTATTGTTGGGGACATTCATATCCCCGTTGAGGTAACTTAGTGATTTACGAAAGTTCTTCGGTTTCATGCTAATCGAAAGTGGTTGTTAATAAGACTTGATCGACCTTATTAATGGATCATTTTTTAGAAGTGTGAAGTTGATGAATTTAGTAAGAACTACCTTATGTCCCTACCTTTTGTTTTCTGTTTTTATTAGTTAAAAAAATAAAATGCCATGTTTTGTCTATTTTCTGAATTTCCCGTACAATAAAAAATGACCCAAAAATAAAAGTTCTCAGAATGCTGAAATTTTAATACAATTTTTTTCTGAATATTTAAGAATTTTTGTTGCAAATAATATCAGAGGGAGGTGCACTAGGTGGGCACAACCCACCTGGGCGCGCCAGGACCCCTAGGTGCGCCCTGGTGGGTTATGGTCCCCACATGGGCCCCCTCACTTATCTCTTCATCCTGCATCACCACCTACCTCCAGAAAAAAATCACCATTATCTCTCTCTCTCCATCTCTCTCATGTTCTTGCTCTCTAACCCGCGAATTTCGATCTCTTTGCTCGAAGCTCCGTTTTCAAAACTGTTTTGGGGGATTGTTGCTTGGTATGTGACTCCTTCGCTTGTCCAATTAGTTTTTGCTTTAGTGCTTTATATTTTGAATAATTATCTACTCTTGGTGCTGCTTTAGATGAGCTTGCATGTTGAATTCTTAGAGTTTTAAGTAGTTTGAATGCTTGCTATGGCATCTATGCATCCATATGAATAGTTGCTATTATATTATGAAGTTTTGTTGATAAATTTTTGTCACCAAAAAATTTTCAGAAAATTGTACGCGAATATGATGAACCTCTTTGGAAGGAGTTCTTCGAGGAGGAGATCCTCGGGGGAATCTTCTAGTGACAGCTTGTAAGTGCATCTAGTGCCCCTTAGTGATTTTGGTGTATTGAAGACTTATAGGTTAAGGGACTAATGTGTTTATGAGTGTACACAGGTCTATAAGTCTATGAGGAGTTTGATATTTACAGTGAAAGTCGATCGCTAAAAATGAAGTTCTTCGACTGAAGACTTTGATATTCTGAAGACTTTCTGAAGAATTTGAAAGTGAAGAAATTGGTGTGGCCTTGAAGACTTGGTATTCATTTGAGGAACATGAAGCGTGAAGACTTTTGTTTTCGTAGTTTCATTTTTCTCTTTCTTGAGTCATAGGAAACACCGTATTGTTAAAGGGGGTCGAGGAAATACTAAGGAAAAATTTCCATGTGATGCTCAACTCAAAATCGTACATCTACCAATCCTTCGAAAGTGAAGCCTTTGGAAATCTCATATAGCTCAGTCAATTTCTTCAAGGATGTGAGACGAAGTTCTTCCGTCACTAAGGAATTTGTTCTGACCGAGGAGTTAGGAATTCGCCATGCGGATTGCCTACACAAAGGAGGAACATGATAGCCCCGAGGAATTTGGGAGTCAAAATTCCGATCGTTCTTTGTCTTCTTGGCCACTGTCCCAAAATATCTTATCCACCTAACGGTCATATCATTGAGGGGCATTTATGTCTTATCATGTCGGGCTGCTCCCTAGGCTATAAATAGCCGCCCCCTACAACCACTAGCTGGTTGGCTGCTCCGAGAGAACTTGACACTTGTCATTTGAGAGCATCCCATCCTCCGAGGACTTTGAGCGAAAATCATCGAGTGAGGAAAAACCCAAAAACCAAACCCCTACAAACCCAAAGTGATTGAGCATCACTGAAGAGATTGATCCTGCGTTGATCCGACGCTTATTACCTTTGAAGACTGTACTTCTTCCAGACGGTTAGGCGTCATGGTCTAGAGCATCGAAGAGGAATTGTGGATCGCCGAGTGACCAAGTCTGTGAAGGTTTGGAAGTCGCCTGAAGACTTACCACGAGTGATTGGATGAGGTCTGTGTGACCTTAGTTCAAGGAGAATACGGTGAGGACTTGGTGTCCTGAGCTGCGTGCTCACGATCGGGTGTCCGGACTGTGTGTCCTCGAGTTTAAATACTCACCGCTCCAACCAGACGTACAACCGAGACAACAGCTTGAACTGGTCTACCAAATCATTGTCTTCACCAACCTAACTGGTTTTATTTCCTCAACCCTTTCATTTCCTCATTTCGTGTTGAGTTTTCGTTCATATTCGTGTTTGAAGACTTCGATCAAGACTTTCTCAATTTCCTCAGTTCAATTTCTTCAGTCTGTTTGTCTTCATCTTGTGCTATCATGTGTTTACGCTTTCTGTACTCTTTGATTGTCTTCATTTCATCATGATGACCATGCCCGCATTCTGTTATGCATATTTCTGAGTACTTATTCCACAGAAGTAGTTATTCACTTAGGAATTTCCTCACCGGCAAATTCCTCATTGAAGAATTCATAAAAATCGCCTATTCACCCCCCTCCAGTCGATATAACGCACTTTCAATTGGTATCAGAGCAAGATACTCCCTTATTCTGTGTGATTTTGGTTTAACCACCTGGAGTTTTAGTTATGTCGACCGCAGGTATGATCAAGGTCTCAGCTGGGTGTCCTACCTTTGATGGGACGGACTACCCCTACTGGAAGAACAAGATGTGAATGCATCTTGAGGCAATTGACAACGATCTCTGGCATGTTGTGGAAAATGGTGTTCCCTCAGTCACACCTTCTCTGAATTTTGTTGATGTGAAGAGATTCAAACAACTCGATTCTCAAGCGAAGAATATCATATGTGGCCATCTGAGTAAAGGACAGTATGGAAGAGTGAGTGCTTTGGAAACTGCTAAGCTTATCCGGGATAGGCTGTCCAAAGTAAATGAAGGAGTCTCAACTCAGCGTGACTCCCGAGTTGATGTTCTTCGGAATCTCTTCAACTGCTTCAAAAGACTCGACAATGAAAATGTTCAACAAACCTTCGATCGCCTCACTGACATCTCAAATGAGCTTCAAGCGCTTGGTGCCATTGACATCACCGACCATGAGGTGGTGAAGAAATTGTTGAGATCGCTTGATTCCTCATTTGATACTCGCACTGATGATACAAGAGCGTCGACTACAAGTCACTTGATCCAAATTGATATCCTCGAGAGGCTAAATACTCATGAGTTCCAAATTTTGAAAGAGAGATCTCTATGGTTCTAGATATGGATAATCACGTGCCTCAAGGCCAAGGTCAGGTCTCGAATCTGATTGTGAAGACTCTGGTAGTAGCCTTGGAGATCCTGAAGAATTGAGCCAGGAGCTAGCACTGCTCGTGAAGAAATTCCAGAAGTTCTCAAGACGTGGTCGCTTTGGAAAATCCTCAAGGAGCAGTGATTCCTCATCCAGTGACTATAAGAGAAGACTTTGCCACAACTGCAAGAAACTTGGTCACTACATTCAAGATTGTCCTCAGTGGGAAAAGGAATTAAAGAAGAAGAAATACAAGGATTACAGTTCTGATGACGCTGAGAAGAATAAGAAATCATCGAAATCTTCATCATCAAAATCCTCAAAGCCTTCTTCTCACAAGAAGAGCAGCTCCAAGAAGGCTCGGGCATTCATTGGCAAGGAAATGGACTCTGAAGCTGAATCTGAGGAACATGAGGAAGAGGAGGCATCAGAAGAATCTGAGCCTGGTGTGGCTAGTCTGGCTCTTGCTACTGCTTTCGTCAACAAGTCCATCTTCAACTCTGAAGAAAATGAACTCACCAACAATGCTGATGAAGATAGTGATGACTATTCTCCCACCTATTGCTTCATGGCAAAGGGTGCCAAGGTACTCAAATATACCTCCTCTGAATCTAGTGAAAATGAATCTGATGAAGATCTCAAGCCCAGCTACTCTAAACTTGCTAAAATTGCTGTAAAACAACAAAGGGCTTTTGAAAAGGTTCAAAACATGCTAGATAAAAGTGATGATATGTTAGGTGAAGAAATGGATCGCACTAAAGCCCTCGATCGAAAATCTTCAGAGACTTCAGCCTAGGTTTGACAGTCTTCAAGGTCATCATAACACTCTCTTGTCTGATCATGAGAAACTTTCTTATGAATTTCTTCAAAGAAAGCAAGATCTTGAGAAGCTAAGAGTGAGTTATGAAGTTCTTCAGAAGGAGCGCGATTCATTACTTACTCAACAAATCAGCGCTTCTCAGGAAGAATTTGTTCCTCCATGCTTAAAGTGCATTGAACGTGAATCTGCTAATTCTTCACCTGAATGTTCATATGCTTCAACTGTTTCAAATTCTTCACCGCCTCTGCTATCACTAATTCCTCATCTGAGGACATTGCTAGTATCACTGACGATGTAGGGCTGAAGGAATTGTACATAACAGGCATGTACAAAAGCCTCAAAGGGCATTAGACTCTTTGTGATGTGCTTAAAAAGCAGATCCTCAACAGGAACCTAGGAAAGAGGGTATTGCCTTTGAGAGGAAACTCAATGCTGATGGAACATACTGGAAGCCTGAGCAGTACCCCAAAACCTCATGGGTTGCTGCAAACGGACCTCCAGTTGATCCATCTAACTTATCTAGCTTTACATGTGAATCTCCTCATTCTTCTGATGAGTCATTTGGCTCCAACTATAAACTGTTCAAAAATCAGAATGGTGAAGTATTTGCTAGATGTTGGCACTAACTGCAGGAACGGTTCCCCTATGAAGAAAATCTGGGTTCCCAAGAAGTGCCTTGAAAGTCTTCAGGTGAATGTCCTCATGACACCACCTGTGAAGAAAAGGAACCCCAGATCAAACTCTTCATATGGACCAAATTATTCATATGGATCCAAGTCCTCATACGGACCAAATTCCTCACGTGGATCAAATTCCTCAAAAGTATCAAAGTCCTCATATGATTATCATCGTGCTAACAACTCTGTTTCGCAGGGTAGAGCTAAGGCTATGAATATGTGCATTATTCTTCAAACCAATATGTTCATAAGTCCTCGAAGAATTTCTCTGCTTATTCATATGCTTACCCTAACCTCTCTTATGTGAAACGAAATGGTTTGGCCTCTATGCCACCATTCTCATATGGAGCTCGGAGAGTAATGAACTCTTTGCCACCCCTTCAAATGTGGGTGGTGAAGAAAAAGAACTAATCTCTTCTGCAGGGTCAGGTCTCCAGACGTGCTCTAACGTCTGAAGAATTTCTTTGGGGCTCGACAAAATTTGCTCGAAAGGATGCGGGCTAATCATGAAGAAATGAACTTTCATTTCACACGTCCTCATACCGCTTATCTGTTATACTTGCCTGATGAAATTCATCCGATGAAATTGATATTATATTCTTCAATCGATGAAGTATATGAGATCGTAAGTTGCACTAATTCATCTGCAGGATGATCAACCCAAAGCCACTGAGTGGGTTCTCGATAGTGGATGTACAAATCACATGACTGGTGACAAGAATCTATTGATGGATGCTCCCTTATCACCGTCACATCTCAAGCATATCATCTTTGGCCGACAAAGGCAAAAGTCGTATTGGGTCTTGGTAAGGTTGAGATCTCTAAGGACATACACATGGACAAAGTCATGCTTGTTGAGTCCTTAGGATACAACCTCATGTCGATCTCAATGCTTTGTGATCTTGATATGGTTGTTATCTTTGGCAAGTATCGCTATGCGTTGTGATCATGGAAGTCGACAATTCCAAAGTCTTTGAAGGCTTTAGGAGAGGATACTTGTATATTGTTGATTTCTCTACAGACCACAACCAGCCGTGTGTCTACTTGCAAAAGCCTCGTATAGGTCTGGCTATGGCATCGACGACTTGGTCACGCAGCATGAGGAATTTGCACACGCCATGAAGAAGAAGCATGTCATTGGCATTGAGAATGTCAAATTCCTCAAGGATCACTTGTGTGGAGCCCTGTGAAGCTGGAAAAATGACCAAGGCCAAGCATCCAAATAAGACTATCATGACCACTACTCGTCCATTCGAATTGCTTCACATGGACCTCTTTGGCCCTAATCATTACTCAGTCACTAATGATGCATCTCTATATGGCTTTGTTATTGTTGATGATTACTCTCGTTACACATGGGTACACATTGTTACTTACAAAAATGAAGTGCAGAAGTCTTCAAACGATTTTCCTCGAGGGCTTCAACCAACTTTGGTGTGAAGATCGTGCACATCAGAGTGACAATGGAACTGAGTTCAAAAATTCGGTCTTGATGCCTATCTTGATGAACTTGGTATTACTCATGAGATATCTGCTCCCTATACTCCTCAAAGAAATGGCGTCGTGGAGCGCAAGAACAGAACTCTTGTTGAGATGGCTCGCACTATGCTTGATGAATACAAAACGCCTCCTCGCTTTTTGGATTGATGCAATTGGTACCGCTGCGTGCCACATCATCAATGAGTATATCTTCACAAATTCTTCAAGAAGACTGCCTATGAACTCCTCAACGACAAGAAACCCAATGTGAGTTATTTCAAAGTCTTGATTGCTAAATGCTGGATTAGAGATCCTCATCACAATTCTAAATTTGCACCGAAAGCACATGAAGGCTTTATGCTTGGTTACGGAAAGGACTCGCACACCTACAGGGTCTTCAACATCGCTCTTCACAAGATTGTTGATATTGTAGATGTGTGGTTCGATGAAACTAATGGCTCGCAAAGAGAGCACCTACCTTCTGTGTTAGATGAACCAGTACCTGAGGAATCTATCAAGTTCAAGGCAACTGAGGATGTCATTCCCTCAAGAATCTGCTGAAGAATTCATTCCTCAGACGCCAAGAACGTCGACCGATGCACCGAGGATAATGCTTTGAAGAAAATGGTATCAAGAAAATGCTGATCAAATTCCTCGACGACAACCAGCTCATCCTCGCGTTGCAAAAGAAGTGCAAGTTGACAAGATCATCGATGTCATTGAAGCGCCAGTCCTCTCACACGCTCAAAAGCTTCACATTTATCTAACTTTTGTGGGCACTATGCTTTTGTCTCTATCACAGAGCCCACTAAGGTAGATGAAGCATTTCGAGCCTGAGTGGATTCAGGCAATGCAAGAAGAATTACATCAGTTCGAGCTCAACAATGTCTGGGAACTGGTCAAACGTCCAGATCCTCGCAAGCATAATATCATTGGCACAAAGTGGATCTACCGCAACAAGCAAGATGAAAATGGCCTTGTGGTGAGGAATAAGGCACGACTTGTAGCTCAAGGCTACACACAGGTTGAAGGAATTGATTTCGATGAAACTTTTGCACCTGTTGCTAGACTTGAGGCTATACGATATTGCTTGCTTATGCTAACCATCATAATATCACTTTATATCAAATGGATGTGAAAAGTGCATTCCTCAATGGTAAGCTTGAGGAAGAAGTATATGTTGCTCAACCCCCAGGTTTTGAAGATCCAAAAAATCCCGACAAAGTCTTCAGACTCAACAAGGCCCTCTATGGTCTCAAACAGGCCCCACGGGCGTGGTATTATACATTGAAGGAATTCTTCGTGAAGAATGGCTTCACACCCGGTTCACTCGACCCTACTCTATTTACTAAATCATATGATGGTGAACTGTTAGTGTGCCAAATATATGTTGATGATATTATCTTTGGCTATACTGACCAACGTTATAGTGATGAATTTTCTTATATGATGAGTGAAGAATATCAAATGTCTATGATGGGAGAATTGAAATTCTTCTTAGGTCTTCAAATTCGTCAACAACACAATGGCATATTCATATCTCAGAGAAATACCTCAAAGATGTCCTGAAGAAATTCGGCATGCAAGATTGCAAAGGCGTCAAAATTCCTATGCCCACAAATGGCCATCTATGCACCGATGAAAATGGTATTGACTTGATCACAAGGTATACCGCTCCATGATTGGTTCTCTATTGTACTTATGTGCATCTAGGCCAGATATAATGCTTAGTGTTTGCATGTGTGCCCGATTTCAAGCTACAGAAGGAATCACACCAAAAGGTCTGTGAAGCATATTCTTCGATATCTAGCTCACACACCAACACTAGGATTATGGTACCCCAAGGGCTCTACTTTTGATCTCATTGGATATTACGACTCGACTATGCCGGGTGATCGTGTGGATCGCAAGTCAACATCTGGTACTTGTCATTTCCTCGGACGATCTTTTGGTCTGTTGGTCCTCGAAGAAACAGAATCACAGATCACCGCTTCATCATGGAAGCTGAATACATTGTCAGCCTGGCTCTTGTTGTGCTCAATTGCTGTGGATGAAGCAAACTCTCAAGGACTACGGCATCAACGTGAAGAATGTGCCTCTCATCGCGGACAATGAGAGTGCCATCAAGATTGCTCACAACCCAGTTCAAGACTCAAGACAAAGCACATTCAAATTCGTCATCATTTTCTTCGTGATCATGTGTTGATGGGCGACATCTCCATCGAGCACGTGAAGACTTAAGAACATCTAGCTGATATCTTCACTAAGCCCTTGGATGAGAAGAGATTTAGCAAGTTGCGGTTTGAGCTAAATATCTTAGAATCTTGAATGTTCTTTGAAAAGGACACACATCCCGACACTTATGCAAAATTGATGACTTAGATGTGCAACACATGAAGAAATGTTTTTCTTCACCAATGAAGAATAACACTCTAAGTGTGAAGAAATTAATGAAGAATTTGATTCTCAGAACCCTACGACAATTGTACGCGGTGTCTGAAATCATCATTCTTATACGGTGGGTCACGCCATCACCAAAATTGAAAATCTTCAATTTGAGTTTTTCCTCAGTTTTGAAATTCTTCAATATTTTCAAATTCTTCAACTTTGCAAAATCTTCACTGTTTCCGTCGTTTTTCTTCATTGACTATATATATATGGGTTTATGTCCTCTACAGCATTCACTTATGGCTATTTCTTCAAGTTGCTTTTTCTGCTAAATGAATGTGATCGGACCCTTCCCCCTCTATGCTACACTCAACCCAATCTATTCACAAATTCTTCATGTGCGTTCTATTTGAAGCTCGTTCAAAATCTTCACTGTGTCCTTGTCAGCTGAAGAAATTGCGAACGGAACTTTTAACTTATCTTATCCATATTTTCGGCTTTGCCGCTCAAACCGTTCCGCATCCCATGATAGACTTATCTATTCACCCACGATCTAACACGATCTCCACTTTTCAGTACGTGGGTGACACATGTCAAGCGAATGAGAAGGGTCAGGGGCACATTCGTCCAAAATCTTCGGGCGAATAGTTTTTCACCGTGGCTATATATATATACCCCCTCTCCCCTTCCTCACTTCCTTTACTCCGCTCGACCGCTCTCTCTCTCGCTCGAGCTTCTCAAACCCTAGCGCCACCGCTACTCCATCATCGCCGGTGAGGAAGAGCTTCACTGCCTCGACCTCGTCGCCGTCAGATTGCGTCGACCGCGGAAATCTTCACTCCGCGCCGCCTTAGCTGTCTTCCTCCGCCAAGTTAGGGCGTGGAAGATATAACTGATTTAACTTCCCATCTGTTCTTCTCGGTTCGTCGTGTTCTTCGATTCGGAGTAATTAAAAGTTACTTTTATTACTCGCTTTGATTCTCAAACCTTCCTGAAAATCTTCAAAGGTGTTTACTCTTCAAATCTTCACACATATGAACACCTCAAACGAAATATGCTCTTGACTCGTTTCTCTAAGCAATGATTTTTCTTCAAGATTCCTCAATTGTGTGGATCCTCGATCTATACAACTCTGGAACCTAAGACAAAGATCGCTTAGTGAAATTCTTCAAGGCTCATCTGGTCAAATTCCTCAAACTAGTTCTTTTTGAAAAACCTTCTGAGAACGCATATGACCTCTCCAAATTCCTTGCAACTATACTCTGTCACAGGTACTCATGTCCGCTGCTGAATCACTAGGTTCTCATCAACTTAACTCATTTGCAGCGTTCCTCGAAGAAAAGTTGCATACTTCTTCAGAGAATTCGATTGTTCAAATTCCTCAGCTGAAGAATATGGCAGAAGGAAAGAAGCCACAGAAAGGAGGAAAGAGGCCTAAGGTCATGACTGCATTTGAGATCCATGAGGACATCTATGCTGATTATTGCACACCTGATGAGGCTGAGTTCGGAAAGGAAAACAAAAATCAGCACAAGGTGCGCATTCAAAGGATTGAAAGGAGATGGGCAAGGGAATGGAGGGAGTACAGATATGTGACTCCAAAGTACATGAAGAAATTCAGACCGAATCCTCCATGCCCAAGAGCTCCATTGGCACTGCCAAGAAGTCGACCCCACCAAAGATCAAGCGTGGTGAGGACTTTCCAAGAATGGGGCAAGCGCCAAGCCAAATTGGCAAGACAAGCCAACGAGGCGTGAGGAAATTTAATGAGGACTCTGCTATCACTGCTGCCATCGAGGCCTCTATCAAGCCAAGAAAATCTATGGCAAAGAAGCCCGCACACAAGCCAAGTGCTTCACCAACAGTGCCCTCACGGCCAAGTTCCTCAGCTGTGCCCTCACGGCCAATTCCTCATGCTGCTCCTGCTCCTCCCAAATCCTCAGCTCCTCCCAAGTCCTCGGCAGCTCCTCCAAAGTCCTCAGCAGTTCCGACAAAGTCCTCAAGACTGTGCATCGGCCACGTGCCAAAGGACTGCAGGCATCTCAATTGCCTCTGGTGTTTCAAAGAAGTTCCTCACCGCACCAAATTCTTCATCTGGGCTAACTCTGCTGAAGACTAAGGCCACACCGGGCGAGGTCCTTGGCCAAGTCCCAAGAAGAAACAGGTCGCCTTCCAAGAGCCACCTGAAGATGATGAGGCTGATGATGATGAACTTGTGGAAATCATCAGAGACCGTCAAGAAAGGGCCGCTAGAGCTAAAGGCACACCTGTGCCACTGTTGTTGGATCCAAGAGCGATCCTAGACTACATTTATATCTGGCACAAGGACCCAAACACTCCTATCCCTGACTTCAATCTGACACCTGGCCAAAGTCACATGCTGACTCATTTCATCCAAGAGGAGAAATGGAAATTTGATACGGCCAGAGAGATCAAGAAATCGCAGATGAAAAGAGAAACTGCTGAAGAAAAATGTTGTCAAGATCACAACTGAAGAACTTATCAAGATGCAAGTCGACATCAAAGCCCTCAGCGACAAATTTGACTCATACTATGCTGATTGGCAAGGAGCCAAAGTCAGATTTGTCAATCTGACGAAGAAATTCTCAAATGTTGCAGCCCCAACGCAACGAGAAATTCCTCAGGCTGGAGCCTCTACTCAGCCGACTGAAGAACATGCCAAGATCACTGATGAAGTTCAGCTCAAGACAATGCCGCCTGTGGCTGATGACTCCATTCCAGCCACAAGAAATTGCCAGGGCATCCACTAGTGGTGCGCCTGAAGAAACTGAACCAGTCAGGGCAACTGCATCAGTTGCGCCTGAGGAAAATCAACCAGATTCCTCAGCTCCTCCTGCGCCTACACCAACTCCAATTCTTCCATCTGCATCTGATGTGAAGAAGACCAAGGCTGCAGAACGAGCTGCAGTGAAGAAACGTAAAGCATCAGCTGCGTCAAATTCTTCGGCTGCGAAGAAAATGAAGCCAATGACCAGTTCTTTTGAAAATCCTATTGATGCTGTTCCAATTTCCTCAATTCCATCAAAGGACCTTGTTCCTTTTGGTGAAGATTATGAGATCCCAAGCGGATCTGATGAAGAAAATCAGTTGCTGCTTCGTCAGAGCAGATTGATGAAGAAATTGAAGTGGAAGCAATCCCTTCAACCCCAATCATTTCCTCACCTATGCCTCAGTTCACAGCTGAAGAGGCTGGTGTTGAGGAAATTGAAGAAGATGTGGATATAGGAAGCACAACGCCGGTGATGAACGATGACTTTTGGGAAAGTCAGCATCCAGATTCTCCACTCTTCACCCCCAATCCAACAGATTCCTCAGTCCCCTGCTCCAACAGTTCAAATGGGCTCTGAAGAAACTCATCCCACTTCATCTGTACATGAAGAAATTCCACCCACTAGCGCTGGTGAATCTGCTGCTGCTGATCCTCAGACTGCACATGTAGAGGAACCAGAAATTCCTTAGCCTGAAGAACCTGAGATTGCAATTCCAGAGGTCGTGATGCAACTCACTGACACTCCTTTGCCAAAGCCAAAGAATCCATTCTCAACGAAGCAAAAGTTCAAGGCTGAAGACTTCTTTGGCGAGCACGTGTTCTTCACAGATTACAACCCATACGACTCTGCTCGCATAAGGAAGAGGCGTTTCTGGACTGCTAGTCAAGCCAACTTCTATTCCTCAGTGCTCTTCAACAAAGACAAAGTCTTCGATCATGCACATATTCCTCATGTGGACATGGAATCTCTGCCCGCTTGAACCAGTCCTCGGTGTTCTTCATGATGCAGGACTTCAATTTCTGACCGACATCTGTGATTGGAATGAAGAACTCATTCTTCAATTCTATGCAACGCTGCACATCACCGTGACGCCAAGATGTGAACTCATGGGTGTTGGACTGGATGTCCGAAAACACTCACTACAAGGCACCAAAGAATCGAATTGCTTCATGCCCTACCACTCAGTCCTCCCCTTGATGGCGCTCGCTGTATCTACAATGAACCTGAGCTTTCAAATCACTACATGCAAGTACTGATGAAGCCCTTGAAGCCAGGACAGGCACCTCGAACCAAATTCCTCGTCAAGGAATTACTATATGTGCCTCGGACTGTCTATCGGATTCTAACGAAGACGATGAGTCCTATCAAAGGCCACGACTCAAATGATGAAGAAGTCGTTGGCATCATGAAGAATATGCTTTTCAATATCATTCATGGCGTTCCCGTCAACTTCCATGATTTCTTCATGAGGACTCGCAAACATTGCTATGTCACCTTTTGAGCTGAAGCCTTATGCACCATGGATTATGAGGTTCATCAGACAAGGTCTTCACTCAATTACAAGGTCGATACTCGAATCACCTGTAGCTACTTGCCTCCAATTGAAGTCCTCAAACGGACATTTTCCTCACCGATGACAAGGGCAAGGCTATCACTGTGATAGATGAGGGCATTCGTCCATTGGATGGTCAGTTTCGCAAAGCTGCATCCTACTCCACCAATGACGACTCTGCCACACATGACTCTGCCGCCAATACCTCAGCCAAGCAAAATCCTCAAGCCACAGCACCCAGGGTGATGACTGATCATGAGTTACTCCTCAGTCTTCACAACATGACCTCTACACACAATGCAGTGAAGAAAAACCACTACTACCTCCATGAAACCTTCAAACGCACCTGGGCTGTTCTATCTAATGTCTACAGCCCAGAAGAACTGAAGATAATGGGTCTCAAGGAAGACTTTGACTGGTCTGCACCTCCACCGAAAAAATACAAGAAGGTCAAAGTTCCTTCCTTGGTGGCCAGCTCCTATTCTTCATCGTGAGACACTGATGAAAATGAAGACTTGGACGACACTGCGGCAGGCCCTACTACGACAACCGACCCCAACAACGCTGGCGCTCCTTCATCAACTTGAAATTCTTCAGGGGCGTTAGTCCTCAGTTTCGATCCTTTTGGTCATTCGATGACAAAGGGGGAGAAATGTGAGTTAGTCTTCAAGCGGGTCTATTATATGAGCAAATTTTTTGATAAGTTACAACTCTCGTTCTTCTGAAACTTTTATTGGATCGAGTTGTAATCTTAAACCCGATGCTGCTCTGATACTTTTGATGCACTGTGCTCTGATACTCTTGATGCGTTATTTTGCATGCTTGTTCCTCATTAATGTAATTGCACGCATGCTGAATTTCATCAAGCACCATATTTCATCATGCATTTCAAATTCTTCATATTATATGTCAAATGCGTGTATGAATTACAAGATATATGGGGAGATCTCCATGATTCAACTCTTCAAATGTGCAATGCCTCTAAAGCAAATTCCTCACTATGCACATCTTCAGGGGGAGTTCTTCTATATCTTGCAATCAAATTCCTCAATATCAGTATTTACACTTCATATGTTTATCCCCGTTGAAAACTTAACCTATATTGTCATCAATCACCAAAAAGGGGGAGATTGTAAGTGCATATAGTGCCCCTTAGCGATTTTGGTGTATTGAAGACTTATAGGTTAAGGGACTAATGTGTTTATGAGTGTACACAGGTCTATAAGTCTATGAGGAGTTCGATATTAACAGTGAAAGTCGACCTCTAAAAATGAAGTTCTTCGACTGAAGACTTTGATATTCTGAAGACTTTCTGAAGACTTTGAAAGTGAAGAAATTGGTGTGACCTTGAAGACTTGGTATTCATTTGAGGAACATGAAGCATGAAGACTTTTGTTTTGTAGTTTCATTTTATCTTTCTTGAGTCATAGGAAACACCGCATCGTTAAAGGGGGTCGAGGAAATACTAAGGAAAAATTTCCATGTGATGCTCAACTCAAAATCCTACATCTACCAATCCTTCGAGTGAAGCCTTTGGAAATCTCATATAGCTCACCAATTTCTTTAGTGATGTAGACGAAGTTCTTCCGTCATGAGGAATTTGTTTGACCGAGGAGTTAGGAATTCGCCATGGATTGCCTACACAAAGGAGGAACATGATAGCCCCGAGGAATTTGAGAGTCAAAATTCGACCCGTTCTTTGTGTTCTTGCCGCCACTGTCCCAAAATATCTTATCCACCTAACGGTCATATCATTGAGGGGCATTTATGTCTTATCATGTCGGGCTGATCCTTAGGCTATAAATAGCCACCCCCTACAACCACTAGCTGGTTGGCTGCTCCGAGAGAACCTGACACTTGTCATTTGAGAGCATCCCATCCTCCGAGGACTTTGAGCGAAAATCATCGAGTGAGGAAAAACCCAAACACCAAACCCCTACAAACCCAAAGTGATTGAGCATCATCAAGAGATTGATCCTGCGTGGATCTCGACGCTTGTTACCTTTGAAGAATGTGCTTCTTCCAGACGGTTAGGCGTCATGGTCTAGAGCATCCAAGAGGAATTGTGGATCGCCGAGTGACCAAGTCTGTGAAGGTTTGGAAGTCGCTCAAGACTTACCACGAATGATTGGACGAGGTCTGTGTGACCTTAGTTCAAGGAGAATACGGTGAGGACTTGGTGTCCTGAGCTGCGTGCTTTCGATCGGGTGTCCGGATCGTGTGTCCTCGAGTTTAAATACTCAGCCGCTCCAACCAGACGTACAACTGAGACAACAGTTGGAACTGGTCTACCAAATCATTGTCTTCACCAACCTAACTGGTTTTATTTCCTCAACCCTTTCATTTCCTCATTTCTGTGTTGAGTTTTCGTTCATATCTGTGTTTGAAGACTTCAACTGAAGACTTTCTCAATTTCCTCAGTTCAATTTCTTCAGTCTGTTTGTCTTCATCTTGTGCTATCCTGTGTTTACGCTTTCTGTACTCTTTGATTGTCTTCATTTCATCATGATGACCATGCCCACATTCTGTTATGCATATTTCTGAGTACTTATTCCGCTGCAAGTAGTTCTTCACTTAGGAATTTCCTCACCGGCAAATTCCTCATTGAAGAATTCATAAAAATCTCCTATTCACCCCCCCCCCCTCTAGTCGATATAACGCACTTTCACAGCTCCGCTCATTGGTCTTATGTTGAACCAAGTGAAAGTTCCATACGAGATGCCACCACCAAAACATGCTTATGGCCATGCGGCGATTAAATGGTGAGTGTGGGCATTAAGGAGGAATTTGAGCAATATGTTCACAATGTCGATCTCGGTCCCTACATTTCAGATAAGTGCAACCAACACCACACTCTCACTGAATCATTTGTCAAAGGATTTAAATTCCATCCCCGTGAGTCTAGGGTGTCATTTAAACTGTATGAAAATCCATTTACCATATCTTTAGAGAGATTTTCTCACCACTGCAAAATCCCATTCTCGGGTTCGCTTGACAAACCACAAAGATCTGAGTTCCAACATTTTTTACTAGTCTTTGCTATGGTGAGACTAGGGGAGTGGCACAAGGTAGAATAAAGAGCATTCATTTTCCCACAATTCAGTACTTTGCATTATTTAATGGAAAATGTATTGTAGGCAAACAAGATTGTAGTACACTTTGTGCTCCATACATGAGCCTCATAAACAACGCTCTCACCGGTGATAGAAGTTACAATCTTGGAGCGATTGTTGCACGCAGGTTGCAACACAATGCTAATAGTGGCTATTTCTATGGTGGAATTTATGCCACACGCTTAGCAAGAGAGCTGGATGTTTAACGTTTGCCCTGTGACCCTATTTTACCCACACAGTATTTAGACTTTGATATTATGAAACGCCATAAGATCCTTAGAGGTGATCCCCATAATTTCACCTACATATTGTTGTTTAATCAAGATTCCGTGGTGTACACATATTTGCCTACGCCTGCTTTCTTTGATTTTCATAGTAGGGGAAGACATTTTGTTCTTGAGAGCGAGGCCTGAGCTCATAACGCGGTGGTTGTGGCTGCACGGTAGGCTGAGGCATCCGCACCGAGAGCCTCCGTGAGCTATCACCCCGACCACTATGCAAGCTACTGACTGATTACCAAGTTAGGCCAAAATCCTAAGCTTGGGGGAGTACGTATTTCCACCGACATTACATTCATGTTCACACATTTCATTCCAGTTGTCGGTGTCCATACTTTTTCATTGTATTATCCATGCTTAATTTATTTTCTCGCTTTCTTCTCGTGTGTTTGAAAAACTTTGAGAAAATACAAAAATATTTCTTGCTTCTTTTTTATTTTTCGTTCTAAGAGTAGTTAGTTGTAGCATTAAAAATAAAATCCAAAAAGATTTCCTTGTTCTTCTTTTGCTTGTTGGGAGCTTTCCCGTGTAAATAGTTTTTCTAGTTTTTGCTTTTCCCTTTTATTTGCTTGTTCAAGAAAACCAAAAACTCCAAAAATATTTTAATGTGTTTCTCTGAATTTCTTTTCTTTTTATTTGAGTCATACTGAGGAGAAGACCGCGATGAAAATGTTGAGTGGCTCTCATATGCATTATTGTTAATCTAACAAAGAGCCCATTTTACCTTGTCTTCTCCTGTTGAATAAAATGTTTGCAGATTCCAGCTTAGTCCATGTCACTCTTGCACTATAATTATTGTCTTATCGTTCGATCGTGCAAGTGAAAGGCAATAAGGACGATATTTGATGAACTGGCCGTGGCAGAGAGAAACAGGTATGAACTTGACTTGTTCTGTTTCTGTAAATATGTTTAATCTAGTATCCATGATTCAGCTCATTATGATTAAACATGTTTGCAATGAAAATTAGAGATTATAGTTTCTCATGCCATGCATAAGTAGCTAGGAGTGGATAATGATTTATCTTGGATGTCAACATTGCAATAAAATGATTGTGATGTAGTATGATGATATGATATCCTCCTCTGAATGTTCGAGTGACTTGACTTGGCACATGTTCATGCATGTAGTTGAATGAAATCCAACATAGCATCTATGATATTTATGTTCATGTTGTTCATATTCTACTCATGCTAGTGTCCAATGTTACTTATGCATAATGCATGTTCATGACCGTTGTTGCTCTCTAGCTGGCCGGTTGTCAACCTATTTGCTAGCCTTCGCCTATACTAAGTGGGAATTCCGCGTGTACATCAAAAACCTTGAACCCAAGTTATTTCAGATGAGTCCACCATACCTACCTATATGCAGTATTACCCTACCGTCCTAAGTAAATTTGCATGTGCCATCTCTAAAAACTTCAAATAAATATCCATTTTGTGTGTCTGGATCGTTGGAACGACATGAGGTAGTCGGTATCTTCCATGCTATGCGGATTATTCTCTGGACGAGTGTTTATTCACTCGCCATTGCACGAGAAAAGGGGCAGTAATAGGGACTCCCAGTCCCAAACTGCAAACAGAAAAGATCTTACAAATAATCAAACAAAAACTCCTACGGAGTCATAACCTTTACTTTATTGCTTGGGAACCGCTACTAATGTGTTTAGCATGGAAGATATTGATAACTGATGATCGCGAAGTAAACAAGAAGGGTGCATTTCTCAAAATATCATTTACCTCTGTTTTAAAAACTTGAGCTCTCGCACCGCTGCAAATCACTGCTTCCCTCTGCGAAGGGACTTTCTATTTACTTCTTTTGTTGTGTCATCACCTTCTAAGATAAGCGCCAGAACCTGAGAGCACTGCTGTCATGCTTATGCATTGTGTGTAGCTAATGTTGGGTGCATCATGACTGGATCTTTTCTACCATGAATTACAATATTTAGTCGTTGCTTGAACTTTGGAGGTGCTCTGCACTTATGTTTTCCAGTCTCAGAAAGGGCTAGCGAGATACCACTATTGTCATATTATATCATGGTTGCTTTGATAACGTGTTGTTGTTGGAGATGTCTTATTATTGCTCGCTAGCTGATTATGTCATTGATATGAGTTAATATAATTTTTAAGACTTATTGCCGGCATGGTTAGTTATAATATTGGCTGAAAACCTGGGTGATGTTTAAGATTATTTATGCAAACAAGAGCAAAAGAGTTCGTAAAAGTTTTTCTTTTTTCACTTTCAGTTTATCAACTGAATTGCTTGAGGACAAGCAAAGGTTTAAGCTTGGGGGAGTTGATATGTCTTCAACGTATCTATGTTTCCTAACGCTTTTCCTCTTGTTTTGGACTCTAATTTGCATGCTTTAAATGAAACTAACCCGTACTGACGCTGTTTTCAGCAGAACTACCATGGTGTTAATTTTTTGTGCAGAAATAAAAGTTCTCGGAACAGAACGAAACTTTGCGAGGATTTTTATATAATAAAAGATAATTTCTGGAGCCAAGAACCACCGAAGGGGGGCACCTATGTGGGAATAACCCACCAGGGCACACCCCTTCTCCAGGCGCACCCAGGTGGGTTGTCCCCACCTGGTGGCCCCGCAGACGCTGAAACCGATGCAATAAATCCTATTTTTCCAGAAAAAATCAGGGAGAAAGAATTATTGCGTTCAACAAGACGGAGCCGCCGCCATCTCCTGTTCTTCATTGGGAGGCCAGATCTGGAGTCCGTTTGGGGCTCCGAAGTGGGGGATCTTTGATCTTTGCCATCACGAACCCTTCTCCATCGCCAATTCCATGATCCTCTCCACCCGGAGTGAGTAATTCCTTCGTAGGCTCGCTGGTCGGTGAGGAGTTGGATGATATTCATCATGTAATCTAGTTAGTTTTGTTAGGGCTTGATTCCTAGTATCCACTATGTTCCGAGATTGATGTTGCTATGACTTTGTCATGCTTAATGCTTGTCACTTTGAGCTCGGGTGCCATGATTTCAGATCTGAACCGTTTATGTTATCACCATTATATCTATGTTCTAGACCCGATGTTGCATGTTATAGTCACCTACTACGTGTTATGATCCGGCAACCCCGGAGGGACAATAGTCGGGACCACTCCCGGTGATGACCGTAGTTTGAGGAGTTCATGTATTCACCGTGTGTTAATGCTTTGTTCCAGTTCTCTATTAAAAGGAGGCCTTAATATCCATTAGGTTCCAATAGGACCCCGATGCCACGGGAGGGTAGGACAAAAGATGTCATGCTGTAACATCCCAAATTTCCAATTTGGAATGTTTTATAATTTTAGCTAAGCATCTATGCATATTGTTTGAAATTGAGTGGCTTTTGTAATTTCAGAGGCATTTGAGCTTTATTTGAATTTGGATTCAACTTGGCATTTGAAATTTATTTCAAATATCCGTGGGAAATACTTGTTTAAAAGTATGAGAGGAGAAAACATGACACTCCAAAAAAATGTCAGAAGAAAATATTGCCAAAAGGTTTGAATTCAAATTTGAATTTTATTTGGAATTTGCACAAAATGTTTTTTTAAGTTTCTGTTTTGCCCGTGGAAAAATGTCCACGTTGTAGGATTAATTCTTATGAGTTATTAGTATATATATGTCCTATATAAAAATATTATAGTTTTCTCTTATTTTAGTTTTTTTCTCTCTGCCTTAATTCAACCCCCAAGATGTTGTGCCGACGGCCCAGCCAATGAGGTCAGAGTAGCCCAAATACCGAGCCGCCAACCCAGCGTAGCGCCCGTATCGAATCCTCTCCCGAGCGGTCGCCCAATCCCTCTTCCCTCTCTCCCTCTCACTGACCATGGGACCCGCCCTCATCCCCAACCCCTCGCTCACGAAACCGAACCAGAGCACGTCCAAAGCGCGCCGCGGTTCCGATCTTCCTGGGATCGTGATCCCGAGCCGCCCCCTTCTCCACGAAGGTGTCCTATAAATACCCTAACCCCTCCTCTCTCGATCCCCCTAAAACCCTAAGCTCAAATACACCCGTAGCTCGCTCCCTCGCCGTTCCGATCTCGTTGCTGCCGCTGCAGTTCGCCGCCCGTTCCGACTCCGGTGAGCACTCCCTCGACCCTAATTTCCACCCACGTACTTCCGTCGCCGTTTCCCACCTTTTTATATGGTCTGCCGCCCTCTGACCCACAGCAGCGACGACCCCGAGCTCGTCCGCTACCCGCCGGAGCTGCAGAGCACCGGGCTCTGCTTCGCTTCGACCTCGACGTCACCGCCGTCCCCGAGCTCCAAAAACTCCACCACCACCTCCGCCTCACTCCGCCGCATCTCTCCGATGTCACCGCCATCGCCCCGGACCACCGGAGCCCCTCCGCCACCGACGCCCGAGTCGCCGCTGTCGTCTTCGTCCGTCGCCGCCGTCCACTGTAAGCCCGAGCTCCCCTCCACCGTTAGATCTCGCATGTACGGCCTAGATTAGATCCGCGAAGGGTTAGGTTATTTTCAATATACCGGTTTAGTTTACGGTTTTTTTCGCCGGCTTAGATCTAGTCAGTTTTACAGATTGGTTTTCTTTATTTTAGCTCGTATATGTTTAAGTTAAATTTTGCTCGCGCGTTAGATAGTTTTAGACCGCCCAACTTTTGGCCCAGTAGTGCCTGTTAGTTTTTTTAGTTTTATTTTCGTTTCTGTTTTAAAACAGAATAGTTCCAATCTTGAAAAATCTATAGGTTATTTGATATTTTTAGTTGATTCTTTTTGATCTAGTTTGAAAATTTCCTATAGTTTCTGTAGAAAATAGTTTCGGCCATGTTTTAGTTTTTTTAATTGTTTTATATTAGTTTTAGTCAGATTAGTATTTCTGCTATAAATTGAGCTAGGATTATTCCTTTTTAGTGATTCTTTCTGTCACTGCTTTGTTTTGACCCTGCCTAGTAGTAGGAATTTATTTGGGTATTTCTAGTCTTTATTAAAAATGGTTTTACTCGAAAACAAGCCTTTTGTAGTTTTTTAGCTTGCTGTTGTTTTTTGTTGTTCTAGTTATTTTAAAATTTTATTTTACCTCTGTTATAATTTATTTTAGACTAGTTTCTGTAGTTACAGAAGATGAACTTATATTTACAGAAAAAATAAAATGTTTTTTTCTCTTGCTAGATGTTGGCTTGTAGTTCAATTGGTTTTCTTTGGTTTTGGTTTGATTGCTTATGTGTGATTTATGTTAGCATGATGTTATGTTAATGTGATTGCATGTTTGTATGCTTATATGATTGTTGTTTTCTTCGATAGAATTTCCGGAGTGCGAAGCCTGCTATTATGAGTCACTAGCTTTCGAAGACCGTCAGCCAGGCAAGTCATTTGATCATGTTTTACAATACCCATGATTTTGTTGCATTAGAATTATTCCTCCCAACCATGCATGCAGTAGGAGAATTTTAAGTTATGTTCTTGAGTAGTATCATGAGGTAGGATGAACCCAATTCCCCTTGTTACCATTGCCCGGGACGATGTAGTTTATTTTGCTACGCTCGTAGACGGGGTTGGTTGAGAGATTCATAAGGGAGATGTGAGAGTCAAGCTGATGACAACCCCATGACTTCAAGCTCAAGATGGACTTCAAATTCACTACTGGGCGGAGGACGGTTGACGAGCACGCTGGAGAAACCAACGGATGGTCGGGATGCATGGAGAAGCGCCATGACATCTTGCGGAAAGCTTCACCCAGCCACGAAGAGACGGATGGATACACTTTGACCGGAAGCTTACCTGTGCAGCCGCAAGCCATTATGGGCTCTGGCTGGGTTGACCTTAGGCGTGACTCTGGACGGACGGTGCCAGCAGATGTAGAAGAATGGTAGGACATGGATGGGCACCGGCAGTGCCCAGGGAAACTCTATGGAAGACCTTGTTTCGTTCGTACCGTCTTCAAACACCAGGAAGTGCGAGGACATAAAGGAGGGAATGAATCTTGCGGGTAAAGTGCACAAGACTCTGCAGAGTAACAACCTAATCGATTAGCCGTGTCCCCAGTTAAGGACATTTGAGCCTCTGGAATTGGAGTATTTCGGAGATCTCAACACCGAACATAATTAATTAATTGATGGGTTATTAATAATTTCGAGTATGAGACATTGGTTGGCAGAACCATCTCAATAACTACCAACATTTTGTAGAAATTGCAAACAAGTTCTTTTGTTGTAGGGAAAAACTGGATTTTTCGCAAAAACGGAAACTTAGAGCCCCACAGCCAAATTGCATATAGTGTTAGTAATTTTATTGTTGTTCTCTCTTCATGACTTGCCGGCATATTCAAAATGCTGACCTAAATGGCTGCAACGTCTTATGTTGCAGAGGAGTTTTCTGACCAGGAGTGAGGCTACGATCCACGCTTGGCAATTGCCCTATCGATTAGGATGGACTCGCTATTCGTCTACGCTTCCACGGCTTTATTTAGTTTATTTCTCATGAGTTGGCCTTCGGCCAAATTTATTATGATGTAATAAAGACTCGATATGAGAATCGTGTAATAAATTCAGGTGTGATTGAACTTTGAATCTTTGCATCAATGTACTATGTGTGCCAGCATGATCTTGGGATGGTACGGCTACACAGAGACTTGACTGATTTCGGGTCGGGTCGTTACAGAGATGGTATCAGAGCACACGCTGACCGTAGGACGTAACCTCTAGCATCGGAAAGCCATATGAAGAGACTATTTTATTTTATGTCCTTATGATTCTATAATTCTCCACTGTTCATTTCTGACTTCTCATCCAATTTTCAACATTCTAGATGGCTGCCGAGTTGACCCCAGTTCTGCTACGGGAGTTTTTCCAGCCAGATGAGACGATGCTTCTCAGCAAGAAGCTGGTTCAAATCATGAAGAAGTTGAAGATTGCTCTGCCCTCAATCACCTGGAAGCCTACCAATGCACTTTCGACGGATACCCGCTACAGGATTAAGGTGCACATTCCAGGGAGGACCTTCGAAGGTCATTCAGAGCCCGTTGACTTTGAGTTTACCGATTTCAGTTGGATCCTCGGAAGAGACATGGCGTTTATCGTGCACTTGGACATCTCCGAGAAGAGTACAGGGCCGAGCTCGACCCATCAGACCTCGCCATGATTTCTCGCAGAGCTAGGAATGGAGATATCATCCGTACCGTAGAGGACGACTCCATTCTTTCATATGTCCAAGACTTGGAGAGTCTCATCAGGAACCGGGAAATCCAGACGCGCCGAAACTCAAAGGTACACAGGAGGCTGTTGTTCCGTGAACTGGAACTGGAGGAGAAGGCACGCACGGTCTTCCTTGAACATGAAAAAGAAGTCAAGGATTTTATGGATAGAATCGAGGACCGGGATAAATATATTGCCACACTGGAGGAGAAGATGGACCTGGGAGAAGACCTTTTTCCGAGTGGAGATGATGGACCCCTCGTGAGCAATGACCAGGATTATGAAGAGAGCTCCACCGAAGGAAGCCGCAAGAGGAGGCGCCTCACCAGAGGACGACACACCAGAGGACGCCGCACCGGAGGACGCAAGGATAATTGATGAAGACATTTAGGCGACCGCCATGTTATTTTATTTTATTTTTCGTCGATCAGTTAGGCCATTATTTTCGATTAGTCGTGAGATTTTTGTAATCCGAGATTGAACCTTGTTTGAGATGAATGAATAAATGATTGGTGTGATTATGATTGTGCATTCATATGGGTAGTGCTATTTTATCATTAGACCCTTGTTCTATTCTAATTTCTCAACCCCACAACACCAGATGCCTCCGAGACGTGATCCCGGTTTCAACTTTCCGCCGGACCTCACCCAGCCGATCTAGCAGTAGAATGCCCTGATGCAGATGCTCATCCAGAATCAGAACAACAACAACAACAACAACAACAACAACAACAACAACAACAACAGCAACAACAACAAAGAACAACAACAACAACAACAACAACAAGAACAACAACAACAAGAACAACAACAAAGAACAACAACAACAACAACAACAACAACAACAACAACAACAACAACAACAACAACAACAACAACAACAACAACAACAACAACAACAACAACAACAACAACAACAACAACAACAACAACAACAACAACAACAACAACAACAACAACAACAACAACAACAACAACAACAACAACAACAACAACAACAACAACAACAACAACAACAACAACAACAACAACAACAACAACAACAACAACAACAACAACAACAACAACAACAACAACAACAACAACAACAACAACAACAACAACAACAACAACAACAACAACAACAACAACAACAACAACAACAACAACAACAACAACAACAACAACAACAACAACAACAACAACAACAACAACAACAACAACAACAACAACAACAACAACAACAACAACAACAACAAATAACAACAACAACAACAACAACAAGAATAAAGAATAAAGAATAACAACAACAGCAATAACAACAACAACAACAACAACAACAACAACAACAACAACAACAACAACAACAACAACAACAACAACAACAACAACAACAACAACAACAACAACAACAACAACAACAACAACAACAACAACAACAACAACAACAACAACAACAACAACAACAACAACAACAACAACAACAACAACAACAACAACAACAACAACAACAACAACAACAACAACAAAGAACAACAAAGACCAACAAGAACAAGAACAACAACAAGAACAAGAACAACAACAAGAACAACAACAACAACAACAACAACAACAACAACAACAACAACAACAACAACAACAACAACAACAACAACAACAACAACAACAACAACAACAACAACAACAACAACAACAACAACAACAACAACAACAACAACAACAACAACAACAACAACAACAACAACAACAACAACAACAACAACAACAACAACAACAACAACAACAACAACAACAACAACAACAACAACAACAACAACAACAACAACAACAACAACAACAACAACAACAACAACAACAACAACAACAACAACAACAACAACAACAACAACAACAACAACAACAACAACAACAACAACAACAACAACAACAACAACAACAACAACAACAACAACAACAACAACAACAACAACAACAACAACAACAACAACAACAACAGCAGCAACAACAACAACAACAACAACAATCCATCGCCACCACCCCCTGTTGACAATTTGACCCGCTTCCTAAGGCTGAATCCGCCAGTGTTATCTAGCAGCACTGAGCCGATTGTGGCCGATGATTGGCTCTGCAAGGTCGGAAGGGAGTTAGCCACTGCTGGATGCACAGATGCAGAGAAGGTGCGCTTTGCCGCACATCAGCTTCATGGACATGCAGCCTCTTGGTGGGAGAACTACACCGCCACTTATCCGGTCGCCACCATGACATGGGATCAGTTCCCAAGAAGCTTTCAGACCGCTCATGTCTCACTGGAGCCATGAGTCTCAAGAAGCGTGAGTTCCGCAACTTACGCCAGGGAACCGTCTTGTGGGGCAAGACGTGGATGAGTTCAAGAATTATCCCGCTATGCCCCGGATGATGTGGCCACAGATGCCGCAAAGCAGGAGAATTTCCTCAAGGGACTCAATGATGAGTTGGGAATGCAGCTAATGGTGGCTACCTTCAACAACTACCAGGAGCTGGTAGACAAGGCCACCATACTTGAAGGCAAGCAGCAGCATATTGATAACCGCAAGCAGAAATATGGCCAGGGAAAGTACAACTCCGGAGCTCAGTGAAAGCCCCGCTATGCCCCATCCTCGGGAGGACATACCCATCACATCTATGGAGGACATAATCATGGAGGACATAACCATGGAGGGAATGGGAACAATCGCAACCACGACAACAACTCCAAGTCAGGCAATGGAGGCAATGGCAACCAAGATCGCCCCGCCCGGCTCGAAGGATCTGAGTCATATCACCTGTTTCAAGTGCCAGAAGACAGGACACTATGCCACCGACTGCCCGGCGGCCAAGCAGAGGAATGGAAATGGCAACGGCAATGGAAGCTCAGCAAAGAAGCCCAATCCTTTTTCTCGTGCCCAGGTGAACCACATCGACGTGGAGGACGTCTATGATCAGCCAGACACTATGGTTGGTAAGTTTTTATTAAATTCATGTCCAGTATTGGCACTCTTTGATTCCGGTGCAACGCATTCATTCATATCAAGGGTAGTTGTGGAAAAGTACGGGTTTCCCACTAGAACCCTTAGAACCCCGCTTCAGGTCACTTCCCCAGGTGGAGAGATGATGGCAGGCTTAGGCTGTCATTCGACCCTCAGCGTCGGAAATCATGATTTTCCCGCAGACCTCATAGTATTGGAATCCCAGGGATTGGAAGTGATCCTAGGCATGGACTGGTTGACGAAGTTTGAAGGAAACATCGACTGTGCCCGTAAGACGATTTTGCTCACCCCCCCGAAGCAGAAGAGGATCAAGTATGTATCCACACGCACACCGATGAAGAATCGGGTGAATTCCCTCATGGGTGTTGTTCAGGAGGAAGTGCCCGTAGTGCAAGATTTTCCCGATGTATTTCCGGAGGAATTACCAGGAATGCCACCGGACAGAGACATTGAGTTTTTTATTGAGTTATTGCCCGGCACAGCCCCAATATCCAAGATACCTTATCGGATTCTCTCGAATGATTTGGAAGAGATCAAGAAGCAAATTAAGGAGCTATTGGAGAAAGGATATATTCGCCCAAGTTCGTCACCTTGGGGAGCCCTAGTTCTTTTGGTAGAGAAGAAGAATGGAACCCTGAGAATGGTTGTGGATTATCGTTCATTGAACGACGTGACCATCAAGAACAAGTACCCTCTGCCGATGATTAATGATTTATTTGATCAGCTAGTTGGAGCCAAGGTATTCTCCAAGAACGATCTTCGATCAGGGTATCATCAGTTGAAGATCCATGAAAAGGATATACCCAAAACAACTTTCACCACCAGGTATGGTTTATATGAGTATACCCTCATGTCATTCGGATTGACTAGTGCCCCTGCATACTTCATAAATTTGATGAACAAGGTATTTATGGAATATCTGGACAAGTTTGTCGTGGTGTTCATCGATGACATATTGATTTTCTCCAAGAGCGAGGAAGAGCATAAGGAACATTTGCGTCTAGTTCTGGAGAAACTCCGAGAACATCAGTTGTAGGCCAAGTTTAGCAAATGTGAATTTTGGCTGAAGGAATTCGGATTTCTGGGACACGTTATTTCAGGAGAAGGTTGAATCGGTCACCAACTGGGAGTCCCCCACCTCAGTCAAGGAGATCCGCAGTTTTCTCGGACTCGCAGGATATTATCGGAGATTTATTGAGAATTTCTCCAAGATTGCTAAACCCATGACCGAGCTGTTGAAGAAGGAAACTAAGTATGTTTGGACCGAGGATTGTGAAGCCAGTTTTCAGGAGCTGAAGAAACGTCTGGTTACAGCCCCAGTGCTCATTTTGTCGGACATACACAAGGATTACCAGGTATATTGTGATGCTACTCGTCAAGGACTCGGAGGAGTGCTCATGCAGGAAGGAAAAGTTGTAGCTTATACCTCCAGACAGCTACGACCTCACGAGATGAATTATGCCACACACGATTTGGAGTTAGCAGCCGTAGTGCACGCACTCAAGACCTGGAGACATTTCCTTGTCGGAAATAGTTGTGATGTTTACACGGATCATAAGAGCTTGAAGTATATTTTCACGCAGAAGGAGTTGAACCTCAGGTAGAGGAGATGGCTTGAATTGATCAAGGACTATGACATGAGATTGCATTATCACCCAGGGAAGGCAAATGTTGTAGCAGATGCCTTGAGCCGTAAAAGGTATGTGAACACCCTCATAGCTGGAGGATTACCTCAGGAATTAGCCGACAACTCAGAGAACTCCGACTGGAGATAGTACCAAGAGGATATGTCGCCACCCTGGATATTCAGTCCACTTTGACCGAAAGAATCCGTGAAGCCCAGAAGACAGACAAGGAAATTGCCGAGATAAAGGAAAAGATGAGTAACGGAAAGGCTAAAGGTTTTCGTGAGGATGAACACAGAACTTTATGGTTTGAGGATCGTATCTATGTGCCCAATGACCCAGAGGTCAGGAAGTTAATTCTTCAGGAGGCCCATGATTCACCATACTCGATTCACCCAGGCAACACCAAGATGTATCTGGATTTGAAGGAAAGTTTCTGGTGGACTGGTATGAAGAAGGATATTGCCGAGTACGTAGCAGTATGCGATGTTTGTCAGCGAGTGAAGGCGGAACATCAGAAGCCGGCAGGTTTAATTCAACCTTTGCCGATACCCGAATGGAAATGGGAGAAACTTTGAATGGATTTAATCACTACCCAGGACCCGTTCAGGTTATGATTCTATCTGGGTAGTGGTTGATCGCTTGACCAAGGTAGCTCATTTCATTCATGTGAAGACTACATATACCAGCGCTAAGTTCGCCAAGATATACATGACCAGGATCGTATGTCTGCATGGAGTTCCGAGGAGTATCATGTCAGATAGAGGAACACAATTTACCTCAAAGTTTTGGAATCAGTTGCATGAAACTTTGGGTACGAGGCTGGAGTTCAGTACAGCTTTTCATCCGCAGACAGATGGACAGATCGAGAGAGTCAATCAGATTCTAGAGGACATGTAGAGAGCCTATGCGCTAGACTATCGGTCTAGCTGGGATGACAATCTGCCATACGCAGAGTTCTCGTACAACAACAGCTATCAGACCAGTCTGAAGATGGCCCCTTCCGAAGCTCTATACGGAAGGAGGTGCAGAACACCACTGTTGTGGGATGGTGTTGGAGATCGAAAACTTTTCGGTCCCGATCTTATCAGAGACTCCGAAGAGAAGGTTAAACTGATTCGAGATAGACTCAAGGTAGCTCAGTCAAGGCAAAAAAGTTATGCCGACAGTAAACGCAAGGAAGTAACATATGAAGCGGGAGACCGGGCATATCTCCGTGTGTCCCCACTTCGAGGAATCAAGAGGTTCGGTGTTAAAGGAAAGTTGGCACCCAGATTCATTGGCCCCTACAAAATCCTCGAACGTCGTGGAGAAGTTGCTTACAAGCTGGAATTGCCGGAAGGATTGTCCGGAGTTCACGATGTATTCCATGTTTCCCAGCTGAAGAAATGCCATGCTGGGATGGCTGATATTCCTTTGATAGACACTGTGCCCCTAGAGGCCATACAACTCGTGATCTGACTAATGAGGAGAAACCCATCAGAATTCTCGAGACTGCGAACAGAATTACCCGCAGCAAGATCATCAAGTTTTGCAAGGTTCTATGGAGCCATCATTCCGAGGAGGAAGCCACCTGGGAGCGAGAAGAAGATCTCCGCCGAGACCACTCGCACCTATTTGCTAGCCAACCCGAATCTCGAGGGCGAGATTCATCTTAAGGTGGGTAGGTTTGTAACATCCCAAATTTCCAATTTGGAATGTTTTACAATTTTAGCTAAGCATCTATGCATATTGTTTGAAATTGAGTGGCTTTTGTAACTTTAGAGGCATTTGAGCTTTATTTGAATTTGGATTCAACTTGGCATTTGAAATTTATTTCAAATATCCCTGACAAGTACTTATGAGTTTATTAAAAGTATGAGAGGAGAAAACATGACACTCCAAAAAAATGTCAGAAGAAAATATTGCCAAAAGGTTTGAATTCAAATTTGAATTTTATTTGGAATTTGCACAAAAGGTTTTTTTTAGTTTCTGTTTTGCCCCTGGAAAAATGTCCACGTTGTAGGATTAATTCTTATGAGTTTATTAGTATATATATATGTCCTATATAAAAATATTATAGTTTTCTCTTATTTTAGATTTTTTTCTCTCAGCCTTAATTCAAAAAAAGCCCCCCAGGCGTGCCGGGCCGACGGCCCGGCCAGTGAGGGTCAGCCCAGCGCCGAGCCGCCAAAGCCAGAGCGTGAGGCCCGCACCGAATCCTCTCCCGAGCGGTCGCCCGATCCCTCTTCCCTCTCTCCCTCTCACTGACCGTGGGACCCGCCCTCATCCCCAACCCCTCGCTCACGAAACCAAACCAGAGCACGTCCAGAGCGCGCCGAGGTTACGATCTTCCTGGGATCGTGACCCCGAGCCGCCCCCTTCTCCACGAAGGTGTCCTATAAATACCCTAACCCCTCCTCTCTCGATCCCCCTAAAACCCTAAGCTCAAATGCACCCGTAGCTCGCTTCCTCGCCGTTCCTATCTTGCTGCTGCCGCCGCAGTTCACCGCCCGTTCTGACTCCGGTAAGCACTCCCTCGACCCCAATTTCCACCCACGTACTTCCGTCGCCGTTTCCCACCTTTTTGACATGGTCTACCTCCCTCTTACCCACAGCAGCGACGACCCCGAGCTCGTCCGCCACCCGCTGGAGCTGCAGAGCACCGGGCTCTGCTTCGCTTTGCCCTCGACGTCTGCGCCGTCCCCGAGCTCCAATAACTCCACCACCACCTCCGCCTCGCTCCGCCACATCTCCCCGATGTCACCGTCGTCGCCCCGGACCACCGGAGCCCCTCCGCCACCGACGCCCGAGTCGCCGCTGTCGTCTTCGTCCGTCGCCGCCGTCCACTTTAAGCCCGAGCTCCCCTCCACCGTTAGATCTCGCATGTACGGCTTAGATTAGATCCGCGAAGGGTTAGGTTATTTTCAATAGACCGGTTTAGTTTACGGTTTTTTTCTTCGGTTTAGATCTAGTCAGTTTTACAGATCGGTTTTCTTTATTTTAGCTCGTATATGTTTCAGTTAAATTTTGCTCACGCGTTAGATAGTTTTACACCGCCCACCTTTTGGCCCAGTAGCGCCTGCTAGTTTTTTTAGTTTTATTTTCGTTTCTATTTTAAAACAGAATAGTTCCAATCTTGGAAAATATATATCTTCTAGGTTATTTGATATTTTTAGTTGATTCTTTTTGCTCTAGTTTGCAAATTTCCTATAGTTTCTGTACAAAATAATTTCGGTCATGTTTTAGTTTTTTAAAAATTATTTTATATTAGTTTTAGTCAGATTAGAATTTCTGCTATAAATTGAGCTAGGATTATTCTTTTTTAGTGATTCTTTTTGTCACTGCTTTGTTTTGACCTTGCCTAGCAGTAGGAATTTATTTGGGTATTTTTAATCTTTATTAAAAATAGTTTTACTCGAAAACAAGCCTTTTCTAGTTTTTTTACCTTGCTGCTGTTTTCTGTTGTTCTAGTTATTTTAAAATATTATTTTACCTCTGTTATAATTTATTTTAGACTAGTTTCTGTATTTACAGAAGATGAACTTTTATTTACAGAAAAAATAAAATGTTTTTTCTCTTGCTAGATGTTGGCTTGTAGTTCAATTGGTTTTCTTTGGTTTTAGTTTGATTGCTTATGCGTGATTTATGTTAGCATGCTGTTATGTTAATGTGATTGCATGTTTGTATGCTTATATGATTATTGTTTGCTTCGATAGAATTTCCGGAGTGCGAAGCCTGCTATTACGAGTCACTAGCTTTCGAAGACCGTCAGCCAGGCAAGTCATTTGATCATGTTTTACAATACCCATGATTTTGTTGCATAGAATTATTCCTCCCCACCATGCATGCAGTAGGAGAATTTTAAGTTATGTTCTTGAGTAGTATCATGAGGTAGGATGAACCCAATTCCCCTTGTTACCATTGCCCGGGACGATGTAGTTTATTTTGCTATGCTCGTAGACGGGGTTGGTTGAGAGATTCATAAGGGAGATGTGAGAGTCAAGATGATGACAACCCCATGACTTCAAGCTCAAGATGGACTTCAAATTCACTACTGGGCGGAGGACGGTTGACGGGCACGCTGGAGAAACCAACGGATGGTCGGGATGCACGGAGAAGCGCCATGACATCTTGCGGAAAGCTTCACCCAGCCACGAAGAGATGGATGGATACACTTTGACCGGAAGCTTACCTGTGCAGCCGCAAGCCATTATGGGCTCTGGCTGGGTTGACCTTAGGCGTGACTCTGGACGGACGGTGCCAGCAGATGTAGAAGAACGGTAGGACATGGATGGGCACCGGCAGTGCCCAGAGAAAATCTACAGAAGACCATGTTTCGTTCGTCCCATCTTCAAACACCAGGCAGTGCGAGGACATAAAGGAGAGAACGAATCTGGGGGGTAAAGTGCACAAGACTCTGCAGAGTAACAACCTAATCGATTAGCCATGTCCCCGGTTACGGACATTTGAGCCTCTGGAATTGGAGTATTTCAGAAATCTCAACACTGAACATAATTAATTAATTGATGGGTTATTAATAATTTCGGGTATGAGACATTGGTTGGCCGAACCATCTCAATAACTACCAACATTTTGTAGAAATTGCAATCAAGTTCTTTTGTTGTAGGAAAAAACTGGCTTTTTCGCAAAAACGGAAACTTAGAGCCCCACAGCCAAATTGCATATAGTGTTAGTAATGTTATTGTTGTTCTCTCTTCATGACTTGCTGGCATATCAAAATGCTGACCTACATGGCTGCAACGTCTTATGTTGCAGAGGAGTTTCCCGACCAGGAGTGAGGCTACGATCCACGCTTGGCGATTGCCCTATGGAGTCGGATGGACTCACTATTCGTCTACGCTTCCGCAGCTTTATTTAGTTTATTTCTCATGAGTTGGCCTTCGGCCGAATTTATTATGATGTAATGAAGACTCGATATGAGAATCGTGTAATAAATTCAGGTGTGATTGAACTTTGAATCTTTGCATCAATGTACTGTGTGTCCCAGCATGATCTTGGGATGGTACAGCTACACAGAGACTTGACCGATTTCGGGTCGGGTTGTTACACATGCAAGTTCTTTCCATAAGCACGTATGACTATACAGAATACATGCCTACATGTCACATCCCAGATAGACCATGCATTAGGGTGTGCATCATGTTTAAATTTCATTTGAATTTGAAATGGGGAAGGCAGGAAACCCCAGAACACCCCCCCCTTTAAAACAACTAGGGTTTACTAAAAATTATTTCAATGAACCTGAAATGCCCTTCAAAATGCTCATCCTCTTTGTTTTGGTTCAGAACCCATATCAAAGGAGGTGTACCATTTTCTAGGTCATCTAGGGGTTCTAAAATCAATTCACAAGTTTTTGAAATGAGCATTTTAAACTATGAAAAATATTTTAAATGTTCAAAAAATTCCAAACCAAAATGTTTCATGTTGGGAATATTCCAACAAGTGACCAGAGCATTTTGGTGATTTTTAAAAGTGTTTTGGTATTTTTAAAAACCCCAACAGAGTTACAGAAAATAGAAAAAACTTTAAAAAGAAAGGCTTACATGTCACCATGACCGCCCACCCGCTGCCCAGCCAAGAGCTGGCCAACAGCTGCTTGGCTCGGCCAGTGCAGCCTGTGTCTTGGCCGGGCGAGCGCAGCGCGCCACTGGCCGCCGCCCTGCCTCATCCCCTCGCCGCCTCGCCGCCTGGACGACCCACGCGTCGTCCCCCGACCCCCCCGGACACCTCACTTCCCCCCCTGCCTCTCTCTCTCGCTCGCCCCCGACCTGGCCGACGCCATCGCCGACACGCCACCGTCGCCGCCGTGCTCCCCGCCGATCATACTCCTCCCCGCCATGTCTGGCCGCTCCGCCGCACCCCGTTACCCCTAGCCAGCTAGTCCCCCTCGCTCCGGAACACCCCGAGGCCACTACCCCGACCTCGCCCGAGCTCAAGGTCGCCGGAGATCCCCATCGTCGCCGCCGCCGCATCAGTCCACCCCGACCCGACGAAGCTTCCCGCAGGTTCACCGTGAGCCTAGCTACCCTCCATCCTCTCCGTTCTCTTCTTCTTGCACCACAATGACGGTCAATGATCGCTGAACCCACCGCGGGACTCGTCGCCCGACGAGCCTCCGGCCACCTATCGCCACGCCACTATGCCCATCACACTCACCACACCTCCACGAGTCTAACTGGCACTCCCGCCTCGCCGAGGCTGCTAACTCCTAACCCGTCGATGGCCGAGCCCCGGTCGCCGCCCGACTCGTCGCCGGCGCCCACTCCGGCCATCCCGACCTAAACTAACTCCACCACTAACCGCGGCTCACCTCTAGCTACCCGTAGATGCTCCCCGCGCTCCATTTGGAGCCCGGAAAGTGCAAAAGCACTTACTCCGCGTCTGGCCTCGCCGGCGGATAGACGCCGCTGAGTTGACCCCGTCAAGTGGGCCTGTTGACCGCCTGGTCAATGACAGTGGACCCCTCCGATTAAACTAATTAGGATTAGTTCTAATTAACTAAATTAGTTTAAATTAACCTGACATGCGGGTCCCACTGGTCAGTTTGACCTGGACGACCCCGTTGACCCCTGTCGTCATGCTGACCTCATGCTGTCGCATTAATTCAAATTCTGGAATTATGTATATATAGTAAATTCAATAATATATTTCAAATTTCAAATGCTTATAACATTTTATCTATAACTCCAAATGCAAAGATTTATATATGAAAAATTATCAGAAAAATACACTCTATCCATTGGTACAGGTTCCATGCATGTTAAAACAAGTTAACTATGCTGAATAACCAGAATAAGATATTGCACCATTAGGACTAACTCCAATGAGCTATCATTTGAATCCTTGACTCAAATGAGTTCATCCCTGTTCTTTCAGCTTGCATTAGGCCAACACACATCCATATTGCCATGTCATAGCATGCATCATATTATTGCATATTGTCATGTGTGTTTACTTTGGTGTGCTTTCATGATAGGTTCTGCCTCAAGATAACCTCGATTACCCTTCCGAAGGCGCAGTTCTCTACCCAGTTCCATCAGCAAGCAATTCATTGATCATTCCGATACAAACCCATGTTCTCGCTTCTGCTCTCGTTTTGCATTAAGACAATGCGATTCAAACTGTTGTGTGCTGCGGTAGTTGAACCCACTTCCTTTGCATGACCTGTCATTGCCACGATAACTAGATGAAACCCACTAGTATGTGTAGGAGTTGATTGAGCCGTGTTTGTGTGTTCCTACCATGCTATGCTTGCTATGCTTAGAGTTGTGTCAGTCTGGCTCATCGGGTGATGAACTGGAGTGAAAGGTTGTGTTGGTTCGAGAGTGTAAGTGTTGAACACGATTTGGTAAAGGTATCGATGAGAGGCCATGTAGGAGTACATGGTGGGTTGTTTCATTGAAGCCGAACTTAAGAACTGAGATCTGTGTTTGTGATCCATGAACTAGCTACTACCACGCATTGGGCCCGAAACCAATGGACCCTCTCGGCTTCTTAACCACCCCTGTTCATAGTCCGGGAGTTGCAAGTAGTTTCGGTGTTTGTAGCATCTTTGGGGCATACATAGCGCTGACCTTAGGGGTGGGTTGTGTTGCGGTAGGCACCGTGGCGGTGTACCGATTCGCCTGCTTGGTGTCTCGGGAACCACAGACACATCGTTCGGGGCCGTATGGGAAACCTCGGCCGGACTCCTGCGGATGGAACCCGAATAGGCGATAAACTGGACTAGGGACTTGAGTGTTTAGGTAGGCTGTGGCCGACACCCACGTTGGGCTTCCGCTTGAAGGTTGCCGAGTACATGTCGTGTAAACGACGGTAAGTGGTGAGCGTGTGTGAAGAAGTACACCCCTGCAGGGTTTAATATGAACTATTCGAATAGCCGTGTCCACGGAAAAGGACTTCTGTTACCTATATCAGTTCATAGACAAGTGAATGGATACTACTAAAAGCCTCAAGATAAGTGTGAGTATCGTGGATGGCCCTCTCAGGGATGACGAGAGAGGATCCACGGTGGAGTATTGTGATGGTGAGTAGTGGACTCGTGTGCGACAAATGCTTTACAAAGTGTGTTACGTAGGATAGCTTAGCCAAGAGTCAAAGCTGGCTTGCTGCAAATAACTCCACCTCCTTCTTGAGAATGTGCATGTATGATAGGATTCTGTGGTAAGACTTCTTTGAGTACTTTTGTACTCATGTTTGCTTAATCAATGTTTTTCAGAGGACTATACTACCCCTCCGACGGATTCTATGTAGATGTTGACTTGACGAGTGAACTAGCCACCCAGGTGGCGATCTAAGACTTGTGAAGGGCCGTTGTAGATAGAAAGGCTCCAACAAGCCTTCTTTCTTTCTAGAGTCTGTACTCAGACTACTTTGCTTCCGCATGTGCTTGTATGATTGTATGACTTGAGTGTTGGGTCATGTGACCCCTACCTGTATGACTATGTTATGTATGGCTCCTCGGAGCCTCTTAAATAAAGTACTTGAGTTGTAGAGTTTTGTTGTGATGCCTTGTTGTATTTACTCATATCAGGCATATTGCGTGTATGATTGAAATGCTTGGTATGGGTGGGATCCGACAAACTAGTTGTTTATCCTTGGCAGCCTCTCATATGGGGAAATGTAAGTCTCGTGCTTACGGCGATAGTAGTCCGCTTCTGACCGGTTCACCGGAGTCCTGCTAGCCCAGACTACTGCTTGGACACTGACTGGCCGGCATGTGTTTCATTTCGTTCCTATATGTCCGTCCCTTCTGGAAATGTCACGCGGTGATATTCGAGTCCTGCCTAGCTCGCTACAGACCGGGATACCGAGTCCTGTTAGCCCAGTGCTACAGCCCGAATTCATACGTTGATGACCGACATGCTCGAAGTGATTCATGTATGCCTGTCCCCATAGGTTAGTGCCGCTTTGGGTTCACGACTAGCCATGTCGGCCGGGTTCTTTGTCATGTGGATGCTAGCGGCGCTATCATATACGTGAGCCAAAAGACGCATAAGCGGTCCCGGGCCATGGTAAGGCGACACCGTGGGAATACCGTGCGTGAGGCCGCAAGGTGATATGAGGTGTTACCAGCTAGGTCGATGTGACTTGGAATCGGGGTCTGACAGCGTTGGTATCGAGCGGGGCTGCACTGTAGGTTCGCTAAGCCAAACTGGTCGAAGTTGAGTCTAGAAATGCTTTAGTTATATGTAGGGAATTGATTGTGGGAGGGAGCGTAAGGCTCTTTTTACTCCTTTACCTTATGCCCTCGATCTGAGTCATCCTCTTCTCATTCGGCGTGGGTTTAGGACTAGGCTCTATTCTCTATCGTGTTCACGTGTTACTAATCCGTAGTAACTTATAGGATTGTCGGTTACATCCTCGATTCGGTGTTACTAAATTTTAGTATGCTACCATTTGAACCGTAACCTTGATATGATGTTGTTGAGTGGCTTTGCAAATCTGATTTTGAATGTCTCAAATCTGATTTGAGCATTTCTGAATGTTATCTTGCCCGATTTTCCCTAGAAATTCTAATGCCTTTGCATTATGGCTGTGCTTTTGATGGCCACCCGTTCCCAAAACCAAGTGGTTCGCCTAACCCGTTGCATTGGTGTGTGCGGTCACACGGCCATGTTGGTTAGGGTGATGGTTGAGGCTGGTTACCGGTGGTATCCTGAATATACCGTCGAGGAAGCGATTCGAGGATTTCAATCAAAGCCAATACCTATGCACGGTCAGGATTTATCCATCTTATCCCGGAGCTCTTGAGCCACTTCACTTTGTTCTTATGGGCTCGGAATCACTATCGGAATGTCGTGCAAGATGCAGCCTATTCCATGATGACTATTATTCGAGCGAGAACTGCCTTTGCTGGTCAACGGTGATTTCCGCTACATGCCAAGATCCCTCCACAGGCGCATGGCTACCTTCGTGGTTTGTACAATGATGCATCCCATGAGGATTCACTCCTTCGCACTACTCTCTTGAGATCTTTGGAAGACAAGGACCGTGAAAACCGGGCCTTGCGTATGGAGCTTTTTAATGCCCGTTCGACCACTGGGCTACTCGACTAGGTTTGCACTGCCGTGCAAGCGGATATATGGATATCGGGACTTGTACCCGGTGCGGGCTGGTCTACCGGACTTTATGGAGTGGCGTGAGGTGGGAGGCATCACTCCTCCTCGTGGGCCTTGCGCCACCGTTTGTTGGACCACGGCCAAATCCGAGTCCCTATGGTCCACAGGCTCCACAGGATTGTCTGTTTACGGATGATCATCTTCCACTTCCAGGCTTGGGAGGAGACTTCTATGAGGACTACTACGGAGCTCCCTGAGATAGTAGTATTATTCCTAGTATGGTAGAAGTTGTATTTCCACCGTCTGCGTGACTCGTGGAATACGACCTAGGTGTATCGTTAGGAGCGTGAAAAATAATGTATAGAAGTTGGGATGCTTCCGATGAGATGTAACGCCTTTCCTTATAGTTGTACTCCGTCGGGCTTGTACTAAACTATGAATGGTGTGTATGACCGTTGGTATATACATATATTTTATATTACCATGTCATACGGATGAACATCTTTGCATTCCATGCTGTCCATTACCTTCCGCCTCTTGTTAAATTCTGCCATCCTGGTTTAAACTATTGCTTGTCTCCGGGATGGTCAACACTGCATAACACTCCTGCTGTTCCAGAGCGAGGAGAAGCCGATGCAGCCAGAAATGTGAATCTGCCGCAACCGCCATCTTTGGCCGAGGTGATCTTTGGAAGCAGAACGCAATAAGCGTGAGACCAACCGCTTATTGGAGCGGATTGAGCCAAACACAGCACGCCAGCCAAGAAATGATGTGGTTTCACTCAACGATTTCGTCAAGCTATAGTCCCCAAAATTTAAATATTCCGTCGAGCCACTCGGCGGATGATTGGCTCCGCAGCATTCACCACAAGCTGCGTTCCGCCAACGTGGCTGAGGCGACAAGGTTACCTTTGCCGCCTATCATCTGGAAGGCCCTGCTAGTCTCTGGTGGGAGAATTATGAGGCTATGCGTCCGGTTGGACAAGTTACAACTGGGACGAGTTCAATTACGCCTTCCATGAGCATCATATTCGTAAGGTCTTATGGACCGCATAAGCGTGAGGAATTCTGCAGTTTCACCCAAGGTAGGCTATCAGTGGATGCCTACAGCAGTGAATTTGGGATGTTAGCACGTTATGCCCCCGAAGAAGTATATACCGATGCTAAGAATCAGGCAAGGTTCCGCAAGGGACTTGGCCTGAAGCTACGCCGAGATCTCCGTCTGCATGAGTGTACCTCTTTCCGAAGCTAGTCAATAAGGCTATCGGTAGCGAGGCTGGCAGACTGATTTTGAGGCTTCTCGCAAGCACATCCGTGACTCGGGATCTTCATCCGGCTCTGGATCCCGAAGCGCGGGTTTGGATTCCAAATACTGCTCTACCACCTGTGTTCACCCGAGGCCATCCTTTGCGGCGCCTCGCCCCAATCCATGATATGTTCCGTCTAAGAGTTATGGAGGTCCCACCGCAAATGCTGCTCCACGTCCTAATGTGATAACTTGCTTCAAGTGTGGAGAGGCGGGCCACTATATCCGAGAGTGTCCCAGAACAACCCCAATCAAGCTGGAAAAGTCATTGGCGCGGCAAGCCAGCAGGAAGGGTGCCCTATGTTAAACCAGTTGCCACCGCTCGTGGCCATGTCAACTATGTCTCTGCTGAAGAAACCTATGAGGATCCCAACGCCGTCCTCGATGCAGCTTCTTGTTAATTGCCACCCGGCAAGCTGTTCTTTTGATCTTTGGAGCATCTCATTCATTTATTTCTCGAGAGCTATGCTCGATTGCACAACACCACATTCTCGTGACATGCCTACCTCCATGGAAATTCAAACTCCTGGTTCTAGATGGCAAACCTCTAGAATAAGTCATGGGAATGAAATTCTTGTCGATGATTAGTTTTTCTTGCATCTTTAATAGCTCTCAAGTCCTCGGACATAAACATCATCTTAGGTATGGACTGGATGTCGACCCATTATGCTAAGATCGATTGCTCTACTAGAACTGTTCAACTTACCCATCCTTGGGCAAAAGCAAAGGATGTTGTAACCCGAGTGTCTAAGCGCCGACTTTACTCATTAAATGCCAACCCTCTTCCGGACCTCGAAGTTATTCCGGTAGTCCGTGATTTCCCGGATGTCTTTCCGGAGGAACTGCCAGTGTTCCACACAGCGGGGATGTCGAGTTAAGTAATAGATCTTATTCCCGGAACCGTTCCAATCTCTAGAAGACCTTATAAGATGGCACCCCTAGAACTAGCTGAACTTAAGAAACAACTTCGATGAGTCCTTGCAAAAGGGTTTCATCCGTCCTAGTTCATCTCCATGGGCTTGCCCGTCCTCTTCGTCAAGAAGAAGGATGGTACGGATCGGATGGTTGTAGATTACCGACACATCAATTTGGTCACTATCAAGAACAAGTATCCGCTCCCGGGATCAACGATTCGTATGACCAGCTCGCTGGATCCTCGATCTTTTCCAAAATGGATTTGAGGTTGGGCTACCATCAAATCAAAATCAAGAACGAGGACATACCTAAAAGCGGCTTTTGTTACTCGTTATGGCCAATATGAGTACACCGTCATGTCTTTCGGTTTAACCAATGCTCCAGCCACCTTCTCTCGGTTAATGAACTCAATCTTTATGGAGTACTTGGATAAATTAAAGTGGTATACCTCGATGATATACTCATCTACTCCAAGAACGAAGAAGAACATGCCGAACATCTAAGGCTAGTATTGATGAAACTTGAGAGCACCGCCTTTATGCCAAATTCTCTAAGTGTGAGTTACGTTACCGTAAGTGACCTATCTAGGACATGTAATCTCTGGTAAGGGCATTGCTGTCAATCCCGAAGCGAGTTCAAGCCGTCCTTGATTGGACTCCACCGAATCGGTCAAGCAAGTTCGGAGTTTCCTCGGTTTAGCGAGCTATTGCCGCCGCTTCGTCGAGAATTTATCTAAAGTTGCTAAACCTCTAACCGAACTCCTCAAGAAAGATAAGAAGTTCGAATGGGCGCCACAGTCACGAGTTCAGCTTCAGAGGCGAAAAGGCGCTCGACATCTGCTCCGTACTTGTTCCACCAGATTTCTCTAAGGACTTTATTATCTATTGCGGCGCCTCGCGACAAGGACTAGGTTGCATACTCATGCAAGATCGTCATGTGATTGCCTACGCTTCTCGGCGATTCGTCCACATGAGGATAACTATCCCACACACGATCTAGAGCTTGCGGCGATGGTTCATGCACTCAAAACCTGGCGACATTACCTTCTGGGTAATCGTTGCGAAATCTACACTGATCACCAAAGTCTGAAATATATCTTCACCCAACCAGATTTGGATCTCAGGCAAAGACGTTGGGTCGAGTTGATTACAGATTTCGACTTAGGAATATCTTACACCCGAGCAAAGCCAATGTCATGGTGGCGCCCTAAGTCATAAATCTTATTGTAACAATCGATGTTACAACAAAGTCAACCAATTCTCCACGAGGAATTTCGTAGCTTAATCTTCACATTGTTCCTCGAGGATTCCTTCCCACCACAGTGGCGAAACCTACCCTTACGGATCAGATCATCAAAGCACGAAGGTAGATCCGGAATCTCCCGTGTCGGGAGAAACATCAAGAAAGGAGTCGCGGATTGTTTCTCCATTGATGAACAAGGTGTCGTGTTCTTTGGAGACCGTCTAGTGGTTCCCAAGGTGCGCAACTGAGGCGATTGATCCTTAAGGAAGCTCATGACTCTCCTCTCACCATTCATCCCGGTAGTACTAAAATGTATCAAGATCTCGCCGGAGGTTTTGGTGGACTAGGATGAAGAGAGAAATTGCTCAATACATTGCTAAGCTGCGGCGTCGTAAATCGAGTTAAAGCGAGCATCAACGGCTCTTTGGTACCCTTCAACCTTTGGAAATTCCTGAATGGAAATGGGATAAAATCGGTATGGACTTCATTACCGGATTTCCCGAGGACCAAGAGAGGGAATAATGCCATCTTCGTTGTTGTTGATCGTCTTTCCAAAGTAGCCCACTTTCTACCTGTTAGGTGAGAGTATAACCGCTAGCCAGCTAGCTGATTTGTACATCTCACGAATAGTGTCTCTTCATGGTATTCCATTGGAGATTAACTCAGACCGTGGAAGTCTCTTCACCTCTCGATTTTGGGAAAGTTTCCAAAACGCTATGGGAACTCGTCTCTCTTTTAGCACCGCTTTCCATCCTCAATCAAGTGGTCAAGTAGAACGAGTCAATCAAATCCTAGAGGATATGCTTGAGCTTCATCATCTCTTTCGGCATGAATTGGGAGAAATGCCTTCCATTCGCCGAATTTGCTTATAACAATAGTTATCAAGCCAGCTGGGCAAAGCCCTTCGAAGTTCTTTATGGACGGAAATGTCGAACGCCTCTTAACCGGTCGAAACCGGGAGAGACAACTCTTTGGCGGACATGATCCAGGAAGCGAAGAGCGAGTTCGCGTTATTCGTGAGAAATTGAAAACAGCCCAATCTCGTCAAAAGAGCCAATATGACCGCAAGCATAAGCCTATGACTTATGAAATTGGCGAGAAGGCTTACCTTGAGTTACTCCTTTGAAGGAACCCATCGATTCGGTATCAAAGGCAAGTTGGCTCCTCGTTACATTGGACCCTTTCGCATTCTTGCCAAAGCGAGGAGAAGTTGCCTACCAATTGGAACTACCTCCGCATCTCTCCAAAGTCCATGATGTCTTCCACGTTTCCCAACTCGAGCGTTGCTTCTCGGATCCTATCCGTGGAGTGAACCACGCAAGCAACTTGATCTCCAAGATAACCTCACCTACCGAGAATATCCCGTCCGTATTCTCGATCAAGCCGAGCGTACCACTCGGCGTCGGAATATCAAGTTTCTAAAGGTTCAATGGTCAAACCATGCCGAGCAAGAAGCAACTTGGGAAAGGGAGGATCGTCTTCGACTTGAGTATCCCACCTTTTTCGCAGATTCTAAATCTCGGGGCGAGATTCTTTTGAGTGGGGTGAGTTGTCACATCCCGGATAGACCATGCATTAGGGTGTGCATCATGTTTAAATTTCATTTGAATTTGAAATGGGGAAGGCAGAAACCCCGTAACACCCCCCTTTAAAACAACTAGGGTTTACTAAAAATTATTTCAATGAACCTGAAATGCCCTTCAAAATGCTCATCCTCTTTGTTTTGGTTCGTAACCCATATCAAAGGAGGTGTACCATTTTCTAGGTCATCTAGGGGTTCTAAAATCAATTCACAAGTTTTTGAAATGAGCATTTTAAACTATGAAAAATATTTTAAATGTTCAAAAAATTCCAAACCAAAATGTTTCATGTTGGGAATATTCCAACAAGTGACCAGGAGCATTTTGGTGATTTTTAAAAGTGTTTTGGTATTTTAAAAAAAACCCCAACAGAGTTCTGGAAAAATAGAAAAACTTTAAAAAGAAAGGCTTACACATGTCGCCCATGACCGGCCCACCGGCCCGGCCAGCCGCGCCAATGAGCTGCTTGGCTCGGCCAGCAGGCAACCTGGTGCCGGCCGGCGAGGCGCCACTGGCTGCCGCCTGCCTCATCCCTCGCCGCCTCGCCGCTGGGCGACCCACGTCGTCCCCGACCCCGGACACCTCACTTCCCCCACCGCCTCTCTCTCGCTCGCCCGACCTGGCCGACGCCATCGCCGACACGCCACCGTCGCTGCCGTGCTCCCGCCGATCATACTCCTCCCGCCATGTCTGCCGCTCCGCCGCACCCGTTACCCCTAGCCAGCTAGTCCCCTCGCTCGGAACACCCCGAGGCCACTACCCCGACCTCGCCCGAGCTCAAGGTCGCCGGAGATCCCCATCGCCGCCGCCAGATCACCCACCCCGACCCCGACGAAGCTTCCCGCAGGTTCACCGTGAGCCTAGCTACCCCTCCATCCTCTCCGTTCTCTTCTTCTTGCACCACAGCGACGGTCAATGATCGCTGAACCCACCGCCTGGACTGGTCGCCGACGAGGCTCAGGTCACCTATTGGTCAAGCCACTATGCCCATCACACTCACCAAACCTCCACGAAGTCTAACTGCACTCCCGCGCCTCGCCGAGGCTGCTAACTCCTAACCCGTCGATGGCCGAGCCCTGCCGCCGCCTCGACTCGTCAGCCGGGCGCCCACTCCCGCCATCCCGACCTAAACTAACTCCACCACTAACCGCGGCTCACCTCTAGCTACCGTAGATGCTCCCAAGGCTCCATTTGGAGCCCGGAAAGTGCAAAGCACTTACTCCGCCCGCGTCTGGCCTCGCCCGGCTGAGCGCCCGGTGAGTTGACCCCGTCCAGGCCCTGTTGACCGCCTGGTCAATGACAGTGGACCCCTCCAGTTAAACTAATTAGGATTAGTTCTAATTAACTAAATTAGTTTAAATTAACTCGACATGCGGGTCCCACTGGTCAGTTTGACCTGGACGACCCCGTTGACCCCTGACGTCATGCTGACCTCATGCTGACGCATTAATTCAAATTCTGGAATTATTTCTATATAGTAAATTCCAGAATATATTTCAAATTTCAAATGCTTATAACTTTTTATCTATAACTCCAAATGCAAAGATTTATATATGAAAAATTATCAGAAAAATACACTCTATCCATTGGTACAGGTTCCATGCATGTTAAAACAAGTTAACTATGCTGAATAACCAGAATAAGATATTGCACCATTAGGACTAACTCCAATGAGCTATCATTTGAATCCTTGACTCAAATGAGTTCATCCCCTGTTCTTTCAGCTTGCATTAGGCCAACACACATCCATATTGCCATGTCATAGCATGCATCATATTATTGCATATTGTCATGTGTGTTTACTTTCGGTGTGCTTTCATGATAGGTTACGCCCGAAGATAACCTCGATTACCCTTTGAAGGGCAGTTCTCTACCCCAGTTCCATCGAGCAAGCAATTCATTGATCATTCCGATACAAACCCATGTTCTCGCTTCTGCTCTCGTTTACTGCATTAAGACAATGCGATTCAAACTGTTGTGTCTTTGCGGTAGTTGAACCCACTTCCTTTGCATGACTGTCATTGCCACAAGAACTAGATGAAACCCACTAGTATGTGTAGGAGTTGATTGAGCCGTGTTTGTGTGTTCCTACCATGCTATGCTTGCTATGCTTAGAGTTGTGTCGTGTCCGGCTCATCGGGGTGATGAACCGGAGTGAAAGGTTGTGTTGGTTCGAGAGTGTAAGTGTTGAACACGATTTGGTAAAGGTATCGATGAGAGGCCATGTAGGAGTACATGGTGGGTTGTTTCATTGAAGCCGAACTTAAGAACTGAGATCTGTGTTTGTGATCCATGAACTAGCTACTACCACGCATTGGGCCCGAAACCAATGGACCCTCTCGGCTTCTTAACCACCCCTGTTCATAGTCCGGAGTTGCAAGTAGTTTCGTGTTTGTAGCATGTCGGGGCCGCACGCAACGCTGACCTTAGGGGTGGGTTGTGTTGCGGTAGGCACCGTGGCGGTGTACCGATTCGCCCGTTTGGTGTCTCGGGAACCTGTACACATCGTTCGGGGTCAGAGTGGGAAACCTCGGCGGACTCCTGCGGATGGAACCCGAATAGGCGATAAACCTGGACTAGGGACTTGAGTGTTTAGGTAGGTCAGGCCGACACCCACGTTGGGCTTCCGCTTGAAGGTTGCCGAGTACATGTCGTGTAAACGACGGTAAGTGGTGAGAGCGTGTGAAGAAGTACACCCCTGCGGGGTTTAATATGAACTATTGAATAGCCGTGTCCACGGAAAAGGACTTCTGGGTTACCTATATCAGTTCATAGACAAGTGAATGGATACTACTAAAAGCCTCAAGATAAGTGTGAGTATCGTGGATGGCCCTCTCAGGGATGACGAGAGAGGATCCACGGTGGAGTATTGTGATGGTGAGTAGTGGACTGCGTGTGCGACAAATGCTTTACAAAGTGTGTTATGTAGGATAGCTTAGCCAAGAGTCAAAGTCGGCTTGTCAAATAACTCCACCTCCTTCTTGAGAATGTGCATGTATGATAGGATTCTGTGGTAAGACTTGCTTTGAGTACTTTTGTACTCATGTTTGCTTAATCAATGTTTTTCGTGAGGACTATACTACCCCTCCGACGGATTCTATGTAGATGTTGACTTGACGAGTGAACTAGCCACCCGGTGGCGATCTAAGACTTGTGAAGGGCCGTTGTAGATAGAAAGGCTCCAACAAGCCTTCTTTCTTTCTAGAGTCAGTACTCGAGACTACTTTGCTTCCGCATGTGCTTGTATGATTGTATGACTTGAGTGTTGGGTCATGTGACCCCTACCTGTATGACTATGTTATGTATGGCTCCTCGGGCCTCTTAAATAAAGTACTTGAGTTGTAGAGTTTTGTTGTGATGCCTTGTTGTATTTACTCATATCCGGCATATTATGCGTGTATGATTGAAATGCTTGGTATGGGTGGGATCCGACAAACTAGTTGTTTATCCTTGGCAGCCTCTCATATGGGGAAATGTAAGTCTCGTGCTTCCGGCGATAGTAGTCCGCTTCTGACCGGTTCACCGGAGTCCTGCTAGCCCAGCACTACTGCTTGGACACTTGACTGGCCGGCATGTGTTTCACTTCGTTCCTATGTCCGTCCCTTCGGGGAAATGTCACGCGGTGATATTCGGAGTCCTGCCTAGCCTGCTACAGCCCGGGATACCGGAGTCCTGTTAGCCCAGTGCTACAGCCCGAATTCATACGTTGATGACCGACATGCTCAATGTGATTCATGTATGCCTGTCCCCATAGGTTAGCGCCGCTTTGGGTTCACGACTAGCCATGTCGGTCCGGGTTCTTTGTCATGTGGATGCTAGCGACGCTATCATATACGTGAGCCAAAAGACGCAAACGGTCCCGGGCCATGGTAAGGCGACACCCGTGGGAATACCGTGCGTGAGGCCGCAAGGTGATATGAGGTGTTACCAGCTAGGTCGATGTGACTTGGAATCGGGGTCCTGACACTACATTACATTTACGAAATGGAGCTAGTGTCGTAGCGCCCTAGGTTATGACTGTCACATGATGAATATCATCCAACAAATTACTGATCCAATGCCTACGAATTTCTCTTATATTGTTCTTGTTAAGTTACTACTGCTATCGTTACTGTTGCACTTGATATAAAACTACTTCTATCACTGTTACCGTTACTATTGTTGTCCCTAATACTATCAAAACTATCATATTACTTTGCTACTGATCACGTTGCTGCAAATAATTAATCTTCGGGTGTGGTTGAATTGAAAACTCAGCTGCTAATACTTTAAAGTATTCTTTGGCTCCCCTTATGTCGAATCTATAAATTTAGGTTGAATACTCTACCCTCAAAAACTGTTTCGATCCCATATACTTGTGGGTTATCACCTGCTCGGCATCATCTGTTTGCACCTCCTACCCAGGGGCCAGCAATTCTAGCTAGCTATTATGATCGGCCAACGTCTTGGACAACTCCAGGATGGCGCCCAATCTTCGACCGTTGCTTGGGTCAGTCAGCATAAGCCACCCCTCCCGGGCGGCCCCAGACCCCAACATGAGGTCGTCCTCCAGGTTGCCTTGGACCAGCTCACCCCCAGCAGTTGAGGCGAGCAGCGGAGGGGAGGCCGCCACCATCAGTTCCCGAACTGCTGAGGAAACGGCGGCGATGACCTTCTCCGGAAGCTGGACCTGATCCCTGGTCTCCCTCACCAGGGCCTCCACGGCGACCGAATGATCACCGGAGATGTGAAGACAGAGCACCGGTCCAGCCACCGCCCGGCCCCTCTTCGAGTGTGCCAGCGCCTTAATGTCGGAGGATGATAACCCACAAGTATAGGGGATCGCAACAGTTTTCGAGGGTAGAGTATTCAACCCAAATTTATTGATTCGACACAAGGGGAGCCAAAGAATATTCTCAAGTATTAGCAGTTGAGTTGTCAATTCAACCACACCTGAAAGACTTAATATCCGCATTAAAGTATTTAGTAGCAAAGTAATATGGAAGTAACAGTAACGGTGGAAAAAGTAACAGTAGCAGTTTTGTAGTAATCGTAACAGTGGCAACAAAAAGTAACTAAGCAAAGATCAATATGTGAAAAGCTCATAGGAAATGGATCAATGATGGATAATTATCTCGGATGCGATTCCTCATGCAACAGTTATAACATAGGGTGACACAGAACTAGCTCCAGTTCATCAATGTAATGTAGGCATGTATTCCGAATATAGTCATACGTAGTTATGGAAAATAACTTGCATGACATCTTTTGTCCTACCCTCCCGTGGCAGAGGGGTCCTATTGGGAACTAAGGGATATTAAGGCCTCCTTTTAATAGAGTACCGGATCAAAGCATTAACACTTAGTGAATACATGAACTCCTCAAACTATGGTCATCACCGGGAGTGGTCCCGATTATTGTCACTTCAGGGTTGCCGGATCATAACACATAGTAGGTGACTATTGACTTGCAAGATAGGATCAAGAACTCACATATATTCATGAAAACATAATAGGTTCAAATCTGAAATCACGGCACTCGGGCCCTAGTGACAAACATTAAGCATAGCAAAGTCATAGCAACATCAATCTTAGAACATAATGGATACTAGGGATCAAACCCTAACAAAACTAACTCGATTACATGGTAAATCTCATCCAACCCATCACCGTCCAGCAAGCCTACAATGAAATTACTCACGCACGGCAGTGAGCATCACGAAATTGGTGATGGAGGAAAGTTGATGATGACGATGGTGACGGATTCCCCTCTCTGGAGCCCTGAACGGACTCCAGATCAGCCCTCCTGAGAGAGATTAGGGCTTGGCGGCGGCTCCGTATTGTAAAACGCGATGAATCCTTCTCTCTATTTTTTTCTCCCAGAACGTGAATATATAGAGTTGGAGTTGAGGTGGGTGGAGCCTCAGGGGGCCCACGATGCAGGGGGTGGGCGCGCCCTCCACCCTCGTGGACAGGGTGTGGTCCCCCTGGTGTTGATTCTTTCGCCAGTATTTTTTATTAAATCCAAAAATATTCTCCGTTAAGTTTCAGGTTATTCCGAGAACTTTTATTTCTGCACAAAAATAACACCATGCCAATTCTGCTGAAAACATCGTTAGTCCGGGTTAGTTCCATTCAAATCATGCAAGTTAGAGTCCAAAACAAGGGCAAAAGTGTTTGGAAAAGTAGATAGGTTGGAGATGTATCAAAGGAATACGCAGGCAGCCGGAACTCTTTGGGTATAATGCAGAAGCTCGCCGTGGTATGCCCCAACACTCCACAGCAGAAACAAAAATTAGGCAATTTTTCATACTTTACATCATATAGAAACTCAATTGTATTTCCGTCCAGATTTGTTTCCTCGGTGTCGATGAACTTTCTCATAGGCTCGTCCACTCGATGTTGGACCCGAACACGAAGGTGCTCGTCGACAATCATTTTGTTTCTGTGTGACACCGCCACCACTTTGTCGAGATTACCACCCAGCAAGTAGCCCATCTCCACTGTCTTGATCGGCACCGGCAGGCCCAAAATTTGTGCCCAAATTTTGATGGAGTCGAGGGGAACGTCTGCCGGGTTTCCCTTCCCGTCGAAAGCCGCAAGGACCACAACATCATCTCTGAAATGCCATGGTCCAGCCTGCAGCACATGAAGCCGGTCCCCCTCCTCCATGAAGGTGATGACAAAGCGGCGATCTTCGCTGGTGACTCACTGGGCCACGGCGTGGCCCCGCAGCCGCCACAGCCCTCTGAGCTCATTGACGACCATCTTTGGGTCGACCGGGTACGGCGAGAGCACCCGGGCCACCGCTAACTTCCCCGCCACCGCCCACATCGCCCCCTCCAGGTTGATGACGGTCGGCTTGTTGACTTCCCTTGAGCTTGAAACTTCCTTACTCTTCCAGTTTCTACAGAGTTGGGGAGGCGTCGCGGTAAGAGCCAGCCCCGACGGGTCGCCCACCTTAGCTATCCCCTTGTCCAGCATCGGGGAGTTGCTCCTCTCCCTGACCTCCCTTCCACTCGGCGTAGGAGAAGAGATGGCCGCGCCAGTGGCAACCTTAGCGCCAGCTGAGTCGGACCCCGGGCCAGATCCAGCACCAGAGCCGACGACGTCGGCACCTGTGTCCATGGCGCCAACGTCCAGGTCCAAATCGGCCTCCCATCTAGGTCCTATTTCAAACAGAGAGAGAAGAGCACAGACACAGAAAGAACAGAGGGAGTCCAATCCATGTGAAATTCTCGTTGAAAACCTGCCCTCAAATACGCCCTTTCCTCCCCAAATTTCGCCCTTAGATCGACGCCATCAACGCCGGAATTTAACCCACCGGAATCCCCAATCCCAACGAAAGGTAAATTGGGATTAATTCTGGAAGAAACGCTCCTTCACATTGTTCATTACTCACCTGGATTTGACTTAATATGGCCATATCAGGGGCCGAGATCTCCGCCCCATCGCCAGAGGATAAGTGCGAACCCCAATCTCCCTTTGATTTAGCAGCAACCGGATCCAGCCTGAGAAAGGCATCGGCTTTCTCCCTGAGTCACCACAAACAGCCTTGTTGATCTCTCACCTGGCATAGGATATTTCTTCCCCGCCATTTGAAGGTACTCCACTCTTCTCCAGAGAGGCCACACGCACCCCTAATAATCCCCAAGTGCAGGGAATCATCGCCACAATTCCCAATGGTGGAAGTGATAAGTATGGAGTGTCGAACCCACAAGGAGCTAAAGGTAAGATCAATATTCTCTCAAGTCCTATCTGCCACTGATACGACTCTCACGCATAATCGAGCGTTTGCTTCCAACTAGAAACGAGAAATAAAACTACGTTGTGGTATGAAGAGGATAACTTTGCATGATATCGGAGAGCTAAAACATAAAAGTAGGTGTTGTTATTATAAAGTTAGAATATATTACTAAACATTATAAGTAGCGAGTGTGGAATAATGATGGGTCGGTGTGCGGAATTATCCTAGGCAATTGTTAACAAGACCGGTAGTCTTCATTGCAATTTCATATGAGGGAGAGGCATAAGCTAACATACTTTCTCTTCTTGGATCATATGCACTTATGATTGGAACTCTAGCAAGCATCCACAACTACTAAAGATCATTAAGGTAAAACCCAACCATAGCATTAAAGCATCAAGTCCCTTTATCCCATACGCAACAACCCCTTACTCGGGTTTATGTACATCACTCAAGCAACCCACTATAAGCGAATCATGAACGTATTGCAACACCCTACAACGGGAATCCCTCACGCTTGCGCGACACGAAGGGCACAATAGAACAACACCAAAATAAAACATACAACTCATACCAATCTAGATCATCAATCAACCCAAAAACAAAGGATATCTACTCAAAACATCATAGGATGGCAACACATCATTGGATCATAATATGTGGCATAAAGCACCATGTTCAAGTAGGGATTACAGCGGGGTGCGGGAGAGTGGACCGCGTAAAAGAGAAGAGGATGGTGATGATGATGGTGATGTTGATGAAGACGATCACCGTGGCGATGATTCCCCTCCCGATGGCACTCTGGCGCCACCGAGAGATAGGAGGAGAGGTTCTCCCCCTTGTGCTTCCTCCTCCATGCCCCCTGTCGGTGTCAAAACCGGCGGATCTCGGGTAGGCGGTCCCGAACTGTGCGTCTAGGCGGATGGTAACAGGAGACAAGGGACACGATGTTTTTACCCAGGTTCGGGCCCTCTCGATGGAGGTAATACCCTACTCTTGCTTGATTAATATTGGTGATATGGGTAGTACAAGAGTAGATCTACCACGAGATCGTAGAGGCTAAACCCTAGAAGCTAGCCTATGGTATGATTGTTGTTAGATCCTCTGGACTAAAACCCTCCGGTTTATATAGACACCGGATAGGGTTAGGGTTACACAGAGTCGGTTACAATGGTAGGAGATCTACATATCCGTATCGCCAAGCTTGCCTTCCACGCCAAGGAAAGTCCCATCCGGACACGGGATGAAGTCTTCAATCTTGTATCTTCATAGTCTTGGAGTCCGGCCAAAGATGATAGTTCGGCTATCCGGACACCCCCTAGTCCAGGACTCCCTTAGTAGATCCTGAACCAGGCTTCAATGACGACGAGTCCGGCGCGCATATTGTCTTCGGCATTGCAAGGCGGGTTCCTCCTCCGAATACTTCATAGAAGATTTTGAACACCAGGATAGTGTCCGGCTCTGCAAAACAAGTTCCACATACCACCGTAGAGAGAATAATTTTTGCACAGATCTGCTGACGTATTCCGCGGCGTGACATCACATCACGGCCAAGCCTTTATATGAATCGTTTTTTTACTGTTCCACCTTAGCGCGTTTAGCGAGGCGGTTTCCTTGGCACGTCCTTATCAAAGCGTAGATCGCGCCCCCTTATTCCGGGATTCTCTTCAAATACGGACGTGGGTAACCCAACCGTGCCCGTTGGCACGCCTCCTCTATCAAAGGCGAGTCCTAATCGACCACGGGGAGGGCTCTTGGTGTTCAACCTCTTTATAATGAGACCAAGGCCCTCTTCTTTTTACACCCTCCATCGAGTTCGCCTCGTGCTTCGAGTTCTAACACCCAAAGCTTCAGATTTAGGCGCTTCGGACCTTCAACGATGTCCGGCTCCGACCAACCACGGCCGATGGATGTCTTCTTCCGTCCACAAGAAGATGTGCTAAAGCTGCGAGACGCCCGGTATCTAACGGTGAGATTTACGCATAGGCTGCCTGCTCGAGGCAGGTCATTCCCACTCCGAGCCCGGCGAGAGCGTGGTGTTCGTGCCACACTTCCTTCGGGGTTTAGGCTTCCAGACGGATCCCTTTGTCTGAGGGCTCATGTTTTATTATGGGCTGGATTTCCATGACTTGAATTCGGAGTCCATCCTCCATATCTCGTCATTCATTGTCGTATGTGAGGGCTTCCTCCATATTACCCCCCACTTTGGATTGTGGCTCAAGTCCTTCAAGGTGTAGCCAAGATGATCGAGGGCAGCAAGCAGAGTGCGGAGGGGCGGTCATAAGCAAGTGTGCTGATGCTCCGTGGCCCGAGGGCTCTTTTCAAGAGGAGCTTGGTTTGTGTAGCAGGATTGGTTTTATATTACCGCTCGTGGGCACCAAATGGGTGGCGCTTCCCGCCTTCCACTCAGGTCCACCACAGCGGCTGGCGTCATGGGTCAACAAGGGGCTCGACTGGGGGTCGTCCAAGGACGTTCCTCTATTACAGGGCCATATTCGAGACCTCCAAGAAAGAGAGATCAATATGGTCGCAATGGCGCAGGTTATGTTGATTCGGCGCCTTCTGTCCTGCAAACGTCGCCCCCTCCGTCTGTGGGAATTTAATCTGGAGGGACCGCGAGCTCTCCAACATTTTATGGGTACGACGCCCGTGGATATGTATAAATTGTTCTTCGGATCACAAGAGAAGTGTCCGGACCTGACTGAGGACGCAGGATTAAGCTACAATCGCCCAGATACTCAAGTAAGTAGTCCTATAACCGGACAGGCTGTTCATTCATATATATATATGCCCTTTAAAGGAGCCGTTTCTTGAACAGGAGTGGATAGCCAAGGCAAAGTTAATAAGGTGTCCGGCTCCTCCGGAGACCACGCGGATCCCATCTTGACCAAGATGTTAAAGGTCGCGCCTTTTGAAGAAAGGCGAAGGGGGAGCGGGAAGCAACTGCATCTACGAAGGAGGCTATCAAGGAAGGGGGGATTAAGAGTCCCACCTTCCGAGGAGAGAAGAGGACCGCTTCGGAAGATCCGGAGGTCAAGGCCTCAAAGAGGGAAAAGAAATCTTCGTCAGAGAGTCCGGCGCTGGGAAGTAACCCAGCCGCACTATTTCCCCAAGGGGATCAGCCCTCCAGTGAGCCATAAGTAAAAAGAAGGGGTCTTGTAAATAAGGAACGTCCCTGCATTTATTTCTGAAGATAACCAAAATTGTACCTTGTAGTTCGGATCTCAGCCCTTCTCAGCAGAGCTCGTCTCCGGGGATCTTCTTCCGGAGATGATGGAGAGCGAAATGCCTCCACCTATCGCACCTTCATGTGAGGAGGACGCCCCTGAGGTGTCGTCGCGGAGGGTTTCCCCGAGTCCGGCGGGGCCGGAAGGTCCGGCGCCAACTGGCGTGCGGTCGGAGGAGCTGATGGATCTGCTCGGGCGAGCGGCTATCTCAGAAGATCAGCGTGTTCTAATTGGTACGGTGATTGAAAGAATTGCATCCGCTGAGAGCGGATTGCATGAAGCCGTCAGAAGCTTCTTGTGAGGTTCGAGGTACGCAAAAATGATGTACCTTCGGCGGTTATGCATATAGAATGCGCCCTGTATAGATAGTAGCCCCTGAGACTCGGTATGTTGTCAAAAATTGACAGCGTGCTGAGGATCATAATCTCAGTTATAACATATCGCCACGCCTAAATAGGTGGCGGCGCGTCCGGTGGCCAGCCGGACTGATGAATTTGCCGAACTAAAGAGGCAGCTTGACGAGGAGGATGCGGACATCGCGCTGGTCAATAAACGGTTGGACGATCACAAGGTATGTGACTTCTCCACGGACACCTAGTAAGGGAGCAAGACGCCCATGCCTTACTACTTGTATGCTTTTGATGCAGACGGTGCCGCTGCTGTGGAGGAGCTGCAGGCGAGAACTTCGCCCGGCGAAAGAGCAAGCCAGAAATAGTAATGTCACGGCGCTTTAAGAGGCGGCGAAGAGCTAAAAGCGAGCGGGCTGCTCACCGCCGAAGCAAAGAGGAAATGGCCGATATGGCCATAAAGTTAAAGAATGCTACCGACCGCTGCGGGGTTCTTGAAAAAGAACGTCAAAGCGGAGCAAGAGGACCTGAAAAAGGCCACCGCCCGAATCCAAGGATGCCGATTACGCTATGAGAGCTGCCAAGGAGGAGCTGAGTCAAGCGGGGCTATTGCGGCCGGAAAGCCGTTTCTGCTGCGGAGGAAATATACGGATCCGAAGTATGCTCAGTTGGACAAGTTGTGGAGTTCAGAGGATGCTTATCTGGACTTAGCGGCGAGCGCTGCGGACGCGATGGAGCACTTCCAAGGCCAGAAGGGGCACAATAGGGAAGAGCTATATTGGTCGCAATTCCATAGTCTGGAGCGTCCTCTTCCGTTGACTGATCGGTTGGCCGAATGGGCCGAGCTGAATCGATTATCCGGACTTTGCCATGAAGCATGTCATGACTCATTTGTGGCCATGCGGACCCCAGCCGAAGAGCTATTTTGGCTTAGTGCAGCAGTTCCTTGGTGCGGTACCGCGTATCGACGCAATGAAGCGGTCGACGTGCGTAGAGGGAGCACGGATGGCTCTTGCCCGTGTCAAGACATACTGGGCGGAGATGAAGGCCACCGAAGTTGCATCCCAAGATTCGGACAGAAGCCGAGTACCTACCGAGCACTATTTTGAGGAAGTCCTGTAGGGCGCTCGTTTAATAGAGACGCAGTGCTCGAAGGAAGTTATGCTTTAATGGCATGTATGATTTGTGAAAACAATGTTTCAATTTTAATGTAAGAGCTTTTTATACGTGTGCCTTCAAGTAATAAACTACCTCATGTGCGGCCGTTAATGTATATATGTATATAACCTGAAAGATGGCAGTCCTTGGCTTATTTACGCACATAATGCGGGGTGTTTGCAAAAAGCGCATTTTCACACTTAATCCAATGTCTTGGTCCTGTGAAGGAGGTGATAAGCGTAGCAAACTAGGCAACCGGACTATAATGCTTTATCACTTTCACTTAGCCATAGGGGTTCGAGGGTGGGGCTACTATATAGCCCACAGGGCACCGCACTCTCCCGAATTCGAGTGCGTATGTGCACGACCGAAAAGCAGTCCTTCGTTAAAGCGGAGAATTCTAAACATTCGGTGAGTCATTGAGTGGTTGACCAGTCTCGCGCTATATCATGACAGTCAGTTTTGGCTTTCTCTCGAGGTGCTCGCTTGCGGCGAACCGGGCACAATCGCAGATAGTTCTCCACAGTGCCGCGTTAGCCGATAGAACGGAACGTAAGGCAGCAAAACAAAGGAGCCGGAAAACCCAACATTTGACCAAAGACATGATTCGAGCTGATGCATATAAGGCCTAACCCGAGGCGCGAACACTCCCTAAGGTATTCGGTCTTTATAAAAGCAGGCGCAATAATGCCCTAAGCCCTGAGTGTCCAAATACGTGCAAAATTACGCGGCCCGATCCCAAAAACGCCACCTCCTCCTTGGTTATAACTAGAAACCAGGGATGTGTATCAACAAGAGACAATAAAAAAGGTTTACGCAGGGTCTTAATCTGAAAAGAATCCTTGCAACGGGTCCCTCTTGCACGTCTGCGCTGTGTCTCCGTTGTGCAGTATCACAGGCGGGTGTAGCACTGTGTTCATCTGTAAAAGAGAAGAACTTAGTTGAAAAGAAAGAAAAAAAAGATCGTGCGAAAAATGTACTTTATATTAAATAAACAGAGTACAATTCGAAAAGTGAATAAAATTGAGCTTTATCGTCTCTTGTTGTACATGCGTGCAGCCCCTTGTACGGGGGTATGCCGCTAGTAGGCGCCGGACTCGTCTAGCCGTGTCCCGGGTTCGAATTACCTATTCAGGTGCTTTGGTAAGCGGAGTCGAATTGGTGTGGGGCTGTCAAGGCAGCCTCACACTCTTCCTTGATCGAGTAACACTTAATACTCCCTTTTAATGAGATGATGCCGCGTGGACCGGGCATTTTAAGTGTAAGAGATGCATAATGCGGTATTGCGTTAAAGCGGGCGAAAGCTTCACGCCCCAGTAGTGCTTGATAGCTACTTTCGAATGGGGCAATGTGGAAGGTTAACTTTTCGCGGCGGAAGTTGTTGGATGAGCCGAACAAAACTTCTAGCTGTAGGGAGCCCGTACAATGGGCATATGGGCCTGGCATTGCCCCCTTAAAGGAGGTGGCGCTATGGCGAATTTTGGTTGGGTCTATCCCCATCATGCGGATTGTGTCCTGATATATCAGGTTTATGTCACTGCCGCCATCCATGAGGACTTGTGTAAATTGGAATCCGTCGATTATAGGATCCAATATCAAGGCAGTCCATCCTGTGTTAGGATACTTACGGAGTAGTCCTGATGGTCGAAGGTGATTGGTTTTGACAACCGGTGTTGGTACTCCGCTAGGGTAGTATGTGCGGCGCGCATCTTAATGGGCGCCGCTCTGTTTTTCCCTTTTATCACGTGAAGTGAGTTTACTGTTTTAACCTCTTGTGGGAAATTCTTTTGTTTTCCGGTGCTCTGCTTGTGGGGTTCGTCATCGTCCTTGCTTGGTGTGTCGAGCCCCTTATGTTCGGCATTGAGTCTGTCGGACTTCTTGAAGACCCTACAATCTCTATGGGTATGGTTTGCAGGCTTCCCGGGTGTACTATGGATTTGGCATATCTTGTCCAAGATTTTGTTTAAGTTGGATAACTCATCGCTATTGTCCTTAAGGAGCAATTTTTATTGTTCTGCCGTGAGCTTTTGAATCCGGCGTTATTTGCCGCGCTCTTTGGACCGTTCCCTTAATCCGGCGCTGGTCCTTGCTTTCGTCGTGGTTTCCCATTTCCATCCCTGACTTGGATGTACTTGGGTCGCTGGTGCTGCATCTTGCTAGCCAGCTATCCTCTCCAGCATAAGCGGGTCATGAGGCTTGTTAATGCGGCCATTGTTCTTGGCTTTTCTTGGCCGAGGTGTCTGGCGAGCCATTCGTCTTGGACGTTGTGTTTGAAGGCTGCTAAGGCTTCGGCGTCCGGACAGTCGACTATTTGGTTCTTTTTAGTAAGGAACCTGTTCCAGAATTTCCGGGCTGACTCTCCGGGCTGTTGAGTTATGTGACTTAGATCGTCTGCATCCGGAGGGCGGACATAGGTCCCCTGAAAATTTGCCCGAAACGCATCCTCGAGCTCTTCCCAACTTCCAATGGTGTTTTCGGGAAGGATTTTAAGCCAATGCCGAGCTGGCCCTATGAGTTTGAGGGGTAAGTATTTTATGGCGTGGAGATCATCTCCTCTGGCCATGTGTATGTGGAGGATGTAATCCTCGATCCAGACTCCACGGTCTGTTGTTCCGTCGTATGCCTCTATGTTTACAGGTTTGAATCCCGCCGGAAATTCATGATCCAGCACCTCATCGGTGAAACATAGGGGATGTCTGGCGCCCACATGTTAGGCGTGTCGTGATGTTCGGATATTTGGTGTGTTGCATTGCTTTGAAGAGCTTGCTTTCTCGGCCCATAGATGGACCTAATCGGGCCATCCTTTTGATGTGAATCCTTATGCGGATCGCGTCTTAGCTTGTGTCTTGGCGCCATTTTCCGCTCTCTTTTTGCCGTGGGGTCGTCCATCCGACCGGGTGGCCTTCTTATTTTTTGATTGTGGGGACTCTAAGGCCTCCTCATCAAATCCGGGCAGTAGTTTTCTCTTTGGGTAGCTCTTTGTGCGGCGAATGTCACCATATTTGTCTGCAGTGTTGAATACTTTGCTCCATCTGATTCTGAGTGCATCTTCCGCTGTTTTGAGCTTCCATACCTTTTTCAGGCTATGCTTGTGATGGCGACGAGCCCTTTGTGGAGGTTCTTATGCTCCAACAATTTGTCCGGCGTGAGGTCGTCCGGACTGTTATCTTCGCCGGGGACGGGTTGTTTATCCAAGTTGTCCTGTTCGGACGGTTGCTCAATAGCATGTTCGTTGTCCACCGGTTCGCCCTGCTCTATGGTTGGGCCTTTGTTGAGGCGGGACTTGGTGCGGTGTTTACGTTGCCGTTTTGACTGCTTTTCGAGGGATTTATCTTTCGTAGCGTCCCGTTGTTCCTCGTCGTCACTTCCTTTAGGTGTATCCACCATGTATACATCATGGGATGAGGTCGTTGTCCAGCATCCTATAGGTGCTGGTTCATGGTTGTCTCCTACATCGTCGTCCATACCGTCGATGTCTTCGGAGTCAAAATCGAGCACGTCGTGTAAGCTTTCAACAGTGGCTACAAATTGGGTGGTGGGTGGGCGTTGAATTTCTCCGTCGTCCGCATCCCAACCTTCCTGACCGTAGTCCGGCCAGGGCTCTCCTGATAAAGAGAGAGACTTTTGCGAATTCAGGATGTCGCCAAAGGCGAGTCTTTGGAAGATGTCCACGCGATGAACTCCATGACCGGCGCCCAATCGGATTTGATTGGCGAGGCGCGGAGGGTTCGGAGTCCGAGAGAGGAGTCCGCACCTTGGAGTCACCGATCTTCGCAGCGACGAGGATTGTGTTCGGCTCGATCGCCGTAGAGATTTCAGCCCCAAGGTGGTGTCCAACCAACCATCCTCGATCGCGAAACCGGCTCAATCAATGTTCGAGCGGACACTAGTGCTGACCTCGGACCTTTGTTGGCAGAGTTAGATCATGCCCATCGAGACAGTGCGGCGCGCTTGGCTGCGGCTCGAATCCGTCGAAGATCAAGTCTCCGCGGACGTCGGCCGTGTAGTTTAAACTTCCAAATCTGACCTGATGGCCAGGGGCGTAGCTTTCAATCTGCTCCAGATGGCCAAGTGAATTGGCCCGCAGTGCAAAGCTGCCGAATACGAAGATCTGTCCGGGGAGAAGAGTCTCACCCTGGACCGCGTCTTTGTTGATGATCAAAGGAGCCATCGGGCCTATAGGTGACGACACAGAGGAACTCTCAATGAAAGCACCAATGTCGGTGTCAAAACCGGCGGATCTCGGGTAGGGGGTCCCGAACTATGCGTCTAGGCGGATGGTAACAAGAGACAAGGGACACGATGTTTTTACCCGGTCCGGGCCCTCTCGATGGAGGTAATACCCTACTCACCTTGATTAATATTGGTGATATGGGTAGTACAAGAGTAGATCTACCACGAGATCGAGAGGCTAAACCCTAGAAGCTAGCCTATGGTATGATTGTTGTTAGTCCTACGGTCTAAAACCCTCTGGTTTATATAGACACCGTATAGGGTTAGGGTTACACTGAGTCGGTTACAATGGTAGGAGATCTACATATCCGTATCGCCAAGCTTGCCTTCCACGCCAAGGAAAGTCCCATCCGGACACGGGACGAAGTCTTCAATCTTGTATCTTCATAGTCTTGGAGTCCGGCCAAAGATGATAGTTCGGCTATCAGGACACCCCCTAGTCCAGGACTCCCTCACCCCTCCCCCCGGATGGGGAGAGGTTCTCCCTTTGGATCTTGGCCTTCATAGCGATGATGGCCCCTTCAGGAGCCTCCTCCATGGCCTCCGGTGATGATGGCCCCCTCCGGCAGGGTGACAGAGAGGGCCTAGATTGATTTCTCGTGGCTACAGAGGCTTGCGGCAGCGGAACTTCCGATCTAGGTCATTTTCTGGAGGTTTGGGTATTTATAGGAGAGGTTGGCATCGAGAACAAGTCAGGGGGGCCCACGGGAAGTCCACGAGGCACAGGGGCGCGCCCTAGGGGGGTGGGCGGGCCCTCCACCCTTGTGGGGCCCATGGGCCTCCCCTCCGGTAACTCTTCGTTCCAGTATTTTTTATATTTTCCAGAAAAATTCTCCGTTGGTTTTTATCGCATTCCGAGAACTTTTATTTCTGCACAAAAACAACACCACGGTAGTTCTGCTGAAAACAGCTTCAGTCCAGGTTAGTTCTAATCAAATCGTATAAAACTATTGTAAACATGGCATGAATACTTCATAAATAACAGATACGTTGGAGACGTATCAACCCCCCCCCCCCCCAATATCTCCTCTCGTTGCCTTGTCATGCGCCCGGCCCGGCGCCGGGCCGTCACGACGGTTTCCATTGGTCAACGGGTCGCCATGACTATCGCTAGAGCACCCTCCCCCTGTGTATGTGTGACGTCATGTGATAATACTATTCTCATACGGAAAGATCCAACTTGAAGACACACGAATGAAGACTAGATCCACGGAGATCCACTGAACATCAATGCTGACCGAATCTCACGAGATCTTCCGTAAACACACCTCCACATGCTCTCCCATGAAGGTAGACACACCATCAGGACATGGGCTAGGCGGGGAGATCTTTATTTCGTCTCTAGGGAGTTGCCGCCACCTTGCCTTCCTGAGAAGGATACAAACCCTAATCGACCTCAAAAGAACACCTAAAAACGGAGCAGGAACCTTCCCAACCGCAAGGGCCAAGGTCCACCGTGCATCCATGGACATAAGGCCACCGGAGACGAGGCAGACTGATGGCGGCAGCAATGGGAGGTGGAGAAACCCTAGTTGCATGGGCAGTCGCGAGAAAGGCGATGGGGTCTGATAAAAATGTATTGTCTCCCCAAAGAACACACCATTTTTAGTGAAACAGATGGGTGGCATCGAAATTACCTTTACCGTGTTGCGTGTAAGTAAGATCGCATGCCACTAATACTGAACAAACTAGTGGCGTGCGCTACAAGTGCACACGGTACTAGTATTTACTTTGAAGCCTGCATGTGGGTCCCATGTGCTTGTTGCATCCCTACTTTACCACACGTCACTAGTGTATACATTAGAAGTGGCTTGTGCCCATGCGTTGTGTGCCACTAAGGCATGTTGCATGGCTCCCACTCACTAGTGACGTTCGTAGTGGGTGGCTCGTCGCTAGTAGTTGGATTATTAGTTGCGTGTGAGCTGCACCACACGCACTAATAGCTATGAGATATTTGAGAAAAACTCATTTTACACTTGTGAGCCTCTCTCACTAGCTCCTTTCTTCTTCCTCTCTCTCCCCCCTTCTTCCTCCTCTTCCTTGTTCCTTGATACGTCCATCTTGAATCATGTTTTCTTACTATTATTGATAATATATTTTTATCATTAGAATACTTTGTGATGCAATTATAGTGCCTTTTCTATCTTAGTTTGTAATATTTATATGAAGAGGTAGATTGCCGACAGCGGGAATTCTGGACCTGAAAAAGCTATATCAGAGATACATATTCTGCATAATTCTAAATGAGCTGAAATTTCATGAAGAATTATTTTAGAATATATAAATAATACTTGAGAAAGTAAATATCACTAGCAAAAGTGCCCGTGCATTGCAACGGGAGAAACAAATTATCACCCTAGCGCCCCCATCCATGTTGCCTCTTCTTTTCTTTGTCATCATTGTGGGTCACGATGTCCACTACACGCCGAACGTTCCACCTAAACTTGGAACCAATAAAGAATTGCATTGCCTGCGTGGACAGATAAGCGAACGGTCGCATTTGAGATCCCGGTCAAATCTACATAATCTAATGCTTGCGCCTTGTGTTGTGTGATCCAGATTTTACATCGTGGTAGTTTAGTACCAGTCCGTGAAGGACACAAACAACCATCAAATTCAACTTTAGTTGAAAACGATCAACACCTTTTTTGCGGATAACACGACTAGCACCAAAAGCAGTGGGTGTTCCGAGTTTGATTCGCAAAAAAATACTATTTTTGCCTCATCTCCTAAACGGGGTGGTGGGTTTTATTTGTTGGGCTGGGTCGCACGGATAGGTTGGGAGGGCACTGTTTTTTTTATTGGTGGAATGTTGCGCTGGTGAACGGGGTAGGGGCCAAGTGGCCCAGGACAAACGATTGGGAATAGCCTAGCTCAGTATGAAGAAACGCCATGGACATATGAAATGGGAGGACCAATAATATTATACCTCCATTTATGTAAAAAATAGTGTATATGGCTGTGAGTTATAATGCTAGAAACAATTGACATAAATTTAGTGAGGACTGTATGCGCAAACATAATGTTCAATGTGTTACAAATTTGATGCAAGCTTAGTAAGGATTATAAGTGCAAGAAAAAATGTTAGGTTGTCTGTTGCAACGAAAGAAAAAAAATGGCTTGAATTAGTGAGGATCATTTAGGAAAAGAACTGCACTTCATCTTTATTCGTAAGATAAGATATGAATGAGGGCTCATGTCCTTCAAAAAATCTGTAATTACCGTATATTTACTTCCCCTCTCTTTCCTTTCTCCTTCCTTTTTTATTTCTCATGCAATTACAGTCTATTTTATTTCTTTTTCTTTCCTTATATCATCCATGTGACGAAGCCCATTTATCGGCCTATTAATTACTCATGCGATTAATATGGTGTCCACAATAATTACCGTCTATTGCCTTCCTTTCTCTTTCATTTCTCCTTCCTTCTTTATTTCTCATGCAATGTCTATATGGCCGTGAGTTACAATAGTAGAAACAATTGACATAAATTTAGTGAGGACTGTATGCGCAAACATAATGTTCAATGTGTTATAAACTTGGTGCAATCTTAGTAAGGATTATAAGTGCAAGGAAAAAATGCCAGGTTGTCTGTTGCAACGAAAGAAAAAAATGGCTTGAATTAGTGAGGATCATGTAGGAAAAGAATGGCACTTCATCTTTATTCGTAAGATAAGATATGAATGAGGGCCCACGTCCTTTAAAAATCTGTAATTATCGTATATTTACTTCCCCTCTTTTTCCTTTCTCCTTCCTTCTTTATTTCTCATGCAATTAGTATCTATTATATTTCTTTTTCTTTCCTTATATCATCCATGTGACGAATCCCATTTGTCGGTTATTAATTAGCCCTGCAATTAATTTGGCGTCCACAATAATCTCTTTACTTTCTCCTTCCTTCTTTATTTCCTTTCTTTCCGGCTTCACATAATTGAAGTCTATTTCCTTCCTCTCTTTCATTTCTCCTTGCTTTTTTATTTCTCATATGCAATGTTTATTTCCTTCCTCTCTCTCCTATTGCTCTGCCCTCATTTGTTCCGTTAAGGACAAATCTTATTCATGCCATATTCTTTGCTTAATTTCCGAAGCAGCTCCTTGATGCTTGACAACCTAAGAACGTATATAAACTGGTAAAATTTTATGTAAAATAGCAAAGTGGGACTATTTATGAAAAACAGCCTCCAGCCTGCTCCCCTTGTCCGTCCACTGGGCCGCAGCAGTCCGCTTGGCCCAGCGCGCCCGTGCTCATTGCCTCAGCCCGTCTACGACTCATCTTATATTCTTAAAAGGCTAGACGACTACATTAGCGCACTCATGGGCCTAGTCGGATTGGTCTGCTATGTTGTAGTACACCCGGTAGACCAGGGATCAAATCCCAGCGCCGACCACCTCTTTCCCCCTTTTTTTTAACTTAATTCAAACACAAATTCAAACTGAAAGCGTAAAATTACGGAAAGAAGCGTATTGTGACGGTGAACCCGACAAAGTCAATCCGTGCTTTATTATTAGGGAGAGATATGGGACCACCAGGTGCCCACAAGGCACTTGGGTGCGGCCACTCCCAGGCACACCCAAATGGTTGTGGGGCCCCTGCAGCATCCGCGCCCATCTTCTTCTATATGATGCCATCTACCTAGAAAAAAAATTAAGAGAAGACTTTCGGGACAAAGTGCCGCCGTCTCGAGGAGGAACCTGGGCAGGAGCACTTTTGCTCTACGGCGGAGCGATTCCGTCGGGGATACTTTTCTCCGAGAGGGGGATATCGAAGCCATCGAGATCACCAACAATCCTCTCATCGTGGGAGGACCAATTTTCATCAACATCTTCACCAGCACCATCTCATTTCAAACCCTAGTTCATCTCTTGTATTCAATCTTTGTCTCAAAACCTCAGATTGGTACATGTGGGTTACTACTAGCGTTGATTACATCTTGTAGTTGATGCTAGTTGGTTTATTTGTTGGAAGATTATATGTTCAGATCCTTGATGATAGCCAATACCCCTCTGATCTTGAACATGAATATAATTTGTGAGTAATTACTTTTGTTCTTGAGGACATGGGAGAAGTCTTGCCATCAGTAATCGTGTGGATTTGGTATTCATTCAATATTTTGACGATATGTGTGTTGTTGCTTTCCTTAGTGGCATTGTGTGAATGTTGACTACATGACACTTCACCATAATTGGGCCTAAGGGAAGGCATTGTGGAGTAGTAATAGATGATAGGTTGTTAGAGTAACACAAGGTTAAACCCAAGTTTATGCGCTATTTCGTAAGGGCTGGTTTGGATCCATATGTTTCATACTATGGTTAGATTTGTCTTAATCCTTCTTTCGTAGTTGCGGATGCTTGTGATAGGGGTTAATCATAAGTGGGAGGCTTGTTCAAGTAACAACGGCACCCAAGGCCGGTGCACCCACATATCAAATTATCAAAGTAGCGAGCGCGGATCAAACAAGCATGATGAAAGTGACTAGATGAAATTCATGTGTGTCCTCAAGAACGCTTTGCTTATAAGAGACTGTTTCGTCCTGTCCTTTGCTATGAAAAGGACTGGGCTACCTTGTTGCACCTTGGTTACAATTGCTACTTGTTGCTTGTTACAAATTACCTTGCTACGAAATTATCTGTTACCGACAATTTCAATGCATACAGACAATAACTTACTGAAAACTGCTTGTCATTTTCTTCTACTCCTCGTTGGGTTCGACACTCTTACTTATCGAAAGAATTAAACTTAATTCTGAAGATTAGGAACTCGACAAAGGTAAAGAGTCAGGTATAAGACTTGAGTTTGATTGTGTTAAATCTATTATGTAAACCGGTGCTTTTCATAAGTTTAGTACTAAATATGGACTTGACTCTGAGATAGTAGCCTCTCTTTGTGAATCATTTGCTATTCATGTTGATCTCCCTAAGGAGAAGTGGTTTAAATATCATCCCCTATTAAATAAAAGATTGAGGAACCCGTTATAGTTAAATATGAAACTATCATTTACAATGTTGATCCAGTTGTGCCTACTGCTTATATGAGAAATCTCTTTTTCCTGTTAGGATTAAGGAACATGCTAAAGTTTCAACTATGGTTAACAAAAGTAATATTAGAAAACCTAGACCCTCTGAACAAATTAAAGTTGAATATAATATTGCTATGGTTAAAGATCTCTTGGTCGATAATATTGATGGACATGTTATTTACTTATGTGATGAAGCTACCAGAATTGCTAAGCCCGATACTAAAGATAAGAATAAACATGTGGTTGACATGTCTGTTATCTCTGTTAAAATAGGAGATCATTGTTATCATGGTTTATGTGATTTGGGTGCTAGTGTGAGTGCTATTTCGTTTACCTTATATCAAAAGATTATGAATGATATTGCACCTATTGAGATAGAGAAATTGATGTTGATACGTCTCCAACGTATCTATAATTTTTTATTGTTCCATGCTATTACATTATGTATCTTGGATGTTGTATATGATATTTTATACTCCCTCTGTTTCTTGATATAAGGTGTATAGATTTTTGAGAAAAAAAATCCGAAATATAAGGTTTATTGCGTTGCACCACTCGTTTGGATAATTATTTTAGGGATTTGATTACATTTCCTTATATTTGGAAAGCTCCTCTATTTTCTCATGTCAATTGGTTAGATGTAATCTCGCCCAAAACTCGTGAAATTTTCCCTCCACATGCGTTCTTTAATTTTTGTGCCAAAAACTATACACCCTATATTTAGGAACGGAGGGAGTATGATTTTTGGGAATAACCTATTAACCTAGAGCCCAGTGCCAGTTTCTGTTTTTTCCTTGTTTTGGAGTTTCGCGGAAAAGGAATATCAAACGAAGTTCAAATGAGCTGAAATGTACGGTGATTTTCTATGGGCCAGAAGAAGCCCCAGAAGCAAAATAGTTGGGCCAGAAGAGTCCCGAATCAATGACAAGGGTGGAGGGCTCCCCCACCCCCCCTAGGGCACGCCCCCTGCCTTGTCGCTGGCTCGTGGACCCCCTGACTTGTTCCCGACGCCAAAAATTCCTATAAATATAGAAACCCCCTGAAATAAACCTAGATCGGGAGTTCCGCCACCACAATCCTCTATAGCCACGAAAAACCAATCGGGAGCCCGTTCCGGCACCCTGCCGAAGAGGGAAACCATCACCGGTGGTCATCTTCATCATCCCGGCGGTCTCCATGACGAGGAGGGAGCAGTTTACCCTCGGGGCTGAGGGTATGTACCAATAGCTATGTGTTTGATCTCTCTCTCTTTCTCTCTCTCTCTCTCTCTCTCTCTCTCTCTCTCTCTCTCTCTCGTGTTCTTCATATGGCACGATCTTGATGTACCGCGAGGTTTGTTACTATAGTTGGATCATATGGTGTTTCTCCCCCTCTACCTTCTTGCGTTGAATTGAGTTTTACCTTTGAGGTTTCATTATCATTGAATTGAATACTATTATGGATTTGAGAACACTTGATGCATGTCTTGTGTGGGATGCCCGTGGTGACAATGGGGTTTTCCATTGATTCACTTGATGTATGTTTTGGCACTCAACTCACGGATTCCCGAGGTGACATTGGGGTAATCTATGCATAGGGGTTGATGCATGTTTTCGTCCTTGTTTCTTCGGTAGGAATCTTGGGTCACTCTTTGAGGTTCTTTATGTTGATTGAATATTATGAATCTGAAGTTGTTTGATGCATATTGTATAATTGACCCACGAATACTTGTGGTGACATTGGAGTATCTAGGTGACATTAGGGTTGATTGATGTGTGTCATATGGTGTTATTTTACAACAAACTCTAGGGCTGTTTGTGACACTTATAGGAATAGCTCAATGGATCGTAAAGAATAACTTTGAGGTGGTTTCGTACCCTACAAGCAAATTCATCTTATGTTCTCCGTGATAGGAACTTTGGAATTACTTTTGTCGCACGTTGAGGGATTGCCATATGATTTAATTATGTTATCATTGTTGAGAGAACTTGCACTAGTGAAAGTATGAACCCTAGGCCTTGTTTCCAAGCATTGCAATACCGTTTTCGCTCATCTTTGTTACTAGTTACCTTGTTTTTTTTATATTTTCATATTACAAAAGCCTATATCTACCATCCATATTGCACTTGTATCACCATCTCTTCGTCGAACTAGTGCACCTATATAATTTACCATTGTATTGGGTGTGTTGGGGACACAAGAGACTCTTTGTTATTTGGTTGCAGGGTTGCTTGAGAGAGACCATCTTCATCCTACGCCTCCCACGGATTGATAAACCTTGGGTCATCTACTTGAGGGAAATTTGCTACTGTCCTACAAAACTTTGCACTTGGAGGCCCGACAACGTCTACAAGGATAAAGTTGCGTAGTAGACATCAATGTTACTATTAAGCTTGGTAATGGAAAAAAAGTTGTTTTTATTTTTTTTCCTTCTACAAGAGGCACGATTTTTCTTCCACGAGAGGCACGGCCATGCCTCTCAAAAACGAAAAATGCATTTTTTTTCTTTCGCGAGAGGCTCGGCCGGGCCTATAAAAAACGCCTTTTCTTTTTGGAAAACGATTGTTTTGCCCTGACTGATTTTTGGGGGAAATTAGTCGCCCCTCAGGCATGCCACGTGTTCACGTAGTCCTACCCACGACGACCGACGACCCACCACCCATTCTTATCTCTAGCATGAGCCGTGAGCCATCCATTTTTTCGAGGGTATGCCAATGGCGTACCTTATCTTTATAGAAGGAAGAAAAATATGTACAAGAGATTACGAATGCAATAGTTAGGTGTCAAAAGTCGACCCTAACCAAGCATCCACACCACTCCCTAGCTCTACTCGACTACTCTCATACTAGTTGTCCTCCAAACGCTCCTGCTTTGGCCCAGGTCCTCAAATCGTCAAAGATCATGTCCACTGTATCTCACTCGTTCTTGATCGTGCCCGAGCCGAATACCCTCGCGTTCCTTTGCTTCCATAGCGTCCAACAGATTAACATCACGAAAGTGTCAAAACCTTTCCGAGTTTGCTTATCTATTCGTTTTCTAACTACCGTCCACCATTGCACCAATCTTGAGTCATTAGTTGGGCATACCACCGTCAAACCCATTCTAGCAATGCAGCAGAACCATACTTGCCTCGAGAACACGCACAACAGCAATATGTGGTCAACCGTGTCCTCCTACTTGTCACACATGTAGCATTTTGATGTTTGGTCTTGCAATCCGTGCATAGCCCTCCTATCCGACATCCACAGTCAGTATTGCATTGCAAGCTACATGAATATCTTGCACGCAAGAGGCGCCCAACACTTCCATATGGCCCCGAAGGAGTGGAAACGAACTCCTCCCTCACACAGCATCTTGTACGCTGATGATGCTGTGTAGACTCCTGAAGCGTTCCAAGCCCAGATGGGGCAGTCCTATACCTGAGCATCCAATTGAACTTCCAAGAGGATCTTCCAAAGTCCGATGAACTGGGTGTGGCCCTCTGTGCATAGGTCTCCCACTACGTCGTTCATCCATGTATGCATGTGCATCGCATCCCGCACGAGCCTCCTGTTTGCCACTTGTGTCCGTACCTTCGCCACAACCAATGGGGCTATATCTTTGATGGCTGCTCCATGTAGCCATCGGTCTTTCCAAAACAGGGTCTTGCCTCCCAAACCAACTTTTCATTTAACCAGGCCCCCGAAAGCTTGGTCAACCTTTTTATCCGCGGTCAAGTTGAGGCCTTGCCAAGGCCTAGATTCATCCGTGCATCGGAGCAATTCCCATCTTAGTCTTAATGTGATGTCGAGCTTAAACAGGTCAATGACTCCCAACCCTCCCATGTGCTTTGACCTACACACCCTAGTCAAGGATACAACACATTTGCCCCCATTCACCTCCTCTGTCCTAGCCACCCATTTTCTTTTCTTTCCCATGTCGCGATACCTTCTCTCTGCTCTTCCCTCCGCACACACGTGCTCACTCTCGGCCATGAGCGATGTAGCTCAAGCACCCTACGATGCACAAGCTAGAGATTGTGTTGCAATGAAATGGTTGTGAACGTCGGCGAAGCTACGATGCAGCGGTCGTGGACGCCGGCAGAGCTGCGATGCAGCGACGACCAAAGTTGCGATGCAGCCGTCGTCAACACTGCTGGAGTTGCAGTGCAGGGGTCGTCGATGCCGCCGGCGCTGCGATGAAGCGGTCGCAAAACCCACCGGAGCTACTATGTAGTGGTCGTCAACGTCGAAGCCGCTGGAGTTGCGATGCAGTGGTCGCGAAGCCACTGAAGTTGCGATGCAGCGGCCCTGAAGCCGCCAGAGCTGCTATGTAGCAGTTGTCGACGTCAATGCGTCGGAGCTATGATGGCGCTGCTGCCATGCTGACGGTAGAGCTGCGTTGCAACAAGAGAGGCGATGAGTTTCTGGCATGGTCGGCGGCGGAGCTGCGTTTGCAGGACGCGATGCTGCGATGACGGACGACGGTGGAGCTGTATTGCAGCATGCACGGCTGCCAAGAGCGGTGATGGTGCTGGAAAGGAAGGCACGCGTGGTGCCGCAAGGGGCTGTTCACCAGCAGCGATGGCGTTGCTCAGACGAACGAGGGAAACGAAGCAACAGTACAGGAAAGTTCCGTTTGCGTGCGGACATAGTTGACTAATCCAATGGCTGTAGAGGCCTTGATCTGACGGTAGATAAGGCGGCTGATAACTGGAGTTATCAGCCGGTTGATTTGTAACAAGCGCTTTCTTTCTTTATCCTTTTGCAAGAGGCATGATTCTTCGTCCGGCTTTTTCATGAAAAAATGTTCATCAAAATCTATCAATATGTGATTTAATTTTGAAGATCTCGACGCGAGGAATCCAACGGTGAAAATGGTTAGAGATTTAGACACACTTTTTAAGAGATAAAACATTTTAAATATATGAATATACGAAAAAAAGAAAAGAAAAATCATAGGTTGGGCGCCACTTGTCGCAACCTGGGAAGTGAAGTGATCTTCGAAAGGAGTACTCCTCTATTAGTGATTTCGTATGTGCGTCAAGTTCTTTTTTGAGAAGAATCGTGCACGTCAACTAGGAGTGGCATAGTTGAAGCCTACGTAAATGGGCCGGCCCACTTTGCCCACGAAGGTATTTTTTATAATTTTCCCTTCGGCTTTTTAGTTGATTTTCACCTAAAATCAAGTATGTTTCTAAAAGCTGGGATTTTTTAATAACCTATTAAAAATTAAGAGATTTTATTTTCAAAAATAATTAAGTATATGTTTTATAAAAAGTTCAGCGTATGTTAAAAAATAGTTCACCATATATTTTAAAAAGGTTTGGTGTGTATTAAAAAATATTCATGATATATTAAAAATCGTTCAGTGTGTATTCTTGAAAATGGTCACCATATGCTAAAGAATATCAATGTGCATTTGAAAAAATCTCACTATATGATAAAATAAAGGTTCAATGTGCATTTTAGAAAAGTTCACTATATATTTCAAACCTATAAAAATAAAAAATAAATTGCAAAAACAAAGGAAATAACAAGACCTAAAAAGTAAAAGAAAAAACAAGAGAAAAAACATAACAGAAGCAACTATTAAGTTGGCCGGCGCATCTGGAGGTTCCTTCAGCGAAGCCTCCCCGAGGGCGTCATATAGGATTGGCCTTCCAGCCCTATTAACATGTTGACTACCACTTCCAAGTTTTTGTTCCACTCAATTTCCCAAAATTGTCTCAAAAGAAAATCTAATTGCCCAACTCTCCACTAAAAAAACCCAAAGACTAAAAATAACTGAGAAAATGGCTTCTATACCACTGAGACAAGCATCAATTGCTCATTTGCCATGGAACAAAGCTCCAGTGCTCATATACCAGACACAAACGAATTCTAGTGCTTATTTGCCATCGCCATTAGTCCATCGTCAGAATCTCTACGTTTTCCTGTCAGTCAATCTGAGAATTCCAATTTTACCCTCGTCTTATCTCTTCTCTTAGAATAGAAAAAAAAACAGAAAAATCAACGCACACCACACCACCCGACCAGTTCACGCACGCACACAACAGCGGCCATGGCGGAACCGCCGCCGCTGCCTCCGCTCCCCCAGCGCATGCCCCTCCTCCCTCTCCCGCTCCCCCAGGCTAACTACTCGTCGAAGGATCCGCCGCTCCCCCAGCCTTTGCCGACGCCGAAGGTTCCGCCGCTTCCCAAGCCCCAGCCAATGGAGGCACCGCCGACGGCGCTGCTCCCCCAGCCCCGGCCTCCGCCGCCTCCCGTCGCGACCATGCTTCCCTCCCTCCCTACCTCCGCGGCTTCAACTGCCTTAGCCCAACTTGCAGCGCCGACCTCTCCCCGTGACCATGTCGCGCAGAACCCTAGAATCGGGGATTCCAGCGATGTGGAGAGCAGGTTAGGGATGTCCATGGTCGAGGCCCTCCAAGAGATAATTCCGTACGTGGGCACACTCGCTGAAGCTCCTCTGCCCCAAGTTTCCAAGCTCCATGAGGAGGACGACGTGGCTGACGAATGCGGCTCCACCTCTCTCTCTGATATTTGTGCTAGGTAATTTTTCAGTCGGTCTATTTTTGCTAAATTTTTAGATAGGAGCATACAAATATTGACATGGTTTCATCATCCACAGGATGATCCAATCATGTACTTACACGGTAGAGGTGAAGATTTGTGGCAGTGGAATTGAAATCTGTTGGGATTCTACATTTACTTGGGATATTGTTGAGGGTAGTAGCTCAAGCTCTAACAAAAGTAGTTTGGACATTTTTCAGTACTTTTTTACTTTTTGAAAATTAAAGAAAACAGTAAAGAGAAAGCAAAAGTAATAAATAAGTAATTCAGTCAGAAAAGGTTCCCAAATCCACTAGGAACCTTCTAGAAGATTCCCCAAACCGGGTATGTGTGCTACCTTATGGGGTGTACCATGATTCTCGTTCAGATGTGGGGCCCATCTCTATAGAAGTTGGAGAGCTAGCTAGTAGTTAATTCTTTCGTTATCCTACATCCTACTCCCTCCTTTCCGGTTTATAGAGCTCATCTTAAAAAAATTGTTTTTCTATTTTATAAGTCTCAATTCTACTACCTATCATCACATGTTCAGATTTCTAGATGCATTAAATCACTGCATTGCAAGGATCAAGAAAAAACAAACCAATGCATGTCAAAGTTTTTGGTCATTTGATGGTCATGCATGTATGCATTGTAATTAGTGCATCGATAGACACATCTTTTTGAGAAAAAATGAGTGTAGCAATTCAATATTTTTGCAAACTATGAAATTTATTCCACCACTCACCATCTACCTTGGTTGGAGAGGTTTACAAATTGAGCCCTATAAACCGGAAAGAAGGTTGTATATATCTAAATTTTTGATCCACATTAACTCAATTATCTTAACATGCAATTATGCCAACTCATCGTGCTACCATGCATGCCCCACTAAATTAAATTCTCTCAACATGCAACTATGCCAACCCACCATGAGACTACGAATGAAAAAAGACCCACCTTGAAATGCACCTTGCATGCTAGTCATATTCAACAATTTTTATTACAACTATGCAATAATTAAATTTAATAAATTATATGTACTTAGTTTCAATTCTCATATTGCTAATCCAAATACTAAAGTTTTATACTGCCAATTCTCACTGAAATAACTATTTCCAATTCCCGCCGCAGCGCATGGGGTACCATCTCTAGTTTAACATGTAATAAAATCGGCTAATGGTCCGACGCCTGTCTATGCTAAGCATGCTTGCACGATTGCCGTGACCGAAAGCTGGATAAGTGAGACCCCTAGTTGCCTGGTGGCTGATAACCTGGCGAACGCTTTTAGATGAATAAAGTTCTCGTTTTTTCATGCAAGAAAACAGTTTACGTCTGTTTCTGCGACAATTTGTCACAAAGAGTGTCAAATAGAATATATTTATTTTCAAAAAATTTCAAATAGAGAATACATAAAGACGCGCCAAGGAAAATCACCAATGATGAGCTCATGGACCGCGCATTGTGACCGGAAATTATAAATGGGGCATGCCGCCCCCCCCCCCCCCCCTGTTTAAAACATTCTGCTAGAACGCAAAACAAATCTGATTTTTTTTGGAAACCACACACATGACGCAAAACAAATCTGGTTTTTTTTGGAAACACACACACACATGTATATTATGTATCTGCAAAATTTCACATCGTTTTTACTATCACACGTGGCGTACAAAAAACAGAAAAATATGTATTTTTAAATGGGCTTCTTTTTCTTGTTCTTGGGCTGGAATATTGGTTTTTTCGTAAAGCTTACATTACATTTTTTTCAAAACAAAATTTTATGGATTCTTAGTGAATACATATAAGTTTCCACAGAATTATTTTTGAATTATTCTAACGAAAAATGTATTTGGCAACCCTGTGCCCTATTGCAAAATCGCCACACCACCTGGATGACGTTCATTTCAAATCCGACGCACGCGAAACGTTCCAGCGAGTAGTTTTGATTTGTCTGTCACTGGTGTGTGGGCCATCGAACCGTCTCCCACGTTGTGCGCGACTTAACTATCCCCTCCCCCCACCACTCGCCTCATTTACTCTGTAATGGCACGCCCACTTTTCTGTCGCTCTGCGCCCGCTCTCTCTCCGTCGACGGCGAGCGGCGGCGGCTTCTCTGGCCGATTCTCGGCGCTGGTCTTCTGTTCCACCGGTGAGTATCGACTCAATCGCCCTCACGTCCCGATGGTTAAATGCGCCTCAATTAAATGCAGTAACCAACGCCCGCTTCTTTATCGCCTGCCCCCGCTCTCTCTCCGTCGACAGCGAGCGGCGGCGTCTTCTCCGGCCCATTCTTGGCGCTAGTATTCTATTCCACCGGTGAGTATCGACTCAATCGCCCTCACATCCGCCCCCAGTAGTTCGTGCTCTGTTTCTCGACGCCATTAGTGGCGGGATGTTCGTCGGGATGGTTGCTATCTCTTGAGCACTGCGTTGGTTTTCCCTTAAAGAGGAAAGGGTGATGCAGCAAAGTAGCGTAAGTATTTTCCTCAGTTTTTGAGAACCAAGGTATCAATCCAGTAGGAGGCTACGCGCGAGTCCCTCGCACCTACACAAAACAAATAAATTCTTGCAACCAATGCGATAAGGAGTTGTCAATCCTACACGGTCACTCACGAGAGTGAGATCTGATAGATATGATAGGATAATTTTTTTGGTATTTTTATGATAAAGATGTAAAGTAAAATAAAAGGCAATGAAAATAGCTAAGTGTTGGAAGATTAATATGATGAAAAATAGACCCGGGGGCCATAGGTTTCACTAGTGGCTCCTCTCGAGAGCATAAGTATTTACGGTGGATGAACAAATTACTGTTGAGCAATTGACATAATTAAGCATAGTTATGAGAATATCTAGGTATGATCATGTATATAGGCATCATGTCCGAGACAAGTAGACCGACTCTTGCCTGCATCTACTACTATTACTCCACACATCGACCGCTATCCAGCATGCATCTAGAGTATTAAGTTCATAAGAACAGAGTAACGCTTTAAGCAAGATGACATGATGTAGAGGGATAAATTCATGCAATATGATAAAAACCCCATCTTGTTATCCTCGATGGAAACAATACAATACGTGCCTTGCTGCCCCTCATCACACCGAGAAAGGACACCGCAAGATTGAACCCAAAGCTAAGCACTTCTCCCAGTGCAAGAAAGATCAATCTAGTAGGCCAAACCAAACTGATAATTCAAAGAGACTTGCAAAGATAACCAATCATACATAAAAGAATTCAAAAGATTCAAATATTGTTCATAGATAAACTTGATCATAACACACAATTCATCGGTCTCAACAAACACACCGCAAAAGAAGATTACATCGAATAGATCTCCACGAGAGAGGGGGAGAACATTGTATTGAGATCCAAAAAGAGAGAATAAGCCATCTAGCTAATAACTATGGACACGAAGGTCTGAGGTAAACTACTCACACATCATTGGAGAGGCCATGGTGTTGATGTAGAAGCCCTCCGTGATCGATGCCCCTTCCGGCGGAGCTCCGAAACAGGCACCAAGATGGGATCTGGTGGGTACAGAAGGTTGTGGCGGTGGAATTAGGTTTTTGGCTCTGTCTCGATCGTTTGAAGTGCGTAGGTATATATAGGAGGAAGGAGTATGTCGGTGGAGCAACGTGGGGCCCACGAGGGTGGAGGGCGCGCCTGGGGGGGTAGGCGCGCCCCCTACCTCGTGGCTTCCTCTTTGATTTCTTGACGTAGGGTTCAAGTCCTCTGGATCATGTTCGTTCCGAAAATCACGTTCCCGAAGGTTTCATTCCGTTTGGACTCCGTTTGATATTCTTTTTCTGCGAAACTCTGAAATAGGCAAAAAACAGCAATTGCAGGTTGGGCCTCCGGTTAATAGGTTAGTCCCAAAAATAATATAAAAGTGAATAATAAAGCCCAATAATGTCCAAAACAGAAGATAATATAGCATGGAGCAATCAAAAATTATATATACGTTGGAGACGTATCAATGGTCACATGTTAGAACAGGCGAGAAATGCGCCCAATGCGTTCAATTCGTGGTGCAGATGCTATTTGTTAGGCCCTGCTTCGCATGCACATCGTTCCAGTGATTAATTTGCCGTTTTCGATTTCGTGGCTAGTTGCCGTAATTTTTTAACTTATCCCCTCAGCTACACGGCTCGATCTGGTTCCTAGGATTTTTTATAGATGCAAAACCATTATGTATACATTCATGATTCGCCATCAGTGATATATCCATTCATGATTCTGATTTCTAGGGTTTTCTCTAAATGCTACACGACTCGATTTCCCTGATTTTTGTTAGCACTATTAGTGGTGTCTCGTTTCATGATGCATTTTATGTTTCTAACTGATGGATGTGCCATCATTTAACTCACATGAACTTTAGTTGTGAATATTACCATCAGTGGTGTGAATAATTTATCAGGAGTCCACTGTAAAATTTATCATGTCACTGAATACTTAGTTCTGTGATGTCCAATATATGTGTTTGTGTGTAAGTTGTTGCCATCCCTAATTTGCATAAGTTATCTTGCCCGATACATACATTTTATCGGTGTATTATAAGCAAACAAAAATGCAGGTATTCAATATCTAGTAGAAGCACACACGTCCTTGTCATTCTCTGTAGTGGATGAGTTATCTTGTTGTATGTTCACAAGTTACCAATGTATCATAAGAATATGTGTGTGACTATTAATTCAACAGTTGTGCATCCTTTATGCTCACTTTTTTCTCTTTGTTATTCTTGTGTGTCAGGTCACAATGCCAAGGAAGCGCAAATTAGATGATAACTTTGAGGAGGTGAACCCCTTAAAGAAGCATAAGCCTCCCGCAGATCGGAACATGGCTTCTCCTAGTGCTCTTGTGACTGCCTGTAAGGACATGTCAGATGAGAGAATGGCCGCGATCGACGACATGAATTTCACTAGTCTGCAGAATATCAAGTGTGATAATCAGTTCAATCAGCTTTCGCAATGGCTTGCTGGTCTATACGACCCTGATTCCCGTGAGGTTGTTGTACCTGGTCGCGGAAGGTTACTGGTCAGTGAAGAGTCTGTGCATCGTATAATGGGTGTGCTCCGAGGTGATATTGCGGTGGATTTCAAGGTTCCTACAGATGCACAGCTTGAGCTTGCGGGAGATATTTTTGGTGATCTTGGACATGCTCCTAAAATTGTGGATGTATTAAACCTTATCTTGAGCACTAACCGGCATGACGACAATTTCAAGCGCTTCTGGCTTGTGCTTGCTGCCAGCACCGTGATGGCGCCGACGACTTCCAACAAGATCAGCACCAGATGGTATCATGTGTTGGTAAGCACATCTGGCCATCTTTCTAGTTCACGCTTTTTATCTCTTTTCTTTTCTGTTTTTTTACTTGGTAACTTTTTTACTTCTTAGTCTGATGATTATGCACATATGCACTTTGATAACTTTCCCTGATTGTTGGAGTGTGGCAATTTCTATCCCTTTGATTTTTCTATGCTCTCAAGTGTGGTATTTATGTAGTAATGCACCTGATAACTTTATATGAAGGTGTAGTAATTATATAGTAATGCACCGGATAACTTTTTATGAAGGTGTAGTAATTACATAGTGATGCACCTGATAACTTTTTTCTGAAGGTGTGGTAATTATGTAGTAATGCGCCTGATAACTTTTTTAGAAAGTGTGGTAATTATGTAGTAATGCACCTGATAATTTATTTATGCCTTGCAATATGGTAATTTTGACTTACTTCTCAATAATGTGGTAATTGTGTGCTTATGTACTTGGTGATTCAATGCTTTAACAGTGTTTTAAGTGTCTACTTATGTCCCCTGCTAACTTGTGTGCATACATTCCTCTATGTTTCATGTGTTTTCTTTTTTTTTGCAGCAAAATATTGGCAATGTAAAAAACCTCAACTGGTGCAAATTTATTGCGGATCAGCTTCACAAAGCCCTTTCAAAAGGAAAGCCTACGACGGGCTGCCTCCTATTCTACAATGTTAGTCCCCCTATTCTTTTTTTATTCCCACGATTTTTGGATTGAACGTCTTATTCCGCCAAACAGCTAGATTGTAATGACCTTTTCTGTTTTTCTAGCTTCTGTATATAGATGCTATTGACTTAACTGGCCTTGGTATCATCTTGCCTAATGGTCCTTTTGCAATTAATGTGTGGACGAATGAGTTGGCATCGAAAGTTCTCCGGATGGATGTCCAGAGGGACAAGCTTTCTTATGGGAAATTACCGGTAATTTCCCATTCGTCATTTTTCTTACCTTCTATGTATTGCCATCTTTTTTTATCAAGATCTTAATTTGTTTTTTATCATATTTTTTCAGCTTAAGCCCCAATATGGTCAAGACTATTGCTTGTTTGGTGGCTTACAAGGTCTAGATAAATTCATGCGTGTTCATGCACCGCAAAACTGTTCTGAACAGGTATTTTAATCTTTTTGTGCGTTTGGGTATTTTTGTTTTCCTTTTCCTGGTAAATATTGTTATAAAGACCTGGTAACTTGTACTGTTTTTAGGATGGTAACTTTCTTTTTATTATTTTTTAGATTCTCACTTTGGAATAACTTCGTTTGAACTTATATTTGTGTGGTATTTTTAGTTGTTTTTGCATGGTACTTAATGTCTCTCACAACCTGATTATTTGTTTTTTCATTCATGATTTTCTATCAGAAACTTGCTAAAGCTTCTGCTATTGTGGGTCGCTTTTCGTCTGGCATGGTTGGCCTCCTGGGTGGTCTTGTTAATGAGTTCATGTCCTTGGATGATGAAGACAGCTCATGGATGTCCCGTGTGTTAGAGAGCCAACTAAAGGGTTTATCTTCTGCTGCCGGGAAGACTGCAAGCACCCGTCCTGCATCCCGCTCGCGTGAAGTAAAAGATACCGGCAAGCAAACTGTTGAAGGTTCAGATTTTGATCATGAGGATAGTGATGGTGGCGGTGATGGTCACTCTGATGAAGATCTATATTTTCACGTTCATTACCATGGTTCTTCAGGTGGACCGAACGCCCATGAGGCTTCAGGTAGTGGGGGTATGTCACGCCCAATATGCGATACTATCCTAAAGAGACTCGAAGGTCCCACCAAGGATAGAACCGCATATTGAAACGCTTTTTCAAGGTGGATATCATTACATCAACATTACATAATAGATGGGGATACATACAAAAGGCATACAATGCCACACGAATACAACATCACAATACATAAGAGCACCATCCGACTACGGATGAAACACAAACAGAAACTCAAACGACATCCACCACCTTTAGCCCAGGCTGCCGACCTGGAACCTATCCCCTGATCGAAGAAGAAGCAGAAGAAGAACTCCAAAACAAGAAAACATCGCTCTCGCGTCATGATCATCGCATAACCTGTACCTGCAACTGTTGGTGGCGTAATCTGTGAGCCACAAGAACTCAGCAATCCCAGTACCATGGGTATCAAGACTAGCAAAGCTTAATGGGTAAGGAAGGGGTAAAGTGGTGAGGTTGCAGCAGCGACTAAGCATATATGGTGGCTAACATACGCAAAAGAGCGAGAAGAGAGGCAAAGCAAGCGGTCGTCAACTAGTAATGATCAAGAAGTGATCCTGAACTCCTACTTACGTCAGACATAACCCAGAAAATCGTGTTCTCCTCTCGATCAACCCCGAAAAGAGACACTCACGGTTACGCACACGGTTGGTGTATTTTAGAAGAGTTTACTTCAAGTTTACTACAACCGGACATTAACAAATTCCCATCTGCCCATAACCGCGGGCACGACTTTCGAAAGTTTATACCTGCGAGGTGTCCCAACTTAGCCCATGATAAGCTCTCGCGATCAACGAAGGATATTCCTTCTCCCGGGAAGACCCAATCAGTCTCGGAATCCCGGTTTACAAGACATTTCGACAATGGTAAAACAAGACCAGCAAAGCCGCCCGAATGTGCCGACAAATCCTGATAGGAGCTGCACATATCTCGTTCTCAGGGCACACCGGATTGTCCAAACTTCGGTGGCGAGCCAGAGTTGCCCCGGTAGCCACCGGTGCGGCGATTTGGACCAACACTCACGACGAACCTTGGCCCCGAAGGGTAATAAGATGACCCTCGAGAGCGTGACTCCCAAGGGAAAAAAGGGCTAGGTGAGGCAAATGTAAAACCAAGGTTGGGCCTTCTTTGGAGGAGTTTTATTCAAAGCGAACTGTCAAGGGGTCCCATAAATCACCCAACCGCGTAAGGAACGCAAAATCCGGGAACATAACACCGGTATGATGGAAACTAGGGCGGCAAGAGTGGAACAAAACACCAGGCATAATGCCGAGCCTTCCACCCTTTACCAAGTATATAGATGCATTAATAATATAAGAGATATTGTGATATCCCAACATAAACATAATCCAACATGGAGCAATCTTCATCTTCACCTGCAACTAGCAACGCTATAAGAGGGGCTGAGCAAAAGCGGTAACATAGCCAAACAACGGTTTGCTAGGAAGGGTGACAAAGGTTAGAGGTTCATGGCAATTTGGAAGGCTTGAGGAGCAAGTGGTAGGTAACACGTCATAGCGATAGAACGAAGCAACTAGCATAGCAATGATAGTAATGAGATCCAAGGTGATGGTCATCTTGCCTGAAATCCCGCTAGGAAGAAGAATGAGTCCATGAAGAAGATGAAGCCTCACGATCGCAACGAAACGGGAACTATCGAGAGAAGCACACAACACGGTGAACACACCACACATAGACAAGACATGATGCACAACAAGCATGATGCATGACAAAGCTACATGAAGCTACTCATGGCAAGAGATGATGCATACAAGAACAACACATCAAAGCAAGTTTAAATGAGGCCGGAAACAACATAGAACAATTCCGGTAAGTCCCCATATGCAAATTTCGAAATTAGTCCAGATCTGAATAAACCTTATGTTCAAGTTTTTAAACAGCAAGTTAAAATGCACCAAGATGATCTACACGAAATTCTAGTCAAGTTACATATAAAGTTCATTTAATTTGGAGTTACGGCCTAGAAGATATGAGCAAAGCAAGTTAAATATGACATTGATGAAAAATGCATGCAAACATCAAGAAAACACCTCAAAACAAGGATGCAACATGATAATATGAAGCTACATGCAAAATCAAGCAAGTTTCATATAGAGCACACTCAAAACGGAGCAACGGTTGAACACATACACTCCAAACATGATATAACAGCAATCTGTCCAAAACAGCAACTAGGCATCTTGCAGGCGTCAAAACAAGATGCTACGGCATCTCAACATGAAAACAAAAGGCATGGACATGATGTACAGGTGAAGTATGACAAAACATGAACACTGAGCTATCTCCAGAAATCACTAGAACATGCTCAAAAACACATGGCAAGATTGCATATAATAATAGTTTCAGACTTTGCAGAAATAACATCAGGTTGCAATGTTTAGAGCTATCAAAAAAACATGCTACAGGAACTTAACATGGCAAACAAAGGAATGGCATGATACTCCCTCCGTCCGGAAATACTTGTCAGCGAAATGGATGTATCTAGACATATTTTAGTTCTTAGATACATCTATTTTTATCCATTTATGCGACAAGTATTTTCGGACGGAGGGAGTACTATTAAATGCATAGAACAAAAGTCCTTTACTGACCATGAGCCAAAAAGGATCATAAGATATGATGGCACCCATGTAAACATGGCAAGTTATATGACAGATTCATACATGGCAGGAACAACAATAAGTAGGCATGTTGGTGAGCTTGTACCACTCACCACAGAGCAATACATGACATGACAAGGTAACCAACAGTAAGAAGACATGTTTATAAAGCTAAGCATGGCAAGAGAAAATTCATAGGGTGCATGGATCACTACCAACAATCATGGCAATATTAAACTTAATGTTAACAGGCTGACAGCAACACTATTTAGGAAATTTGGAGCAAGATTACAACAAACTACAACAGGCTATAAATGCACCCAGGGGCATGGATGGATAGAGCATGACATTTGTAAGAAAACATCCTTAGTGAACATCTCCAGATTATTCATAGAATGTCTTGTAGCAGCAGGTTTATATAGCATCACAAAATAACAGATTCAGCCTAGCAAAACAGCAACAGCAAGTACCCTAATTAACAAGCTTGATGCACTCACTACACAACTCACAAAAATACATGGATTGCACCCCTGTAAATATGGCACGATGTAGCTCAAAACACATGTAGACATAAAGATCATAGGATACACACATCAAATGCAACAAAAATAACAAATCATCAAGTTCTGTTAACAGACAGCAGTTAACATCATATAGCACTATTGCAACGATGCTTCAGGCATCAATATGAACTCAAATGAACATGGTGCAATGGAATTAAATGTAGAACATCTCACAATGAACATTTTGATATATTACACGCACGAAATGGAGCAGTATGCATGGAGTTATGACATGGCAAAGGAGGCGCCAGAATGCAAAAATTTTAAGGACTTGGGACAAAAACGGGGTCAACCTAGGATTCGCACGGAAATCGAAGCGGCAGTAGATCTCGCCGGATCCGAGGCGCCGGCGGCCGGAGTTGTTGGGGACGGGGCCAGGGAGGTCGGGGAAGATGCCGGCGAGGCCGGGCCGGACCGATTCGCCGGACCCGGTGGCACGAGCAACGCAGCAGCTGGGCGCGGGGCCGGAAGAGCGCGCCACGGCGGCTCCGCAAGGTGGAGGCGCGACGGCGGCGGAGGAAGGAAGCTGGGCGGCGGGAGGCGCCGAGCACGGGGCGAGGGGCGGACGCGGCGGCACTCGATTCATGGCGCGGCGGGCGTCACAAGAAAGGAGGTCGCCAAGATGGAGCAAAGGGCACCGCGAGGTTTCGGAGGAGCGCGAGGCGGCGGTCGGCGGAGGCAGCCGCTGGCGACGACGGCCGAGGCACGCTGGGCCGGGCGCGGCGGGCGGACGGGCCTCGCTGGCTCGCCCGGCCGTCAAGGGGCCGGCGCGGACGGGCGGCGCGGACAGCGGGCGGTTCGGATTGATGGTTGGCGCCACGGACATGTCCGGCTTGGGACGGACGTGTCCGGCGGCGCAGAGGAGGGTGGATCTAGGGTTTCGGGGAAATCATCCGCGAATTTGGACGGGGAGGGCATATTTATAGGTAGAGGGAGCTAGGAGTGTCCAAATGAGGAGCGGTTTTCGCCCACACGATCGTGATCGAACGACCGAGAGAAAGGAGGGGGTTAGGATGGGTTTTGGGCCACTTTGAAGGGGTGTTGGGCTGCAACACAAAAAAAGGCTTTTACGGTTACCCGGTTAACCGTTGGAGTATCAAACGGACTCCAAATGGCACGAAACTTGACAGGCGGTCTACCGGTGATGTACCAAGGCCGCTTGGCAAACCTCGGGACATTCCAAGAAAGTTTAACACCCGCTCACAACGAGAGACAAAACGGGGACGCCGGAGGACATAGGAGTGCCGGATTGCAAAATGGGCAACAGGGAAAATGTTCGGATGCATGAGACGAACACGTATGCAAATTGAAATGCACATGATGACATGATAAAATGCAACACGCAAGCAAATGACATGGCAATGACGACGAATAACTGACAGACACCTGGCGCATCGAATCCGGGGCATTACAGGGTAGTGCTGGACCGAATGCCCATGATGCTTCAGGTAGTGGCGCAGCGAATGCAGATGTGGGTGCAATCATGTTTGCAACTGCCAATCTGTCGGTAAGGTCAGCCAGAATTGATGGAACTGCTACTGCAGGAACCGGTCAGCCTCTCGAGTCTCAGATTATGCTTACTGCATGTTTCGGGAATGTATCTAGTGATGCATTGCATAACCAGCCAGATATGACGGATACTCAAAACGAGGCTGTTGTTGATGCTTCTGTGAAGAGGTGCGGTTCTTCTCTCGTCTGTAAGTTGGATAAGCAATATTCCAGGCGTCACAAGAAATTACGCCTACCTTCTCCGCCCATGGCCACTGGTACAACTGTTTCTGACCAGCCGTCGTTGGATGATACACATCGTTCTATCAAGGCAATAGTCATCAATGAGCTTGGCATTGTAGTCCCTGATAAGGGCACTAACTCAGTAATTGCCAATCCCACACGGAAGAAGCAACATCCTCGCAAGTGAGTTTCTTATCATCTGCTAGTTGATTTCTTTTTATTTTCATTTGTTATATTGCACTTTTTAGCTGGTAACTTCTGTCAATATAAGCTGGTAACTAGTGTTATATTTAGGTGTTGTATGCAAATATAATCTGATAACCAATATTAATATAAGCTGGTAACTAATGTTTTTATAAGCTAGTAATGTCCATGATTATTTTTCTTTGTGTACATACTTACTTGTTTTTACTCTTTTGTGTTATCACTTTTCCTAGCACCTAGCTTCTGATAATTAGAAGTAACTATGTATGGATAGTTTCTATTCCTTAATAAGCATGTGTTTTTTTCTAGAATGGATAGTAATTATATCATGGTAAGGCTGATAACTTTTAGTAGTTATTTTTACGATAATAACTTCAGTTTTTTATTTGAACAATATGTAGTTTAACTTTGTTTGCATGATAATTTTAGTAATTATATACTGGTAAGCATCTATTATTTGTCTACGGTAACATTTTTCTCACGTGCACTATATCCTTTTCAAATAATAACTTGTCAGGTGTTCAAATGCTCCATCTATTAGTGTTGCCGACCTTCAGCAAACACGATCTACCAGTGTGGGTGTCACGTCTGGGGAGATACCTAGTAATCCTGCACATTCTTCGGCAGATGTTGACTCGTCTGACACGTCACGCAGGTGATTATGAATGTTATTATTCCTTGCTATATGATATCTAAATGATTTTCTCTATTTGTTTATTTTTCATTTGTAAATTAGGTGAATATATACCGGTAATTTAACTCTTTTATGCGTGGCATCATAATCTGTATGGGAATGACTGGTAGTTTTTATAGTCAAAGCTCTTACAATATTACTGTTATTTTTAGCATGATAAATTTGTTGGTAACTTTGTTATCTTCATAGTTACCATCTTCATTAATGATTCGTGATGATGTTGATTTTTTGCATTATGTGGATAACCAAGTTTCCCATAAGCTGTCAAATAATTTGAGTACAAGCTGGTAACTAAAGTTATTTTTTAGCTGGTAACTTCTGTCAATATAAGCTGGTAACTAATGTTATATTTAGCTATTGTATGCAAATATAATCTGATAACTAGTGTTAATATAAGCTGGTAACTAATGTTTTTATAAGCTGGTGATGTCCATGTTTATTTTTCTTTGTGTGCAGCAAGAAGACCAAGATTACTGTGAGAAGGTTACGAAGTCTTCTAAAGTTGCAGTTGTAACTAGGTCTTCTCCTCGTGTTGCTCCCAAGGACGCGAAAGATGATTTTAAAGACTCCCCTGTGGTCACTTCTCCGATGGCTGTTGTGCAAGATAATGCCCCTGTGAGGAATTCACTAGATGCTGGTTTTGGAGCTGTGGATGAGCTCGCGGCAGCAGCCACTATTACTCAAGTGGTAGAAGAAATTGCCAATGTTGTTATTGGCACTGAAGCTGAAACTTCTGCTGATCAACCTAAAGGAATTGCTCCTTCAATGAGTGTTGTTGTAGCTGAAACTTCTGCTGATCAACCTCAAGGAATTGCTCCTTCAATGAGCGTTGCCGTAGCTGAAACTTGTGCTGATCAAGATCAAGGAATTGCTCCTCCAATGAGCGCTACCGTAGCTGAAGATGTCCAAGCTCCTGTCAAAATACCATGTGTTGTTCAAGCTCAAGTTGAATCTACCCAATCCAATGTGGCAGAACCAGTTGAAACTGAAGATGCATTGTTCGTTGAAGTTCAACCTGGGGATGACCAAGTCGCCGCCCAAGAATTCAGCATTAATGCAGATGTAGAAGATGTTGTTGCTGATAGGGCCTACTGGGATTTCACCCCACCATCTTGCTCTCTTGGCCTAGATTTTGGCCCCACACCGCCTGCATTTTATATTAATACGACGGTCAGTCCCTGCAGTTCCAACACCGCCCCAGCGGTTGTTTCGACAACTCAAGCACCAGTAGTGGTCCCAACGGTTAACAATGCTTCACAAGACCGAGTAGCAGCATCCCCAATTGATCATATGGCGGCAGCACCACGAGATTTAAAGAACGCAGAAGATAATCCTATCGACTCCAATCTGTTTTCATGCTCTGAGTCTGCTGACCTTGGTAAGTGAAGGCATATATGTGTCTTCGCTTTATCACAAAAGAGTGATGGGTTGTATGTCTGCTTTGCGAAGACCTTTTTATGCTTTTAGTTTGATCCTTGTGTGTATATTTATGCTTTTTTTATCCTATGTATGGACAACCTCACCCCCCCCCCTCTCACATGTAATGACTTCTGCTTTTGCGTGTGTGCTATGTAATGAACTATGTGTTTTTGTTTCACATTTGCGCTCTTTTATTTTTTTTATGTTGTCTGGTGTGTGGATGTATTATATGCGATTATTATTGTTCATTTTTCCTGGTAACTTTCACTAACATCCGACTGATAATTATTTGCTAACTAGTTACTTAAATGGTAACATTTGTGATCATACCCTGATAACTTCTGCTATCACCATGCTGATAACTTCAACCCTTTGTATGGTAACTTCTGCTATCACCATGCTAACATCTGACTCATGATTGTAGCACTCTAATTTTAACTAATAAATACAGCGTCTACATGAAAGATATTTGTACCTTGTTTTCCAGCTTACTATTTTATCGAATGGTAACTTTCACCATGATAACTTTTTGCGAATGTTGTGCTAGTATTTTTTGTTCTAACTAGATACCTACATGTTTTCATTTTTTTTGCTAACTAGTTACTTAAATGGTAACATTTGTGATCATACCCTGATAACTTCTGCTATCACCATGCTGTAACTTCAACCCTTTTGTTTCCTTTATTGATGTTGTAAATACACCCCTCCCCCTCCTTTCCCTGCACGCCAGACAGACCATTCTAATACATTTATGCTGCCCCTTTAACTATCCTGACCCCCCTCATTTTCTTCCATTTTTTCTCTCTACAGTAATTATATAATCATTCTGTACTATCTATCACTTTTTTCTTTAGCTGTTTTTCCACATATTTGACATTCCTTTTTTCGGTTCACAAACTGACCTGATCGCAACTTTTTGAAGAGCGTCGATTTCGAGTTTATGATGCGGATGTTGAAGATGACGATGTAATTATGGGGGTTGAAGAAGTCGAACGTGCCACTGTTAGAGCAAAAGCAAATTACGGTTCTGTAAAAGGTATTAATAGGAAGATTTTATTTAACAAACTTTTTCCTACTGCCAACCTTGATAACATCATTATCTTCATGTTGATAATTTACTGTTCTAAACTCTGATAACTTCTTTTCTTTTTGTTTCCCCATAATATTTCTTTCCATCATTCCCAACTTTGATAACTCCCTTCACTTCTCTTCTAGACCACCCCACCAGCCCTGAATTTTCTATACCAGGTATTCAACCTCCCTATGGTAATCATTCAGCCAGTGTGACTCCTAAATCATACATTCCGAAAGTTAGGGTAAGCCGCCCATCGCAGTTCCTTCTGCCTCCATATTGTGGCCTCACAGCATCTGCACTCGAAGAGGTTATTTACGCAGAAGTTATCAAGCACACCACTAATTCAGTTGACTCCAAGATAAAACAGTAATGACATTCACTGTTTTCCTTTTCTCTAGTATTTTGACCCCTCACTGGCAAAACATTGGCTTATGTACTATTCTTTTCTTTGTTTGCTTTTCAGTATTAGGGTTATTGACATCGATGGGCGGTGGGTCACATTGGAGGAGCTCTCTAATAGTGTGATAAAAGGTGGTCAAGTTTCTAATAATATTGCAGAGCTCCACATTCGAACTCTTTCTGATTCTGTACCCCCAGGGAAGATCATCTTTCCATGGTTGCTGTCAGTATATCTTCTCATACATGATATGACGAGCAAGTTCCTAATCAAACATTTCCGTCATGATGCAAACTACATACTTAGTCACCAAAATCAGATACAATTTTTTACATAAACTACATACTTTTCTTATTTTAAATCCTACAAGCTGTTTTTTAGTTGGTATAACAGGAAATTTTATCAGGCTCTTATGTTGGTTTTGTCATACATCGTACCACTAAAGAATTTTAGCTGGTACCTAGTTATGTTACTTTTCTGTGGTAACTTTCATGTATGCCTACTCGTAACATATGTTGTCAGTGTCCTGATAACTTTGCCTTTTTAACTGTAAATGCATTGATAACTTCTTGTGTTCACGTGTTCACATTTTTTTAACAGCTACTGTTTCCAACACTACAAAAGTTGGGACCTCTACCAAAAGGACGGGCATTGGTATGTCTTGTGCCTTAATCTCAAGGCAAAACGATTTGAAGTTCTTGATTCTCTTCATCCACAAGATAGCCCATCGCTCATCACACATGCGGCGAAGCTTATGAATGGCATTAAAAAAGCCTGGTTGATTGCGTACAAGGACTCGAGTAAGCAAATCCAAGACTATGATCTTGTGTACATCAATGTGTTCAAACAGGACAATGGGTTAGTTTTTTTGGCTAGTACTCCATCATTTTTTCCATCTAAATACCCGGTAACTTAGTGGTGTAGCATTTTAAAAGTTCGTTCACCTTTTTGCTTATCTTATTTTTCTTTTTAACACATTTTTTATTTTTTTTTCCTTACAGCACTGATTGCGGTTTCTTCGCGTTCAAGATCTTGGAGTTCTGGGATGGTAAAAATATCCCGACAATAACTAAGGAGCAGATCCCGGCGCTGAGGAAGATATTGACAAGCATGTGGCTGGACCATCCTCTTAACAAATGCACGCAATGGCGCTTTCACTTGTTCAACAAGGAGTAATTGATGTGAGAAATTTGCACCAATATAAGTTTTGAATTTATGTTTAAGAACGATGATAGTTTTATACATTTTTTCTGGGCTGATTACTATCTTTTTTATACATTTTTGCTGATAACTTATGTTAGTCAGTGCTGATAACATACTATATTAGGTGCTGATAACTTTCTTTTTCATGGCGTCATAACATTTTGCTCACAAACAAAGAACGATAACTAATCTCATTCTCATTTCTGAAAATCCCCATTACATTCTGGACGATAACTTACATGTTTCAGTGCTGATAACTTTTCATTACATGGTGTCTCGACACCGTTTTACACAATAAAATGGGTAAAATTGATAAGTAAAATCTCTAACTTGCATTTCAATGCCCATCTAACTTGCATTTCTCAGTGCGGGATGGGTGAGGTACATTTGCGTTTATCATGATCTGTCGACCCGCAGACTCTACATTTCCTCTCTTTTTTTGGTTTTGCAATGTCAAATGGGTGCTCGAATCTTTTCTCTCTCGGACGCCCTTTCGTAGTAGACTTTGGTGGGTCTAGTATCACTCTTGTGTTTGATGATTGGGATCCCTCGGCATGTGAGCCCTGGAACTGGAAAATATTGCCAGACACATGCGTGACAGGAATGCTTCCTTGATGCGCTACTGGGACACCTTCAGTGGCACTAGTCCCTGGTGGTGAAGAAAACATTTGTGCTTCTTTTCCCTCATCTTTTTCCTTTCTTGCTTTCTTTATCTGCCTCTTTTTTAGTGCATCCATGTCGTCTCTGAAAGCATTCACGTGTTTCCTTGCCAATGCCACCCCTTCATCAGTAGTGCAAGTGTCTTTTGCTTGTTCCTTGAAATCATTCAGAATAGATGTATATCTCATGATATTTTTTCCTTCCTCTGTCATACCCTTCTTAACTGTTGGCTGTTGGTAATCAGGCTGAACAAGATCCTCTTCTGGATCCCATGTCCACCTATCCAGGATATACCTCCTCGGTATCTCGTAGACTCCAATCTGTTCCATTACTCGTAGTATGTGTGCGCACAATAGCCCATCGCGATCAAACTTGCAGCAAGTGCATGAGTATACCCCTTCATCATTGTTCGCCTGCACATGGTAGTCCCTATCCCCATACTTTGGTAGTATGCCTCGGAGCGACCACATCCTGAAGGTTCCATCTTGCAAAGTGTCGCATCCGTAAGCAGTATTTAGCTTCATCTCTACCTGGAACTTGGAGAATAGATTTTGTGTGTATATCCCTCGCATCTGTAACTCGATTGGGTTCAATGAATACATGTCTGCCTCTTTGTAAGTTGTGTCCACTTGCTCTTTCGCCACAGCCACCATTACTTTCTCCTGGATTGCAGTGTATTGAGTTGCGAATTCAATCAATGAGTTGTTGGGGTTCACGTACTTCTTGAGCACAGCATTGAATCCCTCGCTCCTTGCAGTTGTCTGCAAGAATGGAAAGAAATGTTTCATGTAGTACACTGGGGCCCAACATTTCCTATTTTCCCACAGCCATCGAAAATGTTCGTTGTCGATCTGGCCATATTCATCCATCATTGTCCACCATTTGTTTTCAAACTCTTCCTCTGTGATACACAAAACATGAGACAATTACAACATCATACACAATCATTGGTAATTAAAGTACAAGTATGCCAGTAACTTTTCTTAGTTATTAGATGGTAACTTTATTGAACAATTTTTTCAGATCTGGTAACTTTTCTAAACCAATAGTTGGTATCAAATATGTAGCTGCCCCCGGTAATATAACCAACAAGATCATGGTAACTTGTGTAGACCCACACATGGTAACTTGTGCATCACATATATTCATATGTCTTCTCAAGTTTGTTGCATGGTAATTAAAATGGGTCAACAGATTAGGTGCGTACCAGTCAAGCTGTTGTCGAGACAGTCTTTGAACGCTTTGTTTAGTGGTTTATCATCAGCATAAGTTTTCCAAGTTTCTCCTGCGCCTTCTTCATTATATGCCAGCGGCAATTTTTGTGTATTATGTTCAAGAAGACCTCGTCGATCGCACTCCTCATTGCAAAGTCCTGGTCTGTGATGATGTTTTTAGGGGCAACACCACCCATTGCATGGAGGAATGTGTTAAACACCACACAAAGTTTTCCTTTAGTTCGTTTTGAACGAAGCCACACCCAAACTGGATGGATTGACCATGGTTATTAATTACAATAAATGATGCACACGGCATCTTGTGCATGCTTGTCATGTATGTTGTGTCAAACGACAAACGGTCATTATACTTTGCATATGCCCTGCGTGATGCGCCATCTATCCAGAACAAGTTCTCAACCCTGTCCTCATCATCAAGTTTGATTCTCCAGTAGAAATATGAATCTTTGGCCCTCATCTCTTGGAAGTATGCAATTGTGCTCCCAACGTCCTAGTGGTGGTGCTCTAAGCGGAACTTAGCTCGTTGATTAGCAATGTCTTGTGTCGTGTAGGGTACGTCTTTAGCGCTCCCGTAGAACCATGACATCAGTTGCATCTGCCTCGCAGTCTCACCGTTGCATCCGTGTATAGCCCTCAAGAAGTCATGCTCCTCCTTCGGAATGTACCGATGTGATGATAAGAATTTTGTTAGGGACGGCTTTTTGATCAGGGGGTGATTGTGGGTGCCCTCGAAACGGTCAACAGTCCACCATGCATCATCGTGGATAGGTACATGTGTGCTTCACATTCAGTCCTAACAACTTTCTGTTTTTTCTTCTTCTTGACAATGCTGGATGGGTTTTCCACATCTTGCAGCTCATCCCTGTCCTTGCGTCGTTTGCCATATTTTGTACAAACTAGTAGCACCCTGCTTATAGTTCCATCAAATCTCTCTTTCTTGAATTGCTTCCTAATTGCAAAGCCAGTCCTACGTGCGTAGGTGATGTAGTGGTCACGTGCACTCTACAGGGTGTCAAATTTTGTCCCTTGTAAAGGTGGCTTAGGTGTGGAATATGCTTCCATGTTGTTGCCTTCCATATCAGCGTCGATCCCAGCAGATTCTGGAGTTGCTGGTTCGCTTATTGTCTGCTCTCCAAGGCTCCCAGCTCCCGTGCTTGCATTTGTTCCAGCACTATGTGCACTTGTTCCACCACTGGGCAAGCTGTTGTTTGCGCTGATTGCCCGAGCACCTGCAATTTGGCCTGGTAGATTAGTGTAATATTACATGATAAATAAAAGTTTTCCATCATGTAGTTTTCTGAAGATTCAGTGAATGTATCTTTCTTTTCTGCCTAAACAACCCTGGTAATTTGCATACTCTGAACCTGGTATTATGAGTGCACCAATGCTGGTAATTTTCAAACCCACTTCAACAGTAAAGCATTCTTTCTGCCTAAAAAACCCTGGTAATTTGCATCCTCTGAACCTGGTAATATGTGTGCACCAATGCTGGTAAGTTTCAAACCTACTTCAACAGTAAAGTATTATTTCTGCCTAAAAAACACTGGTAATTTGCATTTTTTGGACCTGGTAATATGTGTGCACCAATGCTGGTAATTTTCAAACCCACTTCAATAGTGAAGTATAAGACTGGGTTTTTCATTCCATGATGATATGTAAACAGTAATGTTGGTAATTTTACCTGGCCCCGTGATGTTTGGGTATGCTGAATTGTTGCTTGGTGTGCGCACTGCATCGTCCTCTTCATGCATTCTCCCTCCTCCTCCATCTTCTGCAGTATCTCCTCTGCTAGCATCCATTTATCTACTCCTGCTTGATTTGTTTTTACGTTTGCACGTTAGTATACATTTACACGTGTTCACCCTTTTCTTGAAACTCATTGTTTTGTTTACTCTTTTCACAGTTGTTTGAAGGCAAGAATCGCAGGGATGATTGGGAAGAACACTAAACAGGACAATTACAGTACAACATGAGCATCTCCATTAAAAGGCAGCACTTTTCTTTATCCAATGTTAGTACTTAGCTAAAGTGGATGATAACTTTTACTATGTACAGATTGATAACTTGTTTACTTCATGCAGTATAACATTCTTGTAGACTGAAAAATGAACCTTTTTTGCAATGCATCTTCCACTGTATGAGAGAATGATTTTTATGGTCAATAAAGGTTCCTCTTTCCTTTATTTGTCTTTATTTTTCCATGGTAGACACAAAATCTATGTTTAGTGTAGCAAGGGAATGGGGTATTTTTTTGGGTACTCTGTTTTGTTGCATAAAGTTGGTAACAAAAACTACGAGGGGCTGGTAATTTTGCACTTAGTTAAATGGTAAGTCACTGCAATAGGTAGAATTATGAGAGAAGTTTGCTTATTCTGTTTTCTAGAGGTGGAAGGATGGTAATTTTTGCACAGATTGGGAGGGGGATGGGGTTGGGGTGGGGGAAAGTTGCGATCTAGTTAGCTGGCGGGGTGATCGGCCTGGTTAGCTGGCGGGTGATCGACAGGCACGGTATGGTAAGGTAAATTTCCTATCGGGCACACTGTTACCAAATATCGCTGTCCTTATTCTAAACCTTCAAATATGTTTTTCGATTTTGTCATAAAAAAAACAGGCACCAAGGTGCCCGAGCACCATAACTTCGAACTCGCCTTGTGAAGCCCATCCCAGCCCTGTTAGCAGCATCTTTGACCCTTCTCGACCACTTCCAAGCTTCTGTTCCACCCAATTGCCCAACTTGCACGCGCGCAAATCAGCATCCCATCCAACCAAAAACAAACGAAGCTCTCTACACATGTGGTGACTATACAAAGCTGCCACGCAGTCCGTCTTCACGGACCAAACAATTTCTTCCCACGACGAAGCAGTTGACTGCTCTGATCCCTCTCCCATGGCCGGGGACGCCCACGCTCGCTTCCTCCTGGCATGCCTCGCCGCCTACCTCGCGTTGACGTCGCGGGCGCAGCCGGCCGCGCCGACGGAGGTCAAGGTGGGGCTCATCATCGACGCCGGCTCGCCGGTCGGCAAGATCGCCACGACCACCATCCCCATGGCCCTCGAGGACTTCTACGCCGCCTACCCCAACTCCTCTGTTTGGGTTCGGATCCTGCAGCACGACTCCCGCGGAGACGTCGTCGCCGCTGCGTCCGCCGGTATGGACTGACAGCGCTTCTGAATTCTGATCCTCTCCACACGCGCACCAGAGCGTCTCCATGGTCGTTGTTTTGACGCCGCGTGTTCTTGCCTTGCTGCGTGCGTGCAGCGTTGCAGCTGATGACGGTCGAGGGAGCGCGCGCCATCCTCGGCCCGCAGTCGTCCGTCGAGTCGGCCTTCGTCGCCGACCTCGCCACGCAGGCGGAGGTCCCCGTCGTGTCCTTCTCGGCCACGAGCCCGTCGGTGTCGCCTGGCACGGCGAGGTTCTTCGCCCGTGCCGCGCTGAGCGACGCGTCGCAGGCCGACGCCATCGCCGCGCTCGCCACGCACTTCGGGTGGCGCCGCGTCGTGCCCATCTACCAGGACGACGACTACGGCGCCGCCTTCGTGCCCTTCCTCGTCGACGCCCTCACCGCCGAGCGCACCGAGGTACCCTACCGCTGCGCGCTCCCGACCGCGGCGTCGCACGACGCCATCGCCGCGGCGCTGCTGCGCATGGAGTCCGAGCAGACGCGCGTCTTCGTGCTGCACACGCGCCCCGGGCTCGCGAAGAAGGTGTTCGCCGCCGCCGTGGAGACCGGCATGATGGCCGAGGGACACGTGTGGGTCATCACCGACGGGCTCACGGGCCTCCTTGGCTCGGTCGACCCGCCGCAGGGCGTCATCGGGCTGACGCCCTACGTGCCACTCACGACGCGGCTGCGCGACGTCAAGAAACGATGGGCGCACCGGTACATGCGCGACCACCGGGACGCCGAGCCGGCACAAGCCGTGATGGGCTGCTACGCTATGTGGGCGTACGACGCCGCGTGGGCTGTCGCGTCCGCGGCAGAGCGACTCAGCTCCAGCGACTTATCGTCGCCGCCGGGGCTCGTAGGCGGCAAGGGCGGCCCGACCGACATCGCCGGGCTCGGCAAGTCAACATCAGGCCTCAACTTCCTCCGAGCTATCAACAGCACGAAATTCGATGGCCTGGGAGGCAAGTTCGAGCTCGTCAACGGCGAGCTCACCGTGCCGGCCTTCCAGGTGGTGAACATCATGGACAACGGAAAAGAGAGGGGCGTCGGGTTTTGGTCGCCTCGGCACGGGCTGAGCCGGCACGGTTTCAAGGAATCGAGCGGCGAGCTCCGGCCGGTGATCTGGCCGGGAGATTCGACGGTCCGGCCAACGGGGTGGGTGCAGCCGACGAGCGCGCGGAAGCTGCGGGTGGCGGTGCCGGGGAACGTGTCGGACAGCTACAAGCCGATCGTGCGGCTGGAGGTGGATCCGGCGACAAACCAGACGACGGCCAGCGGGTTCGTGATCGAGGTGTTCGAGGCGGCGGTGCGGCTGCTGCCCTACGCCCTGCCGTTCGAGTACGTGAAGGCGGCGTCCATGCCCTACGACGACCTTGTCCAGGCGGTTGGCAATGGGGTAAGTAGCAGTCCTTAATCTAACCTGCTTTCATGATGCCGTCACTTATCATTACATACTCCCTGCGTTTTAAAATAGATGATCCATTTTTTTACTAATTTTAATATAAAGTTAGTATAAAATTAAGTCATTTATTTTGGAACGGAGGGAGTACTTGTTAAGTCATGCATTATGATCCCAAAGATATCACTCCAATTAACCACCATTTTCTACCCTGACGTGATGATATGCAAGTTACACGTTACATAAAATTATACTAGGATCAGCACTCTATGCTGGGTCAAACAAACGTATATCATACACTGATATATATACTAGTACTAGTACTAATAAGGGTCAAGACATTAGCGAGGGTCAACTTGGTAGCAAGAGTATTGTTTTGTGAGAGAAAAATATGTGTGTGGCCCGGCATATAGACTAGACTACACACCATACAGTACATGTGTGATCGGGACAAGAGATTTTGGACATACCTTGTTCAAGTTTCTTTGGCGAATATTTTGACTTGAATAACATTCCTAGCCATTAAACCAGTTGACCGTCTTGTTTTTGCGGAGTTAGGACAGTTGACCATTGAATGCCAGTATATCATTGTTGTCAAGGTTTCATTTTCCCTTTGAAAACGTCAGTGTTATCAAGTTGTTGGTTAACATCCATATCCATGGACCGGAGACATGTCAATCTATATACTTCCTCCATTTTAGAATATAAAGTGTATTAATTTTAATGCAAGTCAAACTTGTGTATGTTTGATCAAGATTACTCCCTCCGTCCCATAATGTAAGACGCTATTTTTTTGAGGAACCAGCAAGAGCACTACCTTTTCTTATAGAAGGAAAACAGAAGTGCAATTTACAGGGGGCGCACGTTTTTAGGGAACGTTGCAAAAACCCAAAAAATGGCCCATGAGCATGAACCATGTAAAACCCAGCACATACTCAGCCTATGCCGACAGATGGCAAGGCCCCAACGAAATCCATATCCCGTTGCTTTATGTTTTCGAAAGCTAGTAGAGCAACCTCACGATGAGTCATCCGTTGTCCTGTGAAAGCGCGTATGTTTCTCTCTTTCCAGATAGGCCAAATTGTGTAGATGATCCTCCCGCTCCTCCGTATCCGCACTTGGCAAGGCTCATCTACTAGCATCTTGTCCCACCGATGGAAAGCGAGTGCACAGCTCGGGCAAGAAACCCGAGATGGCGAGACCCTCGTTTGTCCAGTGTTTACACGGTTCCAAACCGCGACATGAAGGGACAATCCTTGCAAAGATGGTTTGCCGTTTCGGCTGCTTTGAAGACATAGCTGACACCTTGGGTCATGTGACCAGCCGCGAATAGCCAACATATCTGCGGTGAGGATTCTACCATGCAGGACTAGCCACGCAAAGAATTTGCACTTGGGCTCAGCGTGAGCAGACCAGACCTTTGAAGAGTCAAATCTTGGGTGTGAGCCAAAGAACTGCGCCGCATAGTCCGATGCGGAAGAGTAGGCTCCATTTGTGGTCATGTTCCAGGAGATTGTATCATCTTGATCTGGCAACAGAACTGTCTGGCTGATCCATCCCCAAAGAGTGATAAATTCCCCCAGTTGTTGCAGGGCTATATTTTTTTAACATTAGTGTAGTATAGTGTAGTGTTAAAAAGCATCTTACATTATGGGACGGAGGGAGTATAAAATAAAATATCGATATTTACAATATAAAATCATAAATTATGAAAATACTTTTCGTGATGGATATAATGTACAAATTTGATATTGTATATATTGATATTTTTTTCTAAAAAGTTGATCCAAACATTCACATGTTTGACTTTTAAAAAACCTAGATATACCTTTTGAAATTGAGGGAGTATAAGCCAAAGAAGTAATAGACTGTCGGTCCTCTTACGTATATGGATTCATTATATATTTTATTATTTTCTATCTTACTGCTCCCCCCCGATTCAAAATAAGGGTCGTAGTTTTAAACTAAGTCAACCTTAGTTTAAAATCACGACATTTATTATGAACCAGATAGAATAGTATTTATTAGATACCTACGCAGTAAAAAAATGTGTTCATTTATTTATTAGATAACTCACAATGAGTTTCTTGAAAAGCAATGTGTCAATTTAGTGTACTCCCTCCAATCCATATTACTTGTATTAAAGTTGTACTAAAGCGGCAACAAGTAATATGAATTGGAGTGAGTACTACATTGTTTGTATATATACTTTTTTGCACATAAAACGGGAATATTGCAAAAACAAAGGTCTATAATGATGTTTTTCTAACAATGCAACACGTATTAGGAAAATTAATGCACGCTAGAGCATTCATTACCAGTGGCTCATGATCTAGTGCATGAAACCTAAACAACCTTTCACCCTTGTTAACTCGTACTCCCTCTATATCAAACTATAAGATGTTTGTTGATACAAATGGAGTATCAAAAAAGGTCTTATATTTTGATACAAGTGAATATTTGGTATGCAAGTTGTTGCTAAAGGGCGCTCTTTTTTCATAGAGTACCATTTTAATTACCAATCAGTTATTAGAGAATGATAAAAAGCCACCCTCTCCTTTTGGGATTACAAGGCCCCTAGAAAAAAACATAGTACTACCTCTCTCTAGGTGAATAAGTCATTCGCGTACTTCTGGGTCATCGATTTGAGGAATTAAATATATGTTATATGTCATGAAAAGTATATCACTAGATTTCTACACGGGTGTAGTTTCTAAATATATATTTTTTGTTATATATAATACATATTTAGATAATTAAATCGTCGACCTGAAACTACGTGAATGACTTATTCACCGAGACGGAGGTAGTATCAGCAATAGTTTAAACTTTTCAATTTGCGTAGTTTTAAGTGGTCTGATGACGGCTTTGTGATTTACGAGTTGGAGAAAATCTAGATTTGGTGGCTATCACTCCCTTAAATTTTGTAGTACTACCTATGAAATTTGGAACCTAGCGAGGCATGATGTGTGCCCTGCCAACGTGAGCCCGCTATGTCACGGTTGACGACATCACGCCCCACGTACTGAACGTTCCACATGGTCTCAAGGCTGGGATCTGCATCGGGTAAAATTGACAAATTTCACCTCAGGTCAAAAGTATTTCATAAATTAAATTGTTTTTAGAAATATTACACACAGCCGACTCTTTTGTGCAGCAGACGCCTGTGCAGCGCCCGACAGCAAAGCGCTATACTACACTGTGCAATGTTTGTTTGTAAAGCGCTGAACAGTAGAGTTAACGTCTTGCTGTCGGGCACTGCATATAAGGGTTAGCTGGGAGTTTAGTTTGTGAAATACTTTTTTGTCTATTTTACCTCTGCACTGCACGCAGCGCGCTTACTGGAATCTTCGGTCGTGTGCCGACGAGCTCTTCGTACGTAGACCGTAGAGTAGGTGGCCGTGGCTGCTTGTTTCGGGGATCGAATCGTGCTCGGGTGATCTTGTCTGGCGGTAGCAACTGATGATGATTATATACTGCTTAAATTAGCAACAACTCGTTGCAGTTTTGTATAGTAGCTGTAGGCGAGCCAGTAGCACGAGAGATCCTTGTCATCCTACTAGGCCACCAGGACTGTATCGGACCCTGCTTGGCTGGTCCGGGTATCATTTAGCGTAGAAAAAGTCGTGCGCGTGTGGAACATGTATGCACTCTTTTCCCTTTGTTTTTGTTTGGATTTGGAGGAGGTGACACGCCGAAGACCGCTACCGTCTTCGAAAACGATGGGCGACCACGCCGAAGATGCATTGAATAACTATAAAATAAGAAAAATAAGATATAAGGAAATACACTTTGGTTCCTGGTTGTATATGCATTCTATATGAGGATTTTTTTAATATTTTAATAAAAAATCAAAATAGGTAAGAACTATTTTGACAAAACACTTAACTTACTTTTACACTGATATATAAATCTCGACGAAAAAAAAACAAAAGTTGACCTCACAGCAAAAAGAAAACAAAATTTATTTGCTATTATAGGTCATTATTCACACTATTTTAGCCAAAAAATTGTCTTTTTTGAAAAGAAGTCAAAAGGATATTTTTTATGGATTTTATTTCTCACGAGTACAATAGAAGGTCAAGCTTATTTCAAAAATATTTTCAGAAATTTTTGACTTTTTGTCGAATTATTAAAAAAAATCCATATAGGATGCATATGTTCCTATAGACCAAAAATTCCCCTCCATGAGATATAGCACTATAGAAGAAGCTCACCGGGTGAGATCACGTAAATTACGTCGAACACCGGTCTGCAAGGATGCGCTAGCTACTATCACCTTGCCATTGGGCTGCTGCCTAGTTCTCAAGATGCATGGATAACTCATATAGGCCGCATTGCCGGTTGTATTGGTCATATCGGTAGCTCTTTTTAAGCTAAAAACAAATGACTCAGATACCAGATTTTTTAATATGAACTACATACTAGTTATCAATTATCAACGGAAATGACGTGTGGGCGTTATCCAACTCATCCATACGTCTTCATCATCGTCCAGTAACTTCTGCACGAATCTTGGCATGAATTAGCTGATTTTGTATGCCATGTAAGACAACTCGCGTGTGTGATGTGTGAGAGAGGTCGCCCACACATCCGTTTTACCACACGGAGGGGCCGGTGTGTGGGCTTTAGCAGTTCGCCCACACATCAGTTTTAGTCACACACAAGGGCTGGTGTGTGGGCAGTTTGCCATCTCACCCACACGCCCGCCTCCTCTCCCATACCCAAGCTGTCAGTTGATATACGTTTTGCAGTGTACATGTCAACTGCTCTAGTGTGATTGCAAGCAAATGGCAACTCTTTTTTTTACCCAAACATGTCAGTTGTCATATGTTTGACATGGTACATGGCAAACTGCCCTAGCGTGCACGTAAGCAGATGGCAACTCTTTCTTTTTTAAATGGCAACTGCCCTAGCGTGCTTGTGAGCACATGGCAACTCTCTCTTTTACCCCAACATGTTTTTCGCCATGCCTTTTTTTGTAGCGCTACATGGCAACTGCCTAGTGTTAGTAGGTGGCAACTCCTAAAGTTTTGAAATCATGACAACTGCAGTAGACCAGACCACACATGGCAACAGCTGTAGTTGTCTAAAAATGGCAATCTGAAACTTTGACCTGAGATGGTAAATGCAGTTGAGCAAACATGGCAACTGTAGTTGTCCGACATGGCAACCGTAGTTCAGCGACATGGCAACTGCACTTAAACGAACACGGACGAGGGTCCGGCCCATGGCAACTGCGGGGCGCGCGGTAAAGTGTCACGTGGGGCGTGCGGGACCACGAGGTATGAGGCCTGATGTACCGAGCGTGTGAGCGTTATCTATTTCGCCTACACGCACGCGTGTAAGAGGGACCGGGAGGGAAAAAAGAGACGTGTGTGCGCTACGTGTAGGCTCGTTCTTTTAGGCACCACACAGAACGTGTGGGCAGATTCCTTAAGCCCACACATGTGGCAGTTAGCGGCGTCCATTATCAAAGCTATGCTTGTTGAATAAGTTGTGGATTATGTATGTATAGACCTATAAGTTTTCACATTACATACCGAAGGATTTCTTCCCATTGAGCAAATTTTGGATAAATTAATCAACCTTGTCGCCTCGCCCTTTTCGCAGACGTTCGACGCGGCGGTGGCAGACATCACCATGACCGCGGACCGGTCGATGTACGTTGACTTCACACTACCATACGCGGGGACGGCCATCGCAATGGTGGTACCGGTGCGCGACCATTGGAGCAGCAAGCGGACGTGGATCTTCCTCAAGCCGCTCCGCTACGACCTCTGGCTCGTCAGCGTCGCCTTCTTCTTCTTCACCGGCTTCGCCGTCTGGGCCATCGAGCACCGCTCCAACGAGGACTTCCGCGGCCCGCCCTCCTACCAGATCGGCACCCTCCTCTACTTCGGCTTCTCCACGCTCGTCTTCGCCCACAGGGAGAGCCTGAAGAGCAATCTCTCAAGGTTCGCCGTGCTGGTGTGGGTCTTCGTCGTGCTCATCCTGCAGTCCAGCTACACGGCGAGCCTCACGTCCATGCTCACGGTGCCGCAGCTGGAGCCCACCGTCGCGGACTACGGTGCGCTCCTGAGGAGCGCGGAGAACGTCGGGATCATGAACAACTCCTTCATGCGGGCGGCCATGACCAAGTTGGGGTTCCAGCCGGCCAGGATCAAGCGGTACCCGAACGCGACGAGCTTCCATGAGGCGCTGCTCAATGGCAGCATCGGCGCCATCGTGAACGAGACGCCCTACCTCAAAATCTTCCTCAAGTCCTACGGCAGCAACTTCACCATGACCCCCCAGCTCAACAGGACCGGCGGCTTCGGCTTCGCGTTCCCCAAAGGGTCGCCGTACGTGACGGACCTGTCCAAGGCGATCCTGAAGCTGACCGAGAGCGACGAGATGAACTTGATCGAGCGCAAATGGTTCGGCGACGCCGACAACGATGGTGCCATGCAGGATGGCGGGCCGTTCACGTCCAACAGCCTCAGCTTCAGCAGCTTCTGGGGCCTGTTCCTCATCACCGGCGCCACCTCGCTCCTCTGCTGTGTCGTCCACCTCGCCACCTTTGTCGCGGCCAACCGACGGGAGCTCCCGCCGCACTTGTCCTGGAAGGACTGGCTCTCGAGTTTGTTCAAGCTCTTCGACGACAAGGACCCCTCGTCGCACACCTTCAGGGTCAAGGACGACGGCGGTGCCGTGTCTGTCCGGAACGACGCGGTTGCCTCCCCTCCTATTGCGCACAGCGAGCTTGGCAGCCCGCTCAGCGCGCCCTACACGAGCGAGTGGTCGGGGACGGCAAGCCCGGCGACCGGTGAGATCGAGCTAGCCGCCGGTCGACATGAGAGGGATGAGGCGGCTCCCAATCCTGACGGCTATGGAGAGAATGGCAGAGGACAGTAGCTGATCAACTACCGTTTGATCTCCGACTTATTTCTCTTGCAGCGAACCGATGATTAATGATTGTTCCCAGGGAATTGCGATGGTGATGAATAGATTGATTGCAGTGAGTAGTGGGGAACTAGTGTACATTGTAGTAGAAAGGAAGAAGAAAGACAATGGCAACTATAAATTGTAAAAGCCGTGCAGGAAGAAGAAAGAGGTGTAATTCTTCGGGATAAAAATGCTTGGAAAGAGCTGTAATTCCTTGGGATAAAAAAGGAAGAAGAAAGACATACAATTTTTACTGTATAATTGATCAGTTTTTCACTCTACTAGTTTTCTCGGCTAAAAAAAATCCTCTACTACTTGCAATATGAAAGAAGAAATGCCACACCAGATACATGCTAGTTTTCCAATGGCTCCCTCGCCGTCATGTTGCAATGTTGCAGTTACCTGTCCCAGGACATCACATTGCAGTTTTGTCAAAGTAGTCTCGTCTTTTAAACCTCATGAAATATTTCAGTAAGGGATAAATATATTTTTTATCCCTGAACTCCTTCGAAAGTATAGAAATGGTCCTTTAATTCAAAAACCGATAAAACATAGTCCCTCAACTTCTCAAACCGGATTAGTTTAGTCCATCATACCGCTTCGAGTGGTTTCCATCTGACGTGGACACAGTTTTGATCAAAACTTGACACGTCACCTAGGTTTGACCGCCACGTCACAGTCCATGTTATTTCTTTTCGAAACACAGTACGCATCACCAAGTGTCCCCAATACGCCCGAGCGCGGCGAGGTTGGATGAGAGAACCCGGACAGCGTCGTCCATAACGGTCATGCGGCGGAGATGAAACGCTCGAGCGGCTAGAGGAGCTTGGCGACCTAGGGCGTGGCGTTGGCAGACGAGTGACTTGGCCTCCCTGTTGCACGGCCCGTCGAGCTGTAGCCTGCGCCCGGCGCGACGCCACTGACCTTCTGGACAGGAGGCCATCCGCGCGCACCTCCACTTACGGCGTTGGCCACACATCCGATCGTATGCAACGGCGTGTAAGGTGCAGTCCAGGGAGCAACACGTCGCGTGCGTGTGTATTCTCGGCGAGATCGGATCAACATGTTTGTTGTGTTTCGCTTGCATATATCCGGCGGGCCGAATCAATACGTACGTGAACGTATACCTGCGTGTGCCGGCGGCTAGAATCAATTTATGAGGCGCTGCTAAGGTCTCTTAGCTTGGACATTTAGATCCATCGACCTCTCCACTTCCTTAGTTGGTTGTACATTTATGTGGAAGACACCTTCTATACACAAAACTCGAGCACCTGCTTCGCAACGGTGCTCAAGTGCACCTCCTTGAAGCCCTTGTCAGTCCTAACTTCACTAGAGATGAGCTCACACATCTTATTTAATAAGAACATGGACATGAACGGCTGCCACTTTATGTTGTTCGACCTATCATCCTTCTTTGCCTTTGTTGTTGCTACCTTGAGTGCAGCGTAGCAACAACATCAATAGGAGTTGGCTCAACGAGCACTACTGGCACATAGAGGGAATCAGACGCGAACACCTCTGAATCAAGTGCCATCTCGGACATAGGCTGCGAGTCCTCGACAAAGGATAGAGCAAACTGGCTGTGGGACAGGACAAGGGCCTGACTAAGAGCTTGCGTCTGCGTGGTCATGTCCTATGTACAATCGTAGCACGCATTGACAATAAACATAGCACACAACATATCGGACAATCCATGAAAGCAGGAGCATACAAGCACATGCTTCATCAGTATCATACTAAGCACATATGGTTCATCGCTATCATACTAAGCATACTGAACAATCTATGAGCACGAACATACATCTACAACAAATAGCATGCTACAAATGGACCACCAATAGCTACAAATCACAGATCTAAGCACGAATCAACACAAACACAAAGTTCAACTTCAGACTCTACTACTAATCTAGCCTACCACATGCTTGAACATCTAGCCGTACCATAAATTGCAACCACAGCATGGCAATCAACCATATCAGCTCACAGATCAGACCACTAATCAACCATGCATCTAGATCAAACCCTAGCTGCAGCTCAGATCTAGCTGGAAGGAACAGAGAGAAAGGGGGATTGAACTCACAGAGGCCATGGCTGCAGCTCGAGGACGAGGGGGGACGGTCGTAGAAGATCAACGCCGGCTGGTGAAGGAGCGCCGACGCCGTGGACCGCCGGCCGATGAAGCTGCGCTGCTTACCTATGATGACCCACAAGTATAGGGGATCAACTGTAGCTCTTTTCGATAAGTAAGAGTGTCGAACCCAACGAGAAGCAGAAGGAAATGACAAGTAGTTTTCAGTAAGGTATTCTCTGCAAGCACTGAAATTGTAAGTAGCGGAGTAGTTTGATAGCAAGATAATTTGTAACGAGCATGTAACGATAATAGTAACAAAAGTGCGGCAAGGTAGCCCAATCCTTTTGAGGCAAAGGACAGGCCAAAACGGTCTCTTATAATAAGCAAAGCGTTCTTGAGGGTACACAGGAATTTCATCTAGTCACTTTCATCATGTTGGTTTGATTTGTGTTCGCTACTTTGATAATTTGATATGTGGGTGGACCGGTGCTTAGGTGCTGTTCTTACTTGAACAAACCTCCTACTTATGATTAACCCTCCCGCAAGCATCCGCAACTACGAGAAAAATATTAAGAATAAATTCTAACCATAGCATTAAACTTTTGGATCCAATCGGTCCCTTACGAAATAGCGCATAAACTAGGGTGTAAGCTTCTGTCACTCTCGCAACCCACCATCTAATTGCTACTCCACAATGCATTCCCTTAGGCCCAAACATGGCGAAGTGTCATGTAGTCGACGTTCACATGACATCACTAAGGGAATAACAACATACATACTATCAAAATATCGAACACATATCAAGTTCACATGATTACTTGCGACATGATTTCTCCCGTGACCTCAAGAACAAAAGTAACTACTCACAAATGATAATCATGCTCATGATCAGAGGAGTATTAAATAACATAATGGATCTGAACGTATGATCTTCCACCAAATAAACCATATAGTAATCAACTACAAGATGTAATCAACACTACTAGTCACCCACAAGCACCAACCTATAATAGTAAAGAAACATGATGCAAAATGGACGTATCAACTCCCCCAAGCTTAGACTTTGCTTGTCCTCAAGCGAAAACCGAAATCGAAAAACATGTCCACATGCTTTGAGAAAGAGGTGTCGATAAAAAAAAAATACAGACATAGAAGCATCACGTTGATTATTATAAAAGCGACAAAATTAAACATAGGACTTTTATCATACAACTTTTATCATATACTTCTCATGAATAAGTAATAGTTCATCACACAATCGAAGTATAAAGCAAAAACTCTATTAGAAACCAACAAACTACGTTCTTAGTCAACTTTCCAACTTCAATTCATCATCTTTTCAGGAAGTGTCACGTGTCGGAGCCTTTAGGAAAGTCCACATACTCAACCATCGTATAGTCTTCTATGATTGCTAACACTCACCTCGTATCCATGAGCAAAAAGTTTCAACCAGACACATAGAAAGATATGGGCTTATAGTTTTGCCTCCCAACATACTCACCTCGAGGGTGATGTCAACAATAATAACTCATGTTATCTATATTCAACTGGACATATGTGCCTACACTATAAAAAGATACACTTCCGTGATGATACGTGTTTGTCACAGTAGGTCGCGTTTTTTGTCATGCATGTACATCCATGACAAATTTATGACAGAATCAAGATAGTCATACCTGTGCTGCCGTAGAAGTGTTCCATGACATTACCAAAATTATCATCACGGAAGTGTCCACTTCCATGACGATAAATCGCGCGTCACAGAAGTGCTTTCGTCAAGGGTGACCGACACGTGGCATCCACCGTAACGGAACACCGTTAATCTATCGGGCGGTTTTGGATCCGATAACTGTTAATAGCCCCGACCAATGGGGATTTTCCACGTGTAAAATCATCATTGGTCGGAGGAAACACGTGTCGGCTAACCGTTGGTACAGATGTCATCCACTCATTGGATGTATAGGCGCCTATGATACGTCGACACGTGGCACGGCCCAACAGAGGCCCATTCATGTGAAAAGGCCGGCCCGTTTGACTTGGTCAAAAGGTGGCGGGTCGGCCCATGTAAAGCCTGTTAACGGCATGTTCGCATATAGCCCATTTACAACCCGCTAACCAAGGCCCGTTACGCCCTATCCGAATTAGGCCCAGTACCGTCATCTGGGCCACCCAACATGATTCCAAATTGCTTTCACTTGCCCATGTATGGCCCATGACGTCTTTCGCCCATATGACGCCCTATGTAACTCTTGGCCTATTAACGACCCGTGGTGAAATCGGCCCATAATGAACAAAGTATTACTTTACACCCATTAACGGCCCGTGGTGAACCGGCCCGTAATGAACAGTGTATCACTTTCTACCCATTAAAGGCCCGTTATTCCGTTGGGCCGTTTCCAGCCCATGTTATCTTTCGGCCTTCTCAGAGCCCATTTATTCTTGGGCTCATTTCCAACATTCTTTTACTTATGACCCGTTACTGATATTTTCTGCTTATGGGCCAGATTCAGCCCATGGTTACAGTCGGCCCGTTTGTGGTCCGTTAACACGTTGGGCCGTTTTCATAGCGTCATGAAATATGGCCTATTAACGATGGCCCGTTATGGTCGGCCCATGAACGGACGATTCCAACTCTAGCCCATTTACGGCCATAATGCGGCCTGTTATTGGCTCATGTTTGGCCAATCGATCATACTGCCCGTATAAGGCCCATTGATGATACGGCCCGTAGAAGGCCCATTGTTTCTATGGCCCGTAGAAGGCCCATTGTTTCTACGGCCAGTAGAAGGCCCACTATTTCTACGGCCCGTAGGAGGCCCAGTGTCACTACAGTAAATATTAGCCCATGGTTATTGTGGCCTAGTTCTAAAAAATAGGTTATTGCAGCCATTAGCAAACCGCGGAAAAAGAACTGCAATGACTACAAGCAAATAAATAAACAAGACAACAAGGAAATAAATAAGCAAGAAACTTACGCTAGGCTATCACGGCTATCGCACATATTACATCCACTGGGCATCAAAGTTCTCCACCAGTGCAAATAAACGTGCCGACAAAAGGATATACAAAACTGAGAGCACTCCAGAAGGCACTAGGCCTGGCCAGGTCGGGCCCCCAAACAAATGAAGCAAATTGAGTAGACCTCAGTTGTGTCAATGATAGATGCATCAACACTAGATTTAAGGCATGATGGTGCGATGGCAGTCCTCGACATCTTCATTGCATCTTTGACTTCAAGTCGGAGCTGAAATGAAGCAAGCCTTTTCCGCTTTAAGTTGAGATCAAGAAGTCGAATCGATTGAGGCATGAATCGCACAGAGATTGTCTCACACTGCCGGTGAGTAGCTTCATCTCACTGTCTTCATCAAGGCAGGACCTTGGGGTCATCTCGCTGTCCTCAAGATGGTTTGGCTCACTATCTTCCCTAAAGTTCTGCCTCTGGCGTAAGAGATACGACTCAAAGAGAAACAAGGAGACACGTAACAGGTTTCACAATTATATAAGCAAATAAATGGATCTGTTTCAAGATAAGGAACATGTTTTACAACTACAATTTGAAATCAGTAGTTGTTGCAAACATCCAATCAGATGTAAACAAAGAAAGCAAACAGCAAGTGGAGGCAATGATGCCTATCCAAATCTATACTAGAACAAAGTTTGAAGGCTTGAGAAGGATGAACTTACATTACATGTTAAAACGGGCTGGACAAAGCCCTTCTCCATGTTGATGGAAGGATAATTCAATAAATTCCCCAAAGAAAATTCTTTATAAGCGTTGCCATTATTCTACATTTTGCAAAGAGTAAATATAGATCAAGTAATATTGGAAGAAACAGAGGATAATGAAGCTCAAAAGTGTGATTGATGATACATAATCAAATAGCAATTAATTAAGTACAATTACAAAGGCAAAAGGGAGAGAGGTACTGACAAGAGCAACGCAGAGCCCATTATTGTTTTGAGATCGTATGATCCTTTGAGCAAGGACATTCATCTGAAATTAGTTTTCATACAAGAGAGAAGGTAAGGCACAAGCAGAAATTTAGGAGTTCAAATTTTGAATTGATATCATAGACAGTACCTGACGCTGGGCTCCCAGCAGTTCTAATAGGGGTTTGGCCAATGGAGTAGGGGTAAAGTGTGGTACAGTTGGGCCTGTGTTTTCTGTGGCTGCTGATCTATCTGATTTAACAGGTACCACTATCTTTTCCAAATACCTAGTTTGTACTCCTTGAGGATCTGCACTCACCCTCTTCCTTTTGGACATCTATCACGAAAGAACAACATTTGACTGGAAAAACATAGTGTGACGACACATGGAATAGGTACATAAAATGGATAGTTATGGCATATACTCATATATGATGCTTAAACTAAGCAGATGGTGTAACAAAGTAGAAGAAATGCAAGAGGTCAGATGCAAAATATGTGCGACCAATACAACTTTGCAAAGTTAAAGTAAGCACCTTGATGGGTGAATAAGATAGGCCATCCTCCACCATGCCAAGTTTGTTAGCCAGTGGATCGTTCCGCAATATTCCTATCGTGCGCCCATTCTCATATTCATTTTGATAATGTTAAATATCTGACATGCATGAAAACATAAAAACAAGTGAGATTTTCTTTGTAATGCAGAAGTGATTCTCCCTGTAAACCCCTTTGTGCTATCTCTGCAATTCTTTTAAAAGATGCCATGCATGCTGTAATTTGTTGTGTGCATTAATATAATGTGGCCTACTACTCAAAATATGAGAGCTCCGTAAGTGATGACACTTCGCAGATGATAGCTTCAACATATAGTAAAGAAGAACAAGTTGACCGACTGACAGATTCAAAATATACTAAGGGAGAACAACTCGACCTGACTAGTCGACCGCAAGAGAAGAGTATCATCTTAAAGAAGAGCAGAAGAGCAAGCAGATTGAAGATATTACAAGTGTTTCAATACAATGTCGGTTGGCCACCCATGACGAACTAGAGCGCAAAGAGAAATACTATTCTTTCCGGTCTCTCCATATGTGGCTCACATGCATTTCGAAACTAAAGTAGGAACATTTAGCTAACCAATTAAACATCTCTCAGTTTTACTAATATCAGCAATAATATCAGATATGAATTTGTACAACTAAGCTTGTTTAGCTCAATGGGTGGAGCAGTGCTATTACGACACGATCCATGTAGGCTGATTGTGGTCATCATAAAATGGGGAAAACATAAGCATGATCGATGCAGGTTGACCGTGGCGGTGGGATGGCAGATCTGAAGCGCAAAACCGCGCAAAGGGTAGTTAGCAACCGATGTTTGCTTTGAAATAACAACTAAGATTTGGTATGGACAAGAAAGTATCATCAACAAGTGACAAAGAAATGCAATTATGCTGTCTATCTATATGTCGCGACATGCATTTGGAAACTCAAATGGGACCTTTAGCTAACCAATTAAATGTGTCGGTTAACTAATATCAGTATAATATCACAATCATATTTGAACAACTAAGCTTTCGAATTCCGAGAGTTGTGTTGTTTAGCTTGAAGGGTGGAGTAATGCTAGTATGAGAGAAAGCACCTACGAAGATCATAGTAGAGTAGATAAAAGGGGAAAACCCTAAGCATCAAGAGAAAAATCAGGAAAGTGGAACTAGCTGGACCAAAGGTGGCGCACATGCTTTTCAAACGAATATAGGAACATTAGGTGACCAATTAAACGTTCTCTGTTTTAGTTATATGAGCATCATATCATATTCGTATTTGAACACGTAAGCTTTGGGTTGGGGTCTTGAGGAGCAGTGCTAGCACGACACGAAGCACCTACGATGATGGTAGTGAATATAAAGGGGGGAAACCATAAGCTTTACGAGTATAGTGCCCGTGCCATGGCGGATCTGAAGGTGCAAACCGGACAAAGCTACTTCTCAACCAATGTTTGCTTTCAACTAGCCACTACGATTTGGTACGGACAAGAAAAGTACAGTAAACAAATTACGATCTATTTTCCGGGTGAGATCAATAACTTAAGCACATATGGAAGAGTACCACCTCTCTTGCGACGCTTGTAGGCCTATCTTGTCGTTGAGGGTGCTGCGGGTGCGATGGCTGTCGGCGGCAGGGAAGAAGACTTTAGACGGCAGACGGCCGGGTCGGGGGATATATCATGTTGTCGTGGACGAGGCGGTCGTAGGAGCGGCAACGGTAAGGTGGACGACAGCGCCGATGAAGCGAGAGGAGACGATGAAAGGATCCTAGTCCAGCGGCGTGGATGAGAGACATCCATCTTTTACAGTGGACGATGGGGTAGGGGTAGCGGCTCCGACAAGGTGGAGGATGGGGTGGCGGACGGAGGAGGCTGGCCATAGTGCGGAGGTTGTCGTGCCGCCGACGGTGTATGAATGGGGAAATGGAGGGGAGGGGGGGGGGCGACCTCAAACTTAGGGACGCTTACGTGAAATGGGGAAAGTTACGAACTTATCCCCGTTTAAAATATCGACATCGTGTCGGTTGGGGATAGGACGGTAATCTCGCATCTCCCAAATATTTGCAGTAACTATTTCGGCGAGGAGAGGGTGTTTTGCCGCCACGGTTGGCGCCCACAGTGTATGAACGGTGTTGACAGTAGGGCGGTTGTGTCACGTCGATGGAAGTTACACATCCGCCTATTGAAAATATTAGCCTACATCGATTTCGGACGAGGAGAGTTTGTCTTGCCACCCACCGTGTATGAATGGGGAAATGGAGGAAGAGACACATGTCTTCTGTATGAGCTTGAATCAAATGTGTTTTTGCATACGTTTGCCGCCCACCGTGTCTGAATGGGCTCAGAGGCCGTCGTGTCACGTCTGATTGAAGTTACTAGTCTACCCCTATCGGCAGCAGTGTAAATCCGGTCGATAAGGATGTCAAGTGTCAGGGGTAGACAGTAATTTCCATCTCGCAAACACTTGCTTCGGGCAGCCCACAAATTATAGTGGGTGTTTAGCCGCTTGCTCAAAACTTGGGAGAATTAGCATTCACGTTTGCCCTGGGACCTGGCAAACTAAAATCAAATCCAGTTTGTATTCTATAACCAATAACCACAGAAAATTATATGTTTTGTTATTTAATACTTCAAAACCACAACAAAGATTTATTAAACCTTTATATATGATTATTATTTAGAAATGCCGTGATCTTGAATTCAAGAGGTTGGATACACTCTGATTCAAACATTATTTCATCCAATACAATATGCTCACACGAAAAATAGTTCACCTTATGTCAATCATACAAGTACTGAGGATTACCTCGCCTAAAAAATTCGGATCATTACAACACATGGACAACATGGAATTCTGGACAACATAGGGGGTCTTGCAACATAATCCATTCAGAGACAGACACAACATGCAAGTACAATAATCTAATGACAATTTCAACTGGTATCTAAAGAAGAACCGGGATTACCTTGGGCTTCAGATAGCGTAAAACAAGCAGGACCTCCTCCGTCTTCAAATGCAACATTCTTACTTCCTCCAATTCTTGGGTTGCTTGCATAATGCGTGCCACTAATTCCGTAATTTCCAGCCTCAAGATAAAGATTACCTCATTCATGGCAGCCACACCATCTCTTTCTGCCTCTAGTAGAGCCTCAAGCACTATAATATATGTGCTCAGACTGCTCTCCGGCGGTGTTGCCTATGAACTGCTACCATCTGGTAACATGGATGGCGCACTGCTTCCACAAATAGATTCTGGGTTGTACATTGTGTCCTAGTGTGAACAGCATCCTCGAAAGGTTTCACTGGACATAAGTAAGAGATAGTTATCGTATGATCCAGGCAGAAGCTTACATGGTAAACGCATTTAACTAATTATTGCCGAGCATGGCAAACTATATTTAAATGGTTCAAGCAGCATCAGCGAAAAGAAATTAAAATGGTAAGATGAAAGTTGAAAGGGAGTGTACAACCGCTATATTTAAGTTGCCAAGGCATCTAAGCAGTTGAAATAATCTGAGAAAGCACATAACAGTGTGGCCTCATATAAACTACGAAGACAGTCTTGCGATGAAGTTGAGAGGAAAAGTTAAGGACTCAAATGAAATAGGCATGCATTTCTTTACGATAGTACAGTAGGCACTGCTGACATATTGGCAACTCAGGTATAACGTAACAACAAACAAGCATTCGAATCAAGCAATACAAAGAAAGCATAACCTGAACTATTTGTAATTCGTTAGGATTACACGTTGAGGGCACAAGCCAAGAAAGCATCCCACTCGCATTACATTTAACATGTACTAAAACACACTGGCTTACCATATGTTCTTTGTGAAGCCTAGCTGCTGTTGCAATGTTCTTTGAAGATATCACAAGATCCCGTGGTTGCAAATCTAGTTGTTGTAGTTTATTCGCACCATCTATTTAGGTAAAATTAATTTAAATCGCATGCACTGGTCCGAATTGATCATGAATGGTTCATCTAAACTAATGAAAGAAGGGAGTGTGCATACACGACAATATATCTGCTTCCCTCTATTTTTATGCTTGTTCGAGGTGCCAGCACCAAAAGAACAAATATTTTGCTTGATGGCGTTGGAAGCTCCATAATTAATAGAAGCATCAAATTAGTCATGCAACTTGGGAAGATCAAGAACACACAAAAAACTAATGAACAGAGGCTCGGAGCAGTGATGTAATAGCTAGCATCAGAAAATGTGGGGTAAAACGAACAAAAAAAAAAGCAGCGGAACCACATGCTAGTTTGCTAATGTGTAATTAAGCATAGAGAACATTAAGCAGTCTGATGGAACCAACAGGTGGCATCGGAACAAAACTGAAGCATATTAACTATATGTGCACTTGTATGTAATTTAACACATGTAACATGTTCACTGCCAGAAGTATGGCCCTACAGGTGCAAGCAGAATAACGCATCTCATGCAAAACTGAATGATGCCCTGAAGAAATTCAAAGGTGTGGTGCTTATGCTAGGAAAATGAACGTAGGCACCGGCCTTTGGATAATAGTACCTGATTCTCGGCGGCGTATGGGTATCGTTGTCATACTTGATAGCTAAGGATCGTCGATGGTGCTCGTGTTGCGGTTGAGTTTGGGCCGGCTGTCGCCGCCGCTGAAGCTGCTCCGGTGCTACGGTTGCGGCGCCTGCCGACATACAAGAAAGCTCATCTGTGGTAAGTGAATAGTTTCATGATAAAGAGAAAAACCGAAGGAGTACAAATCAAAATAACCTGATGAGGCTGCGGCGTCGGTAAAGCAGGGTCGATGGAGTTGAATATGGCGTCCGTGGAGCGGGTCCGGTGCAGTCGACGAAGGCTTCGGCGGGCGCGTTGTATAGTGCTTTCGATGAGGTGGATCTGTTGCGTCAGACGAGGGCTTGTATGAAGGGCCAGCGAAGGGGCGGACGAGGGAGTCAGTGAAGGGCCTACGCTGTGGTGGAGGGCACCGGTTAAGCAGATCCGGTGCGGTGGACCATGATGGTGGTCAAGGAGATCTGGAGCGGTGGACAAGCCCGATCATTTGAAGCGGCCCGGTGAAGTGGTGAGTTGGCGGTTGGGGGTTCCAAGGTGCGGAAGGTAGATCCGTGGTGTGAGGTCCACCGCTGCGGCGGAGGACTAGATTCGGCGGCTTGCCGTGGTTGGGGGGTCGGGGAGGGGAAGGGGAGGGGCTCTGGGAAGAATGTTGGGGGCAAAGAGGGGAAAACAATGGAGTTACCAAAGCAGCCCTTTTCCGTTCATGTGGCAGGGGTAAAACAGGAATATCGCAGGGCTAAACTTTTCGGTAGCGTGATATTTCGATGTGAGCGGGAAGTTTGAAAGCTTTTGGCGCCTAAAATTATAAGTACTCTGCTCTCGTACGGCCGACTATGATATCATGGCCGACAATTTGTTTGTTTTGCATGCAAAAAATGTGCAAGTTTTGAAAATCAATGTCTCCAACTAGAAACTTAGATTGTCCATTCAATTCAAATATGGATCATTGAGCTACTACAAGCAAATACCATCATACGGTCCAATTCAAATGAAATTCCAAATGTGTTTATCCTAAATATGATGACAAAAGGAAAAATGTGTATGTGTATGAATAAAGTGGATGATTATAAAGTTTGAACATGCCCGTATGTGTATATCTCTAGGTTTGATATATGAATTTGAAATCACAAAATCTCGGCTTAAAAAATGTACCTCCATTTAAATGAACTACAAAAGCTAATGATGGAGTCGAATTCCAAAATTCCAAGCTTAGGTTTGTAATTCGGGTACATCAAGGTATATCACGCATGTTCAAAAGTATCGTTATCTCATAGTACAAACTGTGAAACAAATGGATCAACCATGAGTGCACAATATCTCAATTACTCTAAAGTCCCTCAAATATAGACACCTCACTCTTTTTCTGAAGTCAACCCACCCCCCCACCACCACCACACACACACACACACACACACACATAGAGAAGTCGTTCTCTCCCCCAAACACCAACACACGAGCACATTAACACCCCTCTCTCTTGTAAAGTCCGGACCCCAACATAGGTCTCTAACACTTTGTCTCTCGGGCATGCACACATCTCTTCCCTCACTCTCTAGGTCTCCCGCTATCTCTCTTACCCAAGCACACGCACTATGTAGAGTGTATATTTCCCATACACACAAAACGTCGCCCCCAAACGTCTATCTCCCTAGTTATGTGGTTCTCGCGCACTCACCTCACACACACCACCCCCACTGCAAACAAGCACACTTTGTCTCCTTGTGCACCACTCTCCTCTTTCTATCTCTCCCACATGCGGACCCGCCAGCTCCTTCCCTGCATACATATATGTCGTGACTCTTTGCATAGCTCCCTAATGTATAATCGTTCTCGATTTCGCACATTGTTCTCTACACCATCTATTCTAGATCTCTCATGAAGTCCCTATCACACACACAATGACTCGCTTCCCTTGCGTCTCCATTCATAGGCCAATTTCGGACAACATCAACATTATCTCCCTATCTATATGCCATTTATGGACACAAACGACCCCTCTCGCCCCCTCTCTTCCTCTCTCTCTCTCTCTCTCCGTCGCTAGCTCTCTCTTTCTCTCGCTCTCACACCCCTCTCCCACACACACACTCGATGTCTCTTCCAAATAGTCTGCTCCCCCTGCCCGCACCCGTGCTATCCCGCTACTAGACATGTCACACCATCCCCCTTCCCTTATACTAGGTTTACATCATCAGTGGTCTCTCTATTCCACGTACACTCTCTCCCTCTCACACACAAACGCGTGCACAAACACACACAAACACACACAAACACCCATTTATCTAGATCCTCATCTCTCCCCATGTCCGCATGTGTATCTCACTCACTCACTCTCTAATTATGTATATGTGTCTCCACGTTACACAACACAAAGCCCCATGTACATGTCTCTCTCTATCCTCCACACACATAGACACAAAGAATTTGTTATCATTGCCTCATTCTCTAACATATCACACACGCACACTATCTCTCTCTCTCTCGCAAACACGCTCATCAAGGGTTTCCCCGTGAATAACTTACCGTCTATTCATCAACAGTCGTGGCAGTGCGGCGAACACGAGACGTGAAAAAGAATAAATCTACACATGCTTAGACCACCTAGTATGACTACTAGGACTAGAGCAAGCCAAAAAGCGCGCCGCCGTCACCCTCTCCTTGTCAGTGACGGGAAAATCTTTGTTTTACACAGTCGAGAAGTCATTGTGCTAAAGCCCCACATGCCGAGGCGTTGAATAGAATGTAGATGCTAGTTTACGGAAGCAAGTATCGATAATACGTTTGTATCTCCATACTTATATTTCTTCTCTTATAAAAAACTGAGGTGGTGATGATGGTATGTGTGCCATCTTGCAATATAGACCGTCCGATCTATATCTGACGGATGGAAATTAAACTAAAAGATACCCGCACCCCTCTCCACATTTTCAGACAAGGCCTTCCCTCGTTCATCCTTATCTCCAACAAACCTCATTGTTGAGCAATTAAGAAAGGAAGCCTCTGGAACAAACTGGCCTGGTGGCCACTGCCGGCGTCGTCAATCCCCAAGCCTCCGCTCAGTCCGACCACCAACCACCACCACCACACCCCACTCCTCTTCACCTTATCTAATATTTCTCGAGATATCATTAGTTTTTACACATGGGATTACTCCCGCAAGGGTCAATCACAACAAGTGTTTTATAAAAAAAATGCATCTTGATGTTCCGTGCAATGCACGGATCTTGCTAGTACTCCTACACAAGACTAAGTTGGTGATGCTGGTTTGTCTCGCCATCCGTCAAGCTTTCTGACCATTAGATCTACATCTAACGATTGTGAGGTAAGTTGTTGCTTTTTCTCACGAACATCCCACTTGTCTACCAATTTGCAGAAAAACCCATAATTAGTATCTTAAAACCAACCACATCCCTCCCTGACCTCACCAAAGCAGCCCAAGGAATATATTCTAATTGAAACATATGTATATCAAAATTAGAGTGTTTTGTACCAAGTTTGTGAATAAGTATTATTCTAATTATGATTTGTTGCAACGGACATTAACATTGCTAGTATGTCCAACCATGCATTTTTTCCTAGTATTCCATAGTTTCGAGTTTTCCATCAAGATATTAGTCACTCATGGTTGATATTTACTTTCAATCATGTACACATATGCACTATGTAACTAGCCTTGCTTATTGGCTTCCAAAGTTTAACTTTCACTCCTACTTACAATATGTAGAGTATTTAACAAAAATCTACCACTTTCAACCAGCCCTAGGAAGAATCTATTGTACAAAAAATAGCAAAAACATACCCAAAATTTCTTAATCCACGCCAAAAACTACTACCTAGTACTCCTACCGATTAGGTTCGTTTAAACCCATTTATGACAGGGTTGGCCCACACGTCCGTGCTGACGAGGCAGCTTATACCAACACATTTTGTTTGACCATTGACACGAGGGACCCACATCTGACCTTCTATCCTGTTATTCCCCCTCAAATCATTATTTTTCCTGAACATTACTTCGAATAGTATTGATGCGTGTTCGTCGGTGGCGCCGGTGATGAGCGAGTTGGCCGCCCGCTCACGGACGGGCGGACGCCGCTTGGCCTCCGCCGCAGGTTGGCGAGGCTGGCCGGCGTGACTCACGAGCGAGCAAGCCACCGCGCTGGCCTTCGCTAGAGCCGATGGTTGGCTCGAGCCTGCTGCTGCCATGAAAGCAAGCCGCCATGCCGTACAACCTAGCTAGCAAACCTTGCAGACAAGCAGCTGGGCGGAGCTATCTTGGCTAGCTAGCGGCCGCGAGCGCCGGATGGAGCTGGCATCCGGGCTGCCGCAACATGGGCTCCGCACCGACGGCAGCTTTGATCTCGCCTTTTGCCGGCGGCGGTAGCTGCGTCCCATGGCTGAGGATGACTAGGTGGACGGGCCGGAGGTAGGAGGTCACTCGAGGATTTTTGTTGGTAAGAGCATGTACAATGGTTGATAAGGTAGTCTTATCTTAAGTCTGCCACGTATGCAAGTGGTAGTAGTTTCTTGGCATTTTAGTGGTTTCTTGCATTATTAGGGGTTTCTTGTAAGGAAATGTACGTACTACTAGCGACAAAAGGCGATTCTAGGTAGTTTGAGTTTTGAAGTCAAACAGACATGCGGCCCCACAATCTGGGTGCACTGGACAACCTAGCCACGTGAACGGGTTTTCCTTCCCGAGATCCCGTGGCTCGCGTGCTCGCCCTAGCCGCACCTCGCTTGCAGCTTCCTCATCAACTAGTAGCATATTTAAACTAGCGCCTCCCAATTAAGCCCGAGGAGCCGGAAAAGCCTGGCGGGGCATTGGGAACTATGCAATATGGCTCCGTACGTAAAGTGCTCTACTACTACTCTGTAGCTTGTGGCGTTGCACGCATGGACTTCACTCCATTATCGACTTTACTATAAAAGAAATTTCTCTTGACGTGCTTTTTTTAAACGGAGGCAAAAGCTTTGCTTCATCTCATTCATAAAGAAGGAACTAGTACTAACAAAGTTCAACGAGATCCATTACACCTCCACAATGTAAGCGAAAAGCCTAGTCTCGCTATATCAAATAACTCAAATGTTCTTCCCCCGCAGTAACCATCGCTGATAAACAAGCTGCTAGTGTGTGCGTGAGAGGAGCGGCTGAGTAGGCCAGCTACTCCTACGTGAGAAGAGCGGCTGAATATAGCACCGAGAGTACCCACCAGGCCACTATGCAGGTGTGCTTCCCCTGCATTGATAGTACAACGATGGTTCTAGAGAACAGTAGTACCCTCCACTTCCAACTGTAGCTCCTTGGCCCTGAGATTCAAGAGTTCAAAACTGGTGCACTATACTAGACTAGACTAGAAGTACAGTACATCGCACTACTAGTTGAGAAAAGTAGCACTGGTACTGCTATAGTACGAGTACGTACTCCTCCGTCACATAATGTAAGACATTTTTGACACTAGTTGGCGTGTACAAAAAATGGCAAAAACATACCCAAAATTTCTTAATCCACGCCAAAAACTACTACCTAGTGCCAAAAATTTCTTACTAGTGCTATTATTTACAGTATAATGCAATCCCATAACGTTCCATAATTCTAGTACTAGTAGTAAATACTAGCCTCACCCCTTCGCTGAGGAACGATCTACAGTTGGAAGGGGCGAGGCCCTGCGGTTACTACGCTCTTATCTCCTCCTCGCCAGTTCCCCTCCCCCCGAAGAGAAGGCAGTTCGTCGCTGCTCGCATGGATTTGCCAGGCGGTTCTCCTCCTCGTCGGGGCTGGGAGGCCTTGGACGACGATCCTCTGGGAGAAATCGCATGCCACTCCGACGTCCTCACCGCCGCAAGACTCGGTGCTTCCTGCACCAACTTTTTCAAGACGCTGCTTAAGCAGGCTTGGGAAAAGGCAATGCTTGTTGGTCTTCCATGCGTCCTCGAGGAGAAGGTTCTTCTATGGGACAATCCTTGGAACAGTCAACCGTTCCCTGGCCATGGTTGCACGTTGACTCCGCTAGAGTTGCCGACGTTGAGAGGTAGTCAGATTTTGTCCAATGAGCAGGTCAGTAATGGAGTTTGATCATGTAGTACTTAGTTATTCCATTTCCATCCCGTAATTTCTCCGCTGCCCACCGTCTTATATATAGGTGCAGGTCGGTGCCAACGAAGATTGGCTTGCATACCTCCGGCCGGATACCACCATCATTTTGCACAACATCCACAGCAGTGCGGCCGTTCCGGTAGACCCCTTCTCCACCATTGGGATAGGCCTTCCGGACTGGCCGGGCTTGAATACGTATGATGATGCCTACATGAGATTGAAGAAGATAACAATTGCGGACCCGCCGACAACGCGACGCGGCTACGACGATTACTATCTCATCGCGGTGTTCGACATAAGGATTGCCATCAATGCAAGACGCAGTAACGGCAGAGGCTGGCACATGTTGGCGACGACAGATTTGTACCCCTACACGTTCGAAGACGCCGTGCGCCATCTAGGCCGCTTCTTTGCGGTGACAAGCCAGGGGGACTTGTTTCATCTGGTTGCCATCCTACGGTACGGGAGATTACAAACGGAATGCACAAATCATCATTTGCATCCCTAACGGTACTCCATTATTTTGCAGGGACCAGCCATCCCCCGATCAAAATAAGATCGCCAATCCTGGATGTGCATTTGCATCCGCGATTCGGTCTAACCTGGAACCTTGTAGCTGACTTTGGCATATTGGGATCAACTATCTTAGTAGTCGTTACCCATGGTACCACTGATGTACAACATGGTCACACAATCTACCACGATCGGACCGTCACCATCTACCCTGTGTATTCCATTTTTAACCCTCTCGCCTTCTCTTTCATTGTTGTACTAGTAGTATACTTAGTAGTACTAGTAGGAGTACTTTTTACCTTGGAGGACGCGTATAGCTAGCTAGGCCCTTGAAGACTTGAACCCACTAGCTGCCACCATTTTTGTTTTTCCATGTCTTACTATCTCATCAATGTAGCCAAGAGTAGCTATATATAATAAGCCGGTTATTTTACTTCCTCTATACCGGAGTAGTACTATTTGCTGCACAGTATTACTGACCGCCATATTTGAGCACAACATTATTATGCATGGACCCAGATCTGGGATGTCGCGTGTACCAGATGAAAGGCGCCGAGTTCGACCCCCGTGATGCTACGTGGGTGCCGAGGGACACTCTTGGAGAGTACTCGCTTTTCATCGGGGACAGCTACCCCATTGTGAAGCGGATGCCACCTTCCGTGCACGACACGGAAGGCCTGCCGTTCATGAAGCATGGTTGTGTCTTCATTGCGCACCACCGGATGAACGACATGCTGGGACACACTATACCTGATTTATGCCGCTTCAGCTTGGATGAGTCTCCATCGTGTGGAACCGGACTAGAAAGCTGCGACAATGATTCTCGTTGCCCACCGCTATGGATCATGCCATCCATGAAGAACACACAGAATTTGGAACACGGAGGAGGACATGCATGTAGTCCATCTATAACGTGTAAGTGGAGTACAGTAATTGTGAACGGTAGCGCTATGAATATATGTAGACTAGTCGCACAAATTTATCACATGAATTAGAGATGAACTTGTGTGGCATCTTGGCATTTGTCCTTTAGAATTTATTACTAGGAAATGTGTTATGTGTACGTGCAACTTGTGTGGTTGTTGCACGGGCTCCAACACGCTCTTTGAGAAAAAAAAAGGTGGCACAGCTTTGGATATCTGACGTATGGCGGCATCATACAAGAGCATCGTTACGCTATAGTTGTAGTACACTCCTACTAGGACGACAACTCCTATAAAACCGTGCGCTTGGCTCTTTGCCTCTTCGGGAGGTTCAACAGTTCATACTCGTGTGAACCTTGCACTTGGCTCTTCGCCTCTTCGGAAGGTCCAACAATGATGATACTACAATACAATATGCTTCTGGCAATCTGACACCGATTGAACTGCTACACGTCCACCGCAAGGGCGAGGGCGAGGGCGAGGGAGAGGGAGGGAGAGGGCGCTGTAGTCAAAACCCTCTCCTCGTCCTGCGAACCACCGCACGCGTGGGCGAGCGAAAGGCGTAGTAAGCAAGCTTCTCCTCGTTCGGCGAGTTGACGGGACACATCAAAGGAGTACTAGTACTAGTAGTAGTCCATACTGCGTCCTTTCCGATTAATATGACTTAATTTGAAATGAGAAAAATACACTGGCGGTCAACGTATGTAACAATACGCTCTTTACGGTCACTATATATAGTTTTGCGGCGATTATACGATCACTAGCTCATCGTGAAACCGGATTGCACCCTCTTTGGACCGCCACATAGTCGACGTGGCACTTTGTTGACTGGTTAAATTGTCACCTGGTTTCGGGTCCCACTGCCGGTTGGCGAGCAAAGAAATCAGTTAAACAAAACTTTACGCAGTAGCGACACGAGTCCAACCCTTGCGCGAACCGCCCTGGCTGTGTATGTGAGTGCATGCACGTGTCCTCCCTCGGTCTTCCAACAAAGAGTGTACATCGGTTACAAAACAAAGAGTGTGGTACATAATGTACATCTACACTTCCAATGCATTTAGCCTTTAATCTAAATCGATATTGATTGAATAATGCACCAACTTGTGATGTAGGTATAGGCTACATGTCTATCCTTAGTTACAGCATGCAACGGCCTTAATTTAATCTTCTTATCTCAATGGTCGCATGCACACATAAGTCTGCTACTTTTGGGCATTAATTATGCCCTTGTCAATGTGTAAATCTCTAAATGTATAGTCTTTCACGGACGTAGGGAGTAGGTTGAGCACTTGAGCGTGAGCTGTGTGTGTTGCGCCGTGTGCTGTGTGCCTCATGGGTGCGTGAGTGTTGCGTGCGTCCATGTGTACGTGTGAGTGTTGCATGTTGCATGCATGCATGGGGCTTACTCACTGCCATTGACATGTTCATATTTCAAGCTTCCTCTGTTCCCTCCATATGGTGATACTCCCTCTGTTCCCAAATAGTACGGAGTAAAAGCCTCCCTCTGTTCCCAAATACGGAGTATTTGTCTTTCTAAAGCTTTCAACAAGTGACTAGGTACGGAGCAAAATGAGTGAAGTGAGCGTAGAGGCATAGGGATATTGTAGAAAGGAAGTCCTCGCGATCCATTATTCCCCATCTCGGTCAGAGAGAACTATTCAACTAGTCCTCGCAGTGAAGTGACAATACACGCTGCAGGAGATGGGACACGTAATTAATAAGCTGAACCAGCGGGTTGGTGTTACTAAATCAGCCTTACCCAAAGTCGCCATCATGTTTGCTAGTAGAGCACGCTTCCGCAAATACGCCACGCACCTCTCATCCTCCATTAAGCGACATATGGGCCCTCTTGTGTTAGACCCACATGTCATCGGTGTAACTATTTACACTCCGAAGGACGGTATATCCTGGTAGTAGTACTAGTAGAATTGATATTTAATGCACTTTCTTCCCCGTCTTCCACTCTTCTTCCTCCTCTCTTCCCCATCGTCGGCCACACACCATTTACCCACGCTTTCGCCGCCGCCGCGCCATCTTCCTTGGTAGCTCGCGCATACCATATCCCCCGCCACCGCCGCCACACGAGGAGAAGCTTCTTCGCTCGCCCGCCCAAATCCACTTCCCCGCTGGCTCGCAGGCACCGAAAACCCCAATGGCAGAACCGACTGACACGGAGAGCCGCGATTGGAAATCCCTCCCTGATGTTCTCTTAGAGCAGATTTGTAGTCGTATGGACCTACTCAGCACCGTCTGTCTAGCCGCATGCTCGGTGTCTTTGTACCGTCTACTCGTCTGCAACCGGCCGGCTCTTTTCAAGACACCCTGCTTGCTGATGCCCGATCCTCGCAGGTGGCCCAGACACCGACTTGACGATCCTACGGAGGTTGCCGTGGTGCCCCTCGACATGCTACCACTACCCGTCCACCTTTCCTTCATGCGCGACCTCTACTGGGCGGGCATGAAGGCCAACTGGATAGTCCTCATCCACCACACCGGTAGTCTGTGGCGTCTCGTGGATATCTACACCCAGCGAGAGACCACCCTTCCATCGTTGGATACCGCCGACATCGAGCCTCGCGGCCCGCCGGACACTCCTGCCTACTACGCACGAGATGCGTCAAGCTTTTGGCTCGACACATGTTTGCGTAAAGTTGTAATCTGCGAAGTGCCCACACCATCGTAAGACTACATGGATTACAAGCTCATTGCCTTGTTCAACATGCGATTAGTCTATCTGGAATCCGGTCGCCATACATGGTTATGGCTCATCATCAATCCTGTTGAGGCAACATTTCTGTCTGATGCTATAGTGCATGATGGCATCGTTTACGCGGTCGATGCACAGATTGGTTGCCTATACTGGTGGAATCTATCGTCGTGTAATTGTTCTATCCACTAGTAGAAAAGGGGCCAATGGTCCAGGCCGGGTCAGCCCATTAGTCCCGGTTCAATCTAGAACCGGGACCCATGGGGGCATTGGACCCGGTTCATGAGCCCCGGGGGCCGGCCGGCCCACATGGGCCATTGGTCCCGGTTCGTCTGGACCTTTTGGTCCCGGTTGGTGGGACGAACCGGGACCAATGGGCCTCGCTCCTGGCCCACCACCATTGGTCCCAGTAGGTGGCTTGAACCGGGACCAAAGGCTGCCCTTTAGTCCCGGTTCATGCCACGAACCAGGACCAATGAATTGCCTATATATCCCTTGCCCATGAGCGTAAAACTTCACCGCTCTGCTTTTTCCGCCTCTACTGCTTGGAGAGCTTTGTGGTGCTCTAGCTCACCTCCTATGCACACGAGGTGTTCGATGGAATGCCCGAGCCACACTACTTAACTTTCTCCTCTCCAAGCTCGACCTCCAAACTCCATTTTCCTCAATATTTGTCTAGGTTTAGAGGTCTCATCACGTCCCTGCCTCCGTCTTCACCGCCGATCGCCCGCACCGATCTCATCGCCGGCACCACCGTGGTGAGCCTCTTGTTCTTATCTTCTTTGTGAAAGGAAAAATATCCTTACTTGTATGTTTAGATAGATACTTGTATTATTTTCTTACTTTTACTATGTATGTACTTTGGTTTTAATGTGATGATGAACTTCTATTAATTTGGTCACTTAATTATCTATTCATGATGTTCTGTAATGGTTTTGACACACTTAATTATATATAATGCACGCAGATGAACCGCAATGGATGTACGGTGACGTATACACCTTCGAGTACATTAAGGGCGTGCATGATTTTCTCAAGCGGCCGAGGGAAACAAGCGAGAATGGTTTTATGTGTTGTCCATGCCCTATATGTGGGAATCTGAAGTCTTACTCGACCGGAAAATCCTTCACACCCACCTGCTTTACAAGGGTTTCATGCCACACTATAATGTTTGGACGAGGCATGGAGAAATAGGGGTTATGATGGAAGACGGCGAAGAAGAAGAGTACGATGACAACTATGTGCCCCCTGAATACGGTGATGCTACTGAAGATCAAGAGGAACCAGACGATGTGCATGATGATGCTGCAATGGGCGAAGCTGCTGAAGATCAAGAGGAACCAGACGATGTGCCCGATGATGATGATCTCCGCCGGGTCATTGTCGATGCAAGGACGCAATGCGGAAGTCAAAAGGAGAAGCTGAAGTTCGATCGCATGTTAGAGGATCACAAAAAAGGGTTGTGCCCCAATTGCGAAGATGGCAACACAAAGCTCGGTACTGCATTTGAATTGCTGCGGTGGAAGGCGTAGAATGTCATGCTGACAAAGGATTTGAGAAGCTACCGAAAATATTGAAGAAGAAGCTTCCAAAGGATAACGAATTGCCCGACAGTACATACGCACCAAAGAAGGTCGTATGCCCTCTAGGATTGGAGGTGCAGAAGATACATGCATGCCCTAATGACTGCATCCTCTACCGCGGTGCGTACAAGGATCTGAACGCATGCCCGGTATGCGGTGCATTACGGTATAAGATCAGACGAGATGACCCTGGTGATGTTGATGGCGAGCCCCCCAGGAAGAGGGTTCCTGCGAAGGTGATGTGGTATGCTCCTATAATACCACGGTTGAAACGTCTGTTCAGAAACGGAGAGCATGCCAAGTTGATGCGATGGCACAGTGAGGACCGTAAGAAAGACGGGAAGTTGAGAGCACCCCCTGACGGGTCGCAGTGGAGAAAAATCGAGAGAAAGTACTGGGATGAGTTTGCAAGTGACCCATGGAACGTATGGTTTGCTTTAAGCGCGGATGGCATTAATCCTTTCGGGGAGCAGAGCAGCAATCACAGCACCTGGCCCGTGACTTCCTCCTTGGATGTGCATGAAGCGGAAGTTCATTATGATGCCAGTTCTCATCCAAGGCCCTAAGCAACCCGGCAACGACATTGATGTGTACCTAAGGCCATTAGTTGAAGAACTTTTACAGCTGTGGAATGGAAACGGTGTACATACGTGGGATGAATACAAACAGGAGGAATTTGACCTAAAGGCGTTGCTGTTCGTGACCATCAACGATTGGCCCGCTCTTAGTAACCTTTCAGGACAGACAAACAAGGGATACCACGCATGCACGCACTGTTTACTTGACACCGATAGTATATACCGCAAGCTGCAGGAAGAATGTGTACAGGCCGTCGTCGATTTCTTCCGACCAACCACCAATGTCGAAAGAAAGTCAAGCATTTCAAAGGCGAGGCAGATCACCGAAGAAGCCTGCCATGCGTATCCGGTGATCACGCATTTGCTATGGTCAATGATTTACACGTAATCTTTGGAAAGGGTCCCAGCCGGACTAGCTGTTCTCAATGACGCCGAGAAACACGCACCCATGTGGAAGAAGAAATCTATATTTTGGGACCTACCCTCTTTGGATAGACCTAGAGGTCCGCTCTTCGATCGACATGATGCATGTGACGAAGAACCTTTGCATGAACCTGCTAGGCTTCTTGGGCGTGTATGGGAAGACAAAAGATACACCTGAGGCACGGGAGGACCTGCAACGCTTGCACGAAAAAGACGGCATGCCTCCGAAGCAAAGATGAAGGTCCTACCAGCTACGCTCTTCTGAAAGAAGAGAAAGAAATCTTCTTTGAATGCCCGCTCAAGATGAAGGTCCCGACGGCTTCTCGTCGAATATAAAGGGTATAATAAATATGCCGGAGAAAAAGTTCCGAACCTAAAGTCTCATGACTGCCACGTGATTATGACGCAATCGCTTCCGGTTGCATTGAGGGGCTTCTACCGAAAAACGTCCGATTAGCCATTGTGAAGCTATGTGCATTCCTCAATGCAATATCTCGTAAGGTGATCGATCCGTAAATCGTACCAACGCTAAGGAGTGATGTGTGGCGCAATGTCTTGTCGGGTTTGAGCTGGTGTTCCCACCATCCTTCTTCAATATCATGACGCACGTCCTAGTTCATCTAGTCGACGAGATTGTCATTACGGGGCCGTATTTCTACACAATATGTTCCCCTTTGAGAGGTTCATGGAGTCCTAAAGAAATATGTCCGTAATCGCTGCTAGGCCGAAGGAAGCATCTCCATGTGCCATCAAACAGAGGATGTCATCGGGTTTTGTGTTGACTTCATTCCTGGCCTTAAGAAGATAGGTCTCCCTAAATCGCGGTATGAGGGGAGGCCCGACTAGAAAAGGCACGCTTGGAAGGGACTCAATAATATGCAGGACGGATATTCTGGGTCTCAAGCACACTACAGTTCTACGTAACTCTAACTTGGTGACCCCGTATGTTGATGAACACAAGAACAGTCTGCGCTCCAAACACCCGGAGCAGTGCGACGACTGGATTACATGTGAACACATCAGGAATTTCAGCAGTTGGATGGAAACACGTCTCAGAGGTGACAACACTATTTATGATGAGCTGTACTTGTTGTCCAGGGGACCATCTTCGGCTGTAATGATTTGGAAAGGATACGAGATAAATGGGAATACATTTTACATGATCGACCAAGATCAAAAGAGCACCAACCAAAACAGCGATGTCCGCTTTGATGGAGCCATCGAGAGGGGAAAGGACACATATTATGGTTACATAGTGGACATATGGGAACTTGACTACGGAGTAGATTTTAAGGTCCCTTTGTTTAAATGCAACTGGGTCAATCTGTCAGAGGCGGGAATGCAGTGTAGACCCACAATGCGGAATGACAACAGTGGATCTGAAAAATCTTGGGTACACTGACGAACCGTTCGTCCTAGCCAATGATGTGGCACAAGTTATCTATGTGAAGGACATGTCTACCAGACCGAGAAAAAGAAAAGATAAGGAAGCGAATACATCATACGATGAGCCAAAGCGCCACATAGTTCTTTTAGGAAAAAAGGACATCGTGGGAGTGGAGGGCAAGACAGACATGTCTGAAGATTATGAAAAGTTTCATGAAATTCCTCCCTTCAAAGCCAAGGCTGACCCCAGCATCCTGATAAACGATGAAGATTATCCATGGTTACGGCGCAATAAGCAAATGACACAAGCGAAGAAAAAGTGAAGACTTTCTTCGCAACTATTATGATGATACCATGCCAACTTTGTAACAGACGAGTATGATACCATTGTCCGCTTTGTACATGCACATGCTATGTGGGGAAATTATGATACCATGCCAACTTTCAACTTTTTTCAGAGTTCATTTGAAATGCTTTATTATGAATTGAGGTTGAATTTTCTCTATAGGCGCATCTATGTTCATTTTTTAGTAAAGTTAATCCCAAACTTGTGATTCACACAAATTTCAAAGAATTCAAATTTTAATTATTCAAATTTGAAAACTAATGGCACTAACAGAAAGTTTATAATTTTTCTAAAACTAATGGCAGTGGCACTAACAGAAAGTTTATAATTTTGCTGACCTAAAAGAAAAAAGAATTAAAAAATAAAGCAAAAAACAAAAGAAAATAAATAATGCAGAAAACAAAACAAAAAAACTGGAAAAATAAATAAAAATAGCACCAATAAGTATTTTGTTGTAAGTAGAAACAAAATAAAATAAATAAAGCAACAAAGAAAAAACAAAAAAGTGTTTTCAAATTTGAAAACCGATGGCACTAATGAAAGTTTATAATTTTCTAAAACTAAAAGCAAAAAGAATTAAAAAATAAAGCAAAAACAAAAGAAAATAAATAATGCAAAAACAAAACAAAAAAAACTGAAAAAATATAAAAAACTGCCACCTATTGGGCCTGCGGCTGAATACGACTAGAAACCCAACTGGCCGAGATTCAGGCCCAGAAGGCCCAATAGGCCCACAGCAAAGACAAGGTGAGATTAGGCCCGTAAGCCTGCATTTGAGAGGAGCTCGAGAGTGTAGCCGCAGTGGGGCTTATAAACCACTCGAGCCCCTCTCAACTAGCGAGGTGGGACTAAACTTTTGGCCACAGGCGTGAAGGCCTTTGGTCCCGGTTGGTGGCACCAACCGGGACTAAAGAAGGGCATTGGTCCAGGTTCGTGGCACGAACCGGGACCAATGCCCTCATTTAGTCGGTTGGTGCCTAACCGGGACCAAAGGCCACCGCTTCCCGCCCTTTGGGCTGCCGAAAACTGGCCTTTGGTCCCGGTTGGTGGCACAAACTGGGACTAAGGTGCATTGGTCCCGGTTGGTGCCACGAACTGGGACCAATGCTCTTGGTATATAACCAGGACTTGTGAAAATTTCAGTTTCTCATCTCCACTTGCCCCCGACGACGCCGAGCTCATCGCCGCCAGGCTGCCCCGACGCCGTCCGCCGCCGCTGTCGCTGCGTCGCCGTGCCTGCCGCCAACATCGTCGCCGAGCCCGCCGCCTGACGTCGTCCCGCCTTGTCGCACCCCGACGCCGTCCCTCGCCGCCACCGCCTCTGCCTCAGGCCGGCCCGACCTCGCTGGCCGCCGCCACCATAGCGAGCCCTCACCTGCCCTGCCCTGCAAATATATATATATATATATGTGTGTGTGTGTGTGTGTGTGTGTGTGTGTGTGTGTGTATGCTTTTTTTGTATGTATGTATGCTTTTTTTGCTAGCTAGGAAAGTATGTATGCTTTTTTTGTATATATGTATGTATGTATGCTTTTTTTGTATGTATATATGTATGTATGTATGGTTTTTTTGTATGCATATATGTTGATGAAATATGAACGATGCATTAGGCAAAACCTTTTACTTTTTTTCGAAATTTTCTATTTGAACAATTTTTTTTAAAAACAAGCAATACTAAAAGAATGAGAGGAAAAATAAAAATAAGAAGAGGAAGAAAGGAGGACAAGAGGAGAACTAAATAAGAAGAGAAAGAAGAAGAAGAGGAGAAGAGAAAGGAATAGATTTGAAGAAGAAGAAAAATATATTCTATTTTTTCTTCTTCTCCTCTATTCCTTTCTTCTTCTCCTCTTTTTTTTCTTTTTTCTTCTTCGATCTTCTCCTCTATTCATTTTTTCTTTTCCTCTTTTTATTTCTTCTTCGTTTTCTTATGTTTTATCGGGTCTGTTGTCGTCGATATACCCCTCCCGATAACTTCAATACGAGGAGGGGGGGGGTCGATATACCCCCTCCTCGATAACATTATTTTCCCATGTATATGTCGGTCGCGTCGTTGTCGATAACTCGATATAACCCCCTCCCGGATAACATCGACATGAGGGGCGGTCGATATATATACCCCCTCTCGACTGTGATAACTTATACCACGGCAGCACCCCCTCGGCCCTCTCACTCGACCAAAACTCTCGAGGACACCCAAACCCTAGAGAAAAAACGATGTTGGTCTCCTACCCCCTCCCGCCGCGCCCCTACCCGACAAACTCTCTCGAGGCCACCCAAATTTACCAAGTTAAAATAGCGTTGTCGTCGAGGCCGCCCCAAACCCTTGAAGCGTTGTGTCGAGGCCACCCCAAACCCTTGAAGCGTTGTCTAGGCCACCCCAAACCCTAGAGAAGCAGCGTCGAGGCCACTAACATGATTCCTTATTGTGATTAGCTAGCTAGTTCTACGTTTTCCACTAATATATATATATATCCATCTGTACCATGTTTGAATAATAATTGACATGTTGTAAATATTTGCGAAACTATGGAGCACTCCGAGACGGAGCAAATGTGATGTTGGGGACATAATCGCACAAGGAAGTGATGTCATTGTGTCATTTCTCAACGACACCGATGGTCAGGAGGGACTGGGTGAAGAAGAGGGCTATGTTCATGATGGCTCCGGTGTTGGAAATATGCCCTAGAGGCAATAATAAATTAGTTATTATTATATTTCCTTGTTCACGATAATCGTTTATTATCCATGCTATAATTGTATTGATAGGAAACTCAGATACATGTGTGGGTACATAGACAACACCATGTCCCTAGTAAGCCTCTAGTTGACTAGCTCGTTAATCAATAGATGGTTACGGTTTCCGGACCATGGACATTGGATGTCATTGATAACGGGATCACATCATTAGGAGAATGATGTGATGGACAAGACCCAATCCTAAGCCTAGCACAAAGATCGTAGTTCGTATGCTAAAGCTTTTCTAATGTCAAGTATCATTTCCTTAGACCATGAGATTGTGCAACTCCCGGATACCGTAGGAATGCTTTGGGTGTACCAAAAGACACAACATAACTGGGTGGCTATAAAGGTGCACTACAGGTATCTCCGAAAGTGTCTGTTGGGTTGGCACGAATCGAGACTGGGATTTGTCACTTCGTGTAAACGGAGAGGTATCTCTGGGCCCACTCGGTAGGACATCATCATAATGTGCACAATGTGACCAAGGGGTTGATCACGGGATGATGTGTTACGGAACGAGTAAAGAGACTTGCCGTAACGAGATTGAACAAGGTATCGGGATACCGACGATCGAATCTCGGCAAGTACAATACCGCTAGACAAAGGGAATTGTATACGGATCGATTGAGTCCTTGACATCGTGGTTCATCCGATGAGATCATCGTGGAACATGTGGGAGCCAACATGGGTATCCAGATCCCGCTGTTGGTTATTGACCGGAGAACGCCTCGGTCATGTCTACATGTCTCCCGAACCCGTAGGGTCTACACACTTATGGTTAGATGAAACTAGGGTTATAAAGGAAGTTTGTATGTGGTTACTGAATGTTGTTCGGAGTCCCGGATGAGATCCCGGACGTCACGAGGAGTTCCGGAATGGTCCGGAGGTAAAGATTTATATATGGGAAGTCCTGTTTTGGTCACCGGAAAAGTTTCGAGTTTTATCGGCAACGTACCGGGACCACCGGGAGGGTCCCGGGGGTCCACCAAGTGGGGCCACCAACCCCGGAGGGTTGCGTGGGCCAAGTGTGGGAGGGGACCAGCCCCAAGTGGGCTGGTGCGCCCCCCCACAAGGGGCCCAAGGCGCAGGAAGAGTGGGAGGGGCAAACCCTAGGGCAGATGGGCCCTAAGGCCCACCCCAGGCGCGCCTCCTCTCTCCCCTCTGGCCGCCTCCCGAGATGGGATCTGGGGCTGCCGCCACCCTTGGGGAGGGAACCCTAGAGGGGGCGCAGCCCCCTCCCCTTCCCCTATAAATACTTGAGGCTTGGGGGCTGCCCAATACATGAGTTTCTCCCTCTATTGGCGCAGCCCTGCCTCTCCTCCTCCTCCTTTCCCGTGGTGCTTGGCGAAGCCCTGCAGGATTGCCACGCTCCTCCATTATCACCACGCCGTTGTGCTGCTGCTGGACGGAGTCTTCCTCAATCTCTCCCTCTCTCCTTGCTGGATCAAGGCGTGGGAGACGTCACCGGGCTGTACGTGTGTTGAACGCGGAGGTGTCGTCCGTTCGGCACTAGGATCTCCGGTGATTTGGATCACGACGAGTACGACTCCTTCAACCCCGTTCTCTTGAACGCTTCCGCTTAGCGATCTACAAGGGTATGTAGATGCACTCTCCTTCACCTCGTTGCTGGTTTCTCCATAGATAGATCTTGGTGAGACATAGGAAAATTTTGAATTTCTGCTACGTTCCCCAACAAAGGGTATCGAGCTAGGTCTATTGCGTAGATTCTTTGCACGAGTAGAACACAAAGTAGTTGTGGGTGTTGATTTTGTTCAATATGCTTACCGTTACTAGTCCAATCTTGTTTCGACGGTATTGTGGGATGAAGCGGCGGACCGACCTTACACGTACACTTACGTGAGATGTGTTCCACCGACCGACATGCACTTGGTGCATAAGGTGGCTAGCGGGTGCCGCCTCTCCCACTTTAGTCGGAACGGATTCGATGAAAAGGGTCCTTATGAAGGGTAAATAGCAATTGGCATATCACGTTGTGGTTTTGCGTAGGTAAGAAACGTTCTTGCTAGAAACCCATAGCAGCCACGTAAAACATGCAAACAACAATTAGAGGACGCCTAACTTGTTTTTGCAGGGTATGCTATGTGATGTGATATGGCCAAGAAGAATGTGATGAATGATATGTGATGTATGAGATTGATCATGTTCTTGTAATAGGATTCACGACTTGCATGTCGATGAGTATGACAATCGGTAGGAGCCATAGGAGTTGTCTTTATTTATTGTATGACCTGCGTGTCATTAAACAACGCCATGTAATTACTTTACTTTATTGCTAACCGGTAGCCATAGTAGTAGAAGTAAAAGTTGGCGAGACAACTTCATGGAGACACGATGATGGAGATCATGATGATGGAGATCATGGTGTCATGCCGGTGACGATGATGATCATGGAGCCCCGAAGATGGAAATCAATGGAGCTATATGATATTGGCCATATCATGTCACTACTATATAATTGCATGTGATGTTTATTATGTTTATGCATCTTGTTTACTTAGAACGACGGTAGTAAATAAGATGATCCTTACAACAATTTCAAGAAGTGTTCTCCCTAACTGCACCGTTGATAAAGTTCGTCGCTTCTAAGCAGCAAGTGATGATAGAGTGTGTTGGATTCTTACGTTCTCATTCAACGGGTTTAAGTCTGATTTACACACGCCAAACACTTAGGGTTAACTTGACGAGCCTAGCATGTACGAGACATGGCCTCGGAACACGAGACCGAAAGGTCGAGCATGAGTCGTATAGTAGATACGATCAACATGAAGATGTTCATCGATTATGACTAGTCCGTCTCACGTGATGATCGGACATGGCCTAGTTGACTCGGATCATGTAATCACTTAGATGACTAGAGGGATGTCTATCTGAGTGGGAGTTCATAAGATGAACTTAATTATCCTGAACATGGTCAAAAACCCTTTGCAAATTATGTCATAGCTCGCGCTTTAGTTCTACTGTTTTAGATATGTTCCTAGAGAAAATATAGTTGAAAGTTGACAAGAGCAATTATGCGGACAAGAGAAGGCTTATGTCCTTAATGCACCGCTCGGTGTCTTTGAACCTCGAACGTCGTCTGTGGATGTTGCGAACATCTGACATACACGTCTTGATAACTACGTGATAGTTCAGTTAAACGGTTTAGAGTTGAGGCACCAAAGACGATTTCGAAACGTCGCAGAACATATGAGATGTTTCGAGGGCTGAAAAATTGGGATTTCAAGCTCGTGCCCACGTCAAGAGGTATAAGACCTCCGACGATTTTCTTAGCCTGCAAACTAAGGGAGAAAAGCTCAATCGTTGAGCTTGTGCTCAGATTGTCTGAGTGCAACAATCACTTGAATCGAGTGGGAGTTGATCTTCCGGAGATAGTGATCTTTCTCCAAAGTCATTGCCACCAAGCTGCTAGAGCTTCGTGATGAACTATAACAAATCGAGGGATAAATATGATGATCCTTGAGATATTCGTAATGTTTGACACCGAAAGTAGGAATCAAGAAGGAGCATCAATTGTTGATGGTTGGTGAAACCACTAGTTTCAAGAAGGGCACGGGCAAGAAGGGATACTTCATGAAACGGCAAATCGATTGTCGCTCTAGTGAAGAAACCCAAGGTTGAACCCAAACCCGAGACTAAGTGCTTCGTAATAAGGGGAACAGCCATCGGAGCAGCATTACCCTAGATACTTGGTAGATGAGAAGGTGGCAAGGTCGATAGAAGTATATTGGATATACATTATGTTAATGTGTACTTTACTAGTACTCCTAGTAGCACCAGGGTATTAAGATACCGGTTCGGTTGCTAAGTGTTAGTAACTCGAAATAAAAGAGCTACGGAATAAACGGAGACTAGCTAAAGGTGAGCTGACGATATGTGTTGGAAGTGTTTCCAAGTTTGATGTGATCAAACATCGCACGCTCCCTCTAACATCAAGATTAGTATTAAACCTGAATAATTGTCATTTGGTGTTTGCGTTGAGCATAGACATGATTGGATTATGTCTATCGCAATACGGTTATTCATTTAAGGAGAATAATGGTTACTCTATTTATTTGAATAACACCTTCAATGGTCTTGCACCTAAAGGAATGGTTTATTGAATCTCGATCGTAGTGATACACATTTTCATGCCAAAAGATATAAGATAGTAATGATAGTACCACTTACTTGTGGCAATCGCCATGTAAGTCATATTGGTATAAAACGCATGAAGAAGCTCCATGTTGATGGATCTTTGGACTCACTCGTTTTTGAAAAGTTTGAGACATGCGAACCATGTCTATTGGTGCATACGCATGAAGAAACTCCATGCAGATGGACCGTTTAGACTCACTTGATTTTGAATCACTTGAGATATGCAAATCATACCACATGGACAAGATGACCAAAAGCCTCGGTTTCAAGAAGATGGAACTAGATAGCAACTTGTTGGAAGTAACACATTTTGATGTGTGCAGTCCAATGAGTCTTTGAGGCATGCAATGAATATCGTTATGTTCTTACTTCACGAGATGATTCGAGTAGATGTTGAGTATATTTACTTGATGAAACACAAATCTGAATTATTGAATGGTTCAAGTAATTTCAGAGTGAAGTTTAAGATCTTCGTGACAAGAGCATAGAATGTCTATGATATGATCATAGAGATGAATATCTGAGTTACGAGTTTTGGCACACAATTAAGACATTGTGCAAATTGTTTCACAATTAATACCGCTTTGGAACACCATAGTGTGATGGTGTGTCCGAACATCATAGTTGCACTCTATTGGATATGGTGCGTACCATGATATCTCTTATCGAATTACCACTATCGTTCATGGGTTAGGCATTAGAGACAACCGCACTCACTTTAATGGGGCACCACGTAATTCCGTTGAGATGACACCGTTTGGATAAACCTAAGTTGTCGTTTCTTGAAAGTTTGGGGCTGCGACGCTTATGTAAATTTTTTTCAGGTTGATAAGCTCGAACCCAAAGCGGATAAAATGCACCTTCATAGGACACCCAAAAGAGTTGGGTATACCTCCTAATTCAGATCCGAAAGCAATAGGGATTGTTTCTTGAATCGGGTCCTTTCTCGAGGAAAAGTTTGTCTCGGAAAGTTAAGTGGGAGGATGGTGGAGACTTGATGAGGTTATTGAACCGTCACTTCAACAAGTGTGTAGCAAGGGCACAAGAAGTTGTTCCTGTGGCACCTACACCAATTGAAGTCGAAGCTTATGATAGTGATCATGAAGTTTTGGATCAAGTCACTACCGTACCTCGTAGGTGACAAGGATGCGTCTTTGCTTGAGTGAATGCGGTGATCCTGTCTTGAAGGTCATGTTGCTAGAAAACAATGAACCTCTGAGCTATGGAGAAGCGATGGTGGGCCCAAATTCCGACAAATGGTTAGAAGCCATAAAATCCGAGATAGGATCCATGTATCATAACAAAGCATGGACTTTGGTGGACTTGCCCGATGATCGGCAAGCCATTGAAATAAATGGATCTTTAAGAAGAAGACGGGCGTGGACGGTAATGTCACCGTCTATGAAGCTCGACTTGTGGTGAAGAGTTTTTTCACAAGTTCTAGGAGTTGACTACGATGAGATTTTCTCATCCGTAGCGATGCTTAAGTCCGTCGGAATCATGTTAGCATTAGCTGCATTTATGAAATCTGGCAGATGGATGTCAAGACGAGATTCCTTACCGGCCACGTAAGGAAAGGTTGTATGTGATACAATCAGAAAATTTTTGTCGATCCTAAGGATGCTAAAAGGTATGCTAGCTCCAGCGATCCTTCTAAGGACTGGAGTAAGCATCTCGGAGTTGGAATATGCACTTTGATAGGATGATCAAAGATTTTGGGTTTATAGAAAGTTTATGAGAAACTTGTATTTCCAAAGAAGTGAGTGGGAGCACTATAGAATTTTGTGATGAGTATATGTTGTTGACATATTGATGACCAGAAATGATGTAGAATTTCTGGAAAGCAAATAGGGTTATTTGAAAGATGTTTTTCAATAGAAACCTGGATTAAGCTACTTGAACAATAAGCATCAAGATCTGTAAGATAGATCAAAATGCTTAATAATACTTTCAAATGAGCACATACCTTGACATGATCTTGAAGGTGTTCAAGATGGATCAGTCAAAGAAGGAGTTCTTGCCTGAGTTGTAAGGTATGAAGTTAAGAGTTAAAAGCTCGACCACGACAGAAGAGAGACAAAGGACGAAGGCCGTCCCCTACGCTTCAGACGTAGGCTCTATAGTATGCTATGCTGTGTACCGCACCGGAAGTGTGCCTTGCCATGAGTCAGTCAAGGGGTACAAGAATGATCCATGAACGGATCATTGGACATCGGTCAAAATTATCCTTAGAAGAATAAGGAAATATTTCTCGATTATGGAGGTGATAAAGAGTTCGGCGTAAAGGGTTACGTCGATGCAAGCTTTAACACCTATCCGAATGACTCTGAGTAGCAAATCGGATACGTATAGTGGAGCAACCATTTGAATAGCTTCAAGTGGAACGTGGAAGCAGCATTTACAATATGACATAGAGAATTTCGAAGTACATACGGATCTGAATACTGCAGACCCGTTGACTAAAACTTCTCTTACAAGCAAAAGATGATCAAACCCTAGAACTCATTGAGACTTAATCACATGGTGATGTGAACTAGTTTAAGACACTAGTAGACTCTTTGGATGTTGGTCACATGGCGATGTGACCTATCAGTGTTGATCACATCGCGATGTGAACTAGATTATTGACTCTAGTGCAAGTGGGAGACTGTTGGAAATATGCCCTAGAGGCAATAACAAATTATTTATTATTATATTTCCTTGTTCACGATAATCGTTTATTATCCATGCTATAATTGTATTGATAGGAAACTCAGATACATGTGTGGGTACATAGACAACACCATGTCCCTAGTAAGCCTCTAGTTGACTAGCTCGTTAATCAATAGATGGTTGCGGTTTCGACCATGGACATTGGATGTCATTGATAACGGGATCACATCATTAGGAGAATGATGTGATGGACAAGACCCAATCCTAAGCCTAGCACAAAGATCGTAGTTCGTATGCTAAAGCTTTTCTAATGTCAAGTATCATTTCCTTAGACCATGAGATTGTGCAACTCCCGGATCTGTAGGAATGCTTTCGGTGTACCAAAGCGTCACAACGTAACTGGGTGGCTATAAAGGTGCACTACAGGTATCTCCGAAAGTGTCTGTTGGGTTGGCACGAATCGAGACTGGGATTTGTCACTTCGTGTAAACGGAGAGGTATCTCTGGGCCCACTCGGTAGGACATCATCATAATGTGCACAATGTGACCAAGGGGTTGATCACGGGATGATGTGTTACGGAACGAGTAAAGAGACTTGCCAGTAACGAGATTGAACAAGGTATCGGGATACCGACGATCGAATCTCGGGCAAGTACAATACCGCTAGACAAAGGGAATTGTATACGGGATCGATTGAGTCCTTGACATCGTGGTTCATCCGATGAGATCATCGTGGAACATGTGGGAGCCAACATGGGTATCCAGATCCCCTGTTGGTTATTGACCGGAGAACGTCTCGGTCATGTCTACATGTCTCCCGAACCCGTAGGGTCTACACACTTAAGGTTCGATGGCGCTAGGGTTATAAAGGAAGTTTGTATGTGGTTGCGAATGTTGTTCGAGTCCGGATGAGATCGTGGACGTCACGAGGAGTTCCGGAATGGTCCGGAGGTAAAGATTTATATATGGGAAGTCCTGTTTTGGTCACCGAAAAGTTTGGGTTTTATCGATAACGTCTGGGACCACCGGAGGGTCCCGAGGTCCACCAAGTGGGGCCACCAACCCGGAGGGCTGCGTGGGCCAAGTGTGGGAGGGACCAGCCTCGGGTGGGCTGGTGCGCCTCCCACAAGGGGCCCAAGGCGCAGGAAGAGTGGGAGGGGCAAACCCTAGGGCAGATGGGCCCTAAGGCCCACCCCAGGCGCGCCTCCCCTCTCTCCCCCTCTGGCCGCCTCCCAGATGGGATCTGGGGCTGCCGCCACCCTTGGGGAGGGAACCCTAGAGGGGGCGCAGCCCCCTCCCCCTATAAATACTTGAGGCTTGGGGGCTGCCCAATACATGAGTTTCTCCCTCTATTGGCGCAACCCTGCCTCTCCTCCTCCTCCTCTCCCGTGGTGCTTGGCGAAGCCCTGCAGGATTGCCACGCTCCTCCATCATCACCACGTCGTTGTGCTGCTGCTGGACGGAGTCTTCCTCAACCTCTCCCTCTCTCCTTGCTGGATCAAGGCGTGGGAGACGCCAGGCTGTCACGTGTGTTGAACAGCGGAGGTGTCGTCCGTTCGGCACTAGGATCTCCGGTGATTTGGATCACGACGAGTACGACTCCTTCAACCCCGTTCTCTTGAACGCTTCCGCTTAGCAATCTACAAGGGTATGTAGATGCACTCTCCTTCACCTCGTTGCTGGTTTCTCCATAGATAGATCTTGGTGACACGTAGGAAAATTTTGAATTTCTGCTACGTTCCCCAACATCCGGCCCATTAATGCCGGTACAAGAAGAGGGCTATGTTCATGATGGCTCCGGTGACCCAATGGAGGTACAAGAAGGAGACCGTGCTGACTGCTCCGGTGACCGAACCGAGTCCGGCGAGGTATATATATATATATATTAGTTAAGCCCGTGCTGACTAGTTAATTGATGCATTCGTTGTTTTGGTATATGTACACATATTAATTAACTCTCGTCTTTCTTCCTTTTTCTAGCCCTCTGGATCGAGCACAATTTCAGTAAGGAGACGAGACCCGAAGAAAAGGTTGAGCTCGGATGAAAGGTTTGAGATCACAGCAATCGCGCCCGACGGCGAACCAATTGAACCCATCCGGACAAAGAACGCATTTTACGCACGGTCAAGGGGTTCTTGTTAGGGACAAGATCCCTATCGAGCATCCAACAATGGTATAAGCCTAAGGAGGAAGACCACGAGGTGTATTATGTCAATGATATGCGTAAAGATGATCTTTGGACTGAGCTGAAGGCAAATTTCACCCTACCGCCAGAGGAGGATCCGGAGAAGCCAGTTAAAGAGCAATTAATCAAGTCTTGTGCTCTTAAGAAGATGGCAAGCCTATTCAGGAGGTGGAGGAAAGAGCTGAACAAGTTTGTCGACAAAGAAGAGACACCAGAATTCATCGGAAAATATGAGTAGATCAAAGATCACCGGCCCCATTTGTGGCCCACAAGACATCGGAAAAGAGTAAGAAGATATCGGAGACAAACAAGAAAAATGCTGCGAAGAAGAAGTTTCACCATCGCACGGGGTCAGGTGGCTACCTCAAAGCCCGGCCTAAGTGGTCCAAGGCTGAGAATGATCTGCTTGATAAAGGGATCGAACCAAAGACAATGAACTGGCTAGACCGTTGCCGGACTTGGTTCTTCGGGGCTGGTGGAACCTTGGACCCTGTATCAGGGAAGTGTCATTGGACGGACGAGCAACTGAAAATACCAGTCACCAAGCTTCGGCACTATATCGATGCAGTGCAGCAAGGGATGTTCATTCCAAACAGGGAGAAGGACGAGCTCACAATGGCCCTCGGGAATCCACAGGCACCACAGGACGGACACACGAGGCACGCCAGCTCCATTCCGTGGAAGGTTGGTTTTCGGACGCGATGGGTTACAAAACCCGAGAGAGGAGGAAGAAACTGGAGCAGAGCCAACTGCAGGCGCTGCACGAAAGGGTAATGGGGCTAGAGGAATGAGAAGCATAACGCAGAAAACGACCTGCCGAAGCTTCCCCCGAAGCTACCCCGCCATCTCAGCGGAGAAGCAGCGTGGCTTCCACCGAGCTGCTTCAGCCGGAGCATGTCTTGACGGCTCTCGCCCTATCCTGTGGATGCTATCACGGAGTCTCAAAATTGCCACATTATGACACAATGGATGAATTTGAAGGTCAAGGCGGCTGGTGGCTCTGTTTATCCTACTGAACCCGGCGCAACTTATCACTGCCGGCCGATTCCAAAAGGATATGCTAGGGTGATGGTGGATGAAATAACGGAGGGATTTGAGGACCTCCAGCTTGACCCCCCTACCGGTGAAGGGGAGACTAGGTTGGGTTCTGCTCTGAAGACTCCATGCCTATGGCGGAAGGAGCTCATCAGCCTTCCGAACTGGACGCCTCCGCCTCCTCCTCCTCCTCCGGCGAGTCAGTGTACTCCGCCTCCTCCACCGCCTCCTTCTCCGGCGAGTCAGGGCACTCCGCCTCCTCCTCCGGCGAGTGACGATCAGGGCAGTCGGCCTCCTTCTCCGGCGTGTGGCGGCACTCTGCCTGCGCCGGCGCGCCCGAGCAGCCAGTAGCCTCCTCCTTCTCTGCCTCGCCAGCAAGGGCGGAAGAGACCCGTCGCCGCCCCGGCTGCTCCGGCGCGTCGTATTCCTTCTCCTCCGCCTCATAAGCAAGCACGAAAGAAGATAGATGCATGGCCGCTCAAATGCACTCCGGTGTCTAGCAGTATAGCCAGAGGCGGGAGGTCGGGAAGTACTGTCAGACATCAAAGGTCAAAAGAATGAGCATCTGCGAAAAAATTGCCCAGCTCGGTGAACAAGCAAATCAATCGTGCCCCCTGCTCAATGTGTCTAGTGGCGAAATCGTCGCTAATGCTCCGGGGACGGTGGCCGGTTATGGCAATCTTGTAGATTACCTGCCTGACGATCAACTTCCTGATTTCATGGAGGTGGACATACCACAGATCTGATGCAGGAAGCCTCTCGTCAAAGATGAAAAATCTCTAACAACGATCATGCGAAGATTCCATAATTTGTACATGAAAACCTGGAGAGAGTCTGGGGAGACGAATACTTTGTATCTGAACATTAAAGAGGAGCACGACCTCATTGGAACCGATCATTGGTTTTCCATTTGAGGAGTTCTTCGAGTTCTTCAATCAAAAGGCCCTCGATAAATTAACGGTCTTTTGCTACTATCTGTAAGTACTATTTCTGTCATTAAGTCTCGATATATAGCTCAGCTCTTTCATTGCATGTATTTATAATTAATTATCCTCACTATATTATGCAGATTGAAGATCGTCGAGTGCAGAAAACAAGAAATGTATGATATTGGGTTCATTAACACAAATATCATATATTAAATTCAGGTTAAAAAGCACGCCGAAGAGGCCGAGGCCAACTTGCTACAATCTTTGATCAAAAATCAAAACAAAGATACCATACTCTTTCCTTACAACTTCAAGTGAGTGTTACTGTCGTGTGCATATTCGGTTTCCCTTATTACTCGAGCGAGGTTATAGTAATGTAATTGATGAGTTATGCATGCGTGTGCATCTACCACTATGTTCTTCTGGAGATTAAGCTTGAGCGGGGACTAGTAATTGTCTTAGACTCGAGACGAAAAGATCCCGAAACCTATGCGGACATGACTAAATTGCTCAACAAGTAAGTTCAATCGATCATTATCGCACCATATCGGCAACTTTTTGTTCATTTCTGGATATCTCAAGTAATAATAATTATTTTCTTTGTCTTCCAGGGTTTGGAAATAGTTCACCGCAGAAGCTCCGGGACTGCCGAAGGAGCTGCGATATACATACCCGGACATAAGTACTACTGGCTAGCTAGTTGCGCGCATCTCCCGTTGATTCTATAGCTATACTTTCATCAATGCCATTTATAATGCTTCATTATCAGTTTGATTGACCTCTATTTGTCGTAAAGTGCTTGTGGCAGGAACAAGGGAATGATTACTGTGGATACTACGTGTGCGAGTTCATCTACAACGCGACTTTGAAAAATAAGCGGGGCTACTCTGAAAGAGAATATGAAGTGCGTAAGCAATAATATTTACAATTTCATTTTATTACACCATCATTTCTGTTGAGTTTCATTCATATATATGTATTAACCCCTTCTTCAAATTAGACGTGGCAAATGCGGAAAGAACTCCTATCACAAGATCGCATGAAAGCAATTCAAGAGGAATTGGCGGGATTCTTTCTTGACCACGTCATCAATAAAGCCGGAGAATACCATGTGGAAGTTGATTTCATATGCTAGGGGATTGTAAGAGATCTTACATATTGTATATGTATGTAGCCAGTAACGTCGGATAGATAATACGAAAACTTGTTGTTCGACCAATCTCTCGGAGAAGGAGAGGTCAATCGATCACTTCTCTCGGTATGCATGACGAACTTCTGTACTTAATGGTTTCCTTCATTTTCTTACTAGCTAGCGTGTCGAGGGCCTCTCTATGTATATAGTACGTGGCGTCGACCTAGCACGGACATAAGAGAGGACACTTCTCTCTCTATTAATTAGCTAGCTAACACAATATATGAAACACCTAAATTAACCCCCAAAACCCCAACCCTCCCCCTTTCAAAAAAAAACAAAACCCAAGCCATCGAAATCTTGTGGCGTGGAAGCCTTTTGGTCCCGGTTTATGTCACCAACCGGGACCAAAGGCCCCCGCTGGGTTGCTTTCGCGAGCGGCCACGTGGATGCCCATACATCCCGGTTCGTAAGAACCGGGACTAAAGGTGGGAGGCATTAGTAACGACCCTTTAGTCCCGGTTCAAGAACCGGGACTAAAGGCCCTTACGAACCGGGACAAATGCCCTGTTTTCTACTAGTGATCTCATCTCATCTTTACCTTATCAATACGACTGCCTGTTCATTTGTTACAAATTTAGAATGCATAGCATGTCTGTAACCACATCATTGCTATGTGTTCCTCTCATTTCCTAGATTTTTATGACCACACATGTTATTGTTAGAGTTGATATGAGAACAATTGGCATCTAATGATTGTTAGAATACATATTATGAGCATAACATCATGATTGCTATATGTTACTCTCGTTTACAAGATTTTTATAACAACGCATGTTATTGCTTAGAGTTGATATGAGAACAATAGTAGTAAGTGCTATGGTAGAATATGAGTAGGCGCCGTCATAGCTGTTTTCCTCTCATTGTTACATGATGTTTGAACCATGACATGTTGCTAGAATATGAAAGCCATTGGCTTATTTTTTTTAACTTGGGGTATGATTATGACCACGACATTGCAATTCTCTGTCTATGATATGTGTCACTGTTATAATAATCTTAATTCCACACATACTCTGAACATGATTGTTTATTTTTTCCTTTCGGTCTCCAATTTGAGTTGTTGCGATGAGCAAATGCATCGACCTTCATGATTCCGGGACCTAGAATCATACCAGCCGATGGGTGGTGGTTTATCGCTTCGTTCGGTGACGGCGGTCATTTGATGCTCATTTTCGCGTACCAAATTGACCAAACCATTACATCAAACCACATGCAAGACAATGCGTATGCGTTCGTGACATTGATGGCTATGGCTGCTTCGTGTTCGAGAAAGATCCCAGCTCTGTTGGGCCAGGTGTATTCAACTGGAGGCGGGTTTATAGCCTCGACAACCACTCCTTGTTCCTCGGGCTCAATTATCCGATCGTCCAACCAATCATCGATCATATCACCGACGATGATTACTGTGCTACGCAACTTCCATTCGCGAGGGGGGGGCTGTGTTTACACATCATACCATGGGTTTCATGAATCACCATATCCATATATTCGTCGACACAGCTTGTTGCCAGGTAAACTTCAGTGTGTGAAAGGCATCAAGCTTCCATGCGATGGATGGCTTTTGCAAACCCGACATGCGGCGATGTGGTTCATGCCAACAGCAAATATGCACAACTTGATTTGTGCTGATATCTAGGCCCGAGCCATGTATTCTGCTGGCATGTACGACCCTCTTTTGTTGGATATTATGTACTGTTGTTAGTTTGAAGCACTCCTCTGGTTTGAAGGATAGATACCTTCCTAGGATCAAGTGCATCCTAACTCACCTGCGTAGGATGTACTGATAATGTTGATGGAGATGCTGTGCAGAAGCCATATATATATCAGTTAGGCTTCAAGTGCGTACTTTTAGTTAAACCTATGTATAAATTGTGACACTAAATACGACTAGTAAGTAGTACAAGATGCTTGATTACTAGTATACGTCGGTCAAATTATTCATCATGTCCACACATTGAATTGACGTGACAACACGCTGCGTGAGGTGACACAAGAATCGGCGGCGTGTTCGGGTATTCGGACTTGATTTGGAGTACCGCTTATCTGTCGAAATCTTTCATCATTCACTTAAAATAGTCGATTGATCATACATTGAGTACCATATAACTAGAATTACCGATGCAAGTCGAAGAAGGATTGGCGGTCTTTGCCGGCTGGCGTCAAGTTCGATGCCACGGATCGAGCTGATCGAGCACCGTGAGGCCAAAGTGAGTCTTGGACATGCCAGATTTCAGTCTCTCATCGATTTGTTCATACCAACCATCGACAGCGAAAGCACAAAGATATGCTACACCCAACCCGAGAAACTTCCAGGTAAGACACCGATCGGCCGTCTACTTGCACAAACATATTCCTTTGTTTATAGCTCTATTTTTCTTTTTAGACGCAGACCTGGTGAAGCAATTACAATTTGACAGTTAATAAAAAGTGAAACAAGTGACTTCAACATGCCAAAGATGTTATGAAAATGCCAACTACGTACACTAAAACCTGTATTCCACAATACTGCAGGTATCACACTGAGTGGCCTAAGGAAGCAATTCTTCGGTAGCAATTTCAGAGGCGTTCAAAAGGGAGCACGTGGACGCGTCGCAAGATATAGTCGAGTGCAGCATGCACGTGATGTGGCACAAGACCGGCAATACCTTCTTTGGTGATGGTCAACGGCCAGCGGACGGGCAGCAAAGGTTACGGTGCTGCACACCAACAAGAACTTCGACCAGCGGAGGACCAATCGGGTGATGCACCAGTACCACCTCGGGGACTGGAGCAAGAGAAGTAGCGGAACTGGTCCTCTGCAAGATTTTCTACCGCACGGACACTAGGGCCGATGGTAAAAAGATTATAAGTTAGTTAGGTATTGGTAGTTGTACTACCTTGTCGTCCGCAAGTTGGTATGGTTGTTAACGATCTTTTGGTATGAACTTGCATTTGCTTCCAACCATCATGCCGAGGGTCGGCGTGGACATAAAGCTGAATCATTTGTTTCGAGACGAATTTTCAGGCACCTGATTTTTATTTGATGGGTAGCATAAGCACCCGCCGTTAATTCAGTTCTCCAATTTTTTGAAACAAGTGCATGCACTTATTATCACAATAAAAACAATATCCGTGCCATCCCGCTTATCGATGCATACTTGCAGAATTCTCTCGCTTATTGAGCACGTATATTGTTTTTTCAGTCGAAACAAGTTTCAACTGGGCTGCAGACTGCCCAGGGTTGGTTTTGTTTTTAACAGGCCCAGCCCATGATGACAACGGGGCACAAAGATCCAGCAGGTATCTACTGGCTTCTGGCCCGCCAGCGTTAGTTATATTTTGTCTTACAACATCCGCAAGCAGTTTTTTTTACTGAATCAAACACACAGCCCAGTTCTATTTTCCTCTTGAAACGCATGTCCTACATCCGTTTTCTAATCTCTACCTATAGTTTTACTAGTTCATATACACGTACCATTATATTGAAAACACATGAAATTCCCTTTTCATATTTACATCCTTATTTTTGTTGTTTTTCCCAACCAGAGCTGATTTTTTACCACTGGTTTTCCCTTAAACCAACTCAATTGTCCCACGTCTTATTTGCTCACAAAACAAAAGCGATTTTTTGGCAAATCAAGAAGTTCTTAAAAATGTTTATCATTTGAGATTACAACAGTTCGGACTCCACCAAAATATGCAAAATAAGGTTGAACTTTTCGACCGTGGTCCTGGGCAGAAAATGGGCTGTAATAAATTACTTAAGAATTAGCAAATGGGCTGCAAATTAGAAAAAATAGCAAATGGGCTTTATGTTGTATGCGCCACTGATTTGTTGGCTTATTTGTGGGCCTACCAAGTTCGTGCTTAAAAATGTTTTCGAAAAAAATAAACTTAGTCAACAATCGACTCTACCAGCGTCAGACCGTTAGATGTCAATCTAACGGCAATCGTGCTTCTTCAGTCTCTGATCTTCACCTTGACCGCCCAAACCAGCGCCCGTCGGAACCGCTTTGCTCCCGCCTCCGTGGCGGCGGTCTTCTTGGGCAAGCCTCACGGCCCCATCATACTTGCATCCCTGGCCTGTCTATCCTCTACTCACCCACACCTCTTGTTATTTTCCGCGACGGCCGAATCGATCAACCCTCGTACTCTCCATCGCGTGGGCAGCCATTGTCGTGTCTTCCCCGGCTCCGTGTCGTTCCCTTCGTAGGCCTCGCCGTCGTCCACCGCCCTGGTGCTCTCGGCGCGGCATGGTCAACGATGTCCATCCAACGGCCGTAGTGCTTCTTCAACCTCTGGTCTTCTTGCCCCAGCCGCCCAAAGCAGCGCCGGTCGTGCCGCATGCTCCTGCCTCCCGTGGCCGGCTGTCTTTGCCAGGCCTCACCGTCCCCATACTACTCCCACCATCGCCAGGCCATCCCTCCACTCACCCACTCCCCCTGTTATTCTGCGGCGACGACAGCCTCACACTGCAACCGAACCAGTGAACCCTCGTGCTCCTCTCTGCGTGGGCATCCACTGCCGCGTCTTCCCCGGCTCCGCGTCGTCCCCTTCCTAGGCCTCGCCATCGTCCACCGCTGTGGTGCTCTCGGTGCGGTGTGGTCAATGTGTCCATCGGAAGAGTACTGTACGTGGAGAGGCTGACAGCTGGGTCCACGGCAGCCGCAAGGAAGTTCCTCCTTATTATGGGCAAAATAATTATTCCTCCACCTGACAGCAGGGACCCACCGGACGGGCCACCAGTATTTCGCGGAAAAAACGTTTCCCCCCTGACTGCTGGGACCCACCGGACGGGCCATCGTATTTCACGAAAAAGACGTTTGCCCCTAACTGCTGGGACCCACCGGACGGACCACCGTATTTCACGAAAAAAAATGTTCCCCCTGCTGTCAGCTCGGACCCACCAGAAGTGCCTCCTTATTACGCACAGAAAAATGAATACTCCCCCTGCTAGCTGGGACCCACCATGGTTGGAGGCTGACTTGTGGGCATACTAAGTTGATGGGGACGGAGGTCTTTGTCAACTTAGTCAATATGAACGATTCTAGCTCCAGTGACCGTACGATGTCCATCCAACGGCCGTCGTGCTTCTTCAATCTCTGCTCTTCCTGCTCCAGCCGCTCAAACAAGAGTCGGCGGGACTACCTGCTCCCTCCTCCCCGCGGCCGGCTGTGCTGTCGTGCAGCCCTCACCGCCCCACCGTACTCCCATCGCTGGCCTAGCCATCCCTCTACTCACCAACACCTGCTGTTATTCTCCGGTGACGGCAGACGAACCAGTAAACCCTCGTACAGTCGTACTCCCCTCTACGTGGGAAACAACTGCTGAGTCTTCCCTGCCTCCGCATCGTCCCCTTCCTAGGCCTCGCCGTCGTCCACCGCCCTGGTGCTCTCGGCGCGGCCTAGTCAACGTGGTCAACAACCGACATGCATCTGAAGTGGACTGTACGTGGAGAGGCTGACAGCTGGGTCCACGGCCGCACGCAAGGAAATGCCTCCTTATTACGCGCAAAATAATGATTCCTCCACCTGACATCGGGGACCCACCGAAGGGCCTCAGAATTTTGTGAAAAACGTTACCGCCCACTGCTGGGACCCACCGGCTACATCTTCGCAGCAAGGAAGTGCACGGCGGTCGGGACCCACCTGGTCAAGCGTGCTTAGCGTTGTCATTACGGGTCGACATATGCGTACATACTGGTCGATGTAGAGGCGTGCGATGTCGTAGTAGAGGCGCCGCGATGTCGTAGTAGAGGCGCCGCAAGTAGCATGTACACGTCGTCTGTTGGCGAGGGTGCAAGAAAGAAAATATGGCCACGTACGTACATACGGGCAGGGTCTCGAACGCCTACTCGCGCATACGTACATGGCTGGGTCGGAATGGAGAAACAACATCGTCGTCGTGTTCATGGGGAGCCAACCGGCTGGGTCGGAACGGAATGCGTGGTCGTGTTCATTGGGAGGGCTTGGACGGAACATGCGATGGAAACTAGGCCTGGCATACCGCACAACGGAGGAAACGGACCTCCTACGTTCGGAACGGGGTCCTGTTGATCGTGAGGGGTGTGGCGTACCACAAAACGGAGGAAATGAACCTCCTACAATCGAAACAGGGGTCCTGTTGATCGGGAGGGGTGTGGCGTACCACAAAACGGACGAAACGGACCTCCTACGGTCGAAACGGGGGTCCTGTTGATCGGGAGGGGTGTGGCGTACCGCAAAAGCAGACGAAAGCGAACTTGTATTGGAGCGCTTCTGGTCGAAACGAGGGTCCTGTTCATCGGGAGGGTGTGGCGTGCCAAAACGGGACTCCATGGGATACTGTTCATCTCCACCGTCGACCTCCTCCAGCCTCCACGGGCTACCGTCGACCTCCTCCAGCCTCCACGGCTCCTGTTCATCCAGCCTCCACCGCACGCTACTCCACCGGCTACGTTCAACCACCCCTCCACGGGCACCTCTCCACCGTTTACTATTCATCCAGCCCTCCACACCACGGGTTCCTGTTCAACCACCCCTCCACGAGCACCCCTCCACCATCTACTGTTCATCCAACCCTCCACACCACGGGGTCCTGTTCATCCAGAGGCAACGCCACCGCTCACTGTTCATCCACCCCCCCTACAATGCTCACTGTTCATCCAATCGATCGGCTTCAGTTAGCAGCAGTAGCGAAGGAATCGCTCCATCGGGTTCAGTTAACAGCCATCGATCGATCGCTCGGGTTCGATAACACGTAACTGCAGTGCAATCGCCGGGTTCGATTAGAGCCAATGCCTCGCACACGCGCACGTCGTGTATGAGAGAAAGCAGCGCGCTCGCTCGGCCCCGACCTCCCACCGTAACCGGCAACTCCCGAAATTTTCCTCCCCTCGCTTCTACCACGGTTTTTCCGTCATGGGCGGCCCAAAGAATGTCATGCAGCGCGTCTCCGGCCCGCCAGACGAAAAGCCCATTTTCTGTCATGATTTCTTTCATATAAGTAGGAGCCCACCACATCTATGATGATACCGGGTTTTGTCACAATTATCGTCATAGAAGTGTCATATGTATGACAGAAAAAAAATTCGTTCGGCCCAAAATGTCACGGATGTGTCTTTTTTTTGTAGTGCTAGATCTTTCTGAAGGAAATATGCCCCAGAGGCAATAATAAAGTTGTTATTTATATTTCCTTATATATCATGATAAATGTTTATTATTCATGCTAGAATTGTATTAACCAGAAACTTAGTACATGTGTGAATATATAGACAAACTAAGTGTCACTGGTATGCCTCTACTAGACTAGCTCGTTGAATCAAACATGGTTAAGTTTCCTAGCCATAGACATGAGTTGTCATTTGATTAACAGGATCACATCATTAGAGAATGATGTGATTGACTTGACCCATCCGTTAGCTTAACACGATGATCGTTTAGTATGTTGCTATTGCTTTCTTCATGACTTATAGATGTTCCTATGACTATGAGATTATGCAACTCCCGTTTTCCGGAGAAACACTTTGTGTGCTACCAAATGTCACAACGTAACTTGGTGATTATAAAGGTGCTGTACAGGTGTCTCCAAAGGTACTTGTTGAGTTGGCGTATTTCGAGATTGGAATTTGTCACTCCGATTGTCGGAGAGGTATCTCTGGGCCCACTCGGTAATACACATCACTATAAGCCTTGCAAGCATTGTAACCAATGAGTTAATTGCATAATGATGTATTATGGAATGAGTAAAGAGACTTGCCGGTAAACGAGATTGAACTAGGTATTGAGATACCGACGATCGAATCTTGGGCAAGTAACATACCGATGACAAAGGGAACAATGTATGTTGTTATGCGGTTTGACCGATAAAGATCTTCGTAGAATATGTAGGAGCCAATATGAGCATCCAGGTTCCGCTATTGGTTATTGACCGGAGACGTGTCTCGGTCATGTCTACATAGTTCTCGAACCCGTAGGGTCCGCACGCTTAAAGTTCGGTGACGATCGATATTATGAGTTTTTTTGTTTTGATGTACTGAAGGTAGTTCGGAGTCCCGGATATGATCACGAACATAACGAGGAGTCTCGAAATGGTCGAGATGTAAAAATCGATATATTGGACGACTCTGTTTGGACACTGGAAGGGTTCCGGAAGGTTTCAGACATATACCGGAGTACTGGGGAGTTACCGGACCCCCCCCCCCCCCGGGGAGTTAATTGGGCCTCATGGGCCCTAGTGGGAGAAGAGGAGGGGCGGCCAGGGCAGCCGCGCGCCCCTCCCCCTATAGTCCGAATTGGACAAGGAGGGGGACGGCGCCCCCCTTTCCTTCTCCCCTCCTACTCCAACTAGGAAAAGAGGGAGTCCTACTCCCGGTGGGAGTAGGACTCCCCCCTTGGCGCACCCTCCTCCTTGGCCGGTCACCTCCCCCCTAGCTCCTTTATATACGGGGGCGGGGGGGGGGGGGGGGCCCCCCATAGACACAGCAATTTATCATTTATGTTTTTGCCATGTGCGGTGCCCCCTCCACCATAATCCACCTCGGTCATATCGTAGCGGTGCTTAGGCGAAGCCCTGCGTCAGTAGCATCATCATCACCGTCATCACGTCGTCATGCTGAAGAAAATTTCCGGCGAAGCTCTGCTGGATCGGAGCTCGCGGGACGTCATCGAGTTGAACGTGTGCTGAACTTTGAGGTGCCATGCGTTCGGTACTTGGATCGGTCGGATCATGAAGATGTACGACTACATAAACCGTGTTGTGCTAACGCTTTCTCTTTCATTCTACGCGGGTACGTGGACACACTCTCCCCTCTCGTTGCTATGCATCACAATGATCCTGTGTGTGCGTAGATTTTTTTTTGAAATTCTACGTTCCCCAACACTTTCCTCAACATGATGCTTGCCAAAGGAAAAAGATAAAAGGGATAGAAGGAAAACTTTGACTCTTTGCATAAAAGTAAGTGCATAAAAATAAAGGAAAGGCCCTTCACAGAGGGAAGCAGAGGCTGCCATGCGCTTATTTGTTTGTATGCTCAATCCCTTAGTGCAAGAGAATGTCACGTTGTATTGCCCCTTAAGATGACAACCTTTATTATGCAGCCTGTCGCTTTTATTCTTTGTCATCCAAGTTCATACAACGCTCAATTTTCTCTTACACTAAATGATCTCACACTAAATGATCTCACACTTTTAGAAGAAATTTTTATTTCCCTTTTGCACCGATGACAACTTAGTTGAGGGATCTTGCTCAATCCCTAGGTAGGTATGGTGGACACTTGAAAAAGATTTGGGTTTAAGGGTTTTTGGATGCACAAGTAGTATCTCTACTTAGTGCATAATTTTTGGCTAGCAAAGATAGGGGCAAGCACCACATGTTATAGGATCTATGGCAATATGACTTCTATGTGAATATAAACGAACATAAACCATTAAGTTGTCTTCCTTGTCCAACGTCAACAATTTTGGCTTATAATATTTTGAAGAGGGCTCACAATCTCAAAAGATTTCTAGGATAGTATATCTATATGCGAATCTTCTCTTCCCTTATTAATTATTTCATGAGTTGCATCATTGACTAATGCTATGTTTGTCAATCTCTAATAAAATTTTCCACTTATGCTTTTCCTTATGTGGTGCCATCACCTACCATAGGATTAGTAATATAATCTTATTGATTTATTTCCTTTCTCTTTTTCTTTCTTTATTTCTTTTCTTTATTTGCAACATGAAAGTAAAGAAAGCATAAACTCAAACTAACTTTATTATATGACTTGCACACGATTACAAGGATAGATCACTAAGCAAACTCTCAAAGAAGAAAGGATCGAACTAAAATTTATTTCATCTAAAAGCAAATGATCGAACTAGGATAAGTAAAAGCAAAAAGATAGTGGGATGATACGATACCGGGGCACCTCCCCAAGCTTGGCGGAAGCCAAGGGGAGTGCCCATACCCGATACTCAATTCTCCTTTGGTGGTGAAGAAGATGATGGTGGTGATGAATACAATTTTTCCTTCAACTTCTTCATATTGTAGTTGAGAAGAGCAATTTCTTCTTTTAGATCATCAACCTCCAATTCCAACTTCAAGATCTTGTCACATAAATACCCTTTTCTTTTCTGCCGGAAACGAGAAGGAATAGATCAGTTAGGTCGTTTAGGGAGGCTGGATTTCTTGAACTCTATATGCATGTCCCTGGGTTGAGTTAGAGGAACATCTTCCTCCTCCGAGCTTGAATCATCGATCCTCATCAAGTGAGCATCCTCCTCATCATATGAAGTTCGACCATAAGGAATAGGTCCTCATAGGTCTTTGGGTCAGCAATAAGATGTGAGCCATAGCTTTCTCCATCGGAGTCTTGGAACGAATAATTTCAGATCTACGTAGAAAACAACAAGAAAAGAGAACAAAGGATTTCTCCGCGATACGGTGATTAACATGTTCGGGAAGTATATATAGATTTTTTATCTTGGAGGACAAGCATATGGAAGAAAAACGGAGTATAGAAGGTGTCCTAGGTGGGCACAACCCACCTGGGCGCGCCTGGTGTCTTATGCCCACCAGGGGACGCTTCTTGAAAGTTTCTTTATTTCCAAAATTTTAAAATATTCCAAAACTGATAAAAAATATTTTAGTGGATTTTTCGGAGTCCGTTTACTTACCGTATCATGTACGTCTTGTTTTCACGATTCTGGAGTGTTCCAGAAGGACTCTTTTATGTGTTCTTCCGGTGTCAAAGTTTGGATAATATTAATTTCAACATTGATAGGCATACCTGAGATATAATGCTTTATTCATTGCCCATTGACAACCTTCAGAGTTATTTATTTTGATGGCTCCAGACTGGTAAACCTCCTCGATGGGCCTTCCCATTTTGAGAGGAGCTTTCCTGCAAAAAATCTAAAACAAGAGTTGTACAAAAGAACATATTCTCCAAATTTAAACTCGCGCTTTTGAATTCTTTTGTCATGCCATCTTTTAAATTTTTCTTTGAATAACTTTGCATTTTCATAAGCTTGGGTTCTCCATTCATCTGAAGGGCTTATATAAAATAACCTCTTTTCACCAGCAAGTTTGAAATCATAGTTGAGCTCTTTAACTGCTCAATATGCTTTATGTTCTAACTCAAGAGGCAAATGACAAGCTTTTCCATAAACCATTTTATAAGGAGACATACCCATAGGATTTTTATATGCTGTTTTATAAGCCCAAAGTGCATCATCTAATTTCTTAGACCAATTCTTCCTGGACCTATTAACAGTCTTTTGCAAAATTAATTTTATTTGTCTATTACTAAATTCAACTTGACCACTAGACTGAGGATGATAGGGTGATGCATTTCTAAGGTTAACATCATACTTAGCAAGCATTTTACGGAAAGCACCATGAATAAAGTGTGAACCACCATCAGTCATTAAATATCTAGGGACTCCAAACATTGGGAAAATAACTTCCTTAAATATTTTAATAGAGGTGTTGTGATCAGCACTACTAGTTGGAATCACTTCTACCTATTTAGTAACATAATCAACAGCAACCAAAATATGTGTATACCCATTAGAGGAAGGAAAAGGTCCCATGTAATCAAATCCCCAAACATCAAATGGTTCAACAACAAGTCAATAGTTCATCGGCATTTCTTGACGCTTACCGATATTACCTATTCTTTGACATTCATCACAAGAAGAGACAAACTTACGTGCATCCTTGAAGAGAGTAGGCCAATAAAATCCAGATTGCAATACCTTGTGAGCAGTTCTATCTCCAGCATGATGCCCTCCATAAGCTTCGGAGTGACATTTCCGTAGGATTTGTCCCTGTTCATGCTCAGGTACACAATGTCTAATAATACCATCTACTCCTTTTTTATAAAGATGTGGGTCATCCCAAAAGTAATGTCTTAAATTATAGAAGATTTTTTTCTTTTGCTGGTATCACTACTAGAAAATAGGCTATTGTAGCGACCCGACCCGAATGGATCAAGTCTCTGTGCTCAGGTGTCATCCCTGGATCGATAATCACGACACCACACACGACTTGAAGGATTTATAACAGAGTAGCAATCACACACTTATTACATCGTTTTCCAAAAGAGGACTTATTACAATAAATATGGCTTAAGGCCATCTAATAACGATAACAATGGAATACTTGGAAGATAAGTGAGTCCATCAACTCCGGTGACATCACCGAGTATAGAACCACGACCTAAAGCACCTTACTGGTCTGAAAAGTCTGCAACATGAAAGTTGCAGCCCAGCAATTGACACATGGAATATGCTGGCAATGTAACACATAGAGAGTAATGAAGGAATAAGCCTATACCACATGCATATATGGCTGGTGGAAAAGCTCTCTGATTCTGATTTTGCATAAAGCCGCTTTTCCCTCTTGCAAAGGAATAAATTTGTTTAACTATCATGGTGGTTGTTAAACATTGAGAATGGTTAATGACATCCTCAATCCCAATTAAGAGTACTCATTAAAAACCCAACAATATTAATTAGAGTAACATGTTGAGATTCACATGATATTCAAGTACTAGATACTCAAGATGTCCATAACCCGGTACACGGCTAATCATGATTAGTTTATACACTCTGCAGAGGTTTGCGCACTTTTCCCCACAAGACTCGATCGCCTCCGTTTGGTTTCTTGTACTGCAGGGTGTTTGAGAAACGGATGACCGAGACATAGTCTTTCAGAAGCGCTAGCACCTTCTGACGGGTAGACCGGTACACCTACATCCCCTACATCTGCTAGTCCACCACTATAAGAGTTCGCGACTTAATCAACTATGCGAGCCCATAATGGCTTGTGGCTGCACGGAAGTTACTAGCATGAATGATCTTATGATCCCTTTGAGCACAGGTGGCGGTCCATAAAGAAAACAGGTAATCATCGGATACCCAGGTGCCTCAATCCACCCAGATGTGTGTTTAAGTTGCCACCTTAAATAAACCATTAATTTAACAATCTCACATCATCATGGATACACTCACCCAATCCACGTCTACTATCATAGCATGGCAAATAAGCAAACGTAGAAGTAACTCCCAAGGTTTCATAAGTAAAACAGGTAATAGGTACTACCTCAACTACTTCCCATCCCACAATTTAATTAGATCCTAATCATGCAAGTGTTTGAGGATTGATCTAATGCATAAAAACTGGGTAGTAGAAAAAGGTATGATCAAGTGTTACTTGCCTTGCTGATGATCCGCGAAACCTAGAGATTCGAAGTAACAAGCGGCGCACTCCGGGTGTTCTATCGCAGACAAACAACAAGCATACAATAAGTACTCATCTAATGCACGGGTAAATCTCGAATAAAAGATCTGACCAGAAATTTCAACTTAAGAACCATGGTTGCAAAAGAAAATGAATCAAACAAAACAATGGAAAAACAACCGATGGAAGAAAACAGCTCGGTTCTAGCAAGTTGAAACTAGGTCAAATTTTACAGTAGAAAAACTTTGTTTAAGTTGATTAGTCGGAACGGCGGTTTCGAAATGAAACTCCAGGCGCTTGAATCACCTGATTCCGATAAACGAGCGAGAAGATAAACTAGAACGAAAATTGGATCTGAATTCGTGATCAGAAAAATAGCGGATTAAATCCGATTAAAAGAAAAACGACGAACGGTTAAACGAACGGACGTTCGTTAACCGGGAATAACCGGTGATCACGTTCGTTAAGACGAACGGTTCGCTGACGCCGCTAAACAACAAAACCGGAAAAATAAAACCGATCTAGGGTTTTGGAAAAAACCCGACAACGGAAAATAAAACCGGAACGGTTTTTATAAAAAAAAACTGAACCGAGGGGGAGGGTGGCGCGGCGCGGCTACCTCGACGAGGTGGGGCTCCGGAGGGGTGGCGGCTAGGCAGCGGGGCGACGACGTCACGGCGGCGGCGGCGCAAGTGGCGGCCAAGGCGGCCACGTGTTGGGGAGGAGAGGGGGTGAGGGGTATTTAAAGGGGAGAGGTAGCTTGGGGAGGGCAAGCAAAGAGAGGAGGAGGAATCCTCCCGGATTATTTGGCCAATGACTCTTGTATGACTATTGTGTGAGGAAGGCGGTGGGTGGGCCCTTAGCCCGAGGCGGGTGCTGCGTTTTTTTAAATATCACGCGCAGAAAAATGAATAAAATAAATTCTAAACGAACTCCAAAATTTACAAAGTAAATTTTCCCCGACTCCTAAAAATGAGTCGAACAAAATGAACTTTTACTCGGGGCCTAAAATGCAATTTTTTTGAAAACACACATTTTTTTCCTAAGGCAAATAAAAAGCGAAAAACTCCAAAATAAAAATCTTATTTGATTTTTTTATAAATCTTCATTATTTCTTTATTTTGGGAAAATCATTTTATTCCCTCTCTCATATTTTGATAGTAGAAATAATTGAAGATAAAATAAATAAAATCAAATGATCCTATTTTCAAACTTTGAGAAAACTCAAATATGAAAATAACGAAATCTCCAACTCTCTCCGAGGGTCCTTGAGTTGCGTGAAATTTCTAGAATCGGCAAAATGCAAGAAAATATGTAATGCATGGTGATTTAATGTATAACATTCCAAATTGAAAATTTGGGATGTTACAAACCTACCCCCCTTAAGATGAATCTCGCCCTCGAGATTCGGGTTGGCTAGAAAATAGGTGAGGTGGTCCTTGAGCAAATCTTCTTCTCTTTCCCGTGTGGCTTCATCCTCGGTGTGGTGGCTCCACCGAACTTTGCAAAACTTGATAACCTTGCTGCGAGTAACTCTGCTGGCATAATCGAGAATCTTGACCGTTTCTCCTCATATGTCAAATCATCCTTCAACTGAATTGCTTCAAGTGGCACTTTGTATCTCTTAACGGTACCTCTGCCATCTCGGAGTGACATTTCTTCAGTGAGAAACATGGAATACATCATGAACTCCCGACAGTCCCTCCGCAATTCCAGCTTATAAGCAACTTCTCCCATGCGTTGCAAGATCCTATACGGTCCAACGAAACGTGGTGCTAATTTTCCCTTAACTCCAAAACGCTTAACTCCTCGAAGTGGGGATACTCTAAGATAAACTTTGTCTCCAACTTCATATTCTATCGCCTTGCGTTTTGAATCCGCATAGCTTTTACATGCGGACTGGGCTACCTTGAGCCTATCGCGAATCAACTTAACCTTCTGCTCGCACTCCTTAATCAAATCTGGTCCAAACAATCGACGGTCTCCGACCGTCCCATGATAACGGTGTCCTGCACCTCCTTCCGTACAAAGCCTCGAAAGGTGCCATCTTCAAGCTGGTTTGGTAACTGTTGTTATAAGAAAACTCTGCATATGGCAGGTTATCATCCCAACTAGATCCATAATCTAGTGCACAAGCTCTCAGCATATCCTCCAAAATCTGATTGACTCTCTCAGTCTGTCCATCGGTCTGTGGGTGGAAAAGTCTTGAATTCCAGCCTGGTTCCCAATGTTTCGTGTAACCGATTCCAAAACTTTGAGGTAAATTGGGTTCCTCTATACGTCTGATACTCCTCGGAACTCCGTGTAAACACACAATTCTGGTCATGTATATCTTTGCCAACTTAGCAATCGCTATAGGTAGTCTTATTTGGAATGAAATGAGCTACCTTCGTCAAGCGATCGACTATAACCCAAATCGAGTCATAGCCGAGCGAGTCTTTGGCAAACCTGTGATGAAATCCATGCCTACTTTATCCCACTTCCATTCGGGTATCGGCAATGGTTGCAACAATCCTGCTGGCTTCGATGTTCTCGCCTTCACCCTTTGACATACATCACAAACTGCTACATACTCGCAATATATTTCTTCATTCCGGTCCACCGGAAAGTATTCTTCAAATCCAAATACATCTTGGTATTTCCGGGGTGAATCGAATATGGTGAATCATGTGCCTCTTGCGTAATCAACTTCACGATCTCCGGGTCATTTGGCACATACACACGGTCCTCAAACCATAGGGTATCGTGCTCATCCTCACGAAATCCCTTAGCTTTTCCTTCGCTCATTTTCTCCTTTATAGAGGCAACTTCCTTATCTGCCTTTTGAGCTTCTCTGATTTTGTCCATCAACGTAGACTGAATCTCCAATGTTGCTACATAGCCTCTCGGAACTATTTCCAAACATAGCTCTCGAAGGTCCTCGGCTAACTCCTTGGGTATTCCTCCCATCATTAGTGTATTGGCGTGGCTCTTACGGCTCAATGCGTCTGCTACAACGTTAGCCTTCCCAGGTGATAATGCAATCTCATATCATAATCCTTAATAAGCTCCAACCATCTCCTCTGTCTGAGATTTAATTCTTCTGCGTGAAGATGTACTTCAAACTCTTGTGATCCGTGTACACCTCACAATGATTTCCAATGAGAAAATGTCTCCATGTCTTCAATGCATGCACAACAGCTGCTAACTCCAAATCATATGTGGCATAATTCAACTCATGAGGCTTAAGCTGTTGTGAAGCATACGAAACAACTCTTCCTTCCTACATAAGCACTGCTCCAAGTCCTCGGCGTGAAGCGTCGCAATACACCTCATAATCTTTGGTCTGATCTGGCAAAATTAACACTGGTGAGGTAACCAATCTTTTCTTCAACTCATGAAAACTTGCTTCACAATCCTCAGTCCATATGAACTTGGTATCCCTTTTCAGCAATTCCGTCATCGGCTTTGCAATCCTTGAGAAATTCTCAATGAATCTTCGGTAGTATCCTGCGAGTCCAAGGAAACTCCGGATCTCTCCAACTGTCGTTGGTGCTTCCCATTTGGTTACGGTCTCAACCTTTGTGGGGTCAACTGCTATCCCTTCTCCGGATATAACATGTCCAAGAAATCCAACTTCCTTTAGCCAAAACTCACATTTCTTTGAACTTGGCATTTAACTGATGTTCCATTAGTTTCTCCAAAACCAATCGCAAATGTTCCTTATGTTCCTCTTCATTCTTCGAGAAAACCAAAATATCATCTATGAACACCACGACGAACTTATCCAAAAACTCCATAAACAATTTGTTCATCAGGTTCATGAAATAGGCAGGCGCGTTAGTCAGTCCAAATGACATAACGGTATATTCATACAGTCCATATCTCGTGGTAAATGTTGTCTTGGGTATGTCCTGCTCTCAAATCTTCAACTGATGGTACCCTGATCGCAAATCGATCTTGGAAAACACTTCAGCTCCTTGCAAACGATCAAACAGATCATTTATCATTGGTAGTGGGTACTTGTTCTTGATTGTTACTTCAATTAAACCACGATAGTCAACAACCATCCTTAACGATCCGTCCTTCTTCTCTACTAAAAGTACGGGTGATCCCCAAAGGCGAAGAACTTGGGCGTATATAACCTTTATCCAATAACTCCTTAATCTGCTTCTTGATTTCCGCCAAATCCCGTGCGGGCATCACAGTATGGTCGCCCGATATTGGGCCTGCACAGCAAAAGCTCAATCAAAAACTCAATGTCTCTATCCGGTGGCATTCCTGGCAATTCCTCAGGAAATACATCAGGGTAATCCTTCACCACTGGCACCTCTTCCTGCACGACTCCAGATAAGGAATTTACTTGATTCCTTTTTGGTCCATGTCGCGATACATACCTATTCCTTCTTCCTTCTGGGGTGGTGAGCAAAATCGTCTTACTTGCGCAATCGATGTTCCCCCATACATCGACAGCCAATCCATACCGAGAATCACCTCCAATCCTTGGGTTTCCAAAATGATCAAATCCGTCGGGAACACATGCCTTCCTATACTTAATGGCACTTGAAAACATCCTTGTCTGGCCATATATTCCGCTCCTGGTGAGCTTACTAGCATAGGGGTTTTAAGAATCTGAGTAGGCAGGCTATACTTTTCTACAAATCCCCTTGATATGTATGAATGCGTTGCACCGGTATCGAAAAGAACTAGTGCAGTAAATGACTTAACCAAAAACTTACCGATTACTGCATCGGGCTGATCTTCAACCTCCTCCACATCAATGTGGTTCACCTGTCCCCTATTGAAAGGGTTTGGCTTCTTTCCAGAGCTTCCATTTCCACCTTGGCCTTCGGGACAGTCATTTGCATAATGTCCGGTCTTGGAACACTTGTAACAGGTGACATGGCTCAGGTCTTTCTTGGTTGGGGTTGATGGTGTGGTCCGGTTCTGGCCGTTCTTCCTCCATTCCCATTTCCATTTTTGGCCATTATGGTTGTGCGAATTACCTCCTCCATGGGTATCTTTGGCCGAACTCCTGTTTAGGGGTATAACGGGCTTCGTGGGCTCGAGTTATACTTCCCTGCCCATACTTCCTCTTGCGATTCTCAATTTCTTTCTTTGCTTTCCTTCAATTATGAGGGCACGGTCTACCAACTCCTGGTAGTTATTGAAACTTGCTACCATCAACTGCATGCTTAACTCATCATTCAGTCCTTCCAGAAACTTCTCCTGCTTAGCTGCATCTATAGCAATGTCATCTGGGGCATAACGTGCTAACTTACTAAAATCATCCACATACTGGCCAACAGTCCTTCCTCCTTGGCGTAAATTGCGAAACTCACGCTTCTTCATGGCCATAGCTCCTGCCGAGACATGGGCGATCTTGAAAGCTTTCTTGGCCAGATCCCATGTGATAGTGTCTCTGAGGTAGGTGGCTGTAAAATTCTCCCACCATCTTTGCTGCGGGCCCTTCAAGCTGGTGTGCAGCAAACTTCACCTTCTCTCCATCTGTACATCCTGCGGTGGTCAACTCCCTCCCTACCTTACGGAGCCAATCATCTGCTACTATCGGCTCGGTGCTCTTTGGAAAACACCGTGAGTTCAGCCTTAAGAAAGCAGGCAGGATGGTCAACTGGTGGTGGTGGCGGTGGGTTGTTGTTGTTGCCTTGGTTACATGCGAGGTTTGGATCAAAGTGTTCTCTTCTTTGAATCAAGCTGGTCGCGTCTCGGAGGCATCGATGGGTTTAGAAAAGACGGGAAATTAAGAATAGAGTGAGGTCTAAGGAGAAACACTATCCAAATGTACATGAGCAAATGCACACAAAATCACTTCATTCAATTCAAACAAAGGGCTTACAACGGTCTAACTATCGCAAAAGTGCGTGAACTAAAATGTTACATGGAGGGAATACTACTAATGTGTGGGGGTCATCTATTAATTTGAACCGGTGGAAGACTCCATGATGTTTGCTCCAGCTTCGTCTTCAAAGTCGGGTTCACTTGGATCCGAATCGGTGTCGTCGATGAAGATGTAGTTGCTCGGACTGCCGACGTACTAGTCATAATTCTTGGCGCCAATTTCTTCTTGAGCTCTTCAATCTCATACTTAAGATCGTTATGGTGTCTTGCTACAGCCTACGATCTCGTCCATGTAGTCCTTACGTGTAGACTTTAGTTCTTCTTCACGTTCGATGATCCTTCCCTTCGCATTCTTCAATTCGATCATATCATTGCACATCTGGTTCTCCTGGCGTCGAATGTGCTGGTTTAACTTCTGGATGAAAGCTGCAATGGATCTATCCTTCTTGGTGCTGACTATCTCCCATTGTTCATCTCGGCGTCCACAAATCGATAGATGGTGTCCTTGAGGTCTTCTTGGTAAACTTCTCCAATGTGTCCCATGGTGATATGAGCTGCCATGCTCTTTCCCAGACTCCAGGTTGGTGCACTGAAAACACTATCTATAGGCTTGGTGATTGGGGCGAATGTCCTTCCCGAAACGTGAGCTTGAATCTTCCAACGCTCTTCTTCAGGCAGAGTGGCGTTGAAAGTCCCGGTGAAGCTTGGTATTCCTGAAGGAAATATGCCCTAGAGGCAATAATAAAGTTATTATTTATTTCCTTATATCATGATAAATGTTTATTATTCATGCTAGAATTGTATTAACCGGAAACATAATACATGTGTGAATACATAGACAAGCAGTGTCACTAGTATGCCTCTACTTGACTAGCTCGTTAATCGAAGATGGTTATGTTTCCTAACCATAGACATGAGTTGTCATTTGATTAACGGGATCACATCATTAGGAGAATGATCTGATTGACTTGACCCATTCCGTTAGCCTAGCACTTGATCGTTTAGTATGTTGCTTATGCTTTCTTCATGACTTATACAAAGTTCCTGAAACTATGAGATTATGCAACTCCCGTTTACCGGAGGAACACTTTGTGTGCTACCAAACGTCACAACGTAACTGGGTGATTATAAAGGTGCTCTCTGAGATGTCTCCAAAAGTATATGTTGAGTTGGCATGAATCAAGATTAGGTTTTGTCACTCCGATTGTCGGAGAGGTATCTCTGGGCCTTCTCGGTAATACACATCACATAAGCCTTGCAAGCATTGCAACTAATGAGTTAGTTGTGAGATGATGTATTATGGAGCGAGTAAAGAGACTTGCGATGCGAGATTGAACTAGGTATTGGATACCGACGATCGAATCTCGGGCAAGTAACATACCGATGACAAAGGGAACAACGTATGTTGTTATGCGGTCTCGACCGATAAAGATCTTCAGAAAATGTAGGAACCAATATGGGCATCCAGGTCCCGCTATTGGTTATTGACCCGGAGATGTGTCTCGGTCATGTCTACATTGTTCTCGAACCGTAGGGTCCGCACGCTTAAGGTTTCGATGGACGGTTATATTATGAGTTTGTGTATTTTGATGTACCGAAGAAGTTGAGTCCCGGATGTGATCCACGGACATGACGAGGAGTCTCAAAATGATCGAGACATAAAGATTGATATATTGGACGGCTATATTCGGACACGGAAAGGTTCGGAAGTTTCCGGAGAAAGACGGAGTGCCTGAGGGGTTACGGAACCCCGGGAAGTAATGGGCCTTATTGGGCCAAGAGGGAGAGAGAGGGCTGCGCCAGGAGGTGGCGCGCCCCCATGGGGAGTCCGAATTGGACAAGGAGGGGGCGCGGACCCCTTTCCTCTCCCTCTCCTCTCTTTCCTTCCCCTTCCTCCTTCCTAGTTGGACTAGGAAAGGGAGTCCTACTCCCACTAGGAGGAGGACTCCCCCTCCTGGCGCACCTCCTAGGGCCGGCCGGCCCTCCCCTTGCTCCTTTATATACGGGGCAGGGGGCACCCTAGAACACACAAGTTGATCCTTGAGATCGTTCCTTAGCCGTGTCGGTGCCCCTCCACCATATTCCACCTCGGTCAAATCGTAGCGATTGCTTAGGCGAAGCCCTGCGTTGGTAGAACATCAAGATCGTCACCACGCCGTCGTCTTGTGAACTCTCTCTCCGGAGCTTTGCTGGATCGGAGCCGAGGAGCGTCACCGAGCTGTACGTGTGCCAAGAACTTCGGAGGTGCCGGAGTAACGGTGCTTGGATCGGTTGGATCGCGAGGAGAACGTCGACTACTTCCTCTACGTTGTGATTGCTTCCGCCCGGTCTACGATGCGTAGACAACACTCTCCCCTCTCGTTGCTATGCATCACCATGATCTTGCGTGTGCGTAGGGAAATTTTTTGAAATTACTATGTTCCCCAACAAAGTGGCATCCGAGCCTAGGTTTTATGCGTTGTTGTTATATGCACGAGTAGAACTAAAGTGATTTTTGGTTGGTATAAGTAATAATACCTAACTGAATGTCATACTTTGGTTCAGCGGTATTGTTGGATGAAGCGGCCCGGACCGACATTACGCGTTCGCTTCTGGCGAGACTGGTTCTACCGGCGTGCTTTGCACCACGTGGCTGGCGGTGTCGGTTTCTCCAACTTTAGTTGAACCGAGTGTGACTACGCCGGTCCTTGCGAAGGTTAAAAGCGGAGTCTATTTGACAAACTATCGTTGTGGTTTTGATGCGTAGGTAAGAACGGTTCTTGCTAACCCTGTAGCAGCCACGTAAAATTTGCAACAACAAAGTAGAGGACGTCTAACTTGTTTTTGCGGGGCATGTTGTGATGTGATATGGTCAAGACGTGATGCTATATTTTATTGTATGAGATGATCATGTTTTGTAACCGAGTTATCGGCAACTGGCAGGAGCCATATGGTTGTCGCTTTATTGTATGAAATGCAAACGCCACATAATTGCTTTACTTTATCACTAAGCGGTAGCGATAGTCGTAGAAGCAATAGATGGCGTGAGACAACGATGCTACGATGGAGATCAAGGTGTCGCGCGGTGACGATGGTGATCACGACGGTGCTTCGGAGATGGAGATCACAAGCACAAGATGATGATGGCCATATCATATCACTTATATTGATTGCATGTGATGTTTATCCTTTATGCATCTTATCTTGCTTTGATTGACGGTAGCATTATAAGATGATCTCTCACTAAAATTATCAAGAAGTGTTCTCCACGAGTATGCACCGTTGCTAAAAGTTCGTAGTACCCGGACACCACGTGATGATCGGGTGTGATAAGTTCTCGTCCATCTACAACGGGTGCAAGCCGATTTTGCACACGCAGAATACTCGGTTAAACTTGACGAGCCTAGCATATGCGAGATATGGCCTCGGAACACGGAGACCGAAAGGTCGAGCGTGAATCATATAGTAGATATGATCAACATAGTGATGTTCACCATTGAAACTACTTCATCTCACGTGATGATCGGACATGGTTTAGTTGATTTGGATCACGTAATCACTTAGATGACTAGACAGATGTCTATCTAAGTGGGAGTTCTTAAGTAATATGATTAATTGAACTTTAATTTATCATGAACTTAGTCCTGGTAGTATTTTGCAAATTATGTTGTAGATCAATAGCTCGCGTTGTTGCTCCCCTATGTTTTTATATGTGTTCCTAGAAAATTGTATTGAAAGATGTTAGTAGCAATGATGCGGATTGGATCCGTGATCTGAGGTTTATCCTCATTGCTTTGCAGAAGAATTATGTCCTTAATGCACCGCTAGGTGACAAACCTATTGCAGGAGCGGAATGCAGGCGTTATGAGCGTTTGGCTAGCTCAATATGAGCAGAATCTGACGTTATGAATGTTTGGCTAGCTCAATATGATGACTACTTGATAGTTTAGTGCACCATGCTTAACGGCTTAGAATCGGGACTTCAAAGACGTTTTGAGCGTCATGGACCATATGAGATGTTCCAGGAATTGAAGTTAATATTTCAAGCAAATACCCGAGTTGAGAGATATGAAGTCTTCGACAAGTTCTATAGCTAAAAGATGGAGGAGAATCGCTCAACTAGTGAGCATGTGCTCAGATTGTCCGAGTACTTCAATCGCTTGAATCAAGTGGAAGTTAATCTTCCGGATAAGATAGTGATTGACAGAATTCTCTAGTCACCATCACTAAGTTAGTAGAACTTCATGATGAACTATAGTATGCAAGGGATGATGAAAAGATTCTCGAGCTCTTCGCGATGCTAAAATCGTGAAGGTAGAAATCAAGAAAAACATCAAGTGTTGATGGTTGACAAGACCACTAGTCTCAAGGAAAATGGCAAAGGGAAGAAGGGGAACTTCAAAAGGAACGGCAAGCAAGTTGCTGCTCGAGTGAAGAAGCCCAAGTCTAGACCTAAGCACGAGGTGAGTACTTTTTGCTGCAATGGAACTGGTCACTAGAAGCGTAACTACCCCTGAATATTTGGTGGATAAGAAGGATGGCAAAGTGAACAAGGTTATATTTGATATACAGGTTATTGATGTGTGCCTTACTAGTGTTTATAGTAGCCCCTGAGTATTTGATACTCGTTAGGTTGCTAAGATTAGTAACTTCGAAGCAGGAGTTCTGAGAATAAGCAGAGACTAGTTAAAGGGAAGTGAGATGAGTGTTGGAAGTAGTTCCAAGATTGATATGATCATCATCGCACACTCCCTATACTTTCGGGATTAGTGTTAAACCTAAATAAATGTTATTTGGTGTTTGCGTTGAACATGAATATGATTTGATCATGTTTATTGCAAAAGCGGTTATTCATTTAAAGTCAAAGAATAATTGTTGTTCTGTTTAAATGAATAAAACCTTCAATGGTCATACACCCAATAAAAATAGTTTGTTGGATCTCGATCGTAGTAATACACATATTCATAATATTGATGCCAAAAGATGCAAAGTTAATAATGATAGTGCAACTTATTTGTGGCTTTGCCGTTTAGGTCATATTGGTGTAAAGCGCATGAAGAAACTCCATGCGATGGGTTTTTGGAATCACTTGATTATGAATCACTTGATGCTTACGAACCATGCCTTATGGGCAAGATGACTAAAGACTACATTCTCCGGAACAATGGAGCGAGCAAATGACTTATTGGAAATAATACATCTTGATGTATGCGGTCCGATGAGTGTTAAAGCTCACGGCAAGTATCGTTATTTTCGACCTTCACAAGATGATTTGAGCAGATATGAGTATATCTACTTAATGAAGCACAAGTCTGAAACATTTGAAAAGTTCAAATAATTTCAGAGTGAAGTGGAGAATCATCGTAATAAGAAAATAAAGTTTCTACGATCTGATCGTGGAGGAGAATATTTGAGTTCTGAGTTTGGCCTTCATATAAAACAATGTGGAATAGTTTCACGGCTCACGCCACATGGAACACCATAACGTAATGGTGTGTCCGAACGTCATAACCGTACTTTATTTTGATATGGTGCGATCAATGATGTCTCTTACCGATTTACCAATATCGTTTTGGGGTTATGCATTAGAGACAGCTGCATTCACGTTTAATAGGGCACCATCTAAATCCGTTGAGATGACACCGTATGAACTATGGTTTAACGATGAAACCTAAGCTGTCGTTTCTTAAAAGTTTGGAGTTGTGATGCTTATGTGAAAAAGTTTTCAACTGATGAGCTCGAACCCAAATCGGAGAAGTGCGTCTTCATAGAATACCCAAAGGTAACTATTGGGTACACCTTCTATCACAGATCCGAAGGCAAGTTATTCGTTGCTAAGATGGATCCTTTCTAGAAGAAGTTTCTCTCGAAAGAAGTGAGTGGGAGGAAAGTAGAACTTGATAAGGTAATTGTACCTTCTCCCTAATTGGAAAGTAGTTCATCACGAAATCAGTTCCGGTGATTCCTACACCAATTAGTGAGGAAGCTAATGATGATGATCATGAAACTTCAGATCAAGTTACTACAAACCTCGTAGGTCTTCCAGAGTAAGATCCGCACTGTAGTGGTACGGTAATCATGTTCGGAAGTCATGTTACTAGACCATGATGAACCTCTGAACTATGAGGAGGCGATGATGAGCCCAGATTCATGAAATGGCTTGAGGCCATGAAATCTGAGATGGGATCCATGTATGAGAACAAAGTATGGACTTTGATGGAGTTGCCCAATGATCGGCAAGCCATATTATATAAATGGATTTTCAAGAGGAAGGCAGAATCTTGATAGTAGTGTTACTATCTACAAAGCTCGACTTGTCGCATAAAAGATTTTCGACAAGTTCAAGGTGTTGACTACAATGAGATTTTCTCAAGCATGGCGATTCTTAAAGTCTGTCCGAATCATGTTAGCAATTGCCACATTTTATGAAATCGGCAAATGGATGTCAAAACTACATTCTTTAATGGATTTATTAAAGAAGAGTTGTATATGATGCAACCAGAAGTTTTTGTCAATCCTAAAGGAGCTAACAAAATGTGCAAGCTCCAATGATCCATCAATGGACTGGTGCAAGCATCTCGGAGTTGGAATATACGCTTTGATGTGTTGATCAAAGCATATGATTTTATCTGAGACTTTTGGAAAGGCCTGTATTTACAAGAAAGTGAGTGGGAGCACTACAACATTTCTGATAAGTATATGTGAATGACATATTGTTGATCGAAAATGATGTAGAATTATTCTGCAAAGCATAAAGGAGTGTTTGAAAGGAGTTTTTCAAAGAAGGACCTCGGTGAAGCTGCTTACATATTGAGCATCAAGATCTATAGAGATAGATCAAGACGCTAGATAAGTTTTTCAATGAATACATACCTTGACAAGATTTTGAAGTAGTTCAAAATGGAACAATCAAAGAAAGAGTTCTTGCACGTGTTACAAGGTGTGAGATTGAGTAAGACTCAAAACCCGACCACGGCAGGAAGGTAGAAAGAGAATGAAAGTCATTCCCTATGCATCAGCCATAGGTTCTATAAAGTATGTCATCTTTGTGTGCGGATCTATTGCATACCCTACCACTAAGCTTGGCAAGGAGTGCAATAGTGATCTAGGAGTAGATCAATGGACAGCGGTCAAAATTATCCTTAGTAGAATAAGGATCGTTTCTCGATTATGGAAGTGAAAAAAAAAGGTTCATCGTAAAGGGTTACGTCGATGCAAGTTTTAACACTAATCTAGATGACTCTGAGTCTCAATCTGGATACATATTGAAAGTGGGAGCAATTAGCTAGAGTAGCTCCGTGCAGAGCATTGTAGACATAGGAATTTGCAAAATACTTACGGCTCTGAATATGACAGACCCGTTGACTAAAATTATCTCACAAGCAAAACATGATCACACCTTAGTACTCTTTGGGTGTTAATCACATAGCGATGTGAACTAGATTACTGACTCTAGTAAACCCTTTGGGTGTTGGTCACATGTCGATGTGAACTATGGGTGTTAACCACATATAGATGTGAACTATTGATGTTAAATCACATGGCGATGTGAACTAGATTATTGACTCTAGTGCAAGTGGGAGACTGAAGGAAATATGCCCTAGAGGCAATAATAAAGTTATTATTTATTTCCTTATATCATGATAAATGTTTATTATTCATGCTAGAATTGTATTAACCGGAAACATAATACATGTGTGAATACATAGACAAACAGAGTGTCACTAGTATGCCTCTACTTGACTAGCTCGTTAATCGAAGATGGTTATGTTTCCTAACCATAGACATGAGTTGTCATTTGATTAACGGGATCACATCATGAGGAGAATGATCTGATTGACTTGACCCATTCCGTTAGCCTAGCACTTGATCGTTTAGTATGTTGCTTATGCTTTCTTCATGACTTATACAAAGTTCCTAAAACTATGAGATTATGCAACTCCCGTTTACCAGAGGAACACTTTGTGTGCTACCAAACGTCACAATGTAACTGGGTGATTATAAAGGTGCTCTACAGATGTCTCCAAAAGTATATGTTGAGTTGGCATGAATCAAGATTAGGTTTTGTCACTCCGATTGTCGGAGAGGTATCTCTGGGCCTTCTCGGTAATACACATCACATAAGCCTTGCAAGCATTGCAACTAATGAGTTAGTTGTGAGATGATGTATTACGGAGCGAGTAAAGAGACTTGCCGATGCTTGAGATTGAACTAGGTATTGGATACCGACGATCGAATCTCGGGCAAGTAACATACCGATGACAAAGGGAACAACGTATGTTGTTATGCGATGCGACCGATAAAGATCTTCGTAGAAAATGTAGGAACCAATATGGGCATCTAGGTCCCGCTATTGGTTATTGACGGAGATGTGTCTCGGTCATGTCTACATTGTTCTCGAACCGTAGGGTCCGCACGCTTAAGGTTTCGATGGCGGTTATATTATGAGTTTGTGTATTTTGATGTACCGAAGAAGTTGAGTCCCGGATGTGATCACGGACATGACGAGGAGTCTCGAAATGATCGAGACATAAAGATTGATATATTGGGCGGCTATATTCGGACACGGAAAGGTTCGGAAGTTTCCGGAGAAAGACGGAGTGCGGAGGGTTACGGAACCCCGGGAAGTAATGGGCCTTATTGGGCCAAGAGGGAGAGAGAGGGCTGCGCCCAGAGGTGGCGCGCCCCATGGGGAGTCCGAATTGGACAAGGAGGCGCGGCCCCCTTTCCTCTCCTCTCCTCTCTTTCCTTCCCCTTCCTCCTTCCTAGTTGGACTAGGAAGGGAGTCCTACTCCCACTAGGAGGAGGACTCCCCCTCCCTTGGCGCACCTCCTAGGGCTGGCCGGCCCTCCCCTTGCTCCTTTATATACAGGCGGGGGGCACCCTAGAACACACAAGTTGATCCTTGAGATCGTTCCTTAGCCGTGTCGTGCCCCCTCCACCATATTCCACCTCGGTCAAATCGTAGCAGTGCTTAGGCGAAGCCCTGCGTTGGTAGAACATCAAGATCGTCACCACGCCCGTCGTCTTGTGAACTCTCTCTCCCGGAGCTTTGCTGGATCGGAGCCCGAGGAGCGTCACCGAGCTGTCGTGTGCCAAGAACTCGGAGGTGCCGGAGTAACGGTGCTTGGATCGGTTGGATCGCGAGGAGAACGTCGACTACTTCCTCTACGTTGTGATTGCTTCCGCTTCGGTCTACGAGGGTACGTAGACAACACTCTCCCCTCTCGTTGCTATGCATCACCATGATCTTGCGTGTGCGTAGGAAATTTTTTGAAATTACTACGTTCCCCAACAATTCCAATGTTCAGGTACTTGGTGACTTCCTTCAAGTGATATCCAAAAGGTGTGCCTTCATCTGGTTGGGCGTACTTGATCTTCGCGTCCTTCATCCTAAAGTGTAGAAAAAAATGAGGAGTTAGAAAATGTGAAGAGAGTAGTGATCTATGGCTTTAACTTAGTGGTCGTGTCCTCATACGGCGTGTGCTCGATACCATCTCTGTGGCGACCCGACCCGAATGGATCAAGTCTACGTGCTCGTGTGTCATCCCTGGATCAGTCGACACCACCACGATTACTTCGAAGGATTTATAACAGAGTAGCAATCACACACTTATTACATCGTTGTCCAAAGAGGACTTATTACAATAAATATGGCTTAAGGCCATCTAATAACGATAACAGCGGAAGACTTGGAAGATAAGTGAGTCCATCAACTCCAGCGGCATCATTGAGTATAGAACCACGACCTAAAGCACCTTACTCGCCGTCTGAAAAGTCTGCAACATGAAAGTTGCAGCCCGAAAACGGGTCAGCACATGGAATATGCTGGCAATGTAACACATAGAGAGTAATGAAGGAATAAGCCTATACTACATGCATATATGGCTGGTGGAAAAGCTCTCTGATCACAGCTTTGCATAAAGCCAGTTTTTCCCTCTGCAAAGGAATAAATTTGTTTAACTATCATGGTGGTTGTTAAACATTGAGAATGGTTGACAGCATCCTCAATCCCAATTAAGAGTACTCATTAAAAACCCAACAATATTAATTAGAGTAACATGTTGAGATTCACATGATATTCAAGTACTAGATACTCAAGATGTCCATAACCGGGGACACGGCTAATCATGATTAGTTTATACACTCTGCGGAGGTTTGCGCACTTTTCCCCACAAGACTCGATCACCTCCGTTTGGTTTCTCGTCTGCGGGGTGTTTGAGAAGCGGATGGCCGAGACATAGTCTTTCAGAAGCGCTAGCACCTTACGACGGGTAGACCGGTACACCTACATCCCCTACATCTGCTAGTCCACCACTATAAGAGTTCGCACGACTTAATGAACTATGCCAGATCCCATAATGGCTTGTGGCTGCACACGGAAGTTACTAGCATGAATGATCTTATGACCCCTTTGAGCCTGGGTGGCGGTCCATAAAGAAAACAGGCAATCACTGGATACCCCAGGTGCCTCAATCCACCCAGATGTGTGTTTAAGTTGCCACCTTAAATAAACCATTAGTTTAACAATCTCACATCTGTCATGGATACACTCACCCAATCCACGTCTACTAGCATAGCATGGCAAATAAGCAAACGTAGAAGTAACTCCCAAGGTTTCATAAGTAAAACAGGTAATAGGTACTACCTCAACTACTTCCCATCCCACAATTTAATTAGATCCTAATCATGCAAGTATTTGAGGATTGATCTAATGCATAAAAACTGGGTAGTAGAAAAAGGTATGATCAAGTGTTACTTGCCTTCGATGATCCATGAAACCTAGAGATTCGAAGTAACAAGTGGCGCACTCCGGGTGTTCTATCGCAGACAAACAACAAGCATACAATAAGTACTCATCTAATGCACGGGTAAATCTCGAATAAAAGATCTGACCAGAAATTTCAACTTAAGAACCCTGGTTGCAAAAGAAAACAAACAAAACAATGGAAAAACAACCGGCGGAAGAAAACAGCTCGGTTCTAGCAAGTTGAAACTAGGTCAAATTTTACAGTAGCAAAACTTTGTTTAAGTTGATTAGTCGGAACGGCGGTTTCAAGCGAAACTCCAGCGCTTGAATCACCTGATTCCGATAAACGAGCGAGAAGATAAACTAGAACGAAGATCGGATCTGAATTCGTGATCAGAAAAATAGCGGATTAAATCCGATTAAAAGAAAAACGACGAACGGTTAAACGAACGGACATTCGTTTACCGGGAATAACCGGTGATCACGTTCGTTAAGACGAATGGTCCGGCGAACGCTCGCTAACCAACAAAACCGGAAAAATAAAACCGATCTAGGGTTTTGGAAAAAACCCGACAACGGAAAATAAAACCGGAACGATTTTTATAAAAAAACCGAACCGAGGGGGAGGGTGGCGCGGCGCGGATACCTCGACGAGGTGGGGCTCCAGCGGGGTGGCGGCGGCGGCGCAAGGGGCGGCGGCGGCAGCGCAAGGGGCGGCGGGCGCAAGTGGCGGCGGTATGGGTTGGGGAGGAGAGGGGGTGAGGGGTATTTAAAGGGGTGGAGAGGTAGCTTGGGGAGGGCAAGCAAAGAGGAGGAGGAATCCTCCTCGGATTAAACCGTGGCCTTGTATGTGGCGGTAGCCTTGAGGAGGCGGATGGGCAGTGGGCCCTTGGCCCGAGCGGGCGCCATGCGATTTTTTAATATCACGCTTGAAAAACGAATAAAATAAAATCAAAACGAACTCCAAAATTTACAAAGTAAATTTTCCCCGACTCCTAAAAATGAGTCGAACAAAATGAACTTTTACTCGGGGCCTAAAATGCAATTTTTTGAAATCACACATTTTTTTCCTAAGGCAAATAAAATGCGAAAAACTCCAAAATAAAATCTTATTTGATTTTTTTATAAATCTTCATTATTTCTTTATTTTGGGAAAGTCATTTTATTCCCTCTCTCATATTTTGATAGTAGAAATAATTGAAGATAAAATAAATAAAATCAAATGATCCTATTTTCAAACTTTGAGAAAACTCAAATATGAAAATAACGAAATCTCCAACTCTCTCCGAGGGTCCTTGAGTTGCGTGAAATTTCTAGAATCGGCAAAATGCAAGAAAATATGTAATGCATGGTGATTTAATGTATAACATTCCAAATTGAAAATTTGGGATGTTACAGCTATTAATGGTGCACTTATTTTGGTTATTAATGGGGCACTATAGGTGCGCCATTACTAGCACGCCATTAGTAACTGTTAGTAATGGCGCACATTTGGTGCGCCATTACTATCACAGATAGTAATGGCTAGTGTGCCATTACTATGCCTAGAAGTGGGCCATTACTATCTGACTTAGTAATGGCGCACCACATAGAAGTGCGCCATTACTAAAAAAATTCAATTTTTTTCAGAAATTGTTTTTTTGTTTTTTTCTTAATCTTGGGTCACTATGGCTTAATCTCAGGTCAATATGCTTAATCTCAAGTCAAATCGCACTCCGTGGTCAAACTTCCCGGAAGGTCACCCATCCTCACACTACTCCAGCCCGAGCACGCTTAACTTCTCAATTCTATCCAACCCAAGCACTAGCTCACTTAACAGACACTTGTTGATATATCTATCATATCAATCATATTAAACCTTGTTGATGTCTAGGACTTTGTTCATGTTCATGAGTGTGATGAAATTTTGAAAAAATATTTCAAACTTCCCGGTCATATTACGTATCATATTTTGAACATTTTTTCCCAAAAAAAATCGAAGCCAACTTTTTTTTCTGTTACTAGTGGCGCACCTAGCAAATGGTGCGCCATTACTAAGTTTGAAATTTTTTCCATTTCCCCCCCTCTAGATCTTAAAAGCCCCGTATCTTTTATTCTGTTATGTTTTTGGGGATTCTAAAAATCTTCAACGGGGTCCCCCTCTAGATCTTAAAAGCCCTGCAAACTTTTTGAGTAGATGATTTTTCATATAAAAAACTTTTTAATCCGAGTTCATATGCAAAAGTTATGCCCATTTTACTAAATTCCAGGGAGATTTTGCAAATAAAGTCGATATTCATATTTGTAAATTTTCCCAACAACTAGACCACATATCACATGGGAAACTTTCTTTCTTTTATTTTTTGACATTTCCATCATTTTCTTTTATTTTTTTAAAACTGAAAAGACGGTCCACAAGGGGGGGTGCATTTGGTAAAATTTTCGGCCACCTAGAAAGTTAGTAATGGCGCACCTTCAAACTTAGTAATGGCGCACCTATGCAAAGTGCGCCATTACTAAGTTTGACCAAGGTTTGACCCAGTCATTCACATAGTTATGGCACACTTTGTAAAGGTGCGCCATTACTATGTGAACTTAGTAATGGCGCACCTATACCAAGTGCGCCGTTACTATGTGTATGACTGGGTCAAACCTTGGTCAAACTTAGTAATGGCACACTTTTCACCTGGTGCGCCATTACTGTTTTGGTTACTAATTGCGCACCTACACATGGTGCGCCATTACTATTTAGTAATGGCGCACCACATGTATAGTGCGCCATTGGTGTCCATATTGGCTATAGCTGTTTTTCTAGTAGTGTATGTAAAGCTAGGTGGTAAATATTTAGCAATAATGTAATTAGCATAGTCAGCATACCAAGGAGTACTATGAGAAACATTTATTGCAGCTAACTGCTCATCAGGAAAACTATCATCAATAGGTAGTGTGTCATTAAGCACATTTTCAAGCCTAGACAAGTTATCGGCTACTGGGTTCTCAGCTACTTTTCTATAAATGATATGTAAATCAAATTCTTGTAACAACAGAACCCAACGAATAAGTCTAGGTTTAGCATCTTTCTTTTCCATAAGATATTTAATAGCAGCATGGTTTGTGTGAATAGTTACTTTGGAATCAATAATATAAGATCTAAATTTATCACAAGCAAACACCACTGCTAAGAATTCTTTTTCAGTAGTAGCATAATTTCTCTGAGCACTGTCTAGAGTTTTACTAGCATAATGAATAACATTAAGTTTCTTATCAACACTTTGTCCTAGAACAGCACCAACAACATAATCACTAGCATCACACATAATTTCAAAAGGCAAGTTTCAGTCAGGTGGTTGAACAATAGGTGCAGATATTAAGGCTTTCTTGAGTGTTTCAAAGGCTTCAAGACAATCATCATCAAAAACAAAAGGAATATTCTTTTGCAAAAGATTAGTAAGAGGCCTAGAAATTTTAGAGAAGTCTTTGATAAATCTCTTATAGAAACCAACATGACCTAGGAAACTACAAATACCTTTGATGTCCTTGGGACATGGAATTTTCTCAATTGCATCAACCTTAGCTTGGTCCACATCAATACCTCTTTCAGAAATTTTATGACCCAAAACAATGCCTTCATTAACCATAAAGTGGCACTTCTCCCAATTCAAGACAAGATTTGTTTGTTCACATCTCTGCAAAACTCACTCAAGATTGCTTAAACAATCATCAAAAGACTTCCCATAAACAGAAAAGTCATCCATGAAAATCTCAACAATCTTTTCACAAAAGTCAGAGAAGATAGCAGTCATACATCTTTGAAAGGTAGCAGGTGCATTACATAAACCAAAAGGCATACATCTATAAGCATAAGTTCCAAAGGGACAAGTAAAAGTAGTCTTTTCTTGATCAGGTTGAGAAACATGTATTTGTGCAAAGCCAGAGTATCAATCTAGGAAGCAAATGTGTGTGTGCTTAGATAATCTTTCAAGCATTTGATCAATAAAAGGCAAATGGTAATGATCTTGTCTAGTTGCTTTGTTTAATTTTCTGTAATCAATCACCATTCTATAGCCTGTAACAATTCTTCATGTAATATGTTCATTCTTATCATTAGGAACAACAGTAATATCTCCTTTCTTAGGGACACAATGAACAGGGCTTACCCATCTACTGTCAGCTATAGGATAAATTATACCTGCTTCCAGAAGTTTTAGATCTCCGTTATTACAACTTCCTTCATTTTTAGATTCAACCGACGTTGGTGATTAACAATGGGTTTAGCATCAGGTTCCATATTAATTTTGTGCTGACATAGAGTGGGACTAATGCCCTTTAAATCATCAAGAGTATATCCAATAGCAGCTCGGTGCTTCCTTAGAACTTTCAATAATCTTTCTTCTTCATGTTCTGAAAGGTTAGCACTAATAATAACAAGATATATTTTCTTTTCATCGAGATAAGCATATTTCAAAGTGTCTGGCAATTGTTTTAATTCAAACACAGGATCACCTTTAGGAGAAGGAGGACCTCCTAGAGTTTCAATAGGCAAATTGTGTTTAAGTAGAGGACGTTGTTCAAAGAAAACCTTATCTATTTCATTTCTTTCATGCATATGTAAATCATTTTCATGGTCTAGCAAATATGGTTCTAAAGGATCAGTAGGTGGAACAACAATAGAAGCAAGACCAATAATTCATCCTTACTAGGCAATTCTTTTTCATAATGATTTCTACTAAACTTGGAAAAATTAAGCTCATGAGACTCGTCACCAAAGCTAACACCAACAGTTTGTTTCTTACAATCTATCTTAGCATTAACTGTATTCAAGAAAGGTCTACCAAAGATAATGGGACAAAAGTCATCTTGTGGGGAACCAAGGACAAGAAAATCAGTAGGGTATTTAATTTTCCTACACAAGACATCAACATCTCTAATAATCCCAACTGGTGATATGGTGTCTCTATTAGCAAGTTTAATAGTAACATCTATTTTTTCTATCTCAGTAGGTGTTATATCTTTCATAATTTCTTCATATAAAGTGTAAGGAATAGCACTCACACTAGCACCCATGTCACATAAACCATGATAACAGTGATATCCTATTTTAACTGAAATAACAGGCATGCCAACAACATGTCTATGTTTATCTCTTTTATTAGGTTTAGCAATTCTAGCACCTTTTTCACAGAAGTAAGTAACATGCCCATCCATATCTTCTTCCAAGACATCTTTAACCATAGCAATACTAGGTTCTACTTTAATTTGTTCATCAGGTTTAGGTGTTCTAATATAGCTTTTGTTAACCACAGCTGAAACTTTAGCATGTTCCTTAATCCTAACATGGAAATGTGGTTTCTCAATATAAGCAGAAGGAACAATGGGATCAACATTATAAAGTATTATTTCTTCTTTAACTGGTACTGGTCCTTTAATTTCTTCTTTAATAGGTGGATGTTATTTAAACCAATTATCCTTAGGGAGTTCAACATGAGTAGCAAATGATTCACAAAAGGAGGCTACTATCTCAGAGTCAAGTCCATATTTAGTGCTAATCTTTTGAAAAGCATCAGTATCCATAAAATATTTAACACAATCATACTTAAGTTTAATATCTAACTCTTTACCTTCGTCGAGTTCCCAATCTTCAGAGTTGCGTTTAATTCTTTCCAAAAGATCCCATCAGAATTCAATAGTCTTCTTCATAAATGAACCAGCGCAAGAAGTATCAAGCATGGTTTGATCATTACGAGAAAGTCGAGCATAAAAATTCTGGATAATAATTTCTCTTGAGAGCTCATGATTGGGGCATGAATATAACATTGACTTAAGTCTCCCCCAAGCTAGAGCGATACTTTCTCCTTCACGAGGCCAAAAATTATATATATAATTCCGATCATGATGAACTAGATGCATAGGATAAATTTTTTGGTGGAACTCCAATTTCAAACGACTCCAGTTCCATGATCCAATATCATCACATACCCTATACCATGCCAATGCTTTTCCCTTCAAAGATAAAGGGAAAACCTTTTTCATCACTTCATCCCTGGGTAAACCTGCAAGCTTAAACAATCCACAAATTTGTTTGATACGTCTCCAACGTATCTATAATTTTTTATTGTTCCATGCTGTTTTATTATCAATCTTGGATGTTTTATAATCATTTTATAGTCATTTTATATCATTTTTTGGTACTAACCTATTCACATAGTGCCAAGTGCCAGTTGCTATTTTTTCCCATGTTTTTTATATCGCAGAAAATCCTTATCAAACGGAGTCCAAATGCCACGAAACTTTATGGAGATTTTTTATGGACCAGAAGGAAGAAGTTGGACCCTGGTAGCACCTTGGGGGAGTCCCGACGAGGGGACAACCCACCAGGGCGCGCCAGGAGGCCCAGGCGCGCCCTAATGGGTTGTGCCCACCTCGGGTGCCCCCTGGACCTCCTCTTTGCTCTATAAATACCCCAATATTCCAGAAACCCTAGGGGAGTCGACGAAATATTCATCCAACCGCCGAAGAGTCCAGAACCACCAGATCCAATCTAGACACCATCTCGGATGGGGTTCACCACCTCCATTGGTGCCTCTCCGATGATGCGTGAGTAGTTCTTTGTAGACCTTCAGGTTCGTAGTTAGTAGCTAGAAGGCTTTCTCTCTCGCGCTGAATTCTCAATACAATGGTCTCTTGGAGATCCATATGATGTAACTCTTTTTGCGGTGTGTTTGTTGGGATCTGATGAACTTTGAGTTTATGATCAGTCATATCTTTTTATATCCGTGAAAATTATTTGGGTTTCTTTGATCTCTTATATGCATGATCTCTTATAGCCTCGTATTTCTTCTCTGATATTTGGGTTTTGTTTGGCCAACTTGATCTATTTATCTTGCAATGGGAAGAGGTACCCGGTAGGGGGTTCGATCTTACGGAGCTCGATCCCAGTGACAGAAAGGGAACCGACACGTACGTATCGTTGCTACTAAGGATAAAAAGGACGAGATATATATCTACCGCCATATAGATAAACGGATCTTGTCTACATCATGTCATCGTTCTTATTGCATTACTCTGTTTTTCCATGAACTTAATACACTAGATGCATGTTGGATAGCGGTCAATGTGTGGAGTAATAGTAGTAGATGCAGGGAGGAGTCGGTTTACTAATCTTGGACGTGATGCCTATGTATTGATCATTGCCTGGATATCGTCATAATTATTTGAGGTTCTATCAATTGCCCAACAATAATTTGTTTACCCACCATTTGCTATCTTTCTCGAGAGAAGCCACTAGTGAAACCTACGGCCCCTGGGTCTTCTTTTTCATATATTTGCTTGCGATCTACTTTTTCCTTGCTTTTATTTTCAGATCTATTAAACCAAAAATACAAAAATATTTTGCTGCAATTTTTCCTTATTTATTTTATTTGGCATTCGATCTATCAATTTACTACAAAATTATCTCACGTCCGTTTGCCTATCTTCAGGCGCCGTACCCCGAAAGGGATTGACAACCCCTTTAACACGTGGGTTGCGAGTGATTTGTTATCTGTGTACAGGGGCTGTTTACGTTGTGATTGCTTGGTTCTCCTACTGGTTTGATAACCTTGGTTTCATATCTGAGGGAAATACCTACCGCCGCTGTGTTGCATCACCCCTTCCTCTTTGGAGAAATACCGACGTAGCTTCAAGCGACATCAAAAGGAATTTCTGGCGCCGTTGCCTTGGAGGATCTTCATCATAACTGATACGTCCATTTTGCATCATGCTTTTATATCAATATTTATTGCATTATGGGCTGTTATTACACATTATGTCACAATACTTATGCCTTTTCTCTCTTATTTTACAAGGTTTACATGAAGAGGGAGAATGCCGGCTGGAATTCAATTTGGAAAAGGAGCAAATATTAGAGACTTATTCTGCACAACTCCAAAAGTCCTGAAACTCCATGAAAGTCAGTTTTGGAATATATTAAAAATATTGTGCGAAGAAAGCACCAGAGGGGCCCCACCCACCGTCCACGAGGGTGGAGGGCGTGCCCCCTGCCTCGTGGGCCACCTGGAAACCCCCCGATGCCCATCTTCTGATATAAGGTGTCTTTTGCCCTGGAAAAAATAAGAGGGAAGATTTCGGGACGAAGCGTCGCTGTCTCGAGGCGGAACCTTGGCGGAACCAATCTAGGGCTCCAGCGGAGCTGTTCTGCCGGGGAAACATCCCTCCAGGAGGGGAAAGTCATCACCATCGATCCCCTCAGCGGGAGGGGGTCAATCTCCATCAACATCTTTACCAGCACCATCTCATCTCAAACCCTAGTCCATCTCTTGTATCCGATCTTTGTCTCAAAACCTCAGATTGGTACCCGTGGGTTGCTAGTTGTGTTGATTACTTCTTGTAGTTGATGCTAGTTGGTTTATTCGGTGGAAGATCATATGTTCAGATCCTTGATGCATATTAATACCCCTCTGATTATGAACATGAATATGATTTGTGAGTAGTTACGTTTGTTCCTGAGGACAGGGGAGAAGTCTTGTTATAAGTAGTCATGTGAATTTGGTATTCGTTCGATATTTTGATGAGATGTATGTTGGCTTTCCTCTAGTGCTGTTATGTGAATGTCGACTACATGACACTTCACCGTTATTTGGGCCTAGGGAAAGGCATTGGGAAGTAATAAGTAGATGATGGGTTGCTAGAGTGACAGAAGCTTAAACCCTAGTTTATGTGTTGCTTCGTAAGGGGCTGATTTGGATCCACATATTGCATGCTATGGTTAGGTTTACCTTAATTCTTATTTCCTAGTTGCGGATGCTTGCGAGAGGGGTTAATCATAAGTGGGATGCTTGTCCAAGGAAGGGCAGTACCCAAGCACCGGTCCACCCTGATCATTATTATTTATAGCATACATGTCATCACAATAATCATCATAGATAGGAGGCATGCTTTCATCATAGTAAATTTTCTCATCAAAACATGGGGGACAAAAATATCATCTTCATAAAACATAGCATCCCCAAGCTTGTGGCTTTGCATATTATTATCATCATGGATATTCATAGAATTCATACTAACAACATTGCAATCATGCTCATCATTCAAAGATTTAGTGCAAAACATTTTAATGCATTCTTCTTCTAGCATTTTGGCACAATTATCGGAATCCTTATTTTCACAAAAGATATTAAAAAGATGAAGAATATGAGGAACCCTCAATTCCATTTTTTTGTAGTTTTCTTTTATAAACTAAACTAGTGATAAAACAAGAAACTAAAAGATTCGATTGCAAGATCTAAAGATATACCTTCAAGCAGTCACCTCCCCGGCAACGGCGCCAGAAAAGAGCTTGATGTCTACTACACAACCTTCTTCTTGTAGACGTAGTTGGGCCTCCAAGTGCAGAGGTTTGTAGGACAGTAGCAAATTTCCCTCAAGTGGATGACCTAAGGTTTATCAATCCGTGGGAGGCGTAGGATGAAGATGGTCTCTCTCAAACAACACTGCAACCAAATAACAAAGAGTCTCTTGTGTCCCCAACACACCCTATACAAAGGTAAATTGTATAGGTGCACTAGTTCGGAGAAGATATGGTGATACAAGTGCAATATGGAAGGTAGATATAGGTTTTTGTAATCTGAAATTATAGAAACAGCAAGGTAGCAAGCGATAAAAGTGAGCGTAAACGGTATTGCAATGCTAGGAAACAAGGCCTAGGGTTCATACTTTCACTAGTGCAAGTTCTCTCAACAATAATAACATAATTGGATCATATAACTATCCCTCAACATGCAACAAAGAGTCACTCCAAAGTCACTAATAACAGAGAACAAACGAAGAGATTATTGTAGGGTACGAAACCGACTCAAAGTTATTCTTTCAGATCGATCTATTCAAGAATCCGTAGTAAGATAACACGAAGCTATTGTTTCCGTTCGATCTATCCTAGAGTTTGTACTAGAATAACACCTTAAGACACAAATCAACCAAAACCCTAATGTCACCTAGATAGTCCAATGTCACCTCAAGTATCCATGGTATGATTATACGATATGCATCACACAATCTCAGATTCATCTATTCAACCAACACAAAGAACTTCAAAGAGTGCCCCAAAGTTTCTATCGGAGAGTCAAGACGAAAACGTGTGCCAACCCCTATGCATAAGTTCACGAGGTTACGGAACTCGCAAGTTGATCACCAAAACATACATCAAGTGGATCACGTGAATATCCCATTGTCACCACAGATAAGCACATGCAAGACATACATCAAGTGTTCTCTAATCTTTAAAGACTCAATCCGATAAGATAACTTCAAAGGGAAAACTCAATCCATTACAAGAGAGTAGAGGGGGAGAAACATCATAAGATCCAACTACAATAGCAAAGCTCACGGTACATCAAGATCGTGCCAAATTAAGAACACAAGAGAGAGAGAGAGAGAGATCAAACACATAGCTACCAGTACATACCCTCAGCCCTGAGGGTGAACTACTCCATCCTCGTCATGGAGAGCGCCGGGATGATGAAGATGGCCACCGGTGAGGGATCCCCCCTCCGGCAGGGTGCCGAAACAGGGTCCCGATTGGTTTTGGTGGCTACGGAGGCTTGCGGCGGCGGAACTCCCGATCTAGGTTATTTTCTGGAGGTTTATTTATTTATAGGAATTTTTGGCGTAGGTCTCACGTAAGGGGGGGGGTATCCGAGTCGTCCACAAGATAGGGGGACGCGCCCAGGGGGGTAGGGCGCGCCGCCCACCCTCGTGGATAGTACGGGGCTCTTCTGGCCCAACTCTTTTACTCTGGGGGCTTCTTTTTGTCCATAAAAAATCATCAAAAATTGGCACGTCAATTCAACTCCGTTTGGTATTCCTTTTCTGTAAAACTCCAAAATAAGGAAAAAACAGAAACTGGCACTGGGCTCTAGGTTAATAGACTAGTCCCAAAAATCATATAAAATAACATATAAATGCATATAAAACATCCTAGATGGATAATATAATAGCATGGAACAATAAAAAATTATAGATATGTTGGAGACGTATCACACCCACATATCAAATAATCAAAGTAACGAACGTGAATCATATGAGCATGATGAAAACTAGCTTGACGATAATTCCCATGTGTCCTCGGGAGCGTTTTCCTTTATATAAGAGTTTGATCAGGCTTTTCCTTTGCTACAAAAAGGATTGTGCCACCTTGCGCACCTTGTTTACTTTTGTTACTTGTTACCCATTACGAATTACCTTATCATAAAACTATCTGTTACCAATAATTTCAGTGCTTGCAGAGAATACCTTACTGAAAACTGCTTGTCATTTCCTTCTGCTCCTCGTTGGGTTCGACACACTAACTTATCGAAAGGACTACGATAGATCCCCTATACTTGTGGGTCATCAAGACTCTTTTTCCGGCGCCGTCATGAGGTGAAGCACCTTTGGTAGGTGGAATTTGGTAAGGAAAGATTTATATAGTGTGCTGAAATTTACGGTCACTTGTTACTATGGAAAATAATCCTTTGAGGGGCTTGTTCGGGGTATCTTCACCACGACCAGTAGAAGAAAGAGTTGCTCCTCAACCTACTGAACCTACTGAAAATGTTTACTTTGAAATTCCTTCGGGTATGATAGAGAAACTGCTAGCTAATCCTTTTATAGGAGATGGAACATTACATCCCGATATGTGATAACCCACAAGTATAGGGAATCGCAACAGTTTTCGAGGGTAGAGTATTCAACCCTATTGATTCGACACAAGGGGAGCCAAAGAATATTCTCAAGTATTAGCAGTTGAGTTGTCAATTCAACCACACCTGGATAACTTAGTATCTGCAGCAAAGTATTTAGTAGCAAGGTAATATGGGAGTAACGGTAACGGTGGCAAAAGTAATAGTGATAATTTTGTAGTAATTGTAACAGTGGCAACGGAAAAGTAACTAAGCAAAGAGAAATATGTGAAAAGCTCGTAGGCATTGGATCGGTGATGGAGAATTATGCCAGATGTGATTATTCATGCAACAGTTATAACATAGGGTGACACAGAACTAGCTCCAATTCATCAATGTAATGTAGGCATGTATTCGGAATATAGTCATACGTGCTTATGGAAAAGAACTTGCATGACATGTTTTGTCCTACCCTCCTATTGGAAACTAAGGGATATTAAGGCCTCCTTTTAATAGAGTACCGGACCAAAGCATTAACACATAGTGAATACATGAACTCCTCAAACTACGGTCATCACCGGGAGTGGTCCCGATTATTGTCACCTCGGAGTTGCCGGATCATAGCACATAGTAGGTGACTATAGACTTGCAAGATAGATCAATAACTCACATATACTCATGAAAACATAATAGGTTCAGATCTGAAATCATGGCACTCGGGCCCTAGTGACAAGCATTAAGCATAGCAAAGTCATAGCAACATCAATCTCAGAACATAGTGGATTCTAGGGATCAAACCCTAACAAAACTAACTCGATTACATGATAAATCTCATCCAACCCATCACCGTCTAGCATGCCTACGATGGAATTACTCACGCACGGCGGTGAGCATCATGAAATTGGTGATGGAGGATGGTTGATGATGACGATGGAGACGGATTCCCCTCTCCGGAGCCCCGAACAGGCTCCAGATCAGCCCTCCCGAGAGAGATTAGGGCTTGGCGGCGGCTCCGTATCGTAAAACGCGATGAATCCTTCTCTCTAATATTTTTTCTCCCCGAACATGAATATATAGAGTTGGAGTTGAGGTCGGTGGAGCTCCAGGGGGCCCACAAGGCAGGGGGCGCGCCCAGGGGGTAGGCGCGCCCCCCACCCTCATGGACAGGGTGTGGGCCCCTTGGCCTTGATTCTTTCGCCAATATTTTTTATTAATTCCAAAAATAATCTCCGTTTATTTTCATGTCATTCCGAGATCTTTTATTTTTGCACAAAAATAACACCATGGCAATTCTGCTGAAAACAACGTCAGCCGGGTTAGTTCCATTCAAATCATGCAAGTTGGAGTCCAAAACAAGGGCAAAAGTGTTTGGAGAAGTAGATACGACGCAGACGTATCAACTCCCCCAAGCTTAAACCTTTGCTTGTCCTCAAGCAATTCAGTTGATAGATTGAAAGTGATAAATAAAAACTTTTACAAACTCTGTTTGCTCGTGTTGTTGTAAATATGTAAAGCCAGCATTCAAGTTTTCAGCAAAGATTATGAACTAACCATATTCACAATAACACTCAGGTCTCATGTTTACTCATGTCAAAACAATCATGATATGATATAACAAGATGGTATCTCGCTAGCCCTTTCTGAGACCGCAAAACATAAATGCAGAGCCCCTTCAAAGATCCAGGACTGACTAAATATTGTAATTCATGGTAAAAGAGATCCAGTCATAGTCATACCCAATATAAATTAATAGTAATGAATGCAAATGACAGCGGTGCTCTCCAGCTGGTGCTTTTTAATAAGAGGGTGATGACTCAACATAAAAGTAAATAGATAGTCCCTTCACATAGGGAAGCAGGGATTTGTAGATGTGCCAGAGTTTGATTTTTGAAATAGAGATAAATAATATTTTGGGTGGTATACTGTCATTGTCAACATAACAACCGAGAGATCTCGATATGTTCCATGCTACACACATTATAGGTGGTTCCCAAACAGAATGGTAAAGTTTATACTCCCCCTCCACCAACAAGCATCAATCCATGGCTGGCTCGAAACAACGAGTGCCTCCAACTAAGAAGAGTCACGGGGGAGTTTTGTTTGCAATTATTTCGATTTGATTTTCTTAAAGCATGGGACTGGGCATCCCGGTGACCAGCCATTTTCTCGTGAGTGAGGAGCGGAGTCCACTCCTCTTGAGAATAACCCACCTAGCATGGAAGATACAGACAACCCTAGTTGATACATGAGCTATTCGAGCATGCAAAACAGAATTTCATTTGAAGTTTTAGAGTTTGGCACATACAAATTTACTTGGAACGGCAGGTAGATACCGCATAGAGGAAGGTATAGTGGACTCATGTGGAATAAATTTGGGGTTTATGGAAGTGGATGCACAAGCGGTATTCCCGCTTAGTACAAGTGAAGGCTAGAAAAATACTGGGGAGCGACCAACTAGAGAGCGACAACAGTCATGAACATGCATTAAAATTAATAAACATTGAGTGCAAGCATGAGTAGGATATAATCCACCATGAACATAAATATTGTGAAGGCTATGTTGATTTGTTTCAACTACATGCGTGAACATGTGCCAAGTCAAGTCACTTGAATCATTCAAAGGAGGATACCACCCTATCATACCACATCACAACCATTTTAATAGCATGTTGGCACGCATAAGGTAAACCATTATAAACTCCTAGCTAATTAAGCATGGCATAAGCAACTATAATCTCTAATTGTCATTGCAAACATGTTTATTCATAATAGGCTGAATCAGGAACGATGAACTAATCATATTTACAAAAACAATAGAGGTCGAGTTCATACCAGCTTCTCTCATCTCAATCAGTCCATCATATATCGTCATTATTGCCTTTCACTTGCATGACCGAACGATGTGAATAATAATAATAATAGTGCATGTGCATTGGACTAAGCTGGAATCTGCAGGCATTCAATACAAAGGAGAAGACAAGGTAATATGGGATCTTGGTTAAATCAACAATATTGCATATAAGAGCCACTTCAACATTTTCATTATGGTCTTCTCCTCTCGACCCCCAAAGAAAAGAAAAGAAATAAAACTATTTACACGGCAAAGCTCCCAACAAACAAAAGAAGAACGAGAAATCTTTTTGGGTTTTCTTTTAGTTATTACTACTACAAGCAAGGAAATTAAACTAATTAAAAGCTACAACTAATTTTTTGTATATTTTTCTTAAGGTTTATCAAACACGCAAGAAGAAAGCATAAAAAGGAAAATAAACTAGCATGGTTAATACAATGAAAAAGTATGAGCACCGACAACTAGCATGAGTGTGTGAATATGAATGTAATGTCGGTGAGAAATGCGTACTCCCCCAAGCTTAGGCTTTTGGCCTAAGTTGGTCTACTGCCAGGGCTGGCCTGACGGATATCCAAAGTTGTAGTTGGGGTCATACTGAGATGCAGCAGCTATTGCCTCATGAGCTGCTGCTTGGAGGCGGGTTGTCTCCGTCCTCCTCTTATACTCGTTCGCCTCCTCCCAGGTTATAATAAATCTCCCTTTTGTCTGGAAGTCATAGAAAGTAGGAGCAGGGAGAGCTGTTGGGGAACGTAGTAATTTCAAAAAAAATCCTACGCACACGCAAGATCATGGTGATGTATAGCAAAGAGAGGGGAGTGTATCTTCATACCCTTGAAGATCGCTAAGCGGAAGCGTTATGACAACGCGGTTGATGTAGTCGTACGCCTTCACGATCTGACCGATCCAAGTACCGAACGTACGGCACCTCCGAGTTCAGCACACGTTCAGCTCGATGACGATCCCAGGACTCCGATCCAGCAAAGTGTCGGGGATGAGTTCCGTCAGCACGACGGCGAGTTGACGATGATGATGCTCTACGGTGCAGGGCTTCGCCTAAACTCCGCGACGATATGACCGAGGTGGAATATGGTGGAGGGGGGCACCGCACACGGCTAAGGAACGATCACGAAGATCAACTTGTGTGTTCTAGGGTGCCCCCTGCCCCTGTATATAAAGGAGGGAGGGGGAGGTGCGCCGGCCCCCTAGGGGTGCGACTGGAGGAGTCCTACTCCCACCGGGAGTAGGACTCCCCCCTCTTGCCTTGGTGGAGAAGGAAAGGGGGGAGGGGAAAGAGGAAAGCCCCCCCCCCCCTTCCTTGTCCTATTCGGACTAGGGGGGGAGGGGGCGTGCGGCCTGCCCTGGCCGGCCCTCCTCTTCTCCCTCATGGCCCACTAAGGCCCATTAACCCTCGGGAGGGTTCCGGTAACCCCCCGGTGTTCCGGTAAAATCCCGATTTCACCCGGAACCATTCCGATATCCAAATATAGGCTTCCAATATATTAATCTTTATGTCTCGACCATTTCGAGACTCCTCCTCATGTCCGTGATCACATCCGGGACTTCGAACAATCTTCGGTACATCAAAACTTATAAACTCATAATAAAACTGACATCGTAACATTAAGCGCGCGGACCCTACGGGTTTGAGAACTATGTAGACATGACCTAGAACTATTCTCGGTCAATAACCAATAGCGGAACCTGGATGCTCATATTGGCTCCTACATATTCTACGAAGATCTTTATCGATCAAACCGCATAACAACATACGTTGTTCCCTTTGTCATCGGTATGTTACTTGCCCGATATTCGATCTTCGGTATCCAATACCTAGTTCAATCTCGTTACTGGCAAGTCTCTTTACTCGTTACGTAATGCATCATTCCGTAACTAACTCATTAGCTACATTGTTTGCAAGGCTTATAGTGATGTGCATTACCGAGAGGGCCGGAGATACCTCTCCGACAATCGGAGTGACAAAACCTAATCTCGAAATCGCCAACCCAACATGTACCTTTGGAGACACCTGTAGTACTCCTTTATAATCACCCGATTCGTTGTGACGTTTGGTAGCACCCAAAGTGTTCCTCCAGTAAATGGGAGTTGCATAATCTCATAGTTACAGGAACATGTATAAGTCATGAAGAAAGCAATAGCAATATACTAAATGATCAAGTGCTAGGCTAACGGAATGGGTCATGTCAATCACATCATTCTCCTAATTATGTGATCCCATTAATCAAATAACAACACATGTCTATGGTTAGGAAACATAACTATCTTTGATTAATGAGCTAGTCAAGTAGAGGCATACTAGTGACTATATGTTTGTCTATGTATTCACACATGTATCATGTTTCCGGTTAATACAATTCTAGCATGAATAATAAACATTTATCATGATATGAGGAAATAAATAATAACTTTATTATTGCCTCTAGGGCATATTTCCTTCATTCTCCCACTTGCACTAGAGTCAATAATCTAGATTACACATTAATGATTCTAACACCCATGGAGTCTCGGTGCTGATCATGTTTTGCTCGTGGAAGAGGCTTAGTCAACGGGTCTGCAATGTTCAGATCCATATGTATCTTGCAAATCTCTATGTCTCCCACCTGGACTTGGTCCCGGATGGAATTGAAGCGTCTCTTGATGTGCTTGGTCCTCTTGTGAAATTTGGATTCCTTTGCCAAGGCAATTGCACCAGTATTGTCACAGAAGATCTTCATTGGTCCCGATGCACTAGGTAGGGGTGGAAACGGATCGGATGCGGATCGGATAGTGCTCTGACCACTTCCATTTTCATATTTTCAAAACGAATACGAATCCGAATATGGATGTTATCGATACGGATGCGGCTCGGATTTTATTCGAATACGGATGCGTATCGGATATTTTCTTGATTCGGAACGGATACGAATAATATCAACATATTGCTTAAGTAAATTAGTCGATAGCTATGTGACCTGAAATAATCAACTTGTGACATCCAATAAGTCAACGATAAATAGGTTTATGAATAAATACTATTGTAATGCATAATAATTTATAAGTTCAATCATATAAAGAGTAAATTTGACCCCTTATTTGGCTTTTTATGTTGGATAATTGGAATCTGGGTCTAGAATTTTGAAAATTACCTCCCATAATCTTATTAGGATACGGATATATCCACTTCCATATCCATATTTGTGTCAAAATCTCCTACCATATTTTATTTATTATTTGTTTAATAAATTCGGATACGGATAATTTCCATATCCATTTTGGTTCGGATGCGGATGTTTCGGATACGAATAGGCATTTTCTCGAATACGAATATCGGATATTTCGGATTATCCGCTACCACTTTCCACCCCTAGCACTAGGTATGACACCTAGATCGGAAATGAACTCTTTCATCCAGACTCCTTCATTTTCTGCTTCCGAAGCAGCTATGTACTCCGCTTCACATGTAGATCCCGCCACGACGCTTTGTTTAGAACTGCACCAACTTACAGCTCCACCGTTTAATAAAAATACGTATCCGGTTTGCGATTTAGAATCGTCCGGATCAGTGTCAAAGCTTGCATCGACGTAACCATTTACGAAGAGCTCTTTGTCACCTCCATATACGAGAAACATATCCTTAGTCCTTTTCAGGTATTTCAGGATGTTCTTGACCGCTGTCCAGTGATCCACTCCTGGATTACTTTGGTACCTTCCTGCCAAGCTTATTGCTAAGCATACGTCAGTTCTGGTACACAGCATTGCATACATGATAGAGCCTATGGCTGAAGCATAGGGAACATCTTTCATTTTCTCTCTATCTTCTGCTGTGGTCGGGCATTGAGTCCGCTCAATTTCACACCTTGTAATACGTAAGAATCCTTTCTTTGCCTCGATCCATTTTGAATTTTTTCAAAACTTTATCAAGGTATGTGCTCGTGAAAGTCCAATCAAGCGTCTTGATCTATCTCTATAGATCTTGATGCCCAATATGTAAGCAGCTTCACCGAGGTCTTTCATTGAAAAACTTTTATTCAAGTATCCTTTTATGCTATCCAGAAATTCTATATCATTTCCAATCAATAATATCTCATCTACATATAATATCAGAAATGCTACAGAGCTCCCACTCACTTTCTTGTAAATACAGGCTTCTCCAAAAGTCTGTATAAAACCATATGCTTTGATCACAGTATCAAAGAGTTTATTCCAACTCCGAGATGCTTGCACCAGTCCATAAATGGATCGCTGGAGCTTGCACACTTTGTTAGCACCTTTTGGATCAACAAAACCTTCTGGTTGCATCATATACAACTCTTCTTCTAGAAATCCATTCAAGAATGCAGTTTTGACATCCATTTGCCAAATTTCATAATCATAAAATGCAGCAATTGCTAACATGATTCGGACAGACTTAAGCATCGCTACGGGTGAGAAAGTCTCATCGTAGTCAACTTGAACTTGTCGAAAACCTTTCGCAACAAGTCGAGCTTTATAGACAGTTACATTACCATCAGCGTCAGTCTTCTTCTTAAAAATCCATTTATTCTCAATGGCTTGCCGATCATCGTGCAAGTCAACCAAAGTCCATACTTTGTTCTCATACATGGATCCCATCTCAGATTTCATGGCTTCTAGCACTTTTGCGGAATCTGGGCTCACCATCGCTTCTTCATAGTTCGTAGGTTCGCCATGGTCAAGTAACATGACTTCCAGAATAGGATTACCGTACCACTCTGCTGCGGATCTTACTCTGGTTGACCTACGAAGTTCAGTAGAAACTTGATCTGAAGTTTCATGATCAATATCATTAGCTTCCTCACTAATTGGTGTAGTTGTCACAGGAACCGGTTCTTGTGATGAACTACTTTCCAATAAGGGAGCAGGTACAATTATCTCATCAAGTTCTACTTTCCTCCCACTCACTTCTTTCGAGAGAAACTCTTTCTCTAGAAAGGATCCAAATTTAGCAACGAAAATCTTGCCTTTAACTGTGATAGAAGGTGTACCCAATCTCCTTTGGGTATCCTATGAAGACACATTTCTCCGATTTGGGTTCGAGCTTATCTGGTTGAAGTTTCTTCACATAAGCATTGCAACCCCAAACTTTAAGAAACAACAACTTTGGTTTCTTGCCAAACCACAGTTCATGAGGTGTCATCTCAATGGATTTTGATGGTGCCCTATTTAACGTGAATGCGGCCGTCTCTAAAGCATAACCCCAAAACGATAGCGGTAAATCAGTAAGAGACATCATAGATCGCACCATATCTAGTAAAGTACGATTGCGACGTTCGGACACACCATTTCGTTGTGGTGTTCCGGTGGCGTGAGTTGCGAAACTATTCCGCATTGTTTCAAATGTAAACCAAACTCGTAACTCAAATATTCTCCTCCACGATCAGATCGTAGAAATTTTATTTTCTTGTTACGATGATTTTCCACTTCACTCTGAAATTCTTTGAACTTTTCAAATGTTTTAGATTTCGGTTTCATTAAGTAGATATACCCATATCTGCTCAAATCATCTGTGAAGGTCAGAAAATAACGATACCCGCCGCGAGCCTCAACATTCATTGGACCACAAACATCAGTATGTATGATTTCTAGCAAATCAGTTGCTCGCTCCATAGTTCCGGAGAACGGCGTTTTAGTCATCTTGCCCATGAGGCACGGTTCGCAAGTACCAAGTGATTCATAATCAAGTGATTCCAAAAGCCCATCAGTATGGAGTTTCTTCATGCGCTTTACACCGATATGACCTAAACGGCGATTGCCACAAATAAGTTGCACTATCATAATCAACTCTGCATCTTTTGGTTTCAACAAAATGAATATTAGTAACACTACAATCGAGATACAATAAAAATAGACCAATCTTAAAAGGTGCATGACCATAAAAGATATAATACATATAAATAGAAAAACCATTTTTGTCTGACTTTAATGAATAACCGTCTCGCTTCAAACAAGATCCAGATATAATGTTCATGCTTAACGCTGGCACCAAATAACAATTATTTAGGTCTAAAACTAATCCCGATGGTAGATGTAGAGGTAGCGTGCCGACCGCGATCACATCGACTTTGGAACCATTTCCCACACGCATCTTCACCTCGTCCTTAGCCAATCTTCACTTAATCCATAGTTCCTGTTTCGAGTTGCAAATATTAGCAACAGAACCAGTATCAAATACCGTGTACTCTGCGAGCATTAGTAAGGTACACATCAATAACATGTATATCACATATACCTTTGTTCACTTTGCCATCCTTCTTATCCGCCAAATACTTGGGGCAGTTCCGCTTCCAAAGGTCCACCGCTTGCAAGAGAAGCATAGTCTCGTGCTTAGGTCCGGACTTGGGTTTCTTCTCTTGAGCAGCAACTTGTTTGCTATTCTTCTTGAAGTTCCCTTCTTCTTCCCTTTGCCCTTTTCTTGAAACTGGTGGTCTTGTTGACCATCAACACTTGATGCTCCTTTTTGATTTCTACCTCCATGGCTTTTAGCATTGCGAAGAGCTCGGAATAGTCTTGTCCATCCCTTGGATATTATAGTTCATCTCAAGCTCTTGTAGCTTGGTGGCGATGATTGAAGAATTCTGTCAATGACACTATCATCGTGAAGATTAACTCTCGGTTGAATCAAGTGATTATTATACCTGCACATTTTGAGTATGTGTTCACCGACGTAACTATTCTCCTCCATCTTGCAGCTATAGAACTTATTGGAGACTTCATATCTCTCAATCCGGCATTTGCTTGAAATATTAACTTCAACTCCTGGAACATCTCATATGCTCCATGACGCTCAAAACGTCGTTGAAGACCCGGTTCTAAGCCGTAAAGCATGTCACACCGAACTATCGAGTAGTCATCGGTTTGCTCGCCAGACGCTCTTAACGCCGCTGGCCAGTATCAAGAAGAGTTCGGCACCTAGCGGTGCTTCCAGGACATAATTCTTCCAGGCAGCAATGAGGATAATCCTCGTGTTACGGACCCGATCCGTGTAATTGCTACCATCATCTTTCAACTTTGCTTTCTCAAGGAACGCATTAAAATTCAACGGAACAACAAAGACGAGCCATCTATCTACAGCAAACATAGACAAGCAAAATACTATCAGGTACTAAGTTCATGATAAATTTAAGTTGAATTAATCATATTACTTAAGAACTCCCACTTAGATAGACATCCCTCTAATCTTCTAAGTGATTACGTGATCCATATTAACTACACCATGTTCGGTCGTCATGTGAGATGGAGTAGTTTCAATGGTGAACATCAATATGTTGATCATATCTACTATATGATTCACGCTCGACCTTTTGGTCTCCGTGTTCCGAGGTCATATCTGTTATATGCTAGGCTCGTCAAATTTAACCTGAGCATTCCGCGTGTGCAACTATTTTGCACCCGTTGTATTTGAACGTAGAGCCTATCACACCCGATCATCACGTGGTGTCTCAGCACGAAGAACTTTCGCAACGGTGCATACTCAGGGAGAACACTTCTTGATAATTTTAGTGAGAGATCATCTTAAAATGCTACCGTCAATCAAAGCAAGATAAGATGCATGAAGGATAAACATCACATGCAATCAATATAAGTGATATGATATGGCCATCATCATCTTGTGCTTGTGATCTCCATCTCCGAAGCACCGTCGTGATCACCATCGTCACCGGCTGTAACGCCCGGATAATCATGCTACAGTAAACTCACGTTGATGGTGCCACGTCACCTCTGTCACTGTAGTTAATCTCGGGTTAATTCAAAACTGTTTCGAAATTCAAATTCAAATTTATGATGACAATAGAAGTTTTCAAAAATTTAAAACTAAAAAGTTCGGTGGTTGTCAAATATTACAAAGTTAATTATGGTGCAACAAACCCATTTTTATAAAATGCCTAAATATGTTTAAATGAATTAAAACAGAAAAGAAAATAAATAAAAGAAAGAAAATACAAAAAACAAAACAAAAGGGGGAGAAGCCCCCTCTGTGGACCACGCCAATCGGGCTAAACGGCCCACCGCCGCCCATCGACCCATCCGCCAGCCCACCGCCGATCCGCCCCTCACTCCCTTAACCCCCCACTCCCCACCGAACCCAAGCCCCACCCGCAACCCCTCCCACTCCCCCCCCCCATGATCCCTTCGTCCCCCACCGATCTGGATCGATCGCCCCGATCCCGTCGACCCCGACGCCCAGCACTTGCCGCCGCCAGTTCGCCGCCGAACGCCGCCTCGCCCTCCTCCGCCGGTCTTCCCGACCGCCCGAGCCCATCGCCTGCCTGCCCCAGTCCCCGTGAGCTCCCTCCTCTCCCTTCTCCGTCACCGCGTCGTATCCCCCGTTACGCCGTTGCCGCCCGCCGTGGGCCGCCGCGCCCGGCAGCGCCACAGGCAGCGACACCAACCGCGTCGGACTGCCCCGCCCCCGTCTCCTCCTTTCCCCGCGCTCGTCGCGCTCACCGTGGCCCTCGCGCCCGTGGCCGCGCCCTCTCCCCCCAGGTCGCCTCGCCTCCAACCCCGGCCTCCTCTCCCTCCGGCGACGCTGGCCCCGTGCTCCCCCGCCTCGGCCAGCGCCCCTGCGCCCATCCCTGCCGTCGCCCGCTCCCGCTCCGGTCGGCGCCCCATGGCCCCGTGCCTCGGTGCGCCTCGCCTCCGCCCTTCCTCCTCAGCGGCCACGTGCCGCCCATGCCAGCCGCGTCGGCGCCACCCTCGCCTCCGCCCGCCGTGGCCCCGGTTGGCAGCCCGGCGTGCTGCCGTTGGTGCCCGGCCTCGTCACTGGGCGAAGTGCTCGTTCGGTGGCGCCCGTAACGCCCGCGATAGGCTCCTTTGGCCCACTGACAAAGGGGCCCCACCCCAGAACGTTTTTTTAAATATATATATATATAAATAAATATATTAAATAAATAAATAAATAATAATTAAAATAATTAGAATATTAATTAATTAAGTAATTAATTAATTAAGTTAATTAATCCTGATTAGATTAACCTAATCACTAATTAAATTAACTAATCTGTAATTAAACTAAACAGAGAATGACAGGTGGGTCCCACTGGACCCACACGTCGATTGACCAGGCCAATGGTCAACGTTGATCGCTGACATCACCTCGATGTCATGCCGACGTCGACTTTTTACCGCTCGATAATGTTGGATTAAATAATTAATTAAATTCCAGAAATTAATAAAATCTTTAGAAAATCATATCTTTTAATCCGTAACTCGGATTAAAATATTTTCAACATGAAAGTTGCTCAGAACGACGAGACGATTCCGGATACGCAATCCGTTCGTCCGCCACACCCCCCTAACCTATCGAACTCGCAACTTTCCCCCTCCGGCTCCTTCCGCTCAAAACACGAAACCCCGGGATATTTTCCGGATGTTCCCCTTAACCGGTATCACCTCATACCACGTTAGGACGCCGCTTAGCATCGTTACTTGTCTTGTCATGCATCGATATGAATCTGTTTACATGGTATTCATTGTTTCTTCCCTCTTCTCTCCGTAGACTACGAGACCGACACGTGCCGCCGATTCGACTATGGAGTTGTTGAGCCCTCTCTCTTGCCAGAGCAACCAGGCAAGCCCCCCCCCCCTTGATCACCAGATATCGCCTATTCTACTCTATACTGCTTGCATTAGAGTAGTGTAGCATGTTACTGCTTTCCGTTATACCTATCCTGATGCATAGCCTGTCCTTGTTACTACTGTTGTTACCTTTACCTGCAGTCCTATATGCTTAGTATAGGATGCTAGTATTTTCATCTGTGGCCCTACATTCTTGTCCGTCTGCTGTGCTATACTATTGGGCCGAGATCACTCGGGAGGTGATCTCGGGTATATACTATATACTTATACATGATACATGTGGAGACTAAAGACGGTCGGCTTGTGGAGCACCCGCGAGTGGATCTTTGAGGCGGAGCGGCAGGCAGGTTGAGACCGCCTAGGAGAGAGGTGGGCCTGACCTGTTCGGGCGTTCATGGATACTTAACACGCTTAACGAGATCTTGGTATTTGATCTGAGTTTGCTACGAGCCTATACGCACTAACCATCTACGCGGAGTAGTTATGGGTATCCCGGCGTCATGGTATCACCGGCACTTCGTGACGCCACGAATCGAGCGGCGCGCTACCGGATTGGACCGAACGCCACTAGGCTAGGTCTGCTTCCGTCACAGACGCAACGTGCAGGTGTGCTCGTAGGCGATGGGCCCGCACTGCTGCGCTTAGGTTTAGACCGGCGTGTTGGCCTCTCTGTTGAGCCTAGGTGGGGCTGCGACGTGTTGATCTTCCACGGCGGGCATGACCCAGAAAGTGTGTCCGCCAAATGGGATCAAGCGTCTTTGGGTAAGTTGGTGCACCCCTGTAGGGAAGTTAATCTATTCGAATAGCCGTGATCTTCGGTAACAGGACGACTTGGAGTTGTACCTTGACCTTATGACAACTAGAACCGGATACTTAATAAAACACACCCTTCCAAGTGCCAGATACAATCGGTGGTCGCTCTCTCTCAGGGATACGAGGAGGGGATCGCCGGGTAGGATTATTGCTATGTGATGTTACTTGGAAGACTTCATCCTACCCTCTTCTACTTGTTGTAAGTCGAAGGTGACCAGAAGCATAGTCTTCGATAAGGCTAGCTATCCCCCTCTTATTCTGGCATTCTGCAGTTCAGTCCACTGATATGGCCCTTTACACATATATCCATGCATATGTAGTGTAGCTCCTTGCTTGCGAGTACTTTGGATGAGTACTCACGGTTGCCTTGTTCCCCCTTTTCCTCCTATCTCTACTCGATTGCTGCAACCAGACGATGGAGCCCAGGAGCCAGACGCCACCGTCGATGACGACTACTACACTGGAGGTGCCTACTACTATGTGCAGCCACGACGACGACTCAGAGTAGTTTAGGAGGATCAGGCAGGAGGCTTGCGCCTCTTCGATATGTATCCCGGTTGTGCTAGCCTTCTTAAGGCAAACTTGTTTAACTTATGTATGTACTCAGATATTGTTGCTTCGCTGACTCGTCTGTGATCGAGCACTTGTATTCGAGCCCTCGAGGCCCCGGCTTGTATTATGATGCTTGTATGACTTATTTATGTTTTAGAGTTGTGTTGTGATATCTTCCCGTGAGTCCTTGATCTTGATCGTACACATTTGCGTGCATGATTAGTGTATGATTGAATCGGGGGCGTCACACCGGCGCGACACCTTGATCTCCATCGTAGCATCGTTGTCGTTACGCCGCCTATTGCTTCTACGACTATCGCTACCACTTAGTGATAAAGTAAAGCAATTACAGGGCGTTTGCATTTCATACAATAAAGCGACAACCATATGGCTCCTGCCAGTTGCCGATAACTTCGATTACAAAACATGATCATCTCATACAATAAAATATAGCATCACGTCTTGACCATATCACATCACAACATGCCCTGCAAAAACAAGTTAGACGTCCTCTACTTTGTTGTTGCAAATTTTACGTGGCTGCTACGGGCTGAGCAAGAACCGTTCTTACCTACGCATCAAAACCAAAACGATAGTTTGTCAAGTTGGTGCTGTTTTAACCTTCGCAAGGACCGGGCGTAGCTACTCGATTCAGCTAAAGTGAGAGATACAGACACCGCCAATCACCTTTAAGCACGAGTGCTCGTAACGGTGAAACCAGTCTTGCGTAAGCGTACGCGTAATGTCGGTCCGGGCCGCTTCATCTCACAATACCACTGAGCCAAAGTATGACATGCTGGTAAGCAGGATGACTTGTATCGCCCACAATCCACTTGTGTTCTACTCGTGCAAATAACATCAACGCATAAAACCTGGCTCGGATGCCATTGTTGGGGAACGTAGTAATTTCAAAAAAATTCCTACGCACACGCAAGATCATGGTGATGTATAGCAACGAGAGGGGAGTGTATCTTCATACCCTTGAAGATCGCTAAGCGAAAGCATTATGACAACGCGATTGATGTAGTCGTACGTCTTCACAATCCGACCGATCCAAGTACCGAACGTACGGCACCTCCGAGTTCAGCACACGTTCAGCTCGATGACGATCCCCGGACTCCGATCCAGCAAAGTGTCGGGGATGAGTTCCGTCACGACGGCGTGGTGACGATGATGATGTTCTACCGGCGCAGGGCTTCGCCTAAACTCCGCGACGATATGACCGAGGTGGAATATGGTGGAGGGGGGCACCGCACACGGCTAAGGACCGATCACGAAGATCAACTTGTGTGTTCTAGGGTGCCCCCCTGTCCCCGTATATAAAGGAGGGAGCCGGGAGGTGCGGCCGGCCCCCTAGGGGTGCGCCTGGAGTCCTACTCCCACCGGGAGTAGGACTCCCCCCTCTTGCCTTGGTGGAGAAGGAAAGGGCGGAGGGGAAAGAGGAAAGGGCCCCCCCTTCCTTGTCCTATTCGGACTAGGGGGGAGGGGGCGTGCGGCCTGCCCTGGCTGGCCCTCCTCTTCTCCATCATGGCCCACTAAGGCCCATTAACCCCTGGGAGGGTTCCGGTAATCCCCCGGTGTTCCGGTAAAATCCCGATTTCACCCGGAACCATTCCGATATCCAAATATAGGCTTCAAATATATCAATCTTTATGTCTCGACCATTTCGAGACTCCTCGTCATGTCCGTGATCACATCCGGGACTCCGAACAATCTTCGATACATCAAAACTTTTAAACTCATAATAAAACTGTCATCGTAACGTTAAGCGTGCGGACCCTACGAGTTCGAGAACTATGTAGACATGACCTAGAACTATTCTCGCTCAATAACCAATAGCGGAACCTGGATGCTCATATTGGCTCCTACATATTCTACGAAGATCTTTATCGGTCAAACCGCATAACAATATACGTTGTTCCCTTTGTCATCGGTATGTTAATTGCCCGAGATTCGATCGTCGGTATCCAATACCTAGTTCAATCTCGTTACTGGCAGGTCTCTTTACTCGTTACGTAATGCATCATTCCATAACTAACTCATTAGCTACATTGCTTCCAAGGCTTGTAGTGATGTGCATTACCGAGAGGGCCCAGAGATACCTCTCCGACAATCGGAGTGACAAAACCTAATCTCGAAATACGCCAACCCAACATGTACCTTTGGAGACACCTGTAGTACTCCTTTATAATCACCCAGTTACGTTGTGATGTTTGGTAGCACCCAAAGTGTTCCTCCAGTAAACGGGAGTTGCATAATCTCATAGTTACAGGAACATGTATAAGTCATGAAGAAAGCAATAGCAATATACTAAATGATCAAGTGCTAGGCTAACGGAATGGGTCATGTCAATCACATCATTCTCCTAATGATGTGATCCCATTAATCAAATAACAACACATGTCTATGGTTAGGAAACATAACCATCTTTGATTAATGAGCTAGTCAAGTAGAGGCATACTAGTGACTATATGTTTGTCTGTGTATTCACACATGTATCATGTTTCCGGTTAATACAATTCTAGCATGAATAATAAACATTTATCATGATATGAGGAAATAAATAATAACTTTATTATTGCCTCTAGGGAATATTTCCTTCAAGAGCAACATGGAAAATGCGGCTCCTGTCAAACATTAGTTGGTACTGGAGAGGTTGTCGTTCCTCTCAATAAACTGATGGCTAACCATAGCCTCATATCCTAGATAAGTGGGAGGCAATTCCATATCATTTTCTTGTATGGGTATCTCAAGAAAATTAGCCACACGGGTTGCATAAATACCACGAAACAAGTCTCCACTTAAACCATTATTGTGCAACCTCCGTGCAACAATGGCCCCCAAGTTATAGTGTTTATCCCCTAAGACAGCACTCCTGAGAACACTAAGATCAGGGACACACATGTGACATGCTTCATCCTTACCATTTATGCACCTACCTATGAAGAGAGCAAAATAATGTATAGCAGCAAAATGAATGCTCCCTATGGTAGCTTGTGTGATATCTCTGGACTCTCCCACTGTAATACTAGCAAGAAAATCTCTAAACTCAGATTTGCGAGGTTCACTAGCACTACCCCATTGTGGAAGTTTGCAAGCAGTATTAAAATCCTCTAAGTCCATAGTATAAGATTTACCATAAAGATCAAATAGGATGGTGTGAGAATTACGTGAAGATGAAAATTTGAACCTTCTCACAAAGGAATCAGTTAGGTGATAATACTGAGGGCACTTATCTTGCATGAAGCCCTCGAGTTCAGCATTACGCACATATGCATCAAATTCCTCCTTAGTTCCTGCTTGGACCATGAAATTTTCTGACGGCCATTCACAAGGCCGCACTTGAGCTTCTCTTGGTGGTTCATCGTCCGGCTCACGCATTGCGGGCCTGGGTCATTGCTTCCTTGAAGAACCACCTTGGTGCATTTTCCTAAACATATTCCTTCCTCTGAAAAATTAAAATTTTTAGTAACTTCAAATAAAAGTGAACCAAACTCAACAAAATTGATAGCAACTACTCCCACAAGTGCCTAGAGACTATATCATGCATTAGAACTACTTAGGACCAAATAAATTTGACATGCAAGCTCAAGAACAGGTTCACCTAAGCAGCAAAAATTTGCAATGAATAAAGCACTAGAACAAAAACTAATTGGACCATTGGAGGAGTCACATACCGAAGAACAATCCCCCAAAGCAGTTTTGTGAGGGGAGCTTTGAGCTAGGAGATCAAAAATCGCAGCAAAATGAGCAAGAACTCGTGCTTGAACTGGTTGGTAATTTTTTTTGGGAGGAAGAAGGAGTGTGTGGTGGCTGGAATAAGTGGAGGGGAGCCACCATGGGCCCACGAGGTAGGGGGAGCGCGCCCAGGGGGTGGGCGCGCCCTGGACCCTCGTGGCCAGGTGCTTACTCCCCCTGATGTGTTCTCAGTGCCAGATATTCTAAAATATTCCAAAAAAATCATATTTCATTTTCGAGGCATTTGGAGAACTTCTATTTTTGGGGTATTTTTTATTGCACGGATAATTCAGAAAAACTGACAGAAAATACTATTTTTGCTTTATTTAATCTAAATAACAGAAAGTAAAAGGAGGATACAGAAGTTTGTGCTTTCTAACTTCCTCCATCTCATGATCATCAAAAGGAATCCACTAACAAGGTTGATCAAGTCTTGTTAACAAACTCATTCCGAATAACATGGAACCGGAGAAATTTCGAATAACACTATGTTACCTCAACGGGGATATGCACATCCCCAACAATAAGAATATCATATTTCTTCTTTATAGTAGGAAGAAGAAATTCAAAACCTCCAATAATAATCGATGGAATTTTTCCAATAGAATTGATGATGTGGACTTGAGGTTGTTTCCTCGGAAAGTATACCATATGCTCATTTCCATTGACATGAAAAGTGACATTGCCTTTGTTGCAATCAATAACAGCCCTTGCAGTATTCAAAAAGGGTCTACCAAGGATAATCGACATACTATCATCCTCGGGAATATCAAGAATAACAAAGTCCGTTAAAATAGTAACGTTTGCAATTACAACAGGCACATCCTCACAAATGCCGACATGTATAGCAGTTGATTTCCATTTGCAAAGATATTTCAGTAGGTGTCAACTTATTCAAATCAAGTCTACGATATAAAGAGAGAGGCATAACACTAACACCGGCTCCAAGATCACATAAAGCAGTTCTAACATAGTTTCTTTTAATGGAGCATGGTATAGTTGGTACTCCTGGATCTCCAAGTTTCTTAGGTATTCCACCCTTAAAAGTATAATTAGCAAGCATGGTGGAAATTTCAGCTTCCAGTATCTTTCTCTTATTTGTAACAGTATCCTTCATATACTTAGCATAAGGATTCATTTTAAGCATATCAGTCAAACGCATACGCAAAAAGATAGGTCTAATCATTTCAGCAAAGCGCTCAAAATCCTGATCATCCTTTTTCTTGGATGGTTTAGGAGGAAAAGGCATGGGTTTCTGAACCCATGGTTCTCTTTCTTTACCATGCTTCCTAGCAACGAAATCTCTCTTATCATAACATTGATTCTTTGATTGTGGGTTATCAAGATCAACAGCAGGTTCAATTTCTACATCACTGTTATTATTTGGTTGAGCATCAACATGAACATCATCATTAACATTATCACTAGGTTCATGTTCATTACCAGATTGTGTTTCAGCATCAGAAATAGAAATATCATTGGGATTCTCAGGTGTGTCTACAATAGGTTCACTAGAAGGATGCAAAGTCCTGTCATTTTTCTTTTTCTTCTTTTTAGAAGGACTAGGTGCATCTACATTAGTTCTCTGAGAATCCTGCTCAATTCTCTTAGGGTGACCTTCAGGATACAAAGGTTCCTGAGTCACTTTACCCCCTCTAGTTGCAACTCTAACAACAAAGTCATTATTCTTACTATTCAATTCATTGAGCAAATCATTCTGAGCTTTAAGTACTTGTTCTACTTGAGTGGTAACCATAGAAGCATGTTTACTAATGAGTTTAAGTTCACCTTTAACTCTAGACATATAATCACCCAAGTGTTCAATCATATAAGCATTGCATTTCAGTTGTCTACCAAAATAAGCATTAAAATCTTGCTTAACCATAAAGTTATCAAACTCATCCAAACATTGGCTAGCAAACTTAGCAGGAGTGATTTCAGCTTTATCATATCTATAGAGAGAGTTTACATTTACTACCTGTGTCGGGTTATCAAGACTGTGTGTTTCTTCAATAGGTGATGAATTAAGACCATGTATTTCTTCAACAGGAGGTAAATTCTTAACATCTTCAGCTTTTATACCTTTTTCTTTCATATATTTCTTTGCATCTTGCATATCTTCAGGACTGAGAAATAGAATACCCCTTTTCTTCGGAGTTGGATTAGGAGTTGGTTCAGGAAGTGTCCAATTATTTTCATCGGTCAACATATTATTCAATAGAATTTCAGCTTCATCAATAGTTCTTTCCCTCAAAACACAACCAGCACAACTATCCAGGTGGTCTCTGGAAGCATCAGTTAGTCCATTATAAAAGATATCAAGTATTTCATTTTTCTTGAGAGGATGATCAGGCAAAGCATTAAGTAATTGAGAAGCCTCCCCCAAGCTTGTGGGAGAATCTCTTCTTCAATTTGCACAAAATTATATATTTTCCTTAAAGCAGCTTGTTTCTTATGAACAGGGAAATATTTAGCAGAGAAGTAATAAATCATATCCTGGGGACTACGCACACAACCAGGATCAAGAGAATTAAACCATATATTAGCATCACCCTTTAATGAGAACGGAAATAATTTAAGGATATAATAGTAGCGAGTGTTCTCACCATTAGTGAACAGGGTGGCTATATCATTTAATTTAGTAAGATGTGCCACAACAGTTTCAAATTCATAGCCATAGAAAGGATCAGATTCAACCAAAGTAATTATACCAGGATCAACAGAGAAATCATAATCCTTATCAGTAATAAAGATAGGTGAAGTAGCACAAGCAGGATCATATTTCATTCTAGCATTCAGAGATTTTTCTTTCAGCTTAGCTAATAATTTCTTAAGATCACTTCTATCATTGCAAGAAAGAAAGTCTCTAGAAGTTTCTTCATCCATAACATAACCCTCAGGCACAACAGGCAATTCATATCTACGGGGAGAATCTTCATCATCACTTTCATCGGTATTATCAGTTTCAATAATTTCATTCTCTCTAGCCCTAGCAAGTTGTTCATCAAGAAATTCACCAAGTGGCAGAGTAGTATCAAGTATGGAAGTAGTTTCATCATAAGTATCATGCATAGCAGAAGTGGCATCATCAATAACATGCGACATATCATAATTAATAGCAGAAGCAGGTTTAGGTGTCGCAAGCTTACTCAAAACAGAAGGTGAATCAAGTGCAGAGCTAGATGGCAGTTCCTTACCTCCCCTCGTAGTTGAGGGAAAAATCTTAGTTCTTTCGTCTTTCAAGTTCCTCATAGTGACCAGCAGATATAAATCCCAAGTGACTCAAAGAATAGAGCTATGCTCCCCGGCAACGGCGCCAGAAAATAGTCTTGATAAGCCACAAGTATAGGGGATCACAACAATTTTCGAGGGTAGAGTATTCAACCCAAATTTATTGATTCGACACAAGGGGAGCCAAAGAATATTCTCAAGTATTAGCATTTGAGTTGTCAATTCAACCACACCTAGATAACTTAGTAACTGCAGCAAAGTATTTGGTAGCAAAGCAATATGGAAGTAATGGTAACGGTGGCAAAAGTAATAGTGATAGTTTTGTAGTAATTGTAACAGTGGCAACGAAAAAGTAACTAAGCAAAGAGCAATATTTGAAAAGCTCATAGGCATTGGATCGGTGATGGAGAATTATGCCGGATGTGATTATTCATGCAACAATTATAACATAGGGTGACACAGAACTAGCTCCAATTCATCAATGTAATGTAGGCATGTATTCCGAATATAGTCATACGTGCTTATGGAAAAGAACTTGCATAACATCTTTTGTCCTACCCTCCCGTGCCAGCGGGGTCCTATTGGAAACTAAGGGATATTAAGGCCTCCTTTTAATAGAGTACAGGACCAAAGCATTAACACATAGTGAATACATGAACTCCTCAAACTACGGTCATCACCGGGAGTGGTCCTGATTATTGTCACTTCGGGGTTGCCGGATCATAACACATAGTAGGTGACTATAGACTTGCAAGATAGATCAAGAACTCACATATATTCATGAAAACATAATAGGTTCAGATCTGAAATCATGGCACACTGGCCCTAGTGACAAGCATTAAGCATAGCAAAGTCATAGCAACATCAATCTCAGAACATAGTGGATACTAGAGATCAAACCCTAACAAAACTAACTCGATTAAATGATAAATCTCATCAAACCCATCACCGTCCAGCAAGCCTACGATGGAATTACTCACGCACGGCGGTGAGCACATGAAATTGGTGATGGAGGATGGTTGATGATGACGATGGTGACGGATTCCCCTCTCCGAGCCCCGAACGGACTCAGATCAGCCCTCCCGAGAGATTAGGGCTTGGCGGCGGCTTCAGATCGTAAAACATGATGAATCCTTCTCTCTGTTTTTTCTCCCGAACACGAATATATAGAGTTGGAGTTGAGGTCGGTGGAGCTCGGGGGCCCACGAGGCAGGCGCGCCGGGGGTAGGCGTGCCCCACCCTCGTGGATGTGGTGTGGCCCCAGCCTTGATTCTTTCGCCAGTATTTTTTATTAATTCCAAAAATAATCTCCGTTGATTTTCAGGTCATTCCGAGAACTTTTATTTCTGCACAAAAATAACACCATGGCAATTCTGCTGAAAACAGCGTCAGTCCGGGTTAGTTCCATTCAAATCATGCAAGTTAGAGTCCAAAATAAGGGCAAAAGTGTTTGGAAAAGTAGATACGACGGAGACGTATCAATATGCACCTAATCTATGTAGATGAAGTTTGTGGATTAGTTAAGCTTGCAGGTATGCCCGAGGATGTTATCAAGAAGGTCTTCCCTTTACCTTTGAAGGGAAATGCATTGACATGGTTTAGGCTATGTGATGATATTGGATCATGGAACTACAACCGATTGAAATTGGAATTTCATCAGAAGTTTTATCCTATGTATCTGGTTCATCGTGACCGTAATTTTATATATACTAGTTGATACCCCGCGCGTTGCAGCGGGATATTTTGTTAGAAATCTTTTGAAGGTGTATCAAAGAAAATAGAGGCAATGATTGAACAAAGTGGCATGATACCAGGCACCAACAAACAGTATGTCTATCCATCTCTTGTATGGTTCTGATATTATCTTGCAAAATTATGCTAGGAGAAAAGGTTAAATCTATTAATAGTAGTAATCCCTTCTCTGAAACAAATTTAACTGCATGCTAGTATATAACGGCCTATTTATCCATCTCTTGTGGAAAAAGGATTCTATTACCAAATCCAAAAATTGCTAAACACTGTTCCAACACGAACAAAGCAGGAATGCACTTACCTGTCTATACAACATAGTACCAAAAATATGGATGGAGTTCTGGGTAGCAACCAATTAAAGGCAGAGTGGAGAAACTGAATCCTCATGGGAAATAAATGACATCTACTGTTGTTGGCAACGTAGGCATCCATGGTGATGTAGTCTCCAGCCAAGCTTCTTCATAACGATCATGGCGAAGGCTGGATGGAAAGTAAAGTCAATCAAATTGGTGGCCTCCTCTTACGCCAATAGTTAGCAAAACACACAACAGTGAAAACTGTCAGATGGCGAGGAGTGGCGGCAAGAATCGGATGGAGGGCAGCCTGAGGTGCGCCGTTGAACGGAAAGAAGATAGGATTTATGAGGAACGATGAAGCCCAAGGGAGAGGAGCTGAGGGGTCTCGTTGGGAGAGCAATTGCCCAGCGCGTCTGTTTCTGATGCAAGATTTGATGGAATAAGATGAAAAAGAGAGGGGACTCAGCAGGCTCATGCATCCGGAGGGCCGATGGCGGCGGCTGGCTGCACGCCTCCGCCAGAGAAATAGCCAATAAGGAATTTTTTTCACGGGATACCTTTGTTTCTCCATAGGCTTCGAATATCTAAGGTGGACGTACAGTCCGTTCAACATCTGGCCCAGCCCAACTTCCTCGTTTGCTTTTCATTTAGTCCCGTTTGAGGGTCGTCTTCGACCTTCTGCACAGGCACGAACAAACAGAGACGCACAACTACTATCAAATCCTATCATATTGGACAATTTAGGCCACGTATTGTGTTAACTACAAACATAAAATGTTTTGCCCTGTAAGTCACGAACCCATTCCACCATAGTGCAGAAGATATTGTACAGTAACAAAGGAAGGAGCTTTGCCATAGGGAACGACCGATCACACTATGTCACTATCGAAGAACCACTCCAGGGACACAGTATCGAGGGAACCATGCGTGGGAGCGGAGGAGTCTGTCTGGGGGGCACTGCGCTACCACGGCGAGCTAGGTCGAGAAGCCACGGGGATGACCGGTCGCAATGTATGAATGGATGCGCTTTTGTATATCTAGTTCGTTTGGAGAAGAAAGAGCGAAGGAGAAGGAATTGGAACGAAGGGTTATTTTCACTTAGTGGTGGCAGCTCTCAGTAATTTTGGCCAACTCTTGATCAGACGGCTGTAGACCACCGATCTATGTTGCATCAATGGCTAGAACAATTTGGGTGATGTGGCTTCATGAGAAGGCAGGAAAATCATCTAGTGGGGTGCCCCTATTTAGATATAGAATATATATATATATAAATAAATTTTGGCCTCGCGAAGGAGAAAGTTTCGCTCAAGCTTGGGGGAGGCCTAAGTCAATGTTATATTCATGACCCAATCATGAGCTCTCAAGAGAAATTATTATTCAAAAAATTTATGCTCGGCTTTCTCTAAATAATCGCTCCATGCTCGATACTTCTTGTACTGGTTCTTTTATGATGATGACTATTGAATTCAAATGGGATTTATTGGAAAGAATTAAACGCAACTCTGAATATTCGGAACTCGACGAAGGTAAGGAGTCAGGTATAACACCTAAGTTTGATTGTGTTAAATCTTTTATGGATACCGATGCTTTTCGTGAATTTAGGACTAAATATGGAGTTGACTCCGAGATAGTAGCTTCTTTCTGTGAATCATTTGCTACTCATGTTGATCTCCCTAAGGAGAAGGGGTTTAAATATCATCCTCCCATTCAAGTAAAAGTAGTTGAACCCATTAAAGTTGAAGAAAAGATTATCACTTATAATGTTGATCCTATTGTTCCTATCGCTTATATTGAGAAACCACCTTTCCCTGTTAGAATAAAGGATCATGCTAAAGCTTTAACTATGGTTCGTAAGAGTAATGCTAGAACACCTACACCCCCTGAGCAAATTAAAGTTGAACCTAGTATTGCTATGGTTAAAGATCTCTTGGTCGATAATATTGATGGGCATGTTATTCACTTCTGTAATGAAGCTGCTAGAATTTCTAGACCTGATACTTAAAATAAACATAGACCTGTTGTAGGCATGCATGTTGTTTCTGTTAAAATAGGAGATCATTGCTATCATGGCTTATGTGATATGGGTGCTAGTGCGAGTGCAATACCTCATTCCTTATATAAAGAAATTATGCATGATATTGCACCTGCTGAGATAGAAGATATCGATGTTACAATTAAGCTTGTCAATAGAGATACTATTTCACCAGTTGGGATTGTTAGAGATGTTGAAGTCTTGTGTGGGAAAGTTAAATATCCTACTGATTTTCTTGTTCTTGGTTCCCCACAAGATGACTTTTGCCCCATTATATTTGGTAGACCCTTCTTGAATACTGTTAATGGGGACATGTTGGTTTAGGGGACATGTCTCATGATTTTAATTTTGTTAAATTTCGTAGACAACCCCATGATAAATAATTGCCTAGTAAAGATGAAATTATAGGTCTTGCTTCTATAGCCGTGCCTCCTAATGATCCTTTAGAACAATATTTGCTAGACCATGAAAATGATATGTTTATGAATGAAAGAAGGGAAATAGGTGAAGTATTCTTTAAACAGGGATCTATTTTGAAACACAACCTGCCTGTTGAAATTCTAGGGGATCCTCTTCCACCTAAGGGTGATCCCATGTTTGAACTTCAACCATTACCTGATACTCTTAAATATGCTTATCTTGATGAGAAGAAGATATATCCTGTTATTATTAGTGCTAACCTTTCAGAGCAGGAAGAAGAGAAATTATTGAAAACTCTAAAGAAGCACCGTCTTTGCTATTGGATATACTCTTGATGATCTTAAGGGCATTAGTCCCACTCTTTGCCAGCACAAAATAAAATTGGAGAAAGACGCTAAACCGGTTGTTGATCACCAACGATGATTAAATCCTAAGATGAAAGAAGTGGTAAGAAATGAAATACTAAAGCTTCTGGAGGCAGGTATAATTTATCCCGTTGCTGATAGTCAGTGGGTAAGTCCTGTCCATTGTGTCCCTACGAAGGGAGGTATTACGGTTGTTCCCTATAGTAAAGATGAATTGATCCCACAAATAATTGTTACAAGTTATGGAATGGTAATTGATTTCCGTAAATTAAATAAAGTTACTAAAAAGGATCATCACCCTTTACCTTTTATAGATCAAATGCTAGAAATATTATCCAAACATACACATTTTTTGCTTTCTAGACGGTTATTCTGGCTTCTCTCAAATACGTGTGTCAAAATAGGATCAGGAAAAGACCACTTTTACTTGCCCTTTTGATAAGTTTGCTTATAGACGTATGCCTTTCGGTTTATGTAATGCACCTGCTACCTTTCAAAGATGTATGACTGCTATATTCTCTGACTTTTGTGAAAAGATTGTTGAGTCTTTCATGGATGATTTCTCCGTGTATGGAACTTCTTTTGATGATTGCTTAAGCAACCTTGACCGAGTTTTGCAGAAATGTGAAGAAACTAATCTTGTCTTGATTTGGGAGAAGTGCCACTTTATGGTTAATGAAGGTATTGTCTTGGGGCATAAGATTTATGAAAGAGGTATTGAAGTTGATAAAGCTAAAGTTGATTCTATTGAAAAGATTCCGAGTCCCAAGGACATTAAAGGTATAAGAAGTTTCCTTGGTCATGCCGGTTTTTATATGAGGTTCATTAAAGACCTCTCAAAAATTTCTAGGCCTCTGACTAATCTCTTACAAAAAGATGTTCCTTTTGTCTTTCATGATGATTGTGTAGAAGCATTTGAAATACTTAAGAAAGCCTTGATTTCTGCACCTATTGTTCAGCCACCTGATTGGAATTTACCCTTTGAAATTATGTGTGATGCTAGTGATTATGATGTAGGTGCTGTTCTAGGACAAAAAGTTGATAAGAAACTAAATGTTATCCAATATGTTAGTAAAACTCTAGACAGTGCCCAGAGAAATTATGCTACTACTGAAAAAGATTTTTTAGCAGTTGTATTTGCTTGTGATAAGTTCAGACCTTATATTGTTGATTCTAAAGTAACTGTTCACACTGATCATGCTGCTATTAAATATCTTATGGAAAAGAAAGATGATAAACCTAGATTTATTAGATGGGTTCTCTTGCTACAAGAATTAGATTTTTAGATTATTGATAGAAAGGGAGCTGAGAACCACGTTGCAGACAACTTGTCTAGGTTAGAGAATGTTCTTGATGACCCACTACCTATTGATGATAGCTTTCCTGATGAGCAATTAGCTGTCATAAATGCTTATTGCACTGCTCTATGGTATGCTGATTATGCTAATTACATTGTTGCTAAATTTATACCACCTAGTTTCACATACCAACAAAAGAAAAAGTTTTTATATGATTTAAGACAATAATTTTGGGATGACCCACACCTTTATAAAGAAGGAGTAGATGGTGTTATTAGACGTTGTGTACCTGAGCATGAACAGAAACAGATCCTACGCAAGTGTCACTCCGAGGCTTATGGAGGACACCATGCTGGAGATAGAACTGCGCATAAGGTATTGCAATCCGGTTTTTATTGGCCTACTCTTTTTAAGGATGCCTGTGAGTTTGTCTTGTCTTGTGATGAATGTCAAAGAATTGGTAATATTAGTAGACGTCAAGAAATGCCTATGGACTATTCACTTGTTATTGAACTATTTGATGTTTGGGGATTTGATTATATGGACCATTTCCTTCCTCTAATGGGTATACACATATTTTAGTTGTTGTTGATTACGTTACTAAGTGGGTAGAAGCTATTCCAACTAGTAGTGCTGATCATAACACCTCTATTAAGATGCTTAAAGAAGTTATTTTTCCGAGGTTTGGAGTCCCTAGATACTTAATGACTGATGGTGGTTCACATATTATTCATGGTGCTTTTCGTAAAATGCTTGCTAAGTATGATGTTAATCATATAATTGCATCTCCATACCACCCACAGTCTAGTGGTCAAGTAGAACTGAGTAATAGAGAGATTAAATTAATTTTGCAAAAGATTGTTAACAGATTGTAGCGACCCGACCCGAATGGATCAAGTCTCTGTGCTTTCGTGTCATCCCTGGATCGGTATGCTGACACACACAGTACTCGAAGGATTTATAACAGAGGTAAATCACATGTATAAACAGCGTAAATACTATTACCTCAATCCAAAATATAGCGGAAGCAACAAGGTTGTGGATTCCCATCAACACCAACGGCAAAGTTGAGTATAGGAAATCGTAACCCTAACGTATCACTTACTGTCGTTCTGAAAAGTCTGCAACATGAAAAGTTGCAGCCGAAACGGGTCAGCACATGGAATATGCTGGCAATGTAACACATAGAGAGTAATGAAAGAATAGGCTATACTACATGCATATATGGCTGGTGGAAAGCTCTATGGTTACAGTTTTTGCGAAAAGCCAATTTTTCCCTATTTCAAAGGAATAAATTTATTTAACTATCATGGTGGTTGTTGAACATTGAGAATGGTTGACAGCATCCTCAATCCCAATTAAAAGTACTCATTAAACCCAACAAATTATATTAAGTAACGTGATGAGATCAACAGGATATCCGTGTACTAGATACTCAAAATTGTCCATAACCGGGACACGGCTAATCATGATTAGTTTATACACTCTGCAGAGGTTTGCGCACTTTTCCCCACAAGACTCGATCGCCTCCGTTTGGTTTCTCGCACTACATGGTGTTTGAGAAAGCGGATGACCGAGACATAGTCTTTCGTAAGCGCTAGCACCTTACATGTGGGTAGACCGTACCAACCTACATCCCCTACATCAGCTAGCCTACCCGTAAGAGTTCGCACAACTTACTCAACTATGCCAGAGCCCATATTGGCTTGTGGCTGCACACGGAAGTTTCTAGTTTGAATAATCTTATGATCCCTTTGGGCCTGGGTGGCGGTCCGAAGAAATACAGGCAAATCATGTCTACCCAGGTGCCTTGACAGCAAGTCTGGAATAGCCAGTGCCTCAATCCACCCAGATGTGTGTTTAAGTTGCCACCTTAGATAAACCATTAATTATCAATCTCACATCTGTCATGGATATTCACTCAAACCCAATCCACGTCTCTGAGCATAGCATGGCGTAATAAGCAAACGTAGAAGTAACTCCCAAAGGTTCATAAGTAAAACAGGTAATAGGTACTACCTCAATCTACTTCCCATCCCACAATTTAATTAGATCCTAACCATGCAAGTGTTTGAGGGCTTGATCTAATACAATAAAACTGGGTATGAGAAGAGTATGATCAAAGTGTTACTTGCCTTATGATGATCCATGAGACCTAGAGATTCAAGTAACAAGCGGCGACTCGGGTGATCTAACGCAGACAAACAACAAGCATACAATAAGTACTCATCTAATGCACAGGAAATCTCGAATAAAAGATCTAACCAGATAGTTCAACTTAAGAACCCTGGTTGCAAAAGAATCGAATCAAATAAAGCATCAAAAGTCGAAACTCGAGAGAACGACTCGGTTTAGCAATCTGAAACTAGGTCAAAATTTTACAAGAGCAAAACTACGTGTAAGTAGGTTAGTCGGAACGGCGGTTTCAGAACGAAACTCCAGGCGCTTGAATCACCTGATTCGGTAAACGAGCAAAAGTAAAACAGATTTGAAAATCGGATCGAAATCGAATCGAGAAAAAATAACGGATTAAATCCGATTAAAAGAAAACGACGAACAGATTAAACAGCGGACGTTCGTTAACAGAACTAATCCAACGAACACGTTCAGTGAAACGAACGGGTCGGTGAACGTTCACTAAGTAAGAAAACCGAGAAAATAAAATTAAAAAAAAACCATCTAGGGTTTTGAAAAAAAACCGAACATCTCGAGAAAAACCGGAACGGCTTTTCTAAAAAAACCGGATCGAGGGGGTTGTGGCGGCGGCTACCTCCGGCGGGTCGCCGGCGGGGCTCCGGCCTCCGGCGGGTGGCGGCGGGGTCGGGCGACGGCGGTGGTGGCGATTTAGGCGGCGAGGGGCTCCGGGCGACCAGGCGACAGTGGCGGCCTTCGGCGGGCGGCGGCGTGTCAAGCGGGCGACAAGGATGAGGAGAGAAGGGGGGGCCGGGTTAAATAGGAGGGGGGGCTCCGGTGCCTTGGGGAGGGGGGCACGGCGGGCGCAGCGTGCACCGAGCCGGACTCATGGCGGCGGCGGGGCTCCTCGCTGGGCGCTGAGGGGAGGGGCGCTGGGCCGGGGCGGCGGCGGTTGGGCCGGCTGGGCCCTTGGCCCAGGCGGGGGCGCGGATTTTTTTTTAACATTTTTTTTCCAGAAAAACAAAATAAGAAAAAGCAAAATAAATAAAAATAATATATAGGCATATAATATATCAAAATTTTCAGAAAAACATTTTCTACAACGTGAACATTATTTTAGCTTCAAATAAAATATACACAAATTCAAATAAAATAAACAGTGCTTCAGCTCTAATAAAATTTAATAAAATCATTTTAAAAATACCAAAATGAATTCAATTTATTCCTCTCCAATTTTTTTTTGTAGGAATCATGTTACCCTATTTTCTATGTATTTTATTTTTGGAGAAAAATAATTTGAATAAAACTCAAATAACTCCAAATTGAAAATAATTCAAAGGAACTTTGAATTTAATTCTTTGAAACTCCCAACTCATATTTCATATGTTTTGAAGAAGTCATTTTATCTTCGCCGTGAAAATCATCGAGTTGCATAAAGTTTCAGAATTGGAAATGTTTTCCAAATGAAATTCAAATATTTTCAACACCCCTTGTCATTTAAATAAATGGAAGAAGTCATGTCATCTTCTCTCCGTGGTTTTTGTGATGAAAGAATTTGAATTCGAAGATCATAAAAGAAAATGAAAGTTTGGGAAAGTCCTTTTATTCCCTCTCATCTAACTTTCAAAAGTTTCAATTCACTCACTTTCAGTCAATCAATCAAGCAATCAATCAAATCTATCTATTTGTTTATAACATTCCAAAATTTAGAATTTTGGGATGTTACAAACTACCACCCTTAAAATGAATCTCGTCCTCGAGATTCGAAGAGGCTAGCAAGAAATAGGTTAGGGTTTGGGGGTCTTCAAAATCCACCGCTCATCTCCGGGGTCTCGGGTGCTACCACCCTTAGAAGCATTGTTAAGGTTCCATCAAAACTCATATACTCCATCCTTATTGTTGACAGTGTCGGTCTTCTTAGATCTTAAGGATAATTCCTTCTCGGGGATCTTTTTGTAACGGCATAACCTTTTCCTCAATCCTTTTGTCCTTTAATCTTGGTAAGGTTATTCCGAGATTGGGTCTTCATAGCTGACGGGTCTGGCGCCAATTCTATACAAATATCGGTATCTCATGGTGGTCAACAATTTATGGTTTCTCCTGCGGAAAACGGGTCTGGGTTGAACCTCGCCGTATATTCTACGGTTGGCAACAACTGCCTTGTACAAGGGAAAATACTTATACCATTCTAAGGTTCAAACAAGGTTTTGATAAATGCGTCTCTCGACTATAGGTAAGTCACTCAGATTTACCATTCCATATAGCAAAGCGAATAATAAGAGTAAGTCGGTATGGTGATCAATCCATCCCGCACCCAAATCATTACCTTGTACATGGTTTAGCGAATCTCGCATTCTAACACTCGGTCATCCTCACAAGCATTGCAGAATTTCTCTTGTCGACGAACCAAGTTCGAAAAATCCATTGATTCTGCAAGCCAAACAAAACATCTATCGTTCCTTAACAACTCTCAGGTTTTGCGTAAAGTCCTATAGAATCGTCGGTTGATACAAGTCGTAACTTCTTCCAGGGTTTCTCCTTCAGCAAGAGTGTGCTTGCTTCTTGGCAGGTCCTGGGGCCTGTGGGTTATGGCCCATCTCATCACTTGTAATCCTTGAACACCTCATCAGGGCAACTGATCCTTATCCCAACATCCAACTCCCTGGCATACTTAAATCCATCCAAATGTACTGTCTCTTTTCCTTATATTTGCACCAAACGGGGACATGATTACTCAAACTCATCATGGAATTTCCATTGATCCATATTTCCAACATCATACCTCCTTTATATCCAATAACACTTCATCTCTTCATCCTCGTGGGATGTCCCACATACCGTGATAAAACTTATACTTATGAAATCCATACTCCACTTCGTGGAACCTCATTATCCTTTCCAGGGTTAAGCGTCCTTACCAGGAAATATTGGCCATCTCTACATGGCACTTCTTCAACTGGAAAACGTGAAACACATCATGAACTCCTGATAGTCCTTCGGGTGACTTCAACTTGTTAGCCTATTCTCCCATACGCTCCAAACTCGGTATGGTCCTACAAATCTAGGGGCTAACTTTCCCTTAACTCCAAATCATTTAACTCCTCACAGAGGTGGCACACAAAGATATGCTCTGTCTCCGATTTCATAGACTACCTCCTTGCGTTTTTGAGTATGCATAACTATTCTGCCTGGACTGAGCTACCTTCAGTCTATCTCGAATCAACTTAACATTCTCTTCTGACTCCTTGATCACATTTGGTCCAAACAACTGACGGTCTCCAACTTCATCCCACATCAACGGTGTCTGGCTCCTTCTCCCATACAAAGCTTTAAAAGGGCCATCTTCAAACTGGCTGGGTAACATTGTTGTATGAGAACTTGGCGTAAGGTAGATTATCATCACTACTAGATCCATAATCTAGCGCACACACTCTCAACATGTCTTCCGCATTCTGGTTGACTCTCTCGGTCTATCCATCTCAGATGCGGATGAAAGGTCTGTCTTGAACTCTAGCCTAGTACCTAAAGTCTGGTGCAGCTGTTTCCAAAACTTTGAGGTAACCTGTGTTCCTCTACGATGGTCCTCGGAACTCCATGCAGACATACGATCCTTGTCCAATATATCTTGGCCAACTTCGCACTTGTATAGGTGGTTTTTCACTGGGATAAAGCGAGCCACTTTGATCAAGCGAATAAACTACTACCCAGATAGAATCATATCCCGTTCGGGTTCTGGGAAATCTGGTAATGAAATCCATGCCAAGCTTATCCTGCTTCCATTCAGGTATTAGCATAGGCTGTAGTAATCCTGCTGGCTTTTGATGCTCTGCTTTTACTTTCTCTGGCATACATCACTTACGACTACATACTCGGCAATATCCTTCTTCATACCAGTCCACCAGAAACACTCCTTCAAATCCAAATACATCTTGGTGTTTCCGGTATTAATCGAGTATGGTGAGTCATGAGCCTCAAGTATTAACTTCCTGATCTTTGCATTATTGGGCACATATATACACTATCCTCAACCATAAGGTGTCGTGCTCATCCTTACGAAAACCTTTGGCTTTCCTTTGCTCATCCTCTCTTTTAACTCAGCAATCTCTTTGTCATCCTTCTGAGCTTCACGGATCTTTCCCAACAATGTAGGCTGAACTTCCATTGCTGCAACAAAACCTTTGGGAACAATCTCCAATCGAAGTTCCCTGAGTTCCTCGGCTAACTCCTTTGGTAATCCTCCGCTTATGAGGGTATTCGTCCTTATTTTCTTTATGGTTGTGTCCTATTTCTCCACAAAGCTTGTATGCACAAGGTTTCTTCATATCCTTTCCATAAGGCTTCAACTTCTGGGACACAAACCGAGACTTTAGCAAAGTCAACTTAAATTCTTCCCAAGTGGTTACTCCTTGCAATCCATTGATGGTTTGGTACATCCTCCACCAAGTAGTAGCACCTCTTTCAAAGCACTGAAGAGCATGCTGGGCCATATCCTTTCTGACTATAGTGTTGTTCCCCATGTGATCCTCCATGTTCTGAATCCATTGGTCTGTCTCCAATTGACTCATTGGTCCAGAAAATATAAGCTCATCTCCATTCATCCTCTATTGGGTCCATGGGTTTGGGGTGGGATAAGAGGGATCGAGAGGGATACACACAAGACAAACAAAAGTTTTGGAAAGACAGATTTTATTGTGGCTGTCGGAAAACATCAAACAAAATGACAGCTCACAATCGTCGCATCTAACGTAGGTATGTAACAGGGGTTTGGTCTTCTAAAGGTCAATAAATCTTCAAAGTAATCAAACTCTTCCCATCTTGATCATGTCTCTGATGGCTCCTTCTGATCATGCTTGTCCTTCTCAAGTTCTTTTGCCAGGTCATCTCTGTTGACGCGAAGTCTCTCGCGACATCCTTTAATATTTCTGGAGTTGCATTCCAAACTTCTGGTTTCAACATCCTTGGCATGAGCCATGGTTCTACTGTCCTTCAGTTCCTGACGAATCTCCGGTATCTCGAAGTTTTGCTCCTCCAGCTTGGCTACTTCAGCTTCCGGTTCCTGAGTTCTTCACCAATTGCCTTATTGTCAATTATTGCTTCTTGTAGGTCCATCTTAACTTCCTGATGTAACACTCCAGATCCTGGTGAATACACCAGCTAAGGTTAACACTTCGTCTTGCTGATAGGTGCTCCATCAGCCTTCTACCATCCAATCATTCCATTCATATGCATGCTTAACTCAGCACGGTGACAATAGCATAAGCGGGCGATAACATCATGGATAGCCATGTTTTTTTTTCTCTTGTCATTTCCATGTGCTATCATTCCATAATTGATATCTCCTGTCTTCGGGGTTTCTTGACAAAACTTTGAGTTCTATGCTCCATGTTCCGGTCTTTCTCCGATACACCTTGATCTCGGTATTGATAACTTCCATAGTCTGCCAGGTTCCATAAAGGTAGCCTTCCTGGGTCATACAAATCCGAAAATTCTTCAAAGCCTTCAAATTCTCCAAGTCTTCGGAGTCTTCAACAGTTGTAGTTTCCATTTACACGGTAAAGTCCTCTTCATTCCAAATGGTCTTAGTTGTCCGTTATCTTGTCTCCTGGGAGTGGTCTCATCAGTCAAATCTTCGAGTGGTCAAAAGGGAAAAGGGGTATGGTCTCACTAAAAAGGAATATTTGAATAAGCTCAGAAGAGAAGAGAGGTAAAAGATCCTTTTGAAAAATGAAGTTGTAGTGAAAAATCTTTCCTATGGGCTTGTCAGTTTCTAGGGTCACGTCCTACAGTCAACATGTGCTCTGATACCATCTTGTAGCGACCCGACCCGAATGGATCAAGTCTCTGTGCTTTCGTGTCATCCCTGGATCGGTATCTTTGACACACACGATTACTCGAAGGATTTATAACAGAGGTAAATCACATGTATAAACAGCGTAAATACTATTACCTCAATCCAAAATATAGCGGAAGAAACAAGGTTGTGGATTCCCATCAACACCAACGACAAAGTTGAGTATAGGAAATCGTAACCCTAACGTATCACTTACTGTCGTTCGAAAAGTCTGCAACATGAAAAGTTGCAGCCCGAAACGGGTCAAGACATGGAATATGCCGGCAATGTAACACATAGAGAGTAATGAAAGAATAGGCTATACTACATGCATATATGGCTGGTGGAAAGCTCTATGGTTACAGTTTTATGCGAAAAGCCAATTTTTCCCTATTTCAAAGGAATAAATTTATTTAACTATCATGGTGGTTGTTGAACATTGAGAATGGTTGTGACAGCATCCTCAATCCCAATTAAAAGTACTCATTAAACCCAACAAATTATATTAAGTAACGTGATGAGATCAACAGGATATCCGGTACTAGATACTCAAAATTGTCCATAACCGGGGACACGGCTAATCATGATTAGTTTATACACTCTGCAGAGGTTTTAGCACTTTTCCCCACAAGACTCGATCGCCTCCGTTTGGTTTCTCGCACTACATGGTGTTTGAGAAACGGATGACCGAGACATAGTCTTCGTAAGCGCTTAGCACCTTACATGTGGGTAGACCGTACCAACCTACATCCCCTACATCAGCTAGCCTACCCGTAAGAGTTCGCACAACTTACTCAACTATGCCAGAGCCCATATTGGCTTGTGGCTGCACACGGAAGTTTCTAGTTTGAATAATCTTATGATCCCTTTGGGCCTGGGTGGCGGTCCAAGAAATACAGTAAATCATGTCTACCTGTGTGCCTTGACAGCAAGTCCTGGAATAGCCAGTGCCTCAATCCACCCAGATGTGTGTTTAAGTTGCCACCTTAGATAAACCATTAATTATCAATCTCACATCTGTCATGGATATTCACTCAAACCCAATCCACGCTTCTGAGCATAGCATGGCGTAATAAGCAAACGAGAAGTAACTCCCAAAGGTTCATAAGTAAAACAGGTAATAGGTACTACCTCAATCTACTTCCCATCCCACAATTTAATTAGATCCTAACCATGCAAGTGTTTGAGGGCTTGATCTAATACAATAAAACTGGGTATGAGAAGAGTATGATCAAAGTGTTACTTGCCTTGCTAATGATCCGCGAGACCTAGAGATTCGAAGTAACAAGCGGCGCACTCCGGGTGATCTAACGCAGACAAACAACAAGCATACAATAAGTACTCATCTAATGCACAGGTAAATCTCGAATAAAAGATCTAACAAGATAGTTCAACTTAAGAACCCTGGTTGCAAAAGAATCGAATCAAATAAAGCATCGAAAGTCGAAACTCGAGAGAGAACGACTCGGTTTAGCAATCTGAAACTAGGTCAAAATTTTACAGTAGCAAAACTCTGTGTAAGTAGGTTAGTCGGAACGGCGGTTTCGTAACGAAACTCCAGGCGCTTGAATCACCTGATTCCGGTAAACGAGCAAAAGTAAAACAGATTTGAAAATCGGATCGGAAATCGAATCAGAAAAAAATAACGGATTAAATCCGATTAAAAGAAAACGACGAACAGATTAAACAGCGGACGTTCGTTAACAGAACTAATCCAACGAACACGTTCATTGAAACGAACGGGTCGGTGAACGTTCACTAAATAAGAAAACCGAGAAAATAAAATAAAATAAAAACCATCTAGGGTTTTGAAAAAAAAACTGAACATCTCGAGAAAAACTGGATCGGGTTTTCTAAAAAAAACCGGATCGGGGGGGTTGTGGCGGCGGCTACCTCCTGGTCGCCATGGGTCTGGCCCCGTGGTGGCGGGTCGGGCGAGGCGGCGAGGCTCGGCGACGGCGACAAAGCGGCAATGGCCTTCGGGCGGGCGGCGGCTCAAGGGGCGGGCGACGGATGAGGAGAGAAGGGGGGTCGGCCGGGGTTAAATAGGAGGGGCTCCGGTGCCTTGGGGAGGGGGCACGCGGCGGCGGGCGTAGCCGAGCCGGACTCAAGGCGGCGTGGCGGCGGGGGGCTCCTCCCATGCGCGTGAGGGGGCTGGCCAAGGCGGCGGCAGCCTTTGGGCCCTTGGCCAAAGTGGGCGTGGATTTTTTAACATTTTTTTTCCAGAAAAACAAAATAAGAAAAAAGCAAAATAAATAAAAATAATATATAGGCATATAATATATCAAAATTTTCAGAAAAACATTTTCTACAACATGAACATTATTTTAGCTTCAAATAAAATATACACAAATTCAAATAAAATAAACAGTGCTTCAGCTCTAATAAAATTTAATAAAAATCATTTTAAAAATACCAAAATGAATTCAATTTATTCCTCTCCAATTTTTTTGTTGTAGGGAATCATGTTACCCTATTTTCTATGTATTTTATTTTTGGAGAAAAATAATTTGAATAAAACTCAAATAACTCCAAATTGAAAATAATTCAAAGGAACTTTGAATTTAATTCTTTGAAACTCCCAACTCATATTTCATATGTTTTGAAGAAGTCATTTTATCTTCGCCGTGAAAATCATCGAGTTGCATAAAGTTTCAGAATTGGAAATGTTTTCCAAATGAAATTCAAATATTTTCAACACCCTTGTCATTTAAATAAATGGAAGAAGTCATGTCATCTTCTCTCGTGGTTTTTGTGATGAAAGAATTTGAATTCCGAAGATCATAAAAGAAAATGAAAGTTTGGGAAAGTCCTTTTATTCCCTCTCATCTAACTTTCAAAAAGTTTCGAATTCACTCACTTTTAGTCAATCAATCAAGCAATCAATCAAATCTATCTATTTGTTTATAACATTCCAAAATTTAGAATTTTGGGATGTTACACAGATCTAGAAAGAATTGGTCCAAGAAACTTGATGATGCATTATGGGCCTATAGAACTTCATATATAAATCATATGGGTATATGTCTCTGTATAAGATGGTTTGTGGAAAAGCATGTCACTTACCTCTCGAACTAGAACATAAGGCATATTGGGCCATTAAATAGCTCAATTATGATTTCAAACTTGCCGGTGAGAAGAGACTATTTGACATTAGCTCACTTGATGAGTGGAGAACCCAGGCCTGTGAGAATGTCGAGTTGTTTAAAGAAAAAGATAAAAGATGGCATGAAAAAAGAATACAAAAGCGTGAGTTTAATGTAGGTGATTATGTTTTGTTATACAACTCTTGTTTAAGATTTTTTGCAGGAAAACTTCTCTCTAAATGGGAAGGTCCTTACGTTATCGAGGAGGTCTATCGTTCTGGTGCCATAAAAATCAACAACTTCGAAGGCACAAGTCCAAAGGTGGTGAATGGTCAAAGAGTCAAACATTATATCTCAGGTAATCCCATAAATGTTGAAACCACTATTATTAACACCGTAACCCCGGAGAAATACATGAGGTACACTTTCCAGAATGTTTCAGACTCCGAAAAGGAATAGGTATGTGGTACGGTAAGTAAACCGACTCCAAAACTGTTCTAATAGCATTTTTTCTCCGTTTAGGAATATTTAAGAAAATAGGAAAAAAATAAGTAGTCCGGGAAGGACACAAGGCGTCCACAAGGGTGGAGGGCGCGCCCTGCCCCCCTGGGCGTGCCCCCTGCCTCGTGGGCACCTCGTGTGCCCTCCGGACTCTGTTTTCTTGCACGATACTTCTTTTGGTCGGCAAAAAATCATTATATAATCTCCCAAAGGTTTTGACCACTGGTACGTCCATTTTGCATCATGCTTCTATATAAATATTTATTGCATTATGGGTTGTTATTACACATTATGTCACAATACTTATGCCTATTCTCTCTTATTTTACAAGGTTTACATAAGGAGGGAGAATGTCGGCAGCTGGAATTCTGGGCTGGAAAAGGTGCAAATATTAGAGACCTATTCTGCACAACTCCAAAAGTCCTGAAACCCCACGAAAGTTATTTTTGGAAATAATAAAAAAATACTGGAAGAACAATCTACGTCAGGGGGGCCTCCACCTGTCCACGAGGGTGGGGGCGCGCCCAACCCCCCATGGGCGCGCCCCCCTGCCTCGTGGGCCCCCTGTTGGCCCTCTGGTGGCCATCTTCTGCTATATGAAGTCTTTCGTCCGAAGAAAAATCAGAAGCAAGCTTTCGGGACGAGACTCCGCCGCCACGAGGCGGAACCTTGGCGGAACCAATCTAGGGCTCATGAGCTGTTCTGCCGGGGACACTTCCCTCCGGGAGGGGGAAATCATCGCCATCCTCATCACCAATGCTCCTCTCATCAGGAGAGGGCCAATCTCCATCAACATCTTCACCAGCACCATCTCCTCTCAAACCCTAGTTCATCTCTTGTATCCAATTATTGTCTCTAAGTCTGGGATTGGTACCTGTAGGTTGCTAGTAGTGTTGATTACTCCTTGTAGTTAATGCTAGTTAGTTTATTAGGTGGAATATCATATGTTCAAATCCTTTATGCATATTAATACTCCTCTGATTATGAACATGAATATGCTTTGTGAGTAGTTGCGTTTATTCCTGAGGACATGGGAGAAGTCTTGCTATTAGTAGTCATGTGAATTTGGTATTCGTTCGATATTTTGATGAGATGTATGTTTTCTCTCCTCTAGTGGTGTCATGTGAACGTCGACTACATGACACTTCACTATTATTTGGGCCTAGAGGAAGGCATTGGGAAATAATAAGTAGATGATGGGTTGGTAGAGTGACGTGCTTAAACCCTAGTTTATGCGTTGCTTCGTAAGGGGCTGATTTCGATCCACATGTTTCATGCTATGGTTAGGTTTACCTTAATACTTCTTTTGTAGTTGCGGATGCTTGGAATAGGGGTTAATCATAAGTGGGATGCTTGTCCAAGTAAGGACAGCACCCAAGCGCCAGTCCACCCATATATCAAATTATCAAAGTACCGAAAGCGAATCATATGAACATGATGAAAACTAGCTTGACAATAATTCCCATGTGTCCTCGGGAGCGCTTTTCTCTATATAAGAGTTTGTCCAGGCTTGTCCTTTGCTACAAAAAGGATTGGGACACCTTGCTGCACTTTATTTACTTTTGTTACTTGTTGCTCGTTACCAATTATCTTATCACAAAACTATCTGTTACCTACAATTTCAGTGCTTGTATAGAATACCTTGCTGAAAACCGCTTATCATTTCCTTTTGCTCCTCGTTGGGTTCGACATTCTTACTTATCGAAAGGACTATGATAGATCCCGTATACTTGTGGGTCATCAAGACTCTTTTTTGGCGCCGTTGCCGGGGAGTGAAGCGCCTTTGGTAGGTGGAATTTCGTAAGGAAAAATTTATATAGTGTGCTGAAATTTACTGTCACTTGTTACTATGGAAAGTAATCCTCTGAGGGGCTTGTTCGGGGTACCTTCACCCCGACCAGTAGAGCAAAGAGTTACTCCTCAACCTACTGAACCTACTGAAGATGAAAATGTCTACTTTGAGATTCCTTCGGGTATGATAGAAAAACTGCTAGGTAATTCTTTTGCAGGAGATGGAACAATGCATCCTGATGAGCACCTAATATATGTGGATGAAGTTTGTGGATTATTTAAGCTTGCAGGTGTGCCCGGAGACGTTATTAAGAAGAAGGTCTTCCCTTTATCTTTGAAGGGAGATGCATTGACATGGTATAGGCTATGTGATGATATGGGATCATGGAACTACAAACGATTGAAATTGGAATTTCATCAGAAGTTTTATCCTATGCATCTTGTTCATCGTGATCGCAATTACATATATAATTTTTGGCCTCGCGAAGGAGAAAGCATCGCTCAAGCTTGGGGGAGGCTTAAATCAATGTTATATTCATGCCCCAATCATGAGCTCTCAAGAGAAATGATTATTCAAAAAATTTATGCTCGGCTTTCTGATAACAATCGCACCATGCTCGATACTTCTTGTGCTGGCTCTTTTATGATGAAGACTATTGAATTCAAATGGGATTTATGGAAAGAATGAAATGCAACTCTGAAGATTGGGATCTCGATGAAGGTAAGGAGTCAGGTATGACACCTAAGTTTGATTGTGTTATATCTTTTATGGATACCGATGTTTTCCGTAAATTTAGCACTAAATATGGACTTGACTCTGAGATAGTAGCTTCTTTTTGTGATTATTTTGCTGCTCATGTTGATCTCCCTAAGGAGAAGTGGTTTAAATATCATCCTCCCATAGAAGTAAAATTAGCTGCACCTATTAAAGTTGAAGAAAAGACTATCACTTATAATGATCCTATTGTTCCTACTACTTATGTTGAAAAACCACCTTTCCCTGTTAGAATAAAGGATCATGCTAAAGCTTCAACTGTGGTTCGTAAAAGCAATATTAGAACTTATACACCTCCTGAGCAAGTTAAAGTTGAACCTAATATTTCTATTGTTAAAGATCTCTTGTCTGATAATATTGATGGGCATGTTATTCATTTCCGTGATGAAACTGCTAGAATTGCCAAACCTTGTGCTAAAGATAAACATAGACCCGTGGTAGGCATGCCTGTTATTTCTGTTAAAATAGGAGATCATTGTTATCATGGCTTATGTGATATGGGTGCTAGTGCTCGTGCAATACCTATTGACTTATACAAAGAAATTATGCATGATATTGCACATACTGAGTTAGAAGATATTGATGTCACAATTAAACTTGCCAATAGAGATACTATTTCACCCATGGGAATTGTTAGAGATGTTGAAGTCTTGTGTGGGAAAACTAAATATCCTGCTGATTTTCTGGTCCTTGGTTCCCCACTAGTTTTTGTCCCATTATATTTGGTAGACCCTTCTTGAACACTGTTAATGATAGGATAGATTGCAAAAAGGTTGTTGTTACTATTGGTCTAGGTGATATGTCTCATGAGTTTAACTTTTCTAAATTTCGTAGACAACACCATGAAGAGGAATTGCCTAGTAAAGATGAAATTATTGGTCTAGCTTCTATAGCCGTACCTCCTAGTGATCCTTTAGAACAATATTTGCTAGACCATGAAAATGATATGTTTATGAATTAAAGAAGGGAAATGGATGAAGTATTCTTTAAACAGGAACCCATCCTGAAACACAATTTGCCTATTGAAATCCTAGGGGATCCTCCTCCACCCAAGGGTGATCCCATGTTTGAGCTTAAACCGTTACCTGATACTCTTAAATATGCTATTCTTGATGAGAAAAAGATATATCCTGTTATTATTAGTGCTAACCTTTCAGAGCATGAAGAAGAGAGATTATTGAAAACTCTGAAGAAGCACCGTGCTGCTATTGGATATACTCTCGATGATCTTAAGGGCATTAGTCCCACACTATGTCAACATAAAATAAATTTGGAGAAAGATGCCAAACCAGTTCGTGATCACCAACGATAGCTGAATCCTAAGATGAAAGAAGTGGTAAGAAAGGAGATACTAAAGCTTCTTGAGGTAGGTATTATATATCCCGTTGCTGATAGTCAGTGGGTAAGTCATGTCCATTGTGTTCCTAAAAAGGAAGGTATTACCGTCGTTCCTAATGATAAAGATGAATTGATTCCGCAAAGAATTATTACAGGTTATAGGATGGTAATTGATTTCCGCAAATTAAATAAGGCTACTAAAAGGATCATTACCCCTTACCTTTTATCGATCAAATGCTAGAAAGATTATCCAAACATACACATTTTTGCTTTCTAGATGGTTATTCTGGTTTCTCTCAAATACCTGTGTCAGCCGATGATCGATCAAAGACCACTTTTACTTGACCTTTTGGTACTTTTGCATATAGACGTATGCCTTTTGGTTTATGTAATGCACCTGCTACCTTTCAAAGATGCATGATGGCTATATTCTCTGACTTTTGTGAAAAGATTTGTGAGGTTTTCATGGACGATTTCTCCGTTTATGGATCCTCTTTTGATGATTGCTTGAGCAACCATGATCGAAGTTTTGCGTAGATGTGAAGAAACTAATCTTGTCTTGAATTGGGAAAAGTGCCACTTTATGGTTAATGAAGGTATTGTCTTGGGGCATAAAGTTTCTGAAAGAGGTATTGAGGTTGAGAAAGCCAAGGTTGATGCTATTGAAAGATGCCATGTCCCAAGGACATCAAAGGTATAAGAAGTTTCCTTGGTCATGCCGGTTTTTACAGGAGGTTCATTAAGGACTTCTCAAAAATCTCTCGGCCTCTGACTAATTTATTACAAAAAGATATACCATTTGTCTTTGATGATGATTGTGTAGAAGCATTTGAAATACTTAAGAAAGCATTGATCTCTGCACCTATTGTTCAGCCACCTGATTGGAATTTGCACTTTGAAATTATGTGTGATGCTAGTGATTATGCTGTAGGTGTTGTTCTAGGGCAAAGAGATGATAAGAAATTAAATGTTATTCAATATGCTAGTAAGACTCTAGACAATGCTCAGAGAAATTATGCTACTACTGAAAAAGAATTCTTAGCAAATGTATTTGGCGGTGATAAGTTTAGACCTTATATTGTTGATTCTAAAGTAACTATTCACACTGATCATGCTGCTATTAAATATCTTATGGAAAAGAAAGATGCTAAACCTAGACTTATTAGATGGGTTCTCCTGCTACAAGAATTTGATTTACATATTATTGATAGAAAGGGAGTTGAGAACCCCGTTGCAGACAACTTGTCTAGGTTAGAAAATGTTCTTGATGACCCACTACCTATTGATGATAGCTTTCCTGATGAACAACTAAATGTCATAAATGCTTCTCGTACTGCTCCATGGTATGCGATTATGCTAATTAAATCGTTGCTAAATTGATACCACCTAGTTTCACATACCAACAAAAGAAAAAAGTTTTTCTATGATTTGAGACATTACTTTTGGGATGACCCACATCTTTATAAAGAAGGAGTAGATGGTGTTATTAGACGTTGTGTACCTGAGCATGAACAGAATGATCCTACGCAAGTGTCACTCCGAAGCTTATGGAGGACACCACGCTGGAGATAGAACTGCACATAAGGTATTGCAATCCGGTTTTTATTGGCCTACTCTCTTCAAGGATGCCCGTAAGTTTGTCTTATCTTGTGATGAATGTCAAAGAATTGGTAATATTAGTAGACGTCAAGAAATGCCTATGAACTATTCACTTGTTATTGAACCTTTTGATGTTTGGGGCTTTGATTATATGGGACCTTTTCCTGCCTCTAATGGATATACACATATTTTAGTTGCTGTTGATTACGTTACTAAGTGGGTAGAAGCTATTCCAACTAGTAGTGCTGATCATAACACTTTTATTAAGATGCTTAAAGAAGTTATTTTTCCGAGGTTTGGAGTCCCTAGATATTTAATGACTGATGGTGGTTCACATTGTATTCATGGTGCTTTTCATAAAATGCTTGCTAAGTATCATGTTAATCATAGAATTGCATCCCCATATCACCCACAGTCTAGCGGTCAAGTAGAATTGAGTAATAGAGAGCTCAAATTAATTTTGCAAAAGACTGTTAATAGATCTAGAAAGAATTGGTCCAAGAAACTTGATGATGCATTATGAGCCTATAGAACTGCATATAAAAATCCTATGGGTATGTCTCCGTATAAAATGGTTTATAGAAAAGCATATCACCTACCTCTCAAACTAGAACATAAGCCATATTGGGCCATTAAAGAGCTCAACTATGATTTCAAACTTGCCGGTGAGAAGAGGTTATTTGACATTAGCTCACTTGATGAATGGAGAACCCAAGCCTACGAAAATGCCAAGTAGTTTAAAGAAAAAGTTAAAAGATGGCATGACAAAAGAATACAAAAGCGTGAGTTCAATGTAGGTGATTATGTATTGCTGTACAACTCTCGTTTAAGATTTTTTGTAGGAAAACTTCTCTCTAAATGGGAAGGTCCATACGTTATTGAGGAGGTCTATCATTCCGGTGCCATAAGAATCAACAACTTCGAGGGCACAAATCTGAAGGTGGTGAACGGTCAAAGAATCAAACATTATATCTCAGGTAATCCTATAAATGTTGAAACCAATGTTATTGAAATCGTAACCCCGGAGGAATACATAAGGGACACTTTTCGGAACGTTTCAGACTCCGAAAAGGAATAGGTATGTGGTGAGGTAAGTAAACCGACTCCAAAACAGTTCTAAAGGCAATTTTACTCCGTTTTGGAATATGTAGAAAATTAGAAAAATAAGAAGCATTCCGGGAAGGACACGAGGGCTCCACGAGGGTGGAGGGCGCGCCCTACCCCCTGGGCGCGCCCCCCTGCCTCGTGGGCACCTAGTGTGCTCTCCGAACTCCGTTTTCTTGTACGATACGTATTTTGGTCGGTAAAAAATCATTATATAATCTCCCGAAGGTTTTGACTCCTGTATCACGCAATTGTCCTCTGTTTTCATTTCGAGCTATTTTTATGACAGATCTAGATCATCATGACGTCCCCAAGCGCCCCCAAGGATGACTTCTTCGATAAGGTCATCAATCCTTACCTCACGGAGGTGCTGCGACACCCTCAAACCATTGAGATGCGTGATGGGTTGCTGCACATCCGCGATGTTGAGGGACCGAAGGGAACCGGAAGCGTGAAGACGAGGCTCGAAGCAATGGAGCAACAAGTTTTCAAGTGTGAGGGGATGGTGGAACGTGGACTCAACTCCAACCACATGATGATCGCGGAGTTCACCAACAACCACAATCTGGATGCCAAGAACATTGGGGATACCATCTTCAAGCTTCACGAGAAGATCGAGCACCTTCAAGCCCAAATCTATGACCTGCAAAACCAAAACTGTGAGTATGAATATAGATTCAAGAGGATGACTTTGGCTGCAGATTTAAGGATCCCGGAGACTCGATCATCCTTCTATGATGGTGAGCCTATGCCTTGGAAGATGGACGACAAGCCTACATCATCAATAATCCCTTCACCAGCAAAGGAGACATAATCACATGGGTATGAGCACTCCCCTTGGCAACTGCCAAGCTTGGGGGAGGTGCCCCAGTATCGTATCACCACCACATCTCCTATCTTTACTATTTTTCTTAGTTTGATCCTTTTAGTAGTATCTTGAACTAGTAGAATAAAATTTTGGTATGATTTAGTTTTGAGTTTTGCTTTATGATCTCTCTATGTAATCGAGTCCGTGAGCTATATAATAAAGATTAGTGTTGAGTAAAGGTCTTGATTATCTTGCTATGATCTTGAGGGAAGTAAAAGAAAATAAAAAGAATAAAAAGAAACAAAGAGCAGAAACCATGAGCTAGCAGTCAATCTTCTTTCCATACAGTCGACAAGTGGAAGCAGGTCCACAATTTTGGGCCTAGTGGTGCCCACCGGCAATCCCAAATATGTGAATGGCATAACACCCAATTGGCACCCAAAATGTGCAGCAAGAGCATTGGCAGAAGTGGCATCCACATTGATTGGGTACATTGAGGATTTGTGGTAATTAATCTGCAAACCAGTTGCAAGGGAGAAAGAGTTCAGAACAGATTTGAGCACCTCTAACTGAATCGACTCAAAGACACAAACAACGATGTATCATCGATATCTTGAACCACGAGTAGTCAGGATCATGAGTTACTAGGGGTAAGGAGAGCAGTCCTTCTTGAGATGATCATTAATCATAGTCTGTAACAGATCAGCAGCAATCACAAATAGCAAAGGTGAGATAGGATCACCTTGCTTTACCCCACACTTACACTTAAAATGGCTTCCTAGAACCCCATTGAGCAGGATTGAAGAGGTTGCAGAGGACAACAAATGTTGTATCCAGGATATCCATTTATTATCAAAACCCTTGGCTACCAAGGTCTTTAAAATTGACTCATGATGTATTGAATCAAACGCTTTTTCAAAATCCAAGTTGAGTAACATGATTGGCTTTTTTGACTGATTGCACTGATGAATGTACTCAAAAGTCCATGCAATGCAATCCTGAATGGTTCTTGATTTGATAAAACCATATTGATTCTTATGAACACAATTGGTTATTTCATCTTGAAACCTGTTAGCAGCAAGTTTAGTGAGGAATTTCAACCCCACACTGGTTAAAGAAATTGGCCTAAAATCACCAGCAGTTTCAGGTGACAACTTCTTAGGGATTAGAGTTATGTATGCCTCATCGAGATTTTTCTAGCTGAGCAGTTCGAGATGAAACTCATTAACTAGAGCAATAAAGTCACCGAAATGATTGGCCAACATTTCTTCATGAAAAGACCATTAAATCCATCAGGTCCAGGAGCCTTGTCAATGGGTAATTCCTTGATAACCTGCTCAATTTCCTTGACCTCAAAAGGCTTAGTGAGAACATCCGGTCCACATGCACCCTAGGGATGATAGAAAGGATGTCATTACCCAAATGTAATTGGTTTCACTGTTCCCATTCTGCCTTTAAAAATCTCCAGAAATTCCTTTGCAATTCTGTCATGGTCAGAAGAAACTGTTCCATCTGACAGTTGAAGAGTGGCAATGGAATTCTTTCTATATCTCTCAGTTGCCATTGCCTGGAAGAATTTTGAGTTTTCCTCACCCACCTTGATATATCTAATAGTGCATCTCTTCTTCCAGTATAAAAATTGCAGATGGATAAGATGATCATGGTGCAACTTCACCAATTTTCTGAAATTGGATTCAGGTAAGAATAGAGGCCTGTAATCTTCCAAATCATCCAACCGAAAAATCACCCAGTTACATTTCTCAATCAGATTTTTAATATGTGACAAACCCTTCTGCCATTTCTTAAGAGCAAACCTCAAAGATTTGAGTTTGTCCATAATAATTGCTGATATGTGAGATTTGTGAGAATGTTTTTGCCACACCTGTTGAACACATTCCATAAAACCAGGTTGATGGACCCAATAGTTTTCAAATCTGAAAATGTGAGCTTTTGGGATGCTGGTGCATATTGAAACCACACAAGGAACATGGTCTGAAGCAGTTTTGGCAAGAGGAGTGACCTGAGTATTTGGGTATTGATCAATCCAGCTGGCAGAGGTAAAAAAACCAGTCCAACTGTTCAAGAAGAGGGAAGTCCTGCATATTAGACCATGTGAACCGTCTTCCCTTTAGAGGTAGTTCAAGCAGACCCAAATGACCGATGATCTCGTTAAAAATAAAAGTATCATTGATATCACCACCAGGAAGATTTCTATTATCAAGAGATCGTATGATTAAAAATTGTTGAGAGTTGACAGACATAGCTTTGGTCATCGTTGCAATTAATAGGAAGTAATAAAGAAAGAGAGGTTTCACATATAAATATACTATCTTGGACATCTTTTATGATTGGGAGCACTCATTAAAATATGACATGCAAAGAGTTGATGTTGGACAAGGAAGACAACATAATGGGTTATGTTTTCTTATATCTGAGATGAAGTATATTGTCATGGATCATCCAACATGTGGAGCTTGCCTTTCCCCCTCATGCTAGACAAATTCTTTGCACCAAGTAGAGATACTACTTGTGCTTCCAAATACCCTTAAACCAGTTTTGCCATGAGAGTCCACCATATCTACCTATGGATTGAGTAAGATCCTTCAAGTAAGTTGACATCGGTGCAAGCAATAAAAATTGCTCTCTAAATATGTATGATTGATTGGTGTGGAGAAAATATGCTTTATACGATCTTGTGATGTGGAAGAAATAAAAGCAAGGGACTGCATAATAAAGGTTCATATCACAAGTGGCAATATAAAGTGACGTTCTTTCGCATTAAGATTTTGTGCATCCAACCCTGAAAGCGCATGGCAACCTCTGCTTCCCTCTGCGAAGGGCCTATCTTTTATTATTATCTTTTACCTTATGCGAGAGTCATGGTGATCTTCACCTTTCCTTTTTACATTTTATCCTTTGGCAAGCACAGGATATTGGAAAGATCCTGACATATATATATATATATATACATATATATATATATATATCTAATTGGATGTGGGTTAGCATGAATTAGTACTGTTGACATTACCCTTGAGGTAAAAGGTTGGGAGGCGAAACTATAAGCCCCTACCTTTCTCTATGTCCGATTAAAACTCCATAACCATAAGTATTGCGTGAGTGTTAGCAATTGTGAAAGACTAAATGATAGTTGAGTACGTGGACTTGCTGAAAAGCTCTTATATTGATTCTTTCCGATGTTATGATAAATTCCAATTGCTTCAATGACTGATATTATAGTTTGTTGGTTCTCAATAAAGTTTCTGATTCATACTTTGCTTTGTGAATAGATTATTACTTGAGCATAAGAAATCATATGTCAATATATATATGTTGTTGTTATGAGAATAATCATGATGCCCTCATGTCCGAATTTTATTTTATTGACACCTCTACCTCTAAACATGTGGACATATTTATGGTTATCGGCTTCCGCTTGAGGACAACCGAGGTCTAAGCTTGGGGGAGTTGATACGTCCATTTTGCATCATGCTTCTATATCAATATTTATTGCATTATGGGCTGTTATTACACATTATGTCACAATAATTATGCCTTTGTTCTCTTATTTTACAAGGTTTACATAAGGAGGGAGAATGCCGGCAGCTGGAATTCTGGGCTAGAAAAGGAGCAAATATTAGAGACTTATTCTGCACAACTCCAAAAGTCCTGAAACTCCAGGAAAGTCAGTTTTGGAATATGTTAAAAATATTGGGCGAAGAAAGCACCAGAGGGGGGCCACCCACCGTCCACGAGGGTGGAGGGCGCGCCCTACCCCCTGGGCACGCCCCTTCCTTATGGGCCACCTGGAAGCCCCCCGATGCCCATCTTCTAATATAAGGTGTCTTTTGCCCTGGAAAAAAATAAGATGGAAGCTTTCGGGACGAAGCACAGCCGTCTCGAGGCGGAACCTTGGCAGAACCAATCTAGTGCTTCGGCAGACCTGTTCTGCTGGGGAAACATCCCTCTAGGAGGGGGAAATCGTCACCATCGTTGAGGGAGTCCTGGACTAGGGGGTGTCCGGATAGCCGAACTATCATCTTTGGCCGGACTCCTGGACTATGAAGATACAAGATTGAAGACTTCGTCCCGTGTCCGGATAGGACTTTCCTTGGCGTGGAAGGCAAGCTTGGCGATACGGATATGTGGATTTCCTACCATTGTAACCGACTCTGTGTAACCCTAACCCTATTCGGTGTCTATATAAACCGAAGGGTTTTAGTCCGTAGACGAACAACAATCATACCATAGGCTAGCTTCTAGGGTTTAGCCTCCTTGATCTCGTGGTAGATCTACTCTTGTACTACCCATATCAGCAATATTAATCAAGCGGGAGTAGGCTATTACCTCCATCGAGAGGGCCCAACCTGGGTAAAAACATCGGGTCCCCTGTCTCCTGTTACCATCCGCCTAGACGCACAGTTGGGACCCCCTACCCGAGATCCGCCGGTTTTGACAATCGACATTGGTGCTTTCATTGAGAGTTCCTCCGTGTCGTCGCCGTCGGGAAGGATGCCTCATCCCGTCTTTAAAGGCGATACTATCGCCAAAGGAGCCTTGGCCACCGGGTCGACTCTTCGTTAGGTGGTTTTCTTATGACCGCCCAGTTCGCCATCATACCGACGATGACTTCTCGAGTCATCGAAACCAATCTTCATGTTAACTCGAACTTGCCGAGCGGTTAGATCCGATTGAGCTCTCCTCCGTAAGCGAGCTCTTGGATCGCATCGCCGCCTCAAGTCGCCACAGACTACGACCAGATCGGGCCTAAAACCGATCTGAGAGAGATCAACTCTCCCGGGCTACCCATCATGTTGATGTGGTAGAGGAAGCGATCTGGCGATTCTTCTTCTATCTTAAGGACTAGCTACGTCCGATTCCCGATCCTCCATGCCGGATTCCCGCAGAGGGACAGATGTCGATCAAGCCCTGAACTTAAAGTCGGTAGCGGGTTGGATTCATTGGATAGCATTCAAAAATCCAAACTTCCGAGTTCGTAAACTTCTCGGCCCCTGAGTCTTAAAATTGGACGGGGTTCCAGATCTAGTTCCACCCGCCCACCCAAACATTAGCGATCTATCCCGAATTCGGCAAGAGCCCGCTGAAATAGTACATCATTACTGGGCCAGATTCCTCCTGGTTATGGACAGGATAAAGGACTGCCGAGAGGAGGACGCAATCTCACTTTTACGCAATAATTGCACGGACAAGGGAATCCTAAACGCCATAAGTCGTCATGAAATTACACGCTTTCTTGACTTGGTGACCATAGTACAAAAGTATCATGCGATGGAGAGTGCTTGGAAAACCGAAAGTAAATTTTGGGATAATCCGGCCCCGAATACAGCCCTAGTCCGAAATAAAAGGGTGCATCATCACCAAGCACCTGGATTAAACATCAAAAAACAAAAAACCCCTAAAGGGCACAGAACCGTCTTTGGAGGGTTGGCTAAAGCGGACCACCGCAAAATTCATAGCACAGAGGGCGCCACTCCAACTCATAGCCTTCGAGCATGTTGGATACTACGGCAGGTGGCCAAAAGTGGCGAAGAGCTTATAGCCTCAGAATCCCAGCCCAGCAACATCGGTACGGTATTAACAGTCTTCGAGACTTTCGCATCAAATAACATGCGGAAACGAACACTCCGCAACCTTGCCGAAGTCTACCAAGTAGCAACAATAAATCCATGGAGTGACACGGCTATTACCTTTAATGCGATGTGAACCCAAATTCGAACAGCCCGAGCACCGGCCGCATTGGTCCTCAGTCCAATAGTGGACGGCTTTCGCGTTACTAAGGTACTCATGGATGGCGGCAGCGGACTAAACCTCATCTACGAGGAAACCCTCCGAAAATGGAAATAGACTGGAACCGCATTGAGAAAAGCAACACAACCTTTAGAGGAATAATCCCTAGCCGGGAAGCATGCAGCACAGGAAAAATCACACTGGACGTAGTGTTCGGCTCGTCGGACAATTACAGGTCCGAGGAGGTCACATTTCAAGTGGCCCCGTTCAGCAGCGGATATCATGCTTTATTAGGGCGAGAGGCATTCACAATTTTTCAAGCTATACCCCATTATGGGTACATGAAGCTTAAAATGCCCGAACCTAACGGAATCATCACTCTCGCTAGTGATCCGAACATAGCACTCTGCGCCGAAAACAAGACAGCCGCACTAGCCCTCGAGGCACTATCCGAAGCCCTAGCGGCCGAGGAACTCACTGTGATGCGCTCCACGGTGAATAGGGACGATGTGATACTTGATAAAAGATCCAAGTCCACCTCTTTTAAACTAGCGGATGAAATAGTCAAATTCCATGTCCACCCAACGGACCCTCCAAAGACGGCCTCCATTGGGGCACAATTAAACCCTGATGTAGACGCCGCACTACGAGAATTTCTACGAGAAAACTGGGACATGTTTGTCTGGCACCCTTCAGACATGCAAGGAATCCCACGTCGGCTGGCCGAGCACAGCCTAAATACCCTAAAAGGATTCAAGCTAGTCAAACAGGCTCTTCGGCGCTTTTCCGAACCCAAGAGACAGGCCATGGGAGAGGAGCTAGCCAAACTTCTGGAAGCCGGATTCATCCGAGATATAAAACATCTGTACTGGCTAGCAAATCTGGTGATGGTACCAAAGAAGGATAAATCCTGGCGCCTATGTGTTGATTTCAAAGACCTTAATAAGGCTTGCCCAAAGGATCCCTTCCCCCTCCCTCGCATTGATCAAATTATCGACACTACAGCAATACACGACTCATTGTGTTTCCTCGACGCGTACTCCGGCTACCACCAAATCAAGATGGTGGAGCCAGACCAAGCCGCAACAGCATTCATCACTCCATACGGCCCATTCTGCTTCAACACAATGCCCTTCGGGCTCAAAAACGCCGGCGCAACATCTCAGCGCATGATTCAGACATGTCTGGCAAACCAGATCGGCAAAATAGTGGAAGCATATGTAGATGACGTGGTGTCGTCAAATCCAAGCATGTCGAAACTCTAGTAGACGACTTGAGGCTCACATTCGACAATCTCCGAAAATATGACATTAAGCTCAATCCGGAAAAATGCGTCTTCGACGTTCCAGCCGGAAAGCTCTTGGGCTTCATTGTGTCCGGTAGAGGAATTGAAGCAAACCCAGCCAAGATCCGAGCTCTGTCACAATTGGATATTCCAAAAGACCTCAAACAAATACAAAAATTGATCGATGCGTGGCGGCTCTAAGCCGCTTTATTCCCCGTTGGGAGAAAAGGCGTTACCCTTTATCGCCTCCTCCCAAGACCGAACACTTCGAGTGGACGGATGCCGCCACGGCCGGACTCGAAGAAATAAAAGCCATATTGGCCACAAATCCGGTCATGGCCGCACCCAACATGGGCGAACCAATGCTATTATATATCGCCGCAACACATCAAGTTGTCAGCGCGGTGCTCGTCGTCGAACGAGAAACGGACGGACACAGGTTCCCTCTTCAAAAACCGGTTTACTATGTGTCCACCGTCCTAACTCCATGCAAGTCCTGGTATCCAGATTATCAAAAGATAGCATACGCTGTGTTCATGGCATCCCGGAAGCTGCGACACTACTTTCTAGAGTGTTCGATAACGGTAGCCTCTGAAGTACCTCTTAACGACATTATAAACAACCGCGACGCCGACGGGCCGGATTGCTAAATGGGCCATAGAGCTCCTTCCATTCGACATAACCTATAAGCCACGACGAGCTATTAAGTCGCAGGTTTTGGCCGACTTCGTGGCGAATGGACCGGCCGAACTCCCTAAAGAGTACGGGCGCATACTCCAATTGGATCATGCACTTTGGCGGCTCCAAAATGTTGGCGGCACGAAATTTGGCGTCGTCTGACGTCCCCAACCGGGACATAGTCCAATCGTCCTTCGGATAATGTATACGGACTCCAACAACACAGCCGAATACGAGGCCCTTCTGCACGGCCTCCGGATGGCAGTCTCCATGGGCATTAAACGCCTAGAGGTGCACGGGGATTCGAACCTCGCGATATCTCAAATAAATGGAGACTTTCATGCCAAAGATCCGAAAATGGCAGCGTATCGCAATGCGGTCCTAAAAATGTCAGCACGGTTCGAAGGGCTCGAATTTCATCATATAGCCCGGGACAACAACCAGGCGTCGGACGTATTGGCACGCATCAGCGCAAAACGCGATGTCGTCCCGCCCAACATCTTCCTGGAACGGCTGTTCAAGCCATCCGTACTATGGGAAGAGGAGTCCAGAAATAACAATCCGGACCCAACCGCACTGCCTGACACCAAACACTCTGACACAATCGGAGGCTCTGCCAACGAGATGACACCCTCCGCCCACGAAATAATGGCGGTTATCGCCCCGTGGATGGAACCATTCCTAGCCTACCTAACTAGGCAGGAACTCCCCGAAGACCAAAATGAGGCTCGCTGCATAGTACGGCGATCCAAAACCTATAAAGTCCATGAGGGAGAGCTCTATAAGAAAAGCACAACAGGAGTCTTTCAAAGGTGTATCTCCGAAGAGGAAGGGCGAAACCTCCTGGTTGAAATTCATGCCGGACTGGGTGGGCACCACGCCGCAGCCCGGGCCCTTGTAGGCAAGGCCTTCCGTACAGGATTTTATTGGCCGACGGCCCGGCAGATGCGCAGGATTTAGTCCAACGATCGTCGGTTGCCGCTTTTTGCTAACCAAAGCCACATGCCACCCACCGCCCTCAAAACTATCCCCATCACCTGGCCGTTCATGATGCAGGGGCTTGACATGGTTGGAACCCTTAAGGGAGGAACCCACAAGCAAAAATACCTATTGGTCATGGTGGATAAATTCACCAAATGGATAGAGGCCAAGCCTGTTAAAACGGCCGAATCCGGGCCGGTGATAGACTTCATATCAGGGGTAGTGCACCGTTATGGCGTCCCCCACAGTATCATCACTGGTAACAGCACCAACTTCACGGCCGATGAGGTCAAATTATGGTGCAAAAACATGGGCATCAAGCTCGATCACGCCTCAGTCTATCACCCTCAAACCAACGGTCAAGTCGAGCGAGCAAACGGTCTAATCATGAGCGGCATTAAACCCGGACTAGTGCGGTCCCTCAAGGAATCTAACACGCCTTTGGGTTGAGGAGCTTCGACTACGTACTGGGGGCTGCGGACCCACGCCGAATCGTACTACGGATTCACACCATTTTTATGGTGTACGGCGCAGAGGCGATCTTGCCTGCGACATAATGCATGACTCACCTCGCGTGCGCATGTATGAAGAAAGAGAAGCCGAGCTCAATCGGCAGGACAGTCTGGACGCATTGGAGGAGGAGCGCGATGTGGCAAAAGCTCGTTCCGCATTTTATCAACAGCAGGCTCGAAGATATCAAAGCAGGGAAGTACGGGCCAAAGCTTACAATGTTGGCGAACTAGTTCTACGCCTGCCGGACAAGAAAAAGGACAAACTCAAGCCCAAATGGGAAGGTCCCTTCATCATCGACCAGGTCCTGACCGGCAGAGCATACCATCTGCGAAACGCATCAGATAACCGACTCGAGCCGAACCCATGGAACGCAGCCCGTCTACGAAGATTCTACGCCTAAGCACCGGACTCCGAGTTCGTCTCCTTCCTCCGTCCACATTTTCTATTTTTGCTGTCTTTTATTTCTCTCCTTCCTCCTCTTTCTTCTTGAAGCCTTCAGAGGCTCGTTTCCGCTTTGTTCGCACATACTTGACACACTGTCCGCACTCATTATACCTGGGGGCTTCTTTAACAGAAGCTTATTTATACGGGCTTCATGCCCAACACATGTGTCAAACTTCCGCATGTACCTTTTACTCACCATTATATGCATCGATATGACTTAAGTTTTGGCCAAGCTGGGTTGCTGGCTCTGTTCTTACCCCTCGTTCCCGATTGTTCGGCTAGGTGGTAAAGGGAGCACCTCTGCGATTATTCTTGCCGGGTCACCGGATGTGTACCTCGACCGGTGAAGCCGAAGCTAAGCGTTCTTAAGGGAATATTCGGTCGGTGAACTGAAAGATGATTTTAACTATTTATCCATCTGCCCTAGATGATTTTTCGCTTTCTTAGCAGTTTGGACATGCACTTTAGGGCATGCCTCCCGAGAAAGGAACCCTTAACGGAACTATTCTCCCTGGAAGATATTTCTTACTATCCATGTAATATAACATAACTAGTTGGGCACTTGTGATACAGCAATAATGACCCCTACGCCTTGTCTCCATGCATGCCCCTGTTCTTACATAACCGCGAGGGTATTCGGACACACTCCGGACTATTGGGTCCCGAGGTCGAAGCGAAAAGGTCCGCTATGACAAACGATCTACAATCCGGCTAGAAGACATTTTTCATGTCATATTCAATTACATAGTCAACTCGACTAATTGTATTCCTCCTCAATGCCATCTAATAGGCTATCTAATTCACAATCTTGCTGGGAACACTTGGCGGCCAATTCTACTTGTCCGTACACTAAGCTTACAGGATCTCCTTCCCATCGGGCCCCACAGTGTCCGACCTCGGCCATGTGGTTTGGGTCAGCCTTATGTGCAGCGTCTTTACCATGGCCCGAGCCTCCTGGCGCCTTGACGGCAGGCCGATATCTTCCATTGTCGGAAGCGCCGCCGTGCTCCTTGAAGCCGCTCTGCCAACTCCCCAATGCCTTGAGGCGGGGAGATAGATGGCCACAAGGCACAGGCGACGCCTTTCATCACTGCCGAACTCATTCATGCAGGTAGCAGTTTAGGAAGAAGATCACCCGAAGAACTGGGCATCTCCTCCTCAGGACGACCTGTGAGCAAACCTACATACATGTTTATGTTAGTCGCCTTCCTCGCCGAACTCTTTCAAAGTTTGTTTAAGCACTTACTGAAAATGCCGCGACGAAGCCGTCGATTCTCCTTTACGGAGTCAGACAACTGGGCACGAACATCCTTTAGTTCCTCACCCAGTTGGGTGTTGGCATCTTGGAGGTTATTTTTCTCCTGCCGCACCCTCGTAAGCACGCTCTCGCCGGCCTTTAGCTGGCGCAGGAGCTGTTGCTTGTCCGGATCCATCCCGGCGCTATCTGCAATGTTAATGTCAGATTTATGCACACGCCGCACTTTGCGAAACTACTTCTACTTTGAAGGGCATATATTACGGAAGGAGTCTTCATGGTTTCCACAGTGCGGCCGGTCTTGACCTCAAGTTGGGCCTTGCACTCTTCAAGCTCACAGGACAAGCGGGTATTCTTTTTGGTAAGAATCTGCATTCCAAATGATCCTTAAATCAGTTATCCTAACTATTCTAAGTCTCGGGGCTCTTGGCATATATAATCGCTAAAATTCCTTACCCGTATGTCTTTCACATACTGCTCCGTGTACAGCTAGGCCATCTTGAGCGGAACGGAGGTGCACTTCTCCCGAACTAAAGGCGTCCAACGCCTCTTGGGAGAAATATGCGTCACGTAGAATAGTCCGGCGGCGCCTATGATTCATGGCGCTCTCCACCTCCGACTTGGTGGCGGACAGTCTGTCGGCATCCTCCGTTGGAGGAGCATCCGACGCACGCCTCGTGTTTGTACCCCCTTCCGGACTCGGCTTTTGAGCCTGGTTGGCGGAGGTCCGATTGGCAACTTCTCCGGACTCAATCCGGTGTGCGCTCTTTTTCCTGAAAAAAACCACGGCGTCGTCGGTGTGCCTCCCAGAACCTCTCCTTAAAACACGATGGCATATCATACCGTTGTGGCAACGTCTCAAGTCGCACCGCACTTCTTTTCCACCTCTTTGGGCCGAGCTGCCCCTTGTTGGGCGGCAGCGGCGAGCTCGGCTTCCCGTTACGAAGGCACCCCTGCGAAACACCATCAAATACGTGGTGATTAGAAGTAAAGCACGGGTGGGTCATGGTATCCGGACTTGGTCACGGTTACAGGGAGGCCGGAAATAATCCGGGTAGTCGGCCGTAATGGCAACCAAAGCATTGTCGATGCTAAGTTGGTGGAACACCCGTCGATCAGCTCCACCTTTATATCCGGGTCCTCTTCGGAGGCCGGATCGAGGGACCGTTCCGGATCCTCGGGTTGTGGGGGCGGGCTGTGTATCTTCTCCACGGCCCGGTGCAGTTCCTGCGTAGAAACCATGAAATGAGATATTTAACCACGGGAACATGGATCGGACAGGCCACAAAGATATTTGCTTACCCAACTTCGAGGATTATTCGAAGAAAACCCGTTCAGTGGACTGACGCGGAGAAAATCCTCCTCTTCCCCTTTGTACATGGCGGACAAGGTCTTCACCAGTTCGGTGACCGATCCCGACCCTTTGCGGCCATGGCGGGTGGCATCGTCCTCCCTGTTGAAGTCCCACATGGGTGGCCCCTATATTGGAGCGGCTGCACTCCCCTCATAATGCAGATTGCCATGACTCCAATCATGGTCAATCCGGCATGAGCCAGTAATCTTATTCGGCTCATCAAGTAAAGGACGTCCCGGTCATTTTCCCTCTGGGGGCTCCGCGGGCGCCAGCTTAGGCGCTTCTTCGGAGGAGCGTTGCTAAACTCCGGAAGGCCGATCCGAACAGGATCCGGCAGCAGGATGTCCTACATGTAAAACCATTCCGAGGGCCAGTCCTCGGACGCCTTCTTTGGGGTTCCGGATAAGTATCCGGTCCCGGCGATGCGCCATAGTTCGGCTCCGCCCACTTGATATATTGACCCTTCATGAGAACGAGGCACAAGGCAGAACAATCTCTTCCACAGAGCGAAATGGGCCTCAACGCCCAGAAACAGCTCGCAAAGGGCCACAAAGCCCGCTATATGCAAGATGGAGGCAGGCGTAAGGTTGTGCAGCCGAGGTCAGAGAACTCCGAAGCCCCGGAGAAAGCGGATGGATTGGAAATCCGAGTCCTCTCATTAGGTAAGAGATTTAAGCATACCCACTCTCCCTTAGAGGGATCGGGACGCTCTCCGCCGCTTCCCGCCCTTATAAGTGGCGAGTCCGGAATGCACCGGAACCATGAAGGCCGGGGAAGGAATCCCTTGGTTTGGAGCACCACCAATTGCTGTCTGGGGTGAGCATCTCCCCAATCTCCGGTGAGGGCTGGGAACGCGAGAGGAGGAGCCGCGTCGGCCCATGGTGGAGTGGGTTTTTTGTCAAAGGCGCTCTGATGAAGGCTCGCGAAGGGAGGATGGTGTGATCCGGATCTGGATCCCCGTCTCTTTTATAGATGGCTCATTTGCACAGCAAGGGGGGTAAATGTAAAGATACCCTGACTTTTCACATTCAGTCGACACGTGGAAGATGGCCATTATTGGGCGTGGAAGCCGAGAAGCGCGATATTCACGAGAAAGCCAGACACTATTCAACACAGGATTTGGAGGGGAACCCGCCTTGCAATGCCGAAGACAATCAACATGCCGGACTTATCATCATTGAAGCCTGGTTCGGAGACTCTTGAGGAGTCCTGGACTAGGGGGTGTCCAGATAGCGAACTATCATCTTTGGCGGACTCTGGACTATGAAGATACAAGATTGAAGACTTCGTCCGTGTCCGGATAGGACTTTCCTTGGCGTGGAAGGCAAGCTTGGCGATCTGGATATGTGGATTTCCTACCATTGTAACCGACTCTGTGTAACCCTAACCCTATTCGGTGTCTATATAAACCCGAAGGGTTTTAGTCCGTGAGCGAACAACAATCATACCATAGGCTAGCTTCTAGGGTTTAGCCTCCTTGATCTCGTGGTAGATCTACTCTTGTACTACCCATATCATCAATATTAATCAAGCAGGTAGGGTATTACCTCCATCGAGAGGGCCCGAACCTGGGTAAAAACATCGTGTCCCTTGTCTCCTGTTACCATCCGCCTAGACGCACAGTTCGGGACCCCCTACCCGAGATCCGCCGGTTTTGACACCGACAATCATCATCACCATCGATCCTCTCAGCGGGAGGGGATCAACCTCCATCAACATCTGCACCAGCACCATCTCATCTGAAACCCTAGTTCATCTCTTGTATCCGATCTTTGTCTCAAAACCTCAGATTGGTACCCGTGGGTTGCTAGTAGTGTTGATTACTCCTTGTAGTTGATGCTAGTTGGTTTATTCGGTGGAAGATCATATGTTCAGATCCTTGATGCATATTAATACCCCTCTGATTATGAACATGAATATGATTTTTAAGTAGTTACGTTTGTTCCTGAGGACAAGGGAGAAGTCTTGTTATAAGTAGTCATGTGAATTTGGTATTCGTTCGATATTTTGATGAGATGTATGTTGTCTTTCCTCTACTGGTGTTATATGAACGTCGACTACATGACACTTCACCATTATTTGGGCCTAGGGGAAGGCATTGGGAAGTAATAAGTAGATGATGGGTGATACGTCTCCAACGTATCTATAATTTTTGATTGCTCCATGCTATATTATCTACTGTTTTGGACCATATTGGGCTTTATTTTCCACTTTTATATTACTTTTGGGACTAACCTATTAACCGGAGGCCCAGCCAAAATTGCTGTTTTTTGCCTACTTCAGTGTTTCGAAGAAACGGAATATCAAACTGAGTCCAAAGCGGAATGAAACCTTCGAACGTGATTTTCTCATCGATATGATCCGGAGACTTGGAACCTCGGTCAAGAAAGGAGGGAGGCGGCCACGAGGTGGGCGCCCCTAGGCGCGCCCCTGCCTCATGGGCCCCGGCTCCACCGACGTAGTCCTTCCTCCTATATATACCTCGTACCCCCAACAGATCGAATCTGGAGCCACATACCTAAGTCCACCGCCGCAACTTTCTGTATCCACGAGATCCCATCTTGGGGCCTGTTCCGGAGCTCCGCCGGAAGGGGAATCCACCATGGAGGGCTTCTACATCATCATCATAGCCTCTCCGACGAAGTGTGAGTAGCTTACTTCAGACCTTCGGGTCCATAGTTAGTAGCTAGATGGCTTCTTCTCTCTTTTTGGATCTCAATACAATGTTCTCCCCCTCTCTCGTGGAGATCTATTCGATGTATTCTTCTTTTTGCGGTGTGTTTGTTGAGACCAATGAATTGTGGGTTTATGATCAAGATTATCTATGAGCAATATTTGAATCTTCTCTGAATTCTTTTATGTATGATTGGTTATCTTTGCAAGTCTCTTCGAATTATCCGTTTGGTTTGGCCAACTAGATTGGTAGTTCTTGCAATGGGAGAAGTGCTTAGCTTTGGGTTCAATCTTGCGGTGTCCTTTCCCGATGTGATGAGGGGCAACAAGGCACGTATTGTATTGTTTCCATCGAGGATAACAAGATGGGGTTTTATCATATTGCATGAATTTATCCCTCTACATCATATCATCTTGCTTAAGGCGTTACTCTGTTTTCATTAACTTAATACTCTAGATGCATCTTTGGATAGCGGTCGATGAGTGGAGTAATAGTAGTAGATGCAGGCGAGTCGGTCTACTTGTCTCGGACGTGATGCCTATATACATGATCATACCTAGATACTCTCATAACTATGCTCAATTCATCAATTGCTCAACGATGAATTCGTTCACCCACCGTAAAATACTTATGCTCTTGAGAGAAGACACTAGTGAAATCTATGGCCCCCAGGTCTATTCTCATCATATTAATCTTCCTACGCTTTATTATTGCTTTGCTTTCTTACTTTGCCTTTTATTTTACTTTGCATCTTTATACCAAAAATACCAAAAATATTATCTATCATCTCTATCATATCTCACTTTCGCAAGTGACCGTGAAGGGATTGACAACCCCTAATCGTGTTGGTTGCGTTGAGCTATTTGTTTGGTGTAGGTACGAGGGACTTGCGCGTGTCCTCCTACTGGATTGATACCTTGGTTCTCAAAAACTGAGGGAAATACTTACGCTACTCTGCTGCATCATCCTCTCCTCTTCGGGAAAACCAACGCATAAGCTCGAGGCGTAGCAAGAAGGATTTCTGGCGCCGCTGTCGGGAGTCTCATAAAACTCAACATACCAAGTACCCATCACAATCCCTTATCTCTCGCATTACATTATTTGCCATTTGCCTTTCGTTTTCCTATCCCCCACTTCACCCTTGCCGTATTATTCGTCCTCTCTTTTCCGTTTGCCTTAATGTCTTTCTTGGCTCGCTTTCTCGCTTGGTCGAAATAGTTGAGTGTGTTTGCAATAATATTGAAAGTGAGTTTGGAATAGTGTCAACTTTAGGTCCCACATATTTGGATAACATTCAATCTTATGAAATTTTTGATAAAAGTGGGCTTGGAGAAATCATGACTTTAGTTAATGATAATCCCACTATTTTGAAAGAGTGTCAACTTCGCATACATGTGGATCGTGTTGAGAATATGTTATGTGATATCTATATTGTTGAATTTTCTTATGATCCTACATGTAATTATTATGAGAGAGGAAAATATGGTTATAGAAATTTTCATGTTACTAAATTACCTCTCGTTGTGTTGAGATTGCTTTTGTTCCCTTCCGCTTCCTTGCATATGCTAGTTTTTGCTTGCTATGATAATTTGTTTGCTTATAGTATGCCTATGCATAGGAAGTATGTTAGACATAAGTGTGTTTGTCACATGTTTTATGATGCTCTCTTTGTGCTTCAATTCTTGTCTTTCTTGTGAGCATCATTGAAATCTCAATGCCTAGCTAAAAAGGCTTTAAAGAAAAGCGCTTGTTGGGAGACAACCCAATATTTTTCCTTGCTGCTTAGTAATAAATAATCCATCTACCTTCTGTTTAAATGTGGTTTTATGTTTTAATTAGTGTTTGTGCCAAGCTAAACCTATAGGATCTTCTTGGATGATAGTTATTTGATCTTGCTGTAATTTCCAGAAATTTCGGTTCACGAAAACAATTGTTAAAAATCACCAGAACGTGATAAAATAGTGATTCCAATCGCTGCTGATAAATAAATAAATTTCCTAGGACTTCCTATTTTGGATGAATTTGTGGAGTTCCATAAGTTTGCGTTAGTTACAGATTACTACAGACTGTTCTGTTTTTGACAGATTCTGTTTTTCGTGTGTTGTTTGCTTATTTTGATGAATCTATGGCTAGTAAAATAGTTTATAATCCATAGAGAAGTTGGAATACAGTAGATTTAACACAAATATAAATAAAGAATGAGTTCATTACAGTACCTTGAAGTGGTCTTTTGTTTTCTTTATTCTTAGAGCTCATGAGATTTCTGTTGAGTTTTGTGTTGTGAAGTTTTCAAGTTTTGGGTGAAATCTTTTGATGGATTATGGAACAAGGAGTGGAAAGAGCCTAAGCTTGGTGATGCCCATGGCACCCCCAAGATAATCTAAGGACACCAAAAAGTCAAAGCTTGGGGATGCCCTGGAAGGCATCCCCTCTTTCGTCTACTTCCATCGGGAACTTTACTTGGAGCTATATTTTTATTCACTACATGATATGTGTTTTGCTTGGAGCGTATTATTTGAGTCGTTGCTTGTTAGTTTACCACAATCATCCTTGCTGTACACACCTTTTGAGAGAGCCATACATGAATTGGAATTTGATAGAATACTCTATGTGCTTCACTTATATCTTTTGAGCTATATAGTTTTGCTCTAGTGCTTCACTTATATCATTTAGAGCACGGTGGTGGATTTGTTTTATAGAAACCTTTGATCTCTCATGCTTCACTTAGATTATTTTGAGAGTCTTAAATAGCATGGTAATTTGCTTAAAAATAATAATATGCTTGGTATTCAAGATTTGTAAAACTTTCTTTTGAGTGCGTTGAATACTGAGAGAAGTTTGATACTTGATAATTGTTTTGAGATATGGAGGTAGTAATATTAGAGTCATGCTAGTTGAGTAGTTGTGAATTTGAGATATACTTGTGTTAAAGTTTGTGATTCACGTAGCATGCACGGATGGTGAACCGTTATGTGATGAAGTCGGAGCATGATTTATTTATTGATTGTATTCCTTATGAGTGGCGGTCGGGGACAAGCGACGGTCTTTTCCTACCAATCTATCCCCCTAGGAGCATGCGCGTAATACTTTGCTTTGATAACTTGTAGATTTTTGCAATAAGTATATGAGTTCTTTATGACTAATGTTGAGTCCATGGATTATGCGCACATTTCTCACCCTTCCACCATTGCTAGCCTCTCTAATACCACGCACTTTTTGCCGGTATCATACACCCACCATAAACCTTCCTCAAAACAGCCACCATACCTACCTATCATGGCATTTCCATAGCCATTCCGAGATATATTGCCATGCAACTTTCCACCGTTCCGTTTATTATGACACGCTCCATCATTGTCATATTGCTTAGCATGATCATGTAGTTGACATCGTATTTGTGGCAAAGCCACCGTTCATAATTCTTTCATACATGGCACTCATGAATCATTGCATATCCTGCACATCATGGAGGCATACACATAGAGTCATATTTTGTTCTAAGTATCGAGTTGTAATTGTTGAGTTATAAGAAAAATAAAAGTGTGATGATCATCATTTTTAGAGCATTGTCCCAAGTGAGGAAAGGATGATGGAGACTATGATTCCCCCCATAAGTCGGTATGAGACTCTGGACGAAAAAAAAGAGAAAAGAAAAGAGGCCATAAAAAAGAGAAAAGGCCAAAATAAAAAAATTGAGAGAAAAAGAGAGAAGGGACAATGTTACTATCCTTTTACCACACTTGTGCTTCAAAGTAGCACCATGATTTTCATAATAGAGAGTCTCTCATTTCGTCACTTTCATATACTAGTGGGAATTTTTCATTATAGAACTTGGCTTGTATATTCCAATGATGGGCTTCCTCAAATTGCCCTAGGTCTTCATGAGCAAGCGAGTTGGATGCACACCCACTTAGTTTTTTTGTTGGGCTTTCATATACTTATAGCTCTAGTGCATCCGTTGCATGGCAATCCCTACTCACTCACATTGATATCTATTGATGGGCATCTCCATAGCCCTTTGATACGCCTAGTTGATGTGAGACTATCTTCTCCCTTTTTGTCTTCTCCACAACCACCATTCTATTCCACATATAGTGTTATATCCATGGCTCACGCTCATGTATTTCGTGAAGATTGAAAAAGTTTTGAGAATGTCAAAAGTATGAAACAATTGCTTGGCTTGTCATTGGGGTTGTGCATGATTTAAATACTTTGTGTGGTGAAGATAGAGCATAGCCAGACTATATGATTTTGTAGGGATAACTTTCTTTGGCCATGTTATTTTGAGAAGGCATAATTGCTTTGTTAGTATGCTTGAAGTATTATTATTTTTATGTCAATATTAAGCCTTTGTCTTGAATCTTTCGAGTCTGAATATTCATACCACAATTAAGAAGAGTTACATTGAAATTATGCCAAGTAGCACTCCGCACCAAAAATTCTCTTTTTATCATTTACCTACTCGAGGACGAGCAGGAATTAAGCTTGGGGATGCCTGATACGTCTCCAACGTATCTATAATTTTTGATTGCTCCATGCTTTATTATCTACTCTTTTGGACCATATTGGGCTTTATTTTCCACTTTTATATTACTTTTGGGACTAACCTATTAACCGGAGGCCCAGCCCGAAATTGTTGTTTTTTGCCTATTTGATTGTTTCAAGAAACGGAATATCAAACGGAGTCCAAACGGAATGAAACCTTCGGGAACGTGATTTTCTCATCGATATGATCCAGAGACTTGGACCCTCGGTCAAGAAAGGAGGGAGGCGGCCACGAGGTGGAGGTGCCCCTAGGCGCGCGCCTGCCTCGTGGGCCCCAAGCTCCACCGACGTACTCCTTCCTCCTATATATACCTCACGCACCCAACAGATCAGATACGGAGCCAAAAACCTAATTCCACCGCCGCAACTTTCTGTATCCACGAGATCCCATCTTGGGGCCTATTCCGGAGCTCCAACGGAAGGGGAATCCACCACGGAGGGCTTCTACATCATCATCATAGCCTCTCGGATGAAGTGTGAGTAGTTTACTTCAGACCTGTCGGGTGGTAGGTGCGACATATGCCAACGGGTGGCTAATCATAGTGGGAGCCAATAAGACGTCGCCGGTGCCTGGAAACGGGATGAGGCGAAGACATGCACGCCGGCGAATCTTACCTAGCTTCGGGGCTCTCCATGGAGATAACACCCCTACTGTTGCTCTGCGGGGTCTCCGCATGATCACTTGATGAACAAGTTGCTAGAAGAGGCTCCTTGAGCTATTCGGTGAGAGGAAGAAGAAGGGCACGGCTAGCTCTCCTCTTCCCTCTATGTGGTGTCTAAAACTCTAAGAGATCAACCCTTTGCATGGGTGCCCTGGGGGGTTTATATAGGCCTACCCCCCAGGGGTACAATGGTAATCCGGCTAGGCGTGGGCCCTAGCCGTCAGTGTCTTCGTCCGGCTTCTCCGACGGCTGCCCGTTGGTGGGTCCCGCCGCTACCGGCTTCTGGTCGACAAGCTGGCCCCACCGTTGAGGGCCTTGTCGGGGGCTGGTTACTGTTGCTTCAACCCTGATGACGAGGGCTTTGTCGAGGTAAGCATGGCTACAGTGCCGCCGCCTTGGCGGCGATCACTGTAGCCTCACCTTGTCTTGTCTTCTTAATGAGGCGCTTCCTTTGAGGGAGGGAGCTAGCCGGCCATGGGAGGCCGGCCATGCTTCAGGACAACTAGGGGAGGCCGAGCCGCCTTCGGGCATCTCTCTGACCAGAGGGGCCCGCCGCTGCGGAGTCATCTTGTGACAACCCGTCGTGGGTGATGTCATGGTCGCCAACAGCCGCGCCCGGACGGGTGATGGCTGCCCCGTACGGCGTACTATAGCCACGCGCGCTCCGGGATGCGGGGGTGGCAGGCTTCACTGTAGCCACGCCCCGTCTCATCACCATTATGTGGGTGCAGATTCTGAGGGTGCGGCCTTGGCCGCCTGCGGGGTGGCCGGCTTCTCGGAGTCGGCCTTCTCGTGGCCGGCTACGTGGAGTCGGCCCGCTGGTAGCTGGCTCATTGGAAGCCGGCTCTCTTGAGGCCTTCTGCCTGTAGGTCTTGCGGCCGGGCCGCCTCCTGACAGTCGGCCTCAGCGACAGCCGGCCGGGGGAAGGCGGCCCAGCGTCTTGGATGTTGGATGGCTTGATTGGCTTGTAATTTTTTCAGAAGCCCCAGGGGGAGCCGACTAGGCTACCCATGGTCATTTACTCCGACAGTAGTCCCCGAAGCTGATTGGGCTTTGAGGTCGAAAGGATGACGAGAAGCTCGATCAGCTTCCTATCCCGAGGAGCCGGCAGCTAGGAGCCGGCCTTGAATGGGCGCGCCGTCTTTGGGAAGCTCCACAGCCAGAAGGAGAGAACGCGAGCCGGCTTGCGTGTTGACCGCGCGTCACCTTGCGCACCACGTGGCTAGAAAGGCCTGCCAGCCCACGCGCGCGACGGGACGTCGCCGCAGGCCGGGGCCCACCAAACCTACACCTCGGCCCACGCGCGGATCCTCTGCGGCCCGAATGGACCGCTCGTCTTCCCGCGGCGGTTTCAACACGCCTTTAGGGCGCAATAATCGTGGGACGTGGGGGGAGTGGGCGCAGTTAATCCCACGTTCCCCCATGCCTCGCCTCCTCGGCTCCGCCACCCGAGCCTATAAGTAGGGGGAGGAGGCGGCGAGGCTCACTGCCTTCGCCGCCTCGCTCCTCTCCTTCCTCTACTTCCTTCTTCACTCTTCCGCCACCGCAGCGCACTCGCCACCGCGCCGTTCCGCCGGAAACTATCTTGGCTCGCCGCGGTTCTTCCGTTGCGTGGCCGTGCTCTCTGCCGCCGCGCCTCTCTCCTTCCTCTTGCTCCTATGGCGCTGTCGAGCTCGTGGAACGGCTCCAACGTCCATGAAGACCACATCAATTGGCTTCGCCGGACGCGGCGGTTGCTGAGCGAGGACCTCGTGAAGACCCGCCTCGCGCCGGAGGTGGAGATTTCGCCGGCGCCGGAGGAGCGCGAGCGGGTCATCTTCCGCCGCCTGCTGTCTTGACCTCGGCCTGCCGGCGAGCGGGTTCTTCCGCTCCTTCCTCGACTTCTACAATCTCCAGCCGCATCACCTCACCCCCAACACGGTGATGCTGTTGTCGTTCTTCGTCACCCTGTGCGAGGGCTTTCTCGGAGTCCTCCCCACTCTGGAGCTCTTTGGGGAGTTCTTCCAGTGCAAGCTCGGCACCGTCTCCGCGGGTGTGCCCGCACCCTGCGGCGCCTTCATCGCCAAGCGGAGGACGGCTGACAACAACCCCTTTCCGCCTATCCCGCTGATCCAGTCGGTGAAGCTCAGCAGCGATCGTACTTCTACGTGAAGAACGTCGCCCCGCAAGGTGACTACCTCAATCTGCCGGCTTATGTAGCCGGCCCGCCGCCTGGGAGGCAGCCGTCTTGGTCCTTCCGAGCCCGGTCGCTCTCCTTGGCCGGGAACGCCGCCGTCACCCGGCTCCGGGTGATGGTCCAATCGGAGGGCTTGGTAGGGGCCGACCTGGTGGCCGCCGTGGGCGCCGGTGCTCCGCTCCAAAGCCGGCCGCACATGATCTACCAGATGAGCGGCCGCTTTGACCCATGCCGGCTGAGCACCAGAGAGATGCCTCGTGACGAGGTATCTTATATGGTGAATTACATCTCCAACTGCAAACTCACGGAAGAGTGGCAGTATGGCAAGACGCCATATTCTCGGGCCGACCCCCCGCCTGTGGTGAGTTTTCCTTACTTTCTTTTTCTTTTGTTGCCGGGTTCGCGATGGTCGACTCTTGACTAGTCGGCTTTGTCTTTGAGCAGAGCCCCCTTCGACCGGCGCCCGGGGCCGCAGGGCCGGAGCGCCAGTTTACGACCGACCGCACCGTGGGCGACCCGGACGGCCGGATCTGGGGCGGACGCCATGGACGACGCCGTGGTCGCAGCCGCGGAGAGCGGCAACCCGACCAAACGGCCGGCTTCGGGGCTGGCGGATGATGACGAAGCGAGGTTAACCCACGCCGCCACCGGCGGCTGATCGCCATAGCGGGACCTTCTGCCGCGCCCCGCCAGTGGCGCCAAGCGTCGGGCCGGGCCGGGTCTCTTCGGCAGTCGGCTGAAAAAACCCAAGAGCTCCGCGGCAGCGACCAAGCGGGACGAGGCGGCCGCGAAAGCGGCCCGCTTCCGCAAGGTGGTGAAGCAGCCACAAGCGGTCTCGGCGTGAGTGTTGGACGTCTTGTACTTTTTTCATCTTCTTTGGTTGAGGCTCGTCTGAGCCGTCTTCTTGATTTGTTGAACAGGGCGCCACCTTCCCTTGAACGGGTTGACGCCGCCTCCATAGTCGGACCGACGGGAGGATCTTCGAGTTCCCGCCGAGTAGACCCCTGCGCCGACCTCATGGAGGCAACGGAGCGGAATGCGCGGGAGGCTCGAGAGGAGCGAGAAGCGGCGGAGCGGAGGGCCATCCAGGAGGCGGCGGAGAAATCGGCCGAGGCGCAAGTCGACGCGGCGGCCAAGGCCCAGGCGGAAGCCGCGGCCGTGGAGAGGGAGGCGGAGGCTTTGCGCAATCAGCCTCCGCAGCTCGTCATTCCCCTTCGCGTCGTGGCTCCCGATATCCCCGTGCCTCCGTTGGAGGAAGCCGACCGTGACTAGCCGGTGATGGAGAGGAGGGAGGACGATGTGATGATCCTGGGGGAGGCGCCACAGCCGGCACCGACTGGAGCGGGCCAAGGCGGCCGACTTGCTGCGGCGCCTGGGCAACCGGCAGGGGGCGAGTCAGCGGCGGGGGCGGATCTTGTGGTGCAGTCGGCGCCTCGCTGGCGCGCGTGAGAGACGTCCTCGGCGCCGGAACCGCAAAGAGCTGCGGGCGCCAGCTCGACGGCACATGATCTGGAGGCAGCCAGCACCAGCACGTCCGAGTGGATGCCCAGCGGCGGGATGGCCGAGCTGAACGTGGCAGCACAGGAGGTCCGACGCCGGCTTCGTGCTCAGCCGGCTTGTCAGAACGATACACCTGTGGAGTTCCTCACTATGCGCGCGGTCGTCCGGGTGAGTCTTCCGCCTTGATCAATTTCTTTTTGATTTCTTCCGTGGGGCCAACAAGACTCCACTGGTGTAGTCCCCAAGTTTCGAGTCGGCTGCTGAGCAGGCGGCTTGAAACTTCTTAGCAGGCCTTGACGGCAATCTCGTTCTTATATGCACTCCATCTGATTTTCAGGAGTATCACAGTCTTCGCGGGGCTGCCTTCAACTCCCAGGCCCAGGAGCTGAGCCAGAAGGCCGCCGACCTGACGAATAGCCGGAGTGAGTACTTTGTTTCTTTTATCTCATGTGGGCGCCACAACAAGACCCACTAGGTGTAGTCCCCGAGATTCGGGCCGGCTACTGAGCACCCGGGTCGGATCTTCCCTGACGACTTCTTCCTTATTGCTTTTTTCCTTTTTCTCCACGCTTGCAGAGGCTAATGCTAACTTGAGGGAGAAGTTCGGCGGGACCCAGACCGCCCTTCGCGCCAAGGAGGCTGAGTGCGACGCCTTGGCCCAGGAACGCGACCGTCTGGCCAAGAGACTGGCCGACCAGGAGGAGAGCCATAAGGCGGCCCTGAAGAAGGCGCAGGACAACAAGGCCGCCCTTAAGGCCGAGTTCGAGACCGAGGTGGCCGGCTGGGCTGAAGCAAGGCAAGCGCTGAGCGAGGGCTATGGACGGGTGGAGGATCTGATCGACGGTAGGCCACCTTCCCCTTTTCACTCCTTTGCTTGCTCCTTGCCCTCTTGTTCATCTTCTGATTTTTGTGCTGTTTCTTTGCTCTTCACGCAGATTACTTCCCTGGTTACTCCGTCGCCACCAGCCAAGCCATCGAGGCCCACCACGAGACGCGCTGGCAAGAAGGGGTTGAGATCGCGCCAGACGCCAGCCGGACGCTTGAGGAGCAGCTTTTGGCGATCCAGGCTCGGCTGCAGCCGGCTCACCGCATGCTCCGCCAGCTTCAGCATGCCGGTGCGCAAGTGTTGGCCGCTCTCTGGCCTGGCGAGGTGATCCCTCGCACCCCGGTCGGATCGCCGGTGGCTGGAGGTTGCGGTTGGCCGCTTCGAGGCCTGGAAGGCTTCCGCTGCTCGGTCCGGCGCCGGGCGGGCGCTGGAGTTCGTCCGGGCCTGGTATCCTGGGCTAAGCCTGCGCCAGCTGAGCACTTGGAGGCAGGAGACTGATGAGGAGCTGGTGGCGGTGCAGCCGGCTATCATCCAGCGCGCCTCGGCTATCGCCGAGTACACCGACACCAGCATTTTTGCTCCTGAAGTGAACGACAGCGGAGTCGCCCAGCCGGAGGAATGGTTCGGGCTGAACCCGGCGGAAGGCGAGGACTCGGCGGAGGAGATTGCTTCCAGTGATGAAGCCGAAGACGAAGAGGAGGAGGGCGGCGAAGATGCCGCACCCGACGGCGAAGCGACCAGCCAGCCACTGATCGTGCCTCCATGACGAAGGCGAGCGCCGCCGCCAGGTGATGATCAGCCGAGACTCGCCACCGGCCACTCCTCCAGCCAAGACCGCCTCCGCTAACCTGCCCGATTCGCCTGTTGCTCCGTTGGCTTGATCTGCCGCTCTCGCTTTTCTGTTGTTGATCTTTGAACAAATTTTATTAACTTTGCGCAGTTCCACCCACTGGGGGTGTATTCAGACTATGTTGAATGCCGGCCTTTCGAAGGCTTTTGTGTAAATATAATTATGCATGTGTTTGGCTTCCATTCGAATTTGCTTTTTATCCTTAGGTTGTTTCCTTTGCCGCCTTCCCTTGATTGCCGCCTTCCCAGCCGAAAAGCTGTTTTGCAGTTTGTGGCTGGGGAGGAACTTGGCTATTTTTGGGAAGGCAAGTACTTGAGCTTTCTTGGATTGTGGCAAGGCGGAATGTGAAGCCGGCCGGCCGGCTACTCTGGTAGCCGGTCGGCAATGGGAGGAAGCCGGCTTTTGTTATATAAGTTCGTTAGCCCTTAGCCGTTTTTTGTGTGGGCATCCTTTCGTGCCTTTGACTCTTGCCAGCCGGACAGTCGGTTCTTCGGGCTGCGGCTTTTGACAAGAGAGGGCTTGGGTGCCGGCACACTACTTGTCTGACTGCAGGTGGAACTTTGAATATAACTCAATGCGGCGGTCCCGGGCTGACTAGTCGAACCCGGTGCCGGACGAGGGGAAAAAGTGTAATGACAAAATCATGAGCGTGATACTCGTCATTCATAGATAAAAGGTGGAAGTCCCCGAGTGTTCCTCGGGGGGCCTATTGTCTCATACTTAGTACAAAAGGTAGCATGATACATACTGCATTTTAACTGTAAAATATGCAGAGGAGGTTGGCGTTCCATGGTCGTTCCGACTCTTTACCGGAATCATCTCTCTTTCGTGCCTTCGGCTTCTCTGCGTCAATTAGGTAGTAGGAGTCGTTTCCCAATGCTCTGCTGATGACGAAGGGACCTTCCCAAGGAGCCGAGAGCTTGTGCTGGCCGGCTGTTCGCTGGATCAGCCGGAGCACAAGGTCGCCCTCTTGAAAGGACCTTGGCTTGACCTTCCGGCTATGGTAGCGGCGCAAACCCTGCTGGTAGATGACGGACCGGCTGAGGGCTAACAGCCGGCTTTCTTCCAGCAGGTCGACGCCGTCTTCTCGTGCTTCTTTGGCCTCTGCTTCCGTGTACATGGTCACCCGAGGCGAGTCGAACTCTGCTTCCTTGGATGTTGGATGGCTTGATTGGCTTGTAATTTTTTCAGAAGCCCTAGGGGGAGCCGGCTAGGCTACCCGTGGTCATTTACTCCGACAAGACCTTCGGGTCCATAGTTAGTAGCTAGATGGCTTCTTCTCTCTTTTTGGATCTCAATACAATGTTCTCCCCCTCTCTCGTGGAGATCTATTCGATGTAATCTTCTTTTTGTGGTGTGTTTGTTGAGACCGATGAATTGTGGGTTTATGATCAAGATTATCTATGAGCAATATTTGAATCTTCTCTGAATTCTTTTATGTATGATTGGTTATCTTTTCAAGTCTCTTGAATTATCCGTTTGGTTTGGCCAACTAGATTGGTAGTTCTTGCAATGGGAGAAGTGCTTAGCTTTGGGTTCAATCTTGCAGTGTCCTTTCCCAAAGGATGAGGGGCAGCAAGGCACGTATTGTATTGTTGCCATCGAGGATAACAAGATGGGGTTTTTATCATATTGCATGAATTTATCCCTCTACATCATGTCATCTTGCTTAAAGGCGTTACTCTGTTTTCATTAACTTAATACTCTAGATGCATGCTTTGGATAGCGGTCGATGAGTGGAGTAATAGTAGTAGATGCAGGTGAGTCGGTCTACTTGTCTCGGACGTGATGCCTATATACATGATCATACCTAGATACTCTCATAACTATGCTCAATTCTGTCAATTGCTCAACACCAATTCGTTCACCCACCGTAAAATACTTATGCTCTTGAGAGAAGCCACTAGTGAAATCTATGGCCCTCGGGTCTATTCTCATCATATTAATCTTCCTACGCTTTATCATTGCTTTGCTTTTTTACTTTGCCTTTTATTTTACTTTGCATCTTTATACCAAAAATACCAAAAATATTATTTATCATCTCTATCAGATCTCACTTTCGTAAGTGACCGTGAAGGGATTGACAACCCCTAATCGCGTTGGTTGCGTTGAGCTATTTGTTTGGTGTAGGTACGAGGGACTTGCGCGTGGCCTCCTACTGGATTGATACCTTGGTTCTCAAAAACTGAGGGAAATACTTACGCTACTCTGCTGCATCATCCTCTCCTCTTCGGGGAAAACCAACGCAAGCTCGAGACGTAGCAATGGGTTGCTAGAGTGACATAAGCTTAAACCCTAGTTTATGCGTTGCTTCATAAGGGGCTGATTTGGATCCACATGTTTTCATGCTATGGTTAGGTTTACCTTAATTCTTCTTTCATAGTTGGAGATGCTTGCTAGAGGGGTTAATCATAAGTGGGATGCTTGTCCAAGGAAGGGCAGTACCCAAGAACCGGTCACCCACATATAAAATTATCAAAGTAACGAACGCAGATCATATGAGCATGATGAAAACTAGCTTGACGGTAATTCCCATGTGTCCTCGGGAGCATTTTCCTTTATATAAGAGTTTAAACAGGCTTGTCCTTTGCTACAAAAAGGATTGGGCCAACTTGTTGCACCTTGTTTACTTTTGTTACTTGTTACCCATTATGAATTACCTTATCATAAAACTATCTGTTACCGATAATTTCAGTGCTTGTAGAGAATACCTTACTGAAAACTGCTTATCATTTCCTTCTGCTCCTCGTTGGGTTCGACCCTCTTACTTATCGAAAGGACTACGGTAGATCCCCTATACTTGTGGGTCATCAATAACTAGGTTCCTAATCACAAATCTCATCTCCTTGCAATTTACATTATTTGCCATTTGCCTCTCGTTTTCCTCTCCCCCACTTCTCAAAAATTTGTTGTTTTATTCGCCTCTCTTTTTTGTTTGTCGTTTTCTTGCCGGATCTGTTTTTGAGTGCAATCTTGTTGTGTGGTCATCATGACTCAAGAGAACACCAAGTTATGTGATTTCTCAAGTACCAACAACAATGATTTTATTGGCACTCCGCTTGCTCCTCCCGCCACTAGTGCGGAGACTTGTGATATTAATACTGCTTTGCTGAATCTTGTTATGAAAGACCAATTTTCTAGTACTCCTAATGAGGATGTCGCGTCCCATATTAATACCTTCGTGGAATTATGAGATATGCAAAAGAAAAAAGATGTGGACAATGATGTGGTCAAGATGAAATTATTTCCGTTCTCTTTGCATGATTCTGCAAAAATTTGGTTCTCTTCTTTGCCTCGCAATAGTATCGATTCTTGGAATAAGTGCAAAGATGCTTGTATCACTAAGTATTTTCCTCCAGTAGAAATTATTTCCCTTAGGACCCAGATCATGAATTTCAAGCAACTTGAACATGAGCATGTTGCACAATCTTGGGAAAGGATGAAAATGATGCTAAGGAATTGCCCAACTCATGGGTTAAATCTTTGGATGATCATACAATTTTTTTATGCGGGATTGAATTTTGTTTCTTGTAATCTTTTAGATTCCGCCGCGGTTGGAACTTTTATGGAAATTACTTTGGGTGAAGCCACCAAATTGCTTGATAATATCATGGCAAATTATTCACTATGGCATACCGAAAGAGCTCCTACTAGTAAAAAGTTAATTCGGTTGAAGAAATTTCTTCTTTGAGTGATATAGTTGATGCTCTTATGAAATTGGTTTCTAGTAAAAGTGCTCCTATTTATTTTAATGATATGCCTTTGTCCACTTTGATTGAGCAAAATAGTGATGCCATTGATGTGAATTTCATCTCTAGAAATAATTTCAACAACAATGCTTATAGAGGTAATTTTAATCCTAGGCCTTCTCCTAGTAATTCCTCTAATAATTACGGTGATTCCTATGGAAATCAATCTTATAATAATAATACGAACACCTCTGATCTTGAGAATAATATTAAAGAATTTATCAACACACAAAAAGTTTTCAGCACTTCCATAGAAGAAAAGTTGAATAAGATTGATGATTTGTCTAGAACTGTTGATAGAATTGCTCATGATGTGGAAAATCTCAATATGAAAATTTATGTGCCTAAAGTGTATGAATCAATTAAAGCTCTTTATGTTTCTATGGATTAAAGTAAGAAAAGAATTGCTATGCTTAGAGCTAAAAGAGAATTTTTAGAGAAAGCTTTTTCTAGTGATTATTCTTGCAAAGATGATGAAGATCTTAAAATGATTGGTGTTTCTTCTATTGATTCCTTGTTTAATAAAGTTAATAATGATGAAAAAGGTACTGGAGAAGAGTCAACTTTAGGTAGAAGGCGTCCCAATATTTCGGAGGGTAAAAATCTTATTAAGAAAATTGATGAAAGTGGGTTTGAAGAGGTCAAAACCTAAGCTAGTGATGTGCCCACTCTTTTGGATTACAAAGACTTTAATTATGATAGCTGCTCATTGATTGATTGTATTTCTTTTTTGCAATCCATGATAAATTCACCCCATGCTTATGAACAAAATAAAGCTTATACTAAACATATTGTTGATGCTATGATGAAAGCTTTTGAAGAAAAATTGGAATTGGAAGTTTCAATTCCTAGAAAATTGCATGATGAGTGGGAACCTACTATCAAAGTCAAGATTAAAAATTATGAGTGCTTTGCTTTGTGTGACTTGGGTGCTAGTGTTTCTACAATTCCGAAATCTTTATGTGATGTGCTTGGTCTTACAAATCTTGAAGAATGTTCTTTGAATTTGCACTTGGCGGATTCTACTATTAAAAAGCCTATGGGAAGAATTAATGTTGTTCTTATTCTTGCAAATAGGAATTATGTGCCCATAGATTTTATTGTTCTTGATATTGATTGCAATCCGTCTTGTCCAATTATTCTTGGTGGACCATTTTTACGCACTATCTGTGCCGTGATTGATATGAAAGAAGGCAAAATTAAGTTCCAATTTCCTTTGAGGAAGGGCATGTAACACTTTCCTAGAACTAGAATTAAGCCACCCTATGAATCAATCATGAGGGCATCTTATGGATCTCGAACCAAAGATGACAAAACTCAGATCCTTGCTTTATGTCTAGCTAAGGGCGTAAAACTATAGCGCTCGTTGGGAGGCAACCCAATGAATAAAATTTATTTTTGCTTTTTTCTTTCTGTTCTTTAGTGTTAACACAATTATGATAATTTTATGATTGTGTTTTTTATGTTTTAATTAGTGTTTGTGCCAAGTAGAACCGATAGGATCTTCTTGGGTGATAGTTGTTTGATCTTGCTGAAAAAGACAGAAACTTTGTGCTCACGAAATTATTTCTCATTTTTATTAAGAAAGAAATTTTTCTCTAATTCTTTTTGCAGAAGATTAATATACAAATTTCTCAGGTATTTCTATTTTTTTAGAATTTTTGGAGTTCCAGAAGTTTTCGTGATTGCTACAGACTATTCTGTTTTGACAGATTCTATTTTGTTTGTGTTGTGTGCTTATTTTGATGGCTCTATGGTTTTATTTGATGAGTTTTGCCCTAGAAAAGTTGGAATACAATAGATATAGTACAAAAAAATATGAATTGGCTTGATACAACACTTATAGTAGTGGTTTAGTTTCTTTCACTAACGGATCTCGCGGAGGTTTTGTTGAGTTTTGTGTGATTGAAGTTTTCAAGTTTTGGGTTATCTTACGATGGATGAAAGAAGGATAGAAGAGCCTAAGATTGGGGATGCCCTGGCATCCCAAGCTATTATCCAAGAATGAGCAACCAACTAAGCTTGGGATGCCCCCGAGTGGCATCCCCTCTTTGTTCTAACGACCATCGGTATTTTACTCGAGACTATATTTTTATTCATCACATGATATGTGTTTTGCTTGGAGTGTCTTGTATGATATGAGTCTTTGCTTTTTTATTTTGTGTTTTAAGTCACCAATCCTTGCTGGACACACCTATTTGAGAGAGCCAAAATTATGTCATGACTTGTTAGAATTGCTCTCTATGCTTCACTTAAATTTTTATGAGCACTGGACTTGCTCTAGTGCTTCACTTATATCTTTTTTAGCACGGTGTGCTTAGTATTTTTGAAGAAATGCTCTCTTGCTTTTCTTAGATTTATTTGAGAGTAATTAAAATTTTGAAGAAATTCTCTCTTGCTTCACTTAAATTATTTTGAGAGAAAGAAAATTTGTTATGCTCATGATCTTCACTTATATTTGTTTGAGCTTATGAAAAGCAACACATGAAAATTAGTCCCAAAGTGATAGATATACAAGAAGGATAAAAGAATAAAAAAATGTCATGAAGATCATTGGACAAAATAAACTTGATTCTTAGTAATAGTTTTGAGATATGATGGTGTGATGTGAGTTATGTTGGTGAGTAATTGTGCTCTAGTGAGAATATTGGTGTTAAGGTTTGTGATTCCCTATACATGCACGGAAGTCAATAATCATGCAATGAAAATTATATCCTACTTGTGGTCCATTATTCGGTGTTAATTATGCTTAATGCTTGCTTATGAGATTATCCCTTTTTTGGTTGGTCGCTTCCCAATCTTTTGCTAGCCTTCATTTTGCACTAAGTATGACCTCTACTTGTGCATCTAAAATCCTTTAAACCAGTTTTGCCACATGAGTCCACTATATCTACCTATATGTGGTATTCTTTTGCCGTTCTAAGCAGATTTGTATGTGCCATCTCTAATTTTCAAAATAAACTTCTCTTTTGTGTGTTTGTTTCGCTCGCGGAACGGTAACGGGTGGCTAATATTTTCCATGGTAGATGAGTTTTTATTAACTTGTCATCGTACGAGAGTAAGGCAAAGTATTAGGGATGCCCAGTCCCGAAATGCAAAAAAAAATTGAATTTACTTTATGTTATCAAATAATAAATTCCTTGGAAAGTGTTGGTATGAAGGGCACCCGTGGATACGGTTAGCCATGGAAAGTGGAAGTATGGTGGAAAAAGGAATAAACTTTATTTTCTGTTTGGGAATCGCCTATGGCATATCTAGCATGGAAAGTGTTCGGAACTCTAAGTCGTTTTCGTTGGTGGGATGGATACACCTCCCAAAATGTTTTTATCTCCAAGTTTTTCGCTTTGAGCTCTGGCACCTCTACAAATCCCTACTTCCCTTTGTGAAGGGCCTTTCTTTTACTTTATGCAATTTTTATTTTTGAAATTTGAGTCTCCATCTTCTCTTATAAAAGCACCAACTAGGAGGCAATATGATCGTACTCAAGTATTGGGTATAGTTAATATTCGAGTGTGTTTCACGAATGGATCAATGTTTGCACATGATGGGCTAGGGATAACTTATTTTAGCGTTGATATTTTGAAAGACATGGTTGCTTGTTGATATGTTTGAGTATCTAAATTATTATGTCAAAACTAGACTATTGCCTTGAATCATATAAAAGTCCAAATTTCCATGCTATAAATAAAAGAATATGATATAACATGATAGATAGCACTCCACATCAAAAATTCTGTTTTTATCACTTACCTACTCGAGGACGAGCAGGAGTTAAGCTTGGGGATGCTGATACGTCTCCAACGTTTCTATAATTTTTGATTGTTCCATGCTATTTTATTATCAATCTTGGATGTTTTATAATCATTTTATAGTCATTTTATATCATTTTTTGGTACTAACCTATTGACATAGTGCCAAGTGCCACTTGCTATTTTTTCCATGTTTTTTACATCGCAGAAAATCCTTATCAAACGGAGTCCAAATGCCACGAAACTTTATGGAGATTTTTTATGGACCAGAAGGAAGAAATTGGGCCCAGGTAGCACCTAGGGGGAGTCCCGAGGAGGGCACAACCCACCAGGGCGCGCCAGGAGGCCCAGGCGCGCCCTGGTGGGTTGTGCCCACCTCGGCTGCCCCCTGGACCGCCTCTTTGCTCTATGAATACCCCAATATTCCAGAAACCCTAGGGGAGTCGACGAAATATTCATCCAGCCGCCGCAGAGTCCAGAACCACCAGATCCAATCTAGACACCATCTCGGATGGGGTTCACCACCTCCATTGGTGCCTCTCAGATGATGTGTGAGTAGTTCTTTGTATACCTTTGGGTCCGTAGTTAGTAGCTAGATGGCTTTCTCTCTCTTGCTGAATTCTCAATACAATGGTCTCTTGGAGATCCATATGATGTAACTCTTTTTGCAGTGTGTTTGTTGGGATCTGATGAACTTTGAGTTTATGATCAGTCATATCTTTTTATATCCATGAAAGTTATTTGAATTTCTTTGATCTCTTATATGCATGATCTCTTATAGCCTCGTATTTCTTCTCCGATATTTGGGTTTTGTTTGGCCAACTTGATCTATTTATCTCGCAATGGGAAGAGGTGCCCGGTAGTGGGTTCGATCTTACGGTGCTCGATCCCAGTAACAAAAAGGGAACCGACACGTATGTATCGTTGCTACTAAGGATAAAAAGACGAGATCTATATCTACCGGCATATAGATAAATGGATCTTGTCTATATCATGTCATTGTTCTTATTGCATTACTCCATTTTTCCATGAACTTAATACACTAGATGCATGCTGGATAGCGGTCGATGTGCGGAGTAATAGTAGTAGATGCAGGCAGGAGTCGGTCTACTAATCTTGGACGTGATGCCTATGTATTGATCATTGCCTGGATATCGTCATAATTATTTGAGGTTCTCTCAATTGCCCAACGGTAATTTGTTTACCCACCATTTGCTATCTTTCTCGAGAGAAGCCACTAGTGAAACCTACGACCCCCGGGTCTTCTTTTTCATATATTTGCTTGCGATCTACTTTTTCCTTGCTTTTATTTTCAGGTCTATTAAACCAAAAATACAAAAATATTTTGCTGCAATTTTTCCTTATTTATTTTATTTGGCATTCGATCTACCAATTTACTACAAAATTATCTCACGTCCGTTTGCCTATATTCAGGCGCCGTACCCCGAAAGGGATTGACAACCCCTTTAACACGTCGGGTGCGAGTGATTTGTTATCTGTGTGCAGGGGCTATTTACGTTGTGATTGCTTGGTTCTCCTACTGGTTCGATAACCTTGGTTTCATATATGAGGGAAATACCTACCGCCGCTGTGCTGCATCATCCCTTCCTCTTTGGGGAAATACCGACATTGCTTCAAGTGACATCATTGTTCCACATATATCAAGTGCATATCAGGATGTTCGGTTCCATCTCCCGCATAAGGATTAGCTATCAGTTGTTCTATCATACCCGAAGGAATTTCATATTCAATTTTTTCAGTAGGTGCAGTAGGTTGAGGGGTAGCTAATTGTGGTTCCGGACGAGGTGAAGATACCCCGAACAAACCCCTCAAAGGACTGTTTTCCATAGTAACAAGTGACAATAAATTTTAGCACACTATATAAATGTTTCCTTACCAAATTCCACTTACCAAAGGCGCTTCACTCCCCGGCAATGGTGCCAGAAAATAGCCTTGACGACCCACAAGTATAGGGGATCAATTGTAGCTCTTTTCGATACGTAAGAGTGTCGAACCCAACAAGGAGCAGAAGGAAATGACAAGTAGTTTTCAGTAAGGTAATGTCTGCAAGTGCTGAAATTGTAAGTAGCAGAGTAGTTTGATAGCAAAATAATTTGTAACGAGCAAGTAACGATAATAGTAACAAAAGTGCAGAAAGGTAGCCCAATCCTTTTGAGGCAAAGGACAGGCCAAAACGGTCTCTTATAATAAGCAAAGCGTTCTTGAGGGTACACGGGAATTTCATCTAGTCACTTTCATCATGTTGGTTTGATTTGTATTCGCTACTTTTATAATTTGTTTTGTGGGTGGACCGGTGCTTAGGTGTTGTTCTTACTTGAACAAACCTCCTACTTATGATTAACCCCCCCCCCCCCCGCAAGCATCCGCAACTACGAGAAAAGTATTAAGAATAAATTCTAACCATAGCATTAAACTTTTGGATCCAATCGGTCCCTTACGAAATAGCGCATAAACTGGGGTTAAAGCTTCTGTCACTCTCGCAACCCACCATCTAATTGCTACTCCACAATGCATTCCCTTAGGCCCAAACATGATGAAGTGTCATGTAGTCAGTGTTCACATGACACCACTAAGGGAATAACAACATACATATTATAAAATATCAAACACATATCAAGTTCACATGATTACTTGCAACATGATTTCTCCCATGACCTCAAGAACAAAAGTAACTAATCATAAATGGTAATCATGCTCATGATCAGAGGAGTATTAAATAGCATAATGGATCTGAACATATGACCATCCACCAAATAAACCATATAGTAATCAACTACAAGATGTAATCAACACTACTAGTCACCCACAAGCACCAATCTATAGCTCCGATAACAAGATTGAACACAAGAGATGAACTAGGGTTTGAGAGGAGATGGTGTTGTTGAAGATGTTGATGGAGATTGCCCTCCCCAAGATGGGAGAGTTGTTGGTGATGATGATGATGATGATTTCCCCCTCCGTGAGGCAAGTTCCCCCGGCGGAATCGCTCTGCCAGAGGGCAAAAGTGCTCCTGCCCAAGTTCCGCCTCGAGGCGGCGGCGCTCTGTCCCGAAAGTCTCCTCCTTATTTTTTTCTAGGTCAAAATGACTTATATATAGCAGAAGATGGGCACCGGAGGTGGGCCGAGGAGGCCACAACCCACCAGGGCGGGCCTGGGGGGCGTGGCGCGCCCAGGTGGGTTGTGCCCACCTGGTGGCCCCCCTCTTGTGTTTATTGGATCCAATATTTCTCAAATAATCCATAAAAAATCCCTGTAAAGTTTCAGCTCATTTGGAGTTGTGCAGAATAGGTGGCCTGACGTAGTTTTTCCAGGTCCAGATTTCCAGCTGCCGGAGTTCTCCCTCTTGGCGTGTTCCTTGTAAATTATGAGAGAAAAGGCATTAGAATTACTCCAAAAAGCATTATTATGGTTAAAAACATTATAAACAACAGTAAGGAAACATGATGCAAAATGGACGTATCAACCTGCTCGTCGGTGCCGATGCGCGTCGGCGGGAAAGCTCGAACGGAAGGAGAATGGTGGCGGGAGTTGGGGCGGTGAGGGAGGGGGCTATATAGGGGTGGACTCGGCGGGAGGTGAGCCGAAATCCTCCCGCCGATTTTTCGGTGACGCGGGCGAGCTCACGCCATCTCCCTGGTCGCACGAGGAGAGAAGCACGTCACCCTCCCCTCGCCGAGCCAGGCTCGCGAGCCTCTTGCCCGATCGGGCGTTTCCCACAGGCCCGCCTAGACGTGCTTTAAGTTCCGTGCGATGCGGGCCGCACAGTAAACGCAGGCAACCAAACAGGCCAAGTTCTTCCCGCGCGGGCCAAGCTGGGCCATATGAAAACCAAACACGCCCTTCGTGTTCTGTTAAAGAACTCGACTGGCCGCCGCACGCATGCTTGCGGGCCAAGCACCTCAATCTCCCAGGCATCTCGAGCGCAGCTCGCGCTCCTTCCTGGAGCACGCCTGCCTCGCAGGAGACCTCACCCAAGGTCGCGTCTAGGTCGCCCTCTACCTGCCGCGGACGTCCTCGGTATAGTGCACGTGGGCGCCGCCCATGGCGCGCAGTCGCCCGCCTACGTGAGAGCACCTAGAGCTCGCCCTTATCGTCCGACATATTCAAAATGCTACAATTTGCTGGCCAGAGCCAACCGCGCCCAGAGCTCCTCGCCCACCTCATTTCCGACGGAGAATCGCTGCCACGACAGCGCTCGAACCAACTCCGAACTTACGCCATGGTCGAGCGAGCGATCACAGGAGCACCCGTCGGTGCTCTCTCCCCCTGCCAGTGCGCGTCTGTGTGTGTGTGCACCTGTGATGTGCGAGTGAGTGCGTGCCGGTGGGTGTCACGTGAGAGTTTGTGCATGCTTGCCTGTGCGCGTCACCGGCGATCCTCGTCGTGCCGCGCCGCATCTCCCTCGTCGCCTACACTGCGGCTCCGCAAGCTCCACGTCGACTTTCTTCTTCTCTTTCTTGGCGTGCGTCAACTGCTCGACGAAATGCTCAGCTGAGCTAGAAGATGGGAAGGAAGAAGATTGCCATGTTGGCAACGCCGGGTCAAAACCACGCCAACTCAGCACGAAAACTACTTTTGTTGAGTCAAGGGACCAAACTAATCCGGTTTTCAAAGTTGAGGGACTAATGTTTGTCGGTTTTAAAGTTGATGGACCATTTCTATACTTTCAGAAAGTCCAGGGATGAAAAATATACTTATCCCTTTCAGTAAATATCATGATGGTGCCAACTAAACCTAGCCTCCATGGCCACTTGGATAGGGCACGAACCGGAACCTCTCGCCGCCCTGCCTTCGCACAATTGTCGGTGCTAGCACTCCACTAAGCACCACACCGCTGGCCTAGGACTCGCTGATCCAAAGTCAAACCACAGGTGAAAAAGCTTTGTCGTCGCCATCGGCGGTACATGCTTTGCCTGGAGGCTTCTTCCGACAATGGCGAACAGAGCGTATGGAGCTAGGGGAGGAGGCAGTGGGTGACTGACTGGCTGTCGTGCCATCAGGGTGAATGATGCGGGGGCGGTAGCTTAGGATAAGTTCATGAGTGCATGACAGCACTAGTGCAGAATCGGGCTATTGTCCCGGTTCGTAAGGCCCTTTAGTGCCGGTTCTGAAACCGGCACTAAAGGGTGGGGACTAAAGGCCCCCCTTAGTCCCGGTTCAACACGAACCGGGACCAACAGCATAATGATGACAAGCCTCACTATCAATGGCATATTTTCTAATCTTTCTAATCTTCAAGCGCATTTTCTCCATCTTGATCTTGTGACCATCGACGACATCGGCAACATGCAACTCCACTTCCATCTTCTCCTCCTCAATTCTTTTCAATTTTTCTTTCAAATACTCATTTTTTTTTCAACTAAATTTAACCTCTTGACAAGAGGGTTTGTTGGAATTTCCGGTTCGCATACCTCCTTAAAAATATCTATGTCAACTTGATGGGCATAATTTGTCATAAACACGAAATGCAACAAATAGTTATAAAAGAGAATATACCACATCCGAATCATAAACCGGACGAGGGCCGACGGGGACGGATATCAAAACCATGGCACTATTTATAACAAACAATGTACGGATAAGAACATTATACAAGTAACTGTATATCTAAATCACACAAACATGATTTTTTTATATAAAAAAATAACAACAAGAGGCTCACCACAAAGGTGGTGCGGGCGATGGGACGGTGCGGGCGATCGACGGTGGTTAGGACGGAGACAGGAAGGCACTAAGTAAACCGCACATACATATGCAAACTAAGAGTTATTTTGAGCTCAAATTGCATATAAATCAAATAAACTACCACGCATATAAATCCTTCCAAACGAAAACCCACAAATCACTATACTTATAGAGCATTGCAAGAGCTAATCTAGCAATGAGAGATGAAAGGAGAAAGTTGCTAACCTTTGTGATCACTTGGATGGATGGGGGCCTTCAAATCTTCATAAATTTCGGGCAAAATGAAGGATGAGCTCGAGGAAGAGGGAAAGAACAGAGAGGAGAGGAAAGGGGAAGAACAAAGAGCTCGGGCTCGACGAAGGGTCTATATAAGATGATCTTTAGTCCCGGTTGGTTATACAAACCGGGACTAAAGGTGCATCTCTAGTCCTGGTTCGTGCCACGAACCGAGACTAAAGGTGTTGGTGGGACCCAGCCTGACACCAGTCCGCCACCACCTCTTTAGTCCCGGTTCGTGGCACGAACCGGTACTAAAGGTTCAACACCAACCGAGACTAATGAGTGCCGCCCGCCTAGCTGTTGGAACCGGCACTAATGGTTAAGGTTGTCAAAATCGCGATTCTGTTTTACGATTCTACGACTTTATGATCCAAATTAACCCCTTTGATTCTATGATTTGTCTCTAGAATCTACGTTTCTACCATCCTGATAGTGAAGATTCTACGATTTGCGATCCTACCAACGGAGCTCCGATCCGATTCAGAATTACGATTCTGACAGCCTTGCTAATGGTCACATTAATGCCGGTCTGTAATTGAACCGGGACTAATGAGGTGAACATTAGGTCGTTTTTCTACTAGTGCAGAGACAGATATACTGATTGACTGTTGGTCCAAATGAGGAAGCAGAGCGAGGAAATCAATGTCCCACTGGCACTTACGTACCCACGCGATAGCTAGGCTAGAGACATATGCTTCATTTCCCTCCACACATCCCTGCTCTGAAATTTCCTACAGGTAGACATTAATTAGTCGTCGTTCTCGAGCCGAGCTAGCTTGTTTCTTTCAGAAAGATTCTCGAACGAGCTTGTTTTGGCTTGTTGCCATGAATTCCATTTAGCACGTTAGTATTACAAAGATCTCGAGTTCTCACTAGGAGATCGCTGCTGCGGAAAACTCCAGTTGCAGGAACAGTGCGGCAGCCTACCGTGAAAAGCTGACTATTTCAACGGCCAGCCACGGCAATTTGGAGGGAGACCGACCTAGACCACCAGTGTGGTCAACGACTTTGACCCCGCACCATCCACACGCGGCTCGATCGCACGTCGCTGCACTCTGGAAGGCTGGAAACGCCATGGATTGTTTCAGTTAGCCGTCGTAGAAGCGGCCACGCGTGCACATTTGGTTAGCTTGACCGCGCCACGTCTACTGATCAGCTAAGTTGCGATCGACATGTATACCGGGAGAATTCCATGGCTGGCGCCAAGTAAAGCTTTGGAGAGAGAGAGAGAGAGAGAAATGTGTAGCTGGTCAATGAAATGAACTGGCTGGCGCACAACCATAACCACGAGCAACCACAAACTCATCCTCGCCGGTGCGGCTGGTTCTCCATCCTCTGTGCTCCGGACTCCCTTCAGGCGCCGCTGCTCTCGCCCGCCAAGCCGCCTGGCTTCGAGGCCTCCCTGACGCCTCCACTTGTTTCCAGCGGCCCTTTGCGGCGCACGCCCTCGCCGGTGCGGCTGCGAAGGAAGGCTGCGGGGGTGGTGCCGTGGGCTTGCAGTGCCTAGCGCCCCTCTTTGAAGACCGTCAAGAGGCTGTCCTGCCGACCCCTGCTCCAGGTCTGCCGAAGGCGCCGGCGGCTCGTCGGAAGACCATGGCTGGAATCAACATAGCCAAGACCGGCGGAGGGTTCTTCATCAGCAAGCCTACGGCTGGTGCTCACCCCAAGTCAGCCCCGGCAGCCAGGGCTGCCGAGCTCCTCGTGTGCCGCAGCTTGGGCATTGTCAAAGACGGGGAAGACGTCACTGCCGCTGCGTTGGATGCTTTCGCGGACCGCTTCAAGGATCAGCTGTCGCCGGACGTGATCGTGGCCATGCGTGGGCTGTTCAAGCTTGATGACAACATCGCAGTGGATGTCGAGGAGGCCCTCATAGCACATGGTGGGGGAGGTGCTCTTGACCTGGTGCAGAACGGCGACGACGCCGTGGCGCAGCTGGAGGCAAGCTGAGCTTTCGCCGCTTCTGCTCAATTGGGTTCCCAGTTTCCTATGTTAGCAAAGATCCATGTCCCTGTACGTGTTTGGTCCATGTGTAAGGGTACTAGCTATTCTGCAAGTATGCTAGTTGTAGTCGGCCTATGGCCATGTCATCTTTGGGCTGACTCCGTTAGCGTATTCGGAGGGCCAGGCTCTGTTGTTATGCCTTGCATGGCATGTGGTTTGCTTCCTGGTTGTATCAGTGATGCTCTGAACTTTACTAGTTCTTCTACATCTGCATCTATCAAATGGCCAAGCTTCAGGGTGTTTCCAGTTATATAATGCTAGAGCAACCGATTAATTTTCTGAGCTGGAATGTGAGGGGACTGAACTGCCCAAATCGACGCTCCACTGTCAATGCCACGATCGCCTCTTCGTCTTGCCATGCTGTTTGCCTACAAGAAACCAAGCTCGACAACGTCGATCAGTTCACGTCCGCCTTTTTAGGCGGGCAGAGATTGCGCAGTTTCGCGCAAAGACCGGCAATTGGCACTAGGGGAGGCATTTTGCTGCTCTGGGATGATCTTCTTGTTGACGTGTCCGACATATCCCTCAATACATATTGCCTTTCCGCCATGGTTAGTGTGCGCGGGACCGATGTGCTCTTCAAAATCACTTCCGTCTACGGTCCCACAGACAACTCCTGCAAAGACGCTTTCTTTGCCGAGCTTCTGAGTTAGAAGCCGCCGCCAGGGATGGCTTGGCTTGCTTCTGGAGATTTCAACCAAATTTATCGTGCGAGAGACAAGAACAAGCGAAATGTTAATTGCAGCAGGATAAATCGCCTGTGGCAGCGCTCCAGAGTTGTGAGCTCAAGGAAATCCACCTTCAAAACCGCAGATTCACATGGAGCAACGAGAGGGTAAACCCAACCCTTAGCAAGCTGGACTCCTTCTTCTGCAATGCAGAATGGAATACTACCTTCAACTCCCATATCCTGAATGCACTCTCCTCCTCACTCTCCGACCACTGCCCGCTCTTGCTTGCCGATGACAAGGGACCGCGAAGGCCTCGGGTCTTCAAATTTGAAAACTTCTGGGTATCCATGCCCGGATTCATTGAGGTGGTTCAAAGGGCGTGGAGCGAAAGAGTTGATCACACTGATCCATACCAAATTCTGTACCACAAGCTCAAAAAGACGGCGCTTCGACTTTCCGAGTGGAGTAGGGGCCTCTTCTCAAAGGCAAAATCCACCTCCAAGCCGCCTTTTGGTGATTCTCCGCCTTTGATATTGCCCAAGAGGGTAGACTCCTGTCCGCCGACGAGCGTGAGCTACGGGCTAGGCTCAAGAGGCGTGTCATTGCCTTGTCCGTGCTTGAAAGATCTCGCAAGAAGCAATGCGCCAGAATCGCCAACCTTAGGTAGGGGGATGCGAATACTAAATTCTTCCACCGCCGTGTTAATGCTAGAAGGCGTAAAAATCACATCCACAGAATCAAGAACGAGCATGGATGGGTGGCCAAGGAGAAAGTAATACATGATCATTTTTCCAACGTCATGAAGAGAGGCCCCATAAGCAGCAAGTATTTCAACTGGGATGAGCTAAATTTGGAACCCCTTGACCTCCAGGGCCTTGACTCGCCATGACCGAGGGTGAGGTCCTCGATGCGATCAACGACATGCCGGTGACAAGGCCCCGGACCGGATGGGTTCACGGGCCTTTTTTCAAGAGGTGTTGGGACATTGTCAAGGCCGACCTCATGCGGGTCATCAACCATTTTGACTCCTCCACACTTCAAACCTCCAAAGTGGCTCAATTCCGCCAACGTGGTGCTACCGCCTAAGAAAGAAGGGGCGAGGGAATCGCCGACTATAGGCCCATTAGCCTCATCCACGCCGATCGCGAAAATTATTGCAAAGGTGCTCTCCTTAAGGCTTGCCCCCACATGACAAAGCTCGCTTCCAACGCCCAGAGCGCCTTCATCAAAACAAGAAGCATCCATGACAACTTCATGTATGTCCGTAATCTCGCCGGCGCCTACATTAAGAGCAAGACCCCTTCACTTCTCTTCAAGCTTGATATCCGCAAGGCTTTCGACACCGTGAAGTGGGAGTACTTGCTAGACCTTCTCCAACGGCAAGGATTCCCAAGCAAATTTAGGGACTGGATTGCAACCCTCCTTTGCTCCTCCTCCTCGAGGATCATCCTCAATGGTATTGCCCGGCAGCCAATTAAACATGGACAGGGCCTTCGCAAGGGGACCCTCAGATTCCCCGCTGCTTTTCGTCATCGCCATTGATCCTCTCCAAAGAATTCTTGATGTGGCTACGAGAAAAGGGATCCTCCATAAAATAAGGGGGAGGGGAGCCATGATGAGGACCTCCCTCTATGCGGATGATGCGGCTGTCTTCTTGGCTCGATCAAAAGGGACGTTGACAACCTTGCAGACATTTTGAGGGGCTTCGTGAGGTCACGGGCTGTGCACTAACTTCCACAAGAGCTCTTTTGTGCCCATCCGCTGCAATCACCTCGATCTGGGCTGCCTCGACCGAGAGGTTACCGCTGTTAGGACTTCCTTCCTCTCCGCTCTACTTGGGGCTTCCTCTCTCAGTTTGGCAACTAAAGTTAGTGGATCTTCAGTTTCTAGTGGACAAGGCTGCAAGCAAGCTAACAACTTATGAGGGCAAAAACATCACCACCATCGGAAGAAATGACTCTTGTCAAGTCCGTGATCACCTCCCAAGTGGTCTACCCCGCCACACCGCTAGTTATTCCGCCAACCATCTTGCTCAAAGTCAACAAACTTCAGAGAGCTTTCCTTTGGTCAGGTTCGGACAAGACAACAGGAGCGAAATGCAAGGTGAACTGGGAGATTGTTTGCCGGCCACTTCAATATGGGGGACTTGGGGTCCTTAACTCCAACAAGTTTACACGTGCCCTCCGGTTGCGATGGCCATGGTATGAATGGAAGGAGCCCACCAAGATGTGGGTGGGGATGGAAAACCCATGCGACGAGGAGGACTTAAATTTTTTCTATGCATCCACCACTATCACCATTGGCAACGGTGCGAAGACCCCTTCGACTCACCTTGGCTCCTTGGGCGCAAGCCAAAAGACATTGCCCCGCTCATTCACGGTTGCCGAGAGAAAGAATTGGAAGGTGCGGAGGCCCTCTAACACTATGCATGGATCCACAAGATCAAACCCCCCACCAACATCTCCGCGGAGCACATCACGCAGTTCTTCACTCTGTGGGCGCTTTTGCATGAGGTCCAACTTGATGAACTCACCGAGGATGACATTGTATGGAAGCATACGGCTAGTGGGACCTACTCGGCGGCATCTGCTTACAAGGCGCAATTCTTAGGAATGGTTCTCACACCTTTGGATAAAATGGTTTGGAAGGCTTGGGCCCCCCCAAAAGTCAAGTTCTTCGCTTGGCTGGCGTTGCAAGACAGAATCTGGACCGCCGATAGATTGGCCAAACGCGGGTGGCCCAACTGTGATCTCTGCCCTCTTTGCTAGAGAGTGCAGGAATGTGGGTCTCATCTCTTCTTCAAATGGCGCTACACACGAAGGCTTTGGTCCTTGATCATTGACAAATACCACATTCACGGTCTTGACACCAATGGTTGGCCCCTCTTCGACTCGGTTGAGGCTTGGTGGGCAAGTACTTGCGACAATGGCACGCCAAACCGCCAAGCCAAGGCGTCCCTCACCATGCTTGTTACGTGGAACGTCTGGAATGAGCGAAACGCAAGGGTCTTCAAGCACAAGTGTGCCCTCCACCTACATTGCTTGACTCCATCGACATCGAGGCCAACCTTTGGGTCATCGCCGGTGCAAAAAATTAGGGTCTCTTATTTTGCGAGAGTGATCTCATGCCGTGTATTGAGTGACTTGTAACAAACTCTTTTCTCCCTTAATTAATGGATGAGGCAAAGCTTTTGCCTCCGTTTCAAAAAAAAAACTCATCCTTCACGTACCAAAATCACTACCACAAGTGATCCTTTAGGCATCAGGCATCCATGGGAGCCGTGACGCTTCTCTGGGTCCTCCTCGCTCTCGTGCTACTCGTCGGCGCTTCCAGTGTCACGGCGCAGGGCCGTGGTGTGGCTCCTCGTTGTCGGCGGCAGCAGCAGGTGGTGGACGTGGGTGTGATCTTGGACAGGTCGACATGGGTGGGGAACACCAGCTGGACGTGCATCGAGCTGGCTCTCGAGGACTTCTATACCGATGGTAGACACGCCGGCCACCGCACCAGTCGAAGCTCCACCTCCGGACACCGAGTCGACGCCATCGAGGTCGCGTCAGTACGCCCCGCTGCAAACAGGCCGGGCAAGCCGAAATCCGGGCCACCCTGCAAAACTAAAAAACGGGGCCCTATCTAACTAACGAGCAATGATATTGTAAATATATCTCACAGAAAAAACTATAATGTAGGAATTAAAAGTAGGAACTGAAGTTAATTGCAAAGAAGGAAATGCTAAGCACCTGGAAGTTAGAGTCGGTCACGAATCAATCCAACGAGGCGATGAGTCTGAAATTTGGGAGAGGAAGTTAGGAAGGCAACAACGGCAATGATGCAGAATCCGATCGATCCGATGATGCGAAGGCAACAAGATGATCATGTTTCTTGTAGCTAAGCCAACGTGACTCATCGCTATGCGTTGTGGTCTCCAAATCGATGCACGAGGACGATCCCGGTGGCTTCTTTAGCGATCCCATTTTTTGCGGTCTCTAGATCGAGAGATGAGACTCGATCCGTGGACATCTGTAGAGATCGGTATGTTTCCAATCGATGGAGCGGTTTCCTTCTTTTGAGACATATCGATCAAGTTTTTTTGAGACAAATATCGATCAAGTACCGTAACTCATGCACTTTCGATGGCCTCGACTCGGGCCCGACTCCAGCCTCCCGATCGTCCTGCACCTAACTTCATAGCTTAGGATTTTTTCTAAGTACTACTAGGCCTATATACAAAATTCGGGGCCCCCCAAAATTGTGGGCCCTGTGCGGGCTGCACAGTTGGCACCACTATGGGCCCGGGCCTGCTGCACAGCCTCCCTGTTCAAACCGGTTCAAACTGAGCAGCACTCGTTTTTTTCTTTGAGCAACTCTGCTTGAGTAGCACATGGGCCGAATGATCTTCAGAGAGTATATAGGCCTAATCTTTTGGGTGGGCCGACCATGGGCCTTGATAACTTAAGATCAACCTCCCGTAGTATACAGTTTGCCCCATGGCCCATCAGTGCGACACGGCGAGTCCACGGTTGCCCTTTCCTACATTTTTTTTCACTTCCCATGTCGCCGGCGGCAGGCGCTGCCCTGCTAGGTGCGCCTTCGGCTCCTTCCCTACTTGTTTCGACACCGTCGCGCCGCCCTCCGAGGTATAGATAGAAGGTATCCCCTGCTTCTCCGCCCCCCCGGCTCGTCGAGCCAAGTAATTTCGGAAGTCTCCGCATCCACCCATGGCAGGAGAGACATTAGATTTGGAACTGAAGTATATATGAGTTAGAAAGCTAGAGCTATTCTCACAAGTTGTTATTTAAGTATATCTTTTTATTAATTATTATTCGAGGGAAATCAGTTTTGGTTTTTGTTATGGTAAAAAACGACCTCGTGTATCCCAATTCCCGAACCTTTTCTACTGCAGACTGTACACCAATTTAATCACATGTTAGTGAATAGAGCCACCCAAAAGCTTAGGTGCTGGTATTTACTGTACCTATGCATGTTTTCCTTGCATTTGTTTGATAGTGACCCTTAATTTGCTGTAAAATATACTGTATGTTTTAAAGTAGTATCATTGCAGGTATTGATCTACTGAAAAATGCAAGCGATCATTGGGCCGCAGACGTCAACTCAGGCTAAATTTCTTGCGGAGCTTGGGAACAAATCATCGGTTCCAATCATTTCATTCTCTGCAAATAGCCCTTCGCGATCTGGACAAACACCGTACTTCATCCGGACGGCATGGAACGACTCCTCTCAAGCAGAAGCTATTGCCGCACTTGTTCAGAAATACAGTTGGGGGGAAGTCATCCCTGTCTTTGAGGATGACGATTCCAATACCAGGTTCATTCCTGATCTTGTTGACGCCCTCAGACAAGTCGACACTCATGTTTCTTACAGGTGCAAGATCCATCCTTCAGCTACAGAGGATGCTATGAAGACAGCCATCTCAAGCTTAAGACACAATTGGACAAGTGTATTTATTGTGCGTATGTCGCATGCGCTAGCCCTCAAGTTTTTCCAGCTTGCTAAGGACGAAGGGATGATGGGCCAGGGATTTGTCTGGATCACCGCGTATGGCTTGACAGATATCTTTGATGTAGTTGGTTCTCCTGCTCTAGATGTGATGCAAGGAGTTCTTGGGGTGAAACCTCATGTTCAAGATACTGTGGAACATCGAAACCTTAGTCAGAGATGGCGCAAGAAATACAAATTGGAGAATCCTGGAATTGGAGTAAGTATGCCTGCGGTGTATGGTCTCTATGCTTATGATACCATATGGGCATTAGCATTAGCAGCAGAGAAGGCTGGATATGTGAATTCAGATTTTGGGCCATCTGTAACAAACAATGGGTCCACTGACTTTGACAGAATAGATACTTCAAAGGCTGCTGAAAAATTGCGAGGCTCACTCTTGGACATCAAGTTCATGGGTATGAGCGGGAACTTCCGTATTGCAGACATGCAGTTAGGATCAGTCAATTACACGATAATCAACATTATTGGTCAGAAGAGAAGAGTAGTCGGTTATTGGACTCCAGGATCTGGCATCTCTGGCAGTCTAAACGTGAAGGCCGATCTTGGCACTATCGTATGGCCAGGAGATAATGAAAATGTGCCTAGAGGTTGGCTATTGCCAATGAATAAAATTCTCCAAATAGGCGTACCTGTCAAACCTGGGTTTGAAGAACTTGTAAAATTTGAAAATGGTAGACCCAAGGGGTTCTGCATAGATGTGTTTGAGGCAGTAATTAATGCATTATCCTACGATGTACCCTGTCGCTATAAGCCATTTGCAGACGAGAAAGGACATAGTAAAGGAACTTATGACGATCTTGTCTACAGTGTTTATTGTAAGGTATGCATGGACTTCTTTTTGTTCCATTTTTCTCCTTTTTATGATCTCTCCTACCCCAGAGGAGATATATTTGGAGCTAAAACTGGCAAAAATGAAATAAATTCGTGAGATGATCAGAATGGCCTAACCGCACTAGGATTTCATTGTTTTTCTTCTCAAATATTAAGGTATACAAAGAGTAGAGTGCAATGATCTAATTGACCATTGGTCATTAGTATAGAGACGTGTAAAATCATATATCTGCACTCGTTCATGAAAGTTTTCTTTATTGTTGCTTCTTTAACCCGTGCACAAACAGGAAAAAAAAAAACAATCTACTTGACAAATTGTACAGTTCGTTTCTTTTTCCTGATTGTATTACATTTTTTGTATAATTTACCATTCATGAGAATTTTCGAGATTTAGTCAGACTCTTCTTCTAGTTGATTTTGATTAATTGCTTGCATTTTGTCTTATCTGCATTATTTTAATGGTGTATCGATATGAATACGCCCCAGTTGAGGGTTGTCTCCCGGTTATTAGTTTAATTAACAATTATAAGTACTTTGCATATGTTGTACTCTTGTAAAGCTTGTAAGGTTAAAAGGGGAATTATATACTTTTAAAGCCATTGGAAGTTTCTCAACTCACTTTATATGTGTTGCTGGCAGGAATATGATGTGGTGGTAGGTGATATAACAATCTTGGCCAACCGTTCTCTATATGTGGATTTTACTCTTCCTTACACAGAGTCAGGGGTGCATGCTGGTTCCAGTCCGGGACCAGAGGCAGAAGACTGCATGGACTTTCCTAGATCCTTTGACAGCTGACCTATGGTTAGGAGCTGGGGCCTTCTTTGTCTTCACAGGTTTTGTAGTCTGGTGTATTGAGCATAGAACAAATAAAGATTTCAGAGGGCCCCCAGGCAGTCAAATTGGGTTGATCTTCTACTTCTCCTTCTCAACACTCGTGTTTGCTCATAGGGAGGGGATACTGAACAACTTATCAAGAATTGCAGTAGTTGTTTGGCTTTTCGTGGTGCTGATATTGCAGCAGAGTTATACTGCAAGTTTAAGCTCAATTCTCACAGTGGAACAACTTCAGCCAACAGTCACTAATTTAGAAGAAGTTATCAGGAACGGGAGCTATGTCGGCTACCTCAATGATTCTTTCTTACCTGTTCTTTTGAAAAGGTTGAAAATTGATGAATCAAAGATGATTCCCTTCGACTCTCCTGAGCAATACAATGAAGCCTTAACATCTGGAAGAGTTGCAGTCATTATTGATGAGATACCATACCTTAAGGTGTTCCTTAAACAGTATTGCCACAACTACACTATGGTTGGACCAACCTACAAGCTCGATGGATTTGGTTATGTGAGTACCAGTTTCCTGTTTTTGTATAGTAGCACATTTTTTGCTTTCTGAATCCTAGATGCTGAATCAATTTCCGCTGCTATTTTGCTGTAGGATCATGCTAGTAGCTCAAATTTGTATATATTTATAGGCCATCAGACTATCTCCAGAAGAAACATTATTAGAGTGAACTGTTGGTTAAAATTATAGTTTTAGCCAATCTTTGAATTGTACTTTAAAATTCCTGATTTGTCACATGTGAACAAGCTAACGAAGGACGAACTTAAGATTAGATATTTTCATTGTGAAGAACCTAAAAATGGTTGATCATGTTCTGTGGAAAGTGGTGCTATATTATTTGTTTTCAGTTGGGAAATAGAATGCTTGCTTGCTTCTTGAAGTGTTGAATGACATGATAAATCTACTTAAGAAGATCTTCAGTTAGTTTGCTTTAACTTTCTGTTTGTATTACACTAAGCTGTATCAAGTATATTGAGTTTAATTTCAGTAAGATCATTAGCCATTCTGAGAGCAAGCATTATGATCAATCACCTTACCAAGGGCTTGCGTGAATGACCAATATAACTGCCTTGCTTTATTTTGGGCTGGTGGAAATTGATAATTTTAATAACTGGCTCAGCACTATGCCTGGCATGTATACCACCAGTGAAGCCTTTTCTGATCCTCATTGTGTGCTAACTCTGCAGGCATTCCCTCGAGGCTCTCCACTCACACCTGATATTTCGAGGGGAATACTGAAATTCGCATTACACGACAGAATGGTTAATATGCAGAAAGAATTGTATGGCGCTACGTCATGCCTTGACAAAGATGACTCCCAAACTTCAAGCAGCCTTACATTGCACAGCTTTCAGGGGTTGTTCTCATCACTGGAACATCTTCAGTGCTGGCACTAATCCTGCATGCTGTCATAACTATTTATAACAACCGACATGAATTCAGCAGTGATAGCAGTCAGAGTTCATGGCGCAGATGGCCTGCCATTCTCTCTAAGCTCTTCCGCGAGGGCGACAATTCATCTAATACTCCAGATAAAAAACGAGCCTGCAATAGAAAATGTGGATGGTGCAGCAGAGAGCCCACTAAGCATACCTAATCACATTATCGAGCACCTCGCAGACATGGATACAGGAAGCCCACCAGAAGGAGAAGGAACACCAGGTAGGGAACTTTCAGTTCAGGGCACGGAACCATTGTCATTTGCATACATGCATTCTGAGAGGGGGCATAATGGAGCAGCTTCTTTGTCTCGGAATGGGAGCTCAATCCGCAGGAGACAGATAAGCATGGAATGACATACGTGGTGAGCGTGTAATTACTGATAACTGTAATGTAGGTATTCATTTAGCCCTCTGTATATGTTTACAGTTTCTCTCTTTTGGAACACATAGCTTGATGTGCATTGCCACATTGGGAATTAATGATAGTTGTGAGGAGCAACCGGTTCAGATGCTTGTGGTTTCGATAAACAGAAAATTATTAGCCTGCATACTGATTTTCCAGGAGCTGTTTGTCTTGTAAGGTGCCACCTGATGCTATTTTCCAGGAGCTGTTACTTACTAATATATGGAACGCAAACAAAGTAAAATGGTCCTAGACTTATCGAGAAGTTTGCTAAAACTTCTGCAAAGGTTATCTGCGCTGCAGAGAAGATTGTTGAGCTACTGAGGTGTTTGTTATTGAGAAGATTGCATGTCGGAGACGACCCCTAAAAATTGTTGTGGCGAGCAATTGATTCGGTGTGTTGTTCAAGGAACAATTGATGTAGTCCTTTTCATAAATACATTTCTTTCATTTGAGTCATAGGGCAACCTTACTATTAAGGGAGGTCCAAGATAGTCGAGATTTAGGTCTTTGTTGAATGTTAAATCATTAACCAATCTCCCAGTGAAGTCAAGAGAAATCTCTTAGTGCATTGTGTTTTTTACTCAGAGTCAGAGACAATGTTCTTCTGGACTGCAAGAGAAAATCATGGGCAGTCGAGTCAACTTTACTTATTTCTCAAGTAAAGTTGTCATGTGAGTTTGAAATCCGCCTGTTGGACACGTGTCGATTGACCATTGTGTGGCGCGGGCCCCTATTGGTCATTTTACCCTAGGGATTGCTCCCGCTATAAATAACCACCCCACCCCACCTTCATCGGTTGGCTGCATTTGAATTGACAATAGTTTGTCTGAGCAACCCCTTTGTTGAGAGATTTCACCGAGAGAAAGATCCAGACCCCAAAGTGAAGTGATTGAACAATCGCAAAGAACTAAGTTGAGATCTAACTTGTGCCTATTACTCTTGTGAGTTGCACACTCACTAGACGGTTAGGTGTCCATTTGAGCAACTAAGAGTTATTGTGGTGTGGCAAGGACTTTGTCTATGAAGGTTTGGAGATTGCCTTGAGGAATCTACCTGGTGGAGGTCGAGGAACTTGCAATCAAGGAGAATAGGACAGAGAAATTTTTGCTCCTGTGTTCAATCACAAGTCCCTCCAACCAGACGTATCACTTTGACATAAGTGTGAGCAGGTCGAACAAATAGCTTGTCGCCTTCGAGCAACACTGGTTCTTTCTCTTTCTGTATTACTTTCAGTATGTACATTTTGTTGAGTTATCCCTCATTGTGTTGTTTATCCGTGTTCAGTCCTTCGAGAGTGAAGAACATTTCCATTTGTACCGTGATACGTCTCCGTCGTATCTATAATTTTTGATTGTTTCATGCCAATATTATATAAGTTTTACATACTTTTGGCAACATTTTATATGATTTATTTGGACTAACTTATTGATCCGGTGCCCAATGCTAGTTCCTGTTTGTTGCATGTTTTTTGTTCGCAGAAAATCCATATCAAACGAAGTCTAAATGCAATAAATTTTTATGGAGAATTATTTTGAAATATATGTGATTTTTGGAACTTGGAATCAACGCAAACGGAGGCCCACACAGCCCACAAGACATCAGGGCGCGCCCCAGGTGCCAGGCGCGTCACGCGTGGTGGTGGGTTGTGCTCACCTCGTACGTTGGTTGGAGCTCTACTTCGGGCGCAAGGAAGCTTATATCCGGAAAAAAAATCGTGTTAAAATCTCAGCGCAATCGGAGTTACGGATCTTCCGGAATATAAGAAACGGTTTTCGGCCAGATCTAGGGAACGCGAAACAAAAGAGAACAGAGAGGGAGATCCAATCTCGGAGGGGTCCCGCCTCTCCGCCGTCATGGAGGCCATGGACCAGAGGGGGAACTCTCCTCCCATCTAGGGGGGAGGCCAAGGAAGAAAAAGAAGGAGGGGGCTCCCTCCCCCTCTCTCCCGGTGGCGTCGGAGTGCCGCTGGGGCAAGGATCATGACGGCAATCTACATCAACAATCTTGCTACCGTCAACACCAACTCTCTCCCCCTCTATGCAGCGGTGTAACACCCCTTCTCCCCGCTATAATCTCTACTTAAACATGGTGCTCAACTCCATATATTATTTCACAATGATATTTGGCTATCATATGATGTTTGAGTAGATCCGTTTTCTTCTGTGGGTTAATCATGATCTTGGTTGGTATGATTGTATATTTTATTTATGATGCTGTCCTACGGTGCCCTACGTCTCGCGCAAACGTGAGGGCCCCCCGCTGTAGGGTGTTGCAATATGTTCATGGTTTGCTTATTGTCGGTATTGCGGGGGATGACAGCAGCCCAAACGCGGATAAGTGGGTCATGGCATATAGGAGTAAAGAGGACTTGATACTTAATGCTATGGTTGGGTTTCACGACCTTAATGATCTTTAGTAGTTGTGGATGCTTGCTAGGGGTCCAATCATAAGTGCATATGATCCAAGTAGAGAAAGTATGTTAGCTCATGCCTCTCCCTCATATAAAATTACAAGAATGATTACCGGTACTTATTATCGATTGCCTAAGGACAAATGACTTTCTTGTTGACAAAAGCTATCCACTTTTATTACCTTGCAGTTTATTCGTAGTTTTATTCTCGCAAAGTACTCGTAGTTTTATTCTTGCAAAATAGTTTCATACTTGTTTTAGGTAAAGCAAACGTCAAGTGTGTGTAGAGTTGTATCGGTGGTCGATAGAACTTGAGGAAATATTTGTTCTGCCTTTAGCTCCTCGTTGGGCTCGACACTCTTATTTATCGAAGAAGGCTACAAACAATCCCCTATACTTGTGGGTCATCATACTGCAACCATGTTTGTCCTCGTTTTCCATCTCTGTGTACTCAGTGTGATGTACCTCTATGGTCGCATGTTTTACATCTATTGCTACATAATTATCGTTCTAGCTTATGTTATGATAGATATCTCGCAATAGTGGGATATACATATGAATGGAGACGTATTTCTTGGATTGACTGTGTGGGTGTACATACAAACGGAAACGTATTTCTTGGATTGACTATGTGGAATGTACATACGCACGGAAACGTTTGTCTGGGACTGACTGTGTGGGGTGTACTTGAAGGAAATATTCCCCATAGGCAATAATAAAGTTGTTATTTATATTTCCTTATATCATGATAAATGTTTATTATTCATGCTAGAATTGTATTAACCGGAAACTTAGTACATGTGTGAATACATAGACAAATAGAGTGTCACTAGTATGCCTCTACTTGACTAGCTAGCTCGGTAATCAAAGATAGTTAAGTTTCCTAGCCATAGACATGAGTTGTCATTTGATAAACGTGGTCACATCATTAGAGAATGATGTGATTGACACGACTCATCCGTTAGCTTAGCACTATGATCATTTAGTTTATTGCTATTGCTTTCTTCATGACTTATAGATGTTCCTATGACTATGTGATTATGCACTCCCGAATACTGGATGAACACTTAGTGTGCTATCAAACGTCAAAACGTAACTGGGTGATTATAAAGATGCTCTACAGGTGTCTCTGATGGTGTTTGTTAAGTTGGCATAGATCAAGATTAGGATTTGTCACTCCGATTGTCGGAGAGGTATCTCTGGGCCCTCTCGGTAATGCACATCACTATAAGCCTTGCAAGCAATGTAACTAATGAGTTAGTTACGGGACGATGCATTACGGAATGAGTAAAGAGACTTGCCGATAGCGAGATTGAACTAGGTATAGTGATACCGATGATCGAATCTCGGGCAAGTAACATACCGATGACAAAGGGAACAACGTATGTTGTTATGCGGTTTGACCGATAAAGATCTTCGTAGAATATGTGGGAGCCAATATGAGCATCCAGGTTCCGCTATTGATTATTGACCGGAGATGAGTCTCGGTCATGTCTACATAGTTCTCGAACCTGTAGGGTCCGCACGCTTAACGTTCGATGACGACCGGTATTATGAGTTTATGTGTTTTGATGTACCGAAGGTAGTTCAGAGTCCCAGATGAGATCATGGACATGACGAGGAGTCTCGAAATGGCCGAGACATAAAGATTGATATATTGGAAGACTATATTCGGACACCGGAATAGTTTCGAGGCGTATCGGGTATTTTTCCGGAGTACCGGGGGGTTACCGGAACCCCCCCGGGGTTTATTGGGCCCCATGGGCCTATTGGTGGAAGAGAGGAGGCAGGCCAAGGTGTGGCGCGCGCCCCCTAGCCCAAACCGAATTGGACTAGGGGGCCAGCCCCCCTTTCCTTCTCTCCTCCCTCTCCTTCCCCCTTCTCCTTGTTGGAATAGGAAAGGGGGGACCGAATCCTACTTGGAGTAGGATTGCCCCCCCATGGCGCGCCTCCTCCCCCTGGCCGGCCTCCTCCTCCCTCCCACCTTTATACGTGGAGGGGCACCAAAGGCACCCCAAAGTTTCTCTTAGCCGTGTGTGGTGCCCCTCCACGTAAACACACCTCGGTCATATCGTTGCGATTACTTACGCCCGTCGTCTTGTGAAAACTCTCCCTTGGCCTCAGCTGGATCAAGAGTTCGAGGGACGTCACCGAGCTGTACGTGTGCAGATCACGGAGGTGCCATGCGTTTGGTACTTGATCAGTTGGATCGTGAAGACGTTCGACTACATCAACCGCGTTACTTAACGCTTCCGCTTTTGGTCTATGAGGGTACGTGGACACACTCTTCCCACTCGTTGCTATGCTTCTCCTAGATAGATCATGCATGATCGTAGGAATTTTTTTGAAATACTATGTTCCCCAACAGTGGCATCAGAGCCAGGTCTATGCGTAGATGTTATACGCACGAGTAGAACAAAGAGTTGTGGGCGATAATAGTCATACTACTTACCAACATGTCATACTTTGATTCGGCGGTATTGTTGGATGAAGCGGCCTAGACCGACATTAAATGACCGCGTTCATGAGACTGGTTCTATCGTCGTGTTTCGCACACGGTGGCTAGTGGGTGTCTGTTTCTCCAACTTTAGTTAAATCGAGTGTGACTACGCCCGGTCCTTGTTGAAGGTTAAAACACCACACTTGACGAAAAATCGTTGTGGTTTTGATGCGTAGGTAAGAATGGTTCTTGCTAGAAGCCCGTAGCAGCCACGTAAGACTTGCAACAATAAAGTATAGGACGTCTAACTTGTTTATGCAGGGCTTGCTATGATATGATATGATCAAGACGTGATGATATATAATTTGTTGTATGAGATGATCATGTTTTGTAACAGTTATCGGCAACTGGTAGGAACCATATGGTTGTTGCTTTATTGTATGAAATGCAATCGCCATGTAATTGCTTTACTTTATCACTAAGTGGTAGCGATAGTCGTAGAAGCAATAGTTGGCGAGACGACAACGATACTTCGATGGAGATCAAGGTGTCAAGACGGTGACGATGGTGATCATGACGGTGCTTTGGAGATGGAGATCAAAGGCACAAGATGATGATGGCCATATCATATCACTTATATTGATTGCATGTGATGTTTATCCTTTATGCATCTTATTTTGCTTAGTACGGCGGTAGCATTATAAGATGATCTCTCACTAAATTTCAAGGTACAAGTGTTCTCCCTGAGTATGCACCGTTGCGACAGTTTGTCGTGCCGAGACACCACGTGATGATCGGTGTGATAAGCTCTATGTTCACATACAACGGGTGCAAGCCAGTTTTGCACACGCAGAATACTCGGGTTAAACTTGACGAGCCTAGCATATGCAGATATGGCCTTGGAACACTGAGACCAAAAGGTCGAGCGTGAATCATATAGTAGATATGATCAACATAGTGATGTTCACCATTGAAAGCTACTCCATCTCACGTGATGATCGGACGTGGTTTAGTTGATTTGGATCACGTGATCACTTAGATGATTAGAGGGATGTCTATCTAAGTAGGAGTTCTTAAGTAATATGATTAATTGAACTTTAATTTATCATGAACTTAGTACCTGATAGTATTTTGCATGTCTATGTTGTTGTAGATCAATGGCCCGTCTTCTTTGTTCCTTTGAATTTTAATGCGTTCTAGAGAAAGCTAAGTTGAAAGATGATGGTAGCAACTACACGGACTGGATCCGTAACTTGAGGATTATCCTCATTGCGCACAAGTATAATTAAATCACGGAAGCACCGCTAGGTGCAAGACCATTGAAGGAGCAACACCAGACGCCAGAACGCTGGCGAGCAAAGTCGATGACTACTCGATAGTTTAGTGTGCCATGCTTTACGGCTTAGAACCGACTTCAACGACGTTTTGAACGTCATGGAGAATATGAGATGTTCCAGGAGTTGAAGTTAATATTTCAAGCAAATGCCCGGATTGAGAGATATGAAGTCTCCAATAAGTTCTACAGCTGCAAAATGGAGGAGAATAGTTCTGTCAATGAACATATACTCAAAATGTCTGGGTACCATAATCACTTGACTCAACTGGGAGTTAATCTTCCGGTTGATAGTGTCATTGACATAGTTCTTCAATCACTGCCACCAAGCTACAAAAGCTTCGTGATGAACTATAATATGCAAGGGATGGATAAGAAAATTCCCAAGCTCTTCGCAATGCTAAAGGTTGCGAAGGTAGAAATCAAGAAGGAGCATCAAGTGTTGATGGTCAACAAGACCACTAGTTTCAAGAAAAAGGACAAAGAGAAGAAGGGGAACTTCAAGAAGAACAACAAGCAAGTTGTTGCTCAAGTGAAGAAGCCCAAGTCTGGACCTAAGCCTGAGACTGAGTGCTTCTACTTCAAAGGGACTGGTCACTGGAAGCGGAACTGCCCCAAGTATTTGGTGGATAAGAAGGATGGCAAAGTGAAAGGTATATTTGATATACATGTTATTGATGTGTACCTTACTAATGCTCGCAGTAGTGCCTGGGTATTTGATACTGGTTCTGTTGCTCATATTTGCAACTCAAAACAGGGACTATGGATTAAGCAAAGATTGGCTAAGGACGAGGTGACGATGCGCGTAGAAAATGGTTCCAAAGTTGATGTGATCGTCGTCGGCACGCTACCTCTACATCTACCTTCGGGATTAGTTTTAGACCTGAATAATTGTTATTTGGTGCCAGCGTTAAGCATGAACATTATATCTGGATCTTGTTTGATGCGTGACGGTTATTCATTTAAATCAGAGAATGGTCGTTCTATTTATATGAGTAATATCTTTTATGGTCATGCACCCTTGATGAGTGGTCTATTTTTACTAAATCTTGATAGTAGTGATACACATATTCATAGTATTGAAGCCAAAAGATATAAGTTTAATAATGATAGTGCAACTTATTTGTGGCACTGCCGTTAGGTCATATTGGTGTAAAGTGCCTGAAGAAACTCCATGCTGATGGGCTTTTGGAATCACTTGATTATGAATCACTTGATGCTTGCGAACCATGCCTCATGGGCAAAATGACTAAGACTCCATTCTCCGGAACAATGGAGCGAGCAACAAACTTATTTGAAATAATACATACTGATGTATGCGGTCCGATGAGTGTTGATTCTTGCAGTGGGTATCGTTATTTTCTGACCTTCACAAATGATTTGAGCAGATATGGGTATATCTACTTGATGAAACATAAGTCTGAAACATTTGAAAAGTTCAAATAATTTCAAAGTGAAGTGGAAAATCATCGTAACAAGAAAATAAAGTTTCTACGATCTGATCGTGGAGTTGAATATTTGAGTTACGAGTTTGGTCTTCATTTGAAAAGATGCGGAATAGTTTCGCAACTCACGCCACCCAGAACACCACAGCGTAATGGTGTGTCCGAACGTCGTAACCGCATGTTATTAGATATGGTGTGATCTATGATGTCTCTTACTGATTTACCGCTATCGTTTTGGGGTTATGCTTTAGAGACAGATGCATTCACGTTAAATAGGGCACCATCTAAATCTGTTGAGACGGCACCATATGAACTGTGGTTTGGCACGAAACCCAAGTTGTCGTTTCTTAAAGTTTGGGGCTGCGATGCTTATGTGAAAAAGCTTCAACATAATAAGGTCGAACCCAAATTGGAGAAATGTGTCTTCATAGGATACCCAAAAGAGACTGTTGGGTACACCTTCTATCACAGATCCGAAGGCAAGATATTCGTTGCTAAGAATGGATCCTTTCTAGAGAAGGAGTTTCTCTCGAAAAGAAGTGAGTGGGAGGAAAGTAGAACTTGATGAGGTAACTGTACCTGCTCCCTTATTGGAAAGTAGTTCATCACAGAAACCAGTTCCAGTGATTCCTACACCAATTAGTGAGGAAGCTAATGATAATGATCATGAAACTTCTGATCAAGTTACTATCGAACCTCGTAGGTCAACCAGAGTAAGATCCGCACCAAAGTGGTACGGTAACCTCTTCTGGAGGTCATGTTGCTTGACCATGACGAACCTACGAACTATGAGGAAGCGATGATGAGCCCAGATTCCGCGAAATGGCTTGAGGCCATGAAATCTGAGATGGGATCCATATATGAGAACAAAGTGTGGACTTTGGTTGACTTGCCGGATGATCGGCAAGCCATAGACAATAAATGGATCTTCAACAAGAAGACTGGCGCTGACAGTAATGTTACTGTCTACAAAGCTCGACTTGTTGCGAAAGGTTTTAGACAAGTTCAAGGAGTTGACTACGATGAGACCTTCTCACCCGTAGCGATGCTTAAGTCCGTCCAAATCATGTTAGCAATTGCCGCATTTTATGATTATGAAATTTGGCAAATGGATGTCAAAACTGCATTCCTGAATGGATTTCTGGATGAAGAGTTGTATATGATGCAACCAGAAGGTTTTGTCGATCCAAAGGATGCTAACAAAGTGTGCAAACTCCAGCGCTCCATTTATGGACTGGTGCAAGCATCTCGGAGTTGGAATAAACGTTTTGATAGTGTGATCAAAGCATATGGTTTTATACAGACTTTTGGAGAAGCTTTGTATTTACAAGAAAGTGAGTGGGAGCTCTGTAGCATTTCTAATATTATATGAGGATGACATATTGTTGATTGGAAATGATATAGAATTTCTGGATAGCATAAAAGGATACTTGAATAAAAGTTTTTCTATGAAAGACCTCGATGAAGCTGCTTATATTGGGCATCAAGATCTATAGAGATAGATCAATATGCTTAATTGGACTTTCACAAAGCACATACCTTGATAAAGTTTTGAAGAAGTTCAAAATGGATCAAGCAAAGAAAGGGTTCTTGCCTGTGTTACAAGGTGTGAAGTTGAGTCAGACTCAATGCCCGACCACTGTAGAAGATAGAGAGAAAATGAAAGTCATTCCCTATGCTTCAGCCATAGGTTCTATCATGTATGCTGTTGGAAATATGCCCTAGAGGCAATAATAAATTAGTCATTATTATATTTCCTTGTTCATGATAATCGTTTATTATCCATGCTATAATTGTATTGATAGGAAACTCAGATACATGTGTGGGTACATAGACAACACCATGTCCCTAGTAAGCCTCTAGTTGACTAGCTCGTTGATCAATAGATGGTTACAGCTTCTCGACCATGGACATTGGATGTCGTTGATAACGTGATCACATCATTAGCAAATGATGTGATGGACAAGACCCAATCCTAAGCCTAGCACAAAGATCGTGTAGTTCAGATGCTAAAGCTTTTCTAATGTCAAGTATCTTTTCCTTAGACCATGAGATTGTGCAAATCCCGGATCTTTGTAGGAACGCTTTGGGTGTACCAAACATCACAACGTAATCGGGTGGCTATAAAGGTGCACTACTGGTATCTCCGAAAGTGTCTGCTTGGTTGGTACGAATCGAGATCGATTTGTCACTGTGTAAACAGAGAGGTATCTCTGGGCCCACTCGGTAGGACATCATCATTATGTGCACAATGTGACCAAGGGGTTGATCACGGGATGATGTGTTACGGAACGAGTAAAGAGACTTGCCGGTAACGAGATTGAACAAGGTATATGTATACCGACGATCGAATCTCGGGCAAGTACAATACCGTTAGACAAAGGGAATTGTATACGGGATCGATTGAGTCCTTGACATCGTGGTTCATCCGATGAGATCATCGTGGAACATGTGGGAGCCAACATGGGTATCCAGATCCCGCTGTTGGTTATTGACGGAGAACGTCTCGGTCATGTCTGCATGGTTCCCGAGCCCGTAGGGTCTACACACTTAAGGTTCGATGACGCTAGGGTTATAGGGAATGGATATACGTGGTTACCGAATGTTGTTCGGAGTCCCGGATGAGATCCCGGACATCACGAGGAGTTCCGAAATGGTCCGGATGTAAAGGTTTATATATGGGAAGTCCTATTTTGGCCACCGGAAAATGTTCGGGATTTTTCGGTATTGTACCGGGAAGGTTCTAGATGGTTCCAGAGTGGGGCCCACCTGCATGGGGGGACCCACATGAACGTGGGTAGTGGGGGCAAGGCCCCACACCCCTGGTCAAGCGCACCAAGATCCCCATTAGAAGGAATAAGATCATATCCCGAAGGATAAGATCAAGATCCCTAAAAAGGGGGATAACAATCGATGGGGAAAGGAAAGGATGGGATTTCTTTCCTCTCACCTTTATAACGCCCCAATGGACTTGGAGGGCAAAAATAATTCCCCTCCACCCCTATATATAGTGGGGAGGCGCATGGGAGCTGCACCCTTGCCCCTGGCGCAGCCCTTCCCCTCTCCCAAGTCCTCCTCTCCCTCGGTGCTTGGCGAAGCCCTGTGGGATTGCCACGCTCCTCCATCACCACCACACCGTCGTCTTGCTGCTGGATGGAGTCTTCCCCAACCTCTCCCTCTCTCCTTGCTGGGATCAAGGCATGGGAGACGCCACCCGGGCTGTACGTGTGTTGAACAGCGGAGGTGCCGTCCGTTCGGCACTAGGATCTCCGGTGATTTGGATCACGAAGAGTACGACTCCTTCAACCCCGTTCTCTTGAACGCCTTAGCTTAGCGATCTACAAGGGTATGTAGATGCACTCTCCTTCCCCTCGTTGCTAGTTTCTCCATAGATAGATCTTGGTGACACGTAGGAAAATTTTGAATTTCTGCTACGATCCCCAAAAGTGGTATCAGAGCTAGGTCTATTGCGTAGATTGTTTGCGCGAGTAGAACACAAAGTAGTTTTGGGCGTTGATTTTGTTCAATATGCTTACCATTACTAGTCCAATCTTGTTTCGATGGTATTGTGGGATGAAGCGGCCCGGACCGACCTTACACGTACACTTACTGAGACAGGTTCCACCGACTGACATGCACTTGGTGCATAAGGTGGCTAGCGGGTGCCAGTCTCTCCCACTTTAGTCGGATCAGATTCGATGAAAAGGGTCCTTATGAAGGGTAAATAGCAATTGACATATCACGTTGTGGCTTTTGCGTAGGTAAGAAACGTTCTTGCTAGAAACCCATAGCAGCCACGTAAAACATGCAAACAACAATTAGAGGACGTCTAACTTGTTTTTGCAGGGTATGCTATGTGATGTGATATGGCCAAAAAGGAATGTGATGAATGATATGTGATGTATGAGATTGATCATGTTCTTGTAATAGGAATCACGACTTGCATGTCGATGAGTATGACAACCGATGAGCCATAGGAGTTGTCTTTATTTATTGTATGACCTGCGTGTCATTGAACAACGCCATGTAATTACTTTACTTTATTGCTAACTGTTAGCCATAGTAGTAGAAGTAATAGTTGGTGAGACAACTTCATGAAGACACGATGATGGAGATCATGATGATGGAGATCATGGTGTCATGCGGTGACGATGATGATCATGGAGCCCGAAGATGGAGATCAAAGGAGCAAAATGATATTGGCCATATCATGTCACTATTTGATTGCATGTGATGTTTATCATGTTTATGCATCTTATTTGCTTAGAACGATGGTAGTAAATAAGATGATCCCTCGTTAAAATTTCAAGAAAGTGTTCCCCCTAACTGTGCACCGTTGCGAAAGTTCGTCGTTTCGAAGCACCACGTGATGATCGGGTGTTATAGATTCTTACGTTCACATACAACGGGTGTAAGCCAGATTTACACACGGGAAACACTTAGGTTGACTTGACGAGCCTAGCATGTACAGACATGGCCTCGGAACACAAGAGACCGAAAGGTCGAGCATGAGTCGTATGGTAGATACGATCAACATGAAGATGTTCACCGATGATGACTAGTCCGTCTCACGTGATGATCGGACACGGCTTAGTTGACTCGGATCATGTAATCACTTAGATGACTAGAGGGATGCCTATCTGAGTGGGAGTTCATAAGATGAACTTAATTATCCTGAACATAGTAAAAAGCCCTTTGCAAATTATGTCGTAAGCTCGCGCTTTAGTTCCACTGTTTAGATATGTTCCTAGAGAGTTGAAAGTTGTGATGGCGATTATGCGGACGTAAGAAAGCTTATGTCCTTAATGCACCGCTCGGTGTCTGAACCCCAAACGTCGTCTGTGGATGTTGCGAACATCGGACATACACGCTTTGATAACTACGTGATAGTTCGGTTAAACGGTTTAGAGTTGAGGCACCAAAGACGTTTTTGAAATGTCGCGGAACATATGAGATGTTTGAGGGCTGAAATTGGGATTTCAGGCTCGTGCCACGTCAAGAGGTATAAGACCTCCGACGATTTTCTTAGCCTGCAAACTAAGGGAGAAAAGCTCAATCGTTGAGCTTGTGCTCGACCGTCACGAGTGCAACAATCACTTGAATCGAGTGGGAGTTGATCTTCCGATGAGATAGTGATGTTTCTCCAAAGTCATTGCCACCAAGCTGCTAGAAGCTTCGTGATGAACTATAACATATCAGGGATAGATATGATGATCCTTGAGCTATTCGCAATGTTCGACACCGCGGATGTAGAAATCAAGAAGGAGCATCAATTGTTGATGGTTACTGAAACCACTAGTTTCAAGAAGGGCAAGGACAAGAAGGGGTACTTCATGAAACGGCAAATCGATTCTTTGCTCCAAAGTGAAGAAACCCGAGGTTGAACCCAAACCCGAGACTAAGTGCTTCGTAATGAGAGGAAGCGGACCTTTGAGCGAGATTACCCTAGATACTTGGTAGATGAGAAGGCTGGCAAGGTCGATAGAAGTATATTGGATATACATTGTGTTAATGTGTACTTTACTAGTACTCCTAGCAGCACCAGGGTATTAGATACCGGTTCGGTTGCTAAGTGTTAGTAACTCGAAATAAAAGCTACGGAATAAACGGAGACTAGCTAAAGGTGATCTGACGATATGTGTTGGAAGTTTTTCCAAAGGTTGATGTGATCAAGCATCGCCTGCTCCCTCTACCATCGAGATTTGTGTTAAACCTAAATAATTGTTATTTGGTGTTTGCGTTGAGCATAGACATGATTGGATTATGTCTATCGCAATATGGTTATTCATTTAAGGAGAATAATGGTTACTCTATTTATTTGAATAAAACCTTCAATGGTCTTGCACCTAAAAGAATGGTTTATTGAATCTCGATCGTAGTGATACACATTTTCATGCCAAAAGATATAAGATAGTAATGATAGTACCACTTACTTGTGGCAATCGCCATGTAAGTCATATTGGTGTAAAAGCACGAAGAAGCTCCATGTTGATGGATCTTTGGACTCACTCGTTTTTGAAAAGTTTGAGACATGCGAACCATTTCTATTGGTGTATACGCATGAAGAAACTCCATGCAGATGGATCGTTTGGACTCACTTGATTTTGAATCACTTGAGATATGCAAATCATACCTCATGGGCAAGATGACTGAAAAGCCTCGTTTTAAGTAAGATGTAAAAAGATAGCAACTTGATGGAAGTAACACATTTTGATGTGTGCAGTCCAATGAGTCTTTGAGGCATGCAAATGAATATCGTTATGTTCTTACTTCACAGATGATTTGAGTAGATGTTGAGTATATTTACTTGATGAAACACAAATCTGAATCATTGAATGGTTCAAGTAATTTCAGAGTGAAGTTAAAGATCATCGTGACAAGAGGATAAAATGTCTATGATATGATCATAGAGATGAGTATCTGAGTTACGAGCTTTGGCACGCAATTAAGACATTGTGGAAATTGTTTCACAATAAATACCGCCTGGAACACCATAGTGTGATGGTGTGTCCGAACATCATAGTTGCACCCTTTTTGAATATGGTGTGTACCATGATGTCTCTTATCGAATTACCACTATCGTTCATGGGTTAGGCATTAGAGACAACCGCTCTCACTTTAATAGGGCACCACGTAATTACATTGAGACGACCTTTGTTTGAACTATGGTTTGGAGAAACCTAAGCTGTCGTTTCTTAAAAGTTTGGGGCTGTGATGCTTATGTGAAAAAGTTTCAGGTTGATGAGCTCGAACCCAAAGCGGATAAAAATGCATCTTCATAGGACACCCAAAATAGTTGGGTACACCTCCTATCTCAGATCCGGAAGCAAAAGTAATTGTTTCTAGAAACGGGTCCTTTCTCGAGGAAAAGTTTCTCTCGAAAGAATTGAGTGGGAGGATGGTGGAGACTTAATGAGGTTATTAAACCATCACTTCAACCGGTGTGTAGCGAGCACGTGAAGTTGTTCATGTGGCACCTACACCAATTGAAGTGGAAGGCGATGATAGTGATCATGATGCTTGGGTCAAGTCACTACTGGGACCTCGTGGAGTCGACAAGGACGCCAGCGTACTACTTGAGTGGTACGCAATCCTGTCTTAGAGGTCATGTTGCTGGACAACAATGAACCTACGAGCTATGGAGAAGCGATGGTGGGCCCGCATTCCGACGAATGGCTCGAGGCCATAACATCCGAGAGGATCCATGACTTTGGAAGAAATACTTGATGGTCGTGGGACGTTGGGTAAAGATGGATTTTAAAAGGAAGACAGACAATGATGGTAAGTATCACCATTAAGAAAGCTCGACTTGTCGTTAAAGATGTTTTCCAACAAGTTCAAGGAGTTGACTACGGTGAGGCTTTCTCACTCGTAGCGATGCTAAGAGTCTGTTGGAATTGGATTAGCAATTCTTGCATGATTGATGAAATCTTGCGAGATAGGATGTCAAAACATTGTTTCCTCGACGTTATACTTGAGGAAAGGTTGTATGTGATACAACCGTAAGGTTTTGTCAATCTGAAGATGCTAACAAGCATGCAAAGCTCCGAGAATCCTTCTAAGGACCGGAGTAAGCATCTCGGAGTTGGAATGTGCGCTTTGATGAGATGATCAAAGATTTTGGGTTTATACAAAGTTTGTGAGAAACTTGTATTTCCAAAGAAGTGAGTGGGAGCACTATAGAATTTCTGATAAGTATATGTGAATGACATATTGTTGATCGGAAATGATGTAGAATTTCTAGAAAGCATATAGGGTTATTTAAAAAGTGTTTTTGAATGGAAAACCTGGATTAGGCTACTTAAACAATAAGCATCAAGATCTATAAGATAGATCAAAATGATTAATAATACTTTCAAATGAGCACATACCTTGACATAATCTTGAAGGTGTTCAAGATGGATCAGTCAAAGAAGGAGTTCTTGCCTGAGTTGTAAGGTATGAAGTTAAGACTTAAAGCTTGACCACGGCAGAATAAAGAGAAAGGACGAAGGTCGTCCCCTATGCTTTAGACGTAGGCTCTATAGTATGCTATCTTTGTGTACCGCATCAAGTGTGCCTTGCCATGAGTTAGTCAAGGGTACAAGAATGATCCAGAATGGATCATTGGACAATGATCAAAATTGTCCTTGGAGTAAATAAGGACATGTTTCTCGATTATGGAGGTGATAAAGAGTTCGGCGTAAAGGGTTACGTCGATGCAAGCTTTAACACCTATCCGGATGACTCTGAGTAGCAAATCAGATACATATAGTGGAGCAACCATTTGGAATAGCTCCAAGTGGAGCGTGGAAGCAGCATTTACAATATGACCTAGAGATTTGCGAAGTATATACGGATCTGAATGTTGCAGACCCATTGACTAAAACCTCTCTTACAAGCAAAACATGATCAAACCCACGAACTCATTGAGTCTTAATCACATGATGATGTGAACTAGTTTAGTGACACTAGTAAACTCTTTGGATGTTGGTCACATGGTGATGTGACCTGTGAGTGTTAATCACATGGCGATGTGAACTAGATTATTGACTCTAGTGCAAGTGGGAGACTGTTGGAAATATGCCCTAGAGGCAATAATAAATTAGTTATTATTATATTTCCTTGTTCATGATAATCGTTTATTATCCATGCTATAATTGTATTGATAGGAAACTTCAGATACATGTGTGGGTACATAGACAACACCATGTCCCTAGTAAGCCTCTAGTTGACTAGCTCGTTGATCAATAGATGGTTACAGCTTTCACGACCATGGACATTAGATGTCGTTGATAACAGGATCACATCATTAGCGTAATGATGTGATGGACAAGACCCAATCCTAAGCCTAGCACAAAGATCGTGTAGTTAGTATGCTAAAGCTTTTCTAATGTCAAGTATCTTTTCCTTAGACCATGAGATTGTGCAACTCCGGATACTTTGTAGGAATGCTTTGGGTGTACCAAAGCGTCACAACGAATCGGGTGGCTATAAAGGTGCACTACAGGTATCTCCAAAGTGTCTGCATTGGGTTGGCACGAATCGAGACTGGATTTGTCACTCTGTGTAAACGGAGAGGTATCTCTGGGCCCACTCGGTAGGACATCATCATAATGTGCACAATGTGACCAAGGGGTTGATCACGGGATGATGTGTTACGGAACGAGTAAAGAGACTTGCCGGTAACGAGATTGAACAAGGTATATGTATACCGACGATCAAATCTCGGGCAAGTACAATACCGTTAGACAAAGGGAATTGTATACGAGATCGATTGAGTCCTTGACATCGTGGTTCATCCGATGAGATCATCGTGGAACATGTGGGAGCCAACATGGGTATCCAGATCCGCTGTTGGTTATTGACCGAGAACGTCTCGGTCATGTTCGATGGTTCCCGAACCCGTAGGGTCTCTGAGTTCGATGGCGCTAGGGTTATAGGGAATAGATATACGTGTTTACCGAATGTTGTTCGGAGTCCCGGATGAGATCCCAGACGTCACGAGGAGTTCCGGAATGGTCCGAGGTAAAGATTTATATATGGGAAGTCCTATTTTGGCCACCGGAAAATGTTCACGGGAAGGTTCTAGAAGGTTCCGGAGTGGGGCCCACCTGCATGGGGGGACCCACATGAACGTGGGGTAGTGGGGCAAGGCCCCACACCCCTGGTCAAGCGCACCAAGATCCCCCTTAGAAGGAATAAGATCATATCCCAAGGATAAGATCAAGATCCCTAAAAATGGGGATAACAATCGGTGGGGAAAGGAAAGGATGGGATTTCTTTCCTCCCACCTTTGCCAACGCCCCAATGGACTTGGAGGGCAAGAAATAATCCCCTCCACCCCTATATATAGTGGGAGGCGCATGGGAGCTGCACCCTTGCCCTGGCGCAGCCCTCCCCTCTCCCAAGTCCTCCTCCTCTCCCGCGGTGCTTGGCGAAGCCTGCAGGATGCCACACTCCTCCATCACCACCACACCATCGTCTTGCTGCTGGATGGAGTCTTCCCCAACCTCTCCCTCTCTCCTTGTTGGATCAAGGCATGGGAGACGCCACCGGGCTGTACGTGTGTTGAACAGGAGGTGCCGTCCATTCGGCACTAGGATCTCTGGTGATTTGGATCACGACGAGTATGACTCCTTCAACCCCATTCTCTTGAACGCTTCCGCTTAGCGATCTACAAGGGTATGTAGATGCACTCTCCTTCCCCTCGTTGCTAGTTTCTCCATAGATAGATCTTGGTGACACGTAGGAAAATTTTGAATTTCTGCTACGTTCCCCAACATAAGCAATGCTGTGTACCAGACCTGATGTGTGCCTTGCTATTAGTTTAGCAGGGAGGTACCAAAGTAATCTAGGAGTGGATCACTGGACAGTGTTCAAGAACATCCTGAAATACCTGAAGAGGACTAAGGATATGTTTCTCGTTTATGGAGGTGACAAAGAGCTCGTCGTAAATGGTTACGTCGATGCAAGCTTTGACACTGATCCGGATGACTCTAAGTCACAAACCGGATACGTATTTATATTGAACAGTGGAGCTGTTAGTTGGTGCAGTTCTAAGCAAAGCGTCGTGGCGGGATCTACGTGTGAAGCGGAGTGCATAGCTGCTTCAGAAGCAGCAAATGAAGGAGTCTGGATGAAGGAGTTCATATCCGATCTAGGTGTCATACCTAGTGCATCGGGTCCAATGAAAATCTTTTGTCACTACTGCAGGTTGCTGCTAACGCGACACTACGATCAGAGACCCTTCGACGAAACTGTGTGCGATGCCATAATCGCAAACGGTGGTGTAAAATAACCATCAAAAAAGGTGCAAAACGTTTGCGATGGAGGATGCATCAAACACGGTTCAGATTTTAGTTGCATGTGCGATGTAGGGCATACGGTTCAGCTCAATTAATTGTTTGAGATGAGGAGGAACAAAAGAAACGGACAACCAGATGAAGGTGTGCGGCGATGTACAATATACGGTTCACTCGGATGAACTGTTTGTGGTTAGGCAACACAAAAGAAATGGTCAGCCCGATCAAGGTGTGTGCGATGTACAACATACGGTTCACTCGGATGAACTGTTTGTGATTAGGCAAGAGAACAGAAATGGTTCAATATAACAAGATGTGTGTGATACGCGGCAAATAGGTCTGTAATCAGAATAACACAGACGATTGCTTCTAATAAGACGTATGTGATATGCTTTGTCTACACAACATCTATTGGCCATTGTGGGACGGGCGGTCATCCGGATACGCCATAAGGATGCGAAGAGGCATTCCTATCAGCAAGGACTAGTGATAACCCACAAGTATAGGTGATCGCAACAGTTTTCGAGGGTAGAGTATTCAAGCCAAATTTATTGATTCGACACAAGGGGAGCCAAAGAATATTCTCAAGTATTAGCAGCTAAGTTGTCAACTCAACCACACCTGAAAGATTTAATACCTGCAGCTAAATAATTAGTATCAAAGTAGTATGGAAGTAGCGGTAATGGTGGCAAAAGTAACAGTAGCAGTTTTTGTAGTAACTGTAACACTGGCAACGGAAAAGTAACTAAGCAAAGATCAATATGTGAAAAGCTCATAGGCAATGGATCAATGCTGGATAATTATGTCGGATGCGATTCCTCATGCAACAGTTATAACATAGGGTGACACAGAACTAGCTCCAGTTCATCAATGTAATGTAGGCATGTATTACGGATATAGTCATACGTGCTTATGGAAAAGAACTTGCATGACATCTTTTGTCCTACCCTCCCGTGGCAGCGGGGTCCTGTTGGAAAGTAAGGGATATTAAGGCCTCCTTTTAATAGAGTACCGGACCAAAGCATTAACACTTAGTGAAACATGAACTCTCAAACTACGGTCATCACCGGGAGTGGTCCCGATTATTTTCACTTCGGGGTTGCCGGATCATAACACATAGTAGATGACTATTGACTTGCAAGATACGATCAAGAACTCACTGTCGGAGTAATGGGCCACGGGTAGGCAAACCTGAGCCCCAGGACCTTCCAAAACATCGGGGCAGACTGCGCCCCTCGAGACCCCAAGACGACGAGCCGCCTTCTGAGAGTCGGCGACGGAGTCGCCGACTGCCCTTCCCAGCCAAGTCCTAGAGACGGCCTCAAGACAAGCCGACTCCAAGACTAGCGACTTCCGATGAAGCCGGCTACAGAGAGTCGGCCCGCGACTCCATCCACCTCCTGCCTGAGCGACCACGAGCGGGACGGGATAAAGCCGCCCTGCGGCCCGTCCATGCCCGATCATAAAGAGCTGGCATGGCCATAGGGCGCCGTACCGACGGAGATCTCCGTCCGGCGCGGCACTGTAGCCACGCCGGCCCTGACGTCAGCCCCATGGGCAGATTCCTGTACCCACGATGGCCTGTCTGTACGACCCGAAGACGGCGGGACCCGCCTGTCGGCGGGAGTGCAGAAGACGGCGAGAGCGCCCCAAAGACGGACCCGCTGGAGTCGGCCTCCGAGAGTCGACCGGCCCCTCCCACGGGCTCCAAGCGCCATTAACCAGATAAGACAGAGAATGGCAACAGTGATCGCCCGCCAGCGGCTGCTGCCATGACCACCACCAAGCTCGCGTCATTAGAAGCGGCTACAGTAACTGCAGCCGGCAAGACCGCCAAGTGACGAGGGCTATCGGCCCCATGCTGGACCGTTCGCGGGGCCCACGAGTCGGCGGGCCCCCGAAGTCGGGCGCAGAAGACTAAGAACTTAAGAGACTGACGGCTGGGACCCGCGCCCAGCCAGATTACCATTGTACCCCCGGGAGGTAGGCCTATATAAACCCCCCGGGGCACCCATGCAATGGGTTGGACCCCAATAGTTTTAAACACACATAGAGGGAAGGGAAGAGCTAGCCGTGCCCTTCTCCTTCCTCACCCCGAACAGCTCAAGGAGCAACCTTGTACCCACTTTGCCATAGTGATCATGTGGAGATCCCGTAGAGCAGCAGTAGGGGTGTTATATCCTCGGAGAGCCCTGAAGCTGGGTAAGATTCGCCGGCGTGCATGTCTTCGCCTCATCCCGTTTCCATGCACCGGCGACGTTCTACTCGCCCCCTCCATGATAAGCCATCCTTTGGCATATGTCGTACCCAAACCCCGACATTTGGCTCCCACCTTGGGGCTAGGTGCCCGTCGTCCAGGAAGACCTGCTGCGGGCGGGAACCCTCTTCCTCCCTGGCGAGCGCAGCCAGCCCAGCACGCCAGACGGAGTCTGCGCCGACGCGCTGCATGGCGCTGAGGTCGCCTGCGCGGCGAGCTGCCTCGCCGAACTTGTCGGCGAGGTTCACCTCTCCGACGAGCCTGCATCCGACGCAGGCACGGACGGCCCCGAAAGCCTCCTCGCGGGCCTCCTCGAACAGCTCCACGTCGCCGGCGAGCCGCCGCCACACGAGTCCGTAGGCTCCACCGACCCGATCTTTGGTCGATTCCGACACCGCCTCGCTCGACGTTCCCCACCAACGTGGTGGTCTCTGACGAAGCCTCTCCCTCGCGCGGAGAGCGGCGGAAGCACCGTCACGGAGGTGCTCGTCATCGGTCACAGCGAGCTCTCCGGCGAGGGAGCTCGTGACCCTCTCGACGCGGTTCTGCAAGACCTGATCGCCCCCATTCCGGAAGACGCCGACGCTGGGACGCCGGAAGCGCGCCGCCTCCAGCTCCTCGTGGGCGCACAAAAGCTGGCAAGCATGAGACGCTTGTCAGAAGCCTACCAGCGCGAGATGGATCGCATCGTGGGCGGCTCACCGGCTCCGACTGGGCCTAGCCGCCTAAGCGGCGTCAGCGCGACGTAGCCATCGCCAGTCTGTTTGGGGCCAATCGCCCTGTGTACGCCACGCCCGCGGAGAACATCCGCGCCGCCCAGGCGGCGGCAGATGAGCTGGATAACTTCGAGGGCGAGGAGCGCCGCCTGATGACGGAGCGAGTCCAGTAGCTCCTCGACGTGGCGCTGCACAAGACGAAGCCGGCTGCCGCACGGAGGCGCCGCGGCGACAACAGCGACACCTTGCCTCGCCGAGATCAAGCGACATCTCGGGCCGATCGGGCGGCGTCCTCGGAAGAAATAACAAGGATCCGGCTGTCAGCCATAGCCGGACTCACATCTCCATCAAGCGCGGCGAAGACGGCCGCCAAGAGCGATGGAAGCGGCGGGGCGACTATCTGCCTCCTCCTCCCGCGAGAAAGGCGAGTCTCCCTGCCACCCGTCGAGCATCCGACTCTCGGCGACCGCCTTGGCCGCCGAGAGGAAGTCGGAGACAACGACGCCCGCCACCGGATCGAGCGACTCCACCGATCCCTGGCGCTGGAAGAAGAAGACGAGTTGGGCCATACTGTTTGGACCTCGCATCCGAGACGAGCCCTTCCCGCAGGATTCACACTCCCGAGACACACCCAAATACACCGCTCCGTGAAGCCGGAGGGCCAGCTGGTGGACTACTCCACGGCCGTCAGCATAGCGAACGGCAACAAGCGCGTTGCTTTAAAGTATGTTCCCCTCATGCTCCAGGGCACGGCCCGGACATGGTTGAACAGCTTGAAGCCCCGCAGCATCAACAGCTGGGTCGACTTCACCGAGGCCTTTGTCCGCAACTTCACGAGCACATAGAAGCGACCTCCCAAGCCTCGCCAGCTTTCCTTGTGCGTGCAAGGCCCCAACGAGTCTACTCGCGACTACCTCACGCTACCTGGGGCGAGCTCGGGAACTCCTGCGAGGGAGTGCATGAGGTGCAGTGCAATCGAGTACTTCACCACCGGGTGTAGAGAAGGCACCCTCCTCAAGCACAAGCTCCTTTGCGACGAGCCGGAGACCCTCGGCAGTGGCCGATCATAGCAGACAAGTACACCACAGCCGACTCCTCCATGAAGTCGGAGATCGAAGTCAGTGCGACTGGCAAGGTGGCTCCTCATGCTCCCAGAACTCCGGCTGGCGACGCCAGTCGGCGACAGCAGTAGAATGATCACAAGCGCAAAGCCCCGCAGCCGGCTTCCAATAGCCGGTGGCGGTGGTCGAAGACCAGAGCCGGAGGGCAGCCTCACCAAGCGGCGTAAAAGCGGCAAGTCCAACTGGTTGCCGGCCTTCTCTTATGAGCGAGACTCTGGACGGACCCTGCAAGTTCCATAGCGGCCTTGAAAGCCATCGAATCACACCACCGGAAGTGCCCGCGCTCACCGGGATCGCCAAGGAGACGGCCTTGCCCTCCTCCTTTCTTTGGGCGCCGCCTCCACCACCGCCCAAAGTGATCAGTCGAGCCGGTCGGCCATACAAAGACGAGTACCCAGAAGAGCATGGTGCCTATGTAGTGTTTACCAGTGTGGCTGACGATCGCCGCAGCAGGCGGCAGCAGCAGCAAGAAGTGAATGCAGTAGCATCAGACACTCCAGAATTCATGCATTGGTCCAAGAAGCCCATCAGTTGGAGCCGTGCTGATCACCCAGAGGCGATGCCGAAACCGGGCTCCTACGCCCTGGTTTTGGGAGCCACCCTTGCCGCGGATAGGCGGGCCGCTCGCTTCTCGCGAGTGCTGATAGACGGAGGTAGCAGCATCAACATCCTGTACAAGGATACGATGGAGAAGTTAGGAATCAAGCAAAGACAGCTTTAGCATAGTCGGACTGTGTTCCACGGGATTGTACCTGGCCTTTCCTGCTCACCGATTGGCAAGATTCTGATAGACGTCCTCTTTGGGGACAAAGATCACTTTCGCCGAGAGCGATCTGGTTCAAGTGGTGGACCTTGAAAGCCCCTACCATGCTCGCTTGGCCGACCTGCTGGCCAAGTTCATGGTGGTCCCCACTACGCCTACCTCAAGATGAAGATGCCGAAAATTAAGGGGATTCTGACCGTAGCCGGCGACTACAGAAAGTCGTCCACCTGTGCAGCTGAAAGCAGCCGGCTAGCCGAGTCCCTGGTGATCACAGCTGAGAAGCAGCTCCTGGATCGGGTTGTGGCAGTGGCCGGCAAGCAGCCAGAGATATCGCCCGACCCCAAGGAGTCAGAAGCTGAGGGCTCGTTCAAGCCAGGCAAGGAGACCAAGAAGATACCCTTGGACCCGGAGCACCCGGAGAGATACGCTATCCTAGGTGCAAACCTCGACATCAAATAGGAAGGCGAGCTCGTCGATTTCCTCCGTGAGAATCGGGACATCTTCGCATGGTCCCCCAAAGACATGCCAGTGTCTGCTGCATTCGCCGAGCACAAGTTACATGTCCGATCTGATGTGAAGCCCGTCGAGGCAGCCCTTGCGCCGCTGTCGAGAAGAGAAAAGAAGAGTTGTTGGAGAAGAGATAGCCCGGCTCCTCGCAGCAGCCGGTTTCATCATGGAAGTGTTCTTTCCAGTGGTTAGCGAACCCGGTCTTGGTACTAAAGAAGAACAAGCGATGGCGGATGTTTATTGACTACACAAGCCTCAACAAAGCCTGCCCCAAGGACCCGTTCGCTTTGCCAAGAATTGATCAGTGATAGACTCCACGGCGGATGCGAGCTGTTGAGCTTCTTAGATGCATATTCGTGATATCACCGGATCAAGCTGAACCCGGCCGACAGATTGAAGACCGCCTTCATCACGCCCGTTTGGAGCCTTCGCTGCGACCATGACGTTCGGCTTGAGGAACGCCGGCGCCACCTTTCAGCGTTGCATGCGAAGTGCCTCCTCAAGCAGCTTATAGAAACGCCCACGTTTACGTGGACGACGTGGTGATGAAGGCGGAGAAGCGAGGAACGCTGTTGGAAGACCTCAAGGAGACCTTTGAAAATCTGCGCCCGATTCGGATCAAGATCAACCCAGAAATGCGTCTTGAAGTACCGGCCGGCCAGATCCTTGGCTTCCTGGTCTCTGAACGCGGCATAGAGTGCAACCCGTGAAGATCAAAGGCGATCGAAAGGATGGAAGTACCCTGCCGGCGCTAGATGTGCAAAAGTTCACCGGCTGCTTGGCGTCTATCGGCCCGATTCATCGGCCGGTGGGCGAGAAAGCTCTTCCCCTGTACCAGCTCATGAAGAAGACCACCTTCTTCGAATGGAACTCCAAGGCGGACGAAGCTTTTCTCAAGTTGAAGAAGATGCTGACTACTCCCCCAGTGCTGGCGGCTCCGACTGCAAAGGAGCCCATGGTCCTGTATATTGCCGCCACCAGCAGGGTAGTCAGCACAGTTATCGTGGTGGAACGCAAGGAGGAAGGCAAGGCGCTACCTGTCCAGACACCGGTTTATTACCGAGCGAAATCTTGTCGACCTCCGCGAACTACCCCACTACGAGAAGATGTGTTCTGGCGTGCACTTTGCCGCCAAGAAGTTGAAGCCTTACTTTCAAGAGCATCCAATCACCGTGGTTTGCACGGCCCCACTAGCGAGAGATCATCGGAAGCCGAGATGCTTACGGCGAGTGGCCAAATGGGCCATAGAGTTGGCCAACTACACCATCTATTACCAGCCCGCACCGCCATCAAGTCACAAATCTTGGCCGACTTCCTCGTCGACCGGGCGAGACCCGATCTGCCGCCGGCCAAACTCCACCCATTGGCGGATGCACTTTGATGGCTCCAAGATGCGCACCGGCTTGGGAGCAGCGTGGTCCTCACTTCCCCAAAGGCGACAAGCTCAAGTACGCAGCTGCAGATCCATTTCGCCGCCTCCAACAAATACGAGGCGCTCATTCACGGGCTCCGGCTTGCCAAAGAGCTTGGCATTCGCCGGATCCTGTGCTATGGCGACTCCGACTTGGTGGTCCAACAGTCATCCGGCGACTGGGACGCCAAAGATGCAAATATGGCGAGCTACCGTTTTCTGGTACAACAGCTGAGTGGATATTTTGAGGGATGCGAATTCCTCCACGTGCCAAAAAACGACAACGACCAAGCAGATGCCACAGCAAGAATCGGCTCCACCCGCCAGCAATACCATCCGGCGTCGCCCTTCGCCTTCTCAAGCCATCTGTCAAGCCGTCACCAGAGTCAGACTCCATTTTTGTGCCGGCTCCCCCTGAAGAAGTCAGATCCGACTCCAAAGCCTCAGCAGACGGCACAAGAATCCTTGCAGACGCCCCCAAGAACGCGGCAGTCGAAGCCGGCCGGGGACTTTAGAACCCGGCCCGGGGACTGCGGCGACCATTGTGAACACTCCAGTACTCGGCCCGGGGACTGCGCCAGTCGGCCCGGGGACTTCTTCAACCTAGCAAGCTGCTGCGGACTCCAACCCGCCGCCTCCTAGCCCAGCCGCCCTCGTCCAAGTAGCGATCTTGGCAGTCGAAGAAATAGCAGCACCCTCATGGGCCCAGCCCATCCTGAAGTTCTTAGTAAGCGGAGAGCTACCAACCGATGAGACCTTGGCTCGGCAAGTGCAACGCCGAGCAGTAGCCTACACTATAGTCAATAGAGAGCTGGTCAGGCGCAGCGTCACGGTGTCTACCGGTCTTGCGTCGAGTCGAGCAAGGCCAAGCAATTCTCGAAGACATCCATCGTATGAGTGCGGCCATCATGCAGCCTCAAGAGCACTCGTCGCCAAAGCCTTCCGACACGGTTTCTTCCGCCGACTGCCCTAGAAGAGGTCAAGGAATTAGTTCAAAAATGCAAGGGTGCCGGTGTTCCGCTCCAAGCCGCTTCAGCCGGCTTCAGCGCACAAGACTATCCCCATCGCCTGGCCCTTTGCTGTTTGGGGCCTGGACATGGTGGGACCATTCAAGATGGCACGAGGTGGCCTAACTCACTTACTCGTCCCGGTGGACAAGTTGACCAAGTGATAGAAGCAAAACCCATCAAGAAGTTGAATGGTCCTACAGCAGTGACTTTCATCGCCGACATCACGACTCGGTACGGCGTACCACACAGCATCATCACCGACAACGGCACAAATTTTGCCAAAGGCGCCCTGGCCCGTTTCTGCGCGACGCAAGGCATCCGACTGGACTTAGCATCCGTTGCCCATCCGCAGTCAAACGGCCAGTTGGAGCGGCGAAACGGCCTCATCCATGTCGGCATCAAGCCTCGATGGTCGAACCATTGGAAGCGTTCGGTCGGCTGGCTTGAGGAGTTGCTACCGTCCTCGGAAGTCTGCGCATGACTCCAAACAAGCCAACCGGCTTCACACCCTTCTTCCTCGCTTCACGGTGCGAAGCCGTCATCCCAACGGATATAGAGTTCGACTCCTGCGAGTCACCATGTACACCGAAGAGGAAGCGGAAGAAGCACGTCAAGGCGGCGTCGATCTGCTGGAAGAGGGCGGCTGTTGGCACTCGGCCGGTCCAACATCTACCAAAGAGAGCCTCGCACCGCTACTACAACAAGAAGGTCAAGCCAAGATCATTCCTAGAAGGCGACCTTGTGCTCCGGCTGATCCGGCGAACAGCCGGCCGGCACTGGTATCGGCACCTTGGGAAGGCCCATTCATCATCGGCAAAGTCTTTGAGCAACGACTCATCCTACCTGATCGACTCTTCGAAGCCCCGAGCACGCAAGAGGGACGACTCCGGCAAAGAGACGGAGCGGCCATGGAATGCGAATCTCCTCCGAAGATTTTACAGTTGATGCAGTATGTACCACGCTACCCTTTGTGTTTAAAGTACCAAGACTCCGGGGCCCCCGAGACGAGCTCGGGGACTGCCCTCTTTTGTTATCTGTATGATAAGAATTATGCCTTTGAGTATGTTACTCTTTGTTATGCTATTTTGCACCGGGCTCGGCTAGTCGGCCCGAGGACTCGCCGCTTTTTGGCTATGAAATGCTTCCTGCAGTCAGACAAGTAACGTGCGGTGCCTAAGCCATCTCCTGCCCAGCAGCGGTTTCATGAGCAGAGCGACTGTTTGGTGGGCAGGAGTAAGGAAGAAAGGGCGCCCACACGAAAAAATGGCTAAGGACCCAAAGCATAAACATAGTTTAAATCGGTTTCCAGCTCGTTTCGTAAAACCGACTCCTAAGTAGTCGGCTTGCCGCTTTCTACCCAACTTGCTTAACGACTCTAAAAAATGGCCAAGTACTTGCCTTCTCAAAAGTAGCCAAGCACTTGACCTAGACGGCAGTCCGCAGAGCGGTTGCCCGATGGGCAAGGCGGCATCTAAGGGAAGGCGGCAAAGGAAAAAGCCACAAGAGCAATAAGCAATGAAAGATTAAATTACAATAATATTTACACAAGCTTAGGCCCTTGGACGGATCTTCGGACAGAGGTTCAGAATACACCCCGCGGGTGGAATTGTGCAAATTAACAAGTTCTTTTAAAAACACTAGCAAATAGATAAAATGAAGGCAAGGCAGCGGCCTAAGAAGCAGCGGATGGGGTTGGAAGGCCGGAGGCGGCGGCGGCGTCACGTGCCGGGGCGGCCGGCTGGGCGGTCTCGGCTTGATCTTCTCCGGCGGCAGCCGGCCCAGACGGGCGCGGCTCGTTGCTGGAGGCGCAGTCGAGCTGAGGCTGGTCGCCTGCTCCGTCTTCTGGCGCCTCCATGCCGTCTCCGTCCTCCGCCTCGTCTTCATCCTCGGCGCTGGAGTTGATCACCTCCGCCGAGTCCTCGCCGTAGTCCGGGTTCATCCCGAACAACTCTGGCGGTGCCTCCCCACCGTCTTCAGCCTGCTCAGGGACAAAGACGCTGGTGTCCGTGTAGTCGGCGATCGCCGCCGCATGCTCGACGAGGGCATCCTCCGCGGCCAGCAGCTCCGCCTGGGCCTCTGTCGGAACGCGGCCAGCCGGTCCAGATCCAGCCCTGGATACCACGCCTTGACGAACTCTAGGGCTCGGCGAGCTCTAGCCCGAGCCGCGGAACCCTTCCAGGCCTCATGACGACCAGCCGCGACCTCCAGCCAGTCGGCGGTCCGGCTGGGAGTGCGCAGAACTGGCATGTCCGGCCACAGAGCAGGATCGCCTGGGCGCCGACACGCGATCAAGGGTCCGGGGGGCGTTGGCTGCGATCTCAGTACCACCCGCCCTTCGCGCCTCGCGATCAGCCTCGATGGCTAGATTGGCCGCCTGCTGTGACCAGGGAAGAAGTCTGCCAAGAAGAAGAAGAAAGTCAGAAAAACAGGAGTCGGCTTGACCCATAGTCGGCGACCCAAAAGAAAAAGTAAAAGCGAACTCACCATCGACGATATCCTCGATTTCGTGGAAGCCGGAGGTCGCCAGCCGCTTCGCCGGTCCAGGAGGAGCGCCGCTCTCAAATTCGGCTAGGAGAGCGGCCTCTTTCTTCTCCGCCTCAACGCCGCCTTTGAGCAGCTCCTTCGCTCCGCCACCATAGCCAGCAGGTCGCTTCAAGGGCGAAGCTTGCCGCACTCCTCCTCTTTGGCGCGCAAAGCGGTTTCGGCCGTACCCAGCTGCCCCCGAAGAGTGGCGTTGGACTCTGAAGAATAAAAAGAAGAAGGACGCGAAGTCGTCAGCTAAGAAGGTCGCCAGAAAGATCCGGCCCGACTGTGCAGCAGTCGGCCTGAATCTCGGGGACTACAGCCCGCAGGTGCGCCAGCGTGCCCCCGCGAAGAAGAAAACTCACCTCGGCTCCTCGCCAAGTCGGCAGTCCGCTTGTTCAGCTCGTCAACGTTGCGGTTGAAGGCAGTGGCGCGGAGGTTGTGATACTCCTGCAACAAGAGTTTGCATAAAGGTAAAAACTTGGAGGTGCATAAATAGAGTTCGAGCCGCCGCTCGGTGACCGGCCCGAAACTCGGGACTACACCCAGTGGGTGCCTTTGGCGCGCCTCTACGAGAGAAGAGCAAGAAAAGTTCGCCAAGAAACATACCCGCCGGGCGGATCGCGACGCCAGGTGCGCCTTGGTGAGGTTCTGGATGGTGTTGCCCTCAGCTCGCAGCTTCGCCTGGACGTCCAGAAGCGCCGTGTTCAGCGGGCCCGTGCCGCCTCCTCGCACCCACCCAATGGGCGCGGCGCTTGTCGCCTCGGCGTCAGGAATGGCCGAGCTGGCGGCGCCGGTCTCCAAGGGGCGCGGCGCCGAAGTCGCCTTCTCAAGACGGCGTCGCGCTGGCGAGGCGACTTGAAGAAGCAGCTGCGCCACGGCCTCGTCGTCGGTCGGCGGCACAGGCGGGTCCGCCGGCTGCTTGCCTCGCGCGCTCTCGGACTGCGGTGGAGGCGGCGGAGGTGGCGCGGCCGTGCCCGGTAGGGAGACCTTGCCGCCTTCCCTCTCTGCGACGGGAACCTCACCGCCGACTCCCTCCGACTGCCCCGTGAACTCCGGCGGCGGTGGCGCAGAGCTTCAGCGGTGTGAGCAGCGCCCGGCCCGGAGGCGCGGCCTCCTCGGCTCACCTCTTGGCTGCGTGGCCGACCTCCTCCAGATTTTTTCAGGCGGAAGCCGCCGCCTTCTCAGCCTCCGCCTTCTCCAGACGGGCGGCCTCCTCCTCGTCGCGCTTCTCCTGCGCATTCCACTCCGTTGCCTCCCGGAGGGCGGCCGCAGGGTCAACTCGCCGACTATTGGTGGACGTCTCCGCCGACCCCATGACGGAGGCGGCGGTGACCCTCTCCAAGATGAGGGGAGCCCTGATGAGAAAAAAGACATGAGAAGACTTGGACAAGACGGACTAGAAGAAAACAAGACAAAATAAAAGTTACTTACGCGGAGACCAGCCGTGACTTCTTCACTTCCTTGCGGAAGCGATTAGCGCCATAACCGCCTCTTGTATTTGAGTCGCGGCCGTTCCCCTGAATTTCTGCGCCCGGCCGCCTGGCAGACTCGGCCCGGCCCGGCGCTTCTTCGCGCCGCCTCGATCACCCAAGGCGGCGGAGGAGCTCGCGCCTGGATGGCCGGCTTTCTGCTGGCGGCGGGGGACAACTTCCTTCTCGCCGTCGTCGTCAGGCCAGTTGGCGAAGGTGGCCGAAGGCCTGAAGTCGTCGGCCCCTCCTCCTCCCTCGGCGTCGGTCTGCATTGCCGCAACGCCCAAGTCGGGGTCGTCGGCGTCGCTCTCCGCCCGGTCGGGGACGAATTCACGAGCCGGCCCCGCGGCGCCGGCCGAGGGCTGCATGAGGGGATTCTGAATCGGAGAAGATCAAGGAAAATTAGAGCCGGATTCGGCTGAAGAAGGAAGCAGAGAAGCAAGAGACGACTTACCAATGGCGGGGGGTTGGCGCGCGAGTATGGCTCCTTGCCGAACTGCCATTCCTCCGTGAGGTCGCAGTTCGCCAAGAAGTTCACCATGTCCACCACCTCCGCGTGGGGCATGTCTTTGGAGCATAGCCGGTTGGTCCGGCGCCGCTCATCCGATAGATCGATGAGGTCGGCCTTGAAGAGGGAGGACTCGGCACGCCATGAAGGCGGCCGACAAGTCTGCCCGGTCGGGCCCTCCGATGCGTCATCACGCAGCGAACCGCGCGGCTGGCGCCGTTACTGCGAGTCGGCGTCACGGGCCCGATGGGACCAGCTGAAGTCACCCGCCAACTCGCCGCCCACGTAAAGGCGGCAGTTGACCCGATCGCCCTCGGTGGCGACGTTCTTGACGTAGAAGTATGTGCGCTGCCACATCTTCACCGACTTGATGAGGGGGATGGCAGGAAAAGGGTTCTCTGGCACCGGCCTCCTCATGGCGATGAACATGCCGCACAGAGCCGGCACGCGAGCGACGTGGGTTCTGAGCTTGGCTTGGAAGAATTCCCCCCACAGCTTGATGGTGGGGAGAACGCCAAGAAAGCCCTCGCATAAGGATGCGAAGGCGGCCAGCAGCACCACCATGTTGGGGGTGAGGTGGTGCGGCTAGAGCCCGAAGAACTCCAAGAACGCGCGGAAGAAGCCGCTCACCGGCAGCCCTAGCCCGCGCATGAGGTGCGAGCGGAAAATGACCCGCTCGCCCTCCTCCGGCGCCGGCGTGATTTCTCCCTCCGGCGTGCTGAGTCCGCACTAGGTGGCTGCCGGGATGCGCGCGTTTGGCGGAGGAACTTGATGATGTAAATGCGTCGATGATGGAGCCATCCCACACGCCGGAGCGTGGTGGGGCGCGCCATGGAGGAGGAGCTCATCTCCGCGGCGCGGCGAGGTTCGGCGCGGCGGAGCGAGGAAGAAGATGAAGCAAGAAAGGAGACGAACCAAGGATCGAGAGGGAGCGGGGAAGAGTGGGTGCGCGTGCGTCGCCGCCCCCTCCCCCCGCCTACTTATAGGCACCTAGGCTGAGAAGCCGAGGGGGCGGGCGTGGGATTAACTGCGCCCACGTCCCCACGCCCCCACGATTTAACCCACGACGCATCTGCTGCAGTAACGGCGTGGGGAGCCCAACCGCCCGCACGCGCAGCCGATCCGCCCGTCTTGCGAAACCGAGGCACGGTAGTGGCGGGCCCGCTGACGAAGCTGTCTAGTCGCTGCGTGGGCAGATCGCCCTGCCGCGTGGCGTCACGTGGCGGGCCTGCAACGGGCAGTTGGCTGGAAGCTTACCAGGCACGCCGCTCGGACCCCGTCGCGACCTTCAAAACCTCAGAGGAGCAAGACGGCCTCCTGCAAGGCCGACTCCAGCTAGTCGGCTCAAGATAAAGACGGCAAGACCAAGCCCAGATTCTTCCACTAAAGGGATGAAACTGTTGAGGCTCCTCGACGTGTCGCCCTCGGCGCCTCACCAGCTTCGGGGACTACTGTCGGAGTAATGGGCCACGGGTAGGCAAACCCTCGCCCCAGGACCTTCCAAAACATCGGGGCAGACTGCGCCCCTTGAGACCCCAAGACGACGAGCCGCCTTCTGAGAGTCGGCAACGGAGTCGCCGACTGCCCTTCCCAGCCGAGTCCCAGAGACGGCCTCAAGACAAGCCGACTCCAAGACTAGCGACTACCGATGAAGCCGGCTACAGAGAGTCGGCCCGCGACTCAATCCACCCCCTGCCTGAGCGACCACGAGCGGGACGGGATAAAGCCGCCTTGCGGCCCATCCCTGCCGCACTCATAAAGAAACTGGCATGGCCACGAGCACCGTCTGACGGAGATCTCCGTCCGTGGCATCAGAAGCCACGCTGCCCTGACGTCGACCCGTGGGCAGATTCCTGTACCCACGATGGCCTGTCTGCGACACGAAGACGGCAGGACCGCTTTGTCGGGCGGGAGTGCGTAAGACGGCGAGCGCCCAAAGACGGACCCGGAGTCGGCCTCCGAGAGTCGACCGGCCCCTCCCACGGGCTCCAAGCGCCATTAACCAGATAAGACAGGAATGGCAGCAAGGATCGCCCGCCAGCGGCGGCGGCTGTTGCCATGACCCCCACGACAAGCTTGCGTCATTAGAAGCCTTACACAGAACTGCAGCGGCAAGACCGCTGGCAAGGACGAGGGCTGTCGGCCCCATGCTGGACCGTCGGCAGGGCCCACTAGTCGGCGGCCCCCAGAAGTCGGCGGTGAAGACGACAACTTAAGAGACTGACGGCTGGGACCCGCGCCCAGCCAGATTACCATTGTACCCCCGGGGGGTAGGCCTATATAAACCCCCCGGGGCACCCATGCAAAGGGTTGGACCCCAATAGTTTTAGACACACATAGAGGGAAGGGAGGAGCTAGCCGTGCGCTTCTCCTTCCTCACCCCGAACAGCTCAAGGAGCAACCTTGTACCCACTTTGCCATAGTGATCATGCGGAGACCCCGCAGAGCAGCGATGAGGTGTTATCTCCACGGAGAGCCACAAGCTGGGTAAGATTCGCCGGCGTGCATGTCTTCGCCTCATCCCGTTTCCAGGCACCGGCGACGTTCTACTCGCCCCCTCCATGATAAGCCATCCTTTGGCATATGTCGCACCCAACCCCCGACACTCACATATATTCATGAAAACATAATAGGTTCAGATCTGAATTCATGGCACTCGGGCCCTAGTGACAAGCATTAAGCACAGCAAAGTCATAGCAACATCAATCTCAAAACATAATGGATAATAGGGATCAAACCCTAACAAAACTAACTCGATTACATGATAAATCTCATCCAACCCATCACCGTCCAGCAAGCCAATGATAGAATTACTCACGCACGGCGGTGAGCATCATGAAATTGGTGATGGAGGATGGTTGATGATGACGACGGCGACGGATTGCCCTCTCTGGAGCCCCGAACAGACTCCAGATCAGCCCTCCCGAGAGAGATTAGGGCTTGGCGGCGGCTTCGTATCGTAAAATGTGAGGAATCCTTCTCCCTGATTTTTTCTCCCTGAACGTGAATATATGGAGTTGGAGTTTAGGTCGATGGAATCTCAGGGGGGCCACGAGGCAGGGGGCGCACCCCAGGGGGGTTGGTGCGCCCTGCACCCTCATGGACAGGGTGCGCCCTGCACCCTCGTGGACAGGATTCTTTCGCCAGTATTTTTTATTATTTCCAAAACGTGTCTCCGTGGATTTTCAGGTCATTCCGAGAACTTCTATTTTTGCACAAAAATAACACCATGGCAATTCTGCTGAAAACAGCGTAAGTCCGGGTTAGTTCCATTCAAATCATGCAAGTTAGAGTCCAAAACAAGGGCAAAAGTGTTTGGAAAAGTAGATACATTGGAGACGTATCAACTCCCCCAAGCTTAAACCTTTGCTTGTCCTCAAGAAATTCAGTTGACAAACTGAAAGTGATAAAGAAAAACTTTTACAAACTCTGTTTGATCTTGCTGTTGCAAATATGTAAAGCCAGCATTCAAGTTTTCAGCAAAGATTATGAACTAACCATATTAACAATAACATTTAGGCCTCATGTTTACTCATATCAATGGCATAATCAACTAGCGAGCAATAATAATAAATCTCGGATGACAACAGTTTCTCAAAACAATCATAATATGATATAACAAGATGGTATCTCGCTAGCCCTTTGTGAGACAGCAAAACATAAATCACTACTGCAGGAGACTGCTAACGCGACACTACGATCATAAACCCTTTGCCGAAACTCTGTGCGATGCAATAATCGCAAACAGTGGTGTAAAAAACCCGTCAAAAAAGGTGCAAAACATTTGCGATGATGGCTGCATCAAACACGGTTAAGATTTTAGTTGCGTGTGCGATGCAGGGCATACGGTTATCCATTCAAACTGTCTGCGACGAGACAGAACAACAGAAACGGGCAGCCATAACAATGTGTGTGCGATGCAGGACACACGGTTAATTCATTCGAACTGTTTGCGATGAGGTAGAACAACAGAAACGAGCAGCCATATCAATGTGTGTGCGATATACGGCATATGGTTAACTCGGACGAACTTTTTTCGATTAGGGAACACAACAGAAATGGTTCAACTTAACAAGATGTGTGTGATATGCAGCATACAGTTCACATGGATGAACTTTTTGCGATGAGCCAAAAGAACACAAGCGAGTCGTGTAAACAAGATGTGTGTGATACGTGGCAAACAGCCGACTCAGATGAACTGTTTGCGATGAGAAATTACAACACAGATGGCCAATACAAGATTTACTTGGTGTGTGATTACGTGTGTACAAAAACTTTGAAAAATGCAAACTAGTTGCTTGCGGTGGCTAGGAGTATATCGCTGCGATGCGTCTGCGAGTACTGTGTGCGATGATTAGTATGTTACACATATGCTTCCTTATGTGAACATGTGTGTGAATTTGCAATATGGACAGTTAATATGCAAATGCCTTACGGACATCGGGCACTGCAGCTTAAACTCAATGAGCGTATGCGATACTAATACTTTCCATGAAAATTTATGAACTTGGGTAACAGAATTTGAGTAACATATATATAGTGGTTACACTATTCGACAAAAGGAGGATCTTCGTAACACGGTTTTGACAACCATAGCGCCCATATCTACATACTTAACATAGTAATAACTATCACATTTTAAGAGGCTAAGGGCCAACAACCATATGGTCCATATCTACATACTTAACATATATAGTAACAACTAGCACATTTTAAGAGGCTGAGGTCCAACAACCACAACTATCCACTGGAAGCAACTTGATCACGGCGACTTGGCATCTCGTCAATGAAAAGGAAGAGCCCTCCTATGCCTTGGTAGAGCAGGAGTAGAACAGTGTCTCCAATTTTCCAATATGGATGCATTGCCACGAGAAGCGAGAACTTGTTAATTTGAATGGTTCCATTTTTGTGGGAAATGCAGTACCTTGCAATCACTTTCGCGTTATTAGCAGGCACAAGTGTAATTCGACCACGCCGGGAAATCGATCCAGGAACGGCTACAAGGGGAAATTTCTGTTGACATGTAGAATAAAAAACAATTGTAACATATCGTTGAAGATATATATAGTTTATGAGCATCAACATTAAAATAAGACTTTTTACCAACACTTTGTGCACACAATTGGACTTTTTCAATGTGTGCACCATAGGTCTAATTAATCCCATCCAAGATCCAGCGTTCATACGCTGTGCTATCTCTGTCAGATTATCAACAAAGTATATGACATGCTTCAAGTCCTTCCAGTGAAATTTGGTACACTTAGTAACATACAGATCGTTCACTATGCATCCAACATATCCTGCTTAATTGGTGGATAGGTATTATTTATTCAGAACATGGCAGAAGAATATATAGTGCGCATAAATTGGTAAACAAAAATTGTTACTGCCTAGGAACGGAGTCAGAATATGATATCACAATTGGTTGCTTAAATAGTGATCAATTGGTTGCTTAAATAGTAATATGACAGCATGGAGAAAGTTGAAAGGACACTAACCTCGATTAGACTTTGATCGGCTGATGACGTTGGAGAAGTAAACATCCATGTTAATTAGACCAGGATGTGGTGCACGCACTAGAATTTTATTGCCAGCTTTCAGTTCATAACACTTAGACATTTTTCTCCAAAGGTCCGCATTAAAATAGGAGTGACCGTCTTTATCAAGTTTTACGCTAACCGTCATTGTAAATCATGTTGCGTTGTCAATATGACATCCTGGGAGTCATCAGCAAAGTAAAGCCCAAGATTTCCTTCTACTCCTGTTCTTGCAAAGCAAGGGATGTACTGCTTGAAATGAAAATTAAGATCGTAAATTAGATATATTGAAATAGCCAAGCAAGATGCAAATATGAGAATGGCGATAGAACATATCCATATATAGATGCAAGCAAAGTACAAAAATATAGAATTAAAAATAGATAATGTAACAAAGATTTGATGCAAATATATAGATAATGTAGCAACATACGGTATATGTTCACAAATTTAGGCCACGCCGACCGTGGTAGGTTGAGATTGAACATACCGAGCACTCCGTGAAGTCATCCAGAATGGTGAGATAGAACTTCGTTTCCGACTGGCCACGACCATAGTTGCCCGATTTGTGCTCGCACTGTGCACACATGAATGAACACCCACGAATCAGCTAGAACAAAAATGATTCCACGAGGATTTCCACCGGTTTATTAACAGCGACAGACGGACTGCGATAAGAGATGAGTGAATATTTCGCTAATTAAGTTGATTACCTTCTCCATGAGAAAAATCCCCGGCCCAATCCCGCAGAAAACCCCAGTCGACCAGAGTCTAGAATGTCGGTGCAGATAGGCGGCGGAAAGCGGCGAAGGCAAAATCCGATGCTGTTTGGAGCGCGACCTACGCCCGCCGCCAACAGCCGTCGAGCTTAGGGTGCAGAGTTGCGGAGGAATCCGTGGCGAGTGAGTGGGGACGAAATGGGCAAGGGTTTTATTTTCCTTTTGCATGTGTGAGTGAACACACACGGTTCGCAGAGGCAACGGAGATGAATCGTGTGCGATAGTAAATCACCGAGATTGAATGGGAATCCAATTTTCCTTTGTCCTTCATCCATGAGTTTTTTTTCAACGATGAACATAAACCCTGCTAATCATCATTTTCAAATTTGACACTTTTCCGGGTTCATTTACAATATTTAGGGGATTATGTGCATTTTGTAGGCATTAATGCACGTAATTCAAATTCAAACAATTGGTGCATGAAAGGGTGCACAAGAACGGTCTGGAAAAACCATACTCGTGGTATTTAGTAATTTCTCAAGCCTTTTACAAGGAATGGGCAGATATTTCAAGGAAATGTGTGGCAATAGTCAACCATAAACGCGTCGTTTACTCGATTAACAACTATACAAAAAATGAAACACATGGTTGGAAACATGGCGCTTTGGCGTGGTGCCACGGTATGGCCTCACCATGCCACAGTAAAAATTGGAGAATGTTTTCCTTATGTCGTGATGCGCGCCTTTCATAAATTGAACCATCACCGAGGAAGTTTCATGGTTTCGAGGGGGAAATCACCAAGATTGAAGGGGGATCCAAATTTCCTTTGTTCTTTGTCCACGAGTTTTTTTCTATGATGAGCATACAACCTGCAAATCACCGTGTTCAAATTTGGCACTATTCCGGGTTCATTTGCCATATCTAGGGGATTATGTGCATTTCCTAGGCATTAATGCGCATAATTCAAGTCAAACAATCGATGCATGAAAGGGTCCACAAGAACGGCCTAGAAAACCATGCTCGTACCATTTAGTAAATTCTCATGCCTTTTACAAGGAATGGACAAATATTTTGATGAAATGTGTGGCAATAGTCAACCACAAATGTCTGTTTGTTGGGTTTTCAACCATAGAAAAAATGCAATAAATGCTTAAAAAACAAGACGCCTAGCATGGTGCCATGGTATGACCTCACCATGCCCTGGTAAAAATTTGAGAAGGTTTGGCTTATGTCGTCATGCACGCCCTTCATAAATCGAACCATCACCGAGGAAGTTCCATGCTTTCGAGAGGGAAAATCCCCAAGATTGAAGGGGAATCCAAATTTTCTTCGTTCTTTGCCCTGGAGTTTTTTTTCTATGACGAACATACACCCTGCAAATCACCGTGTTCAAATTTGGCATTTTTCCAGGCTCATTTACCATATTTAGGGGATTATGTGCATTTTCTAGGCATTTAGCGCATATAAATCCAATCCAGCTACAGGTGCACGGGTGTGATGTGAGGGACGTGGATTGCCGTTCAATCGCGGAGCATCCAACGGTGCACATGCGCGATCCGCGTGGCTGGGGTTCCGGCCAATCATAACGCAACACACAATAGGCTCAACAGACATCCTTTGTTTAAGCGGACGGAGATGAACCGTGTATGATAATGAACGAGCAAAATTGTAAGGGAAGCCAAATTTTTGTTGACGTTTGTGGTTGAGCTCTTGAATACCACCGCACTGTACGGCTGCCCGGCCCTCCGTCCCAGAGCTCTCTCCAGGCGTCGTCCATGGCACCGCAGCACACAGTAACTGGTAAGGAAGCGATGGCATCCCGCCGCGCCGCGTTCCTCGCTGCCCACGACCACACACACGGTAAGGAAGCGATGGCATCTCACCGTGCCGAGTTCATCGCCGGTGGCGGCCAGATAGTTACATGGGCGGACTTTGAGGCTGCCATGGCCGAATGGGTGGTGGATCTAGAGGCGGCCAAAGCTGCATGAAGGAAGCGGAAAAAGGCGTAGCGCCAAGAAAAGAGAGTCCTGCCGCCGCAAGAAAAAAGAGGTCGCACGCCGTGGTGAGGAGAGCTTGGCGGAGATCGAAGCATGGTGGGTTGCCGCCTACAAGGCCGGGAAAGAGAACGCCGGCGTCTGGCCAGCATGCCCTGATGGCAGCATGTGAGAAGTAGTTTAAGTTTGTAGTATTAGAGAAAATTACCAGTAGTACTTTAAGTTTGTAGTATTAACGTACAATGTCGGTAGGAGCATTGATTGTCGTCGGCAGGGTCGTAACTGCCGATGCTTTTGTTTGCCGTCGAGGTGAGCTGCATCCCATGTCTTACAGTATTTCACATAATTTGTGCAATTGCAGTTTAACTTCTACCCATTTACTGGTTGCCTGTAGGTACACATGTCGCTGGCACCGATCCACGCTTCAACCGGAGGAATAGCTCGCCTCATTGTCAGCTGACTTTAGGCGAGCTCGCCAAGATGAAGTGCCCCAGCAACTACCTCTCAGGACTTACCAAGTATGTACTCACCAGTTCAATCTTACCAATATCAGTTGCAATTAATGGTTATGTTCTGTACGATCGATGTATTAAGCATGTTCTAGTAAACATGCCTAACACGTTTTTGCTACTTTCCCTACCTTTTTATAGACATCTGGGCCATTCTTCGCTTTCTGGCAAAGACCTCGCTTTGTGATGTTTAACTATGCCAGTTGCATTTTTATTAGTACCGGTTTCAATGTCTATTAAGCCTGTTGCAATTAACAGTTGAATCCATTTTTAAACAGTTGCATTCCAATGGCTACAAACTTACAAAACATGACTTAATTAGGATGTTGTTAAGCCTGTTACAATTAACAGTTGTATCCATTTTTTAATCTGTCCATTTGCTACCATGCTACTCTCCGTAATGAAGATATACTAGAGATGCTGCCCCATTTGCTTTTTTTGGTGGATGCTAACCCTGTTGTACTTAACATGCTTGTCCATGTACTTACGCAGGGTCATAACGGCCGATGCTGTTGTTTGCCATCAAGGTTAGCTGCATCCCATGTCTTACAATATTTCACATCATTTGTGCAATTGCAGTTTAACTCAACCATTTACTGGTTGCCTGTATGTACACATGTCAGTGGCATTGATCCATGCCTCGACCCGGAGGAACAGCTCGCCTCCGCCGCCGCTGACTTTGGGCGAGCTTTGGCCAAGATGAAGTGCCCCAGCAACTACCTCTCAGGACTTACCAAATATGTACACACCAGTTCAATCTTACCAATACCAGTTGCAATTAATGGCTATGTTTTGTACTGTCGATGTATTAAGCATGTTGTAGTAAACATGCCTAACATGTTTGAGCTATTTTCCCTACCTTTTTATAGACAACTGGGCCATTATCTGCTCTGGCAGCACCTGCCCTGTGATGTTTAACTCTGCCAATTGCATTTTTATCAGTACCGGTTTCAATGGTCATTAAGCCTGATGCAATTAACAGTTGTATCCATTTTTAAAGAGTTGCATTTCAATGGCTACAAACTTACAAAACATGAATTAGGATGTTGTTAAGCCTGTTGCAATTAACAGTTGTATCCATTTTTTAATCCGTCCCTTTGCTACCATGCTACTCTTTCGAAATGAAGATATCACTACAGATGCTGCTGCTTTATTACCATTTGCTATTTTTGGTGGATGTTAAACCTGTTGTAGTTAACATTGGCTTTCCATGTACTTACATAGGGCTACAATGGGCGATTGTAACATCCCAAAATTTCAATTTGGAATGTTATACATAGGTCATTCATGCATATCATATTTTATTGCATTTTTCATTTCGCGATCCTCGAAATCCTAAGCAACTCAAGGACCCACAGAGAGAGTTGGGGATTTCACGTTTTTCATATTTGAATTTTATCAAATATTGAAACAAGGATCATTTTGGTTTTAATGATTTTTCTCTCTGAAAATTTTTTGAATTAAAATATCTGAGAGGAGATAATATGAATTCTCCAAAATAAATGAAATATTGTAGGAAAAATATTAAAATCAAGTAAACGATTTTATTTGGATTTTATTGCAATTTTATTTGAATTAGGAAAAATGCGCGTTTTTCAAAATTGCATTATAGACCCAAATAAATGTTCACCTTGTCCGGCATATTATTAAAGGACGGGGAAAATTTATTTTGGGATTTTTGGAGTCCGTTTAGTATTTATTTTCTTTGTTTTTCTGCGTCAAGACTTATTTAAAAAAAAGAGGCAACCGACTTAACGGGCCGGTTTCGACCCGGACTCCTCCCCCGGCCGGCCTTATAAGCCACCGAGGCCGCCCCAGCCCAACCGTGCCCGCACCTCGCCCTAACCCTAGCCTCGCTAGCCGCCGCCGCTGCGCCACCACCGCGCCGCCTCGCCGGAGCTGCCGCCGTTGACCGTTGACCGGTCGGTTTCTTTTAGAAACCCTAAGATCGGTTTTTTCCTTTAGATCGGTTTTGTTCCAGTTTTCTACGATTTAGTTAAGCAGAGGACGTCCGTCCGTACGGTCGTTTAACGAACGTCGTTCACCCGTTTTTCACAGATAGCGAACGTCCGTTCGTTAGCCTGTTCGTCAGTTTTTCTTTTTCCAGGGTTTTCCGCGATTATTTCTGATCGCGATTTCTGCCCTAATATTTGTTTTAGTTTATCTTTTCACTCGTTTATCGGAATCATGCGATTCAAGCGCCTAGATCTTTGTCTCGAAGCCCTCTTTCTGTTTAACCAACTTGAACAAGATTTTGGTACTGTAAATTTGACTTTAGTCTAGATTAGTAATTGGATCTTGTTTCTTTCGCAGTTTGACTTTCGTTGCTCCATTTGATTTGTTTCTTTTTGCAAACCGGAGTTCTTCAGTTGAACTTTCTGGCTAGATCTCCTTGTTTGAGTTTTAGCCGTGCATCTTTTCTTGATTGCTTATGTATGCTATTGTTTTTTTGCGATAGAATTCCTTGAGTGCGAAGCGTGCTACTACGAGTCGCTAGGTTTTGCGGATCGTCAGCAAGGCAAGTAACACATTGATCATACTCTTTTAATGCCCAGTTTTTATGCATTAGTTACAATCCTCAAACATTGCATGATTAGGATGTGTTTAACTTGTGGGTTTGGGAAGTAGTAGATGAGATAGAACCTATTGCCCTATTTTATTATCAAACCCTGGGAGTTACTTCTACGTTATGCTTATATTGCCATGCTATGCTCGTAGACGTGGATTGGGTTTGAGTGTATCCATGACAGATGTGAGATTGTTAATTACTGGCCCAACTTAAGGTGGCAACTTTAATATACATCTGGGTGGATTGTTTGTTTTGGGAACCTGGGGAATCCAGTGTTGTCCGAGGATAGCACGGGGTTATACCGTGCGATCATCCTACGGTCCGCCACCCAGGCTCAAAGGGATCATAAGATTATTCATGCTAGAAACTTCCGTGTGCAGCCACAAGCCATTATGGGCTCTGGCATAGTTGAGTATGTTGTGTGACCTCTTTCAGTGGTGGCTAGCAGATGTAGAGGGAAAGTAGGTATAACTGTCACCCGAGTAAAGAGTTAATGCTTCGAAAGATCGTGTCTCGGTCATCCGTTTCTCAAACACCATGTAGTGCGAGAAATCCAATGGAGGAGATCGAGTCTTGTGGGGAAAAGTGCGCAAACCTCTGTAGAGTGTATAAACTAATCATGGTTAGCCGTGTCCCGGGTTATGGACATCTTGAATATCTGGTACTTTAATTATTGATTTGATCTCATCACTCTAAATTAATTTGTTGGGTTGTTAATGATTACCTTAATTGGGATTGAGATGGGGGTACCATTCTTAATGTTTCAACCATCATTATAGTTAAATAAAATTTATTCCTTTGTTGTTGGGAAAAATTGGCTTTTCGCGAAAAACTATATAACCATAGAGCCTCCACCAGCCATATATGCATGTAGTGATAGCATTTATCTATTCATTGATCTACGGTGTTATATTGCCAGTATATTCCATGTGCTGACCCGTTCTCGGGATGCAACGTATCATGTTGCATACTTTTCAGACAAGGAGTAAGGTTCGCTAGGCCGTTGTCGTGCACTCAACTATGCCGTTGGAGTTGATGGACTCACTTTATCTTCCAAGTCTTCCGTTGTTATCGTTTTAGATGGCCTTAAGCCATATTTATTGTAATAAGTTCTCTTTGGAGACATTAGATGTAATAAGTGTGTGATTGCTACTCTGTTATAAACCATTCGAGTATTGTGTGTGTCAACATTACCAATCCAGGGATGACACGGAAGCATAGAGACTTGACCGTTTGAGGTCGGGTCGCTACAGCAATGCTGTTGTTTGCCATCGAGGTTAGCTGCATCCCATGTCTTATACACCATCTATTCCTAAATATAAGTATTTTTAGAGATTCCAATACAGACTACATAAGGAGCAAAATGAGTGAATCTAGATTCTAATCTAAACTATATCTATAATTCTATATGCATCCATATGTAGTTCATACTGAAATCTCAAAAAAAAAACTTGTACTTAGGAACATAGGTAGTTGTATTTTACATCATTTGTGCAATCTCAGTTTAGCTTCTAACATTTACTGGTTGCTTGTAGGTACATATATGAGGGGTACTAATCCATGCTTTGATCCCTTTTGCGTATGGGGCAATGAGATATTCATGAACAAGCGTCAAGTGAGGAAACTAAGAAAGATTGTTAGGCGAAAGAAACGGGTGATTGGAATTAAGCTCTTTATTTACACTTTGTCGAAGACAACTGTGAACTTTAGGATGGTAAGTAATGTGTTGCCTTTTCCCCCCCCACAACAAGTTAGTCTATTAGACCTCGTATTCGATATTTTTCTCTTTTCAGTGGTTTCCGAAGCTATTTACCGATGATTACCTTGCAAACTACATGACCGGAGTGGAGACAACTAAGGTTAAAGTATATAATTCATGCTACCATGATAATGCTCTAGAAGTCTTCCTGAAGGTGGTCAAGGATGGGAGGGCGATCGTCACAAGGGGTTGGACGAAAGTGGTTCGTGCCTATGGCATGCAGGAAGGCACATTATGGGATTCCGCTTCTTCAACACCTTCGGCAGTCAAAATGATTTACACTTGTCTCTTCACCTTTACCACCTTTAAATATTGCGGTTCATCATAGTTAATTGCTGCCTAATCCTGTAATTACTGAACACATCGTACTAGCAATTTTATTTATGGATTCGTTGTTGAACCATTGTGCTGAGAATTTGAATTGCACGTTTCGTATTTCAAATTTCCAATTGGAATAATAAATTACAGAAAAAAATAAAATAGAACAGACGGTTATGGACCTTTGCAAACGGTTCTAGCAGTAAAAGTGCTTGCGATGGATAGCCCAATGCCACACAGTTTTCTACATCAAATCGTGTGTGATGTAGTTAATGAAAGCAAACAGTTAACCAAGGCAGAGCATGTGTGATAGTTACACCTTTCACACACGAGCGTATACATAAAACCATGTGGGATTACATCCGAATGGAAACGTTTTCCCTGGATTGACTGTGTGGGATGTACATAAGAACGAAAACATATTCCTTGGATTGACCGTGTGTGATATACATACGAACGGAAATGGTTTTCTGGGATTCACCGTGTGGGATGTACATAACTTCGGAAATGATTTCTGGGATTTACCGTTTGGGATGCACATACCTACGGAAATGATTTCTGGGATTCACCGTGTGGGATGTACATACCTACGGAAATGATTGGGTTTCGATGCCTCGCCCGATCGCACACGGCCCCAGCCTGGGTCCCAGGAGGGCCTATCCCCGATGATATCTAGGTCGTGTGGGAAGGACACCCTATCACACACACACACACACACACACACACACACACACTTGGCGACGGTTCCAAATGCCATCACAGAAAGGGGTAAAAAACCGTTTGTTTAGGACCGACGCGCACCAGTGAATGTAGAGCACCTATGAAGATCAAGGACTGACTAGACATTGTAATTCATGGTAAAAGGGATCCAGTCATAGTCATACTCAATGTAAATTAATAGTAATGCATGCAAATGACAGCGGTGCTCTCCAACTGGTGCTTTTTAATAAGAGGATGATGACTCAACATAAAAGTAAATAGGTAGGCCCATCGCAGAGGGAAGCAAGGATTTGTAGAGGTGCCAGAGCTCGAGTTTTGAAATAGAGATAAATAATATTTTGAGTGGCATACTTTCATTGTCAACATAACAACCAAGAGATCTCGATATCTTCCACTACTGCAGGATGCTGCTAACACGACACTACAATTAGAGACCCTTCGAGAAACTGTGTGCGATGCCATAGCCGCAGGAAATCCGTGTGTGAACATAATAGCTGACGGTTTCCAATACAGAACCGTGTCTGATTACTGATCCCCGCCAATCACCTACCAAACCTCGAGCCGCGAGATAGAGTGCCAATCGTGTGGGGGTCGGTTGTCTTGCCAGATCTTTAGATTTTATTTTTTGAAAACCAGATATTTACATCATCTGATGATTTTTTAACTCGCACACAAGTACACAAAAATATGATTTTTCAAACCGTTTTGGTTAGGCGTTGCATGTAGATGTAGTTTAAATTTGAATTACGGTCATTAAATGGTTAGAAAATCACTTAAATGTCTTTAAAAGGTCAAATGACCACTGAAAATTTCCAAATTTTCACATGACAGTTGTATTAGTGCACGTTAAACGTAGGAAAAAATTTGAAGGCCGTAAAAGGAAGCAATATGTCGTCCGTCAGCAAACATGCATTGTTCCCTCTCGGAACCACGAACCTTCTAGCGAGTTGCTCCGGTTTGTGAGGGGTGTGTGTCAAAAATTTCGTCAAACAGACCAATTTCTTTACCACAACATCCTGGTGGCATGACATTAGATCAAGCAAGGTTTCATGTTTTTCTGATTATTTTTTAAATTTTTTGGAATTAAAATGCCGTGGCATGCACTCCATGCATGTGCCCATGCCTTGAAAACAATGTGTTTGAAAATTCCTTCTAATTTACTGCACATGGAATTAACTCGCACACAAGTACACAAAACTATTATTTTTCAAACCGTTATGGTTAGGCGTTGCATGTAGATGTAGTTCAAATTTGAATTACGGTCATTAAATGGTTAGAAAATTAGTTAAATGTCTTTAAAAGGTCAAATGACCCCTGAAATTTACCAAATTTACACATGACAAGTGTATTAGTTCACGTTAACATAGGAAAAATTTGAAGGCCATAAGAGGAAGCTATCTCCCGTTCGTCATCAAACATGCATTGTTCCCTCTTGGAACCACGAACCTTCTAGCGAGTTGCTCTGGTTTGTGAGGGGTGTGTGTCCAAACGTTCGTCAAACATGCCAATTTCTTTACCACATCGTCTTGGTGGCATGACATTACATCAACCAAGGTTTCATGTGTTTCTGATCATTTTTCTATTTTTTTGAATTAAAATGCCATGTCAATCCATGCATACGTATGCATGTGTCCATGTCGTGAGACCAATATGTTTGAAAATTCATTCTAATTTACTCCACACGGAATTAACTCGCACACAAGTACACATATATGATTTTTCAAACCATTTTGGTTAGGCGTTGCATGTAGGTGTAGTTCAAATTTGAATTACGGTCATTAAATGGTTAGAAAATCACTTAAATGTATTTAAAAGGTCAAATGACCCCTAGAATTTTCCAAAATTTCACATTACAGTTGTAATAGTGAACGTTAGACGTAGAAAAAATTTGAAGGCCGTAACAGGAAGCTATCTCCCGCTCGTCATCAAACATGCATTGTTCCCTCTCGGAACCACGAACCTTCTAGCGAGTTGCTCCGATTTGTGAGGGGTGTGTGTCCAAACTTTCGTCAAACATGCCAATTTCTTTACCACATCATCTTGGTGGCATGACATTACATCAACCAAGGTTTCATGTGTTTCTGATTTTTTTGGAATTAAAATGCCATGCCACTCCATGCATACCATATTTGTCCATGCCGTGATACAAATATGTTTGAAAATTCCTTCTAGTTTACTGCACATGGAATTAACTTGCACACAAGAACACAAATATGATTTTTCAAACCGTTTTGGTTACGTGTTGCATGTAGATGTAGTTCAAATTTGAATTACGGTCATTAAATGGCTAGAAAATCACTTAAATGTCTTTAAAAGGTCAAATGACCCCTAGAATTAAAAAAACACATTACAGTTGTAGTAGTGCATGTTAGACGTAGAAAAAAATTTGAAGGTCGTAAGAGGAAGCTATCTCCCGTTCGTCATCGAACATGCATTGTTCCCTCTCGGAACCACGAGCCTTCTAGTGAGTTGCTCCGGTTTGTGAGGGGTGTGTGTCCAAACTTTGGTCAAACATGCCAATTTTTTACCACATCATCTTGCTGGCATGACATTACATCAACCAAGGTTTCATGTGTTTCTGTTTTTTTAATTTTTTGGAATTAAAATGCCATGTCACTCCATGCTTAATTGTATCATAGCCGTTAGACCAATATGTTTGGAAATTCCTTCCAATTTACTGCACATGGAGTTAAATCGCACACAAGTACATGAAATATGAATTTTAAAACCGTTATAGTTAGCTGTTGCATGTACATGTATTTCAAATTTCAATTACGGTCATTAAATGGCTAGAAAATCACTTAAATGTCTTAGAAGGTCAAATGACCCCTGAAATTTTCCAAAATTTGACATGACAGTTGTGTTAGTACTACAAAATTTCTCGTTCATTTAAAACACCATCCACTGGCACTTTATTCCAAATTCGTCTTTCACAGCTAATAAAAAATATCTACAACATCCCACACAGTTGTTTTCTAGGAACCGTTTGCGATGAAAATATCTGGGTCTATTTAAGTCGCCCTCCTTAAGCTTCGCCGGCTCGTCTGCTCTAGTGCCGGCAACCCCCGAATCCACGAATCCCGATCCCCATTCCCGCACCCCCTTCTTGCAAAGATGACACCGTGGAAACGCTTCATGAAGGCCCGTACGATGGTCTCATCCCCCCCCTGAGCCCCGCCGTCTGCGCCAAAAGCGCGGTCGCCTATGCCGAGAGTGCCGCCGCATCCGCATTGAGCGAGGCCTCTTTCGCCGAGAGGGCTGATGACCCACAAGTATAGGGGATCTATCGTAGTCCTTTCGACAAGTAAGAGTGTCGAACCCAACGAGGAGTAGAAGGAACTGACAAGCGGTTTTCAGTAAGGTATTCTCTGCAAGGACTGAAATTATCGGTAACAAATAGTTTTGTGATAAGGTAATTTCTAACGGGTAACAAGTAACAAAAGTAAACAAGGTGTAGCAAGGTGGCCCAATCCTTTTTGTAGCAAAGGACAAGCCTGGACAAACTCCTATATAAAGGAAAATGCTCCCGAGGACACATGAGAATTATTGTCAAGGTAGTTTCATCATGCTCATATGATTCGCGTTCGTAACTTTCATAATTTGATATGTGGGTGGACCGGCGCTTGGGTACTGCCCTTCCTTGGACAAGCATACCGCTTATGATTAACCCCTCTTGCAAGCATCCGCAACTACAAAATAAGTATTAAGGTAAACCTAACCATAGCATGAAACATATGGATCCAAATCAGCCCCTTACGAAGCAACACATAAACTAGGGTTTAAGCTTCTGTCACTCTAGCAACCCATCATCTACTTATTACTTCCCAATGCCTTCCCCTAGGTTCAAACAATGGTGAAGTGTCATGTAGTCGACGTTCACATAACACCACTAGAGGAAAGACAACATACATCTCATCAAAATATCGAATCTAATACCAAATTCACATGACTACTTATAGCAAGACTTCTCCCATGTCCTCGGAACAAACGTAACTACTACTTAAATCATATTCATGTTCATGATCGAGGGGTATTAATATGCATAAATGATCTGAACATATGATCTTCCACCAAATAAACCAACTAGCATCAACTACAAGGAGTAATCAACACTACTAGCAACCCACAGGTACCAATCTGAGGTTTTAGGACAAAGATTGGATACAAGAGATGGACTAGGGTTTGAGATGAGATGGTGCTGGTGAAGATGTTGATGGAGATTGACCCCCGTCCCGATGAGAGGATCGATGGTGATGACGATGGTGATGATTTCCCCCTCCCGGAGGGATGTTTCCCCAGCATAACAGCTCCGCCGGAGCCCTAGATTGGTTCCGCCAAGGTTCCGCCTCGAGACGGCGGCGCTTTGTCCCGAAAGCTTCCTTCTGATTTTTTTCAGGGCGAAAGACTTCATATAGGAAAAGAGGGGCATCGAAGGCCTGCCAGGGGGCCTATGAGGCAGGGGCGCACCCAGGGGGTAGGGCGCACCCCCCACCCTTGTGGATAGGGTGTGGCCCCCCTCTGGTGTTGTCTTCACCCAATATTTTTAATATATTCCAAAACCGATTTCTGTGGAGTTTCATGACTTTTGGTGTTGTGCAGAATAGGTCTCTAATATTTGCTCCTTTTCCAACCCGGAATTCCAGCTGCCGGCATTCTCCCTCTTCATGTAAACCTTGTAAAATAAGAGAGAAAAGGCATAAGTATTGTGACATAATGTGTAATAACAGCCCATAATGCAATAAATATCGATATAAAAGCATGATGCAAAATGGACGTATCAACTCCCCCAAGCTTAGAGCTCGCTTGCTCTCAAGCGGAAGCCAATATTAAAAAATATGTCCACATGTTTAGAGATAGAGGTGTCGATGAAATAAAATACGGACATGAGGGCATCATGATCATTCTTATAGCAGCAACGTATATATATATATATATATATATATATATATATATATATATATATATATATATATATATATATATTGTCATATGATTTATTATGCTAAAGTAATAATCTATTTACAATGTCAAGTATGAATCAGAAACTTCATTGAAAACTAACAAACTATGCTCTCGGTCATTGAAGCAATTGCAATTTATCATAACATCGGAAAGAGTCAATATAAGAGCTTTTCAGCAAGCCCACATACTCAACTATCATTTAGTCTTTCACAATTGCTAACACTCACGCAATACTTGTGGGTATGGAGTTTTAATCGGACACAGAGAAACATAGGGGCTTATAGTGTTGCCTCTCAACCTTTTACCTCAAGGGTAATGTCAACAATAATAGTGTATGATAACTTACATCCAATTGGATATATATATATATATCAGGATCTTTCCGACACAATGTGCTTGCCAAAGGATAAAATGTAAAAAGGAAAGGTGAAGGTCACCATGACTCTTGTATAAGACATTAAGAAAAAATAAAATATAGGCCCTTCGTAGAGGGAAGCAAAGGTTGTCATGTGCTTTTATGGTTGGATGCACAAAATCTTAATGTGAAAGAACGTCACTTTATATTGCCACTTGTGATAGGGACCTTTATTATGCAGTCCGTCGCATTTATTTCTTCCATATCACAAGATTGTATAAAGCTTATTTTCTCCACACTAATAAATCATACATATTTAGAGAGCAATTTTTATTGCATGCAACAATGACAACTTACTTGAAGGATCTTACTCAATCCATAGGTAGATATGGTGGACTCTCATGGCAAAACCGGGTTTAAGGATATTCGGAAGCACAAGTAGTATCTCTACTTGGTGCAAAGAATTTGGCTAGCATGAGGGGGAAAGGCAAGCTCAACATGTTGGATGATCCATGACAATATACTTTATTTCAGATATAAGAAAACATAACGGTTGTCTTCCTTGTCCAACATCAACTTTTTAGCATGTCATATTTTAATGAGTGCTCACAATCATAAAAGATGTCAAAGATAGTATAATTATATGTGAAAACCTCTCTTTCTTTATTACTTCCTATTAATTTCAACGATGACCAAAACTATGTTTGTCAACTCTCAACAACTTTTCATCATACTCTTTTATATGTGAAGTCATTACTCTCCATAAGATCATTATGATCTCTTTAATTCTTTTTATTCTTTCTTTTATTCTATCAAGATCATAGCAAGATAACTAAGCCCTCGACTCAAAACTAAATTTTATTATATAGCTCACGGACTCGATTACATAGAAGGATCATAAAGCAAAACTCAAAACTAGATCATACTTAAAACTTTATTCTACTAGATCAAGATATAACCAAAAGGATCGAACTAAGAAAAACGGTAAAGATAGGAGTGTGGTGGTGATACGATACCGGGGAACCTCCCCCAAGCTTGGCAGTTGCCAAGGGGAGTGCTCATACCCATGTGTTATGTCTCTTTCCTTGAAGGTGGTGATGATGGAGTTGTTGATGACGCAGGCTTGTCATCCAACATCGAGTGTAGGAGGTGCTCCAACTTACGAATAATGCCCTTGAGTGCGGTGATCTGCTCTTGCAATAGAATATTTTCACGAGTTAGATACTTGTTCTGCACCTGAATTATTTCAATCGTCTTGAAAGTTTCAATTTCAGTAGGGGTAAGAAGATTGTAATGAGGTTGAAGGATGTCTTCTTCTTCTGCTGCCGGAGCTTGATCCTCCGTGGCGTTCTTAATCCTATCATCCTTATTGATCTCCCCTGATTCTTGTTTCTTCAGCTCTATCTTCATTAGCCAAGCATCGTCGCCCTCATTATTGGAAGAGGGGGACGACATGACGCCTGGCCTTAACAACTCTGGCAGAAAACAGCTCGAAACAAAAACAAAGGATATTTGCGTGGTACAGTGGTCAAAACCTTCGGGAGATTATATAGTGAATTTTACCGACCAAAAGAAGTATCATGCAAGAAAACAGAGTCCGGAGGGCACACGAGGTGCCCACGAGGCAGGGGCGCGCCCAGGGGGGTAGGGCGCGCCCTCCACCCTCGTGGATGCCTCGTGTCCTTCCCGGACTGCTTCTTATTTTCCTATTTTCTTAAATAGTCCAAAACAGAGAAAAATTGCTATTAGAATTGTTTTGGAGTCGGTTTACTTACCGTACCACATACCAATTCTTTTTCGGAGTCTGGAACGTTCTGGAAAGTGTCCCTTATGTATTCCTCCGGGGTTATGGTTCAATAACATTAGTTTCAACATTTATGGGATTACCTGAGATATAATGTTTGATTCTTTGACCGTTCACCACCTTCGGATTTGTGCTTTCGAAGTTGTTGATTTTTATGGCACCGGAAGAATAGACCTCCTCGATAATGTAGGGACCTTCCCACTTAGAGAGGAGTTTTCCTGCAAAAAATCTTAAACGATGTATAGCAAAACATAATCACCTACATTAAACTCATGCTTTTATATCCTTTTGTCATGCCATCTTTTAACTTTTTCTCTGAACAGATTGGCATTCTCATAAGCTTGGGCTCTCCACTCATGAAGTGAGCTAATGTCAAATAGTCTCTTCTCACCGGCAAGTTTGAAATCATAATTGAGCTCTTTAATGTCCCAATATGCCTTATGTTCTAGTTCGAGAGGTAAGTGACATGCTTTTCCATAAACCATTTTATATGGAGACATGCCCATAGGATTTTTATATGCAGTTATATAGGCCCATAATGCATCATCAAGTTATTGGACCAATTCTTTCTAGATCTATTAACAGTCTTTTGCAAAATTAATTTAATCTCCCTATTATTTAGTTCTACTTGGCCACTAGATTGTGGATGGTATCGAGATGCAATTCTATGATTAACATCATACTTAGCGAGCATTTTACGAAAAGCACCATGAATAAAATGTGAACCACCATCAGTCATTAAGTATCTAGGAACTCCAAACCTCAGAAAAATAACTTCTTTAAGCATCTTAATAGAGGTGTTATGATCAGCACTACTAGTTGGAATAGCTTCTACCCACTTAGTAACGTAATCAACAACAACTAAAATATGTGTATACCAATTAGAGGAAGGAAAAGGTCCCATATAATCAAAGCCCGAAACATCAAATGGTTCAATAACAAGTGAATAGTTCATAGGCATTTCTTGACGTCTACTAATATTACCAATTCTTGACATTCATCACAAGACAAGACAAACTTACGGGCATCTTTGAAGAGAGTAGGCCAATAAAAACCGGATTGCAATACCTTGTGCGCAGTTCTATCTCCAGCATGGTGTCCTCCATAAGCCTCAGAGTGACACTTGTGTAGGATCTGTTCCTGTTCATGCTCAGGTACACAACGTCTAATGACACCATCTACTCCTTATTTATAAAGGTGTGGGTCATCCCATATGTAATGTCTTAAGTCATAGAAAAACTTTTTCTTTTGCTAGTATGTGAAACTAGGTGGTATAAATTTAGCAACAATGTAATTAGCATAATCAGCATACCATGGAGCAGTACGAGAAACATTTATGATAGCTAGTTGTTCATAAGGAAAGCTATCATCAATGGGTAGTGGGTCATCAAGAACATTTTCTAACCTAGACAAGTTGACCGCAACGGGGTTCTCAGCTCCCTTTCTATCAATAATATGCAAATCAAATTCTTGTAGTAGGAGAAACCATCTAATAAGTCTAGGTTTAGCATCTTTCTTTTCCATAAGATATTTAATAGCAGCATGATCAGTGTGAACAGTTACTTTAGAATCAACAATGTAAGGTCTGAACTTATCACAAGCAAATACAACTGCTAAAAATTCTTTTTCAGTAGTAGCATAATTTCTCTGGGCACTGTCTAGAGTTTTACTAGCATATTGGATAACATTTAATTTCTTATCAACTCTCTGTCCTAGAACAGCACCTACAACATAATCACTAGCATCACACATAATTTCAAAGGGTAAATTCCAATCAGGAGGCTGAACAATAGGTGCAGAAATCAAGGCTTTCTTAAGTATTTCAAATTCTTCTACACAATTATCATCAAAGAAAAAAGGAACATCTTTTTGTAAGAGATTAAGCCTAGAAATTTTTGAGAAGTCTCCTATAAAAACCGGCATGACCAAGGAAACTTCTTATACCTTTAATGTCCTTAGGGCACGACATCTTCTCAATAGCATCAACTTTAGCTTTATCAACTTCAATACCTCTTTCAGAAATTTTATGCCCCAAGATAATACCTTCATTAACCATAAAGTGGAACTTCTCCCAATTCAAGACAAGATTAGTTTCTTCACATCTCTGCAAAACTCGATCAAGGTTGCTTAAGCAATCATCAAAAGAAGTTCCATGTATGGAAAAATCATCCATGAAAGCCTCAACAATCTTTTCACAAAAGTCAGAGAATATAGCAGTCATACATCTTTGAAAGGTAGCAGGTGCATTGCATAAACCAAAAGGCATACATCTATAAGCAAAGGTACCAAAAGGGCAAGTAAAGGTAGTCTTTTCTTGATCCTCTTTTGAAACAGGTATTTGAGAGAAACCAGAATAACCGTCTAGAAAGCAAAAATGTGTATGTTTGGATAATCTTTCTAGCATTTGATCAATAAAAGGTAAAGGGTAATGATCCTTTTTAGTACCTTTATTTAGTTTGTGGAAGTCAATTACCATTCTATAACCTGTAACAATTCTTTGTGGGATCAATTCATCTATATCATTCGGAACAACAGTAATACCTCCCTTCTTAGGGACACAATGGACAAGACTTACCCACTGATTATCAGCAACCGGATAAATTATACCTGCCTCCAAAATCTTTAGTATTTCTTTTCTTACCACTTCTTTCATCTTAGGATTTAACCGTCGTTGGTAATCAACAACCGGTTTAGCGTCTTTCTCCAATTTTATTTTGTGCTGGCTTAGAGTGGGACTAATGCCCTTAAGATCATCAAGAGTATATCCAATAGCAGCACGGTGCTTCTTCAGAGTTTTCAATAATTTCTCTTCTTCCTGCTCTGAAAGGTTAGCACTAATAATAACATGATACATCTTCTTTTCATCAAGATAAGCATATTTAAGCGTATCAGGTAATGGTTTAAGCTCAAACATGGGATCACCCTTGGGTGGAGGGGGATCCCCTAGAATTTCAACATGCAAGTTGTGTTTCAAAATAGGTCCCTGTTTAAAGAATACTTCATCTATTTCCCTTCTTTCATTCATAAACATATCATTTTCATGGTCTAGCAAATATTGTTCTAAAGGATCATTAGGAGGAACGGCAATAGAAGCAAGACCAATAATTTCATCTCTACTAGGCAATTCTTTATCATGCGGATGTCTACGAAATTTAGCAAAATTAAAATCATGAGACATATCCCCTAACCCAACAATAACAATATCCTTTTTGCATTCTATCTTAGCGTTAACAGTATTCAAGAAGGGTCTACCAAATATAATGGGACAAAAGCCATCTTGTGGACAACCAAGAACAAGAAAATCAGTAGGATATTTAACTTTCCCACACAAGACTTCAACATCCCTAACAATCCCAATTGGTGAAATAGTATCTCTATTGGCAAGCTTAATTGTAACATCAATATCTTTGTAACATCCCAAAATTCTAAATTTTTGAATGTTATAAACAAATAGATAGTTTTGATTGTTGTTTGATTGTTTGAGTGAAGTGGGTGAATTCGAAACTTTTTGAAAGTTAAATGAGAGGGAATAAAAGGACTTTCCCAAACTTTCATTTTTCTTTTATGATCTTCGAATTCAAATTCTTCTCATCACAAAACCACGGAGAGAAGATGACATGACTTCTTCCATTTATTTAAATGACAAGGGGTGTTGAAAATATTTGAATTTCATTTGGAAAATATTTCCAATTCTGAAACTTTATGCAACTCAATGATTTTCCTGAGAGAAGATAAAATGACTTCTTCAAAACATATGAAATATGAGTTGGGAGTTTCAAAGAATTAAATTCAAAGTTCCTTTGAATTTATTTTCAATTTGGAGTTATTTGAGTTTTATTCAAATTATTTTTCTCCAAAAACAAAATATACGAAAAATGGGTAACATGATTCCCTACATCAGAAAATTGGAGAGAAATTAATTTGAAGTCATTTTAGTATTTTAAAATTGATTTTTGTTGGATTTTATTGGACCAGAAGCACTCTTTGCTTTATTTAAATTTGTGTGTATTTTATTTAATGCTAGAATAATGTTCATCATGTAGGAAATTTTTTTCTGAAAATTTTGATATATTATATGCCTATATAATATTTTCATTTTATTTTGTTTTATTATTTTGTTTTCCTCTCTGTTTGTTTAAAAAAAATGAGAAACACAGCGCCAAGGGCCAAGGCCCAAGGCCAAGCCAGCGGCCGGCCGGCCAAGGCCATCGCGCGCGCCACCTAGGGAGCCGCCGCTTCTTTTCCTAATACTAGTAGGACCCTTTTCCTACTTCAGTTTATTCCGTGTCTGTTTCTAGACCTTTTCCTCTTGTTTCCTAATCCTAGTCTATTTCTTGTCCCCTACCCCAAGCGAAACCCTCCCCTCCCCAATATAAATACCCAAGCACCCCCCCCTCCAACACATCAAACCAACACCTCTCCTCTCCTCTCCTCTCCGCAGCAGCAACAGCCCCACACCCGCGCCGCCACCGCCCTACACCCGCGCCGCCGCCGCTTGCCACCGCCACCGCCAAGTGCCGCTGCGCCGCCAACGCCCGCCGCCAGAGCCCCTCGCCTCTTCGAGGTACTAGCCTCAAGCGCCACCTTTTCTTTTCCTCGGTTCGGTTTTTCAGAATCGTTCGGTTTTCTAGATCGGTTTTCGTTTGGTTTTCTTTCCGAAACCCTAGATCGGTTTTCGCCGGTTTTTCTTTCCGGTTTTGTTTGGCGGCGTTAAGCTCGATAGATTTTTCTTTTATTTTTAATTTCCGTCAGGGACCTATCCGTAGTATTATTTTTTAGTCCCTAATCTTCAAACGCTCATAACTTTTTACTCGTAAGTCGGAATCCAACGAAACCAACGCCCACTTCTTCGTTAAGATCCCCTCTATCCAGTAAAACAACTCAAACATATTTTTGAAAGTTTTAAAATTTGAATTCAAACAGATTTGTATTTGAACTTCGTTTGACCATAACTTGAGTTTCGTAACTCTGATTCAGTTGATTCTTTTTACAAATCAAAGCTCTTGACCTAAACTTTCTGATAAGGTCAAATTCACATAATTTTGGTACTGTTAGAAAATGTTTTATGTTGCAAGAGTTATTTTCTTGGTTTTGATGTTTTCTGAATTGTTTTCTTCGATCTTTCCGATCTTTTGAGTGATTGCTTATGTGTGGTTACTATTGATTGCTTACGATAGATTGACCGGAGTGTGACGAGTAGATCTATCAAGAGTTTTGAGTGCGAATCATCTTCATCAACTTTGCAGGCAAGTAACACTTGATCATACTTTTTCTACTACCCAGTTTTATGCATTAGATCTATTCCTCAAACACTTGCATGATTAGGATCTAAATAAATTGTGGGATGGGAAGTAGATTGAGGTAGTACCTATTAACTGTTTTACTTATGAAACCTTGGGAGTTACTTCTACGTTTGCTTATTTGCCATGCTATGCTAGTAGACGTGGATTGGGTGAGTGTATCCATGACAGATGTGAGATTGTTAAATTAATGGTTTATTTAAGGTGGCAACTTAAACACACATCTGGGTGGATTGAGGCACCTGGTTTCTATCAGGACTTGCCTATTTTTCTTCGGACCGCCACCCAGGCTCAAAGGGATCATGAGATTATTCAAACTAGAAACTTCCGTGTGCAGCCACAAGCCATTATGGGCTCGCATAGTTGATTAAGTCGTGTGAACTCTTACAGTGGTAGATTAGCAGATGTAGGGGTTGTAGGTGGTACGGTCTACCCATCGTAAGGTGCAAACGCTTCTGAAAGACTATGTCTCGGTCATCCGTTTCTCAAACACCCTGTAGTACGAGAAACCAAACGGAGGCGATCGACTCTTATGGGGAAAAGTGCGCAAACCTCTGCAGAGTGTATAAACTAATCATGATTAGCCGTGTCCCCGGTTATGGACAATTTTGAGTATCTAGTACCTAGATATCCTGTTGATCTCATCACGTTACTTAATATAATTTGTTTGGGTTTAATAAGTACTTTTAATTGGGATTGAGGATGCTGTCAACCATTCTCAATGTTTAACAACCACCATGATAGTTAAATAAATTTATTCCTTTCTTTGTAGGGAAAAAGCGGCTTTATGCAAAATCGAACCGTAGAGCTTTTCCACCAGCCATATATGCATGTAGTATAGGCTTATTCCTTCATTATTCTCTATGTGTTACATTGCCATATTCCATGTGTCTGACCCGTTTTCAGCTGCAACTTTTCATGTTGCAGACTTTTCGAACGACGAGTAAGTGATACGTTAGGGTTACGATTTCCTATACTCAACTTTGCCGTTGGTGTTGATGGGAATCCACAACCTTGTTAAGCTTCCGCTTATATGGATTGAGGTAATAGTATTTACGCTTACTTTATACATGTGATTTACCTCTGTTATAAATCCTTCGAGTAATCGTGTGTGTCAAAGATACCGATCCAGGGATGACACGAAAGCACAGAGACTTGATCCATTCGGGTCGGGTCGCTACAAGATGGTATTAGAGCACATGTTGACTATAGGACGTGACCCTAGAAACTGCCAAGCCCATAGGAAAGATTTTTCTTTACAACTTCATTTTCAAAAAGATCTTTTACCTCTCTTCTCTTCTGAGTTTATTCAAATATCCCCTTTTAGTGAGACCATACCCCTTTTCCCTTTGGACCACTCGAAGATTTGTCTGATGATGAGACCACTCCAAGGAGATAAGATATCGGACAACTAAGACCATTTGGAATGAAGAGGATTTTACCGTGTAAATGGAAACTACAACTGTTGAAGACTCCGAAGACTAGGAGAATTTGAAGGCTCTGAAGAATTCCCAGATTTTATGACCTAGGAAGGTTACGCTTATGGAATTGAGAGATTATGGAAGTAATCAATACCCGAGATTAAGGTGTATTGGAGTAAGACCAGGATCTGGAGTGTTACATCAAGGAGTTTAAGATGGATCTGCAGGAAGCCGTATTTGACAAGAAGGCAATTCATGAAGAATTCAGGAACCTGAAACTGAAAGTAGACAAGCTGAGGAGCAAAACCTTGAGACATCAAAGATTTGTCAGGAACTGAAGCACAGTAGGATCATCGTTCATATCAAGGTTGATGAAACCAGAAGTTTGGAATACAACTCCGGAAATATTAAAGGACGTCGCGAGAGACTTCGCGTCAACAGAGATGATCTGGCCAAAAGAACTTGAGCAGGACAAGCACGGTTGGAAGAAGCCATCGGAGACATGAACAAGACTTGAAGAGTTTGATGACTTTGAGATTTATTGACCTTTAGAAGACCAAAACCCTGTTTATACCTACGTTAGATGCGACGATTGTGAGTTGTCATTTTGTTTGATGTTTTTTCCGACAGCCACAATAAAATCTGTCTTTTCAAAACTTTTGTTTGTATTGTGTGCATCCCTCCCTCTCTATCTCTCTCTCCCACCCCAAAACCCTTGGACCCAATAGAGGATGAATGGAGATGAGCTTGTATTTTCTGGACCAATGAGTTAATTGGAGACACACCGATGGATTCAAAACATGGAGGATCATATGGAGAACAACCCTATAGTCAGAAAGGATATGGCCCAGCATCTCTTAAGTGTTTTGAAAGAGGTGCTGCTACTTGGTGGAGGGTGTACCAAACCATCAATGGATTGCAAGGAGTAACCACTTGGAAAGAATTAAAGTTGACTTTGCTAAAGTCTCGGTTTGTGACCCAGAAATTGAGGCCTTATGGAAAGGATATGAAGAAACCTTGTGCATACAAGCTTTATGGAGAAATAGGATACAACCATAAAGAAAACAAGGACGAATACCCTCATAATCGGAGGATTATCAAAGGAGTTAGCCGAGGATTTTCAGGGAACTTCGATTGGAGATTGTTCCCAAAGGTTTTGTTGCAGCAATGGAAGTTCAGTCTACATTGCTGGGAAGGATTCATGAAGCTCAGAGGGATGACAAAGAGATTGCTGAGGATGAGCAAAGGAAAAGCCAAAGGTTTTCGTAAGGATGAGCATGACACCTTATGGTTTGAGGACAGTGTACATGTACCCAATAATGCAGAGATCAGGAAGTTAATACTTCAGGAGGCTCATGACTCACCATACTCGATTCGCCCTGGAAACACCAAGAAGTATTTGGATTTGAAAGAGTGTTTCTGGTGGACTGGTATGAAGAAGGACATTGCAGAGTATGTAGTCGTAAGTGATGTATGCCAGAGGGAGTAAAAGCAGAGCATCAGAAGCCAGCAGGATTACTACAGCCTACGCCGATACCCGAATGGACGCAGGATAAGCTTGGCATAAATTTCATTACCGGATTTCCCAGAACCCGATTGGGATATGATTCTATCTGGGTAGTAGTTGATTCGCTTGACCAAAGTGGCTCACTTTATCCCAGTGAAAACCACCTATACAAGTGCGAAGTTGGCCAAGATATATTTGACAAGGATCGTATGTCTGCATGGAGTTCCGAGGACCATCGTAGAGGAACACGGTTTACCTCAAAGTTTTGATATCAGCCGCACCAGACTTTGGGTACTAGGCTAGAGTTCAGTACAGCCTTTCATCCGCAGACAGATGGACAGACTGAGAGAGTAAATCAGATTCTGGAGGACATGTTGAGAGCTTGTGTGCTAGATTATGGATCTATTAGGGATGATAAATCTACCTTACGCGGAGGTCTCATACAACAACAGTTACCCAGCCAGTTTGAAGATGGCCCCTTTTTAAGCTTTGTATGGGAGAAGGAGCCAGACACCGTTGATGTGGGATGAAGTTGGAGTCCGTCAGTTGTTTGGACCAAATGTGATCAAGGAGTCAGAAGAGAATGTTAAGTTGATTCGAGATAGACCGAAGATAGCTCACCAAAGTGTAAGAGTTAAGCAGACTCAAAAACGCAAGGAGGTAGTCTATGAAATCGGAGACAGAGCATATCTTTGTGTGCCACCTCTGCGAGGAGTTAAACGATATGGAGTTAAGGGAAAGTTAGCCCCGAGATTTGTAGGACCATACCGAGTTTGGAACGTATGGTAGAATTGGCTAACAAGTTGGAGTCACCCGAAGTACTGTCAGGAGTTCATGATGTGTTTCATGTTTCCCAGTTGAAGAAGTGCCATGCGGAGATGGCCAATATTCCTCGTAAGGACGCTTGACCTCGAAAGGATAAAATGTTCCACGAAGTGGAGTATGGATTTCATAGTATAAGTTTTTATCTCGGTAGGTGGGACATCCCACGAGGATGAAGAGATAAATTACTATTGGACGTAAATGAGGTATGATGTTGGAAATATGGATCAATGGAAATTCCATGATGAGCCTGAGTAAGCACGTCTTAGTTTGGTGCCAATAGAAGGAAGAAGGACAAGTACAATTGGATGGAATTAAGTATGCCGGGAAGTTGGATGTTGGGATAATGACCAGTTGCCAGATGATGTGTTGAAGGATTGCAAGTGATGAGATGGGCCATAACCCACGTGCCCAGTGACTGCCAAGAAGCAAGCACACTCTTGTCAAGGAAAAACCCTGGAGGAAGTTATGATTTTATCGACCGACGATTCTATAGGAGTTTACGCAAAACCTGAGAGTTGTTAAGGAACGATAGATGTTTGTTTGGCTTGCAGAAACAATGGATTTTCCGAACTTGGTTCGTCGACAAGAAAAATTCTGCAATGCTTGTGAGGATGACCGAGTGCTAGAATGCGAGATTCGCTAAACCATGTACAAGGTAATGATTTGGGTGCGGGATGGATTGATCACCATACCGACTTACTCTTATTATTCGCTTTGCTATATGGGATGGTAAATCTGAGTGACTTATCTATAGTAGAGAGACGACGATCAAAACCTTGTTCGAACCTTAGAATGGTATAAGAATTTTTTCCCTTGTACACGGCGGTTGTTGCCAACCGTAGGTTATACGGTGAGGTTCAACCCAGACCCTTTCCTGCAGGACAAGCCATAAATTGTTGACCACCATGAGATATCGATAGTTGACTAGAATTGGCGCCAGACCCGTCAGCTATGAAGACCCAGTTTCGGGATAACCTTACCAAGATGAAAGGATAAAGAATTGAGGAAAAGGTTATGCCGCTACAGGAAGAGCCCAGAGAAGGAATTATCCTTACAATCTGAGAAGACCGACACTGTCAGTAATAAGGATGGAGTATATAAGTTTTGATGGAACCGTAACAATGCTTCTAAGGGTGGTAGCACCCGAGACCCGGAGACGATCGATGGATTTTCGAGAAGACCCCCCCCCCCCAAACCCTAACCTATTTCTTGCTAGCCTCTCCGAATCTCGAGGACGAGATTCATTTTAAGGGTGGTAGGTTTGTAACATCCCAAAATTCTAAATTTTGGAATGTTATAAACAAATAGATAGTTTTGATTGTTGTTTGATTGTTTGAGTGAAGTGGGTGAATTGAAACTTTTGAAAGTTAAATGAGAGGGAATAAAAGGACTTTCCCAAACTTTCATTTTTCTTTTATGATCTTCGAATTCACATTCTTATCCTCACAAAACCCCGGAGAGAAGATGACATGACTTCTTCCATTTATTTAAATGACAAGGGGTGTTGAAAATATTTGAATTTCATTTGGAAAATATTTCCAATTCTGAAACTTTATGCAACTCAATGATTTTCACGAGAGAAGATAAAATGACTTCTTCAAAACATATGAAATATGAGTTGGGAGTTTCAAAGAATTAAATTCAAAGTTCCTTTGAATTTATTTTCAATTTGGAGTTATTTGAGTTTTATTCAAATTATTTTTCTCCAAAAACAAAATATACGGAAAATAGGGTAACATGATTCCCTACATCTTAAAATTGGAGAGAAATTAATTTGAAGTCATTTTGGTATTTTAAAAATGATTTTTGTTGGATTTTATTGGACCAGAAGCACTCTTTGCTTTATTTAAATTTGTGTGTATTTTATTTAATGCTAGAATAATGTTCATCATGTAGGAAATTTGTTTCTGAAATTTTTGATATATTATATGCCTATATAATATTTTCATTTTATTTTGTTTTATCATTTTGTTTTCCTCTCTGTTTGTTTAAAAAAAATGAGAACCATAGCGCCAAGGGCCAAGGCCCAAGGCCAAGCCAGCGGCCGGCCGGCCAAGGCCATCGCGCGCGCCACCTAGGGAGCCAGGAAGCCGCCGCTTCTTTTCCTAATACTAGTAGGACTCTTTTCCTACTTCCGTTTATTCCGTATCTGTTTCTAGATCTTTTCCTCTTGTTTCCTAATCCTAGTCTATTTCTTGTCCCCTACCCCAAGCAAAACCCTCCCTCCCCAATATAAATACCCAAGCACCCCCTCCAACACATCAAACCAACACCTCTCCTCTCCTCTCCTCTCCAGCAGCAGCCCCACACCCGCCGCCGCCCCACACCAGCCGCCCGCCCGCCCACCAGCGCCCTTTCACACCAGCGCCGCCGCCGCCCTACACCAGCGCCACCGCCGCCGCCAAGTGCCGCCTGCCGCCACGCCGCCCGAACCCCTCGCCTCTTGAGGTACTAGCCCAGCGTCACCTTTTCTTTTCCTCGGTTCGGTTTTTCAGAATCGTTACAGTTTCCGTTCGGTTTTCTAGATCGGTTTTTCGTTTGGTTTCTTTCCGAAACCCTAGATCGGTTTTCTCGCCGGTTTTTCTTTCCGGTTTTGTTTGGCGAGCGTTCGCTCGATAGATTTTTCTTTTTATTTTTAATTTCCGTCAGGGACCTATCCGTAGTATTATTTTTTAGTCCCTAATCTTCAAACGCTCATAACTTTTTACTCGTAAGTCGGAATCCAACGCCCACTTCTTCGTTACGATCCCCTCTATCCAGTAAAACAACTTAAACATATTTTTGAAAGTTTTAAAATTTGAATTCAAACAGATTTGTATTTGAACTTCGTTTGACCATAACTTGAGTTTCGTAACTCCGATTTAGTTGATTCTTTTTACAAATCAAAGTTCTTGACCTAAACTTTCTGATAAGGCCAAATTCACATAATTTTGGTACTGTTAGAAAATGTTTTATGTTGCAAGAGTTATTTTCTTGGTTTTGATGTTTTCTGAATTGTTTTCTTCGATCTTTTCGATCTTTTGAGTGATTGCTTATGTGTGGTTACTATTGATTGCTTACGATAGATTGACCGGAGTGTGACGAGTAGATCTATCAAGAGTTTTGAGTGCGAATCATCTTCATCAACTTTGCAGGCAAGTAACACTTGATCATACTTTTTCTACTACCCGGTTTATGCATTAGATCTATTCCTCAAACACTTGCATGATTAGGATCTAAATAAATTGTGGGATGGGAAGTAGATTGAGGTAGTACCTATTACCTGTTTTACTTATGAAACCTTGGGAGTTACTTCTACGTTTGCTTATTTGCCATGCTATGCTAGTAGACGTGGATTGGGTGAGTGTATCCATGATAGATGTGAGATTTTTAAATTAATGGTTTATTTAAGGTGGCAACTTAAACACACATCTGGGTGGATTGAGGCACCTGGTTTCTATCAGGACTTGCCTGTTTTTCTTCGGACCGCCACCCAGGCTCAAAGGGATCATGAGATTATTCAAACTAGAAACTTCCGTGTGCAGCCACAAGCCATTATGGGCTCTGGCATAGTTGATTAAGTCGTGTGAACTCTTACAGTGGTAGACTAGCAGATGTAGGGGTTGTAGGTGGTACGGTCTACCCATCGTAAGGTGCAAACGCTTCTGAAAGACTATGTCTCGGTCATCCGTTTCTCAAACACCCTGTAGTACGAGAAACCAAACGGAGGCGATCGACTCTTGTGGGGAAAAGTGCGCAAACCTCTGCAGAGTGTATAAACTAATCATGATTAGCCGTGTCCCCGGTTATGGACAATTTTGAGTATCTAGTACCTGGATATCCTGTTGATCTCATCACGTTAATTAATATAATTTGTTTGGGTTTAATGAGTACTTTTAATTGGGATTGAGGATGCTGTCAACCATTCTCAATGTTTAACAACCACCATGATAGTTAAATAAATTTCTTCCTTTGCAGTAGGGAAAAACTGGCTTTATGCAAAACAGTAACCGTAGAGCTTTTCCACCAGCCATATATGCATGTAGTATAGGCTTATTCCTTCATTACTCTCGATGTGTTACATTGCCAAAGATATTCCATGTGTTGACCCGTTTTCGGGCTGCAACTTTTCATGTTGCGCATTTTTGCAACGACGAGTAAGTGATACGTTAGGGTTATGATTTCCTATACTCAACTTTGCCGTTGGTGTTGATGGGAATCCACAACCTTGTTGCTTCCGCTATATGGATTGAGGTAATAGTATTTACGCTACTTTATACATGTGATTTACCTCTGTTATAAATCCTTCGAGTACTGTGTGTGTCAGCATACCGATCCAGGGATGACACGAAAGCACAGAGACTTGATCCATTCGGGTCGGGTCGCTACAATCTTCTATCTCAGCAGGTGCAATATCATGCATAATTTCTTCGTATAAAGAATGAGGTATTCCACTCGCACTAGCACCCATATCACATAAGCCATGATAACAATGATCTCCTATTTTAACGGAAACAAAAGGCATGCCTACAACAGGTCTATGTTTATTTTTAGTATCGGGTCTAGCAATTCTAGCAGCTTCATCACAGAAGTAAATAACATGCCCATCAATATTATCGACCAAGAGATCTTTAACCATAGCAATACTAGGTTCAACTTTAATTTGCTCAGAGGGTTTGGGTGTTCTAATATTACTCTTACGAACCACAGTTGAAGCTTTAGCATGATCCTTTATTCTAGTGGGGAAATGTGGTTTCTCTATATAAGCGGTAGGAACAATAGGATCAACATTATAAGTGATAGTCTTTTCTTCAACTTTAATAGGTTCAACTACTTTTACTTCAATGGGAGGATGTGGCGACCGGTTTTCCGGTTACTATATTCCAGAAAATGGCCGTCATGCTCACCAGCCCCAGGATTACTGTTAGCTAATGAGGCACCAACTTGATACAGAAATTCCAAGCAATATACAGAAAATATGTAGTAAAAGACCATTCTGGTATGTGACCACAACAAATTGGTCTCTAGTGGTTGATGGCAGAAGCGGTTTGTGGATCGTCAGCGTCTATGGGACTCCATTTCCCACAGGAACAGCTGACCAGGATAACTCCTATCTTTGCGAGGCTGTGGTCTCCTTTGCTTAGGTTCCGGGGCGGTCATCGCAATGCCCCTCTCCATGAAGATATCTGGCCAAGACAATAGCCAGGGACAAGCCAGTGAGTACTTTGAATGTACTCGCAAACATTATGAACACAGGTATAATATAACAATGATATGCTGAAAATATCTTATGCTCATGACGTCAGTCACAAAAGATAAATAAAACTCTGATGCGTGCAAGCATGTTATTTCTGAATATGCAATAACATGGTAGTATTAAAATTATGAAATAAATAACATAAAGGGCTTTAAAAGAAATGCCACAGTCGGGCGTCTTAGCGACACCGCATAAAGGGCTTTAAAAGAAATGCCACAGTCGGGCGTCTTAGCGACACCACATAAAGGGCTTTAAAAGAAATGCCACAGTCGGGCGTCTTAGCGACACCACATAAAGGGCTTTAAAAGAAATGCCACAGTCGGGCGTCTTCGCGACACCACATAAAGGGTTTTAAAATAAATGCCACAGTCGGGCGTCTTCACGACACCACACAAAGGGCTTTAAAATAAATGCCACAGTCGGGCGTCTTAGCGACACCACATAAAGGGCTTTAAAAGAAATGCCACAGTCGGGCGTCTTAGCGACACCACATAAAGGGCTTTAAAATAAATGCCACAGTCGGGCGTCTTAGCGACACCACATAAAGGGCTTTAAAAGAAACAATCATAGTGAATATCCCGGAGGTAAAACCATCCCAGGGATATTCGATAATACCAAAAATATCACGGGTTAGTTCACAACGAAAATAATAATCATCATTATCACAAGCCACAAGTCGTGATTCCAGTTCTGGTTTAACAGTTTCACCTCCGAAGACCGACACTAAGACCGACACTTGACCCATCCCAGACTGTAGTCCTTAACCATGGACACGGCTATTGAATAGGTTTAATCTCTGCAGAGGGTGTACTCTTTACCCACGAGTGGCCGGATTCCATTAGTCCATCGGGACTAATTCCGTCTATGATCTTTTAGTTGGAAACACACCTAACTTGCACACACCAGCTTAACTCACATGTGTCTGGAATCACCCACGACACCTGTCAAGCAAAACTCTAAGTGGGGAGGCTACAACCTCGACGTAACATGGGATCACAAAATTTATACCGCGCGCAAACTGGGGAGCTACCCCCTTCGGGTACAACGGAAACACCCATGCTCCCGAACCTGGTGGCATGACTACCGGATGCCTCCGGTATCTTCCACCACGGCCTCTCTGTACGGTGTGTGCTAGGAAAGGGGTTGACAACTTACTGAACCGTACCCTACTTGTTGTAGAGACGAGTGGTAGTACGAAGCAAGTATGGGGGTTACTGGCACAAGACTCGATCTACGGTCGACTTAGGAGGTTGTAATATTCCCTGCAAGATTAGTATAACAATGCATATACTTCAAACAACAGATAGAAAATACCACGCGACATACCCCCTCATGCCATACCGGACATGACCGTCTCGACGGAAGACTAGGGACAAGACCGTGTCTACCCAAGACAGAGGCCTTCCCGGCTTTCCTCCCGGTATGCATGAAGGCATATGACGGTGATTTCTATCACAATCATATCAACTCCATTTGCATGAAATTCATTAACATGCACTCATGAGTAGGAACACATCCTCACATAAAATGACGTATGCTCGTGTCGGCGTGGTGTTTTCACCGTGCCAAGCAACACACACAAAATTTTTACCAGGGTTCAGATTGCTTGCCTTCAGGTCATGGGAAGGCAGGGTGCATTCCAACATATCTTGAAATCTTCAAAAATCATATTTAAAAGAACATATATGAATTAACACACAAAATCAAAGCAGCACAAAAAGTTGTTTTGAAAAATTCTCAAATAAATCTTGAAATAAACTAGACAATATTTGAGAGAGGTAGGAAAAAGAATTAATTTATTTGGAGCTGTATTTAAAAAGATAAAGTCGGTCAAAGTTTGGTCAAAAATCTGTTATTTAAAAATAAAACAGAAAAGAAAACGTTTCGAATATATACGTACACGTCGAAGGCGTAGTTTGGAAATGCGCTTCCACTTAACCCACGTGGACTGGGCGGGGTCACTGACAGTGGGTCCCGGGGCCCCACTGGTCAGGTTTGACCATTCCATCCCTCCCTCCTCTTCCTTCGCCCGAACGGAGGCGGGGCGACGGCGATCAACGCCGGCGAACGGCTGCTCCCCGCGGGCTCCAGAGAGTCGAGATGGATCCGCAAGACCGGAGCGGTCCTCCCGGTGGTTGTTGGGTCGGCGGGGGTGGAGGGAGTCGCCGACGGTGAGCTTCGCGGCGGAGGAGGTCTCGGGAGCAAAGTGCTTTTGGGGCTGTGGTGGTTCCCGATAAAAATCGAGTAGGGGGGAAGGTTCACGGCAGGAAAAGAGGGCTTCTGGTGGAGAGAGTGGAGAGGGGGAGGCCCTGGTGGTGCCGGAGTGGCTGGGGCAGTGGCGGCGGCAGGAGTTGCCGGAGACGGGGAAGAGAACCTCCCCGGGTCGATTGCGAGCTAGTGAAGCGCCATTGAGGTGGCCTGAGGTTGCTGTAAAGGGACGGGCTCGGGGCTTGCTTAAATAGGCGAGTCGAGGCGGTTCCGGCGTGTCATGATAAGGTCGCCGGCGACCGTCTTTTGTAGCCGCAGGCAACGTGGCGAGGCTGGGGATGGCGGCAGGAGCTAGCGGACGAGCTGCCATCGCTCCAAGGGCGAGCCGGGCGAGCGGAGACGGTTTGGGCGGCGCTGCTAGTGCAGGAGCTGTCGGCGCGGTGGCGGCTAGTCCTTGGCCTGTCGGAGACGCAGCGAGGGTCTGCTTGGCGTTTTGCGGTGAGGAGGGGAGCGTGTGGCGCGGCTCTACAGAGCGGTGGCGAACCAGGGGGCGACACGTCGGCTCGGGCACACGTGCGGGCCAAACGCACGCTCTGGGCGCGCCCAGAGCACGCCCGGGACGTGTTTGATGAAAAGCCAGAGTAGCCTAGCGTGCTTGAGGAGGGCTGGCAAGTAACAGGGCTTGTTTAGGGTTAGCAAGGGGATCAAGGGACATGGTGGATAGGTCAGGGGCTCAAGTTCACAATGTAAACTTGAAATCATGCCAAATCTGGATATGCACTCGTGGTGTTTGACAAAATGCCAAAGGCACCTAGGCAGTACTTGGGGTGGCCAAATTCTCCAGATCAGTGTCTCTGTGAATGAATGAGAGGGTGGTGAAGTTAGTTTGCAAAAAGGAGAGACTTGCTAGTGCAAGTTTTGCAAAACTACACTTCTGGGCAGGGAGTAAATGGCATCATTACATGGACCATAAGTGTTCCAAAGAGTGCATGCTCCTGGACTTAGGGGTTTTGCAGGGTTGACTACAAGCATGAGAAAGCACAAGGTCACTTGAGCAAGAAAGAATGGGGTTGTAGTAGAAAACACAAGTCTGGTCCAGAATGAGAAAGAGGTTGATTCACTCAAAATTTTCAAATAACAATACTATGTTTTTGCATAAAGTTGAATCATAGGCTTCTACTAACATCCCAAAATTTTGGTGGAGGCTAGAAAGAAGTATTTAAATAGGTTGTAGTGCAAAATTGCCCACTGGACCAGAGAAGAAAATTGGGTGTAGAGCTCAAGATAACTAGGGAATGAAATATCTTTTTGCATAAAAGTGGTTTGGTGACATCATAGGACATCCCCAAATTTTGGTGGAATTTTTGAAAGAAATTACAAAAGGGTTGTAGTTCAAAAAGGACCATAAAACCATGGGAAACCATTTTTTCAAGAAAATAAAGGTCATGGAGATTATTATATAATTAATTCCTCTGATGAAAAGAAAGGATTTTTCTTGAGAGGATAAAAAAGTCCAATAACACATTTTGAAAAGTTTTTACTAGGGGTGAAAACTCCACAACTTAGGGAAAAGAGGGGCTCTGAAATCAAGATTAAATCCAGAAAAATAAAAATTTAATCTCCTGGAAAAAATTTAATTGAATAAACAAGGTTAAAATTTTGGGGTGTTACAACACTACCCCCCTTAAGAAAAATCTCGTCCTCGAGATTTGCTAAGAGCTGGTTTGAAAACACAAATACTCCATGGTTACGAGATTTTGCAAGCAGTGAAAGTGTTCGAGTGGTGGTGGTGTTGCGTGAATAAAAATAATCCATGTCGTGAGAAGATATATGATGCAGCAACTCAGGGACAAGAAATCCCACCTGTGATTTCTCGCGAGAGAAAACAGTAATACACTAGAGTCAAACCGCAACAGAACTACTCACATTAATAAAAACTAAATAATTTGCTTGCCGCACAAACTCGGGGTACCACGGATAAGTTACAAAGCATAAATAAATGTTGCAATAATAAACACAGCAGTGACGTCTATAATGCAAATGGTAACTGGACGGGGTCCCGAGAAAACGTCTCTGGTACTGGGATACACTCCTCTTCTATCGGAGAAAGTGGATTGACCAGTCGATGAATGTGCCTCTCCTGATCGGGCCTCAGTGATCTGCCGATGGAGATCTGAGGATTTAAATCCGCGAGACTCTGGAGATAACCCATCACGCATTGGGTTAAATGCTCTTGAGCGATGACGTACTGGACGAGGTTGGCCAGGACTGGGTCTCTCTCAATACGTCCACCTGGAAAAGATGTTACTCCTCCGGGTGCTGCACGGCTTGGAAAGTAATAATACCCTCGTTCGCTGGCATAGGGCACCGCGAAACAAAGGCGAGCAAGCGCTTCATACGCAGCAGCTTCTACGGCCATAAGTGGGGTCGGCATAGATTTCCCCACGAAGGAGACTTCCGTTGGGTCTTGGTTTGGGTTTACAGGAGGGATGTGCACCACTGCCCGGTATCTCGAGGTGGAAGGGGTGATCCTTGATTTGAATAGCTCATACTGGGGTGGCTGGGTAGCGCCCATGGTACTGCAGGTAAAATCCCACAATATCTTGACAAAACTACCCGGGGTTGCATCTGGAGTCCTCCGATAAATACTAGGGCTCGGCATCGCAAGAAATGGTTGTGAGAGTGGTGCACGAGGTGAGGGGTGCTGGGTAAGGTCACAAGGTGGCCTTTTATAGCATTGGAACTGGGTCATTCTACCGTGGTGAAAGGTAATGAATTTGCCAGCTCGGCTCCGAGGGACGGGGTCAAAAGCCACGGATACAAATCTCACCAAAGTGACACATCACTGTGGTGTTTGTCGGGGTGGTTTTGGTACCTGTGCCTGGAATAGAAAAACCACACTGCATGCTAACACATCCATGCACGACTACTATTTAAAACAGAGGCACGACGATGGGTGGCGTTTATCACAAGGTCACACGATTACAAGGCAAGGATACACTGGGACTCGACACCTCTTGGGTGACTTAGTCTACTTCGTTTACATCCAAGCGGGCGTGCCTTGTGGATGTCGAGGCTTCTCCACGGTTCTCACCAACGGAATTAGCTGGAGAGGGTTGAGGGGCTGCAGGCTCGGGGTAGTGATGATGACCATCGCGGGGATTGTTGGCCACAACCCCGTTGGAGTGTGCTCCCAAAAGGCGACGAAGCACTTCTGGGGTCATCAAAGCACCTTGGTTGACGGCCGGGCTGACCTCGTGGTCTCGATCGGGTGTCCGAACAGCACGATCGGGTTGTCGGCGTTGACACGTTCTCTTCTCTCGCCGGGCCCGGCGAACCAGCTCTCCACGAGCTGCGATCGGATCAATGGTGATTTGATCGAACAGTTCCTCGATGCACTTACATAGCGCACTAGGTGCAGCAATGCAGGATCCGTCTCGTGATCTCCGTTGGCAACTTGGGGTGGTCTACCATACCCTTCACGCCTGGGGTAGTAGTAGAACGAGCGACAGTTAACTCTGGGCAACAACTGCCGGAGTTGAACTATGGCCTCTCGAGCAGCTAGTTGGATGGCTTGTGGCTCAATGGAAGTTGTCCTTCCGGTGAACCTGTAGGGGCGTTCTGGTGACAGACCCCTACCGTAGATGTGCACAGTGGCCCAGAATTGACGGCTCTCGCCGCTCATGGACCCTTGGTACACAACATATTCGGGTGGCTCTTCTAATGCATAGGCACGGCGAGTGAGGTTTGCGAGTATGGTCACAAATCCCCCAAGGTTGGTTGCTGTGGTCTCATGGTGCACTACGGGACCAGGCATTGTGGCTCGGTTTGGGGTAGCGGCTGTGCTGGGCTGGGTTGAGGCGAGCGTGCCCTTTTATAGAAAAAGGGACGGAGTCTTCCTTCGCACACTTGCGGATGAGACATTTTAGGCATCGGTCATCGTGTGATCGACAGCTGGGTAGGTAGGTTGGGCACCCATTGCCAAAAGTGTCGGGGTCCTTGTGTGGCTATCTTGCACGGGAAGCTTGGCTGGGGTTCGGATATGGCCTGGTGGGTTGGCTTACCTAGGTTTATTGACCCGGCTAAGATAGGATTAGCCAATGGTCAGCCTGGCTCTGATACCAAGTCTGTGGCGACCGGTTTTCCGGTTACTATATTCCAGAAAATGGCCGTCGTGCTCACCAGCCCCAGGATTACTGTTAGCTGATGAGGCACCAACTTGATACAGAAATTCGAAGCAATATATAGAAAATATGTAGTACAAGACCATTCTGGTCTGTGAGCACAACAAATTGGTTTCTAGTGGTTGATGGCGGAAGCGGTTTGTGGATCGTCAGCGTCTATGGGACTCCATTTCCCACAGGAACAGCTCACCAGGATAACTCCTATCTTTGCGAGGTTGCAGTCTCCGTTGCTTAGGTTCCGGGGCGGTCATCGCAATGCCCCTCTCCATGCAAGATATCTGGCCAAGACAATAGCTGTGACAAGCCAGTGAGTACTTTGAATGTACTCGCAAACATTATGAACACAGGTATAATATAACAATGATATGCTGAAAATATCTTATGCTCATGACGTCAGTCACAAAAGATAAATAAAACTCTGATGCGTGCACGCATGTTATTTCTGAATATGCAATAACATGGTAGTATTAAAATTATGAAATAAATAACATAAAGGGCTTTAAAAGAAATGCCACGATCAAGGCGTCTTAGCGACACCGCATAAAGGGCTTTAAAAGAAATGCCACGATCGAGGCGTCTTAGCGACACCACATAAAGGGCTTTAAAAGAAATGCCACAGTCGGGCGTCTTAGCGACACCACATAAAGGGCTTTAAAAGAAATGCCACAGTCGGGCGTCTTCGCGACACCACATAAAGGGCTTCAAAATAAATGCCACAGTCAGGCGTCTTCGCGACACCACATAAAGGGCTTTAAAATAGATGCCACGATCCAGGCGTCTTAGCGACACCACATAAAGGGCTTTAAAAGAAATGCCACGATCGGGCGTCTTAGCGACACCACATAAAGGGCTTTAAAATAAATGCCACGATCGAGCGTCTTAGCGACACCACATAAAGGGCTTTAAAAGAAACAATCATAGTGAATATCCGGAGGTAAAACCATCCTGTGGATATTCGATAATACCAAAAATATCACGGGTTAGTTCACAACGAAAATAATAATCATCATTATCACAAGCCACAAGTCGTGATTCCAGTTCTGGTTTAATAGCCACCTCCAAAGACCGACACTAAGACCAACACTTGACCCATCCTGCATCAGTAGTCCTTAACCATGGACACGGCTATTCAATAGGTTTAATCTCTGCAGAGGGTGTACTCTTTACCCACGAGTGATTTGATTCCATTAGTCCATCGGGACTAATTCCGTCTATGATCTTTTAGTTGGAAACACACCTAACTTTCACACGCCAGCTTAACTCACATGTGTCTGGAATCACCCACGACACCTGTCAAGCAAAAATCTAAGTGGGGAGGCTACAACCTCGACGTAACATGGGATCACAAAATTTATACACAGCATAAGCGGGAGCTACCCCCTTCGGCTACAACCGAAACACCCATGCTCCCGAACCTGGTGGCATGACTACCGGATGCCTCCGGTATCTTCCACCATGGCCTCTCTTTATGGTGTGTGCTAGGAAAGGGGTTGACAACTTACTGAACCGTACCCTACTTGTTGTAGAGACGAGTGGTAGTACGGAGCAAGTATGGGGGTTACTGGCACAAGACTCGATCTATGGTCGACTTCGGAGGTTGTAATATTCCCTGCAAGATTAGTATAACAATACATATACTTCAAACAACAGATAGAAAATACCACGCGACATACCCCCTCATGCCATACCGGACACGACCGTCTCAACGGAGGACTAGGGACAAGACCGTGTCTACCCAAGACAGAGGCCTTCCCGTCTTTCGTCCCGGTATGAATGAAGGCATATGACGGTGATTTCTATCACAATCATATCAACTCCATTTGCATGAAATTCATTAACATGCACTCATGAGTAGGAACACATCCTCACATAAAATGACGTATGCTCGTGTCGGGGTGGTGTTTTCACCGTGCCAAGCAACACACACAAAAATTTTACCAGGGTTCAGAATGCTTGCCTTCAGGTCATGGGAAGGCAGGGTGCATTCCAACATATCTTGAAATCTTCAAAAATCATATTTAAAAGAACATATATGAATTAACACACAAAATCAAAGCAGCACAAAAAGTTGTTTTGAAAAATTCTCAAATAAATCTCAAAATAAACTAGACAATATTTGAGAGAGGTAGGAAAAAGAATTAATTTATTTGGAGCTGTATTTAAAAAGATACAGCCGTCAAAGTTTGGTCAAAATCTGTTATTTAAAAATAAAGCGTAAATGAAAACGCTTTGAATATATACGCATACGCCAAGGCGTAATTTGGAAATGCGCTTCCACTTAACCCACGTGGACTGGCGGGGTCATGACAGTGGGTCCTGGGCCCCACCGGGTCAGGTTTGACCATTCCATCCCTCCCTCCTCTTCCTTCGCCTGAACGGAGGCGGGCGACGGCGATCAACGCCGTGAACGGCTGCTCCTCAGCTGGCTCCAGAGAGTCGAGATGGATCCACAAGACCGAAGCGGTCCTCCCGGTGGTTGTTGGGTCGGCGGGGGTGGAGGGAGTCGCCGACGGTGAGCTTCGCGGCAGAGGAGGCCTCGGGAGCAAAGTGCTTTTGGGGCTGTGGTGCTTCCCGATCAAAATCGAGTAGGGGGAAAGGTTCACGGGAGGAAAAGTGGGCTTCTGGTGGAGAGAGTGGAGAGGGGGAGGCCCTGGTGGTGCCGGAGTGGCTGGGGCAGTGGCGGCGGCAGGAGTTGCCGGACACGGGGAAGAGAACCTCCCCGGGTCGATTGCGAGCTAGTGAAGCGCCATTGAGGTGGCATGAGGTTGCCTGTGTGCGGGGACGGGCTCGGGGCTTCCTTAAATAGAGGAGTTTCCGGCGGCGGCCGCGGATAAGGTCACCGGCGACCGTCTTCTGTAGCTGCAGAGCAACGTGGCGAGGCTGGGGATGGCGGCAGGAGCTAGCGGACGAGCGGCCATCGCTCAAGGGCGAGCTGGCGAGCGGAGACGGTTTGGGCGGCGCTGCTAGTGCAGGAGCTGTCGGCGGCGGTGGCGGCTAGTCCTTGGCCTGCCGAGACGCGGCGAGGGTCTGCTGGTGTTTTGCGGTGAGGAGGGGAGCGTGTGGCGGCTCTGCAGAGCGGTGGCGAACCAGGGGGCGACGCGTCGGCTCGGGCGCACGTGCGGGCCAAACGCACGCTCGGGGCGCGCCCAGAGCACGCCCGGGACGTGTTCGATGAAAAGCCAGGGTAGCCTAGCGTGCTTGAGCGGGGCTGGCAAGTAACAGGGCTAGTTTAGGGTTAGCAAGGGGATCAAGGGACATGGTGGATAGGTCAGGGGCTCAAGTTCACAATGTAAACTTGAAGTCATGCCAAATCTGGATATGCACTGTGGTGTTTGACAAAATGCCAAAGGCACCTAGGCAGTACTTGGGGTGGCCAAATTCTCCAGATCGGTGTCTCTGTGGATGAATGAGAGGGTGGTGAAGTTAGTTTGCAAAAAGGAGAAACTTGCTAGTGCAAGTTTTGCAAAACTACACTTCTGGACAGGGAGTAAATGGCATCATTACATGGACCATAAGTGTTCCAAAGAGTGCATGCTCCTGGACATAGGGGTTTTGCAGGGTTGATTACAAGCATGAGAAAGCACAAGGTCACTTGAGCAAGAAAGAATGGGGTTGCAGTAGAAAACACAAGTCTGGTCCAGAATGAAAAAGAGGTTGATTCACTCAAAATTTTCAAATAACAATACTAGGTTTTTGCATAAAAATCATAGGCTTCTACTAACATCCCAAAATTTTGGTGGAGGCTAGAAAGAATTATTTAAATAGGTTGTAGTGCAAAATTGCCCACTGGACCAGAGAAGAAAATTGGGTGTAGAGCTCAAGATAGCTAGGGAATGAAATATCTTTTTGCATAAAAGTGGTTTGGTGACATCATAGGACATCCCCAAATTTTGGTGGAATTTTTGAAAGAAATTACAAAAGGGTTGTAGTTCAAAAAGGACCATAAAACCATGGGAAACCATTTTTTTCAAGAAAATAAAGGTCATGGAGATTATTATATAATTAATTCCTCTGATGAAAAGAAAGGATTTTTCTTGAGAGGATAAACAAGTCCAATAACACATTTTGAAAAGTTTTTACTAGGGGTGAAAACTCCACAACATAGGGAAAAGAGGGGCTCTGAAATCAAGATTAAATCCAGAAAAATAAAAATTTAATCTCCTGGAAAAATTTTAATTGAATAAACAAAGTTAAATTTTGGGGTGTTACAGGGGATGATATTTAATCCACTTCTCCTTGGGGAGATCAACATGAGTAGCAAATGATTCACAGAAAGAAGCTACTATCTCAGAGTCAAGTCCATATTTAGTGCTAAATTCACGGAAAACATCGCTATCCATAAAAGATTTAACACAATCAAACTTAGGCGTTATACCAGACTCCTTACCTTCATCGAGTTCCCAATCTTCAGATTTGCATTTAATTCTTTCCAATAAATCCTATATGAATTCAATACTCTTCATCATAAAAGAACCAGTACAAGAAGTATTGAGCATGGAGCGATTATTGAGAGAAAACCGAGCATAAATTTTTTGAATAATAATTTCTCTTGAAAGCTCATGATTGGAGCATGAATATAACATTGACTTAAGCCTCCCCCAAGCTTGAGTGATGCTTTCTCCTTCGCGAGGCCAAAAAAAATATATATATAATTATGATCACGATGAACCAGATGCATAGGGTAAAACTTCTGATGAAATTCCAATTTCAATCGGTTGTAGTTCCATTATCCAATATCATCGCATAGCCTAAACCATGTCAATGCCTTTCCCTTCAAAGATAAAGGGAAGGCCTTCTTCTTTATAACATCCTAGGGCATACATGCAAGCTTAAATAATCCAGAAACTTCATCCACATAGATTAGGTGCAAATCGGGATGCAATGTTCCATCTCCTATAAAAGGATTAGCTAGCAGTTTCTCTATCATACCCGAAGGAATTTCAAAGTAAAATTTTTCAGTAGGTTCAGTAGGTTGAGGAGCAACTCTTTGCTCTACTGGTTGGGGTGAAGATACCCCGAACAAGCCCCTCAAAGGATTACTTTCCATAGTAACAAGTGACAGTAAATTTCAGCACACTATATAAATTTTTCCTTACCAAATTCCACTTACCAAAGGCGCTTCACTCCCCGGCAACGGCGCCAGAAAAGAGTCTTGATGACCCACAAGTATAGGGGATCTATCATAGTTCTTTCGATAAGTAAGAGTGTCAAACCCAACGAGGAGCAGAAGGAAATGACAAGCGGTTTTCAGTAAGGTATTCTCTGCAAGCACTGAAATTATCGGTAACCGATAGTTTTGCGATAAGGTAATTTGTAATGGGTAACAAGTAACAAAAGTAAACAAGGTGCAACAAGGTGGCCCAATCCTTTTGTAGCAAAGGACAAGCCTGGACAAACTCTTATATATAAAGGAAAACACTCCCGAGGACACATGGGAATTATCGTCAAGCTAGTTTTCATCATGCTCATATGATTCGCGTTCGTTACTTTGATAATTTGATATGTGGGTGGACCGGCGCTTGGGTACTGCCCTTCCGTGGACAAGCATCCCACTTATGATTAACCCCTCTTGCAAGCATTCGCAACTACAAAAGAGGTATTAAGGTAAACCTAACTGAGGGAGTCCTGGACTGAGGGGTCCTCGGGCGTCCGGCCTGTTATCCGTGGGCCGGACTGATGGGCTGTGAAGACACATAGACCGAAGACTACACCCGTGTCCATATTGGACTCTACTTGGCATGGAAGGCGAGCTAGGCGGCCGATTATGAAGATTCCCTCTTATGTAACCGACCTCGTGTAACCCTAGATCTCTCCGTGTCTATATAAACCGAAGAGCATAGTCTGGATAGGACAGATTCATTACCATATACTCATAGGCTAGACTTCTAGGGTTTAGCCATTACGATATCGTGGTAGATCAACTCTTGTAATACTCATATTCATCAAGATCAATCAAGCGAGAAGTACGGTATTACCTCCGTAGAGAGGGCCCGAACCTGGGTAAACATCGTGTCCCCCGTCTCCTGTTACCATTGATCCTAGACGCTAAGTTCGGGACCCCTACCCGAGATCCGCCGGTTTGACACCGACATTGGTGCTTTCATTGAGAGTTGCACTGTGCCGTCGACGAAAGGATTCGATGGCCCCTCTGATCGTCAGTAATGACGCCGTCCAGGGAGAAACCTTCCTCCCGGGACAAATCTTTGTGTTCGGTGGCTTTGTACTGCGGGCCAACTCGCTTGGCCGTCTAGAGCAGATCGATAGTTATGCCCCTGGCCATCAGGTCAGATTTGGAAGCTTGAACTACGTCGTGGACATCCGTGGAGACTTGATCTTCGATGGATCCGAGACTGCGGCGATCGCTCCCCTTCTCTCCGATGAACATGACTTAAATCTGTCATCGAAGCACACCCAGGAGATGGATCTTGTTGCTGCAACGGCCTCAGTACCGAAGCAGATCATCCCCTCCGAGGCCATAAAATCTGTGGTGTTGGAGCCGCACACGGACTCGACACTCTACGAAGCATGCGACAATGGAGCTCCGGACTTGTGTCCGGCCATACGTTCCGGACGGGATGCATCTGCGGACACCGAGCTGGATCGGTTATCGATTTTCAAATTTAGCGCCGCAGACATCTTCCAGCATTCGCCTTTGGGTGACGTGCTAAACTCTTTGAAGAAATTATCCTTGGTCGAGGACTCACAGCCGAACTATGTCCGGTTCGAGCTAGAAACGGACGATGAGGAATTTTGCTTCCCACCCGCCACCCACTTCATAGCCACCGTCGATGACTTAACCGACGTGCTTGACTATGGCTCCAAAGACATCGACGGTATGGACGATGATGCCGATAGGGAGCAAGGCCAAGACCCGCCATTCACTGGACGTTGGACGGCCACCTCTTCGTATGATGTGTACATGGTTGATACACCTAAAGGATCTGGCGACGTTAAGAAGAGCCGGATAAGAACAAACCCGCGGAGACGCAGTCCAAGTGTCGCCGCCCCAAGCGCCGTTCTAAGCCTCGTTGCTCAAAGGATGGCAACACTGCCACCGGAGAAAATAGTACTCCGGGCAACGCTGAAAGCAACGAAGACCCTGTCGGAGCTACATACGAACATGAGGAAAACGGAAACGGGCAAGATAACCCTGATGAATAGGCCATAGAAGACGACCCAGAGGACGATAGTTACCATCCACCCTCCAAAGAGGAGACAAGCCTCGGCAACGAAGATTTCATCGTGCCCGAGGACCCTCTGGAGCAGGAGCGCTTTAAGCTTCAACTCATAGCCACTGCAAGGAGCCTGAAAAAGAAGCAGCAGCAGCTTCAAGCTGAACAAGACCTGCTCGTCGACAGATGGACTGACGCCCCGACAGCGGAAGAATATGGCCTCAAGCGCCCAGCCAAGAGCTAGCCGAAACGCAGACTGCTACCTCAATTTGATGAGGAGGCACCGGAACACATATCTCCCTCGCATAATGCGGAGCGACCACCACGTAGTCGAGACAAGGCGGCCGACCGGCCACCCCACGGCCGGGACAAAGCGGCAACTTAGGCCGAACAGCAGCCCGCCCCACCGCCTCACAAAAATAGAGATGGAAGAGTTCGGGGTCACACATACGACCTCTGGCAAATCTTGGACGACAGAACATGACACACAAGATCGATCTATGGATCGCGAGGGCGTGCCTCGAGGCACAAGAAGGCTACCTATTCGGACGTGATAACTCTAACCACGCCCGGGCCGAACACCGCAGACGGACTCCATCAGAACTACGCCATGACGCGGCCCGATATAGAGGCGTCGCACACCCTCTCTGCTTCAAGATGAAGTACTAGATCACGAATTCCCCGAGGGGTTCAAGCCCGTCAATATGGAATCGTATGATGGCACAACCGATCTAGCAGTATGGATCGAGGACTTTATCCTCCATATCCACATGGCGCGAGGAGATGATCTCCACGCCATTAAATACCTCCCACTAAAGCTCAAAGGGCCAGCTCGGCACTGGCTTAACAGTCTGCCTGAAAATTCCATCGGCAGCTGAGAGGACTTGGAAGAGGCTTTCCTTGACAACTTCCAAGGAACTTATGTCCGGCCACCAGACACCGATGACTTAAGCCACATAGTTCAACTACCTGGAGAATCAGCCGGAAAATTCTGGACCAGGTTCCTAACCAAAAAGAACAAGATCGTTGACTGTCCCGGATGCCTAGGCCTTAGCAACCTTCAAACACAAAGATCAACGATGAATGGCTAGCACGCCACCTCGGCCAAGAAAAGCTGAAGTCTATGGCAGCCCTCACGGCACTCATGACCCGCTTATGCTGGAGAGGACAGTTGGCTGGCCCAGAGTAACAACATAGCCCGGTGAGACAGGCCCTCTCGAGGCCAAGAATAGATCGGCAAGCTCCAGTATAATAGGCACAAACGCCGGAGCAATGATAACAACACCGATGACACCACAGTCAACGCCGGATTCAGAGGCTCCAAGTCCGGCCAACGGAAGAAGCCCTACAAAAGAAACAATGAAGGACCTTCCAGCCTAGACCGCATACTCAATCGTCCGTGCCAAATACACGGCACCCCGGATAAGCAAGCCAATCATACCAACAGGGATTGTTGGGTTTTCAAGCAGGCTGGCAAGTTAAATTCCAAAAACAAAGATAAGGGATCACAAAGTGAGGACAAGGACGAAGAGCCCCGCCAGCCGAACACTGGAGGGCAGAAGAAATTTCCCCCTCAAGTCAAAACGGTGAGCATGATATACGCTACACACATCCCCAAAAGGGAGCGCAAGCGAGCACTCAGGGACGTCTACGCAGTAGAGCCAGTCGCCCCAAAGTTCAATCCGTGGTCGTCATTCCCGATCACCTTTGATCGACAAGACCACCCAACTAGCATCCGCCACGGCGGTTCAGCCGCACTAGTCCTGGACCCAATTATTGACGGGTTTCACCTAACATGAGTCCTGATGGACGGTGGTAGCAACCTTAACCCGCTCTATCAAGACACGGTGCGGAAGATGGGCATTGACCCCTCACGAACCAAACCAACAAAGACTACCTTCAAAGGAGTCATACCAGGCGTTGAGGCCCACTGTACGGACTCAATCACGCTGGAAGTGGTCTTCGGCTCTCCGGACAATTTCCGAAGTGAGGAGTTAATCTTCAACATCGCCCCATTCCGCAGCGGCTACCACGCACTGCTCGAACGAATAGTGTTTGCTAGATTCAACGCAGTGCCACACTATGCTTATCTCAAGCTCAAGATGCCCGGCCCATGCGGCGTCGTAACAGTCAATGGCAACACGGAACGCTCCCTCCGAACAAAGGAGCACACCGCCGCCCTAACAGCAGAGTTACAGAGCGGCCTTCTCAAGCAGCACCATAGTGCGGCTGCCGAGCCCCTGGACACCATCAAGAAGTTCCGAACTACACTGCAGCAGGACAACAAGACTTGTCAAGAGCTTGACTAGCAATTTGGCCTCTGTCCCAGCCCCAATGAAGTAGTGGCATTCGTACCACGCGTACATAATTACGCACTCAAAATTCCATGGACATCGACGGAGGCATGAGCTAACCCGGGATCTACAGTTCGGCTAGACCGACCCCGGACACACTTTTTCCTTTCTGTTTCAGGCTCCTTTTCCCGCGAGCCTGATCACCAGCCCCTTCGAAGGATCGACATACAAAGGGAGCATGCAGCATAGGTGTGTAGGGTAACCTCCATATGTTCTTCTTGATGGTATTTTTACTTACTTCCCAGGACCCGCACGCTGCTCCTTCTTGATCCCGGCATGTTAAATAGTCCGGGTGCTTATCGCACTATTTGTATAAGATACGCCTTGACGTATCCATTCAGTTATAATAAAAATGATCTGCGGCCCAGTTTATGTGGTTTTCGCTTCTTACTTCATTTTATTTTGCTCTGCTTATCAGCTACATCAGTGCTCTTTTGTACGTTTCATATTCGCCAGGGGCTGCTTGTTGCCCCATAACACGGCAACAAAGTCCGAACACTTCTTGTATAGAAGTTCGGCACCCAATTTAGCATTATATGCATTGGCTCGAATCATGTCTTTGGTCAATAGTTGGGTTGCCCGGCTCCTGTGCTTGCTACCCTACGTTTCGCTCTATCGGCTAGGGTAGTAAAGGGAGCACTACTGCGATTGTGTCCTAGCCTTGACCGGATGAGCACCTCAGTAGAGAAAGCCGAAAACTGACTGTCATGATACGGCGAGAGCCGGTCAGCTGTTCGAGGGTTACAAAATCGTTGGAGATTTTTTTCGTGTCACGCAAAGGATCGGCACTTCCCGATCAGATGCTGACAGCACCCTGGCTTGGACCAGGGGCTGCGCACTTGCTTGATTATAAAACTCCTATGGCTAAGTGAGGGCATTTAAGCCGTATAGTCCGATTGCCTTGTTCGTTGCGCTAAACAACTCCTTCAAGGACCATATAATTGGATCAAGATTGTTTAGATCCCATCCCGAACAACTCCGTACTAATTACGTGAGGGCGTAATTTAATCGCCAACCTTCAGATTGCATATAACACGGCCGCGGGAGGAAACAATTTAAAGCATAACGAAATTACATTACAAAACAAAGCTTTGTGTTTATAATACAAGGCAAAGAACAACACGAATGTATTCATTCGAGAATAACATCCTGCGAACATTGAGCTGCCACAAGTCGAGACCCTTCCATGACATACGCAAAATATTTCTCGGGTGTGCGGTGCTCCTTGCCCTCCGGCGGCCCGTTGGCCACTTCAACAGCATTCATCTTCGCCCACCACATCTTGCAGTGAGCAAAGGCCATACGGGCACCTTCAATACATACAGAGCGCTTGATGACGTCCAGCCGCGGACAAGCTTCCACTAGCCGCCTCACAAGTCCGATGTATCTACTGGGCATAGCTTCGGCTAGCCATAGCCGGATTGTTAAATCCCTCATGGCTAGTTCGGCCACCCTGTGCAGCTCCACCAGCTGCTTCAGCTGATCGGCGAAGGACACGGGATGCTCTGGCGTCGCATACTGCATCTAGAATAGCTTCTCCGTTGAACCTCCTCCTACGGCTTGGTAGAACTCTGCAGCGTCTGAGACGCTACGTGGTAAATCCGCAAACGCCCCTGGGGAACTCCGAATCCAAGTTAGTAAAAGGTATCGCTTCTCCGCATACTTGCTTTGCATCTTAAAAGCCTTACCCGCCGTGATCTTCCTAGCCTCTTGGATCTCCTGGAGGGCGGCCCGGCCCTCATTCCGTGCGGTCTCCGCGCTCTGATGAGCCTTGGAGAGTTCGGCCTTTTGAGCCGATGCATCATTCTCCAAGATCTCACATTTTTTCACCGCGTCTTGGAGCTCCTGTTGGACCTCCTTGACTTGGGCCTCGCGCTTTTTTCGAGCGGCTTGCTGCTCGACGGCCTTCCCCTCGGCTTCGGCCAGAGCCTTCTTTAGGGCCTCCACCTCGGTTGCGGCTCCTGTACACATTTCAACATTACTGTCAGTATGCAACGCTTGTTCTTTCCGAACACACATCAAGACGATACCTACCTTGCTTCTCTTGAAGCCGCATTGTAACCTCGCCGAGCTCGTTCTCGGTCCTCTCCAGCCTCTGCTTCAGTTCAGAGACTTCGACAGCATGTGAGGTTGCGGCCAACAGCGATGCCTGCTCATACACACATATCACGTTAGTCTCCTACACTAGAGGATTGATCCTCTGTCCAGTTCCTCGTGCCGAGCACTGAACAGTGTCTCAGGGGCTACTGACTACATGGGATTTGTTTCTCTTTCTATGTCACTTACCTCAAAACCTGTTAACAGGCTGCCGCAGGCCTCATTCACTCCGCTCTTGGTAAACTGAACTTTCTTGATCACCGCACCCATAAGGACACGATGCTAGTCCACGACGGAGGCGCTCCGCAGCGCCCCCCATAAGGTCATCGGACACTCCTGGATGGACAGGAGCCACCGGTGAGGGCGGCACACCACCTTTCAAAGGGAGCTGCTCGCTCGACTCCGGAGCCATAGGGGGCTCTAGAGCCGTATTCGGCTGAGGGCCGATCTGGATACGGCCCTCTTCGCCAGTCTCCATGGGGATTGGATCCCCCACGTGTCCGACAGTGGAGGTCTCACCTTGTGGTGCCTCCCGAACAATGTCCTGGGTTCCTCCCTTCGGAGCGGTCCTTCGGGACAACACTTCGGTGTCGTCCCTGGCCCGGGAGTAAGCGGTGGTGGCGACCTTCTCGCCATCTCCGACGGCAAATGAACCTCCAGAGGAGGATTGCTGGATAAGATCATGGGCCGGACTGCAATAGTATAGCTAACTATATCAAGATAATGGAGAGAAAGGGCTGGATGTGCGCATAAATAAGCCATGTCACTTACGATGCGGCATGGGGCTTTGCGCGAGGGCGTCATTCCGGACTACTGTCCACGTCCCACGCGGTGTTGGCCGCCGGAGCACCCTTCCCCTTCTTGGGCGCCTCCGCCTCCAGATGCGCTAAGGCCACCCTCTTCTTCTTCTTCTCTTCAGGGGGAGGATCGTTTCCTTCCTCCTCCTCTTCTTCCTCGTCATCATCCTCAGGGACGGAGGAATGGGTCTCGTCGTCTTTGGACAGCGCGTCCGAAGTGCCCTTACGATAGGGGCCACTCCTGGTCCCCTTGGCCTTCCCTTTGGCCTTCTTCTTGGCCTTCTTCTCCGGCGCCTTATACGGCGCCGGCATCTTCGCTAGGCGCGGGATAACTGGTTCTTCAGGCAGCGGATCTAGACACTGGATCCGCTTCAACCTCTCCATCAAGTCCTGAAAGAGCAGTAATAAAAGCTCAGACATCATCCTCGAAACAATTACGTTGAGGACTCATTCAAAATAACATACCTTCTTTGGCGGGGTGTGTACACTCGTGACCATGATCTGAATCCATGACGGTGGTTTCTCATTGCCCTTGAAGAGCAACTTCCATGCGCCTTCGTGCATAGTCTCGAAGAGCCTCACCAGGTCCGTGCTTCTTGGGTTGAACTCCCACAACGGGCGGCTTCGTGTCTTGGCATGGGAGGATCCGCCAAATAACATCACTGGATCACATCAACGAAGCTTGACGCTCTTGGTTACCATGCTTTCAACGCAGCAGTCTGCAGCTATCACTCATTGGGGAACACCATTTCGGACTCTTCTCGACCCAAGATGTGAGTCACATAGGAGCGCCGAAGCGGAATTCGGCAGCTGCGGCCCAGGTGGTGTCGCGTGGTTCTGTGATGTAGAACCACTGCTTCTGCCACTCCTTCACTGTCTCCACAAAAATACCTAACTGAGGGAGTCCTGGACTGAGGGGTCCTCGGGCGTCCGGCCTGTTATCCGTGGGCCGGACTGATGGGCTGTGAAGACACATAGACCGAAGACTACACCCGTGTCCATATTGGACTCTACTTGGCATGGAAGGCGAGCTAGGCGGCCGATTATGAAGATTCCTCTTATGTAACCGACCTCGTGTAACCCTAGATCTCTCCGTGTCTATATAAACCGAAGAGCATAGTCTGGATAGGACAGATTCATTACCATATACTCATAGGCTAGACTTCTAGGGTTTAGCCATTACGATATCGTGGTAGATCAACTCTTGTAATACTCATATTCATCAAGATCAATCAAGCAGGAAGTACGGTATTACCTCCGTAGAGAGGGCCCGAACCTGGGTAAACATCGTGTCCCCCGTCTCCTGTTACCATTGATCCTAGACGCTAAGTTCGGGACCCCTACCCGAGATCCGCCGGTTTGACACCGACATTGGTGCTTTCATTGAGAGTTCCACTGTGCCATCGACGAAAGGATTCGATGGCCCCTTCAATCGTCAGTAATGACGCCGTCCAGGGAGAAACCTTTCTCCCCGGACAAATCTTTGTGTTCGGCGGCTTTGTACTGCGGGCCAACTCGCTTGGCCGTCTAGAGCAGATCGATAGTTATGCCCCTGGCCATCAGGTCAGATTTGGAAGCTTGAACTACGTCGCGGACATCCGTGGAGACTTGATCTTCGATGGATCCGAGACCGCGGCGATCGCTCCCCTTCTCTCCGATGAACATGACTTAAATCTGTCATCGAAGCACACCCAGGAGATGGATCTTGTTGCTGCAACGGCCTCAGTACCGAAGCAGATCATCCCCTCCGAGGCCATAAAATCTGTGGTGTTGGAGCCGCACGGACTCGACACTCTCTGAAGCATGCGACAATGGAGCTCCGGACTTGTGTCCGCCATACGTTCAGACGGGATGCATCTGCGGACACCGAGCTGGATCGGTTATCGATTTTCAAATTTAGCGCCCTTGAACATCTTCCAGCATTCGCCTTTGGGTGACGTGCTAAACTCTTTGAAGAAATTATCCTTGGTCGAGGACTCACAGCCGAACTATGTCCGGTTCGAGCTAGAAACGGACGATGAGGAATTTTGCTTCCCACCCGCCACCCACTTCATAGCCACCGTCGATGACTTAACCGACGTGCTTGACTATGGCTCCAAAGACATCGACGGTATGGACGATGATGCCGATAGGGAGCAAGGCCAAGACCCGCCATTCATCGGGCGTTGGACGGCCACCTCTTCGTATGATGTGTACATGGTTGATACACCTAAAGGATCTGGCGACGTTAAGAAGAGCCGGATAAGAACAAACCCGCGGAGACGCAGTCCAAGTGCCGCCGCCCCAAGCGCCGTTCTAAGCCTCGTTGCTCAAAGGATGGCAACACTGCCACCGGAGAAAATAGTACTCCGGGCAACGCTGAAAGCAACGAAGACCCTGTCGGAGCTACATACGAACATGAGGAAAAGCGGAAGCGGGCAAGATAACCACGATGAATAGGCCATAGAAGACGCACCCGGAAGGACGATGGTTACCATCCACCCTCCAAAGAGGAGACAAGCCTCGGCAACGAAGATTTCATCGTGCCCGAGGACCCTCTGGAGCAGGAGCGCTTTAAGCTTCAACTCATAGCCACTGCAAGGAGACTGAAAAACAAGCAGCAGCAGCTTCAAGCTGAACAAGACCTGCTCGTCGACAGATGGACTGACGTCCTGACAGCGGAAGAATATGGCCTCAAGCGCCCAGCCAAGAGCTAGCCGAAACGCAGACTGCTACCTCAATTTGATGAGGAGGCACCGGAACACATATCTCCCTCGCATAATGCGGAGCGACCACCACGTAGTCGAGACAAGGCGGCCGACCGGCCACTTACGGCCGGGACAAAGCGGCAACTTAGGCGAACAACAGCACCGCCCCACCGCCTCACAAAAATAGAGATGGAAGAGTTCGGGGTCACACATACGACCTCTGGCAAATCTTGGACGACAGAACATGACACACAAGATCGATCTATGGATCGCGAGGGCGTGCCTCGAGGCACAAGAAGGCTACCTATTCGGACGTGATAACTCTAACCACGCCCGGGCCGAACACCGCAGACGGACTCCATCAGAACTACGCCATGACGCGGCCCGATATAGAGGCGTCGCACACCTCTCTGCTTCAAGATGAAGTACTAGATCACGAATTCCCCGTGGGGTTCAAGCCCGTCAATATGGAATCGTATGATGGCACAACCGATCTAGCAGTATGGATCGAGGACTTTATCCTCCATATCCACATGGCGCGAGGAGATGATCTCCACGCCATTAAATACCTCCCACTAAAGCTCAAAGGGCCAGCTCGGCCTTTGGCTTATGATCTGCCTGAAAATTCCATCGGCAGCTGAGAGGACTTGGAAGAGGCTTTCCTTGACAACTTCCAAGGAACTTATGTCCGGCCACCAGACACCGATGACTTAAGCCACATAGTTCAACTACCTGGAGAATCAGCCAGAAAATTCTGGACCAGGTTCCTAACCAAAAAGAACAAGATCGTTGACTGTCCGGATGCCTAGGCCTTAGCAACCTTCAAACACAGCATCAACGATGAATGGCTAGCACGCCACCTCGGCCAAGAAAAGCCGAAGTCTATGGCAGCCCTCACGGCACTCATGACCCGCTTTTGCGCGGGAGAGGACAGTTGGCTGGCCCGTAGTAACAACATAGCCAGCGAGACAGGCCCCTCTGAGGCCAAGAATAGACTGGCAAGCTCCAGCGCAATAGGCACAAACGCCGGAGCAATGATAACAACACCGATGACACCACAGTCAACGCCGGATTCAGAGGCTCCAAGTCCGGCCAACGGAAGAAGCCCTACAAAAGAAACAATGAAGGACCTTCCAGCCTGGACCGCATACTCGACCGTCCGTGCCAGATACACGGCACCCCGGATAAGCAAGCCAATCATACCAACAGGGATTGTTGGGTTTTCAAGCAGGCTGGCAAGTTAAATGCCGAAAACAAAGAAAAGGGATCACAAAGTGAGGACAAGGACGAAGAGCCCCGCCAGCCGAACACTGGAGGGCAGAAGAAATTTCCCCCTCAAGTCAAAACGGTGAACATGATATACGCTACACACATCCCCAAAAGGGAGCGCATGGCGAGCACTCGGGGGCGCCTCTGTGATGAGAGCGATCGCCCCAAAGAAGTTCAATCCGTGGTCGTCATTCCCGATCACCTTTGATCGACAAGACCACCCAACTAGCATCCGCCACGGCGGTTCAGCCGCACTAGTCCTGGACCCAATTATTGACGGGTTTCACCTAACATGAGTCCTGATGGACGATGGTAGCAACCTTAACCCGCTCTATCAAGACACGATGCGGAAGATGGGCATTGACCCCTCACGAACCAAACCAACAAAGACTACCTTCAAAGGAGTCATACCAGGCGTTGAGGCCCACTGTACGGACTCAATCACGCTGGAAGTGGTCTTCGGCTCTTCGGACAATTTCCGAAGTGAGGAGTTAATCTTCAACATAGCCCCATTCCGCAGCGGCTACCACACACTGCTCGGACAAATAGTGTTTGCTAGATTCAACGCAGTGCCACACTATGCTTATCTCAAGCTCCCGGCCCATGCGGCGTCGTAACAGTCAATGGCAACACGGAACGCTCCCTCCGAACAAAGGAGCACACCGCCGCCCTAACAGCAGAGTTACAGAGCGGCCTTCTCAAGCAGCACCATAGTGCGGCTGCCGAGCCCCTGGACACCATCAAGAAGTTCCGAACTACACTGCAGCAGGACAACAAGACTTGTCAAGAGCTTGACTAGCAATTTGGCCTCTGTCCCAGCCCCAATGAAGTAGTGGCATTCGTACCCGCAGCGTACATAATTACGCACTCAAAATTCCATGGACATCGGCGGAGGCATGAGCTAACCCGGGATCTCAGATTGGCTAGACCGACCCCGGACACACTTTTTCCTTTCTGTTTCAGGCTCCTTTTCCCGCGAGCCTGATCACCAGCCCCTTCGAAGGATCGACATACAAAGGGAGCATGCAGCATAGGTGTGTAGGGTAACCTCCATATGTTCTTCTTGATGGTATTTTTACTTACTTCCCAGGACCATACGCTGCTCATTCTTGATCCCTGCATGTTAAATAGTTAGGCTTCTTATCTCACTATTAATATAAGATACGCCTTGACGTATCCATTCAGTTATAATAAAAATTATCTGCGGCCCAGTTTATGTGGTTTTCGCTTCTTACTTCATTTTATTTTGCTCTGCTTATCAGCTACATCAGTGCTCTTTTGTACGTTTCATATTCGCCAGGGGCTGCTTGTTGCCCCATAACACGGCAACAAAGTCCGAACACTTCTTGTATAGAAGTTCGGCACCCCGAATTTAGCATTATATGCATTGGCTCCGAATCATGTCTTTGGTCAATAGTTGGGTTGCCCGGCTCCTGTGCTTGCTACCCTACGTTTCGCTCTATCGGCTAGGGTAGTAAAGGGAGCACTACTGCGATTGTGTCCTAGCCTTGACCGGATGAGCACCTCGGAAAGCAGTCGAAACTGTCACATGATACGGCGAGAGCCGGTCAGCTGTTCGAGGTTACAAAATCGTTGGAGATTTTTTCGTGTCACGCAAAGGATCGGCACTTCCCGATCAGATGCTGACAGCACCCTGGCTTGGACCAGGGGTTGCGCACTTGCTTGATTATAAAACTCCTATGGCTAAGTGAGGGCATTTAAGCCGTATAGTCCGATTGCCTTGTTCGTTGCACTAAAAAACTCCTTCAAGGACCATATAATTGGATCAAGATTGTTTAGATCCCATCCCGAACAACTCCGTACTAATTACGTGAGGGCAGAAGCCGACGACTGGCCAACCTTCAGATTGCATATAACACGGCCGCACAGGAGGAAACAATTTAAAGCATAACGAAATTACATTACAAAACAAAGCTTTGTGTTTATAATACAAGGCAAAGAACAACACGAATGTATTCATTCGAGAATAACATCCTGCGAACATTGAGCTGCCACAAGTCGAGACCCTTCCATGACATACGCAAAATATTTCTCGGGTGTGCGGTGCTCCTTGCCCTCCGGCGGCCCGTTGGCCACTTCAACAGCATTCATCTTCGCCCACCACATCTTGCAGTGAGCAAAGGCCATACGGGCACCTTCAATACATACAGAGCGCTTCATGACGTCCAGCAACGGACAAGCTTCCACTAGCCGCCTCACAAGTCCGATGTATCTACTGGGCATAGCTTCGGCTAGCCATAGCCGGATTGTTAAATCCCTCATGGCTAGTTCGGCCACCCTGTGCAGCTCCACCAGCTGCTTCAGCTGATCGGCGAAGGACACGGGATGCTCTGGCGTCGCATACTGCATCTAGAATAGCTTCTCCGTTGAACCTCCTCCTACGGCTTGGTAGAACTCTGCAGCGTCACGAGGCCTTACGTGGTAAATCCATAAGCATACAGGAACTCCGAATCCAAGTTAGTAAAAGGTATCGCTTCTCGCATACTTGCTTTGCATCTTAAAAGCCTTACCCGCCGTGATCTTCCTAGCCTCTTGGATCTCCACGGAGGCGGCCCGGCCCTCATTCCGTGCGGTCTCCGCGCTCTGATGAGCCTTGGAGAGTTCGGCCTTTTGAGCCGATGCATCATTCTCCAAGATCTCACATTTTTTCACCGCGTCTTGGAGCTCCTGTTGGACCTCCTTGACTTGGGCCTCGCGCTTTTTTCGAGCGGCTTGCTGCTCGACGGCCTTCCCCTCGGCTTCGGCCAGAGCCTTCTTTAGGGCCTCCACCTCGGTTGCGGCTCCTGTACACATTTCGACATTACTGTCAGTATGCAACGCTTGTTCTTCCCGAACACACATCAAGACGATACCTACCTTGCTTCTCTTGAAGCCGCATTGTAACCTCTCCGAGCTCGTTCTCGGTCCGCTCCAGCCTCTGCTTCAGTTCAGAGACTTCGACAGCATGTGAGGTTGCGGCCAACAGCGATGCCTGCTCATACACACATATCACGTTAGTCTCCTACACTAGAGGATTGATCCTCTGTCCAGTTCCTCGTGCCGAGCACTAAACAGTGTCTCAGGGGCTACTGACTACATGGGATTTGTTTCTCTTTCTATGTCACTTACCTCAAAACCTGTTAACAGGCAATGAGCCTCATTCACTCCGCTCTTGGTAAACTGAACTTTCTTGATCACCGCACCCATAAGGACACGATGCTAGTCCACGACGGAGGCGCTCCGCAGCGCCCCCCATAAGGTCATCGGACACTCCTGGATGGACAGGAGCCACCGGTGAGGGCGGCACACCACCTTTCAAAGGGAGCTGCTCGCTCGACTCCGGAGCCATAGGGGGCTCTAGAGCCGTATTCGGCTGAGGGCCGATCTGGATACGGCCCTCTTCACCAATCGCCATGGGGATTGGATCCCCCACGTGTCCGACAGTGGAGGTCTCACCTTGTGGTGCCTCCCGAACAATGTCCTGGGTTCCTCCCTTCGGAGCGGTCCTTCGGGACAACACTTCGGTGTCGTCCCTGGCCCCGGGGGAGTAAGCAGGCGGTGGCGACCTTCTCGCCATCTCCGACGAAGCAAATGAACCTCCAGAGGAGGATTGCTGGATAAGATCATGGGCCGGACTGCAATAGTATAGCTAACTATATCAAGATAATGGAGAGAAAGGGCTGGATGTGCGCATAAATAAGCCATGTCACTTACGATGCGGCATGGGGCTTTGCTTGAGGCGTCATTCCGGACTCATCCCACGTCCACGCGGTGTTGGCCGGAGCACCCTTCCCTTCTTGGGCGCCTCCGCCTCCGGATGCGCTAAGGCCACCCTCTTCTTCTTCTTCTCTTCAGGGGGAGGATCGTTTCCTTCCTCCTCCTCTTCTTCCTCGTCATCATCCTCAGGGACGGAGGAATGGGTCTCGTCGTCTTTGGACAGCGCGTCCGAAGTGCCCTTACGATAGGGGCCACTCCTGGTCCCCTTGGCCTTCCCTTTGGCCTTCTTCTTGGCCTTCTTCTCCGGCGCCTTATACGGCGCCGGCATCTTCGCTAGGCGCGGGATAACTGGTTCTTCAGGCAGCGGATCTAGACACTGGATCCGCTTCAACCTCTCCATCAAGTCCTGAAAGAGCAGTAATAAAAGCTCAGACATCATCCTCGAAACAATTACGTTGAGGACTCATTCAAAATAACATACCTTGCTGGCAGGGTGTGTACACTCGTGACCATGATCTGAATCCGCGGCCGGTGGTTTCTCATTGCCCTTGAAGAGCAACTTCCATGCGCCTTCGTGCATAGTCTCGAAGAGCCTCACCAGGGTCCGGTGCTTCTTCGGGTTGAACTCCCACAACGGGCGGCTTCGGTGCTGGCATGGGAGGATCCGGCGAAATAACATCACCTGGATCACATCAACGAGCTTGACGCTCTTGGTTACCATGCTCTGAACGCGAGTCTGCAGCGCTATCAGCTCATTGGGGGAACACCATTTCGGACTCTTCTCGACCCAAGATGTGAGTCACATAGGAGCGCCGAAGCGGAATTCGGCAGCTGCGGCCCAGGTGGTGTCGCGTGGTTCTGTGATGTAGAACCACTGCTTCTGCCACTCCTTCACTGTCTCCACAAAAATACCTTTTGGCCAGGAGACGTTGGGCAGCTTGCTCACCATGGCTCCTCCGCACTCCGCGTGCTGGCCATCCACCACCTTCGGCTTCACGTTGAAGACTTTGAGCCATAACCCAAAGTGGTGTTGGATGCGGAGGAAGGTCTCGCACACGACGATAAACGCCGAGATGTTGAGGAACGAATTAGGGGACAGATCATGGAAATCTACCTCGTAGCCCACACACGAAAGGGTGGAGTGGAAACGCAAGCCCGCGGAAGAAATGAGGGAGGGATACTACCCTCTCGTTGGGCTCCGGCGTGGGAACGATTTGACACTCGGCCTGCAAGCGGTGGGAGATTTCCTTCGCCAAATATCCGGCCGCACGGAGCTCAGTAATTTCCTCCTCCGTGACGGAGGAGATCATCCACTTCCCCTAACCACCGGATCCGGACATGGATGCTGGGGTGGAAAGGAGATTGGAACTTGGGCACTGGAGCTCGAGATCGGGAAGGCGAAAACGGAGAGAGAGCGTGAGAAGAGGAAGAGGGAATCCTTATCCTCTTATAAAGGCAGCAAACATTAAATGCCTCCTCACTCGCCTTGAGATTTGCCTATTCCCAAGGGCTTTATAAACGGCACGGTTGGGTTACCTATGCCCGCATTGATGAGAATCCCGCAATAAGGGGACACGATCTCTGCTTCGACAAGACGTACCAATAGCAAGCGCGTCTTGAAAACGTGGGACAAACGGTTTGATTATGACCGAACAGACATAATGCAGGAAGCTGTTAGCGGATGGAACTCGTGTAAAATATATATATTCTCTCTGCGGTCGTGCATGGTGTGAAATAGGTCCGGATACAATCATCGCGTCCGAAGACAATATTGGAGTTCGGAAGAAGGGGAACCTGCCTTGCAATGCCGAAGACAATCTATGCGCCGGACTTCTCGTCATTGAAGCCAGGTCCAGGGGCTACTGAGGGAGTCCTGGACTAAGGGGTCCTCGGGCGTCTGGCCTGTTATCCCTGGGCCGGACTGATGGGCTGTGAAGACACAAAGACCGAAGACTACACCCGTGTACGGATTGGACTCTACTTGGCATGGAAGGCAAGCTAAGCGGCCGATTATGAAGATCCCCTCTTATGTAACCGACCTCGTGTAACCCTAGATCTCTCCGGTGTCTATATAAACCGAATAGCATAGTTCGGATAGGATAGATTCTTTACCATATACTCATAGGCTATACTTCTAGGGTTTAGCCATTACGATCTCGTGGTAGATCAACTCTTGTAATACTCATATTCATCAAGATCAATCAAGCAGGAAGTAGGGTATACCTCCGTAGAGAGGGCCTGAACCTGGGTAAACATCGTGTCCCCCGTCTCCTGTTACCATCGATCCTAGACGCACAGTTCGGGACCCCCTACCCGAGATCCGCCGGTTTTGACACCGACACTAACCATAGCATGAAACATATGGATCCAAATCGGCCCCTTACGAAGCAACGCATAAACTAGGGTTTAAGCTTCTGTCACTCTAGCAACCCATCATCTACTTATTACTTCCCAATGCCTTCCCCTAGGCCCAAACAATGGTTAAGTGTCATGTAGTCGACGTTCACATAACACCACTAGAGGAAAGACAACATACATCTCATAAAAATATCGAACGAATACCAAATTCACATGACTACTTAGAGCAAGACTTCTCCCATGTCCTCAGGAACAAACGTAACTACTCACAAATCATATTCATGTTCATAATCAAAGGAGTATTAATATGCATAAAGGATCTGAACATATGATCTTCCACCAAATAAACCAACTAGCATCAACTACAAGGAGTAATCAACACTACTAGCAACCCACAGGTACCAATATGAGGTTTTGGGACAAAGATTGGATACAAGAGATGAACTAGGGATTGAGATGAGATGGTGCTGGTGAAGATATTGATGGAGATTGACCCCCTCCCGATGAGAGGATCGATGGTGATGACGATGGTGATGATTTCCCCTTCCCGAAGGGATGTTTCCCCGGTAGAACAGCTCCACCGGAGCCCTAGATTGGTTCCGCCAAGGTTCCGCCTCGAGACAGCGGCGTTTCGTCCCGAAAGCTTCCTTCTATTTTTTTCAGGGCGAAAGACTTTATATAGCAAAAGATGGGCACCAAAGGCCAGCCAGGGGGCCACGAGGCAGGGGTGCGCCCAAGGGGGTAGGGCGCGCCCCCACCCTCATGGACAGGGTGTGGCCCCCTTCTGGTGCTTTCTTTGCCCATTATTTTTAATATATTCCAAAACTGATTTCCGTGGAGTTCCAGGACTTTTGGAGTTGTGCAGAATAGGTCTCTAATATTTGCTCCTTTTCCAGCCCAGAATTCCAGCTGCTGGCACTCTCCCTCTTCATGTAAACCTTGTAAAATAAGAGAGAAAAGGCATAAGTATTGTGACATAATGTGTAGCCCATACTGCAATAGATATCAATATAAAAGCATGATGCAAAATGGACGTATCAAGGGTGTCTGCGGCAGCCGATAGGGCAGCTGCAGGAGCCGAGACGGCGGCTGCAAATGCCGAGAGCGCTCGAGCTGCCGTCTGTGCCGCTGATGTCGCCCTGGCCCGGGTCGAGGCCATCCACGCCAAGATCAAGGATGCACACGCCAAGATATTCCAGGCCACCTCGGACTCCAGCATGCAACCCACGTCTGAAAAGGCGGCGGTGGCCATGGAGCACCTGCTTCCTCATGAGGTCGCCGAGCGGGAGCTGGAGATGCAGGAGGCGGCGGAGATCGAGGAGCGCCGGAGGAGGAGTTGCGCATGGCCGAGGTCAAGGTAGAGAAGAGTCTGTCCGTCGAGGAATCAGCGGTGGAGTACCAAACGCGAGCTCTGGCGCAGCCACTACTACGAGTACTACAACCTTGAGGGAGGCGCCGAGGACGAGGACGCGGTTGACTTCAGCAGGGGGACGCGGAGTCCACCTACGGCGGCATGTCGCCAGGACAAGTCATCAACGTCTCATCTCACACTGGCGATCCATAGACCGGCGCGGCGGCGGATTTTTAATTATGCATACTTAGGCTTTGTTTTTAATACTAGTCTTTTGTTAGAGCAATGTTTAGATCAACTGGTTCTGTGTAATTACTAAAATTGCTCGATTCAGTAAGTGTGGTATGTCTGCTGTATGCTCTTTTGTGTGCCCAAATTAGCAAGCGATGTTAAATTATGCAATGACGTACCCGGGGAAATTTCCACCGAAATTTGAATTACCAAACTCATCCCATGCGCGTAAAGCAGAAGAATCGTTTGCAATGCACACAATCGTTCAAAGTGAATGGTCCAGCGGCACCGCGCGCGTTCAAAGTGAATGTGCCCATGCCTTGAGACCAAAATTTGAATTATCAAACTCATCCCATGCGCGTAAAGCAGAAGAATCGTTTGCGATGCACACAATCATTTAAAGTGAATGGTCCGGCGGCACCGCACGCGTTCAAAGTGAATGTGCCCATGCCTTGAGACCAAAACTTGAATTACCTGCCGCCAAAATATCTACCCCCACCCCCCTTCGTCACCCCCTTTTCTCCCCGACCACAAGTCACATTTCCCCTGTTTCCTCCTTCCTTCCTTGCTAAGCTATAGTCGCTTCCTCGCTCTCGCCGTCTCGCATCCTACTGCCGGGGTCGCCATGGTCTTCTTCAAAGACATCTCGAGCGGCTCCTCCTCCGGCGACTACTCCTTCACCACCCGGGTATGCCTCTCTTCTCTCTCTCGGGCTATGACTTGGAATTAAGGATTTTTACCCGCAGGTCGATTTGAGTCATTTCTTCCTCTTGTAGCTCCCTAAGACCATCAGTGGCAACGAATGGAGCGGGGTGGCCGAAGATCTATCTGCTCGTTGTCACTATCAATCTCCATGCGTGAAGCTACTTGTGTTTGATTCTGTGGACACTGGGAGGAAGTTTCTGGCATGTGCAGAGAAGGTTAGACCCTCTTCCGTTGTTACAAATCATTTGTTAGATGTGATTCAGACACTTTCACGGTCCCAACCCATTCATACCACACCTTCAACCAAATGCATCCTAAGACAGTGTTACAGTTTGTACCTAGTATCTTAAATTGTTGCCATCTCATCAGCGGTGCCATTAGAAAATTATTTGGCACCGCTCCAGCAGTTTGTGCAGCCAACTTTGGTCCACACATCCGAGCAGCCAAGCAGTAAAATACTAAATCTTTATGGCACGAAGGAACTGGGCATCGGAGCAACTACGTGCTCCAAAGTTCGGGTCCCTGATTTTTTCCGCTACATCGGCTCGCCGATTCGAGAACAAATGCGAGATGTAGCAACAGTTATCTTTACACCAGTTTTGGCATACATAGTGGATGGCCTTAGTGCTATTAGTTCTATGTTACTAAATTAGTGCATGTACACACCTGTTAGTATCAATTTGTTGTCATCCAAACACCATCGCTATCTTTGTTGCGATTATATTTACCTTCCTCATAAAATGTTCAATTTTGTTATTTATTGTACATGAGTAAGAACTTGTAGCGTCATTGTAGTAAATTATAGCTTCTGATGTTCCAGAATTTGGTTGTTGTCTCAATACCAATTATTTCATTTGCACATTGATCTTTTTGAGAAGATATGTCCTAATTAACATGTTTCTTTAGTTTTGCAAAATTAGCATTGGTGATTTTCTATGTTGCTACAAACCCATTTCCCCTACAATTGTTACTGATCTAGTTTTAAATATTATAGGATGAACGGAAGAGTTCTTACTTGGAGTGGGTTGATCAAGAGTTGCCACAGTCTTTGAAGATGTGTCCAACGAAGCTCTGGAGCATGTATGAGGAAGTGAACACACGTAGGCTTAGAGAAATTCTTGTCAACGTTGAAGCATATTTCAAGATGCGGGATAAAAATTTGAAGGTGGAGAATGAGCTCAGGTTTTTTAAATCAGACTTTGCTAAGATGGTGTTGGCGAAGGAGGAGGCACTTTCCCAGTTGGCACGTGCAAAACGGGTTCTTACTGAACTTAAAGCAAAGGTGGATAAGACGAGACTGGATGATCTCGATTAGGGAAATGAATATATTGTTCTTATGAAGTTGAACTAGCTATATGTTGTACTGTGATGTTTTCATGTAGCTACCGTACTGTGATGTTATAATATATTTATGTGCCTGATACGAAATTGGCAAACGGATGTTCGATATGAAATGTGAATTTGCGTAATAATGGGATTATTAATTGTAAACTAATAAACCTGCTAAATGTGTCATGGACCTTTGCAAATGGTTCTAGCAGTAAAAGCGCTTGCGATGGATAGCCCATTGACATACCGTTTTCTTCATCAAATCGTATGTGATATAGTTGATAAAAGCAAATAGTTAACCAAGGAAGACCGTGTGTGATAGTTACACCTTTCACACACGAGCCTACACATAAAACTGTGTGGGATTTACGTTCGAACGGAAACGTTTTCCCTGAATTAACTGTGTGGGATGTACATAAGAACGGAAACGTATTCCTTGGATTGACTGTGTGTGATATACATACGAACAGAAATGTTTTTCTAGGATTCACCGTGTGCGATGTACATACCTACGGAAATGATATTCTCGGATTACCTTGTGGGATGTACATACCTACGAAAATGATTTTCTCGGATTACCGTGTGGGATGTACATACCTACGGAAATGATTGGGTTTCGATGCCTCGCCCGATCGCAGACAACGCCAGCCTGGGTCCCAGGAGGGCCTATCCCCGATGATTTTTGGGTCGTGGGGGAAGGACACCCTATCGCACAAACTCACTTGGTGACTGAGGGAGTCCTGGATTAGGGGGTGTCCGGATAGCCGAACTATCACCGTTGGCCGGACTCCTGGACTATGAAGATACAAGATTGAAGACTTCGTCCCGTGTCCGGATGGGACTTTCCTTGGCGTGGAAGGCAAGCTTGGCGATACGGATATGTAGATCTCCTACCATTGTAACCGACTCTGTGTAACCCTAACCCTAATCGGTGTCTATATAAACCAAAGGGTTTTAGTCCATAGGACGAACAACAATCATACCATAGGCTAGCTTCTAGGGTTTAGCCTCTCTGATCTCGTGGTAGATCTACTCTTGTACTACCCATATCATCAATATTAATCAAGCAGGAGTAGGGTATTACCTCCATCGAGAGGGCCCGAACTCGGGTAAAAACATCGTGTCCCCCTGTCTCCTGTTACCATCCGCCTAGACGCATGCAGTTCGGGACCCCCTACCGAGATCCGCCGGTTTTGACACCGACATTGGTGCTTTCATTGAGAGTTCCTCCGTATCGTCACCTATAGGCCCGATGGCTCCTTCAATCATCAAGAACGACGCAGTCCGTGGTGAGACTTTTCTCCCGGACAGATCTTCGTGATTCGGCGGCTTTGCACTTTGCGGGCAATTCGCTAGGCCATCTGGAGCAGATCGAAGCTTCGCCCCACAGCCATCAGGTCAGATTTGGAAGCTTGAACTATACGGCCGATGTCCGCGGAGACTTGATCTTCGACGGATTCGAGCCACAGCCGAGCGTGCCGCACTGACTGTCTTGATGGGTACGATCTAGCTCAGTCGCCGAACAGTGCCCTGGAGGCCGCACCAGTGCCCGCTCTGTCACATCCCTAATTCTGGTATGACCTAGACTAGATAGTCATGTGTGCGTCATGTTTAAATTCCAATTAAAGTTGAAATGGGGATGACAGAACCCCTAGCACCCCCCCTGAGACAACTAGGGTTTACTAAAATCTTTTTCAATGAACCTGAAATGCCCTTCCAAAATGTCCATCATTTTTGTCCTGGGTTAGAACCTCTGGCAAAATTGGTTCACATTTTTCTAGGACAACATTGGGTCACTGAATTAAATCATACTCTATTTGCATTTGGGCATTTAAATGCTATATAATATCTTAAACGTCCAAATAATCCTAAACTAAAATGTTCCATGTTGGATATACTCCAAACAGTGGCCACGAGAAGTTTGGTGATTTTTGAGTGTGCCTAAGTATTTTTAATAAAGCCATCAAGTTGCAGAAGAAATAGAAAAACAGAAAAGAATTAGAAAGAGAGAGAGAGAGAGAGAGAGAGAGAGAGAGAGAGAGAGAGAACCCACCTGAGGTTACCTGCACAGCCCACCCGGTGGCCCACTTACCTGGCCCAAACCCTCTAGCCGGCCCAGCCCACCACCGCCTCCAGGTTGTCTTCAAACTGAGGCAGCTGCGTGGCAGCAGCATAGCTGAGCCGCGCCAGCTCCTCCCTGCCTACCTGGCCTTCCTGCGCCCATCCTCTCACGCCTGGGAGACGCCCTCGGCACCCCAGGTCCTTTTCCCCTCACTCGCGGCCTCCCTTCCCCTCCTCTGCTCCCTCTCTTCTCTCTGCCTGTGCGCGCCGAGATCGCCGACGAACACCACCGCGACCACAGCCTTCCCCCCCTCTCCGATGTGACCTCGAGCCCCTCCGTTGATCCCTATGCCGTCTCCACCGAGCCACGCGATGGGAAGAGCCCCGGAGCGCCTTCTCCTACGACTTCTTCCTCCTCGGGTCACCGAGATCGCCGGCGACCGTGCTCCCACTCCGGCGTGTCCCCGAGCCCGCTAATCATCCCTGCAGCTCCGCGGTGAGCCATTGAACCGATTCCCAATTGCCCCATCATCCCTCGCATCCTCTAGGCGTCGTTTCCGAGAGCTCCTCGACGCCGGCCATGTCGCCGCTGCCGCTGCAGCCATTGAAGCTTGCGCCTGAGCATCGCCCCGTGCTCAGCACGCTCCCAGGAGCCGGGCGCGTCCACCCGTCCGATCTGATGTGCCCCCCTAGCGCCGAACTGAACCCGTCCGAACTCCGGCCGCCGCCGTTTTGGTCGCCGCCGTTGATCCTAGCCACCGCAGCTCCCGCCACCACCACTGGTCGACGCAGCTCGCTCCCAGGAACACGCAGGAGCAAACCCCGCCTCAAACGGTGCAGCACAACAGTTTTCCGAAGCGCCCTGCCGCCACGGCACCTCGCCGGCGGCCTAACTCCGGCGAAAATGCCATTAGGCACTAATCTAATGACCCTCTGGGTCACTTACATGTGGGCCCATGCCTCACTGACACTTTTTAGTTACGACTAAATTAGCACTAACCGACTTTGTTAATTAACTAGGACACTAACATGTGGGGCCCACTGTCAGGTTTGACCCTGGTTAGGCGTTGTTGACTGCTGATGCATGCATGACGCAGCGCTGATGCAGTAAGTGTTTTCTGGAATTTAAATAAATCTTAAATGATTTATTATTTTCAGAAAATTCCCAAAACTTCTAAAAATCATATAAAATCAACCGTAACTCCAAATGAAATAAGTTATATATGAGAAATTATCAGAAAAATGCAATCCAACCATCTGTACCATTTTCATGCATGATAGAACAACTTAGGGCTGTTGTTTAGGCCAAATCTTATAATGGCATATAAACCTTCACATATGGAGTTGAATTTGAACCTAGGGTTTAAACCAACTTCATTTAACCTGCTGCTAATTGCATTAGGCCAAATCACATCATATTGCCATGTCATGTTCATGCATCATATTGTTGCATTTCATTGATTGTGTTCTTCCTTGTTTGCTGGTGTTTGTCCCCTCTCGATAGACGTGGTTCTGACGATGTGATCGATGACACTGACGAAGAACTATACTATCTTCAGAAGTGCCAGGCAAGCAAAACCCCCTTGTTCATTCCGATACAATCCCACTCTCTCGCTCCTGCTCTATTTTACTGCATTAGGACAACAATGATTCATCTGTTATTTGTTGCGGTAGTTGAACCCCTTTATCCTCTGCATGACCTGTCATTGCCACGGTAAATAGATGAAACCCACTAGCATGAGTAGGAGTTGTTTGAGCCCTGATGTGCCTACTCATTCATGCTTGTTTGTCATGCCTGCTACTGCTTAGAGTTGAGTCAGTCTGATCCATCGGGGATGAATCGAGGTGTGTGAACATGTCCCTCTTGTTGAGAGCTAAGTGTGTGAACACGATTTGGTAAAGGTAGCGGTGAGAGGCCATGTAGGAGTACATGGTGGGTTGTCTCATTGAAACCGTCCTCAGGAACTGAGTTCTGTGTTTGTGATCCATGAACAGTTACTACCACACATTGGGTTCCGGTAACTCGACCCCTCTTGACTTATTAATCAACATGATCCCTGTCCAGGAGTTGCAACTAGTTTCTGGTGTTTGTAGTTAGTGTTAGTAGTCTACCAAGTGGCATCCGGTACAGGTGGGCTTGGGACAGACTAGGCACTGTGGCACGGTGTACCAAGCGTAGAACCACCCGTCGAGGTGGGCTTGGGAACCCTGCACACATCGTTTGGGGCCGTGAGCGACACCCGGCGGATCTCCTTGCGGATGGAACCGAATAGGCGATAGACCTGGGCGAGACTTGTGTGGTTAGTCGGTCGTGGCCGACTCCTCGCCAAAGCTTCCGCTTGAAGGTTGCCGAGATACACGAGGTGTACATGGCGGTAAGTGTCGAGAGCGTGTGTGAAGAAGTACACCCCTGCAGGGTTAATATGATCTATTCGAATAGCCGTGTCCGCAGTAAAGGACTTCTGGGTTGCCTATAACAGTTCATAGACAAGTGAAAGTGGATACTCTAAAATGCGCAAGATAAGCGTGAGTGCTATGGATGGCGTTCTCGTAGGAGGACGGGAGCGAATCCATAGTGGTGTATTCATATGGTGAATATGTGGACTCGTGTGCGCCACCTCAAAAGAGTTACTTGCAGTCGTAGTTCAGGATAGCCACCGAGTCAAAGCTGGCTTGCTGCAGTTAAACCCCACCACCCCTTGTTGATAATGATGCATATGTAGTTAGTTCTGATGTAAGTCTTGCTGAGTACAATTGTACTCACGTTTGCCTATTTTATGTTTTTGCAGAGAGACTTCAGTCTCGCTAGTAGTTCCACGTGGACTTCGATGTTTAGTTTGTTACCTCAGCTACGATCTTGTGCCCTCGGCAGGATCTGGTAGTTAGTCAGGCTTATCAGCCTTTTTCATTTGCAGATGTCCGTACTCAGACATGTTAAGCTTCCGATTGTGCTTTGACTTGTATGCTCTGAATGTTGGGTCATGAGACCCATGTTTGTAATATCTCGCTCCTCGGAGCCTAATGAATAAATACTTGAGTCGTAGAGTTATGTTGTGATGCCATGTTGTATTTACACATATCGAGCATATTGTGTGTATGATTGAAATGCTTGCTATGTGTGGGATCTGACAATCTAGTTGTTTATCCTTGGTAGCCTCTCTTGTGGGGAAATGTACTCTTGTGCTTCCATGAGCCATAGTAGTCCGCTACAGCCCGGTTCACCGGAGTCCTGCTAGCCCAGACTACCGCCTCCGGAACACTTGATTGGCCGACATGTGTTTCACTTTGTTCCTCATGTCTGTTCCTTCGGGAAATGTCACACAATGACTCTGGAGTCCGCTTAGCTGCTACAGCCCGGGTTCCCGGAGTCCTGTTAGCCAGTGCTACAGCCCGGATTCACACGCCGACATGCTCGAAGTTGATTCATGTATGTTCCGTCCCCATGGGTTAGTGCCGCTTTGGGTTCACGACTAGCCATGTCGGCCGGGTTCTCTGTCATATGGATGCTAGCGACACTATCATATACGTGACCCAAAAGGCCAACGGTCCGGGCCATGGTAAGGCGACACCCGTGGGAATACCGTGCGTGAGGCCGCAAAGTGATATGAGGTGTTACTAGCTAGATCGATGTGACTTGGAATCGGGGTCCTGACACGCTCCGACCCTTAATCCGGAGCCGGTTTCGCCAATCGAGGACGGTTGGTTGGACACCGCCTCGGGGGCTGAAATCTCTACGGCGATTGAGCCGAACACCATCCCTGTCCTTTGCAAAGCTCGTGACTCCAGTGCGGACTCCTTTCCGGACTCGAACCTCCAGCGCCCCACCGCGGTCAAATCCGGTAGGCGGCGGTTATGGAGTTCACCGCCCGCGGAAATCTTTTCAAGCACTCGCCCTTTGGCGATATCTTGAACTCATTAAAGTCTCTCTCTTTGTCGAGAGCCCTGGCGAACTACGGTCGGGAAGGTTGGGATTCGGACGACGAAGAAATTCAACGCCCACCCACCACCCACTTTGTAGCCACTGTCGATGACTTAACAGACATGCTCGACTTTGACTCCGAGGACATCGACGATATGGACAACGATGCCGGAGATGACCAAGAACCAGCGCCCACAGGGCACTGGATGGCCACCTCAACTTATGATATATATATATATGGTGGACACACCTAAGGGAAGCGATAACAAGGAACGACGAGACGCTGCGAAAGAAAATTCCCTCGGGAAGCAGTCAAAGCGGCGGCGTAAGCGCCGCTCAAAACCCCACCTCGACAAAGATAAGCGCCCACAGACCCAGCCATAGAGCGGGGTGAGCCGCCGACGATGAACATGCCATTGAGCAACCATCCGAACAGGCCAACTTGGACAAACAACCCGTCCCGGCAAGGACAACGATCCGGGACGATCTCACGCCGGACACGTCATTGGATCGAGAAGAACCTCCACAAAGAGCTCCTCGCTACTGCGCGTAGCTTGAAAAAAGGTAAACAGAGGCTCGTAACAGCGGAAGACGACTCCGAATGAGATGGAGTAAACTACTCAACATCTGCAGACAAATATGGCGATACCGCCAACCAAAGAGCTACCCAAAGCGCAAACTATCGCCCGAATTGACGAGGAGGCCGTAGAGCCCCACGATCAAAAACAAAGAGGCCGGGTCGGATAGACGACCACATGGCAAACATAGAGCGGCAAGCGGCGCCGCACACAAGCCGGCACGCGATCCGCATAAGGATTCGCACCAAAAGGATGGCCCAGTTAGATCCATCTACAGGCCAAGGAAACAAGTTCTGGCGAGCAATACAACACGTCAAATATCCGAACATCACGGAACACCCAAATACAGGGGCGCCGCGCACCCTCTATGGTTCATCGATGAGGTGCTGGATCATGAAGTTCCAAATGAGATTCAAGCCCGTAAACATAGAGGCATACGACGGAACGACAGACCATGGAGTCTGGATTGAGGATTATATCCTCCACATACACATGGCCAGAGGAGATGATCTCGCCATAAAATACCTACCCCTCAAGCTCAAAGGGCCAGCCCGGCGTTGGCTTAAAAGCCTCCCCGAAAACACCATTGGTAGTTGGGAAGAGCTTGAGGATGCTTTTCGGGCCAATTTCCAGGGAACCTATGTCCGACCTCCGGATGCAGACGATCTAAGTAACATAACCCAACAGCCCGGAGAGTCAGCTCGAAAATTCTGGAACAGGTTCCTCACCAAAAAGAACCAAATAGTCGATTGTCCGGACGCTGAAGCCTTAGCAGCTTTTAAACACAACGTCCGAGACGAATGGCTCGCCAGACACCTTGGCCAGGAAAAGCTAAGAACAATGGCCGCACTAACAAGCCTCATGACCCGCTTTTGCGCGGGAGAGGATAGCTGGCTAGCAAGATGCAAGACCAGCTGACCCAAGTACATCCAAGTCGAGGATGGGAATGGGAAACCACGACGTAAGCAAGGACCAAGCCAGATTAAGGAACGGTCCAAAGAGCGCGGCGAACGCCGGATTCAAAAGCTCACGGCGGAACAATAAAAACTGCCCTTAAGGACAATAGCGATGAGCTATCCAACTTAAACAAAATCTTGGACAAGATATGCCAAATCCACAAGACTCACAGGAAGCACGCAAACCATACCCACAGAGATTGTTGGGTCTTCAAGCAGTTCGCAGACTCAACGCCCGAACACAAGGCTCGACGCACCAAGTGAGGATGATGACGAGCACCACAAGCGAGCCCGGAAAACAAAAGAATTTCCCACAAGAGGTCAAAACAATAAACTTACTTCAAGTAACAAAAGGGGAAAACAGAGCGGCGCCCATTGAATTACGCACCGCACAATCTACCCCAGCGGAGTCCAAACACTGGTTGTCAAAACCAATTACCTTCGACCATCAGGACTACTCCGAAAGTATCCAGAATGCAGGATGGACTGCCTTGATACTAGAACCTATAATCGACGGTCTTCAATTTATGCAAGTCCTAATGGACAGCGGCAGTGATTTAAACCTGCTATTTCAGGACACAATCCGCAACATGGGGATAAACCCAAACAGGATTAGCCATAGCAACACTTCCTTCCAAGGAATAATGCTACACATATGCCCATTATGCGGGCTCCCTACTATTGGAAGTTATGTTTGGCTCACCCGACAACTTCCGTCGGGAAAAGTTGGTCTTCCACATCGCCCCCATTTAAAAGTAGCCATCAAGCACTCTTTGGGGCTAAGCTTTACCGCTTTAACGCAATACCGCATTATGCGTCTCTTAAACTTAAAATGCCTGTCCACGAGGCATCATTTCATTAAAGGGAAGCTGCGCGTGTCCCTCAAGGAAAGAATGTGAGACTGCCTTAACAGCCTCACACTAATACGGCCTTGCTGGCCAAAAGCGTCTAAAGCAGGTTGTTCAGACCCCGGACACGGTTAGGCGAGTCCGGCATAAATAAACATTATGCTTACTAGCCGCGTACCCCCCTTACAAGGGGCTCCACGCATGTACAATAAGAGATAATAAAGCTAAATTTTACTCATTTTTTAATCATACTCTATTTTATTTCCAATTACATTTTAGCGCGATCTTTTTCAAACTAAGTTCCTCTCTTTTACAGATGAACGTCGTGCTATACCCGTCCAGGATACGGCACAACGGAGACACAAAGCAGACGTCTGGCGAGGGACTCGTTGCAAGGATTCTTTTCAGATTAAGACCTGCGTAAACCTTTTTCACTGTCTCTTGATGTTACTCATCCCCGGTCTCTTATTATAACCGAGGAGGAGGTCTGGCGTTTGGCATCGGCCGTCGAAGTTTGCACATACACGGACACCGGGCTTGTTACCAAGGGCATTGTTCGCCCACTTTATAAAAGACCGAATACCTTAGCGAGTGTTCGCGTCTCGAGTTAGGCCTTATATGCATCAGCTCGAATCATGTCTTTGGTCAAATGTTGGGTTTGCCGGCTCACGTGTTTTGCTGCCTTACATTCCGTTCTATCGGCTAACGCGGCACCGGAGAACTACTACGATTGTGCCCGATTAATTTGGGCGAGCACCTCGAGAGAAAGCCGAAAACTGATCATTCATAATATAGCGAGAGATCGTCAACCACTCGATGACTCACCGAATGTTTAGAATTCCTCCGCATTAACGAAGGACCGCTTCCGGTCAGGCACATACGCACTCGAATTCGGGAGAGTGCGGTGCCCCAGGGCTATATAGTAGCCCCACCATCGAACTCCTATGGCTAAGTGAAAGTGATAAAGCATTATAGTCCGGTTGCCTAGTTTGCTCGCTACCACCTCCTTTATAGGACCAAGGCGTTGGATTAAGTGTGAAAGCGCGACTTCTTTGCAAACACCCCGCACTATGTGCGTGGGGCTGAAGCCAAGACTGCCATCTTTCGGGTTATATACATATATACATCAACGGCCCACAGAGGTAGTTTGCTACTTGAAGGCACAAGTATAAAAAGCTCTTACATTAAATTGAAACATTGTTTCATAAAATTATACATGTCATTCAAACATAACATCCTTCGAGCACTGCGTCTCTATTAAACGAGCGCCCGGAAGAACTTCCTCAAAATAGCGCTCAACTGGTACTCGGCTGCCGTCCGAATCTGGGGGCCTTAATATCGGTGGCCTTCATCTCAGCCCAAGATGCCTTGACACGGGCAAGAGCCATCCGTGCCCCCTCAATACACGTCGACCGCTTCATTGCGTCGACACGCGTAATCGCACCAAGGAACTGCTGCACTAAGCCAAAATAACTCTTAATTTGAGGTCACTTTGGCCACAAATGAGTCATGACATGCTTCATGGCAAGTCCGGATAATCTATTCAGCTCGGCCCATTCGGCCAACCGATCGGTCAACGGAAGAGGACACTCCGGACTATGGAATTGCGACCAAAATAGCACTTCCCTTCTGTGCCCCTTCTGGCCTCGGAAGTGCTCAATCGCGTCCATGGCCTTCGCCGCTAAGTCCAGATAAGCATCCTCCGAACTCCACAGCTTGTCCAACTGAGCATACTTCGGATCCGTATATTTCCTCCGCTGCAGAAACGGTTTTCCAGCCACAATATCCCCGGCCTGACTCAGCTTCTCCTTGGCAGCTCTCATAGAGGAACGGGCATCCTTGGATTCGGCGGTGGCCTTTTTCAGGTCCTCTTGTTCCGCTTGACGTTCTTTTTCAAGAACCTCGCAGCGGTTGGTAGTATTCTTCAGTTTGAGGCCAAATCGGCCATTTCCTCTTTGCTTCGTATGAGCAGCCCGTTCGGGCTTTTCGGCTCTTGACCGCCTTTAAAGCGGCCGCATTACTCTTCGGGCTTGCTCTTTAGCTCGGGCAAGTTCCGCCACAGCCTCTCCATAAAGAAGCGGCACCGTCTGCATCAAAGCATACAAGTAGTAAGGCATGGGCATCAAGCTCCCTTACCGGTGTCCGCGAAGAAGTCGCATACCTTGTGACTCGTCAAACCGTTTATTGACCAAATAGCGATGTCCGTGCATCCGCCTCGTCAAGTTGCCGCTTTAGTTCGGCAAATTCATCGATCCGGCTAGCCACCGGGCGCCCCACCACCTACATAGGAACAGCGACATGTTAGTATCGAGATTATGATCCTCGGCACGCCGTCGGGCCAGACAAGATACCGAGTCTCGGGGCTACTATCTATACAGGCGCATTCTATATGCATAACTCGGAAGGTACATCATTTTTTCGTACCTCAAACCCCGTCGATAAGAACTTCGGCGGCTTCATGCAATCCGCTCTCAGCGCAATTCTTTCAATTACCGTAGCCATTAGCGCACGGTGATCTTCTGAGATATACGCTCGCCCGAGCAGGTCCTCCATATCAACTTTGCCTTGGCTATCCACTCCTGTTCAAGAAACGGCTCCCTTAAAGGGCATATATATGATAAATAAATGAACAGCCTATCCGGTTACAGGGTTACTTACTTGAGTATCTGGGTGATTGCAGCTTAGACCTGCATCCTCGGTTAAGTCTGGACACTTCTCTTGTGATCCGAAGAACAGTTTGTACATCTCCTTGGGCGTCGCGCCCATAAAATGTTGGAGAGCTCGTGGTCCCTCCGGATTAAACTCCCACAAACGGAGGGGGCGACGTTTGCAGGGCAGAAGGCGCCGAATCAGCATAACCTACGCCGCCACGACCAGATTGATCTCTCTTTCTTGGAGGTCTCGAATACGGCCCTACAACAGAGGAACGTCCTTGGACAGCCCCCGGTTGACCCATGATGCCAGCCGATGTGGTGGACCTGAGCGGAAGGCGGGTGGCGCCATCCATTTGGTGCCCCTGGGAGAGGTGATATAAAACCACTTATGTTGCCACAAACCAAGCTCCTCTTGAAAAGAGCCCTCGGGCCACGGAGCATCAGCACACTTGCTTATGACCGCCCCTCCGCACTCTGCTTGTTGCCCCTCGATCATCTTCGGCTCCACCTTGAAGGTCTTGAGCCACAATCCAATGGAGGGGTAATATGGAGGAAGGCTTCACATACGACAATGAATGACAAGATATGGAGGATGGACTCCGGATTCAAGTCATGGAAATCCAGCCCATAATAAAACATGAGCCCTCAAGCACAAAGGGATCCGTCGGGAAGCCTAAACCCCGAAGGAAGTGAGACACGAACACCACGCTCTCGCCGGGCTCGGGAGTGGGAATGACCTGCCTTGGAGCAGGCAGCCTATGCGAAATCTCGCCGGTTAGATACCTGGCGTCTCGCAGCTTTAGCACATCTTCTTCTGTGACGGAAGAAGGCATCCATCGGGCGAGCTGGTCGGAGCCGGACATCGTCGAAGGTTCGAAGCGCCTAAATCTGAAGCTTTGGGTGTTAGAACTCGAAGCGCGAGGCGAAATCGATGGAGGATGGAAAAAAGAAGAGGGCATTGGTCTCATTATAAAGAGGTTGAATACCAAGAGCCCTCCCCGTGGTCGATTGGGACTCGCCGATAGAGGAGGCGTGCCAATGGAAACGCAGTTGGAGTTACCACATCCGTATTGATGAGAATCCCGGAATAAGGGGGCACGATCTGCGCTTTGATAAGACATGCCAAGGAAACCGCCTCGCTCAAACGCGCTGAGGTGGGACAGTAAAAGACGATTCGAATAAAGGCTTGGCCGTGGTGTGATGTCACGCCGCGGAATACGTCAGCAGATCTGTGCAAAAATTATTCTCTCTATGGTGGTATGTGGAACTTGTTTTGCAGAGCCGGACACTATCCTTGTGTTCAAAACCTTCTAAGTATTCGGAGGAGGAACCCGCCTTGCAATGCCGAAGACAATACGCGCATCGTACTCGTCGTCATTGAAGCCTGGTTATGGGGCTACTGAGGGAGTCCTGGATTAGGGGGTGTCCGGATAGCCGAACTATCACCATTGGCCGGACTCCTAGACTATGAAGATACAAGAGTGAAGACTTCGTCCCGTGTCCGGATGGGACTTTCCTTGGCGTGGAAGGCAAGCTTGGCGATACGGATATGTAGATCTCCTACCATTGTAACCGACTCATGTAACCCTAACCCTATTCGGTGTCTATATAAACCGAAGGGTTTTAGTAGGCCGAACAACAATCATACCATAGGCTAGCTTCTAGGGTTTAGCCTCTCTGATCTCGTGGTAGATCTACTCTTGTACTACCCATATCATCAATATTAATCAAGCAGGAGTAGGGTATTACCTCCATCAAGAGGGCCCGAACCTGGGTAAAAACATTGTGTCCCTTGTCTCCTGTTACCATCCGCTTAGACGCACAGTTCGGGACCCCCTACCCGAGATCCGCCGGTTTTGACACCGACAGCGACGGTTCCAAATGTCGTCGCGGAAAGGGGTTAAAAACCGTTTGTTTAGGACCGACACGCACCAGTGTTCCATGCTACACACATTATAGGCAGTTCCCAAACAGAATGGTAAAGTTTATACTCCCCACCACAAACAAGCATCAATCCATGGCTTGCCCGAAACAACGGGTGCCTCCAACTAACAATAGTCCTGGGGGAGTTTTGTTTGCAATTATTTTGATTTGAGCATGGGACTGGGCATCCCGGTTACCGGCCATTTTCTCGTGAGTGATGAGCGGAGTCCACTCATCGTCAGAATAACCCACCTAGCATGGAAGATATAGATAGCCCTAGTTGATACATGAACTATTCGACATTACAAAACTGAATTTCATTTGAAGGTTTAGAGTTTGGCACAAACAAATTTACTTGGAACGGCAGGTAATTACCGCATATAGGAAGGTATGGTGGACTCATATGGAATAACTTTGGGGTTTATGGAAGTGGATGCACAAGAAAAATTCCCGCTTAGTACAAGTGAAGGCTAGAAAAAGACTGGGAAACGACCAGCTAGAGAGCGACATCAGTCATGAACATGCATTAAAATTAATCAACACTGAGTGCAAGCATGAGTAGGATATAATTCACCATGAACATAAATATCGTGGAGGCTATGTTGATTTTGTTTCAACTACATGAGTGAACATGTGCCAAGTCAAGCCACTCGAATCGTTCAAAGGAGGATACCACCCTATCATACCACATCACAACTATTTTAATAACATGTTGGCACGCAAGGTAAACCATTATAAACTCCTAGCAAATTAAGCATGGCATGAGCAACTATAATCTCTAGTTGTCATTGCAAACATGTTTCATTCATAATAGGCTGAATCAGGAACGATGAACTAATCATATTTTAAAAAACAAGATAGGTCGAGTTCATACCAGCTTCTCTCATCTCAATCAGTCCATCATATATCGTCATTATTGCCTTTCACTTGCACGACCGAACGGTGTGGATAATAATAATAGTGCACGTGCATTGGACTAAGCTGGAATCTGTAAGCATTTAATACAAGGGAGAAGGCAAGGTAATATGGGCTCTTGGTTAAATCAACAATAATGCATATGAGAGCCACTCAACATTTTCATCATGGTCTTCTCTCCTCTCGACCCCCAAAGAAAAGAAATAAAACTATTTACACGGGAAAGCTCCCAACAAGCAAAAGAAGAACGAGAAATATTTTTGGGTTTTCTTTTAATTACTACAACTACAGGCATGGGAAGTAAACTAGCTAAAATCTATAACTAATTTTTTTGGTTTTCTTAAGGTTTTTCAAACACACAAGAAAAAGATTTAGAAAAGAAAATAAACTAGCATGGATAGTACAATCAAAAAGTATGAGCACCGACAACTGGCATGAGTGTGTGAACATCAATGTAATATCGGTGAGACATACGTACTCCTCCAAGCTTAGGCTTTTGGCCTAAGTTGGTCTATGGCCACGGATCGAAGCTACTCTCTCTGGTGTACTGAGGAGGGTCCTCACGGTGATTGGCTATCTCCTCCGGATCCCGCTGATAAACAGACTGCCGATAAGGATCAAGTTGTGGCTCAGGCTCTGGCTCTAGAACTTGTGTCAGGCTCCAGTATGCATAAATGGCCTCTGGCAAGATGATGTACGTGCCTGAAAGTATATTAAACAAAGAGGGCGCAGGCAAGGTAATAATCTCATAGTGAGTTTTATCAAATATCATATTGTACTTAAGCATCTTCTTCTTATTTTTAACAATAAAGTCATGTGCTACCATACTCTTATAATCTAGAAAAACAGGTGGCAGCAACTTTTCCTCTTTCTCATAATGCGTAATAGGTAGGCGCGAAGCAAAGATGCCTCTGAAGATGGGGCCCTTTGTACGGTTCAAACTTAATTGTTTAGCAATAATAGCGCCTAAGCTGAAAGTTGTATCACGAAACAAAGCATGGCGCAAAATGACTAGATCAGGGGCACTAAGATTTCCACTGTTCCTGTGATCAATTAAGCATCTACTAGCAAATATTGCAAAGTAACGTAGAACAAGAAAATGTATACTAGTAATTCTCGCATCGGAAACTTTTCTCGTTTCCCCTATAGCAATTCTATCAATAAATCCATCCACATCACTACGGAGTGGGAAGAGGCCCCCAGCGTTGTACTTGCACCAGAGGCCGGCTGCGCCGTACTTGCACCGGACGACCGTCGTGCCGTTCGCATGGGTGCCGCCGTTCGCATGGGTGCCGCCGTTCACCTTGTTCGTGGCCCGCTGGATGCCACGCGCTGGTCCGTAGGCTCGACCGCCTCCTTGGCCTGTGTCCACACGGGCGCGATGAGAGGAACATGGCCGTCGCATCCTTGAGCTGGTGATCTCCGATGAAATAGCCAACTTGGAGCTCGAGATCGCGCTCCGGATGTACCGCATGGCGTGTGGACCGCTTGGACGAACGCAAGACGAGTTCAGGCAGAGCCAAGAGCTACCCTAGGCAAGGGCTGCTGGTCATGGTCTCATGGATGCGTTTTATTTTGAAAAGTCGTTTCGATGTGGATAGCTATGTATTCACAGCAATCATAGTATTGCTCTGTTTCAATGTATGTACTTGATACGTCTCCAACGTATCTATAATTTATGAAGTATTCATGCTATTATATTATCCATCTTGGATGTTTATGGGCTTTATTATGCACTTTTATATTACTTTTGGGACTAACATATTAACCCAGAGCCCAGTGCCAATTTCTTTTTTTTCCCTTGTTTTCGTGTTTTGCAGAAAAGGAATATCAAACGGAGTCCAAACGGAATGAAACCTTCGGGAGAGTTATTTTTGGAACGGAAGCAATCCAGGGTCTTGGAGTGCATGTCAGGGAATCAACAAGGAGAGCACGAGGTAGGGGCCACGCCCACCCCCCTGGGCGCGCCCTCCACCCTCGTGGGCCCCTCGTGGCTCCCCTGACCGACTTCTTTCGCCTATATATATCCATATACCCTAAAAACATCGGGGAACAGAATAGATCGGGAGTTCCGTCGCCGCAAGCCTCTCAGAGCTACCAAAACCAATCGGGACCTGTTCAAGCACCTGCCGAGGGGGATCCCTCACCGGTGGCCATCTTCATCATCCCGGCGCTCTCCATGACGAGGAGGGAGTAGTTCACCCTCGGGGCTGACGGTATGTAGTAGTAGTTATGTGTTTGATCTCTCTCTCTCTCTCTCTCTCTCGTGTTCTTGAGGTGATACGATCTTGATGTATCGCGAGCTTTGCTATTATAGTTGGATCTTATGATGTTTCTCCCCCTCTGCTCTCTTGTAATGGATTGAGTTTTCCCTTTAAAGTTATCTTGTCGGATTGAGTCTTTAAAGATTTAAGAACACTTGATGTATGTCTTGTCGTGCTTATCTGTGGTGACAATGGGATATCACGTGATCCACTTGATGTATGTTTTGGTGATCAACTTGCGGGTTCTGCCCATGAACCTATGCATAGGGGTTGGCACACGTTGCCTCTTGACTCTCCGGTAGAAACTTTGGGGCACTCTTTGAAGTACTTTGTGTTGGATTGAATAGATGAATCTGAGATTGTGTGATGCATATCGTATAATCATACCCACTCATACTTGAGGTGACATTGGAGTATCTAGGTGACATTAGGGTTTTGGTTGATATGTGTCTTAAGGTGTTATTCTAGTACGAACTCTTGAATAGATCGATCCGAAAGAATAACTTTGAGGTGGTTTCGTACCCTACCATAATCTCTTCGTTTGTTCCCCGCTATTAGTGACTTAGGAGTGACTCTTTGTTGCATGTTGAGGGATATTTATATGATCCAATTATGTTATTAGTGTTGAGAGAACTTGCACTAGTGAAAGTATGAACCTTAGGCCTTGTTTCCTAGCATTGAAATACCGTTTACGCTCACTTTTATCATTAGTTACCTTGCTGTTTTTATATTTTCAGATTAAAAAAACCTATATCTACCATCCATATTGCACTTGTATCACCATCTCTTCGCCGAACTAGTGCACCTATACAATTTACCGTTGTATTGGGTGTGTTGGGGACACAAGAGACTCTTTGTTATTTGGTTGCGGGGTTGTTTGAGAGAGACTATCTTCATCCCTCGCCTCCCACGGATTGATAAGCCTTAGGTCATCCACTTGAGGGAAATTTGCTACTGTCCTACAAACCTCTGCACTTGGAGGCCCAACAACGTCTACAAGAAGAAGGTTGCGTAGTAGACATCAAGCTCTTTTCTGGCGCCGTTGCCGGGAGGTTAGGTGGCGGCACTCACACCCCGTCAACTAAGCTCTTTTCTGGCGTCGTTGCCAGGGAGGTGAGTGCTTGAAGGTATATCTTTAGATCTTGCAATCAAATCTTTTTGTTTCTTGTTTTATCACTAGTTAGTCTATTAAAGAAAACTGCAAAAAAATGGAATTGAGTTTGTCTCATACGCTTCATCTTTTTAATATCTTTCGTGAGAATGATGGGAAGGAAAAAATTGCACAAGTGCTAGAATAAGAATGCATTAAAATGTTTGGCACTAAATCTTTGAATGATGAGTATGATTGCAATGTTGTCAGTATGAACTCCTTGAATATCCATAGTACTAATGATGATTGCACTAGTTATGATGAAAATGTCTCCTATAAACATGTCAATTTTTGTGGAGTGCATTGGGTTTGCAAGTACACACCAAATAGGGAAGAGAGATATTGCAAGAGGAATAAGCATTTAGAAACTAAATGGTTGCAAGAAAGGCTAAATGTTAGTGCTGAAAATTTAAAATTTCTTAGCCATACTTGTGAACTTTGCAATGAACATGGTCATTTAAATATCAAATGCAAATTGTTTCATGATCGAATCTTGTCCAAAAATTGTGATGACTTGATTTCCCTTGCACATCATAATGAACTTAGTTTGCTTATGGGCTATGAAGAAATGAAACATATAACTAACTATCTTCCAGTATTTGCCTGTGATAAACTTCTTGATTTTGATCTAGAAGAAATTTATATGTATTGTGCAGTGAATTGCATTGAAAATCCTTATATTGCCAATTACATAAAGAAAAAGAAAGCAAATATAAGGTGAAGAGAACACTAATGAAAGGGAAGAGACTTCCCAATACCCTCCTATTATTTCTTATGATGAATCAGGTAACGAGGAGGAGCTTTCTATTCAACCAATCTCATCAATAAGGAGCTCAAAAAAGAGGGATAAACCCGCACATGATGTGAAGAAGAAAAAGAAAAGACGGAGCCGCAGACAGCGAACGTTCGTTCGTTAGCCTAATCGTCCGTTTTTCTTTTTCTCGGATTTTCCACGATTATTCCTTATCGCGATTTCTGATCCGATTTTCGTTTAGTAAAACTTTTCGCTCGTTTATCGGAATCAGGCAATTCAAGCGCTTAGAGTTTCGTCTCGAAATCCTCTTTCCGTTTAACCAACTCAAAAAAGTTTTTGCTACTGTAAAATTTGACTTAGGTCCAGATTAGTAAAACGAAGCTCGTTTCTTTCGCCATTTGAGTTTCGTTGTTTCGTTTGATTTGATTCTTTTTGCAAACCGAAGTTCTTAAGTTGAACTTTCTGGTTAGATCTCTTATTTGTGTTTTACCTGTGCATTAGATGAGTGCTTATTGTATGCTTTTTTGTTTGCGATAGAGTACCCGGAGTGCGCCGCTTGCTACTTCGAATCTCTAGGTTCCACGGATCATCATCAAGGCAAGTAACACTTTGATCATACCTCTTTACTACCCAGTTTTATTGCATTAGATCAATCCTCAAACAATTGCCTGATTAGGATCTGATTAACATGTGGGTTTGGGAAGTAGTTGAGGTAGTACCTATATCCATTTTACTTTCAAACCTTTGGGAGTTACTTCTATGTTTGCTTATATTGCTATGCTATGCTAGTAGACGTGGATTGGGTGAGTGTTTCCATGACAGACGTGAGATTGTTAATTTAATGGTTTTTTTAAGGTGACAACTTCAATACACATCTGGGTGGATTGAGGCACCTGGGATTCCATTGATTGCCTGTTATTTTCTTTATGGACCACCACCCAGGCTCAAAGGGATCATGAGATTATTCATGCTAGAAACTTTCGTGTGCAGCCGCAAGCTACTATGGGCTCTAGCATAGTTGATTAAGTCATGTGAGCTCTTACAGTGGTAGACTAGCAGATGTAGGGGAAAGTAGGTGTAATGGTCTACCCATCGTAAGGTGCAAAAGCTTCTGAAAGACTATGTCTCGGTCATCCGTTTCTCAAACACCATGTAGTGCGAGAATCCTAACGGAGGAGATCGAGTCTTGCAGGGAAAAGTGCGCAAACCTCTGCAGAGTGTATAAACTAATCATGGTTAGCCGTGTCCCCGGTTATGGATGTTTTGAGTATCTAGTACTTGGATTATCATGTGAACCTCATCATGTTACTTTAATTAATTTTGCTGGGTTTAATGATGATGCTTAATTGGGATTGAGTTGGGTGAACCTTCTCAATGTTTAACAACCACCATGATAGTTAAATAAAATTTATTCCTTTGCAGTAGGGAAAAATTGGCTTTATGCAAAACTGTAACCATAAAGCTTTCCACCAGCCATATATGCATGTAGTATAGCATTATTCTTTCATTACTCTCTATGTGTTACATTGCCAAGATTTCCATGTCTTTGACCCGTTTTCGGGCTGCAACGCGTTCATGTTGCAGACTTTTCAACGACAGTAAGGTGCCTTAGGTCGTGGTATTATACTCAGTGATGTCGTTGGAGTTGATGGACTCGCTTATCTTCCAAGCCTTCCGCTGTTATCGTTATTAGATGGCCTTAAGCCATATTTATTGTAATAAGCTCTTTTTTGAGACATTCAATGTAATAATGGTGTGATTGCTACTCTGTTATAAATCCTTCAAGTATTGTGCATGTCAGCATTACTGATCCAGGGATGACACTAAAGCACAGAGATCAGACTGTTTGAGGTCTGGTCGCTACAAGATGGTATGAGAGCACACGCCGACTGTAGGACACGAACACTAAGCTAAAGCCCTAGATCACTACTCTCTCTTCTCATTTCTGACTCCTCATCTTTTCTACTCTTTTAGGATGGCGGATGCAAGGAACAAGTTCATGCAACCGGATGAAGATACACCCTTTGGACGCCACTTGAAGGAAGTCACTAGATACCTGAACATTGGAGTACCAAGCTTCACCAGGACCTACATCGCCACTTTACCCGAAGAGGAGCGCTGGATGATTCAAGTTCAAGTTCCAGGAAGGACGTTCATGCCCGTCACTGAGCCCATAGAATTTTCTTTTGATGCACCAACCTGGAGTCTAGGAAAGAGCATGGCAGCCCACATCACCATGGGACGCATTGGAGAAGTTTACCACAAGGAACTCAAGGATACTATTTACCAGATTTGTGGGCGCCGAGATGAGCAATGGGAGATGATCAGCACCAGGAAGGATAGATCAATTGCAGCTTTCATCCAGGAGTTAAACCAGCACATTCGTCGCGAGGAGAACCGGATGTGCGCAGGCATGATAGATCTGAAGAAGGCTATGACCAAGATCACAGAGCTGGAAGAAGAACTTAAGTCTACACGCGATGGATATGAGGAGGAAATAGCAACGCTTGTGGAGAAGAATGATGATCTGAAGAAGAAGCTAAAAGTATTCATGGGATTTCCCGCGACTGGAGGAGAAGACGATGATTGCACTTGCCCGAAGAACTACATCATCATCGACGACACCGACTCGGACCCGCATTTATAGCGATGATGACTTTGTTGATGAAGCTGGAGCGGATATCATGGAGTCTTTGACCGAGCAGTTTTTCTAGTCGACCACCATAACAGTAGTAGTATTCCTCCATGTATATAGTATAGTCCGAGCACTTTTGTAAGGATAGCTAGACTGTTGTATGCCCTTGTTTGAATTGATTGAAGTGATATTGATTGAATTTGTCTCATGTGCATATGGGTAGTGTTTTCTCTATAGACCTCATTCTATTCTATTTTCTCATCTTTTCTAAACCCTCAGATGCCTCCGAGACGTGACAATGGATTTGCTTTCCCACCGGAGCTCACTCAGTTGATCCAGCAGCAGAATGCATTGATGCAGATACTAGTCCAGAATCAGGGAAAAAAACAATAACCCACCACCACCACCACCTGTTGATCACTTAGCCCGTTTCTTGAGGCTGAATCCGCCGGTGTTCTCCAGTAGCACCAAGCCGATAGTTGCAGATGATTGGCTCCGCAAGAAGGGAAGGCAGTTGACCACTGTAGGATGCACAGATGCGGAGAAGGTGTGTTTTGCCGCACATCAGCTTGATGGACTCGCAGCATCATGGTGGGAGAATTTCACAGCCACTTATCGTGTCAACACTGTCACATGGGATCAGTTCCAGCAGGCTTTCTGTACTGCCCATGTTTCAGCAGGAGCTATGGCCATGAAGAAGCGTGAGTTTCGCAACTTGCACGAAGGAGGACATACAGTTGGTCAGTATGTGGATGACTTTAGTAAGCTAGCACATTATGCCCTAGATGACGTTGCTACGTATGCAGCTAAGCAGGAGAAGTTCCTGGAAGGACTGAATGATGAGCTGAGCATGCAGTTGATGGTAGCAACCTTCAACAACTACCAGGAGTTGGTAGATAGAGCTCTCATGATTGAAGGGAAGCAGCAGCAGATTGATAACCGCAAGAGGAAGTATGGACAAGGGAAGTACAACTCTGGAACTCAGCAGAAGCCCCGCTTTACCCCGAATGCGGGAGGACCTTTTCAGCATACTCATGGAGGAGGGAGCTCGCACAACCATAGTGGCCCCAAGAATGGTAATGGGAATGGAGGAAGCAACGGCCAGAACCGTACTAACCCATCAACCCCAGCCAAGAGGGATCTGAGCCAAGTCACTTGCTATAAGTGTCAGAAGACTGGACATTATGCCAATGAATGTCCTCAAGCCAAGAATGGAAATGGCAATGGAAGCTCTGGGAAGAAGCCAAACCCTTTCAACAGGGGATAGGTGAACCACGTTAATGTGGAGGAGGTTGAAGCCCAGCCAGATGCAGTAATAGGTAAGTTTTTGGTTAAGACGTTTACTGCACTCGTTCTTTTTGATATTGGTGCATCGCATTGATACATATCAAGGGGATTTGTGGATAAGTATAAAGTGCCCACCAAGGTTCTTAGAACGCCTATGTTAGTAAGCTCACCAGGAGTGGAGTATATGGCCAGTCGAGGATGTTTTCAAGTGCCATTGAGTATAGGTAGGCATGTTTTCCCCTCGGATTTAATCATTTTGGAATCGCAAGGTTTGGATGTGATTCTGGGTATGGATTGGCTATTGATGTATGGAGGAAACATCGATTGCGCCAGTAAGTCGATTTTGCTTACCACCCCAGAAGGAAGAAGGATTAAGTATGTATCATGACATGAGCCGAAGAGCACTCAAGTAAATTCCTTATCAGGAGTTTTACAGGAGGAAATACCAGTGGTGAAGGATTTCCCTGACGTATTTCCAGAGGAGTTGCTAGGCATGCCACCGGATAGAGACATTGAGTTTTTTATTGAGCTTTTGCCAGGCACAGGGCCGATATCTAAGAGACCGTATAGGATGCCCGCAAAAGAGGTGGAGGAAATTAAGAAGCAAATCAAGGAGTTATTGGATAAAGGCTATATTCGCCCAAGCTCTTCACCTTGGGGATCGCCAGTGCTTCTAGTGGAGAAGAAGGATAGATCATTGAGGATGGTTGTTGATTATCGAGAATTGAATGAAGTGACAATCAAGAACAAGTACCCACTGCCGATGATCAATGACTTGTTTGACCGATTGCAAGGAGCTAAGGTATTTTCCAAGATCGATTTGCAATCAGGATACCACCAGTTGAAGATTCGGGAGCAGGATATACCTAAGATGGCTTTTACTACCAGGTACGGGCTATACGAGTATACCGTTATGTCATTTGGTCTGACTAACGCACCTGCCTATTTCATGAACATGATGAACAAGGTGTTTATGGAGTTTCTAGATAAGTTCGTCGTGGTGTTCATTGATGATATCTTGGTCTACTCGAAGAATGAAGAGGAGCATAAGGAGCATTTGGGTATGGTACTTAAGAAACTCAGAGAACATCAGTTCTTTGCCAAGTTCAGCAAATGTGAGTTTTGGTTGAAGGAAGTTGGATTTCTTGGACATGTTATATCCGGAGAAGGAATAGCAGTAGACCCCACCAAGGTTGTCACTGTGACAAACTGGCAAGCCCCAACAACAGTTGGAGAGATCCGGAGTTTTCTTGGACTTGCAGGATACTATCGGAGGTTCATTGAGAATTTCTCGGAGATTGCGAAACCCATGACGGAGTTGTTGAAGAAGGACACCAAGTTCATATGGACTGAGAAATATGAGGCTAGTTTCCAGGAGTTGAAGAAACGTTTGGTTACATCACCAGTTTTGATTCTTCCTGATCAGTGCAAGGATTATGAAGTTTATTGCGACACTTCTCGTCAAGGACTTGGAGCAGTGCTTATTCAGGAGGGAAGAGTTGTTTCGTATGCCTCACGACAGCTTAAACCTCATGAGTTAAATTATGGTACACATGATTTGGAGTTAGCATCCGTAGTGCATGCATTGAAGACATGGAGACATTTTCTCATCGGAAACCATTGTGAGGTGTACACGGATCACAAGAGTTTGAAGTACATTGTCGGTGTCAAAACCGGCGGATCTCGGGTAGGGGGTCCCAAACTGTGCGTCTAGGCGGATGGTAACAGGAGACAAGGGACACGATGTTTTTACCCAGGTTCGGGCCCTCTCGATGGAGGTAATACCCTACTCCTGCTTGATTAATATTGATGATATGGGTAGTACAAGACTAGATCTACCACGAGATCAGAGAGGCTAAACCATAGAAGCTAGCTTATGGTATGATTGTTGTTCGTCGTACGGACTAAAACCCTCTGATTTATATAGACACCGGATAGGGTTAGGGTTACACAGAGTCGGTTACAATGGTAGGAGATCTACATATCCGCATCGCCAAGCTTGCCTTCCACACCAAGGAAAGTCCCATCCGGACACGGGACGAAGTCTTCAATCTTGTATCTTCATAATCTAGGAGTCCGGCCAAAGATGATAGTTCGGCTATCCGGACACCCCCTAGTCCAGGACTCCCTCAGTAGCCCCCGAACCAGGCTTCAATGATGATAAGTCCGGCGTGCTGATTGTCTTCGGCATTGCAAGGCGGGTTCCTCCTCCGAATCCTGTGTTGAATAGTGTTTGGCTTTCTTGTGAATATCGCGCTTCTCGGCTTCCACGCCCAATAATGGCCATCTTCCACGTGTCGAACGAATGTGAAAAGTCAGGGTATCTTTACATTTACCCCCCTTGCTGTGCAAATGAGCCATCTATAAAAGAGACGGGGATCCAGATCCGGATCACACCATCCTCCCTTCGCGAGCCTTCATCAGAGCGCCTTCGACAAAAAACCCATTCCATCATGGACAGTCGACGCGGCTCCTCCTCTCGCGCTCCCAGCCCTCAGCCCGGAGATTGGGGAGATGCTCAGTCCCGCACAGCGAATTGGTGATGCTCCAAACCAAGGGATTCCTTCCCCCGGCCTTCATGGTCCCAGTGTGTTCCGGACTCGCCACTTATAAGGGCGGGAAGCAGGCAGAGAGCGTCCCCGATCCCTCTAAGGGAGAGCGGGTATGCTTCGTCTCTTACCTAATGAGAGGACTCGGATTTCCAATCCATCCGTTTCTCCGGGCTTCGGAGTTCTCTGGCCTCGGCTGCACAACCTTACGCCTGCCTCCATCTTGCATATAGCGGGCTTTGTGGCCCTTTGCGAGCTGTTTCTGGGTGTTGAGGCCCATTTCGCTCTGTGGAAGAGATTGTTCTGCCTTGTGCCTCGTTCTCACGAAGGGTCAATATATCAAGTGGGCGGAGCCGAACTATGGCGCATCGCCGGGACCGGATACTTATCCAGAACCCCAAAGAAGGCGTCCGAGGAATGGCCCTCAGAATGGTTTTACATGGAGGACGCCCCGCCGGATCCTGTTCGGATCGGCCTTCGTGAGTTTAGCAACGCCTCTGAAGAAGCGCCTAAGCCGGGCGCGCCATGAGCCCTGTGGGGAAAATGACCGGGGCGTCCTTTACTTGATGAGCCGAATAAGATTATCGGCTCATGCCGGATTGACCATGATTGGAGTCATGGCAACCTGCATTATGAGGGGAGTGCAGCCGCTCAATATAGGGGCCACCCCATGTGGGACTTCAACGGGGAGGACGATGCCACCCGCCATGGCCGCAAAGGGCCGGGATCGGTCACCGAACTGGTGAAGACCTTGTCCGCCATGTACAAAGGGGAAGAGGAGGATTTTCTCCGTGTCAGTCGACTGAACGGGTTTTCTTCGAGTAATCCTCGAAGTTGGGTAAGCAAATATCTTTGTGGCCTATCCGATCCATGTTCCCGTGGTTAAATATCTCATTTCATGGTTTCTACGCAGGAACTGCGCCGGGCCGTGGAGAAGATACACAGCCCGCCCCACAACCCGAGGATCCGGAACGGTCCCTCGATCCGGCCTCCGAAGAGGACCCGGATATAAAGGTGGAGCTGATCGACGGGGTGTTCCACCAACTTAGCATCGACAATGCTTTGGTTGCCATTACGGCCGACTACCCCAGATTATTTCCGGCCTCCCAGGTAACCGTGACCAAGTCCGGATACCATGACCCACGTGCTTTCCTTCTAATCACCACGTATTTGATGGTGTTTCGCAGGGGTGCCTTCGAGGCAGGAGGCCTAGCCCGCGCGGCTAGCCAACAAGCGGCAAGGCGCCTCAAGAAGTTAAAAAGAAGTGCGGTCCGGATCGAAACTCCGCCAGCAACGGTATAGCGTCACCATATTCCCAGGATTGATTCTGGAAGGCGATTAACGCTGGTGCTCTTTTCAGAAAAGAGCGCCATGAACCGAGTCCGGAGCGGTTGCCAATCGAACCTCCGCCAGCCAGGCTCCAAAGCCGGGTCCGACAGCGGAGGCGAGCACGAGGCGTGCATCGGATGCTCCTCCGACAGAGGATGCCGACAGATTGTCCGCCACCAACTCCGAGGTGGAGAGTGCCATGAATCACAGGCGCCACGGACAGTTCTTCGTGACGCATGTTTCTCCCAAGAGGCCTTGAATGCCTTCAATTCGGGAGATGCGCACCTCTGTGCCGCTCAAGATGGTCTAGCCAGAGCCACGGAGCAGTATGCAAAGGACATACGGGTGAGGAAATTTGACAGTTATATATGCCAGTAGCCCCCAAGACTTAAAATAGTTAGAATAACTGATTTAAGCATCATTTGTTATGCAAGATCTTACAAAAAAGAATACCCGACTGTCTCAGGAGCTTGAAGAATGCAAGGCCCAACTTGAGGCCGCACTAGCCCCTACAGGGGGAGCCACAGAGACCCCCTCTGGTAATATATGCTTCAAAAGATAAATAGTTTGTGAAGTGCGGCGTGTGTGTAAATCTGACAATAATATTGCAGATGGCGCCGTCTAGATCCGGACAAGCAATAGCTCTTGCGCCGATTGAAGGCCGGCGAGAGCGTGCTTACAAGGGTGCGGCAGGAGAAAAATAACCTCCAAGATGCTAACACCCAACTGGTGAGGAACTAAAGGATGTTCGTGCCCAATTGTCTGACTCCTTAAAGGAGAATCAACGGCTTCGTCGCGGCATTTTCAGTAAGTGCTTGAACGAACTTTGAAAGAGTTCGGCGAGGAAGGCGACTAACATAAACATGTATGTAGGTTTGCTCACAGGTCGTCCTGAGGAGGAGATGCCCAGTTCTTTGGGTGATCTTCTTCCCGAATCGTCGGCTACCGCATTGACGAAGTTCGACAGGTGATGAAAGGCGTCGGCCAGCCTTGTGGCCATCTATCTTCCTGCTCGAAGGCACGGGAGCCGGGCAGAGCGGCTTCAAGGAGCACAGCGCTTCCGGCTATGGAAGATATCGGCCTGCCGTCAAAGGCGCTTAGGGAGGCTCGGGCCATGGTAAAGACGCGGTACACGAATCTTGACCCAAACCACATGGCCGAGGTCGGACCTGTGGGGCCCGATGGGAAGGAGATCCTGTAAGCTTAGTGTATGCGGCCAAGTAGAAATGGCCGCCAAGTATTCCCCAAAGAAGATTGTAAATTAGATACCTATTAGATGGCATTGAGGAGGAATACAATGAGTCGAGTTGACTATGTAATTGAATATGACATGAAAAATGTCTTCTAGCCAGATTGTAGATCGTTTGTCATAGCGGACCTTTTCGCTTCGACCTCGGGACCCAATAGTCTAGAGTGTGTCCGCATACCCTCGCGGTTATATAAGAATCGGGGCATGCATGGAGACAAGGCGTAGGGGTCATTATTGCTATATCAGACAAGTGCCCAACTAGTTATGTTATATTACATGGATAGTAAGAAACATCTTCCAGGGAGAATAGTTCCGTTAAGGGTTCCTTTCTTTGGGAGGCATGCCCTAAAGTGCATGTCCAAACTGCTAAGAAAGCAGAAAATCATCTGCGGGCAGATGGATAAATAGTTAAAAATCATCTTTCAGTTCACCGACCGAATATTCCCTTAAGAACGCTTAGCTTTCGGCTTCACCCAGTCGAGGTACACATCCGGGTGATTCGGCAAGAATAATCGGAGAGGTGCTCCCTTTACCACCTAGCCGAACAATCGGGAACGTAGGGGTAAGCACAGGAGCCAGCAACCCATCTTGGCCAAAACTTAAGTCATATCGATGCATATAATGGTGAATAAAAGGTACATGCGGAAGTTTGACACATGTGTTGGGCATGAAGCCCGTATAAATAAGCTTCTGTTAAAGAAGCCCCCAGGTATAATGAGCGCGGACAGCGCGTCAAATATGTGCGAACAAAACGCAAACGAGCCTCTAAAGGCTTCAAGAAGAAGGAGGAGGAAGGAGAGAAATAAAAGACAGCAAAATAGAAAATGTGGACGGAGGAAGGAGACGAACTTGGAGTCCGGCGCTTAGGCGTAGAATCTTCGTAGACGGGCTGTGTTCCATGGGTTCGGCTCGAGTCGGTTATCCGATGCGTTTCGCAGACGGTATGCTCCGCCGGTCAGGACCTGGTCGATGATGAAGGGACCTTCCCATTTGGTCTTGAGTTTGTCCTTTTTCTTGTCCGGCAGGCGTAGAACTAGTTCGCCAACGTTATAAGCTTTGGCCCTTACTTCCCTGCTTTGATATCTTCGAGCCTGTTGTTGATAAAATGCGGAACGAGCTTTTGCCACGTCGCGCTCCTCCTCCAATGCGTCCAAACTGTCCTGCCGATCGAGCTCGGCTTCTCTTTCTTCATACATGCGCACGCGAGGTGAGTCATGTATTATGTCGCAGGGCAAGACTGCCTCTGCGCCGTACACCATAAAAAATGGTGTGAATCTGGTAGTGCGATTCGGCGTGGTCCGCAGCCCCCAGAGTACGGAGTCGAGCTCCTCAACCCAGTGCGTGTTAGATTCCTTGAGGGACCGCACTAGTCTGGGTTTAATGCCGCTCATGATTAGACCGTTTGCTCGCTCTTCTTGACCGTTGGTTTGAGGGTGATAGACTGAGGCGTAATCGAGCTTGATGCCCATGTTTTTGCACCATAGTTTGACCTCATCGACCGTGAAGTTGGTGCCGTTATCAGTGATGATACTGTGGGGACGCCGTAACGGTGCACTACCCCTGATATGAAGTCTATCACCGCCCGGATTAGGCCGTTTTAACAGGCTTGGCCTCTATCCATTTGGTGAATTTATCCACCATGACCAATAGGTATTTTTGCTTGTGGGTTCCTCCCTTAAGGGGTCCAACCATGTCAAGCCCCGGACTCTGACGACCAGGTAATGGGTATAGTTTTGAGGGCGGTGGGTGGCATGTGGCTTTGGTTAGCAAAAGCTAGCAACCGACGCATCGTTGGACTAAATCCTGCGCATTCTGCCGGGCCGTCGGCCAATAAAATCCTGTCTGTAAGGCCTTGCCTACAAGGGCCCAGCTGCGGCGTGGTGCCCACCCAGTCCGGCATGAATTTCAGCCAGGAGGTTTCGCCCTTCCTCTTCGAGAGATACACATTTGAAGGACTCTTGTTGTGCTTTTCTTATAAAGCTCTCCTCATGGACTTTATAGGCTTTGGATCGCCGTGACTATGCAGCGAGCCTCATTTTGGTCTTCGGGGAGTTCCTGCCTAGTTAGGTAGGCTAGGAATGGTTCCGCCCACGGGCGATGACCGCCATTATTTCGTGGGCGGAGGGTGTTATTTAGTTGGCGAGCCTCCGATTGTGTCGAGTGTTCGTGTCGAGGCGGTGCGGTTGGGTCCGGATTGTTATTTCTGGACTCCTTCCCATAGTACGGATGGCTTGAACAGCCGTTCGAGGAAGATGTTAGGCGGGGACGGCATCGCGTTTTTGCGCCCGATCGTGCCAAGACGTCCGCCGCCTGGTTGTTATCCGGGCTATATGATGAAATTCGAGCCCTTCGAACTGCGTCCGACATTTTTAGGACCGCATTGCGATGCGCTGCCATTTTCGGATCTTTGGCATCAAAGTCTCCGTTTATTTGAGATATCGCGAGGTTCGAATCCCCGCGCACCTCTAGGCGTTTAATGCCCATGGAGACTGCCATCCGGAGGCCATGAAGAAGGGCCTCGTATTTGGCTGCGTTGTTGGAGTCCGTATACATCATCTGAAGGACGTATTGGACTGTGTCCCCGGTTGGGGACGTCAGGACGACGCCAGCCCCCAGGCCGGCCAACATTTTTGAGCCGTCAAAGTGCATGATCCAATTGGAGTATGCGCCGTACTCTTTAGGGAGTTCGGCTTTGGTCCATTCGGCCACGAAGTCGGCCAAAATCTGCGACTTAATAGCTCGTCGTGGCTTATAGGTTATGTCGAATGGAAGGAGCTCTATGGCTCATTTAGCAATCCGGCCCGTCGCGTCGCGGTTGTTTATAATGTCGTTAAGAGGTACTTCGGAGGCTACCGTTATCGAGCAGTCTTGAAAGTAGTGTCGAAGCTTCCGGGATGCCATGAACACCGCGTATGCTATCTTTTGATAATGTGGGTACCGGGACTTGCATGGAGTTAGGACAGTGGACACGTAGTAAACCGGTCTTTGAAGAGGGAACCTGTGTCCGTCCGTTTCTCGTTCGACGATGAGCACCGCGCTAACAACTTGATGTGTTGCGGCGATATATAATAGCATTGGTTCGCCCATGTTGGGCGCGGCCAGGACCAGATTTGTTGCCAATATGGCTTTTATTTCTTCGAGTCCGGCCGTGGCGGTATCCATCCACTCGAAGTGTTCGGTGCGCCGGAGGAGGCGGTAAAGGGGTAACGCCTTTTCTCCCAAATGGGAAATAAAGCGGCTTAGAGCCGCTACGCAGCCAGTCAATCTTTGTATTTTCTTGAGGTCTTTTTGAATATCCAATTGTGACAGAGCTCGGATCTTGGCTGGGTTTGCTTCAATTCCTCTACCGGACACAATGAAGCCCAAGAGCTTTCCGGCTGGTACGCCAAAGACGCATTTTTCCGGATTGAGCTTAATGTCATATTTTCGGAGATTGTCGAATGTGAGCCTCAAGTCGTCTACTAGAGTTTCGACATGCTTGGATTTGACGACCACGTCATCTACATATGCTTCCACGGTTTTGCCGATCTGGTTTGCCAGACATGTCTGAATCATGCAGCGATATATTTGCGCCGGGCGTTTTTGAGCCCGAAGGGCATTGTGTTGAAGCGAATGGGCCGTATGGAGTGATGAATGCTGTTGCAGCTTGGTGCAGCTCCGCCATCTTGATTTGGTGGTAGTCGGAGTACGCGTCAAGGAAGCACAATGAGTCGTGTCCTGCTGTAGCGTCGATAATTTGATCAATGTGAGGGAGGGGGAAGGGATCCTTTGGGCAAGCCTTATTAAGGTCTGTGAAATCAACACATAGGCGCCAGGATTTATCCTTCTTTGGTACCATCAACAGATTTTCTAGCCATCCGGATGTTTTATATCTCGATGAATCCGGCTTCCGTGAAGTTTGGCTAGCTCCTCTCCCATGGCGATCTCTTGGGTTGGGAAAAGCGCCAAGAGCAGCTTGATCGGGCTTGAATCCTTTTAGGATATTTAGGCTGTGCTCGGCCAGCCGACGTGGGATTCCCTGGCATGTCCGAAGGGTGCCAGCAAAAATGTCCCAGCTTTTCTCGTAGAAATTCTCGTGAGTGCAGCGTCTACATCGAGGTTTAATTGTGCCCCAATGGAGGCCGTCTTTGCAGGTCCGTTGGGTGGACTTGGAATTTGACTATTTCATCCGCTGGTTTAAAGAGGTGGACTTGGACCGCATCGCAGTTGAGTTCCTCGGCCGCTAGGGCTTGGATAGTGCCTCGAGGGCTAGTGCGGCTATCTTGTTTTCGGCGCCGAGTGCTATGTTCGGATCACTAGCGAGTGATAATTCCGTTAGGTCCGGGCATTTTAAGCTTCATGTACCCATAGTGGGGTATAGCTTGAAAAATTGTGAATGCCTCTCGCCCTAATAAAGCGTGATATCCGCTGCTGAACGGGGCCACTTGAAATGTGACCTCCTCGGACCTGTAATTGTCCGGCGAGCCGAACACTATGTCCAGTGTGATTTTTCCTGTGCAGCATGCTTCCGACTAGGGATTATTCCTCTAAAGGTTGTGCTGCTTCGCTCAATGCGGTTCCAGTCTATTTCCATTTTTCGGAGGGTTTCCTCGTAGATGAGGTTTAGTCCATCGCCGCCATCCATGAGTACCTTAGTAAAGCGAAGCCGCCCACTATTGGACCGAGGACCAATGCAGCCGGTGCTCGGGCTGTTCGAGTTTAGGTTAAATCAACGGCATTAAAGGTAATAGCCGTGTCACTCCATGGATTTATTGTTGCTACTTGGTAGACTTCGGCAAGGTTGCGGAGTGTTCGTTTCCGCATGTTATTTGATGCGAAAGTCTCGAAGACTGTTAATACCATACTGGTGTTGCTGGGCTGGGATTCTGAGGCTAGAAGCTCTTCGCCACTTTTGGCCACCTGCCGTAGTATCCAACATGCTCGAAGGCTATGAGTTGGAGTGGCGCCCTCTGTGCTATGAATTTTGCAGGGTCCGTTTAGCTAACCCTCCAGTACGGTTCCGTACCCTTTGAGGGGTTTTTGTTTTTTGATGTTTAATCCAGGTGCTTGGTAATGATGCACCCTTTTATTTCGGACTAGGGATGTATTCGGGGCTGGATTATCCCAAAATTTACTTTCGGTTTTCCAAGCACTCTCCATCGCACAAGATTTTTTGTACTATGGTCACCAAGTCATCAAAGCGTGTAATTTCGCGACGACTTATGGCGTTTAGGATTCCCTTGTCTGTGCAACTATTGCAGAAAAGTGAGATTGCGTCCTCCTCTCGGCAGTCCTTTATCCCGTCCATAACCAGGAGGAATCTGGCCCAGTAATGATGTACTGTTTCAGCGGGCTCTTGCCGGATTCGGGATAGATCGCTAATGTTTGGGTGGGCGGGTGGAACTAGATCCGAACCCCGTCCAATCTAAGACTCAAGGGCCGAGAAGTTTCGAACTTGGAAGTTTGGATTTTTGAATGCTATCCAAAGTGAATCCAACCCGCCGCCTAACTTTAAGTTCGTGGCTTGATCGACATCCGTCCCTCTGCAGGAATCCGGCATGGAGGGATCGGGAATCCGGACGTAGCTAGTCCTTAAGATAGAAGAAGAATCGTCGTATTGCTCCTCTATCACAGCAACATGATGGGTAGCCTGGGGAGAGTTGATCTCTCTCAAATCGGTTTTAGGCCTGAACCGGTCGTAGTCTGTGGCGACTCCCAGGGCGGCGATGCGATCCAAGAGCTTGTTTACGAAGGAGAGCTCGATCGGATATAACTGCTCGGCAAGTTCCGAGTTAACGTGAAGATTGGTTTCGATGACTCGAGAAGTCATCGTCGGCGCGGTGGCCGAACTGGCGGTCATAAGAAAACCACCTAGCCGAAGAGTCTGACCAGTGGCCAAGGCTCCTTTGGCGATAGTGTTGGAAATATGCCCTAGAGGCAATAATAAAAGAATTATTATTATATTTCCTTGTTCATGATAATTGTCTTTTATTCATGCTATAATTGTATTATCCGGAAATCGTAATACACGTGTGAATACATAGGCCACAATATGTCCCTAGTGAGCCTCTAGTTTACTAGCTCACGATCAATAGATAGTCATGGTTTCACGACTATGGACATTGGATGTCATTGATAACAGGATCACATCATTAGGAGAATGATGTGATGGACAAGACCCAATCCTAAGCATAGCACAAGATCGTGTAGTTCGCTTTGCTAGAGCTTTTCCAATGTCAAGTATCTCTTCCTTAGACCATGAGATCGTGTAACTCCGGATACCGTAGGAGTGCATTGGGTGTACCAAACGTCCACAACGTGAATCGGGTGACTATAAAGGTACACTACGGTATCTCCGAAAGTGTCCATTGGGTTGACACGGATCGAGACTGATTTGGCACTCCGTGATAGCGGAGAGGTATCACCGCCCACTCGGTAGTGCATCATCATAATGAGCTCAAAGTGACCAAGTGTCCGTCACGGGATCATGCATTACTGATGCAGTAAAGTGACTTGCCGGTAACGAGACTGAACGAGGTATTGGGATACCGACGATTGAGTCTCGGGCAAGTAACATACCGTCTGACAAAGGGAATAGTATACGGGGTTGCTTGAATCCTCGACATCGTGGTTCATCCGATGAGATCATCGAGGAGTATGTGGGAGCCAACATGGGTATCCAGATCTCGCTGTTGGTTATTGACCGGAGAGCCATCTCGGTCATGTCTACATGTCTACCGAAACCGTAGGGTCTACACTTAAGGTTCGGTGGCGCTAGGGTTATTAGGAAGACTTGTATGTGATTATCGAATGTTGTTGAGTCCGGATGAGATCCCTGACGTCACGAGGAGTTCCGGAATAGTCCGGAGGTAAAGATTTATATATGGGAAGTCATCATACGGTCACCGGAAAGGTTCGGGGCATATCGGTATTGTAAGGGCCACCGGAGGGGTTCCGGGGTCCACCGGAGGGGCCACCTCTCCGGAGGGCCTTATGGGCTGTATGAGGAAGGGTTCCATCCCAAAGTGGGCTGGGCGCCACTCCCCCTAGGGCCCATGCGCCTAGGGTTGGGGAAACCCCGAGGGTGGCGCCCTTGCTTGGGGGGCAAGCCCCCTCCCTTGGCTGCTGCCCCCCCTCTAGATCCCATCTAGAGGGGCCGGCCCCTTCTCCCTTCCCCTATAAATAGAGGGGTAAGGGGAGGGCTGCAACACACTTCAAGGCGCAGCCCTCCCTCCCAACACCTCTCCTCCTCCGCTGAGTGCTTGGCGAAGCCTTGTCGAGATCTTGTCTCTCCACCATCATCACGCCGTCGTGCTGCTGCTGGAGCCATCTTACTCAACCTCTCCTTCCCCCTTGCTGGATCAAGAAGGAGGAGACGTCATCCGCTCCGTACGGGTGTTGAATGCGGAGGTGCCGTCCGTTCGGCGCTAGGATCTCCGGTGATAGGATCACGATGAGAGCAACTACTGCAACCCCGTTCTTTTGAACGCTTCCGCTCGTGATCTACAAAGTGGTATGTAGATGCAATCTCTCTCCCATGACTTGTTGCTTAGATGAACTCATAGATGGATCTTGGTGAAACCGTAGAAAAAATTTTATTTTCTGCAACGTTCCCCAAGATTGGCATCATGAGCTAGGTCTATGCGTAGTTCTCTATTGCACGAGTAGAACACAATTTTGTTGTGGGCGTAGATCTTGTCAACTTGCTTGCCGCTACTAGTCTTATCTTGCTTCAGCAGTATTGTGGGATGAAGCGGTCCGGACCAACCTTACACGTACGCTTACGTGAGACCGGTTCCACCGATCGACATGCACTAGTTGCATAAGGTGGCTGGCGGTGTCTGTCTCCCCACTTTAGTTGGAGCGGATTCGATGAAAAGGGTCCTTATGAAGGGTAAATAGAAGTTGACAAAATCACGTTGTGGTTATTCGTAGGTAAGAAAAGCGTTCTTGCTAGAACCCAATTGCAGCCACGTAAAAGATGCAACAACAATTAGAGGACGTCTAACTTGTTTTTTCAGCAATTGTCATGTGATGTGATATGGCCAGAAGTTGTGATGAATGATGAATGATATATTGTGATGTATGAGATCATGTTCTCTAATAGGAATCACGACTTGCATGTCGATGAGTATGACAACCGGCAGGAGCCATAGGAGTTGTCTTATTTTTGTATGACCTGCGTGTCATTGAAGAACGCCATGTAAATTACTTTACTTTATTGCTAAACGCGTTAGCCATAGTAGTAGAAGTAATAGTTGGCGAGCAACTTCATGGAGACACGATGATGGAGATCATGATGATGGAGATCATGGTGTCATGCCGGTGACAAGATGATCATGGAGCCCCGAAGATGAAGATCAAAGGAGCTATATGATATTGGCCATATCATGTTACTACTTTATATAATTGCATGTGATGTTTATTATGTTTTATGCATCTTGTTTACTTAGAACGACTGTAGTAAATAAGATGATCCCTTATGATAATTGCAAGAAAGTGTTCCCCCTAACTGTGCACCGTTGCTAAAGTTCGTCATTTCGAAGCACCACGTGATGATCGGGTGTGATAGATCCTTACGTTCACATACAACGGGTGTAAGACAGTTTTACACATGCAAAACACTTAGGGTTAACTTGACGAGCCTAGCATGTACAGACATGGCCTCGGAACACAAGAGACCGAAAGGTCGAGCATGAGTCGTATGGAAGATACGATCAACATGGAGATTTTCACCGGCAATGACTAGTCCGTCTCACGTGATGATCGGACACGGCATAGTCGACTCGGATCATGTAACACTTAGATGACTAGAGGGATGTCAAATCTGAGTGGGAGTTCATTAAATAATTTGATTAGATGAACTTAATTATCATGAACATTAGTCTAAAATCTTTGCAAAATGTCGTAGATCAAATGGCCAACGCTCATGTCACCATGAACTTCAACGCGTTCCTAGAGAAAACCAAGCTGGAAGGCGATGGCAGCAACTATTCGGACTGGGTCCTAACCTCGAGGATCATCCTCATAGCAGCCAAGAAACAATATGTCCTAGAAGCACCGCTTAGGTGATGCACCCATCCCGAAGAACCAAGACATTATGAATGCTTGGCAGTCTCGTCTTGATGATTACTCCCTCGTTCGGTCGGCATGCTTTACAGCTTAGAACCGGGCTCCAAAAGCGTTTTGAGCAACACGGAGCATATGAGATGTTCGAGGAGCTGAAAATGGTTTTCCAAGCTCATGCCCGGTCGAGAGATATGAAGTCTCCGAGAAGTTCTATAGTTGAAAGATGGAGGAAAACAGTTACAAGTGAGCACATACTCAAAATGTCTGGTTGCACAACCGCCTGTCCCACTGGACATTAACCTCCCGGACGAGGCGGTCATTGATGTAATCCTTCAATCCTCCCACCAAGCTACAAGAGCTTCGTGATGAACTACAATATGCGTGGGATGGTGAAGACCATTCCCGAAGTATTCTCAATGCTGAAGTCAGCAGAGGTTGAAATCAAGAAAGAACATCAAGTGTTGATGGTCAATAAAACCACTAAGTTCAAAAAGGGCAAGGGTAAGAAGAACTTCAAGAAGGATGGCAAGGATGTTGTCGCGCCCGGTAAGCAAGTTGCCGGGAAGAAGTCAAAGAATGGACCCAAGCCTGAGACAGAGTGCTTTTATTGCAAAGGGAAGGGCCACCGAAGCGGAACTGCCCCAAATACTTAGCGTACAAGAAGGCCGCCAACACTAAAGGTATATTTGATATACATGTAATTGATGTGTACCTTACCGATGCAGTAGTAACTCCCGGTATTTGATACCGGTGCCGTTGCTCATATTTGAACTCACAGCAGAGCTGCGGAATAAACGGAGATCGGCAAAGGACGAGGTGACGATGCGCGTCGGGAATGGTTCCAAGGTCGATGTGATCGCCGCCGCACGCTACCTCTACATTTACCTACGGGATTAGTTTTAAACCTCAATAATTGTTATTTAGTGCCAAGTTTGAGCATGAACATTGTATCGTGATCTCGTTTAATGCGAGATGGCTACTCATTTAAATCCGAGAATAATGGTTGTTCTATTTATATGAGAGACATGTTTTATGGTCATGCTCCGATGGTCAATGGTTTATTCTTAATGAATCTCGAGCGTAATATTACACATATTCATAGTGTGAATACCAAAAGATGTAAAGTTGATAACGATAGTCCCACATACTTGTGGCATCGCCGCCTTGGTCACATTGGTGTCAAGCGCATGAAGAAGCTCCATTCGATGGACTTTTAGAGTCTCTCGATTATGAATCATTTGACGCATGCGAACCATGCCTTATGGGCAAAATGACCAAGACTCCGTTCTCCAGAACAATGGAGCGAGCAACCAACTTATTGGAAATCATACACACCGATGTGTGCGGTCCAATGAGCGTTGAGGCTCACGGAGGATATCGTTATGTTCTCACTCTCACGCATTTACTTAAGTAGATATGGGTATGTCTACTTGATGAAACACAAGTCCGAGACCTTTGAAAAGTTCAAGGAATTTCAGAATGAGGTAGAGAATCAACGTGACCGAAAAATAAAGTTCTTACGATCAGATCGTGGAGGAGAATATTTAAGTCACGAATTTGGTACACACTTAAGGAAATGTGGAATCGTTTCACAACTCACGCCACTGGAACACCTCAACAGAATGGTGTATCCGAGCGTCAGAATCGCACTCTATTGGATATGGTGCGATCTATGATGTCTCTTACAGATTTACCGCTATCATTTTGGGGATACGCTCTAGAGACAGCTACATTCACTTTAAATTGGGCACCGTCTAAATCCGTTGAGACGACACCGTATGAATTATGGTTTGGGAAGAAACCTAAGCTGTCGTTTCTAAAAGTTTGGGGATGCGATGCTTATGTCAAGAAACTTCAACCTGAAAAGCTCGAACCCAAGTCGGAAAATGCGTCTTCATAGGATACCCTAAGGAAACCATTGGGTATACCTTCTACCTTAGATCCGAAGGCAAGATCTTTGTTGCCAAGAACGGATCCTTTTTGGAAAAAGAGTTTCTCTCGAAAGGAGTAAGTGGGAGGAAAGTAGAACTCGATGAAGTACTACCTCTTGAAACGGAAAGTAGCGCAGCTTAGGAAGATGTTCCTGTGGTGCCTACCCCTACTGGAGAGGAAATTAATGATGATGATCAAGGTGCTTCGGATCAAGCTCCTCTTGAACTTCAGAGGGTCCACAAGGACACGTTCCGCACTGCAGTGGTAATGCAACCCTGTCTTGGAAATCATGTTGTTAGACAACGGTGAACCTTCGAACTATGAAGAAGCGATGGCGGGCCCGGATTCCAACAAATGGCTTGAAGCCATGCAATCCGAGATAGGATCCATGTATGAAAACAAAGTGTGGACTTTGACAGACTTGCCCGATGATCGGGAGCGATAGAAAACAAATGGATCTTTAAGAAGAAGACGGACGCGGATGGTAATGTAACCATCTATAAAGCTCGAGTTGTCACTAAGGGTTATCGGCAAGTTCAAGGAATTGACTACGATGAGACTTTCTCTCCGTGAGCGAAGCTTAAGTCCGTCGAATCATGTTAGCAATTGCTGCATACTATGATTATGAGATATGGCGGATGGACGTCAAAACGGCATTCCTTAATGGTTATCTTAAGGAAGAGTTGTATATGATGCAGCGGAAGGTTTTGTCGACCCTAAGAATGCTAACAAAGTATGCAAGCTCCAGCGATCCATTTATGGGCTGGTGCAAGCATCTCGGAGTTGGAACATTCGCTTTGATGAGATGATCAAAGCGTTTGGGTTCATGGAGACTTATGGAGAAGCCTGCGTTTACAAGAAAGTGAGTGGGAGCTGTAGCATTTCTCATATTATATGTAGATGACATACTTTTGATGGGAAATGATATAGAACTCTTGGACAACGATTAAGGGCTACTTGAATAAAAGTTTTTCAATGAAGGACCTTGGAGAAGCTGCTTATATATTAGGCATCAAGATCTATAGAGATAGATCGAGACGCCTCATAGGTATTTCACAAAGCACATACCTTGATAAGATTTTGAAGAAGTTCAAAATGGATCAGTCCAAGAAAGGGTTCTTGCCTCATCGCAAGGTGTGAGATTGAGCTCGGCTCAATGCCCGACCACGGCAAAAGATAAAGAAGAGATGAGCGCCATCCCCTATGCCTCGGCCATAGGATCTATTATGTATGCCATGTCATGTACCGGATCAGATGTAAACCTTGCCGTAAGTTTGGTAGGAAGGTACCAAAGTAATCCCGCAAGGAACACCGGACAGCGGTCAAGAATATCCTGAAGTACCGAAAAGGACAAAGGACATGTTTCTCATTTATGGAGGTGACGAAGAGCTCGTCAGAAGGGTTACGCCGACGCTTAGCTTCGACACAGATCCGATGACTCTAAGTCACAAACCGGATACGTGTATATGTTGAATGGTGGAGCAAGAGCTGGTGCAGCCGCAAGCGAAGCGTCGTGGCGGGATCTACATGTGAAGCGGAGTACATGGCAGCCTTGGAGGCAGCGCATGAAGCAATTTGGGTGAAGGAGTTCATCACCGACCTAGGAGTCATACCCAATGCGTGGGGCCGATCAAACTCTTCCGTGACAACACCGGAGCTATTGCACTTGCCAAGGAGCCCAGGTTTCACAAGAAGGCCGAGCACATCAAGCGTCGCTTCAACTCCATCCGTGAAAATGTTCAAGATGGAGACATAGAAATTTGCAAAGTGCATACAGATTTGAATGTCGCAGATCCGTTGACTAAACCTCTTCCATGAAAGCAAAACATGATCAACACCAGAACTCTATGGGTGTTAGGTTCATCACAATGTAACTAGATTATTGACTCTAGTGCAAGCGGGAGACTGTTGGAAATATGCCCTAGAGGCAATAATAAAAGAAATATTATTATATTTCCTTGTTCATGATAATTGTCTTTTATTCATGCTATAATTGTATTATCCGGAAATCGTAATACACGTGTGAATACATAGACCACAATATGTCCCTAGTGAGCCTCTAGTTGACTAGCTCACGATCAATAGATAGTCATGGTTTCCTGACTATGGACATTGGATGTCGTTGATAACGGGATCACATCATTAGGACAATGATGTGATGGACAAGACCCAATCCTAAGCATACCACAAGATCGTGTAGTTCGTTTTGCTAGAGATTTTCCAATGTCAAAAATCTCTTCCTTAGACCATGAGATCGTGTAACTCCCGGATACCGTAGGAGTGCTTTGGGTGTACCGAACGTCACAACGTAACTGGGTGACTATAAAGGTACACTACAGGTATCTCCGAAAGTGTCTGTTGGGTTGACACGGATCGAGATCGATTTGGCACTCCATTATAACGGAGAGGTATCACTTGGGCCCACTTTCGGTAGTGCATCATCATAATGAGCTCAAAGTGACCAAGTGTCCGGTCACGGGATCATGCATTACGATGCGGTAAAGTGACTTGCCGGTAACGAGACTGAACGAGGTATTGGGATACCGACGATCGAGTCTCGGGCAGGTAACGTACCGTCTGACAAAGGGAATAGTATACGGGGTTGCTTGAATCCTCACATCGTGGTTCATCCGATGAGATCATCAAGGAGTATGTGGGAGCCAACATGGGTATCCAGATCCCGCTGTTGGTTATTGACCGGAGAGCCGTCTCGGTCATGTCTACATGTCTCCCGAACCCGTAGGGTCTACACACTTAAGGTTCGGTGACGCTAGGGTTATTAGGAAGACTTGTATGTGAACCGAATGTTGCTCGGAGTCCCGGATGAGATCTCGGACGTCACGAGGAGTTCCGGAATAGTCCGGAGGTAAAGATTTATATATGGGAAGTCATCATACGGTCACCGGAAAGGTTCGGGGGCATATCGGTATTGTACCGGGGCCACCGGAGGGGTTCCGGGGTCCACCGAGGGGCCACCTCTCCGGAGGGCCTTATGGGCTGTATGAGGAAGGGATCCAGCCCAAAGTGGGCTGGGCGCCGATCCCCTAGGGCCCATGCGCCTAGGGTTGGGGAAACCCCAGGGGGCGCCTTGCTTGGGGGGCAAGCCCCCTCCCCTTGGCCACCTCCGCCCCCCCCCCCCCCTCTAGATCCCATCTAGAGGGGTCGGCCCCCCTTCTCCCTTCCCCTATAAATAGAGGCGAGGGAGGCTGCAACACACTTCAAGGCGCAGCCCTCCCTCCCCAACACCTCTCCTCCTCCGCTGAGTGCTTGGCGAAGCCTGCCGGAGTATCTTGCCTCTCCACCATCATCACGCCCGTCGTCTTTGCTGCTGGAGCCATCTTCCTCAACCTCTCCTTCCCCTTGCTGGATCAAGAAGGAGGAGACGCCATCCGCCTCCGTGACGTGTGTTGAACGCGGAGGTGCCGTCCGTTCGGCGCTAGGATCTCCGGTGATAGGATCACGACGAGAGCAACTACTGCAACCCCGTTCTTTTGAACGCTTCCGCTCGCGATCTACAAAGTGGTATGTAGATGCAATCTCTCTCCCATGACTCGTTGCTTAGATGAACTCATAGATGGATCTTGGTGAAATCGTAGAAAAAAAATTATTTTCTGCAACGTTCCCCAACAGATAGTATCGTCTTTAAAGACGGGATGAGGCATCCTTCCTGACGGCGATGGCACAGAGGAACTCTCAATGAAAGCACCAATGTCAGTGTCAAAACCGGCGGATCTCGGGTAGGGGGGTCCCGAACTGTGCGTCTAGGCGGATGGTAACAGGAGACAAGGGACACGATGTTTTTACCTGTGTTCGGGCCCTCTCGATGGAGGTAATACCCTACTCCTGCTTGATTAATATTGATGATATGGGTAGTACAAGAGTAGATCTACCACGAGATCGTAGAGGCTAAACCCTAGAAGCTAGCCTATGGTATGATTTTTGTTCGTCCTACGGACTAAAACCCTCCGGTTTATATAGACACCGGATAGGGTTAGGGTTACAGAGAGTCGGTTACAATGGTAGGAGATCTAGATATCCGCATTGCCAAGCTTGCCTTCCACGCCAAGGAAAGTCCCATCCGGACACGGGACAAAGTCTTCAATCTTGTATCTTCATAATCTAGGAGTCCGGCCAAAGATGATAGTTCGGCTATCCGGACACCCCCTAGTCCAGGACTCCCTCATACATCTTCACACAGAAGGAGTTGAATCTTAGGCAAAGGAGATGGTTGGACCTCATCAAGGATAATGATATGAGATTGCACTATCACCCTGGAAAGGCTAACGTAGTAGCCGATGCATTGAGCCACAAAAGCCATGTCAACAAACTCATGACTGGAGAGTTACCAAAGGAGTTAGCCGAGGATCTTCGTGAGCTATGTTTGGAGATAGTTCCGAGAGGCTATGTAGCAGCGTTGGAGATTCAGTCTACCCTGATGGATAAGATCAGAGAAGCTCAGAAGACTGACAAGGAGATTCCGTCATAAAGGAGAAGATGAGCAAAGCAAAAGCTAAGGGATTTCGTGAGGATGAGCACGATACCTTATGGTTTGAGGACCGCGTTTATGTGCCTAATGACCCGGAGATCAGGAAGTTGATTCTGCAAGAGGCCCATGATTCGCCGTATTAGATTCACCCAGGAAATACCAAGATGTATCTGGATTTGAAGGACACTTTCTGGTGGACCGGAATGAAGAAGGATATTGCTGAGTATGTAGCAGTATGTGATGTATGTCAGAGAGTGAAGGCAGAGCATCAGAAGCCAGCAGGATTGCTATAGCCATTGCCGATACCCGAATGGAAGTGGGATAAGCTAGCCATGGATTTTATCACGGGATTACCCAGGACTCGTTCAGGCAATGACTCGATATGGGTTGTAGTCGATCGTTTGACGAAGGTAGCTCATTTCATCCCCGTGAAGACCACTTACACCAGTGCTAAGTTGGCAAAGATATACATGACCAGGATCGTATATGTCTCGCATGGAGTTCCGAGAAGCATTGTATCGTATAGAGGAACCCAATTTACCTCAAAGTTCGGAATCGATTACGAAACTTTGGGTACCGAGGCTAGAGTTCAAGATGACCTTTCATCCGTAGAGATGTATGGATGTAACGAGAGAGTAAACCAAATTCTGGAGGACATGCTAAGAGCTTGTGCGCTAGATTATGGATCTAGTTGGGACGACAATTTACCATATGCGGAGTTCTCTTACAACAGCAGTTATCAATCCAGTTTGAAGATGGCCCATTTTGAAGCTCTGTACGGAAGGAGGTGCAGGACACCGTTGTTGTGGGATGAAGTTGGAGACCGTCAGTTGTTTGGACCAGATTTGATTAAGGAGTCTGAACATAAGGAGAAGTTGATTCGTGATTGGCTCAAGGTAGCCCAGTCCAGGCAGAAGAGCTACGCAGATTCTAAACGCAAGGAGACAGTTTACGTATTCGGAGACAGAGTTTATCTTCATGTATCCCCGCTTCGAAGAGTTAAGCACTTTGGAGTTAAGGGAAAGTTAGCGCCACATTTTGTGGGACCCTACAAAGTTTTGGAGCGTATGGGAGAAGTTGCTTACAAGTTGGAATTGCCCGAAGGATTTTCAGGAGTTCACGATGTGTTCCACGTTTCCCAGTTGAAGAAGTGCCACGCAGAGATGGTTGATATACTACTGAGAGATATAGTGCCGCTGGAAGCGATTCAGTTGGATAGTGATTTGACCTATGAGGAGAAGCCAGTCAAGATTATCGAATATGCCAACCGAGTCATCCGCAGCAAGGTTATCAAGTTTTGCAAGGTTCGGTGGAGCCACCATACCGAGGATGATGCCACCTGGGAACGAGAGGAAGATCTACTGAAGGACCACCCTCACCTATTTTCTAGCCAACCCGAATCTCGAGGACGAGATTCATCTTAAGGGGGGTAGGTTTGTAACATCCCAAATTTTCAATTTGGAATGTTATACATAGATCATCATTGCATATCACATTTTATTTGCATTTTGGCTTGATCCTAGAAATTCTACGCAACTCAAGGACCCACGGAGAGAGTTGGGTATTTCGTTATTTTCATATTTGAGTTTTCTAATATTTTGAAAATAGGATCATTTGATATTAATTATTTTATCTTCAATTATTTCTATTAAAAATATATGAGAGAAGGAATAAAATGACTTTCCTAAAATAAATAAATATTGAGAATTTAATAATAAAATCAAATAAGATTTGATTTCAGAGTTTTATTGTTATTTTATTTGAATTAGGAAATGCGTGTTTTTCAAAATTGCATTTAGGCCCCAAATAAATGTTCATCTTGTCCGGCTTGATTTTAGAAGTCGGGGAAAATTTATTTTGGGATTTTAGGAGTCAGTTTAGTATTTCTTTTATTTGATTTTCATCGCGTAAAATTTTTATAAAAAAAACACGAACCGACCTCGGGCAGTATTCGGCCAGGACTCCCATGGCCTGCCACCTTTATATAGCGCCCGAGCCCACCCTAGCCCACCCCAAACCCTAGCCCCGCCGCCCGCTGCTCACGCCGCTTGCCGCCGCCCACGGACCTCGCCGCCACCCGCCCTGCCGGACCTGGCCGACCGCCGCCCGCCACTAAGTTCGCCGCCGCCAGAGGTAGTCGCCGGATCCGCCGCCAGTCTTCACCGGTTAACCGCCCGGTTTTTTTATAAAATCCGCGGTCTTTTTTTTTATTTTAGATCGGTTTTTTTTGTTTAGTTATTTAGCGGACGTTCGTCAGTTTGTTCGTTTTAACAAACGGTTTTCGTCGTTTTAGCCGCAGACAGCGAACATTCGTTCATTAGTCTGTTCGTCCATTTTTCTTTTTCTCGGATTTTCCACGATTATTCCTGATCGTGATTTCTGATCCAATTTTCCTTTTAGTATAACTTTTCGCTCGTTTATCGGAATCAGGCGATTCAAGCGCTTGGAGTTTCATCTCGAAATCCTCTTTTCGTTTAACCAACTCAAACAAATTTTGCTACTGTAAAATTTGACTTAGGTCCAGATTAGTAAAACGAAGCTTGTTTCTTTCGCTGTTTGAGTTTCGTTGCTTCGTTTGATTTGATTCTTTTTGCAAACCGGAGTTCTTAAGTTGAACTTTCTGGTTAGATCTCTTATTTGTGTTTTACATGTGCATTAGATGAGTGCTTATTGTATGCTTGTTTGTTTGCGATAGAGTACCCGGAGTGCGCCGCTTGCTACTTCGAATCTCTAGGTTTCACGGATCATCATCAAGGCAAGTAACACTTTGATCATACCTCTTTACTACCCAGTTTTATTGCATTAGATACATCCTCAAACAATTTCCTGATTAGGATCTGATTAACATGTGGGTTTGGGAAGTAGTTGAGGTAGTACCTATATAATTTTTACTTTCAGACCTTCGGGAGTTACTTCTACGTTTGCTTATATTGCTATGCTATGCTAGTAGACGTGGATTGGGTGAGTGTTTCCATGACAGATGTGAGATTGTTAATTTAATGGTTTATCTAAGGTGGCAACTTTAATACACATCTGGGTGGATTGAGGCACCTGGGATTCCAGTGATTGCCTGTTATTTTCTTTATGGACCGCCACCCAGGCTCAAAGGGATCATGAGATTATTCATGCTAGAAACTTCCGTGTGCAGCCGCAAGCTACTATGGGCTCTAGCATAGTTGATTAAGTCATGTGAGCTCTTACAGTGGTAGACTAGCAGATGTAGGGGAAAGTAGGTGTAACGGTCTACCCATCGTAAGGTGCAAAAGCTTCTGAAAGACTATGTCTCGGTCATCCGTTTCTCAAACACCATGTAGTGCGAGAATCCTAACGGAGGAGATCGAGTCTTGCGGGGAAAAGTGTGCAAACCTCTGCAGAGTGTATAAACTAATCATGGTTAGCCGTGTCCCTGGTTATGGACGTTTTGAGTATCTAGTACTTGGATTATCATGTGAATCTCATCATGTTACTTTAATTAATTTTGTTGGGTTTAATGATGATGCTTAATTGGGATTGAGTTGGGTGAACCTTCTCAATGTTTAACAACCACCATGATAGTTAAATAAAATTTATTCCTTTGCAGTAGGGAAAAATTGGCTTTATGCAAAACTGTAACCATAGAGCTTTCCACTAGCCATATATGCATGTAGTATAGCATTATTCTTTCATTACTCTCTGTGTGTTACATTGCCAGCATATTCCATGTGCTGACCCGTTTTCGGGCTACAACGTTCATGTTGCAGACTTTTCAGACAACGAGTAAGGTGCCTTAGGTCGTGGTCTTATACTCAGTGATGCCATTGGAGTTGATGGACTCGCTTATCTTCCAAGCCTTCGGCTATTATCGTTATTAGATGGCCTTAAGCCATATTTATTGTAATAAGCTCTCTTATGAGACATTCGATGTAATAATGGTGTGATTGCTACTCTGTTATAAATCCTTCAAATGCAGTCGCGTGTCAAAGATTATTGATCCAGGATGACACTAAAGCACGTAGATCGATCGCTTGAGGTCTGGTCGCTACAAGATGGTATCAGAGCACACGCTAACTGTAGGACACGACCACTAAGCTAAAGCCCTAGATCACTACTCTCTCTTCTCATTTATGACTCCTCATCTTTTCTACTCTTTTAGGATGGCTGATGCAAGGAACGAGTTCAAGCAACCGGATGAAAATACACCCTTTGGACGCCACTTGAAGGAAGTCACAAGATACCTGAATATTGGAGTACCAAGATTCACCGGGACCTACATCGCCACTTTTCCCGAAGAGGAGCGCTGGATGATTCAAGTTCAAGTTCCAGGAAGGACGTTCATGCCCGTCACTGAGCCCATAGAATTTTCTTTTGATGCACCAACCTGGAGTCTAGGAAAGAGCATGGCAGCCTGAGGGAGTCCTGGACTAGGGGGTGTCCGGATAGCCGAACTATCATCTTTGGCCGGACTCCTAGACTATGAAGATACAAGATTGAAGGCTTTGTCCCGTTTCCGGATGGGACTTTCCTTGGCGTGGAAGGCAAGCTTGGCGATGCGGATATGTAGATTTCCTACCATTGTAACCGACTCTGTGTAACCCTAACCCTATTCGGTGTCTATATAAACCGAAGGGTTTTAGTCCGTAGAACGAACAACAATCATACCATAGGCTAGCTTCTAGGGGCCTCTCTGATCTTGTGGTAGATCTACTCTTGTACTACCCATATCATCAATATTAATCAAGCAGGAGTAGGGTATTACCTCCATCGAGAGGGCCCGAACACAGGTAAAAACATCGTGTCCCTTGTCTCCTGTTACCATCCGCCTAGACGCACGCTCGGGACCCCCTACCGAGATCCGCCGGTTTTGACACCGACATTGGTGCTTTCATTGAGAGTTCCTCCGTGTTGTCACCTATAGGCCCGATGGCTCCTTCAATCATCAAGAACGACGCAGTCCAGGTGAGACTTTCCTCCCGGACAGATCTTCGTATTCGGCGCCTTTGCACTGCGGGCCAATTCGCTAGGCCATCTGGAGCAGATCGAAAGCTACGCCCCTGGCCATCAGGTCAGATTTGGAAGCTTGAACTATACGGCCGATGTCAGCGGAGACCTGATCTTCAACGGATTCGAGCCACAACCGAGCGTGCCGCGCTGTCTCGATGGGTACGATCTAGCTCTGCCGCCGAACAGTGCCTTGGAGGCCGCATCAGTGCCCGCTCCGACCCTTAATCCGGAGCCGGTTTCGCCGATCAAGGACGGTTGGTTGGACACCGCCTCGGGGGCTACGATCTCTACGGCGATTGAGCCGAACTCCATCCCTGTCCTTATGAAGACCGTGACTGTGGTGCCGGACTCCTCTACGGACTCCGAACCCTCTGCTACCGCCAATCAAATCCAATTGGGCGCCGGTCATGGAGTTCACAGTCATGACATCTTTTCAGACTCGCCCTTTGGCGACATCCTGAATTCACTAAAGTCTCTCTCTTTATCCGAGAGCCCTGGCCGGACTACGGTCAGGAAGGTTGGGATGCGGACGACGAAGAAATTCAATGCCCACCCACCACCCACTTTGTAGCCATTGTCGATGATTTAACCGACATGCTCGACTTTGACTCCGAAGACATCGACGGTATGGACGACGATGCCGGAGATTTACCAAGAACCAGCGCCTCTGAGGCCTTTGGAAGGCCACCTCATCATACGACATATACACGGTGGACATCCCAAAAGATGGTAACGGCGATGCAAAAGCGGAGGATGACCCCTCCAAGAAACAGCCCAAGCGTCGACGTCAGCGGCGCCGCTCTAAATCCCGCCACTGTAAAAACGGCGATTACGGCACGGGAGACAATAATACCCCGGACAGTGCCGAAGATGACCCCCTCCAGCAGGACTCAGCGCAGGAGGAGGGAGAAGCAAGTCCGCATGACAGTGCGGCAGAAAGAGAGGTAGAGGACGATAATTATGCGCCCCCCTCCGAAGACGAGGCAAGCCTCGGCGACGATGAATTTGTCGTCCAGAGGACCCCGTCGAACAAGAGCGTTTTAAACGCAGGCTCATGGCCATGGCAAGCAGCCTCAAGAAAAAGCAGCAACAGCTTAGAGCTGACCAAGACCTGCTAGCTGACAAATGGACTGAAGTCCTTGCAGCCGAAGAGTATGAACTCGAACGCCCCTCCAAAAGCTACCCCAAACGCAGGTCGTTGCCTCAATCAGTGGAGGAAGCTCCCACGTCACCAGCGCACGACATGGCAGACCGGCCACCCCGTGGCCGCGATAGAGAAGCCTCTCGGCCCTACGCTCAAGCCACGCCCCGACGCCGCTCAAAAAGTACCAAGGCACGGGAAAACGCACCGGACTTGCGAGATATATTGGAGGATAAGGCAAAGCATACAAGATCGATCTACAGATCGTGTGGATGCCCAACGACTCGGGATGATTACCGTCACGCTGGATACAGCAAACCCGGTCGGGCCGAACACAGTAGACAAAGCTCATATGATATAGCCCAATACAGAGGCGCCGCACACCCACTATGCTTCACAGATGAAGTAATGGATCATCAAATCCCTGAGGGCTTTAAACCCGTAAACATCGAATCATATGATGGTACCACAGATCCTGCGGTCTGGATCGAGGACTATCTCCTCCATATCCACATGGCCCACGGTGATGATCTACATGCCATCAAATACCTCCCACTCAAGCTTAAAGGACCAGCTCGGCATTGGCTCAACAGCTTGCCGGATAATCAATTGATTGTTGGGAGGACACGGAAGCCGCATTCCTTGATAACTTCCGGGGCACATATGTGCGACCACCGGATGCCGATGACCTTAGCCATATAATTCAGCAGCCGTAAGAATCGGCCGGACAATTACGGGCGCGGTTCCTAACAAAGAAAAATCAGATCGTCGACCGTCCGGATGCGTAGGCGCTTAGCAGCCTTCAAACACAACATCTGTGATTTAGTGGCTAGCCCGGCACCTAGGACAGAAAAGCGAAATCCATGGCAGCCCTTACCACACTCATGACCCGCTTTTGCGCGGGAGAGGACAGCTGGCTAGCTCGAAGCAACAACTTGGCCAAACACCCTGGTAGTTCGGATACCTAGGACAGCAATGGCAGGTCGCGTTGCAACAAGAATAAACGCCGCATTAACGGTGATAATACTGAAGATACGACAGTAAATGCCGGACTCAGAGGCTCTAAACCCGGTCAGCAGAAGAAGCCATTCAAAAGAAATACCCAGGGCCCGTCCAACTTGGACCGAATACTCGATCGCTTGTGCCAGATACATGGCACCCCCAAAAAACCAGCCAACCACACCAACAGGGATTGTTTGGTGTTCAAGCAAGCAGGCAAGCTAAGCGCCGAAAACAATGACAAGGGGCTGCATAGCAATGACGAAGAAGAGCCCGGCCGTCGAACAAGAGAGGATGAAGGGGTTTCACAAGTGCGGACGGTGAACATGATATACGCAACCCACATACCCAAAGGGAGCGGAAGCGTGCGCTAAGGGACGATATGCGATGGAGCCACCGCCCAAGTTCAACCCATGGTCCTCTTGCCCGATCACCTTTGATCAAGGGACCACCCCACTAGCATCCGTCACGGAGGCTTCGCCGCACTGGTTCTTGACCCAATAATCGAAGGATTTCACCTCACTCGAGTCCTTATGGACGGCGGCAGCAGCCTGAACCTGCTTTATCAGGATACAGTGCGCAAAATGGGCATAGACCCCTTGTCGGTGTCAAAACCGGCGGATCTCGGGTAGGGGGTCCCGAACTGTGCGTCTAGGCGGATGGTAACAGGAGACAAGGGACACGATGTTTTTACCCAGGTTCGGGCCCTCTCGATGGAGGTAATACCCTACTCCCGCTTGATTAATATTGATGATATGGGTAGTACAAGAGTAGATCTACCGCGAGATCGTGAGAGGCTAAACCCTAGAAGCTAGCCTATGGTATGATTGTTGTTCATCCTACGGACTAAAACCCTTCGGTTTATATAGACACCGAATAGGGTTAGGGTTACACAGAGTCGGTTACAATGGTAGGAAATGTACATATCCGCATCGCCAAGCTTGCCTTCCACGCCAAGGAAAGTCCCATCCGGACACGGGACGATGTCTTCAATCTTGTATCTTCATAGTCTAGGAGTCCGGCCAAAGATGATAGTTCGGCTATCCGGACACCCCCTAGTCCAGGACTCCTCGGTAGCCCTCGAACCAGGCTTCAATGACGACGAGTCCGGCGCGCATATTGTCTTCGGCATTGCAAGGTGGGTTCCTCCTCCGAATACTTCATAGAAGGTTTTGAACACAAGGATAGTGTCCGACTCTGCAAAACAAGTTCCACATACCGCCGTAGAGAGAATAATTTTTGCACAGATCTTCTGACGTATTCCGCGGCGTGACATCACACCACGGCCAGGCCTTTATACGAATCGTTTTTACTGTTCCACCTCAGTGCGTTTAGCGAGGCGGTTTCCTTGGCACGCCTTATCAAAGCATAGATCGTGCCCCCTTATTCCGGGATTCCCATCAATACAGACGTGGGTAACCCATCCGCGCCATAGATTACGGCTCTTGGGAGATAAGCAAGTTTTATCAGGCTGGTGGGGGACGCATAACCTCGTCCGTCCATATAAGGGGATAAGGATCCACCCTTTTCACCTACGCCTTCTTCCTCCTTTGCTCATCCATTTCCGTGCACTTGAGCTCCAGCGCCCAAGTCCGCACATCCCACCTCAACCTTCTCCAACTATGTCCGGAGTGGGAGGCAGGTGGATGGCCTCCTCCGTCACGGAGGGGCACATCAAGAAGCTGCGGAAGGCCGGATACTTGTCCAAATGACATCGCTGCGCGCCAGCTGCCCGACGAAGGGCAGCTCATCCCCACCCCAAAGTCAGCATGAGAGGGTGGTGTTCCTCCCCCACTTCCTCCGCGGACTAGGGTTTCCACTTCACCCATTTGTACGGGGGCTCACGTTCTACTATGGCCTAGATTTCCACGATCTGGCCCCGAATTTCATCCTCAACATCTCGGCGTTTATCGTCAGGTGCGAGGCCTTCCTTCCGCATCCAGCCCCACTTCGCTTATGGCTGGAGATCTTTAATGTCGTGCCGAAGGTAGTGGGCGGCCGCCAAGCCGGAGTGCAGAGGTGCCATGGTTGGCAAGATGGCCAAAGTCCTATGGCTCGAGGGCTCCTTTGTGGAGACCATAAAGGTGGCAATCGGGTGGTTCTACATCACCGAGCCGCGCGACTCTCAATGGGCGGCGGCCCCCGAATTCCGATCTGGCTTCCCCACACGGCTCACATCATGGAAAGAGACGGGCTAGACGTGAGGGGATTCGGATGAGCTGTCCGGACTCCAAACTTGCGTCTGAAACCTGGTGGACAAGAATCTCAGGCTTGTCAACGTAATCCAGGTGATGCTCATCCGCCGGATTCTCCCATGCCAACAACGGGCCTTCAAATTGTGTGAGTTTGATCCGGCACATCACCAAACCTTGAGCCGGCTCTTCGACACTACGTACGAAGATGCCTGGAAGGTGCTGTCCAAGGCGCGAAGCTCCGCATCCGCCATCAAGATCGCGGATTCAGCTCGCAGCCAAGCCAGCCGAGGTAAGTTATTTTACCCTTTATGGGACTCTTTTTCCATAGTTTGACTCTATGCGGGATCTAAAACTCCCTAACCTTTGACAGATCGGTTGAAGACGTCCGGACAGATTAACTGTCCGGCCCCTTTGCCGAAGACCAGCGACGCCTTGATTAACGGGCTACGGTTCCGGCACCTCACGTGGTGCCGGAGAAGAAGGCCAAGAATAAGGCCACGGGAACTCGAAGGAGCTCCCGGCGCCAGGGGCTGTCGGACTCATCGCCTGACAACCCTGAGGCGGAATCCTCCTCTGAGGAAGAGGAGGAGGAAAAAGAAGCCTCTCCCCCAGCGGGGGGAGAGAAGAAAAGGAAGGCTGCCCCAACTAGGGAGGCCGGAGGGTCCAAGAAGGGAAGGACCCTTCCTCCGGACTTCTCCACCAACGCCGACAACGACGAGGAGGAGTGGCCAACAAGGGCCAAGCCCCGGGCGAGATCGTAAGCGTCCGGATACCCATGGCTTTTTTCTCTAATGCCGAACAATCATGCAGCCCGCCCAAGGACGAGCTCGCCGCTTCGTCGAGCGGGTCCCTGAATTCGTCGGAAGTGGAGAGTACTTCACTTCCGGCCGCCTCCTCACGCTGTGGACGACGCCGAGGAGGGGCCCGAGGGGCCTGGTCAAGAGGAGGTGGCGCAGAGGCGCCGCAAGGCAGCCTCCGGACTCAGCGCAAGGGGAGCGAGACCCCAGGGCTCTAAGCCCGACCCTTGTCCGGACTCCATACCGGAACCTTCAGGTTTGAAGTCCGCAAGCGGCCCCTTTGAAGGAAGGGTAAGACGCGGTGTCCTCCGGCCCAACCGAGGCACGGATAGCTTCTTGAGGCGCTTAACAGCCTCCATCAAGGAGGAGCACCGCCTTTATTATGAGTGTGGTGATCCAGAAAGTTCGATCCGCCAAGAGCGGGCTAATCAAGCTCGTACCAGCCTTCTAACAGGCTTTGAGGTAAGTTTAGAATATGTAAAAATATTACCGCATAGACAAGAGTTCTGATGCTTAGTTCGGTGTTCAAAAGAAAAGCCGGACTAAGGATCTAAAAAGATATACGCAGGAGTCTAACATAAGTGTGTCAATATGCGAATCTAGCTCTGTTCTTGACCTCTGCCGACCTTGATCATGGAGGTCAATGCATTAAAGAAGAGCCTTGAGCGGTCCGAGAACGAGCTCGGCCCTGCCAAGAAGCAGCTCGAGGACAGGGAAGGTAAGCAATACCTTATGAAAGAAATACCATATAGAAAGGATTCGGTTGCAAAAAATGACAGGACTAACGTGGGTATTGTAGGGGCCACGAACGAGGTGGCGACCCTGAAGGAAGCGGTGTCCACGGCCAAAAGCAAAGCGGCCGTGGAGCGCACCGAGCGAGAGAAGCAGGAGGCGCGGGTGGCGGAGGTGCGGCAAGAGCTCCAGGCTCTCGTGGAAAAACACGAGAGTTTGGAGCGTGACTTGAAGACTCGAGAGTCCGAGCTCGCCTCGGCTCTTGAGAGTGCCAAAGCCGCTAAGGCCGAAGCCCAAGAAGCCCTCCAAGAAATTGAATCATTAAAGAAGATAGCGGCGGGTAAGGCATTCTTTATGCAAAGCAAGCATGTGAAAGTGAATTACCTATTACTTACCCGGATTCGGAGCTCTCCAGGAGCATTCGCAGATCTGCCCCATAGTGTGTCTGATGCTGCCGCGTTCTACCGCGCCAAGGAGGGGAGCTCGACGGAGAAGGTGTTCTGGTCTCAGTATGTTGAGGCCGAACGTCCGGTGCCCCTAAGCGACCAGCTGAAGCAGCTGGTCGAGCTCCACAAGGTCGCTGAACAGGCCATGAAGGGCCTCATAGTTCGGTTGTGGCCATTGGAGGCCTTGCCTGGGAGCTACTTCGGTCTAGTGCAGCGGCTGGTGGACGCCTGTCCATGGATTGAAGTCATCAAGTGCTCCGTCTGCATTGAAGGTGCCCGTCAGCCCTTGCCCGTGCTAAAGTGCACTTTGGGGCAAGCTGGATGCGGAGAAGCTTGTGACGGACGGGCCACCGAAGGGCAAGGAGCATCGCATGCCCAAAATGTACTATGAGGGCGCCCTCAAGGGTGCCCGCCAGATAGCGGATGAGTGCTCCAAAGATGTAATTTTTAATAGACTCGCATTTGTTATCCTCAGACGCTGAAAACTTGTTCATATGCGCTAAGCAATGCTTGTTAATTTAAAATATTACCTTACATGCGGCCGTTTATCAAATTTGAGAGATGGCAAGTCGTTGGCTTCAGCTCCCATGCCACGAGTGCTCGGTGTTCGGGATAAACTTGAGCGCTCTTGTTCCCATTCTTGGGTCCGTCGAGGAGGCGATCAACGCAACGAACAAGGCAACCGGACTATAATGCTTGAACACTCTCACTTAGCCATCGAATTCTATAATTTTAAATTTCGGCGAAGCCCCTAGTATTCGGAAGACCGAGTTCGGGGCGCTGTCCGCGCCTATGCCGGACAATGCCGACTCCTCCCTCTAAGCGGCATAAGTCCTTAGGGACTCAAAAACCTCTCGAACAGCGACCGGCTCTCGCCCTATCATGACGGTCAGTTTTAGCTTTCTCCACTGAGGTGCTCAACCCAGCTCAACCGGGGCACAATCGCAGTGGTTCTCCTGGTGCCGCGTTAGCCGATAGAACGGAACGTAAGGCAGCAAAACACAGGAGCCGGGCAAACCCAACTATTGACCCAAGACATGATTCGGAGCCGATGCATATAATGCTATAAGTTCGGGGTGCCGCACTCGTGAGAGTGTTCGGACTTCTAACACCATATTCTGGGGAACTTAAGCCCCTGGTGTATTGGCCGTACCAAAGTGTACGGGTGCAACATGTCATGAAATGAACATATATATATATATATATATATATATATATAAAGAAAGGAGTGCAATAATAGGCAAAAGCTATGTATTGTTTATTCAAAAAGGTACTGCAATGGAAGCAGAACGATACAAATAGTGCGACAAGCAAGGGATGGGACTATTTAACATGTTCCCCTCCAGGGGTAAGCTGCGGGATGGTATGTAAAACAGGTATAATGATCGTAGTAGAGACCACCTGGACACTCGACGTAGCTTTCTGCTTTCCTGGCTGTTGCATCATGAGTTCGGCAATACTAGTGCCAGACAGGACTTCTGGAAAACGGAGTCCTGAAAGTAAGAAAAAATAAGAAAAGAAAAAGATTGACACAATCAGGAGCCCCTAGTGCGGTTGAGCCGCATTCTGGGCGTGACGTGGTCGTGCCCCTCCCCTTATGCCCATGGTATCTCCAGAGCGTAGTTATGTACGCGTAGTACTGGCTTCGCAGTTTCGCGAGGGCTGGGGTTGGGGCCGATTGCTACGCTGCGTTTCGGATCGTGCCAGCGGTCTTGTTGTAGGTTACTCGGCGCGCTGACGGTGGCCGGACGCTTAATAGCCGGACTCGAGAATTGCTGTGAGAGGCTGCTCTCCGCCGCGAGGGTTTGCTGCGGTGCTCCTCCGCTCGTAGAGAGCATTCGGTGTTTCCATTGACCGTGATTACTCCTCGAGGGCCCGCATCTTGAGCTTGAGGTATGGTAGTGCGGCACCGCATTGAACTTTTGCAAATGCGGTTCGTCCGGCGATGCGTGATAGCCGCTAGGAACGGGACTATGTCAAAGATTAACTCTTTGCTTCGGAAGTTATCCGGGATCCGAAGACCACTTGAGTGTAATCGAGCCTGTACAATTGGCCTCTACACCTGGTATGACGCCTTTAAAGGTCGTCTTTGTGGGTTTAATCCTTGAGGGGTCTATGCCCATTTTGCGCATTGTATCCTGATAAAGCGGGTTCAGGCTGCTACCGCCGTCCATCAGGACTCTAGTGAGGTGAAATCCGTCGATGATTGGGTCAAGAACCAATGCGGCAAATCCGCCGTGACGGATGCTAGTGGGGTGGTCCCTTCGATCAAAGGTGATCGGGCAGGAGGACCATGGGTTGAACTTCGGGGCGACTGGCTCCATCGCGTATACGTCCCTTAGCGCACGCTTCCGCTCATGTGGGTTGCGTATATCATGTTCACCGTCCATGCTTAAAGCGGAAACCCCTTCGTCCTCTACTATTCGGCGTGGGCTCTTCTTCGTCATCGCTATGCAGCCCCTTGTCGTTGTTTTTCGCGCTTAGCTTGCTCGCTTGCTTGAACCCCAACAATCCTGTTGGTGTGGTTGGCTGGTTTTCGGGGTGCCATGTATCTCGCACAAGCGATCGAGTATTCGGTCCAAGTTGGACGGGCCCCGGTATTTCTTTTGAATGGCTTCTTTCACGACCGGGTTTAGAGCCTCTGAGTCCGGCATTTACTGTCAGATCTTCGTGATATCACCGTTAATGCGGCGTTTATTCTTGTTGCGACGCGACCTGCCATTGCTGTCCTTGGTATCCGAACTACCAGGGTGTTTGGACAAGTTGTTGCTTCGAGCTAGCCAGCTGTCCTCTCCCGCGCAAAAGCGGGTCATGAGTGTGGTAAGGGCTGCCATGGATTTCGGCTTTTCCTGTCCTAGGTGCCGGGCTAGCCACTCGTCGTGGATGTTGTGTTTGAAGGCTGCTAGCGCCTCTGCATCCGGCAGTCGACGATCTGATTTTTCTTTGTTAGGAACCGTGTCCAGAATTGTCTGGCCGATTCTTCTGGCTGCTGAATTATATGGCTAAGGTCATAAGCATCTGGTGGTTGCACATATGTGCCCTGGAAGTTATCAAGGAATGCGGCTTCCAGGTCCTCCCAACGACCAATTGATTCTGCTGGCAAGCTGGTCCTTTAAGCTTGAGTGGGAGGTATTTGATGGCATGTAGATCATCACTGCGGGCCATGTGGATATGGAGGAGATAGTCCTCGATCCAGACCACAGGATCTGTGGTACCATCGTATGATTCGATGTTTACGGGTTTAAAGCCCTCGAGGATTTGATGATCCATTACTTCATCTGTGAAGCATAGTGGGTGTCTTGGCGCCTCATGTTGGGCTATATCACGGCGTAGCTCATATGAGCTTTGTCATCGTGTTCGCCCGCCGGTTTGCTGTATCCGGCGTGACGGTAATCATCTCGAGTCGTTGGGCGCCCACGCGATATGTAGATCGATCTTGTATGCTTTGCCTTATCCTCCAATATATCTCGCAAGTCCGGCGCATTTTCCCGTCCCTTGGTACTTTTTGAGCGGCGTCAGGGTGTGGCTTGAGCGGAGGGCCAAGAGGCTTCTCTGTCGCGGCCACGGGGTGGCCGGTCTGCCATGTCGTGCGCTGGTGACGTGGGAGCTTCCTCCACTGATCGAGGCAACAGCCTGTGTTTGGGGTAGCTTTTGGAGGGGCATTCGAGTTCATACTCTTCGGCTGCAAGGACTTCAGTCCATTTGTCAGCTAGCAGGTCTTGGTCAGCTCTAAGTTGTTGCTGCTTTTTCTTGAGGCTGCTTGCCGTGGCCATGAGCCTGCGTTTAAAACTCTCTTGTTCGATGGGGTCCTCTGGCATGACGAATTCGTTGTCGTCGAGGCTTGCCTCGTCTTCGGAGGGGGCGCATAATTATCGTCCTCTACCTCTCTTCACAGACCGCTCGTGCGGACTTGCTTCTCCCTCCTCCCCGCGCCGAGTCCTGCCGAGGGGGTCATCTTTCAACCTTTGTCCGGGGTATTATTGTCTCCCGTGCGGAATCGCCGCTTTCTTGTGGCGGGATTTAGAGCGGCGCCGACGCCGACGGCAACTTGGGCTGTTTCTTGGAGGGTCATCCTCCGCTTTTCTATCGCCGTTCCCATCTTTTGGGATGTCCACTTTGTGTATATGTCGTATGACGAGGTGGCCTTCCGATTGCCACTCATGGCGCTGGTTCTTGGTCGTCTCCAGATCGCCGTCCCATACCGTCGATGTCTTCGGAGTCGAAGTCGAGCATGTCGGTTAAATCATCGACAGTGGCTACAAAGTGGGTGGTGGGTGGGCGTTGGATTTCTTCGTCGTCCGCATCCCAACCTTCCTGACCGTAGTCCGGCCAGGGCTCACCAGATAAAGAGAGAGATTTTATTGAATTCAGGATGTCGCCAAAGGGCGAAGTCTTTGAAAAGATGTCCGCGGCAAGGAACCCCATGACCGGCGTAATCGGATTCGATTGGCGGGGCGGAGGGTTCGTGAGTCCGGAGAGGAGTCCTGCACCACAGAGTCACGGTCTTCGCAGCGACAGGGATGGAGTTCGCTCAATCGCCGTAGAGATTGTAGCCCCGAGGCGATGTCCAACCAACCGCCCTCGATCACGAAACCGGCTCCCGATTAAGGGTCGGGCGAGCCTTTGATGCGGCCTCGAGGCCTTTATTCGGGCAGAGCTAGATCGTACCCATCGAGACAAGCGCGGCACGCTTTCGGTGGCTCGAATCCGTCGAAGATCAAGTCTCCGCGGACATCGGCCTTATAGTTCAAGCTTCCAAATCTGACCTGATGGCCAAGGGCGTAGCTTTCGATCTGCTCCAGATGGCCTAGCGAATTGGCCCGCAGTGCAAAGCCGCCGAATACGAAGATCTGTCCCGGGAGGAAAGTCTCACCCTGGACTGCGTCGTTGCTGATGATTGAAGGAGCCATCGGGCCTATAGGTGACGACACAGACGAACTCTCAATGAAAGCACCAATGTCGGTGTCAAAACCGGCGGATCTCGGGTAGGGGGACCCGAAAAGAGCGTCTAGGCGGATGCTAACAGAGACAAGGGACACGATGTTTTTACCCGAGTTCGGCCCTCTCGATGGAGGTAATACCCTACTCCTGCTTGATTAATATTGATGATATGGGTAGTACAAGATTAGATCTACCACGAGATCGTAGAGGCTAAACCCTAGAAGCTAGCCTATGGTATGATTGTTGTTAGTCTAACGGACTAAAACCCTTCGGTTTATATAGACACCGAATAGGGTTAGGGTTACCTGAGTCGGTTACAATGGTAGGAAATCTACATATCCGCATCGCCAAGCTTGCCTTCCACGCCAAGGAAAGTCCCATCCGGACACGGGACGAAGTCTTCAATCTTGTATCTTCATAGTCTAGGAGTCCGGCCAAAGATGATAGTTCGGCTATCCAGACACCCCCTAGTCCAGGACTCCCTCACCCCTCAAGGATTAAACCCACAAATACGTCCTTTAAAGGCATCATACCAGGTGTAGAGGCCAATTGTACAGGCTCAGTTACACTCGAAGTGGTCTTCGGATCCCCGGATAACTTCCGAAGCGAAGAGTTAATCTTCGACATAGTCCCGTTCCGCAGCGGTTATCACGCCTTTGCTTTCGGACGAACCGCATTTACAAAGTTCAATGCGGTGCCGCACTCACGCATACCTCAAGCTCAAGATGCCAGGCCCTCGAGGAGTAATCACGGTCAATGGAAACACCGAACGCTCTCTCCGAACGGAGGAGCACACGGCGGCCCTCGCGGAGGAGGTGCAAAGCAGCCTCTCACAGCAATTCTCGAGTCCGGCTATTAAACGTCCGGCCACCGCTGTCAGCCGCCGAGTAACCTACAACAACACCGCTGGCACAATCCGAGCATGCGTAGCAATCCGCCCCAACCCCAGCCCTCGAAATCGAAGCGATTACGCTGGCGTACATAACTACGCCCGGAGATACCATGGGCATAAGGGGAGGGGCACGACCACGTCACGCCTGCACGCGGCTCAACCGCACTAGGGGCTCCCAATTGTGTCAATCTTTTTCTTTTCTTCTTTTTTCTAACTTTCAGGACTCTGTTTTCCAGAAGTCCTGTCCGGCACTAGAATTGCCGAACTCACGATGCAACAGCCAGGGAAGAAGAAAGCTACGTCGAGTGTCCAGGTGGTCTCTTATACGATCATTATACCTGTTTTACATACCATCCCGCAGCTTACCCCTGGAGGGGAACAATTAAATAGTCCCATCCCTTGCTTATCGCACTATTTGTATCGTTCTGCTTCCATTGCAGTACCTTTTTGAATAAACAATACATAGCTTTTGCCTATTATTGCACTCCTTTCTTTATCTATATATATATGTTCATTTCATGACATGTTGCACCCGTACACTTTGGTACGGCCAATACACCAGGGGCTTAAGTTCCCCAGAATATGGTGTTAGAAGTCCGAACACTCTCACGAAAAGGCACCCGAACTTATAGCATTATATGCATCGGCTCGAATCATGTCTTGGGTCAATAGTTGGGTTTGCCCGGCTCGTGTTTTGCTGCCTTACGTTCCGTTCTATCGGCTAACGCGGCACCGGGAGAACCACTGCGATTGTGCCCCGGTTGAGCCGGGTTGACCACCTCAGTGGAGAAAGCTAAAACTGACCGTCATGATAGGGCGAGAGCCGGTCGCTGTTCGAGAGGTTTTTCGGGTCCCTAAAGACTTATGCCGCTTAGAGCGAGGAGTCGGCATTGTCCGCCAAAGGCGGGATAAGCGCCCGAACTCGGTCTTCCGAATACTAGGGGCTTCACTAAATTTAAAATTATAGAATTCTATGGCTAAGTGAGAGTGTTCAAGCATTATAAGTCTGGTTGCCTTGTTCGTTGCGTTGAGCGCCTCCCTCGACGGACCCAAGAATGGGAACAAGAGCGCTCAAGTTTATCCCGAACACCCCAGCACTCGTGGCATGGGGAATGAAGCCAACGACTTGCCGTCTCTCAAATTTGATAAACGGCCGCCTGAAGGTAATATTTTAAATCAACAAGCGTTGCTTAGCGCATATGAACAAGTTTTCAACGTACAGGATAACAAATGCGAGTCTATTCAAAAATTACATCTTTGGAGCACTCATCCGCTATACGGCGGGCACCCTTCAGGATGCCCTCATAGTACATTTCGGGCGTGCGATGCTCCTTGCCCTTCGGTGGCCCGTCCGTCACAAGCTTCTCCGCATCCACTTTAGCACGGGCAAGGGCCCGACGGGCACCTTCAATGCAGACAGAGCGCTTGATGACTTCAATCCATGGACAGGCGTCCACCAGCCGCTGCACTAGACCAAAGTAGCTCACAGGCATGGCCTCCAATGGCCACAGCAGAATTATGAGGCCCTTCATGGCCTGTTCGGCGACCTTGTGGAGCTCAACCAGCTGCTTCAGCTGGTCGCTCAGGGGCACCGGACGTTCGGCCTCAGCATACTGAGACCAGAACACCTTCTCCGTCGAGCTCCCCTCCTTGGTGCGGTAGAACGCGGCAGCATCAGACACACTATGGTGCAGATCTGCGAATGCTCCTGGAGAGCTCCGAATCCGGGTAAGTAATAGGTAATTCACTTTCACATGCTTGCTTTGCATAAAGAATGCCTTACCCGCCGCTATCTTCTTTAATGATTCAATTTCTTGGAGGGCTTCTTGGGCTTCGGCCTTAGCGGCTTTGGCACTCTCAAGAGCCGAGGCGAGCTCGGACTCTCGAGTCTTCGAGTCACGCTCCAAACTCTCGTGTTTTTCCACGAGAGTCTGGAGCTCTTGCCGCACCTCCGCCACCCACTCCTCCTGCTTCTCTCGCTCGGTGCGCTCCGCGGCCGCTTTGCTTTCGGCCGCGGACACCGCTTCCTTCGGGGTCGCCACCTCGTTCGTGGCCCCTACAATACCCATGTTATTCCTGTCATTTTTTGCAACCGAATCCTTTCTATAAGGTATTTCTTTCATAAGGTATTGCTTACCTTCCCTGTCCTCGAGCTGCTTCTTGGCAAGGCCGAGCTCGTTCTCGGACCACTCAAGGCTCTTCTTTAATGCATTGACCTCCGCAGTCAGTGCGGCAGAGGTCAGCAGCGCAGCCTGCATTCGCATATTGACACACTTATGTTAGACTCTCACAGATATCTTTTTAGATCCTTAGTCCGACTTTTCTTTTCGAACACCGAACTAAGCATCGTGGGCTATTGTCTATGCGGTAATATTTTTACATATTCTAAACTTACCTCAAAGCCCGTTAGAAGGCTGGTACAGGCCAGTCAGCCCGCTCTTGGCGGATCGAACTTCTGGATCACCACACTCATAACAGGTCGGTGCTCCTCCTCGATGGAGGCGCTGTTAAGCGCCTCGAAGCTATCCGGTGCCTCCGGTTGGATGGAGGACACTGCGTCTTACCCTTCCTCTGAAGGGGCCGCTTGCGGACTTGAACCGGCGAAGGTTCGGTGTGGAGTCCGGACAAGGGTCGGGCTTAGAGCCCCCGGGGTCTCGCTCCCCTCGCGCTGAGTCCGGGAGGCTGCCTTGCGGCGCCTCTGCGCCACCTCCTCTTGACCAGGGCCCCCTCGGGGCCCCTCCTCAGCGTCGTCCAGCAGTGAGGTGAGGAGGCAGCCGAAGTGAAGTACTCTCCACTTCCGACGAATTGAGACCCGCTCGGCGAAGCGGCGAGCCTGCGTCCTTGGGCGGGCTGCGTGATTGTTCGGCATTACTGAACACTATGCAATGAAAAAAGCCATGGGTATCCGGACGCCACGATCTCGCCTGGGCTTGGCCCTTGTTGGCCACTCCTCCTCGTCGTTATCGACGTTGGTGGAGAAGTCCGAGGAAGGGTCCTTCCCTTCTTGGACCCTCCGCCTCCCCAGATTGAGGCGGCCTTCCTTTTCTTCTCTCTTCACTGGGAGAGGCTTTTTCTCCTCCTCTTCCTCAGAGGAGGATTCCGCCTCAGGGTTGTCAGGCGATGAGTCCGACAGCCCCTGGCGCCGGGAGCTCCTTTGAGTTCCCATGGCCTTCTTCTCCGGCACCACGTGAGGTGCCGGAACCAGCAGCCCCGTTAATCGGGCGTCCGCTGGGTCTTCTGGCAAAGGGGCCGGACAGTTAATCTGTCCGGACGTCTTCAGCCAGTCTTGTCAAAGGTTAGGGAGTTTTAGATCCCGCATAGAGTCAAACTATGGAAAAAGAGTCCCATAAAGGATAAAATAACTTCTCGTTGGCTTGACGCTGCAAGCTGAATCCGCGATCTTCGGTAGCAGATGCGGGAGCTTCGGCGCCCTTGAGCAGCACCTTCCAGGCATCTTCGTACGTAGTGTCGAAGAGCCGGCTCAAGGTTTGGTGCTGTGCCGGATCGAACTCCCACAATTTGAAGGCCCGTTGTTGGCATGGGAGAATCCGGCGGATGAGCATCACCTGGATTACGTTGACAAGCCTGAGATTCTTGTCCACCAGGTTTCGGATGCAAGTTTGGAGTCCGGATAGCTCATCCGAATCCCCCCACGTCTGGCCCGTCTCTTTCCATGATGTGAGCCGTGTGGGGAAGCCAGATCGGAATTCGGGGGCCGCCGCCCATTGAGAGTCGCGCGGCTCGGTGATGTAGAACTACCCATTGCCACCCCTTTATGGTCTCCACAAAGGAGCCCTCGAGCCATAGGACTTTGGCCATCTTGCCAACCATGGCGCCTCAAGACTCCGCTTGGCGGCCGCCCACTACCTTCGGCCCGACATTAAAGATCTTCAGCCATAAGCCAAGTGGGGCTGGATGCAGAGGAAGGTTTCGCACACCACGATAAACGCCGAGATGTTGAGGATGAAATTCGGGGCCGATCGTGGAAATCTAGGCCATAGTAGAACATGAGCCCCCGGACAAATGGGTGAAGTGGAAATCCTAGTCCGCGGAGGAAGTGGGGGAGGAACACCACCCTCTCATGGGGCCTGGGGGTGGGGATGAGCTGCCCTTCGTCGGGCAGCTGATGCGCGATGTCGCTGGACAAGTATCCGGCCTTCCGCAGCTTCTTGATGTGCCCCTCCGTGACGGAGGAGGCCATCCACCCGCCTCCCGCTCCGGACATAGTTGGAGAAGGTTGAGGTGGGATGTGCGGACTTGGGCGCTGGAGCTCGAAAGTCTTGTGAAATGGATGAGCAAAGGAGGAAGAAGGCGTAGGTGAAAAGGGTGGATCCTTATCCCCTTATATGGACGGACGAGGTTATGCGTCCCCCACCAGCCTGATAAAACTCGCTTATCTCCCAAGAGCCGTAATCTATTGCGCGGATAGGTTACCCACGTCTGTATTGATGGGAATCCCGGAATAAGGGGGCACGATCTATGCTTTGATAAGACGTGCCAAGGAAACCGCCTCGCTAAACGCACTGAGGTGGAATAGTAAAAACGATTCGTATAAAGGCCTGGCCGTGGTGTGATGTCACGCCGCGGACTACGTCAGCAGATCTGTGCAAAATTATTCTCTCTACGGTGGTATGTGGAACTTGTTTTGCAGAGCCGGACACTATCCTTGTGTTCAAAACCTTCTATGAAGTATTCGGAGGAGGAACCCGCCTTGCAATGACGAAGACAATATGCGCGCCGGACTCGTCGTCATTGAAGCCTGGTTCATGGGCTACTGAGGGAGTCGGACTAGGGGGTGTCCGGATAGCCGAACTATCATCTTTGGCCGGACTCCTAGACTATGAAGATACAAGATAGAAGGCTTCGTCCCGTGTCCGGATGGGACTTTCCTTGGCGTGGAAGGCAAGCTTGGCGATGCGGATATGTAGATTTCCTACCATTGTAACCGACTCATGTAACCCTAACCCTATTCGGTGTCTATATAAACCGAAGGGTTTTAGTCCGTGAGGACGAACAACAATCATACCATAGGCTAGCTTCTAGGGTTTAGCCTCTCGATCTCGTGGTAGATCTACTCTTGTACTACCCATATCATCAATATTAATCAAGCAGGAGTAGGGTATTACCTCCATCGAGAGGGCCCGAACCTGGGTAAAAACATCGTGTCCCTTGTCTCCTGTTACCATCCGCCTAGACGCACAGTTCGGGACCCCCTACCAGAGATCCGCCGGTTTTGACACCGACACATCACCGCAGGACGCATTGGAGAAGTTTACCACAAGGAACTCAAGGATACTATTTACCAGATTTGTGGGCGCCGAGATGAGCAATGGGAGATGATCGGCACCAGGAAGGATAGATCAATTGCAGCTTTCATCCAGGAGTTAAACTAGCACATTCGTCGCGAGGAGAACCAGATGTGCGCAGGCATGATAGACCTGAAGAAGGCTATGACCAAGTTCACGGAGCTGGAAGAAGAATTTAAGTCTACACGTGATGGATATGAGGAGGAAATAGCAACGCTTGTGGAGAAGAATGATGATCTGAAGAAGAAGCTAAAAGTATTCATGGGTTTTCCCGTGACTGGAGGAGAAGACGATAATTGCACTTGCCCGGAGAACTACATCATCATCGACGACACCAACTCGGACCTAGACGATAGCGATGATGACTTTATTGATGAAGCTGGAGCAGATATCATGGAGTCTTCGACCGAGCAGTTTTTCTAGTCGACCACCATAACAGTAGTAGTATTCCTCCATGTATATAGTATAGTCCGAGCACTTTTGTAACGATAGCTAGACCGTTGTATGCCCTTGTTTGAATTGATTGAAGTGATACTGATTGAATTTGTCTCATGTGCATATGGGTAGTGTTTTCTCTATAGACCTCATTCTATTCTATTTTCTCATATTTTCTAAACCCTCAGATGCCTCCGAGACGTGACAATGGATTTGCTTTCCCACCGGAGCTCACTCAGTTGATCCAGCAGCAGAATGTATTGATGCAGATACTAGTCCATAATCAGAATCAGGGGAACAACAACAATAACCCACCACCACCACATGTTGATCACTTAGCCCGTTTCTTGAGGCTGAACCCGCCGGTGTTCTCCAGTAGCACCGAGCCGATAGTTGCAGATGATTGGCTCCGCAAGATGGGAAGGGAGTTGACCACTGTAGGATGCATATATGCGGAGAAGGTGCGATTTGCCACACATCAGCTTGATGGACCCGCAGCATCATGGTGGGAGAATTTCACAGCCACTTATCCTATCGACACTGTCACAAGGGATCAGTTCCAGCAGGCTTTCCGTACTGCCCATGTTTCAGCAGGAGCTATGGCCATGAAGAAGCTTGAGTTTTGCAACTTGCACCAAGGAGGACGTACAGTTGGTCAGTATGTGGATGACTTTAGTAAGCTAGCACGTTATGCCCCAGATGACGTTGCTACGGATGCAGCTAAGCAGGAGAAGTTCCTGGAAGGACTGAATGATGAGCTGAGCATGCAGTTGATGGTAGCAACCTTCAAGAACTACCAGGAGTTGGTGGATAGAGCTCTCATGATTGAAGGGAAGCAGCAGTAGATTGATAACCGCAAGAGGAAGTATGGACAAGGGAAGTACAATTCTGGAACTTAGCAGAAGCCCCGCTTTACCCCGAATGCGGGAGGACCTCCTACTAGATTGATACCTTGGTTCTCAAAAACTGAGGGAAATACTTAGGCTGCTTTACTGCATCACCCTTTCCTCTTCAAGGGAAAACCAACGCAGTGCTCAAGAGGTAGCAAGAAGGATTTCTGGCACCATTGTCAGGGAGTCTATGCAAAAGTAAACATACCAAGTACCCATCACAAACCCTTATCTCCCGCATTACATTATTTGCCATTTTCCTCTCTTTTTCCTCTCCCCCACTTCACCCTTGCCGTTTTATTCGCCCTCTCTTTTCCGTTCGCTTCTTTTTCGCTTGCTTCTAGTTTGCTTGTGTGTTGGATTGCTTGCTTGTCACGATGGCTCAAGATAATACTAAATTGTGTGACTTTACCAATACCAACAACAATGATTTTCTTAGCACTCTGATTGCTCCTCTTACCGATACTGAATCTTGTGAAATTAATGCCGCTTTGTTGAATCTGGTCATGAAATATCAATTCGCCGGCCTTCCTAGTGGAGATGCCGTTACCCATCTAAATAGCTTCATTGATTTGTGTGATATGCAAAAGAAGAAAGATGTGGACAATGATATTGTTAAATTGAAGCTATTTCCTTTTTCGCTTAGAGATCGTGCTAAAGCTTGGTTTTCTTCTTTGCCTAAAAATAGTATTGATTCATGGAATAAGTGCAAAGATGCTTTTATCTATAAATATTTTCCTCCCGCTAAGATCATCTCTCTTAGAAATGATATTATGAATTTTAAGCAACTTGATCATGAACATGTTGCACAAGCTTGGGAGAGGATGAAATTAATGATACGTAATTGCCCTACACATAGTCTGAATTTGTGGATGATTATACAAAAAAATTATGCCGGATTCAATTTTGCTTCTAGAAATATTTTAGATTCGGCCGCGGGAGGCACTTTTATGGAAATCACTTTAGGAGAAGCTACTAAACTCCTGGATAATATTATGGTTAATTATTCTCAATGGCACACCGAAAGATCCACTAATAAAAAAGTGCATGCGATAGAAGAAATTAATGTTTTGAGTGGAAAGATGGATGAACTTATGAAATTATTTGCTAATAAAAGTTTTTCTTCTAATCCTAATGATATGCCTTTGTCCACTTTGATTGAGAATAATAATGAATCTATGGATGTGAATTTTGTTGATAGGAATAATTTTGGTAACAACGCATATAGAGGAAACTTTAATCCTAGGCCGTATCCTAGTAATTCCTCTAATAATTATGGTAATTCCTACAACAATTCTTATGGAAATTTTAATAAGATGCCTTCTGAATTTGAGACTAGTGTTAAGGAGTTTATGAATTCGCAAAAGAATTTCAATGCTTTGCTTGAAGAAAAATTGCTTAAAGTTGATGAATTAGCTAGGAACGTTGATAGAATTTCTCTTGATGTTGATTCTTTGAAACTTTGATATATTACACCTAAGCATGATATCAGTGAGTCTCTCAAGGCCATGAGAATTTCCATTGATGAGTGCAAAGAAAGAACCACTAGGATGCGTGCTAAGAAAGATTGTTTTGTGAAAGCGTGTTCTTCTAGTTTCTATGAAAATAAGGATGAAATCTAAAAGTTATTGATGTGTCTTATATTAAATTATTATTTTGCAATATGAATCTTGATAATGATGGGACTGAATATGATCCACCTTTACCTAGAAGGCGTTCCAAAAATTCGGAGTTTTCAGATCTTGATACAAAAATTGGTAAAAGTGGGATTGAAGAGCTCAAAACTCTAGATATTAATGAACCCACTATTTTGAATTTCAAGGAATTTAATTATGATAATTGCTCTTTGATAAATTGTATTTCCTTGTTGCAATCCGTGCTAAATTCTCCACATGCTTATAGTCAAAATAAAGCCTTTACCAAACATATCGTTGATGCTTTGATGCAATCTTATGAAGAAAAACTTGAGTTGGAAGTTTCTATACCTAGAAAACTTTATGATGAGTGGGAACCTACTATTAAAATTAAAATTAAAGATCATGAATGCTATGCTTTGTGTGATTTGGGTGCTATTGTTTCCACGATCCCAAAAACTTTGTGCGATTTGCTAGGTTTCCGTGATTTTGATGATTGCTCTTTAAACTTGCACCTTGCGGATTCCACCATTAAGAAACCTATGGGAAGAATTAATGATGTTCTTATTGCTGCAAAAAGGAATTATGTGCCCGTAGATTTTATTGTTCTTGATATAGATTGATATCCTTCATGTCCTATTATTCTTGGTAGACCTTTCTTCGATTAGGGTCGTATTCTATGGTTATGATTCTACCAGCTATGTCCTTTTGATTCCGTCGAGAATCTATTTTACGGTATAGGCGCTTATGACCTCACCCTCTATGCCTTGCAGTAATGATTCCTCTGGAATTACGACCTTTAACACAACGGTGCCGTCCATGGATCAAATTATTTCGTGGATTGGATTTCACTTGCCTGTCTACGGTTCCCTTGCATGTGCTCGGGATAGGTGTTTTGTATAAATGTTTCACCGTATTATTAAGTATTCTCCTTTAGTTTTTTTCTCTATCTAGAAGTGGAATAGAATAACCCGGTTTAGAATGATTGGTGCAATTATTGATATGAAGGAAGGGAATATTAGATTCGAATTCCGTTAAAGAAAGGCATTGAACACTTCCCTAGAAAGAAAATTAAACTACCATATGAATCTATTATGAGAGCCACTTATGAATTGCCAACCAAAGATGGCAATACCTAGATCTATCCTTGCTTTTATGCCTAGATAGGGGCGTTAAACGATAGCGCTTGCTGGGAGGCAACCCAATTTTATTTTTAGTTTTTTGCTTTTTGCTTATGTTTAGGAATAAATATTTGATCTAGCCTCTATTTAGATATATTTTTATGTTTTAATTAGTGTTTGTGCCAAGTAAAACCTATAGGAACTTCTTGGATGATAGTTATTTGATCTTGCTGAAAATTCCAGAAACTTTCTGTTCACGAAAACAATTGTTAAAAATCACCAGAACGTGATAAAATATTGATTCCAATTGCAGAAGATCAATAAACGAATTGTCTAGGTCTTCCTATTTCGGTAGATTTTTTGGAGTTCCAAAAGTTTGCGTTAGTTACAAATTACTACAGACCATTCTGTTTTTGACAGATTCTGTTTTTCGTGTGTTGTTTGCTTATTTTGATGAATCTATGGCTAGTAAAAGAGTTTATAAACCATAGAGAAGTTGGAATAAAGTAGGTTTAACACCAATATAAATAAAGAATGAGTTCATTACAGTACCTTGAATAAGTGTTTTGTTTTCTTTCGCTAACGGAGCTCACGAGATTTTCTGTTGAGTTTTGTGTTGTGAAGTTTTCAAGTTTTGGGTAAAAGATTTGATGGATGATGGAACAAGGAGTGGCAAGAGCCTAAGCTTGGGAATGCCCATGGCACCCCAAGATAATATAAGGACACTAAAAATCCAAAGCTTGGGGATGCCCCGGAAGGCATCTTCTCTTTCGTCTTCATCCATCGGTAACTTTACTTGGAGCTATATATTTTATTCACCACATGATATGTGTTTTGCTTGGAGCGTCTTATAAAATTTGAGTCTTTGTTTGTTAGTTTTCCACAATCATCCTTGCTGTACACACCTTTTGAGAGAGACACACTTGATTCGGAACTTATTAGAATACTCTATGTGCTTCACTTATATCTTTTGAGCTATATAGTTTTTGCTCTAGTGCTTCACTTATATCTTTTAGAGCACGGTGGTGGATTTGTTTTATAGAAACTATTGTTCTCTCATGCTTCACTTATATCATTTTGAGAGTCCTACAAAACAGCATGGTAATTTGCTTTAATTATGATAGGCATCCAAGATTAGTAAAAAATTCTTATGAGTGTGTTGAATACCATGAGAAGTTTGATGCTTGATAATTGTTTTGAGATATGAAGATGGTGATATTAGAGTCATGCTAGTTGAGTAGTTGTGAATTTGAGAAATAATTGTGGTAAAAGTTTGTGATTCCCGTAGCATGCACGTATGGTGAACCGTTATGTGATGAAGTCGGAGCATGATTTATTTATTGATTGTCTCCCTTATGAGTGGCGGTCGGGGACGAGCGATGGTCTTTTCCTACCAATCTACCCCCCTAAGAGCATGCGCGTAATAATTTGCTTTGATAACTTGTAGATTTTTGCAACAAGTATATGAGTTCTTTATGACTAATGTTGAGTCCATGGATTATACGCACTCCCTTCCTTCCACCATTTCTAGCCTCTCTATTACCGCGCACTTTTCGCTGGTGTCTTACACCCACCATATACCTTCCTCAAAACAGCCACCATACCTACCTATCATGGCATTTCCATAGCCATTCCGAGATAAATTGCCATGCAACTTACCACCGTTCCGTTTACCATGACACGCTTCATCATTGTCATATTGCTTTTCATGATCATGTAGTTGACATCGTATATGTGGCAAAGCCACCATTTATTATTCTTTCATACATGTCACTCTTGATTCATTGCATATCCCGGTACACCGCCGGAGGCATCCACACAGAGTCATATTTTGTTCTAAGTTTTGAGTTGTAATTCTTGAGTTGTAAAGAAAATAAAAGTGTGATGATCATCATTATTAGAGAATTGTTCCAAGTGAGGAAAGGATGATGGAGACTATGATTCCCCCATAAGTCGGGAAGAGACTCTGGACTAAAATAAAAAAGAAAGGCCATAAAAAAGAGAAAAGGCCCAAACTAAAAAAATGAGAGAAAAGAGAGAAGGGACAATGATACTATCCTTTTACCACACTTGTGCTTCAAAATAGCACCATGATCTTCATGATAGAGAGTCTCCTATGATATCACTTTCATATACTAGTGGGAAATTTTCATTATAGAACTTGGCTTGTATATTCCAATGACGGGCTTCCTCAAAATGCCCTAGGTCTTCGTGAGCAAGCGAGTTGGATGCACACCCACTTAGTTTCTTTTGTTAAGCTTTCATATACTTAAAGCTCTAGTGCATCCGTTGCATGGAAATCCCTACTCACTCACATTGATATCTATTGATGGGCATCTCCATAGCCCGTTGATACGCCTAGTTGATGTGAGACTATCTTCTCCTTTTTTTGTCTTCTCCACAACCACCATTCTACTCCACATATAGTGCTATGTCCATGGCTCACACTCATGTATTACGTGAAGATTGAAAAGTTTGAGAACACCAAAAGTATGAAACAATTGCTTGGCTTGTCATCGGGTTGTGCATGATTAAATACTTTGTGTGATGAAGATAGAGCATAGCCAGACTATATGATTTTGTAGGGATAACTTTCTTTGGCCATGTTATTTTGAGAAGACATAATTGCTTAGTTCGAATGCTTGAAGTATTATTATTTTTATGACAATATTAAACTTTTGTCTTGAATCTTTCGGATCTGAACATTCATACCACAATTAAGAGAATTACATTGAAAATTATGCCAAGAATCATTCCACATCAAAAATTCTGTTTTTATCATTTACCCACTCGAGGACGAGCAGGAATTAAGCTTGGGGATGCTTGATACGTCTCCAACGTATCTATAATTTTTTATTGTTCCATGCTATATTATATTCTGTTTTGGATGTTTAATGGGCTTTATTATACACTTTTATATTATTTCTGGGACTAACCTATTAACCGGAGGCCCAGCCCAAATTGTTGTTTTTTTGCCTATTTCAGTGTTTCGCAGAAAAGAATATCAAACGGAGTCCAAACGGAATGAAACCTTCGGGAACCTGATTTTTGGAACAAACGTGATCCAGAGGACTTGGAATCTATGTAAAGCAATCAACGAGGAGAGCACGAGGCAGGGGGCGCGCCTACCCCCTCAGCGCGCCTCCACCCTCGTGGGGCCCATGTTGCTCCACCGACGTACTTCTTCCTCCTATATATACCTACGTATCCCCAAACCACCAGGGGCATCCATGAAAACCTAATTCCACCGCCGCAACCTTCTGTACCCATGAGATCCCATCTTGGGGCCTTTTTTAGCGCTCCGCCGGAGGGGGAATTGATCACGGAGGGCTTCTACATCAACACCATAGCCTCTCCAATGATGTGTGAGTAGTTTACCTCAGACCTTCGGGTCCATAGTTATTAGCTAGATGGCTTCTTCTTCTCTCTCTTTGGATCTTAATACAAAGTTCTCCTCGATTCTCTTGGAGATCTATTCGATGTAATCGTCTTTTGCGGTGTGTTTGTCGAGACCGATGAATTGTGGGTTTATGATCAAGTTTATCTATGAACAATATCTGAATCTCATCTGAATTCTTTTATGTATTATTGGTTATCTTTGCAAGTCTCTTCGAATTATCAGTTTGGTTTGGCCTACTAGATTGATCTTTCTTGCAATGGGAGAAGTGCTTAGCTTAGGTTTCAATCTTGCGGTGCCCTTTCCCAGTGACAGCAGGAGCAGCAAGGCACTTATTGTATTGTTGCCATCGAGGATAACAAGATGGGGTTTATATCATATTGCATGAGTTTATCCCTCTACATCATGTCATCTTGCCTAAAGTGTTACTCTGTTCTTATGAACTTAATGCTCTAGATTCATGCTGGATAGCGGTCGATGTGTGGAGTAATAGTAGTAGATGCAGGCAGGAGTCGGTCTACTTGTCGCGGACGTGATGCCTATATACATGATCATACCTAGATATTCTCATAACTATGCTCAATTCTATCAATTCCTCGATAGTAATTTGTTCACCCACCGTAATACTTATGCTCTTGAGAGAAGCCACTAGTGAAACCTATGGCCCCCGGGTCTATTCTCCATCATATTAATCTTCCAACACTTAGCTATTTCTATTGCCGTTTATTTTATTTTGCATATTTATCATAAAATACCAAAAATATTATCTTATCATATTAATCAGATCTCACTCTCGTAAGTGACGTGAAGGGATTGACAACCCCTTTATCGCGTTGGTTGCGAGGTTCTTATTTGTTTGTGTAACTGCACGGGACTTGTGCGTGATCTCCTACTGGATTGATACCTTGGTTCTCAAAAACCGAGGGAAATACTTACGCTACTTTCTGCATCGCCCTTTCCTCTTTAAGGGAAAACCAACGCAGTGCTCAAGAGGTAGCAAGTAGTTACGTTTGTTCCTGAGGACATGGGAGAAATCTTGCTATAAGTAGTCATGTGAATTTGGTATTCGTTCGATATTTTGATGAGATGTATGTTGTCTTTCCTCTAGTGGTGTTATGTGAACGTCGAATACATGACACTTCACCATTATTTGGGCCTAGGGGAAGGCATTGGGAAGTAATAAGTATATGATGGGTTGCTAGAGTGACAGAAGCTTAAACCCTAGTTTATGTGTTGCTTCGTAAGGGGCTGATTTGGATCCATATGTTTCATTCTATGGTTAGGTTTTTGGTAGTTGTGGATGCTTGCAAGAGGGGTTAATCATAAGTGGGATGCTTGTCCAAGGAAGGGCAGTACCCAAGCACCGGTCCACCCACATACCAAATTATCAAAGTAACGAATGCGAATAATATGAGCATGATGAAAACTAGCTTGACGATAATTCCCATGTGTCCTCGGGAGCGTTTTCCTTTATATAAGAGTTTGTCCAGGCTTGTCCTTTGCTACAAAAAGGATTGGGCCACCTTGTTGCACCTTGTTTACTTTTGTTACTGGTTACCCGTTACAAATTACCTTATCACAAAACTATCTGTTACCGATATTTTCAGTGCTTGCAGAGAATACCTTACTGAAAACCGCTTGTCATTTTCTTCTGCTCCTCGTTGGGTTTGACACTATTACTTATCGAAAGGACTATGATAGATCCCCTATACTTGTGGGTCATCAAGACTCTTTTCTGGCGCCGTTGCCGGGGAGTGAAGCGCCTTTGGTAAGTGGAATTTGGTAAGGAAACATTTATATAGTGTGCTGAAATTTAAGTAATCCTTTGAGGGGCTTGTTCGGGGTATCTTCACCCCGACCAGTAGAGCAAATAGTTGCTCCTCAACCTACTGAACCTACTGAAAATGTTTACTTTGAAATTCCTTTGGGTATGATAGAGAAACCGCTAGCTAATCCTTTTACAGGAGATGGAACATTGCATCCCGATTTGCACCTAATCTATGTGGATGAAGTTTGTGGATTATTTAAGCTTGCAGGTATGCCTGAGGAAGTTATCAAGAAGAAGTTCTTCCCTTTATCTTTGAAGGGAAAGGCATTGACATGGTTTAGGCTGTGCGATGATATTGGATCATGGAACTACAACCGATTGAAATTGGAATTTCATCATAAGTTTTATCCTATGCATCTCGTTCATCGTGATCGTAATTATATATATATTATTTTTGGCCTCGCGAAGGATAAAGCATAACTCAAGCTTGGGGAGGCTTAAGTCAATGTTATATTCATGCCCCAATCATGAGCTCTCAAGAGAAATTATTATTCAAAAAATTTATGCTTGGCTTTCTCTCAATAATCGCTCCATGCTCGATACTTCTTGTACTGGTTCTTTTATGATCAAGACTATTGATTTCAAATGGGATTTATTGGAAAGAATTAAACGCAACTCTGAAGATTGGGAACTTGACGAAGGTAAGGAGTCAGGTATAACACCTAAGTTTGATTGTGTTTAATCTTTTATGGATACCGATGCTTTTCGTGAATTTAGCACTAAATATGGACTTGACTCTGAGATAGTAGCTTCTTTCTGTGAATCCTTTGCTACTCATGTTGATCTCCCTAAGGAGAAGTGGTTTAAATATCATCCTCCCATTGAAGTAAAAGTAGTTGAACCTATTAAAGTTGAAGAAAAGACTATCACGTACAATGTTGATCCTATTGTTCCCTATTAGAATAAAGGATCATGCTAAAGCTTCAACTGTGGTCAACAAAAGTAATATTAGAACACCCAAACCCTCTGAGCGAAATAAAGTTGAACCTAGTATTTCTATGGTTAAAGATCTCTTGGTTGATAATATTGATGGGCATGTTATTTACTTCTGTGATGAAGCTGCTAGAATTGCTAGACCCGATACTAAAAATAAACATAGACATGTTGTAGGCATGCCTGTTATTTCTGTTAAAATAGGAGATCATTGCTATCATGTCTTATGTGATATGGGTGCTAGTGCGAGTGCAATACCTCATTCTTTATACAAAGAAATTATGCATGATATTGCACCTGCTGAGTTAGAAGGTATTGATGTTACAATTAAGCTTGCCAATAAAGATACTACTTCACCAGTTGGGATTGTAGAGATGTTGAAGTCTTGTGTGGGAAAGTTAAATATCCTATTGATTATCCTGTTCTTGGTTCCGCACAAGATGACTTTTGTCCCATTATATTTGGTAGACCCTTCTTGAATACTGTTAATGCTAAGATAGATTGCAAAAAGGATATTGTTTCTGTTGGTTTAGGGGATATGTCTCATGATTTTAATTTTGCTAAATTTCATAGACAACCCCATGATAAAGAATTGCCTAGTAAAGATGAAATTATAGGTCTTGCTTCTATTGCCGTGCCTCCTAATGATCCTTTAGAACAATATTTGCTAGACCATGAAAATGATATGTTTATGAATGAAAGAAGGGAAATAGATGAAGTATTCTTCAAGCAGGGACCTATTTTGAAACACAATTTGCATGTTGAAATTCTAGGGGATCCTCCTCCACCCAAGGGTGATCCCGTGTTTGAGCTTAAAATATTACCTGATACTCTTAAATATGCTTATCTTGATAAAAAGAAGATATATCTTGTTATTATTTGTGCTAACCTTTCAGAGCAGGAAGAAGAGAAATTATTGAAAACTTTGAAGAAGCACCGTGCTGCTATTGGATATACTCTTGACGATCTTAAGGGCATTAGTACCACTCTATGCCAGCACAAAATAAAATTGGAGAAAGACGCTAGACCGGTTGTTGATCATTGACGACGGTTAAATCCTAAGATGAAAGAAGTGGTAAGAAATGAAATACTAAAGCTTCTGGAGGCAGGTGTAATTTATCCCGTTGCTGATAGTCAGTGGGTAAGTCCTGTCCATTGTGTCCCTAAGAAGGGAGGCATTACTGTTGTACCTAATGATAAAGATGAATTGATTCCACAAAGAATTGTTACAAGTTATAGAATGGTAATTGGTTTCTGCAAATTAAATAAAGCCACTAAAAAGGATCATTACCCTTTACCTTTTATTGATCAAATGCTAGAAATATTATCCAAACATGCACATTTTTTCTTTCTAGACGGTTATTCTGGTTTCTCCCAAATACCTGTGTCAAAAGATGATTGCTTGAGCAACCTTGATCGAGTTTTGCAGAGATGTGAAGAAACTAATCTTGTCTTGAATTGGGAGAAGTGCCACTTTATGGTTAATGAAGGTATTGTCTTGGGGCGTAAATTTTTTGAAAGAGGTATTGAAGTTGATAAAGCTAAAGTTGATGCTATTGAAAAGATGTCGTGTCCTAAGGACATCAAAGGTATAAGAAGTTTCCTTGGTCATGCCGGGTTTTACAGGAGGTTCATTAAAGACTTCTCAAAAATTTCTAGGCCTCTGACTAATCTCTTATAAAAAGATGTTCCTTTTGTCTTTGATGATGATTGTGTAGAAGCATCTGAAATACTTAAGAAAGCTTTGATTTCTGCACCTATTGTTCAGCCACCTGATTGGAATTTACCCTTTGAAATTATGTTTGATGCTAGTGATTATGCTGTAGGTGTTATTCTAGGTCAAAGAGTTGATAAGAAATGAAATGTTATCCAATATGCTAGTAAAACTCTAGACAGTGCCCAGAGAAATTATGCTACTACTGAAAAAGAATTTTTAGTAGTTGTATTTGCTTGTGATAAGTTCAGACCTTATATTGTTGATTATAAAGTAAATGTTCACACTGATCATGCTGCTATTAAATATCTTATGGAAAAGAAAGATGTTAAACCTAGACTTATTAGATGGGTTCTCTTGCTACAAGAATTTGATTTGCATATTACTGATAGAAGGGGAGCTGAGAACCCTGCTGCGCATAACTTGTCTAGGTTAGAGAATGTTTTTGATGACCCACTACCTATTGATGATAGCTTTCCGATGAACAATTAGCTGTCATAAATGCTTCTCAGATCGCTCCATGGTATGCTGATTATGCTAATTACATTGTTGCTAAATTTATACCACCTAGTTTCACATACCAGCAAAAGAAAAAGTTTTTCTATGCTTTAAGACATTACTTTTGGGATGACTCACACCTTTATAAATAAGGAGTAGATGGTGTTATTAGACGTTTTGTACCTGAGAATGAACAGGAACAGATCCTACGCAAGTGTCACTCCGAGGCTTATGGAGGACACCACGCTGGAGATAGAACTGCACATAAGGTATTGCAATCTGGTTTTTATTGGCCTACTCTTTTCAAGGACGCCCGTAAGTTTGTCTCATCTTGTGATGAATGTCAAAGAATTGGTAATATAAGTAGACGTCAAGAAATGCCTATGAACTATTCACTTGTTATTGAACCTTTTGATGTTTGGGGCTTTGATTATATGGGACCGTTTCCTTCCTCTAATGGGTATACACATATTTTAGTTGCTGTTGATTACGTTACTAAGTGGGTAGAAGCTATTCCAACTAGTAGTGATGATCAGAACACCTCTATTAAGATGCTTAAAGAAGTTATTTTTCCGAGGTTTGGAGTCCCTAGATACTTAATGACTAATGGTGGTTCACAATTTATTCATGGTGCCTTTCGTAAAATGCTTGCTAAGTATGATGTTAATCATAGAATTGCATCTCCATACCACCCACAATCTAGTGGTCAAGTAGAATTGAGTAATAGGGAGATTAAATTAATTTTGCAAAAGACTGTTAATAGATGTAGAAAGAATTGGTCCAAGAAACTAGATGATGCATTATGGGCCTATAGAACTGCATATAAAAATCCTATGGGTATGTCTCCATATAAGATGGTTTATGGAAAATCTTGTCACTTACCTCTCGAACTAGAACATAAGGCATATTGGGCCATTAAAGAGCTGAATTATGATTTCAAACTTGCCGGTGAGAAGAGACTATTTGACATTAGCTCACTTGATGAATGGAGAACCCGGGCCTATGAGAATGCCAAACTGTTTAAAGAAAAAGATAAAAGATGGCATGACGAAAGGATACAAAAGTGTGAGTTTAATGTAGGTGACTATGTTTTGCTATACAACTCTCGTTTAAGATTTTTTGCAGGAAAACTCCTCTCTAAATGGGAAGGTCCTCTCGAGGAGGTCTATCGTTCCGGTGCCATAAAAACCAACAACTTCGAAGGAACAAATCCAAAGGTGGTGAACGGTCAAAGAATCAAACATTATATCTCAGGTAATCCAATAAATGTTGAAACTAATGTTATTGAAACCGTAACCCTGGAGGAATACATAAGGGACACTTTCGAGAATGTTTCAGACTCCGAAAAGGAATAGGTATGTGGTACGGTAAGTAAACCGACTCCAAAACAGTTCCAATAGCAATTTTTCTCCGGAATATTTAAGAAAATAGGAAAATAAGAAGTAGTCCGAAAGGGACACGAGGCATCCATGAGGGTGGAGGGCGCGCCCTACCTCCTGGGCGCGCCCCCCTGCCTCGTGGGCACCTAGTGTGCCCTCCGGACTCTGTTTTCTTGCATGATACTTCTTTTGGTCAGTAAAAATTCATTATATAATCTCCCAAAGGTTTTGACCACCATACCACGCAAATATCCTCTGTTTTTGTTTTGAGCGGTTTCTGCAGCAGATTTAGAGCAAGATGTCATCTCAAGACTCCGACCGAGAGAGCTATGTCTCACATCTCATTGCTGACCCAAAGACCTATGGGGACCTATCTCCTTGTGGTCGAACTACGGATGATGAGTAGGATGCTCATTTGAGGAGGATCAATGATTCAAGTTTGGAGGAGGAGGATGTTCCTCTACCTCAACCTGGGGATATGCACATGAAGTTCAAGAAGTCTAGTCTCCCTAAGAGGGCTAAACTGTCTAACAACCGATCTATTCCTTCTCGTTTTCGGCAGAAAAGCAAAGGAGATTTATGTGACAAGATCTTGAAGCTGGAATCAAGGTCGATGATTTAAAGGAGGAAATTGCTCTTCTCAATTACAATATGAAGAAGCTGAAGGCACAATTGTCATCATCATCACCATCTCCTTCACCTCCGAGGAAGGAGACATAATCACATGGGTATGGGCACTCCCCTTGTCAACTGCCAATCTTGGGGGAGGTGCCCCATTATTGTATCACCATCACACTTCTATCTTTACCGTTTTTCTTAGTTCGATCCTTTTGGTAATATCTTGATCTAGTAGAATAAAGTTTTAGTATGATTTAGTTTTGAGTTTTGCTTTATGATCCTTCTATGTAATCGAGTCTGTGAGCTATATATAATAAAGATTAGTTTTGAGTCGAGGGCTTGGTTACCTTGCTATGATCTTGAGGGAATAAAAGAAAGAATAAAAAGAATTAAAGAGATCATATTGATCTTATGGAGAGTAATGACTTCACATATAAAGAGTATGATGAATAAAAGTGGTTGAGAGTTGACAAACATAGTTTTGGTCATCGTTGCAATTAATAGGAAGTAATAAAGAAAGAGAGGTTTTCACATATAAAATATACTATCTTGGACATCTTTATGATTGTGAGAACTCATTAAAATATGACATGATAAAAAGTTGATGTTGGACAAGGAAGACAACATAATGGGTTATGTTTTCTTATATCTGAAATAAAGTATATTGTCATGGATCATCCAACATGTTTCTTTCGCTAGCGGAGCTCACGAGATTTAACACCAATATAAATAAAGAATGAGTTCATTACAGTACCTTGAAGGGGTGTTTTGTTTTCTTTCGCTAACGGAGCTCACGAGATTTTCTGCTAAGTTTTGTGTTGTGAAGTTTTCAAGTTTTGGGTAAAAGATTTGATGGATTATGGAACAAGGAGTGGCAAGAGCCTAATCTTGGGGATGCCCATGGCACCCAAGATAATCTAAGGACACCTAAAAGCCAAAGCTTGGGGATGCCCCGGAAGGCATCCCCTCTTTCGTCTACTTCCATCGGTAACTTTACTTAGAGCTATATTTTTATTCACCACATGATAAGTGTTTTGCTTGGAGCGTCTTGTACGATTTGAGTCTTTGCTTTTTAGTTTACCACAATCATCCTTGCTGTACACACCTTTTGAGAGAGATACACATGATTCGGAAATTGTTAGAATACTCTATGTGCTTCACTTATATCTTTTAGAGCACGGTGGTGGATCTGTTTTATAGAAACCATTGTTCTCTCATGCTTCACTTATATTATTTTGAGAGTCCTACAGAACAGCGTGGTAATTTGCTTTAATTATGATAGGCATTCAAGATTAGTAAAAAGTTCTTATGAGTGTGTTGAATACTATGAGAAGTTTGATGCTTGAGAATTGTTTTGAGATATGAAGATGGTAATATTAGAGTCATGCTAGTTGAGTAGTTTTGAATTTGAGAAATACTTGTGTTAAAGTTTATGATTCCCGTAGCATGCACGTATGGTGAACCGTTATGTGATGAAGTCGGAGCATGATTTATTTATTGATTGTCTTCCTTATGAGTGGCGGTCGGGGACGAGCGATGGTCTTTTCCTACCAATCTATCCCCCTAGGAGCATGCGCGTAATACTTTGCTTTGATAACTTGTAGATTTTTGCAATAAGTATATGAGTTCTTTATGACTAAAGTTGAGTCCATGGATTATACGCACTTTTTCTTCTTCCACCATTGCTAGCCTCTCTAATACCGCGCACCTTTTGCCGGTACCATACACCCACCATAAACCTTCCTCAAAACAGCCACCATACCTACCTATCATGGCATTTCCATAGCCATTCCGAGATATATTGCCATGCAACTTACCACCGTTCCATTTACTATGACACGCTCCATCATTGTCATATTGCTTTGCATGATCATGTAGTTAACATCGTATTTGTGGCAAAGCCACCATTCATAATTCTTTCATACATGCCACTCTTGATTCATTGCATATCCCGGTACACCGCCGGAGGCATTCACATAGAGTCATATTTTTTTCTAAGTATTCAGTTGTAATTGTTGAGTTGTAAGTAAATAAAAGTGTGATGATCATCATTTGTTTTAGAGCATTGTCCCAAGTGAGGAAAGGATGATGGATACTATGATTCCCCCACGAGTCGGGATGAGACTCCGGACTAAATAAAAAAAAGAGGCCATAAAAAAAGAGACAAGGCCCAAACAAAAAAAATGAGAGAAAAAAGAGAGAAGGGACAATGTTACTATCCTTTTACCACACTTGTGCTTCAAAGTAGCACCATGATCTTCATGATAGAGAGTCTCCTATGATATCACTTTCATTTACTAGTGGGAAATTTTTCATTATAGAACTTGGCTTGTATATTCCAATGATGGGCTTCCTCAAAATGCCCTAGGTCTTCGTGAGCAAGCGAGTTGGATGCACACCCACTTAGTTTCTTTTGTTAAGCTTTCATATACTTATAGCTCTAGTGCATCCGTTGCATGGCAATTCCTACTCACTCACATTGATATCTATTAATGGGCATCTCCATAGCCCGTTGATACGCCTAGTTGATGTGAGACTATCTTCTCCTTTTTTGTCTTCTCCACAACCACCATTCTATTTCACATATAGTGCTAGGTCCATGGCTCATGCTCATGTATTGCGTGAAGATTGAAAAAGTTTGAGAACATGAAAAGTATGAAACAATTGTTTGGCTTGTCATCGGGGTTGTGCATGATTTAAATACTTTGTGTGGTGAAGATAGAGCATAGCCAGACTATATGATTTTGTAGGGATAACTTTCTTTGGCCATGTTATTTTGAGAAGACATAATTGCTTAGTTAGTATGCTTGAAGTATTATTATTTTTATGTCAATATTAAAATTTTGTCTTGAATCTTTCGGATCTGAATATTCATACCACAATTAAGAGAATTACATTGAAATTATGCTAAGCATTCCACATCAAAAATTCTGTTTTTATCATTTACCTACTCGAGGACGAGCAGGAATTAAGCTTGGGGATGCTTGATACGTCTCCAACGTATCTATAATTTTTTATTGTTCCATGCTATATTATATTCTGTTTTGGACATTAATGGGCTTTATTATACACTTTGATATTATTTTTGGGACTAACCTATTAACCGGAGGCCCAGCCCAGAATTGCAGTTTTTTTTGCCTATTTCAGAGTTTCGCAGAAAAAGAATATCAAACAGAGTCCAAACGGAATGAAACCTTCGAGAACGTGATTTTTGGAACGAACATGATCCAGAGGACTTGGACCCTACGTCAAGAAAGCTACCAGGAAGGCAGGAGGTAGGGGCGCGCTCTCCACCCTCGTGGGGCCCATGTTGCTCCACCTACATACTTCTTCCTCCTATATATACCTGCGTACCCCCAAACTACCATATACGGAGTCAAAAACCTAATTCCACCGCCGCAACCTTCTGTACCCGTGAGATCCCATCTTGGGGCCTTTTCCGGAGCTCCGCTGGAGGGGGGATTGATCACGGAGGGCTTCTACATCAACACCATAGCCTCTCCGATGATGTGTGAGTAGTTTACCTCAGACCTTCGGGTCCATAGTAATTAGCTAGATGGCTTCTTCTCTCTCTTTGGATCTCAATACAAAGTTCTCCACGATTCTCGTGGAGATCTATTCGATGTAATCTTCTTTTGCGGTGTGTTTGTTGAGACCGATGAATTCTGGGTTTATGATCAAGTTTATCTATGAACAATATTTGAATCTTCTCTGAATTCTTTTATGTATGATAGGTTATCTGTGCAAGTCTCTTCGAATTATCAGTTTGGTTTGGCCTACTAGATTGATCTTTCTTGCAATGGGAGAAGTGCTTAGCTTTGGGTTCAATATTGCAGTGTCCTTTCCCAAAGGATGAGGGGGCAGCAAGGTACATATTGTATTGTTGCCATCGAGGATAACAAGATGGGGTTTATATCATATTGCATGAGTTTATCCCTCTACATCATGTCATCTTACTTAAAGCGTTACTCTGTTCTTTTGAACTTAATACTCTAGATGCATGCTGGATAGCGGTCGATATGTAGAGTAATAGTAGTAGATGCAGGCAGGAGTCGGTCTACTTGTCGCGGACATGATGCCTATATACATGATCATACCTATATATTCTCATAACTATGCTCAATTCTGCCAATTTCTCAACGGTAATTTGTTTACCCACCGTTATACTTATGCTCTCGAGAAAAGCCACTAGTGAAACCTATGGCACCCGGGTCTATGTTCCATCATATTTAATCTCCCGACAACAAGCTATTTTTGGCGTTGTTTTTATTTTGCTTTCTTTACTTTGCATCTTTATCATAAAAATACCAAAAATATTATCTTATCATATCTATCAGATCTCACTTTCGTAAGTGACCGTGAAGGGATTGACAACCCCTTTATTGCGTTGGTTGCGAGGATTTTATTTGTTTGTGTAGGTGCGAGGGACTCGTGCGTGGCCTCCCACTGGATTGATACCTTGGTTCTCAAAAACGGAGGAAAATACTTACGCTGCTTTACAGCATCACCCTTTCCTCTTCAAGGGAAAACCAACACAGTGCTCAAGAGGTAGCACTTCCTCATGAGGTCGCCCAGCGGGAGCTGGAGATGCAGGAGGCGACGGAGATCGAGGAGCTCCGGGAGGAGGAGTTGCGTGCGGCCGAGGTCGAGGTAGAGAAGAGTTTGTCCCTCGAGGAATTGGCGGTGGAGTACCAACGCGAGCTCTGGCGCAGCCACTACTACAAGTACTACAACCTTGAGGGCGGCGCCGAGGACGAGGACGCGATCGACTTCAGCAGGGGGGCGCGGGGTCCACCAACGGCGGCATGTCGCCAGGACAAGTCATCGACGTCTCATCTCACACTGGCAATGCATAGGCCGGCGCGGCGGCGGATTTGTTAAAATTATGCATACTTAGGCTTTGTTTCTAATGCTGGTCTTTTGTTAGATCAATGTTTCGGTCAACTGGCTCTGTTTAATTACTAAAATTGCTCGATTCAGTAAGTGTGGTATGTCTGTTGTACGCTCTTTTGTGTGCCCAAATTAGCAAGCGATGTTAAATTATGCAATGACGCGTGCAGGAAATTTCCACCGAAATTTGAATTATCAAATTCATCCCATGCGCGTAAAGCAGAAGAATCGTTTGTGATGCACACAATCATTCAAAGTGAATGGTCCGGCCGCACCGTGTGCAAAGTTTCCCTCCACATTTCCAAAATTTTGTCCTACCGCCAAAATTTCTACCCCGCCCCCTTCCCCCTTCCCCACCCCCTTTTCTCCCCAACCACAAGTCACATTTCCCCTGTTTCCTCCTTCCTTCCTTCCTTGCTAAGCTATAGCCGCTTCCGCGCTCTCACCATCTCGCATCTCATCACGGGGTCGCCATGGTCTTCTTCAAAGACCACTCCAGTGATTCCTCCTCCAAATGACTACTCCTTCACCACCCGGGTATGCCTCTCTTCTCTCTCTTGGGCTATGACTTGGAATGAAGGATTTTTACCCGGCGGTCGATTTGAGTCATTTCTTCCTGTTGTAGCTCCCTAGGACCATCAGTGGCAACGAATGGAGCGGGGCGGCTGAAGATCTATCTGCTCGTTGTCACCATCAACCTCTGTGTGTGAAGCTAGTTGCATTTGATTCCGTGGACAGTGGTAGGAAGTTTCTGGCATGTGCAAAGAATGTTAGACCCTCTTTCGTTATTACAAATCATTTGTTAGATGTGATTCAGACACTGTCACGGTCCCAACCCATTCATACCACACCTTCAACCAAACGCATCCTAAGACAGTGTCACAGTTTGTACCTAGTATCTTTAATTGTTGCCATCTCATCACGGTGCCATTAGAAAATTATTTGGCACCGCTTCAGCAGTTTGTGCAGCCAACTTTGGTCCACACATCCGAGCAGCCAAGCAAAGAAATAGTAAATCTTTATGGCACGAAGGAATCGGGCATCGAGCAACTACGTGCTCGGAATCCGGTCCCTGATTTTTTTCCTTCAGATCGGCTCGCCAAAGGTGAGCACCGCTATGTAGATGTAGCAACAGTTGTCTTTACCCCAGTTTTGGCATACATAGTGGACGACCTTAGTGCTATTAGTTCTATGTTACTAAATTTGTGCATGTACACACCTGTTAATATCAATTTGTTGTCATCCAAACACTATCGCTATGTTGTTGCAGTTATATTTACCTTCCTCATAAAATGTTCAATTTGTTATTTATTGTACATGAGTAAGAACTTGTAGCGTCGTTGTAGTTAATTATAGCTTCTGATGTTCCAGAATTTGGTTGTTGTCCCAATACCAATTAACATTTTTCTTCAGTTTTTCAAAATAAGCATTGGTGATTTTCTATGTTGCTATAAACCCATTTCCCCTACAATTGTTACTGATCTAGTTTTAAATATTATAGCATGAACGGAAGTGTTCTTACTTGGAGTGGGTTGATCAATGATGACCCACAAGTATCGGGGATCTATCGTAGTCCTTTCGATAAGTAAGAGTGTCAAACCCAACAAGGAGCCGAAGGAAATGACAAGCGGTTTTTAGTAAGGTATTCTCTGCAAGCACTGAAATTATCGGTAACAGATAGTTTTATGATAAGGTAATTCGTAATGGGTAACAAGTAACAAAGGTAAGCAAGGTGCATCTAGGTGGCTCAATCCTTTTTGTAGCAAAGGACAAGCCTGGACAAACTCTTATATAAAGAAAACGCTCCCGGGACACATGGGAATTATCGTCAAGCTAGTTTTCATCATGCTCATATAATTCGCGTTTGTTACTTTGATAATTTGATATGTGGGTGGACCGGTGCTTGGGTACTGCCCTTCCTTGGACAAGCATTCCACTTATGATTAACCCCTCTCGCAAGCATCCGCAACTATGAAAGAAGAATTAAGGTAAACCTAACCATAGCATGAAACATGTGGATCCAAATCAGCCCCTTACGAAGCAACGCATAAACTAGGGTTTAAGCTTCTGTCACTCTAGCAATCCATCATCTACTTATTACTTCCCAATGCCTTCCCCTAGGTCCAAACAATGGTGAAGTGTCATGTAGTCAACGTTCAAATAACAGCACTAGAGGAAAGACAACATACATCTCATCAAAATATCAAACGAATATAAAATTCACATGACTACTTATAATAAGACTTCTCCCATGTCCTCAGGAACAAACGTAACTACTCACAAATCATATTTATGTTCATAATCAGAGGGGTATTAATATGCATAAAGGATCTGAACATACAATGTTCCACCGAATAAACCAACTAGCATCAACTACAAGGAGTAATCAACACTACTAGCAACCCACAGGTACCAATCTGAGGTTTTGAGACAAAGATCGGATACAAGAGATGAACTAGGGTTTGAGAGGAGATGGTGCTGGTGAAGATGTTGATGGAGATTGACCCCTCCGATGAGAGGATCGATGGTGATGACGATGGTGATGATTTCCCCCTCCCGGAGGGATGTTTCCCCGGCAGAACAGCTCCGCCGGAGCCCTAGATTGGTTCCGCCAAGGTTCCGCCTCGAGACGGCGGCGCTTCGTCCCGAAAGCTTCCTTCTGATTTTTTCCAGGGCGAAAGACACCTTATACCGGAAGATGGGCATCGGGGGGCTGCCAGGTGGCCCACGAGGCAGGGTGATACGTCCATTTTGCATCATGCTTTTGTTATTTATTGCATTATGGGCTGTTATTACACACTATGTCACAATACTTATGCCTATTCTCTCTTATTTTACAAGGTTTACATAAAGAGGGAGAATGCCGACGGCTGGAATTTTGGGCTAGAAAAGGAGCAAATATTAGAGACCTATTCTGCACAACTCCAAAAGTCCTGAAACTCCACGAAAGTTATTTTTGGAAATAATAAAAAATATTGAGCGAAGAAAATAGCAGAGGGGCCCCACACCCTGGCCATGATGGTGGGGGGCGCGCCCTACCCCCCGGGGCGCGCCCCCATGCCTCGTGGGCCCCCTGGTGGCCCTCCGGTTCCCATCTTCTGCTATATGAAGTCTTTCATCCGAGAAAAAATCATAAGCAAGCTTTCGGGACGAGACTCCGCCGCCACGAGGCGGAATCTTGGCGGAACCAATCTAGGGCTCTGGCGGAGCTGTTCTATCGGGGACACTTCCCTCCGGGAGGGCGGAATCATCGCCATCGTCATCACCAACGATCGTCTTATCGGGAGGGGTCCATCTTCATCAACATCTTCACCAACACCATCTCCTCTCAAACCCTAGTTCATCTCTTGTATCCGATGTTTGTCTCATAGCCTGGGAATGGTACCTGTAGGTTGCTAGTAGTGTTGATTACTCCTTGTAGTTGATGCTAGTTGGTTTACTTGGTCGAAGATCATATGTTCAGATCCATTATGCATATTAATACCCCTCTGATTATGAACATGAATATTCTTTGTGAGTAGTTACGTTTGTTCTTGAGGACATGGAAGAAGTCTTGCTATTAGTAGTCATGTGAATTGGTATTCGTTCGATATTTTGATGAGATGTATGTTGCCTCTCCTCTAGTGGTGTCATGTGAACGTCGACTACATGACACTTCACCATTGTTTGGGCCTAGAGGAAGGAACTGGGAAGTAATAAGTAGATGATGGGTTGCTAGAGTGACAGAAGCTTAAACCCTAGTTTATGCGTTGCTTCATAAGGGGCTGATTTGGATCCATATGTTTCATGCTATGGTTAGGTTTACCTTAATACTTCTTTTGTAGTTGCGGATGTTTGCAATAGGAGTTAATCATAAGTGGGATGTTTGTCCAAGTAAGGACATCACCCAAGCACCGGTCCACCCACATATCAAATTATCAAAGTACCGAACGCGGATCATATGAACGTGATGAAAACTAGCTTGACGATAATTCCCATGTGTCCTCGGGAGCGCTTTTCTCTATATAATAGTTTGTCCAGGCTTGTCCTTTGTTACAAAAAGGATTGGGCCACCTTGCTGCACTTTATTTACACTTGTTACTTGTTACCCCCTACAATTTATCTTATCACAAAACTATCTGTTACCTATAATTTCAATGCTTGCAGAGAATACCTTGCTGAAAACCGCTTATCATTCCCTTCTGCTCCTTGTTGGGTTCGACACTCTAACTTATCGAAAGGACTACAATAGATCCCGTACACTTGTGGGTCATCAAGACTCTTTTCTGGAGCCGTTGCCGGGGAGTGAAGCGCCTTTGGTAGGTGGAATTTGGTAAGGAAAAATTTATATAGTGTGCTGAAATTTACTGTCACTTGTTACTATGGAAAGTAATCCTTTGAGGGGCTTGTTCGGAGTAACTTCACCCCGACCAATAGAGAAAATAGTTGCTCCTCAACCTACTGAACCTACTGAAAATGTTTACTTTGAAATTCCTTCGGGTATGATAGAGAAACTGCTAGCTAATCCTTTTGCAGGAGATGGAACATTACATCCTGATTTACACTTAATCTATGTGGATGAAGTTTGTGGATTATTTAAGCTTGCAGGTATGCCCGATGATGTTATCAAGAATAAGGTCTTCCCTTTATCTTTGAAGGGAGATGCATTGACATGGTATAGGCTATGTGATGATATGGGATCATGGAACTACAAACGATTGAAATTGGAATTTCATCAGAAGTTTTATCCTATGCATCTTGTTCATCGTGATCGTAATTATATATATAATTTTTGGCCTCACGATGAAGAAAGCATCACTCAAGCTTGGGGGAGGCTTAAGTCAGTGTTATATTCATGCCCCAATCATGAGCTATCAAGAGAAATGATTATTCAAAAAATTTATGCTCGGCTTTCTGACAACAATCGCTCCATGCTCGATACTTCTTGTACTGGTTCTTTTATGATGAAGACTATTGAATTCAAATGGAATTTATTGGAGAGAATCAAACGCAACTCTGAGGATTGGGATCTCGACGAAGGTAAGGAGTCAGGTATAACACCTAAGTTTGATTGTGTTAAATCTTTTATGGATACCGATGTTTTCCGTAAATTTAATTAGCACTAAATACGGACTTGATTCTGGGATAGTAGCTTCTTTTTGTGAATCTTTTGCTGCTCATGTTGATCTCCCTAAGGAGAAATGGTTTAAATATCATCCTCCCATAGAAGTAAAAGTAGTTGAACCTATTAAAGTTGAAGAAAAAACTTTCACTTATAATGATACTATTGTTCCTACTACTTATGTTGAGAAACCACCTTTCCCTGTTTGGATAAAGGATCATGCTAAAGCTTCAACTGTGGTTCGTAAGAGCAATACTAGACCTTATACTACTCCTGAGCAAGTTAAAGTTGAACCTAATATTGCTATGGTTAAGGATCTCTTGGCTGATAATATTGATAGGCATGTTATTTATTTCTGTGTGGAAACTGCTAGAATTGCTAAACCTGGTGCTAAAGATAAACATAGACCTGTGGTAGGCATGCCTATTATTTCTATTAAAATAGGAGATCATTGTTATCATGGCTTGTGTGATGTGGGTGCTAGTGCTAGTGCAATACCTATTTCCTTATACAAAGAAATTATGCATGATATTGCACCCGCTGAGTTAGAAGATATTGATGTTACCATTAAGCTTGCCAATAGAGATACTATATCACCGATTGGTATTGTTAGAGATGTTGAAGTCTTGTGCGGGAAAGCTAAATATCCTGCTGATTTCCTTGTTCTTGGTTCCGCTCAAGATAGCTTTTGTCCCATTATATTTGGTAGACCCTTCTTGAATACTGTTAATGCTAAGATAGATTGCAAGAAGGATGTTGTTACTATTGGTTTGGATGATATGTCTCATGATTTTAATTTTTCTAAATTTCGTAGACAATACCATGATGAAGAATTGCCTAGTAAAGATGAAATTATTGGTCTTGCTTCTATTGCCGTGCCTCCTAGTGATCCTTTAGAAGAATATTTGCTAGACCATGAAAATGATATGTTTATGAATGAAAGAAGGGAAATAGATGAACGTCGACTACATGACACTTCACCATTGTTTGGGCCTAGAGGAAGGCATTGGAAAGTAATAAGTATATGATGGGTTGCTAGAGTGACAGAAGCTTAAACCCTAGTTTATGCGTTGCTTCGTAAGGGTCTGATTTGGATCCATATGTTTCATGCTATGGTTAGGTTTACCTTAATACTTCTTTTGTAGTTGCGGATGCTTGCAGTAGGAGTTAATCATAAGTGGGATGTTTGTCCAAGTAAGGACAACACCCAAGCACCGGTCCACCCACTTATCAAATTATCAAAGTACCGAACGTGAATCATATGAACGTGATGAAAACTAGCTTGACGATAATTCCCATGTGTCCTCGGGAGCGCTTTTCTCTATATAAGAGTTTGTCCAGGCTTGTCCTTTGTTACAAAAAAAGGATTGGGCCACCTTGCTGCACTTTATTTACACTTGTTACTTGTTACCCCCTACAATTTATCTTATCACAAAACTATCTCGTTACCTATAATTTCAAAGGTTTGCAGAGAATACCTTGCTGAAAACCGCTTATCATTTCCTTCGCTCCTCGTTGGGTTCGACACTATTACTTATCAAAAGGACTACGATAGATCCCCTACACTTGTGGGTCATCCAGTGGGGCGCGCTTGGGGTAGGGGCGCGCCTCCACCTCGTGGGATGTGGGTGGCCCCTCCGTGCTTTCTTCGCCCAATATTTTTAATATATTCCAAAACTGACTTTCGTGGAGTTTCAGGACTTTTGGAGTTGTGCGGAATAGGTCTCTAATATTTGCTCCTTTTCCAGCCCAAAATTCCAGCTGCCGTCATTCTCCCTCTTCATGTAAACCTTGTAAAATAAGAGAGAAAAGGCATACGTATTTTGACATAATGTGTAATAACAGCCCATAATGCAATAAATATCGATATAAAAACATGATGCAAAATGGACGTATCAATCGAGAGTGGCAACAGTCTTTGAAGATGTGCCTAGCAAAGCTCTGGATCATGTATGAGGAAGAGAACACACGTAGGCTTAGAGAAAGTCTTGTCAATGCTGAAGCATATTTTAAGATGTGGGATAAAAAGTTGAAGGTGGAGAATGAGCTCAGATTTTTTTTTTAATCAGACTTTGCTAAGATGGTGTCTAAGGAGGAGGCACTTTCCGAGTTGGCCCGTGCAAAACGGGTTCTTACTGAACTGGAAGCAGATGTGGATAAGACGAGCCTGGATGATCTCGATTAGGGAAATGAATATATTGTTCTTATGAAGTTGAACTAGCTATATGTTGTACTATGTTGTTTTCATGTAGCTACCGTAGTGTGATGTTATAATATATTTATGTGCCTGATATGAAATTGGCAAATGGCTGTTCGATATGAAATGTGAATTTGCGTAATACTGGAATTATTAATTGTAAATAATAAACCTGTTAAATGTGTCATGGACCTTTGCAAACGGTTCTAGCAGTAAAAGTGCTTGCGATGGATAGCCCAATGCCACACAATTTTCTTCATGAAATCATGTGTGATATAGTTGATAAAAGCAAACAGTTAACCAAAGCAGACTGTATGTGATAGTTACACCTTTCACACATGAGCCTACACATAAAACTGTGTGGGATGTACGTCCGAACGGAAACGTTTTCCCTGGATTGACTGTGTGGGATGTACATAAGAATGGAAACGTATTCCTTGGATTGACTGTGTGTGATATACATACGAATGGAAATGTTTTTCTGGGATTCACCGTGTGGGATGTACATACCTACGGAAATGTTTTTCTCGGATTACCGTGTGGGGATGTACATACCTACGAAAATGATTGAGTTTCGATGCCTCGCCCGATCGCACATGGCCCCAGCCTGGGTCCGAGGAGGGCCTATCCCCGACGATTTCTGGGTCGTGTGGGAAGGACCCCCTTATCGCCCACACTCACTTGGCGACGGTTCCAAATGCCGCCGCGAAAAGGGGTTTAAAATGTTTGTTTAGGACCGACGCGTACCAGTGTGTGACAATACTGGTGCAATTGCCTTGGCAAAGGAATCCAGATTTCACAAGAGAACCAAGCACACCAAGAGACGATTCAATTCCATCCGCGATCAAGTCAAGGAGGAAGACATAGAGATTTGCAAAATACATACGGATCTAAATGTTGCAGACCCGTTGACTAAGCCTCTCTCATGAGCAAAACATGATCAACACCAAGACTCCATGGGTGTTAGAATCATTACTGTGTAATCTAGATTATTCACTCTAGTGCAAGTGGGAGACTGAATGAAATATGCCCTAGAGGCAATAATAAAGTTCTTATTTATATTTACTTATATCATGATAAATGTTTATTATTCATGCTAGAATTGTATTAACCAGAAACTTAGTACATGTGTGAATACATAGACAAACAGAGTGTCACTAGTATGCCTCTACTTGACTAGCTCGTTAATCAAAGATGGTTAAGTTTCCTAGCCATAGACATGAGTTTTCATTTGATAAACAGGGTCACATCATTAGATAATGATGTGATTGACATGACCCATCCATTTTCTTAGCACTATGATCGTTTAGTTTATTGCTATTGCTTTCTTCATGACTTATACATGTTCCTATGACTATGAGATTATGCAACTCCCGAATACCGGAGGAACATTTAGTGTACTATCAAACGTCACAACGTAATTGGGTGATTATAAAGATGCTCTACAGGTGTCTTCGATGGTGTTTGTTGAGTTGGCATAGATCGAGATTAGGATTTGTCACTCCGATTGTCGGAGAGATATCTTTGGGCCCTCTCGGTAATGCACATCACTATAAGCCTTGCAAGCAATGTAACTAATGAGTTAGTTACGGGATGATGCATTATGGAACGAGTAAAGAGACTTGCTGGTAACGAGATTGAACTAGGTATAGTGATACCGACGATCGAATCTCGGGCAAGTAACATACCGATGACAAAGGGAACAACGTATGTTGTTATGTGGTTTGGCCGATAAAGATCTTCATAGAATATGTGGAAGCCAATATGAGCATCCAGGTTCCGCTATTGTTTATTGACCGGAGATGAGTCTCGGTCATGTCTACATAGTTCTCGAACCCGTAGGGTCCGCACGCTTAACGTTCGATGACGATCGGTATTATGAGTTTATGCGTTTTGATGTACCGAAGGTAGTTCAGAGTCCCGGATGAGATCACGGACATGACGAGGAGTCTCGAAATGGTCGAGACATAAAGATTGATATATTGGAAGACTATATTCGGACACCCGAATAGTTCCGAGGTGTATCGGGTATTTTCCGGAGTACTGGGGGGTTACCGGAACCCCCCGGGGGTTATTGGGCCTCATGGGCCTATTGGTGGAAGAGAGGAGGCAGGACAAGGTGTGGCGTGCGCCCCCTAGCCCAAACCAAATTGGACTAGGGGGGTCGCCCCCCCCCCCCCCCTTTCCTTCTCTCCTCCCTCTCCTTCCCCTTCTCACTGTAGGAATAGGAAAGGGGGAACAGAATCCTACTTGGAGTAGGATTGCCCCCCGATGGCGCGGCTCCTCCCCCTGGCCGGCCTCCTCCTCCCTCCCCCCTTTATATACGTGGGAGGGGGCACACCAAAGTTTCTCTTAGCCGTGTGCGGTGCCCCCCTCCACAGAAACACACCTTGGTCATATCGTTGCAGTGCTTAGGCGAAGCCCTGCGCCGGTAACTTCATCATCACCGTCACCACGCCGTCGTGTTGATGAAACTCTCCCTCGGCCTTAGATGGATCAAGAGTTCAAGGGACGTCACCGAGCTGTACGTGTGCAGATCGCGGAGGTGCCGTGCGTTCGGTACTTGATCGATTGGATCATGAAAACATTCGACTACATCAACTGTGTTACTTAACGCTTCCGCTTTCGGTCTACGAGGGTACATGGACACACTTTCCCCGCTCGTTGTTGTGCTTCTCCTAGTTACATCTTGCGTGATCGTAGGAATTTTTTTGAAATACTATGTTCCCCAACAGTACTTACGACCGGAAACGATTTGGCCTATATAATTGTATTTTTTTAACACAACTGTACGTATAACCGTATTTGATCGCTCAGCCGTCGCACACGAGCTCATTTTGCCCAGCGTGTGTGACCGGAGGGCCTATCCCCGACGGTTTTTGGGTCGTGTGGGAAGGACCCCCATCGCACACACTCACTTGGCGACGGTTCAAAATGCCGTCGCGGAAAGGGGTTAAAAACCGTTTGTATAGCACCTCGTTGTACCAATGTTTCTACACTCCTTTCCACATGCCGCTCAAGGGTGTTAATCGACGGGGAGTTGGGCGACCCCATTCTTGCTAAGAAAGGTTTTCGGCAGGGGGACTCTTTGTCACCGTATCTCTTTATCCTAGTTGCCGATGTGCTCCAGAGACTTTGTTGCATGCACTTCCAAAATGGCACCTTGCTACACTCCCTTGGGTCTAACAACTTCTTTCCAGTCTTACAATACGCGGATGATACTCTTATCATTTTCCGGGGTGATGACCAGCAGGCAAACGTGATCAAGAACATTCTTACTGCCTTCTCGGAGTTCTCAGGGTTGAGCATCAATTTTATTAAAAGTACTTTGGTACATGTCTGTGTGGATACGGATGTGGCCTCTGCAATTGCCCTTGCACTTGGCTGCCCTGTCTCCTCCTTTCCATGCACGTACCTGGGTTTGCCGCTGTCTTTACACAAGATCACACATTGTATGCTACTGGCGGTCATTCACAAGGTTGATCGTCGTCTTTCCGGTTGGTTGGCTAACTTTCTATCTTGGGGAGGGAGGTTGACACTTATCAACTCCGTGCTCATTGGCATCCCTAGCTATTTTATGTCTTGCTTCCTATGGCCCAAGGAATCTCTTAGCAAGCTGGATGGTCTTCTGCGAGCTTTCTTTTGGCAGGGTAAATATAAGGTCAAAGGTGGACAATGTCTTATGGCTTAGAACAGAGTTACTCTACCCCGTGGCACTGGTGGTTTGGGTGTCAGAAATCTACACGCTCACAATCAAGCTATGTTATGCAAATTTGTGGCTAAAATTCTTTAGTCCTCTGATATTCCTTGTTTTCAATAGTTTGCTTCGCAATACTGCAAGGATTATCTACCCCATCGTGCTAGTAGGCCATGTGGAAGGGTTTCAAGGACTGCATCCCCTTGGTCATATCTTCTTCTCGTTGCTCTGTTGGTGCTCCTTCTGGCGTGATCTGTGGTTGGATGTTGGAAGGTTAAGGCATGCGCTTCCAGTCTTATATTTGTTTGCTATAAACCAGTACTACTCTGTTCATACTTAGTTCTCCCAAGGTGTTTGGAATGTGCAGCTGCACCCAAACCTCTCCCAGACGGCAGTCCTAGGAACTTCTGGTCCTGAATCAGCTCCTTGCGGCTGTGGCTCCTGTCAGCTTGCATTCGGACGCACGTAGCCCTTCAGTCTCCCGCAACAGACTCAGCGCAAGCTATTTCTACCAGTTGCTTACTTTTCGTGGCGTGTGGTGTGCTTTCGAACCTTGGATCTGGGACTCCATAGTACCTATAAAGCACAGAGTTTTTCTATGGCTGGTTTTCTGGGGCCGTCAAAACACAAAAGAAAACATGGTGAAGAAGGGCTGGTCGATGGATACCCCATCTGCAGGTTGTGATTTCTGCCCGGCTCCAGAATCGATTGAGCATTTGGTGCTCCGCTGCCGCCCTGTCACTACCCTTTGGAACAGGCTTCTTCTGGCCCCTTTGGCACGTGACTCTCCCGATATCAAGTATTTTGTGAACCATGCTGCTGACCAGCTTGCTTTCAAGCGCAAATGAAACATTGCTTTCGCAGCCTGCGTGGTCACACTTTGACAAGCTAGGAATGACATAGTTTCCAGTAACAAATGTTGGATGGAGTCTTACATCAGGTTTTATACTGCCGATTTGATCATTTGATCCGTCTTTGGAGCAACAGGGCCACGAAACAGCAGGATAAGGATGATATGCAGACTTGGATTACTTTGATTGGCGGCTAATTCATGTATATGTTTATTGTTCTGCTTTGCTTCCTCAATCTTCTCTTCTTCGCTCGCTCTTAGGCTGCTTGTGGCCTTGCACCTTGGTGCACTTCACAAGCTTCATGTAATTGACTTTGTTCGTCCAGCCTTATGCCTGTTTTGAAATACTTAAATTAAAACCACGATGAGTAATTTGGAACGTTTCAAATCACTCGTCGTGGTTTTAGGGAGTACAAGATAGGCCCCGTGCTACCTTTTTATTTTCAAAAAACAAGAAAAGACACTCATTTCGCGTCACCGATTGGCATCCATCTACGAGCAAAGTTGCTTTGTCCATGTGAAGTGCCTGCCATCGAAGGATGGCAAACCGGCGACATCATCGCGCGCACCCAAAAGCAGGGGACAAAACTCTGCTTTCCCAAGCAAACCCAACAGCTTTCCCCAGTCCCACTCCCCAACTCCCCACTCCTCACTCCAGCCAGCAATGACAGACGATCCCGCCGCCGCGGGGCCCGGCCGAGAAGCGCCGCCGCCGCCGGAGGCCCGGCCGCCGAGGCCTCTCTCCGTCGTCTCCGCCCTCCCCTTCTGGTTCTACCTCACCGCTGCGGTCTCCCTCCTCGCGCTCCTCCTCCCGCACCTCCTCTCCCCCCACGCCCCCCCTCCCCTCCCGCCTCTCCTCCGCCGCCACCTCTCCGACGGCCGCCTCCTCAAGCTTCACCCGGGCCCCGACCTCTTCGCCTTCACCTCCTGCCCCGCAGCCCACTCCGCCGCGCACCACCACCCCGTGCTCGTCCTCCCGGGCCTCGCCGCCGGATCCTTCTCCTTCCGCCGCCTCCTCTCCTCCCTCTCCTCCCATGGCCTCGTCGCCGCGGCCGTCGACCTCCCTGGCCAGGGCCTCTCGCCGCCTCCGGCCGCCCCTCCCGCCCGCACGAACCCGCTCCGGGAGATCATGGACCGCGGCATCTTCCACGCGTTCGAGCACCTCGTCGAGACCGGCGAGGTCCCGTTCCAGGAGACGGCCCCCGAGCCGTCCCGCTCCTTTTACGCGGCCAGCGAGTCGGCCGCGGCCGTGGCCCGTGCCGTGGACGCGCTCGGCCTCGCGCCTGTCCACCTCGTGCTCCACGACTCCGCCCTCGCCGCCGGCGCCGCCTTCGTGTCGGCCAACCCGGCGGCCGTGCAGAGTGTCACTCTGATCGACGCCACCTCCACTTTGCCGGCTTTCCCGGCGGCGGTTCTCGGCGTGCCGGTGCTGGGGAGGCTGGTGCTGCGGGTGCCGGCGTTGTTCAAGGGGCTGATGCGTCTGTCCTGCGCCCGGGGGGTGGATGCAGAGGAGGCCGACGCGCACAGGGCGGCGATGCGCGGGCAGGGGAAGAGAGATGCGGTGTTTGAGGCCTGGAAGGCCATGAACCAGAGCTTTGACCTGACAGAGTGGAGGAGCTCTTCAGAGGAGGTGAAGAGGCTGCCGATGATGGTTCTGTGGTCGGGTTCTTGGTCGGATATGTGGATCGATGAGGGGAAGAAGGTGACCAAGGCGTTGCCGGACGCCAAATTCATCTATCATTATAGCGGCCGATGGCCTCAGGTCAGTGTGTTTGTCTACACATCTTTACCGATTTCATTTTTGGGGAGTATTGCGTAGTAGTCGTGACTCATGGATGGACTGGTTGTCTTTTGTGTTAGCTTAGTTGATTGATGCAGATGTACAAACATAGTCATGGTTGGTCTTCTGCCTCTATGTAAATCACTATTACTCTGCATCATTGTTTCGAAGAGTTGAGATAGAATTGAACCAAATTAGTACTTGCTCAAAGTGAGGCTTCTAGAGATTTCAGAATGAGATGATGTCGATCAAACTGCCAAATAATAGGTCGATATCCATTTCGCAGTATAGCACACTGCACACTCTCTAACATGCTAATATACCGACCTGAACTGTTTCTACTAGCATTGTATCATGTTTTCAGTTGGCATTTCGAGAAACGAGTTAGTAGTCCCAATCTCATTCCTGTATTTTATAGGGAACCAACTAAAGAGCTCCCCTTATAAGCTATAATAATAGCTGATATATGACTGTCCTCTGTAGTCTCCCCTTATATAACTAAAGAGCTTAACCAGGGTCATCTTGCCTTCATCGTGGTGGTATTTTTAATTAGCCTTTGGTTTGCAACGTTCTACTGTACCATATATAGCAAAGAAGCAAGCTGAGATTATGATTGTTTTTTCCCTTAATTTGCAATTTCAGGTGGATGCATATGAGGAAATCTCAAAGTTGATAGCAGAGTTTGTGACCATGTTACCAACAACTGCGACAGAACACGGGTCGGAGAATATGGACCAATCATCTGATGAATCAGCAGATGCTCACAGCGATCATCCAGTTTCATGAAAACCAGAACTATCTGATTCATGGTTAAAAAATGCCTTGCAAGCATCCATATGGCTCGATCAATCGATGTTCTTCTGCCTTGGACAAGTCTTAGCTTGTTCTGCTAGAAGGGGATGATGGTCTCTTCTTTACAATCGCCCTGTTGCTATCCGTTTCCCCCTTCATGTAAAATGATATCTCCCGCTGAAAGTTTGAAAAAACTTCACCTGTAGCGCCTCTTCTATTCCTCTTTCAGGTGATGCTGTCAAAATGTAACTTGAGACTGTTTTGCCTCAGGGAAGTAGGGTATTCTGTAATGAGGTTGCGCTTGCATTACCTGATTTAGTGTAACGTTTTTCTGTTGCCATGGATAGGTAAATGTACTCCTGTACTAACCAGTGCATTGTAAACCCACATAAGTTTACTTGCACTTGAAATCAGTGCTGCGATGTTCTCTAGCTGACCACCAGGCAGTCGGAAATTGTAGCTGAGTATCAAAAATAGTTCATTTTGTTAAGTTGGAGAAAATTACCCTGTCCCAAACATGTTTGAATCCACATTCGTCTTCTATATTTTAGGTTGGTTTATGCCAAACATGTCCAAACTATTTTCTTGCTGCTGTATATCCATCAGTATCTTTGCAGCTATTCAGATTAATAGTCTGATCAAACTGGCACCAATGTTCATAGAATGATGTGAATCTTTATACATAAGGGGTTTTACCATTCTATTCAGTTTTTCCACTAATATTTTCATCAAAATGCTAAAAAAATGCCATCATTGCGTTAGAGGCGTACTCTGCTTGTTCCACCTTTACCTTTGGGTCAATGCCCCCATGACCATGTTATATGACCAAAATACCCTTGCTCCCAATTGTGAGACACTCCTTTCTTTCTCTTTTCTGGTGTGGGAGATAGAGTTTGCAGCACTGGGAGCGGCCGCCGGTGGCCGTTCCTTTGCACCAGCTCGCGGGAGGGTTTGCAGCACTAGCAGCCCGAGCTTGCAGCAGTGTGCGGTGGGCGGTTCGCGGTCTTGCAGCACTGACATCTCTACCTTGCAGCATCAGCGCCTTTTGCAGCAGCTACAACCTGCTTACAGCAGTAGCCTCACCGTCCCAACCGCCGTCTTGCAGCGGCCCAGCGTTCTGGGTGTGGTCTTGCAGCAGTATATCCATCAGTATCTCTGCAGCTTTTTAGATTAGTAGTCTGATCAAACTGGCACCAATGTTCATAGAATGTTGAGAATCTTTATATACATATAAGGGGTTTTACCATACTATTCAGTTTTGCCACCTATATTTCAAAATGCTAGAAAATGCCATCATTGCGTTAGACGCGTACATTATGAAAATATATCTAATGATGGATATGCTTGTATTGATTTGGTGTTGCTTATCTTCATATTTATTTGACTCAAACTTAAAGATGTTGTTTTTCTTGACTCAGTCCATACCCCATTTATTTTATTTTGGAACGGATGGGCGAAAAAATTGGCCTTCTCTTTGGCCTCACGACGAAAACTAGCGAATGTTTGACTGTTGGTCCACACGACCGGGAAGCAGGACTAGAAAATCCCATGTCCCGCTCACCGCGTGGTAGCTTCCTTTTCCTCCACACATCCATCCCCTGCTCTGAAATCCTCTCTCGTTCACCATTGCCTACCCGTCGTTCGATCCCGGGCTTGTTTCCTTGAAAAGGATTGCCCGATCTTATCTTTGGCCCGTTGCCAGCTGAGCTAGCTAGACTTTGATCCAGCACGAAGAACGGTCTTGAATTATCCCTCGCAGATTAATTGCTGCTGCAGAAAACTCCAGCGGCAGGAACGGTACGCGGTGGCGTAAGCTTATTTGTTTTTCAAACAGACAATGAATTGAAGCTGTGACTGTTTCAACGGCCGACCACGGCGATTTGGCAATCTTGGGGAGGGGTGGTCCTTGAAGGGGAGACCCGGACCATCAGTAATTTGACCCAACACGCTCCACACGCAGCTCCCACGTCGCGGCCGGTGGCCACGCACCCCTGGTCCTGGGAACGCCATGGACTGCATTTGTTTATCGTCACATTTTTGTTCATTATTAGGTACTGCTCTCGAAATTACCAGAAGAACTTCTTGACCACGCCATCGATCTCAACTTCCTCCAGTGGCCGGCAGCAACGGTATCAGCATTAATCTATCCGTATCTATCTATCAACCTGTCACTCACGCACAGCCAGTTGAGTGTGAGCTTGGGAGACAAGCGCGTACGTAGCTGGTCAATGGCCGATGGAGGAAACGAATTGGCTGGCGTGGGCATGTAAAGGAAAGGGGAGCCACAGAAGCCACCTTCACCAAAAGTACTACCTAGTGACACACAAGCGCTAGCGTAGCATCCATGGCGACGGTACCGGCGCTTCTCCGGGCCTCCACGCCGGCCCTCCGGCGCCACGGCCTCCTCCTCGTCCTGTTGCTTCTGCTCCTCGGCGCTTACGGTGTCGCGGCGCAGGGGGGTGGTGTGGCTCCTCCGCGGCGGCGGCGGCAGGTGGTGGACGTGGGGGTGATCTTGGACACGAAGACGTGGGTGGGGAACACCAGCTGGACGTGCATGGAGCTGGCCCGCGACGACTTCTACGCCCACGCTAGCCACGCCCGCTACCGCACCAGGCTGAAGCTCCACCCCCGGGACACCGGCCCCGGCGCCGTCGACGCCGCGTCCGCAGGTATTTGTTGCGCCGTGAACGGCTCCCCCTCTCGGACGGAGTAGTAAGCTTCTTCTTCTTTAGAATTCCTTATTTGATCCTTTCTTAAAATTTAGTTCCCTTTTTGGCCCCAGTAAAAAAATTCTTCCTATTTTGACACTCAAACTTTATTTTGTTTCCTCTATGACATTTTCGTCAGTTTTGACAACTGACACCGTTAAATACAACATGAAAAGCCCATTTTACCCCTGACCTATTTATTGACCAAAATTATGAACTGAAAGTCAAAAGTAATGTGACAGTAGCCCATGGACAGAATGCGTCAGTGCAGTGAAGTTGCAACAGTACAGAGAAACTCGTATTACTAAGAACCAGTGCACAAACATGTATGAGCAGTACACAGGCACAACAATCTGGCGGTTACCCTCTTCACGCACAGCACACAGAAAAGATTCATCCAATTTCTCTCTTTGCACACAACGCCCACACCAAATCACGCACACACATCAAGCACACTCAACCATGGAAAGCACGCACCCATAGAAGAGATCCAACTCAATTTCTCTCTTTGCACACAACGCGCGTCATGTGGGAAGCTGGTCAAGCACCACTTGGGCAGGGCACCACGGCCGGGGGAAGCTGGTTCGGCAAAGGCGCGCAGACGACGTGGTCGCCCAAATGGCATGGAGAAGGCCAAGAATACCGCTCTTGGTCACCGCTATGCCCTCGCCACCAACGGACCTTGGGCGCCGCGACTTGCCCTGCAAGACGCCGCCTCGGTCCTTCACTGCTTGGCGCCCTCCACCTCCCCACCATGGCCGCCTCCACCGCGCCATCCGTAGCGGCGTCCGCGATGCCTCCTCCATGCCTCGCGCCATTCAGTGTGCCTCGCGTCGTGCGGTAGGGTTAGAGCTCGGATAGAAGGAAGGGAATCGGGAGCAGTGAATCGGCAGAGGATGTCTACGGTTCGGTCAAAATATTTTTTTTGATGCAAAGCAGGGGTAAATAAGACTTTTCAAGTTATATTTGACGGTGTTAACAGCAAAAAGTGACAGAAGTGTCATGGAAGGAATAAAATGAATTTATGGTGTCAAAAAGGGAAAAATAAATTTTCTAGGGCCAAATAGGGAACCAGATTTTAAGAAAGGGCCAAATAAGGAATTCTCTTTTTTTTTGAGGGAAAGACGGAGCAGTAAGCTAGGAGGAAGACGGAGGGCGTGGGCCGAAATATGGGCCGAATCTTCTGCTGTGGCCCGAGCATGGGTGTTTTTTTAGAATCCTCCCTCTTTCTCTATCTCCCGAGCCCTCCGTATGTCGTTTGGCCCATCGGCTCATCGGCGTGGCGGCGGCGCCGGCGCGATTGCCATTTTCCCCGTCGGTGGTCGGGCCTGCGCTCCTAGCAACGCCCTCGGCTAGTCAGCTCCTTGCATTGCTTCTCGCGACGCCGTCACGCCGCCCTCGGCCGCATAGAGAGAAGGAAGGTACCCCTTCTTCCTCGTGGCCCCCAGCTCGTCGCGCCAAGTAATTTGTGAGTCCTCGACCTCGAGCCCCAACTAGAAGACTGTTGTGAACTCGCCGTTCCAGTTTAAATCCATGCCAGGGAGACATTAGATTTGAAACTGGAGCATACGAGTTTGACGGTTTCCTGATTTTATGGGCACACGAAAAACTAGGGCAGTCAACCAAGAATGTTCTTTATTATTTTTAGTTAGGGTGGATCCGACATTGCTATTCGGAGAGATTTTTTAATCAATTTATCATGTGTTATGAATGAGAACCATTAAAAAGCCGATATGTACCTAGATGCGTCTTCCTTGCAGTTGTTTGATAGAAAGCCTTAATTTGTTGTGAAATCTCTTTCTAAGTACTATAGGAATTGCAGGTGTTGATCTACTGAAAAATGTCCGAGTGCAAGCGATTGTTGGACCACAGACGTCAGCTCAGGCTAAATTCCTTGCGGAGCTTGGGAACAAATCAATGGTTCCAATTATTTCATTCTCCATAGATTGCCCGTCACGATCCGGACTAACACCATACTTCATCCGGACTGCATGGAATGACACCTCTCAAGCAGAAGCTATTGCCTCACTTGTTCAGAAATACAATTGGAGGAAGTCATCCCTGTTTATGAGGATGATGATACCAATATCAAATTTATTCCCGACCTTGTTGATGCCCTCAAACAAGTCGACACTCGTGTTTCATACAGGTGCAAGATCCATCCTTCAGCTACAGAGGATGATATGAAGACAGCTATCTCAAACTTGAAACAGAATTGGACAAGCGTATTTGTTGTGCGTATGTCGCATGCTTTAGCGCATAAGTTTTTTCAGCTTGCCAAACAGGAAGGGATGATGAGCCAGGGCTTTGTCTGGATTACCGCGTATGGCTTGACAGATATCTTTGATGTGGTTGGTTCACCGACACTTGATGTGATGCAAGGAGTTCTTGGGGTGAAACCTCATGTTCAAGACACCGTGGAACTTCAAAACTTTAGACAGAGATGGCGCAAGAAGTACCGATTAGAAAATCCAGGCACCTCATTAAGTGAGCCCACAGTATCTGGCCTCTATGCTTATGATACCATATGGGCGTTAGCATTAGCAGCAGAGAAGGCTGGATTTGTGAATTCAGACTTTAGGCCGTCTTTAACAAAGAATGGTTCCACTGATTTTGACAGAATAGATACTTCAAAAGCTGCTGAAAAACTACGAGGTGCACTCTTAAAGGTCATTTTTTTTGGCATCAGCGGGAAATTTCACATTGAACACATGCAGTTAGTATCATCAAACTACACAATAATCAACATTGTTGGTCAGGAGAGAAGAGAAGTTGGTTTTTGGACTCCAGGATCTGGCATCTCTGGTAGTCCAAAAATGAAGTCTGATCTTAACACCATCATATGGCCAGGATATAATGAAACTGCACCCGCTGCACCCAGAGGCTGGCTATTTCCAACGAATAAATTTCTCAAAATAGGCATGCCTGTGAAAACTGGGTTTGAAGAATTTGTAAGATTCGAAAATGGTACCGCCACGGGGTTCTGCGTCGATGTATTTGAGGCAGTAGTTAAAGAATTATCCTATTTTGTACCCCGTCGCTATGAGCAGTTTGGAGACGGGGAAGGATCGAGTAACGGAACTTATGATGAGCTTGTCTACGAAGTTTATCTTAAGGTATGGATGGTCCTTTTTCTGTTCCATTCGGCTTCATTGATCATTGCTCTTTAGTATGTAGACTTGTAAGACTATATCTCTGCACCCGTCGCCCTTAAACAAAATCAAAGGCATGATCGTCTCCTCTTCCCCTATTTTTTTTCTTTTTATTCACTGTTTGGCCCACCTAATAAAAATTGATAGGCCTATTGATTCGAAGTAAGCACAAGAGGGTCGGTCAATAGCATATCTTTATTTTCACCACTCCCAAAACTAAACAAGCAGCATTGTGGTTGCTATCGAGCCGTCTTCTAATTCAATGGAACCCGTCTCCCGACCAACCGTAAAGATCAAGACAAATAGACCTGTAGGATATCATTGTCCCTCCATTCCCTTCCCACAAGATATGACGTATAGGCCACACTTCTTAAATAGTTACCACCATAAGCTGAGGTTAGGGTTGGGGGGACGGGGGTGATGAAGCTTCACTGTGTATGGTCTTATCAATACACGCATATATAACTTTCTAGGAATTTCGATTGCGCTTCTATTCGTCACTGTAGGACTTGGGTTCAAGCAGCTTTCTTTATTATGAGCTTGTTTAAGCCATGTACAATAGAAAACAGTGTACCTTGATAAGCTTAACGCTCAAGTACTAACTTACCAGTTCCACAGCAAAAGCTATAATTCCCCCTTGTATTGTGTTCTAAAATAATCGTTTACCCCCTCTGAATCTGTGGTATACTTCTGTATGACTTGCATTCTCAGGTGATTAATAGTTTAGCCTGTTTGTAAAATTGTATTATATACTCTTGTAAAACCTTATAGCCTGTACTCCAAAGTTCCCCAACTTACTTTTATATGTGTTCTTTGGCGGAGATATGATGCATTGTAGGTGATATAACAATCTTGGCCAACCGTTCTTCCTATGTGGACTTTACTCTTCCTTACACGGAGTCGAGAGTACGCATGTTGGTTCCAGATTCAGACCCGGAGGCAGACTGCATGGACATTCCTAAGGCCTTTGACAGCTGGCCTATGGTTAGGAACTGGGGCCTTCTTTGTCTTCACAGGTTTTGTAGTCTGGAGTATTGAGCATAGAATAAATCAAGACTTCCGAGTGTCAGGACCCCGATCCTAAGTCACACCGATCTAGCATGTAACACATCATATCACTTTGCGGCCTCACGCACGGTATTCCTACGGGTGTCGCCTTACCATGGCCCGGAACCGTTTGCGCCTTTTGGCTCACGTATATGATAGTGTCGCTAGCATCCATATGACAAAGAACCCGGGCCGACATGGCTAGTCGTGAACCCAAAGCGGCACTAACCTATGGGGACAGTATACATGAATCACATCGAGCATGTCGGTCATCAACGTATAGATTCGACTCTGCGACCTTTGGCTATGAGGACTCCGGTATCCCGGGCTGTAGCGAGCTAAGCAGACTCGAATACACGCGTGACATTTCCCGAAGGATGCATATAGGAACGAAGTGAAACACATGCCGCCGGCCAAGTGTCCAAGCGGTAGTCTTTGGGCTAGCGGGACTCCGTGAACCGGGTCAGAAGCGGACTACTATCGCCGGAAGCACGAGACTACATTTCCCCATATGAGAGGCTGCCAAGGATAAACAACTAGTTTGTCGGATCCCACACATACCAAGCATTTCAAACATACACACAATATGCTCAATATGTGTAGATACAACATGGCATCACAACATAACTCTACGACTCAAATATTTAATCAATAGGCTTCGAGGAGCGAGATATTACAAACATGGGTCTCATGACCCAACACTCAAAGCATACAAGTCAAAACACAAGCGGAAGCTAAACATGTCCGAAAGTACGCATAACTATAAATGAAAAAGGCCGAGAAGCCCGACTATCTACTGATCTGCCGAGGGCACAAGATCGTAGCCGAGGTAACAAGCTAACCGTCAAGTCCAAGCGGAACTACTAGCGAGACCAAGTCTCTCGCAAAACATAAAATAAGCAAACGTGAGTATAAACGCATCAAAGAAGACTTACATCGTAACTAGCTACATATGCATCATTATCAAAAAGGTGGTGGAGTTTGACCGCAGCAAGCCGACTTTGACTCGGTGGCTATCCCGAACTACGCATCGCAAGTAACTCTTTTGAGGTGGCGCACGAGTCCACATATTCACCATATCAATACACCACTATGGATCCGCTCCCGTCTCCCTACGAGAACGCCATCCATAGCACTCACGCTTATCTTGCGCATTTTAGAGTATCCACTTTCACTTGTCTATGAACCGATATAGGCAACCCGAAGTCCTTCTCCGTGGACACGGCTATTCGAATAGATCATATTAAACCTGCAGGGTGTACTTCTTCACACACGCTCTCACCACTTATCGTCGTTTACACGACATGTACTCGGCAACCTTCGCGGAAGCCCAACGTGGGTGTCGGCCACACCTACCTAAACACTCAAGTCCCTAGTCCAGTTTATCGCCTATTCGGGTTCCATCCAGGGAGTCCGCCGAGGTTTCCCATACAGCCCGAACGATGTGTGCGGGGTTCCCGAGATACCAAACGGCACTCGCAGACACCGGCCACGTGCCTACCGCAACACAACCCACCCTAAGGTCGGCTATGCGTGCCCCCAAAGATGCTACAAACACCGAAACTACTTGCAACTCCGGACTAAGAACAAGCGTGGTTAAGAAGCCGAGAGGGTCAATTAAGGATCCCAATGTGTGGTAGTAATCGCCTCATGGATCACAAACACAGATCTCAGTTCTTAGGTTCGGCTTCAATGAAACAACCCACCATGTACTCCTACATGGCCTCTCACCGCTACCTTTACCAAATCGTGTTCACACACTTAGCTCACACACGCAGTAGGACATGTTCACACACCTCCGATTCATCCCCGATGAATCGACTGACTCAACTCTAAGCAAGAGTGTGCATGACAACAAGCATAAATGAGTAGGCACAACATGGCTCAAACAATTCCTACTCATGCTAGTGGGTTTCATCTAATTACTGTGGAATGACAGTCATGCAAAGGATCAAGGGGTTCAGCTACCGCAGCAAGTAACAGCTTGAATCGATGTTGTCCTAATGCAATAAAATAGAGCAGGAGCGAGAGAGTGGGATTATATCGAATGGACAAGGGGTTTTGCTTGCCCGCACTTCAAGATAATATAGTTCTTCATCGGTGTCATCGAATTCATCGCTTGCACGCCGCTCATCGAGAGGGACAAGTTACCGCAAACAAACAAGAGAGAACACAATCAATGCAATGCACATTCACATGAATGACATGTCATGTTAAGTTACCGAATTCACCTAATGCAATATCTAGCCAAGTTAATTGAAGTGGAATTCAAACAAGGTTAAACTCCAACTCCAAATGTTATTTCATAATTTGCCCTAATCATGATTCATCCTATTCAAGTGAGGTTAACTTGTTCAATCATGCATGAAAATGCCATAAACAGATTCTTCATATTTTTCTGATCATTTTTCATATATAAATCTTTGCATTTGGAGTTATAGAATAAAAGTTATAAGCATTTGAAATTTGATTTATATTCTGGAATTTATTATATTAAAATAAATCCAGAATTCAATTATTGCGTCAGCATGAGGTCAGCGTGACGTCAGGGGTCAACGGGTCGCCCAGTCAAACTGACCGATGGGACCCGCATGTCAAGAATTAGTTTAACTAATTAACTTTAATTAAAACTAACCTAATTAGTTAACCGAGGGTCCACATCATTGACTCGTATCAGCGTCAGGGCCCACCACCAATGGTCGGTGATCAACTGGCGTCTAGCCGCTTGGCGAAACGGCGGAGCAAAGTGCTTTTAGCGTTCCGGCCACCAAATGGGGCGCGGAAGGCATCTACGTGGAGCTGGAGACGAGCCGCGTCTATTGGTGGGGTTAGTTGGGGTCGGGGTGGCCGGAGTTGGCGCCGGCGACGAGTTTGGCGGCGGCCGGGGCTCGGGTGATCTCGAACTAGTTGCTAGGGGGCAAAGTGAGGCGCGTGGAGTGCAGGGTTAGCCCCAACGCAACTCGGTGAGTGCGATGGACACGGTGGCGTGGCCATTGGGTGGCCGGAGCCTCGTCGGCGACGAGCTCCGCGGCGGTGCGTTCGGGCGAGCTTCGTGTGCTCATTGTGGTACACGAGGAAGAGAGTGGAGAGGATGGGGAGGTAGCCAGGCTCACAGCGGTCTCGTAGAGCCAGACGACGTGGTCGGGGACGATCTGATGCGGCGGCGACGGCGAAGGGGATCTCCGGCGGTGGCGGAGTCGGGCGAGGTCGGTGGCAGAAGCGAAACAAGCGCTTCGGCTTGGCTTGTTCGACGGTCGACGACGGCGGCGGACACGCAGTCTCGTGGCGCGGACGACGGTGGCTACGGCTACGACGGTGGAAGCGGCGGCAGTGGCGTCGGCCATGGCGAGGCGAGAGAGGCGGCGAATGGCGTGTCCAGGGTCGGGCGACGACGCGTGAGGCCGTCCGAGCAGCGAGGCGGCGAGGGTGAAGCAGTGGCGGCGGCCAGCTGCGTGGCGCTCGCCGGCCGGCACCAGGCTGCCTGCCTGGCCGAGCCAAGCAGCTCGCTGGCGCGGCTGCTGGGCTGGGCCGGCAGGTGGGCCGGGCACAGGCGTCAGGTAAGGGTTTTTCCTTTTTTAGTCTTTTTCTAATTTCTGTAACTTTGTGGGGTTTTTCTAAAATACCAAAACTGTTTTAAAAAATCACCAAAATGCTCCTGGTCCCTTGTTGGAATATTACCAACATGAAACATTTTGGTTTGGCAATTTTTGAACACTTAAAATATTTTGTATAATTTAAAATGCCCAAGTTCAAAACTTGTGGATTAATCCTAGAACCCTTAGATGACCTAGAAAATGGTACACCTTCTTTGACATGGGTTCTGAACCAAAGTAAAGAGGATGAACATTTTGAAGGGCATTTCAGGTTCATTGAAATAAATTTTAGTAAACCCTAGTTGATTTAAGGGGGTGTTCTGGGGTTTCCTGCCTTCCCCATTTCAATTTCAAATGAAATTTAAACATGATGCACACCCTAATGCATGGTCTATCTGGGATGTGACACCGAGGTTCCCCAGCCAGTCAAATTGGATCTGTCTTCTACTTCTCCTTCTCAACAATAGTATTTGCTCACAGGGAGCAGATCCTGAACAACTTCTCAAGAATTGCAATAGTTGTTTGGCTTTTCGTTGTGCTAATAGTGCAGCAGAGTTATACTGCAAGCTTAAGTTCAATCCTTACAGTGGAACAACTTCAGCCAACAGTCACAGATTTAGAAGAAGTTATCAGAAATGGGGGCAATGTTGGCTACCTCAATGATTCTTTCTTGCCTGGGCTTTTGAAAAGGTTGAAAATTGATGAATCAAAGATGATTCCCTTTGACTCCCCTGTGGAATACGATGAAGCATTATCAACTGGAAAAGTTGCCATCATTGTTGATGAGATACCATACCTTAAGGTGTTCCTTTCAAAGTATTGCCAGAAGTACACTATGGTTGGACCAACCTACAAGTTTGATGGATTTGGTTATGTGAGTAACATTTTTCCAGTTGTTGAACAGTAGCTCATTTTTGACATGGTTAAATCCTAGATGCTGAATCAATTTTCGCTGCTAATTTGTCGTAGGATCCTTCTAGTAGCCCAAATTTGTATATTAAAATACCATCAGTTTAAACTTTTGATTAAGATTATAGTTTCATCTCATGTTTGAGTTGTACTTTGAAATTCCTAAATTTGTCTTATGTGAACATGCTAAAGGACAATTGCAAGATTAGATTTGTTTAGTCAAGAACCTAAAATGCACAATCATGTTCTGTGGAATGTGGTGCTGATTTTATTGGTTTTCTATTGGGAACTATCTCCGTTCACTATTATAAGATGTTCTGATTTTTGCTGATTCAGATGTATATAGACACATTTTAGTGTATTTGTTCACCCATTTCAGTCCGTGTGTAGTCGATATTGAAAATATCCGAAACATCATATATTTATGAACGGAGGGAGTAGAAGACTTGCTTGCTTATTGAAGTATCCAGTAACATGAATCTATCTACTTGATCAGGTTTTCATCTAGTTTACTTAAACGGTTAAACCTTATCTTTATATTAGACTTTCTGAAGTTCATTCAGAACAATGGAATATTATGATCAATATGATTGCCTCACCTTACCAAGGGCTTGCATGAGTGATTAATATTACTGCCTCAGCGTTATTTTGGGCTGGTGTAAATTAATGATAATATAACTCGCCCAGCACTATGACAGACTTGTACTATATCACCTCTGAAGCCTTTTCTGATCCTCATCGTGTGCTAACTCTGCAGGCATTCCCTCGAGGCTCGCCCCTCACACCTGATATTTCGAGGGGAATACTGAAATTCGCATCGGATGACCGAATGATTAAGATGCAGAAAGACTTGTATGGCGAGACTTCATGCCCCGACAAAGATGACTCCCAAACTTCAAGCAGCCTTACATTGCACAGCTTTAAGGGGCTGTTCATCATCAGCGGAGCATCTTCAGTGCTGGCATTAATCCTGCACGCTGCCATAACCATTTATAACAACCGACATGAGTTCAGCAGTGACAGCAGTCAGAGTCCATGGCGCAGATGGCCTGCCATTCTCTCCAAGCTCTTCCACGGGGACGACAGTTCTTCTAACACTCCAGATAAAGATGAAGCTGCAGCGGAAAATGTTGGTAGTGCAGTTGAGACCCCGCTGAGCATACGCATACCTAGTCACACCGTCGAGCACCTGTCAGACACGGACACAGGAAGCCCACCAGAAGGGGAAGGAACACCAGGCAGGGAGCTCTCAGTTCAGGACACGGAACCGCTGTCGTTTGCTTACATGCATTCTGAGAGGGAGCAAAATAGAGCAGCTTCTTTGTCTCGGAGTGGGAGCTCGATCCGCAGGAGACAGATTATCATGGAATGAACTAATGCTTGACGAGCGCATAGCTTACTGATCGCTGGGATTTATTCATTTTTAGCTGTCTGTACATGTTTACAGTTCATCTCTTTTGAAACGCAATGCTTGATGCGCATTGCGACCAATGGCATTTGATGGTAGCTGCGAGGAGCATGCGATTCTGATGCTTGTGGTTTCTGAAAAACCTGTAAAGTGCTAGCCTGTATGCTGGTTTTCTCACCCCTTCAAAATTCGAAGAAATTATCAAATGACGTCGTCTTGTAAGGCACCTGATGCTGTTTTTCAGTAGTACTGGTTTTCCTTGTTTTGTTTTTATCAAATGCAAAGTATACAAAAATATGCAACACATTCTGGCACTGTCACTGCTTGCTTTCGCTGACAGTAACTGATGAGATGCCTGGGATACGATCCAAATGAGACGTCACATTTGTCTCTGATTCCCACACACATACTCCGTACTCCCTCCTTCCATCTATATAAAACCCGCACATTGGGGAAATACACTTTGGTTCCTGGGTGTATATACACCCTATATGGGATTTTATTATTATTATTTTAATAAAAAATCAAAATAGGTAAGAACTATTTTGACAAAACACTTGACTTACTTTTGCACTAGTACATAAATTTTCATGAAAAAAACAAAAGTTGACCTCACAGCAAAAAAGACAAAAATTATTTGCTATTATAGGTCACTATTCACACTATTTTAACCAAAAATTTGTCTTTTTTTGAAAAAAAGTCAAAGGGATATTTTTTTTGTGGATTTATTTTCTCACGAGTACAATAGAAGGTCAAGTTTATTTCAAAAATATTTTCAGGAATTTTCGACTTTTGATTGAATTACTAATTTTTTTTTTGCATATAGGGTGTATATACACCCATAGACCAAAAGTTCCCCTCCCCGCACATTGTCGCATGTGCGCGATATTCTACAAAAGGAGGTCAAACCCGCACGCGCAACCAATCAAATTCTTAAAAAAAAAGAGAGAGAGGAAGAATGACAAGTCAGTATGCGACCAAACTCTGGTAGGAGTTGCCTTCAAAAAAAAAAAACTCTGGTAGGAGTTGTCTCGCCCAAGCAATTGACTGCCCTGCTCTCTCCCGCCCCTCCTCCATCTCGCCATGGCCGGGGACGCGCGCGCTCGTCCCTACCTTCCATTCATCCTGGTCGCCTTGGCCGCCTTCTTGACCGTGACCTTGCGGGCGCAGCCGACGGAGGTCAAGGTGGGGCTCATCGTCGACGCCAAATCGCCCGTCGGCAAGGTCGCCAGAACCACCATCCCCATGGCCCTCGAGGACTTCTACGCCGCCTTTCCCAACTCCTCCGCTCGGGTTCGCATCCTGCAGCACGACTCCGGTGGGGACGTCGTCGCCGCCGCGTCCGCCGGTACGTATGACCGGCAGCCGCCTCTGCTCCTTTCCGCGGCTCGTTTCGTTTGACATCTCACGCGTGCGCGCATGGTCGTGATTGCGTTGCGTGCAGCGTTGCAGCTGATGACTAGCCAGGGGGCGCGCGCCATCCTCGGCCCGCAGTCGTCCGTCGAGGCGGCCTTCGTCGCCGACCTCGCCACGCGGGCCGAGGTCCCGGTTGTCTCCTTCTCGGCCACCAGCCCGTCGGTCTTGCCCGCCTCGGCGGGCTTCTTCGTCCGGGCCGCGCTGACCGACGCGGCGCAGGCCGGCGCCGTCGCCGCGCTCGCCACGCACTTCGGGTGGCGCCGCGTCGTGCCCATCTACCAGGACGACGACTACGGCGCCGCCTTCGTGCCCTTCCTTGTCGACGCCCTCGCCGACGTGCGCGCCGAGGTCCCATACCGCTGCGCGCTCCCGGAAGGGGCGACCCACGACGCCATCGCCGCGGAGCTGTACCGCATGGAATCCGAACAGACGCGCGTCTTTGTGCTGCACACGCGCGCCAAGGTCGCGAAGAAAGTGTTCGCCGCCGCCGCGGAGGCGGGCATGACGGGCGCCGGCTACGCGTGGATCATCACCGACGGGCTCACGGGCCTCCTCGGCTTCGTCGACCCGCCGCAGGGCGTCATCGGGCTCGCGCCCTACGTGCCGACCACGCCGCGGCTGCGCGACGTCAAGAAGCGGTGGGCGCACCGGTACATGCGTGAGCACCCGGACGACGAGCCGGAGCACGCCGTGGTGGGCTGCTACGCCGTGTGGGCGTACGACGCCGCATGGGCCGTCGCGTCCGCGGCAGAGCGACTCAGCTCCGGCGACCTATCATCGCCACCGGGGCTGGTGGGCGGCAAGGGCGGCCCCACCGACATCTCCGGGCTCGGCAAGTCAAGATCGGGCGAGAAGCTCCTCCGAGCTATCAACGGCACGACATTCGAGGGCCTCGGCGGCAGGTTCGAGCTCATCGACGGCGAGCTCGCGGTGCCGGCGTTCCGCGTGTTAAACATCGACGATGGGAAAGCGAAGGGCATCGGGTTCTGGACGCCGCGGAACGGGCTGAGCCGACATGTCGGTCGCGGTTCCAGCAAAGCGGGCGGCGAGCTCTCGCCGTTCATCTGGCCGGGAGAGTCGACGGTCCGGCCAAGTGGGTGGGCGCAGCCGACGAGCGCCGCGAAGCTGCGGGTGGCGGTGCCGGGGAGGATCCCGCCCAGCTACTGTGCGATCATGCACATTGACGTGGACCCGGTGACGAACCGGACGACGGCCGGCGGGTTCGTGATCGAGGCGTTCGAGGCGGCGGTTCGGCTGCTTCCGTACGCTCTGCCGTTCGAGTACGTGAAGGCGGAACCCATGCTCTACGACCAGTTGGCCGAGGCGATTAACAATGGGGTAAGTCATTTCTTCCAGCGCAAACCATGCCAGTTTTATTCTTTTCCAAATGATAACGCCCATACGTGTGGCATATTTACACTTCGCTCACACGCGTTGATACACGTTGATTCCGTTTTGCATGAATTCTAAAGAAATCCGTTGGAATTTCAGTGCCACGTAGGCATAGCATGTTGTGTGGGCGTTAGAGCGCTCGCCCACATGACCCGTAGCGTGCGGGTGTCGGACGCGTCGTGTGGGCGAACCAGTTCTTGCCCACACAGTCACCACCAGTCCACGCGCGTGTGGGTGAACTGCTCTTCTGACACACGAGCTCGTACGGTTATAGATGGCAACTGCAGTTGCGCGTATGCGGCAACTAGGTAAACACACACGGCAACTATGATTCGTTGAAAGATGGCAACTGCAGTTGCACGTACGTGACAACTAGGTAAACACATATGGCAACTATGATTAATCATACATGGCAACTATGATTTAATTATACGCGACAACTACCATAAATTAGACATGGCAACTATAGTTAACCAAAAGAGAGAGAGAGAGAGTTGTCGTGCTTTTACAACTACATTTGTTATCCCGGATAACTAAAGGTGCCATCCCCCAGGTAACTATAAGTCTATAACGAACGTAGCTGCGCTAGGACGTGTGGGCATATTTGCTTCATGTCACACGCGCAGGGTGCGGATGAGTAGTACTTGTGAGGCGCGTGGCACGAAGTAGTTGTGTCCACACATGTGGGTAGTTCTAATGTTCGCCCACACATGACCCATATGGCTTGCCTCCTGTTTACGTCACACACAGTGTGTTGGCGAATGTCTAATATGCCCCACGTGTGGTAGATATCAGCGTCCTATTCTTTTGCATGATAATATATGTCTCATTTATATCATAAGGATGATAGTACAAACCACGTACACATCGACCTGACAAAACTGAAAAAACAACATAACACTAGCATTTACACAAAGAAACACCAGCCAAGAAGTAAAATGCAATCAAGACCGAAGAATCCTCCGAGCTTAACACCAACGTCCTTCACGCGCTTCTCGCACCCAACAGCCATCAAAGAAAATAAATAATGAATCACCTTCACACCTGAACTCGATGCGGCTGATGACTATAAATTGAGAGGAGAGCGACATCAGCGTAGACCAGTCAACTTGGAAGTAAGCGAAACTAGTACTTAACCGATAAGTGTGTTTTCCCCAACCACACTCATCAAGACCCGACCTAGCGAATATTTTTTTAACATAGTACAATCGAAGTCACTTACATACATAAATATACACTCATTTCTATGAGCGCACACACACACATCATATTTCTATGAGCACTTTCGAGAGACCGAGCCAGCACATTGTGTTGAGATTGACGAAGTTGTCACAGACGACTTTATAGTCGGCCGGAATGTCTCCTTCTACTGAACGCACATTGCCGGAAGGCCTGGAATAAATCCAGAAAAATGCGAGCACCAATGTCAAGTTTGAGACTTGAACTCTGATGGGCGGGGATACCACTTGTCCATTTAACCATCGAAACACAGGTTAGTTCGCAACCTAGAGCATATCGATATGACGCGAGTGAAGATGAGCAACAACCTGGGCGGTTGGGAGAAAGATGAATGCTAGTCTTTGATTTTTGGAAATTCGACTGATCCTATTTCTTTAGGTGTATGATGTATAATGGGCCCCTTAAGTGCCTGTTCGGCAGGCCTCCGCTCCGCAGCTCAGCTCCTGGAGCGGCTGGAGGAACTGCGGAGTGGCACCGAACACGCTGGCTTCATGCCTCTCCTAGAGTGGAGCGGAGCGGCTCGTAGGCCACTTTTTCGGAGTTGCAAAACTGCTGCTCCGTGCGCTTCGCTTCTGGATGGAGCTGGGAGTTGGAAAGCGGGGAGTGGATGTCTGCCGAACAGGGCCTAATTCTCACTCACGTGCGAAATACTCCCGCTGTAAAGAAGTGATATAAAACTCTTATATTACTTTACAAAAGAGGTATATAGCAAAGGTCATAGAGATAGATGATCTAGCTTTGGGCTTCTTTTCTTGTTCTTCTACCGCTTATACCTTATTCATGTGTTTTGGGCATCTATTTATACATCACATACTTGTTTACACGATTATTCATGTGTTTATGCATACCAAAGGATCTCCGTTGAGCAAAATTTGGATGAATAAACCTTTGTGGTCTTGCCCTTTGCTGCAGACATACGACGCGCTGGTGGCGGACATGACCATCACGGCGAAGCGGTCCGAGCACGTGGACTTCACGATGCCTTTCATCGCCACGTCTATCACCATGATTGTACCGCTACGCGACCAACGGAGCAGCAACAAGTGGACGTGGGTCTTCCTCAAGCCGCTCCGCTATGACCTCTGGCTCGTCAGCGCCGCCTTCTTCGTCTTCACCGGTTTCGTGGTCTGGGCCATCGAGCGCCGCGACAATGAGAGGTTCGAAGGGACGCCATCGAACCAAGCGGGCACCATGCTCTACTTTGGCTTCTCCACCCTCGTCTTCACCCACAACGAGAAGCTCAAAAGCAACCTGTCGAGGGTGGTGGTGGTGGTGTGGGTCTTCGTGGTGCTCATCCTGCAGTCCAGCTACACCGCCAGCCTCACCTCCCTGCTCACGGTGCCGCAGATCGGGCCGACCATCGCGGACTACCGCACGCTGCTGCTGGGCACGGAGAAGGTGGGGATCCTCAACAACTCCTTCACGCCGCAGGTCATAAACCAGTCTGGGCTCCCGCAGGACAGGGTGGTGCGGTACCCGAACGCGTCGAGCTTCCAGGAGGCGTTGTTGAACGGTAGCATCGGTGCCGTTATTGACGAGACGCCTTACCTCAACATCTTCCTCCAGACCTACCGGGACAACTTCACCGTGACTGGCCAGCCCAACATGACCGATGGCTTCGCGTTCGCGTTCCCCAGGGGGTCGCCGTACGTGACGGACCTGTCGCAGGCGATCCTGAACCTCACGGAGAGCGGCGAGATGGATAGGATCGAGCGCAAGTGGCTCGGCGACCCGGATGACCACAGGTCACAGGGCGGCGGGCCGTTCACGACGAACCATCTCAGCTTCAGCAGCTTCCGAAGCCTGTTTGTCATCACCGGTGCCACCTCGCTCATTTGCCTCACCATCCACCTCGCTTTCTTCCATAAGGAGGGCTACTGGTTGCCCCTCCCGCAGATCATGTCACGCCCATCCTGGAAGGTCAGGCTCCGCATGTTGGCCAAGCTCTTTAACAGAAAGGTTTACAGCGAAACTATGCCCGGCCGGAACCAGAATGATGTGGGAGCGGTTGCCTCCCCTCATACCTCGGACCATGTGAGCGTCGTTGGCAGACTGCCCAGCATGCCACACACCAACGAGGGGTCTGTTGAGATGGCAACCAAGGCAACCAGTGAGATCGAGCCGGTCGCCGGCGGCTAGGCGGCGGAGGAGGTACCTCGTGCTCGTCACTCTAACTGGCTAATGACTATGGAAAGAATGCGACCCGGCCAATGACTGATCAACTACTTCAAACTGCCATGCTCGGCAGTTGGCCCCTTGTTATAAACGACAAACGACAACAATTGTTGATGCTCTGTGCCATGAGGGGATTGACGTGACAATGTACACATATTAAAGAATTTGTACGAAGATTTTCTTTGTTGCTAACTTGTAAATTGTAATAAGAAGAAATTAGTAGGTGGATTTGTATTGTACTATGATCGTACGTACATCCGAACCAGTGCGCTCTTTGTTGAAGGCAGTCCTGAACATCTCAGTTGAAGCGTTCAGTGAACGATATCTGGGACTCCCAACTGCCGTTGGCCGTATCACTAGTGGAACTTTTGAATTTCTCAGAGAAAGGATGAGAAGCAAACTACAAGGAGGAGTGGAACGTCTCATTTCTTGTGTTGGCAGGGAGGTCAGGCTGAAAGCCGTGGCCCAAGCAATACCCACACACTCTATGAGTTGCTTCAAACTTACTAAGAAGGTCTGCAAAGGCCTTTCTTCAGTTATGGCTAGATATTGGTGGAGTAGTTCAATCGATCGCAGATCGCTCCATTGGATTGATTGGCCTTCACTTGCTGAACCCAAGGTTGCTGGAGGGATGGGTTTTCGTAATCTAGAACTGTTCAACTTAGCCTTGCTCGGAAAGCATGGGTGGAATCTGATTATGAACCTGAACTCTCTCTGTGCTCGTGTACTTAAGGGAAAATACTTCCCGCAAAGTGACTTCATGGCCGCAACTGTCCCAAAGTGTGCCTCGGCCACATGGCGTGCAATTTGTGCGGGCAAACAAGCATTGGGAGCCGGCCTAGTGAAACGGATTGGAGATGGCACCTCGGTGTCCATTTGGAATGATAGCTGGGTGCCAGGCCTACCCTCCTTACGGCCAACTACTCACGTTGGTGACACAAACATTACTGCTGTGTCTGAGTTGATCGATGGAGATCGAGGTTTATGGAAGGTTGATTTGGTGAGGCACCATTTCATCACCCCCGAAGCTGATGCTATCCTCAACATCCCGTTGAGGGCGGATGGGGGTGAGGATTACTGGGCATGGACTGCAGAAAAGTCGGGTATCTACACTGTGAAATCAGTGTACCGTTCTCTCATGACCTTGAACGAGCATTCCGCTCAAAGGGAAGGGACGGCAACGGAAACCTCAGAGAAACAAAAACAGTTGTGGACAAGACTTTGGAAGCTAAAAGTTGTGCCAAAGGTCAGAGTGTTTTGGTGGCGAGTGCTAAGGGGAATTCTCCCCACTGAGGGCGCCTTGAAACATCGACACATTGTTGTCTTGGCACGTTGCAAAGTCTGCCTTGATGCAGACGAGGATATGTATTATGCATTGATTAAATGCACTCATGCTAAGCTCTTCTGGAAGGAGGCGAGGGAAATTTTATCTGTCAAACTACCGGAGCTCCATACAGAAACTTGTCTAGGGACATTCTATGTGACCCTAGATTTGATGAAGCAGATCAAGCAAAAGTTATTACTGTCATGTGGGCAATTTGGACATCCAGAAACAATATTACACATGATAGGGCTAGCTTGGATCCAGTTCACTCTATGAAGATGACAAGAGAGGCCCTGTCGCTGCTAGAACTACCCCCAACAACATGCAATGATCTTACCGGGCCATGGTTGGAGACCACCTGATGAAGATTGTATAAAGATCAACACTGATGCTGGGATTTCCATGGAGGCAAGGATGTGCGGGCTGGGAGGTGTTGCCAGATCTGCTAATACCTTCTTGAGTGCCTGGTGCAAACCTATCCAGGGCACTACGGATCCACTTGTTATGGAGGCTCTTGCTCTCCGTGAGGGTGTGGTTTTGCTCAACTTCGTGGCTTTGTGCGGGTGGAGATGGAGACCGACAGCATGGAGGTCGTCGATCTTTGGAACTCAGCGCCGTTCCTCGCAGCTTCAGATAAGCGCTGTGTTACTTGATATTGAGGGTTTAGCTGCTTCTTTTTCCTTTTTTACTATTCGTCATGTAAAGAGACATGCCAATATCCCCGCCCACCTGTGTGCAAAACATGCCTGCACAACGAAGGTAACGGAGTGTTGGATGAACAATCCTCCTGGCCTACTGATCACCAGTCTTATGGCTGACAGTGCCGAAGCAATCTATTTGAAATATAGCCCTCATTACCCTGCAAAAAAAAATTACGCCCCCCCCCCCTACTACACACACGCCCGCTACGTGCCTACGAATGACAAGCACGTAATCATCCGTGTGGCTCGTAGATATGTGAGATACTCCCTCTGTAAACTAATACAAGAGTGTTTAGATCACTATTTTAATGATCTACACGCTCTTATATTAATTTACAGAGAAAGTACATGCAAAGAAAAAATACCCTAGGCAACCCCAACCATCAAACCACGGCTCATCCTCATTAATTAAAATTATTTGATTGTGTGGTTGATTGTTGCTGCTGCTGCTGCTGCAGAAGAGGCTGATTGAGTAGTTCACGACCGTCCGGTGTTGGAGGAGAGGGGGCGGACTACTGGTACGGTCAGCAACTTAATTTGAACGCCCATGCGGCTTCCATGGCACTGCAGCCACACCTAAAAATGATGACATGGATAATGGATTGGTTATTGTTTCAGCACCTTGGTGTAACGTGTGAATAACCTATTACAGTAGATTTATTTTTCTTGCGGATGTGTTGTACCGGATGAGTCGATTGAGAAAATTGCAAAACAAAAAAAACATTTTGCACTTTTTTGAAATATCATGAGTTTTTCCTCGTCAAACTAAAAGCAAGCTTTTTCTAAACTGATTGAGACCTGAGAAAATATTGACTGGGGCGTAGACGGACGACCCTGGATAACTAATCAGAGCACGGCATCGATCTCGGCCGAGCAAAAGTACGACAAGTATACCCAACGTACGCCGACTCCCACGATGCATGGCCGGCGGGAATAGTGCCACCATTGTCACACAAAAGAGACAACCGATTGAGAGCGATGGAGCTTGGAGGGAGGAAGATGCATAGTGAGATCGAGCAGCGGGTCAACGGTACGAAACAAGGAAACGTATTGTCTCGCACCGTGGCGCGTACGTGCATGTAAACTGTAAAGGCAGCCAGGAAGCAACTCTAAAACGAAAAGTCGTTTCATTCATCAAACGTAGCAGCGAAGCCTTCTTCGGTCAGGCATCAATCGATCCATGAAGGCGACGAGGCTTCTTCCGGTCCTCCTCGCTCTCGCGCTTCTCGTCGGCGCTTCCGGTGCCGCGGCGCAGGGGGGCGGTGCGGTTCCTCGCCGGCGGCCGCGGACGGTGGACGTGGGGGTGATCCTGGACAGGACGACATGGCTGGGGAACATGAGCTGGACGTGCATGGAGCTGGCCATGGAGGACTTCTACGCCAACGCGGGCCACGACTACAACGCCACGCTGAGGCTCCACCTCCGGGACACCGGCCCCAACGCCGTCGACGCCGCCGCCGCAGGTACTCAAAACCCAAGCATTAAAAATAGCTGATCATGCATCCCCTTAGAGCATCTCCAGCAGCCACTCAACGCGCCGCGCGATAAAACCACTTTGCCACGCGCCCATCGCCTGGTTTGACGCGGCGGGCAGTGCTGGTTCCAACTGCCGCGCTAAAATGCAGCGCGCGCGTAGCTCCAGCAGCGCGCAAAATACAGCGCGCACGACTCTCGCACGAATAACATATGCGCTCCAAACACAAGTAAAAAGATCAAACACAAACAAAATAAATCAATAATGAATAGTTTAATTTTGTTATTTACAACTCAAACAAATAGTTTATCGTTCAATACAACAAATAGTTCAACAATACAACATCAAACGCATAAATCATGATGCTCTTTGTCGGGCATTCCAAGCCCGCCACTCCTTAACGAAATCCTTCTGAAGATCATCATGCGCTCCCGGACGTCGAATGGCATGATAGGAGGTAACAAAACGGGCCACCTTTTCAGCCCTCTGCCGCACTCGCACGGGATGTCCCAAGAGCTCATACTGAGAGTAGTCTACATCTTGACCATGCTCATTCACGATGATCATGTTGTGCATGATCACACAAACGTGCATGATGTACCAAAGCATCTTTTGATCCCAAAATCTAGTCGGTCCTCTCACGATAGCAAATTGGGCTTGCAAAATCCCAAAAGCTCTCTCCACATCTTTTCTAGCCGTCTCCTGAGCATTGTGGAAATCAAGATTTTTCTTACCTTTTGATTTTTTCAACGGCTTCACAAATGTTTTCCACTTTGGATAGATGCCATCAGCAAGATAGTAGCCATAGTTGTATGTACGACCATTTGCTACAAACTGCACCGATGGCAGATCACCATTTGCAATCTTATTCATCAGTGATGGCCGGTTGACAACGTTGATGTCATTCAAAGATCCAGGCATTCCAAAGAAAGCATTCCAAATCCAAGTCTCTTGATCGGCTATCGCTTCAAGATTATAGTGGAACCCTTTTTTGGCCGTGGAATTGCCCATGCCATGCCTTTGGACAATTCTTCCAACTTCAATGCATGCAATCTATTGAGCCAAGCATACCTGGGAAGCCGCGAGCCTTGTTCATCTCCAATAGCCTTGCGGCGTCTTCAACATTGGGAGATCTCAAATACTCCTGGCCAAACATTTGCACAATTCCGACTGCGAAGCGCTTGACACACATGATGGCTTGGCTCTCACCCATGGCCAAGTGATCATCAACTAGATCAACCGGGATACCGTATGCCAACATGCGCAAAGCGGCTGTCACCTACTGAAAGGTGCTATGCCCGAGCTCTCTGGCGGCATTTTTTTTTGCTGAAAAAACTGGTCATGGCTCGCTAGTTTCTCTACAATGCGCCTGAAGAACTCGGTCATCCTAAACCGGCGACAAAAGTACGACTCCGGGTATGTGAGATTCTCCACAAAATAGTGCCTCATCAATCTGTTATGGGCATCGATCCTATCCTTTCAAATTTTCTGCCGACCCATAACCGAACCACCGAGCTTCGGTTTTTTAATTGATGTGCATAGCTAGGATCATTGCAAGATCCTCCTCCTCTTTCATATCAAAATTTTCTTCGAAAGAATCATACGATGAACTCATCTACAATCTTCAATATAAACTAGGCTATAAAACTTACAATCAACATGCACCTAATTCATGAAGTTTGAGCAATACATACCTTGCGGGCGTTTTGTCGAACACCTTGCGGGCGCCGAGCGGCAGTGAGCGGCTGGGCGCTGTTCGTCGGAGGACTGTCGCGCGCGAGGGGCGGCGGTGACTAGAGGGAGACGGAGGAAGCCGCCACGGCGCGGGGATAGGCCGGGGAAGCGCCGGAACGGTCGCCGGAATAATGGGATGCGCGGGCGGCTGCGGCGCCGTGACTGGATGGGGTAGGTGGAGTTGCGAGCGAGCGCTCGAGAGTCCAGTGCACGGAAGCGGGCGCAGCAAATAAGCCACGCACGATGACGTTTTGGCCCGCGCGCTGAACTAGATTTGCCGCGCGCGCGATTTTTACGCCTCCGCTGAAGCGTCCGGAGTGGTAACGCGCACAAAAAATACTGATTTTTCAGCGCGACGCTTATATAACGCGGCTGTTGGAGATGCTCCTATCCTCCATGGCAAACAGAGAAAAGGCTTATCCCCTTGCGCCGACCATCCAGTTCTGTTGATACAGGGTTCTGTTGATGTTTCCTTGTTGGCTCAAAGCAAAAGCACAGTACCTAGCTAGGACCAATGTTTTGTTTATTTTTATGAGCAGTTTCATATCCCAAAAGATTGGATGCGGTCATCGCAACGGAGAGTAAACACAGATGGCTCTCGGGGGCACCTCCATGGAGCCCTTTGTTCTCAAACATCCAAATATAAACTTTCTAAGCTTAAAAAAAATACACAAGTACTTATAGATGTATGCTAGGTCTGTGTAGAATTTCATTACGAAATACGTTTTTATGTGGCATGCAAAAAAAATCATGTACTTTTATAGTGAATAGTATATGTGCTAGAATTACGTTATTTTTCATTCTTGTGTAGTTTGCATAAAAAAGTATCTCGTCATGAAACTTAGCAGACAAAAGTAGTATACATCTATTTATATGAGTATTTTACTATTTTTAAAAGAATTATTTTAAACTTTAAATTTTGATTTTTTTTCAAATAAAGATCTCCATTAGGCATTTCCCCAACGATTAGACCTATGCTTCATGCACGCAAATGTGTCTCCGTGTTAGTCCCTTCGTCTACTCTACAGATCATATCCCCTTTCCTCTAGTCTACTGATTGCAATCGATTCTTGGTTCAGTCAAGGTCGGCCCTAGCATTACGGAGGTTGTAGTGCGAATAGGCTCCAGTGGACCTAACAGCTATAACAGAGTAATATAAATACTTTCATCAGTAGCATATCATGAAATTATTATTGACATAAATATTTAAAATATAATTTAATAAATAAATACAGTGTTAATAGACCATGTATATGTGATTACACGATGCAAATAATGATTATAAGATACATGTGCTCAAACATAAATAAATACTGAATAAATACAATAGAGTGAAGTGTGTGTGTGGGGGGGGGGGGGGGGGGAGTGGCCCACTGTCCACCCCATAACAGTATTGACGTTATGTTTTGCAAACCATATTTTTCTAAAAGGTATATACTTCCTCGATCCATTTACTCTGCGTATAAAGTTCGACTCGTGTACAAGGAAAGCATTGATCTGTCCACCCCATAACAGTATTAACGTTATGTTTTGCAAACCATATTTTTCTAAAAGGTATATACTTCCTCGATCCATTTACTCTGCGTATAAAGTTCGACTCGTGTACAAGGAAAGCATTGATCCCATTTGGGAACCAATTTTAGTACATATTTAGCTGAGCCATGGCAGAGCAAGTGCATCTGTTGCAAGATATGTGCAGAGTTCACGAGAACAGACATCGTTTCAATAGATTTGACGGAATTGTATGGAAATATTTTGTTAGGGAAGTTCAGGGACCACTTTTATGGGTTTTTTTGGTTCTTGTATGATTTTGTTCCCACCATGACAAGTTCGTGTACAAATAGTGGTATTAACTCTTAATATCACCATAAGTACACGAAGTTGCGCGATGCTAACAAGTACATACATACATAAATTTTAAAAACCCATAAAAATGATCATTTAGCTACTAATGTGGTAACAATTTGGTACATACCTGCCCTCCAGTTGCTACCAAATTGAATGCCAGGTCATCGTGACACATGACACATGTCTATGCTCTTTTTCTTTCTTCACAAAACCCACTCGCGTTATTTTGTAAATGCATTATAAGGTCATGGGTTCCCCATTCCCCAATTATCCACCCGAGTCCAAATCCGCATGATCTCAAGTACTTTACCATAATCATGTTTGTTCCCCTACATCATGTCATATCTGAACCACAAAACCAATTTCCCCTAAATATTTTTCACTAATTTGGCGTAAATCAGTTTTCTAAACTAATTCCCCTTAAAGCCAACCACCACATCCAATGGAGCCAGCCAAAATCGATATGTTATGCGGGTACATACATAAATTTTCCAATGAAAAATAACCGATCTTTGCGCATGAATAATTGAGAACATGAATTAATCATGTGTGGGTAAAAAACTAACGAATTCGAGGCACCGGACTCTCGATGGAAACCGCCAGATAGAGGACATACCTGCCTTCAAAGGGAAGGTGCCAGGATCCTGAAGATCGGCTCCATGTCACCAAGGTCGCTATCGGCGATCTCCAACACGTTGTCGCCCATCTATCGACTCGGAGGCGCCTGAGGTGGAAGGTGAACAAACTAAGGGGTTTGAGGAGGGTTATCTAACAATCTAACCTAATATGTGCTATTTCATGGTCACACAGGGGTCGGTTTTACAATATATCAATCCGCCCGCTCAGTCCTTGAGAACTTCTCGTAAATATTTTTTGTTTCAATAGGGGGGTTTCTATAAAAAAATACGCACGCCGCATGCTGCTTGATGAAGTGGCATGCCATGTAGATTGATGGGCCTGTTTTGTACCAAATTGACACCGCATCGGGAGTTATTTGACTACTTTTCTAAAAAAACAAGTTTTTGTATGGATCTGTTAACACTGTGCAAGTTCATGTACCGCGGGTGAATTAACTCATTCCGTTTTCTCGGACTAGTTTGTCCCTGTTTTTACATGTATTAGGAAGTTGGTTATTACAAATTTGTGTGAGATGATTGGCATTCCATCCCCGTGTCTTTAATTCTCTGAACTAATTCTCTCGCCTGCTCTGCATGACACGCACAACAGAGGCTAGTATTTGTTTCATTGGTTGCATGCAAGTAGATTAGTATGGGCAGCAGAGGAAAGAATGGGTGCAAAAAGGCAACGCGCAGAGAAAATCTGAAAGAAGGAAAAAGTTATACGTAAAGAAAAAAGAAATGAAGAAAGTAGATGTATTTTGAGCCCTTATTCAAGATGTGCCATAGGCTGCTGCACCTTTCGTGGAATCAGTAGTTAAAGGGTACTTTTTGCAGAGGACACTTCCATATTTTCACACGTTGATAAGTGGTGCACACACCACTTATCACAACATAAGAGTTTTCTTTTTTCATAGATTTGTTTATTCAAAACATTTTATCTCCTGAATTGTGTGCCCAAATTCCGAACCATTTTCATTGTTGGATTTCTCGCGTTGAGATTTTCAAAATTAGATCTCATATTAATAGGTTTCAACGATCTTTTTCTCACAAAAATCCAGAAGAAAAAACTAGAGTCGAAAGCATGTCTTTTTCTTTCACTTTTTTCTTTTTCGAGACGCATCTCGTAGAAGCAAATATGTGCCTCCACTAGACGCAAATATGTGCCTCTCAAGGAAAAAACATGTTTTATTTTCTTTTTGAGAGGCACAACCTTGCTTCCTGTGAAGCAAATCTATGCTTCTTATGGAAGAAAAAACATATTTTTTTTTCTTTTCGAGAGGCATAGCTTTGCTTTTCCAGGGCAAATACATGCCGAGAAGCAAATCTATGCTTCTGGTGGAAGCAAAAAAAATCACATAATTTTTTTCTACAAAATCTTGGGAAAACCGATTACGTAAATTTTGAAAAAAATCTTGAGAAAACGCCTAGCATGCGCCATGACTGGACACATCACTTGGCGTGCTGTCAAGCCGCCAAAGTGACCCTTGCGGGGCTCCCGGAAAGGCTACACCTCACTAATTGCTCTACATCTATTGTCATGGGGCCATGGGTTCACTCCAGGTCCATCAACCTTCCACGCAAGAAAAAGAACAAGGAGTAACTAACTGTGGGGTACCCCTTGCGGGAGCTTCTCAAGGGCCACTTTCGGTGGGCTGAGAACACACCATTTGGTGCGCTCCATTCTCCGTTATGTATCACGTGCTCGGCACTTTCTCGGGATTTCATTTTATTAATTTTTTGTACGCATTTTCTGTTTTCTTTGACTTTTCGGATGCCCGTTTTCCCCAATGTTTTGGGCAAAAGAATGATTTTTCCCCAAAAATGTGGTTTTTTTCTTTCGTGGGAGACACAAATTATTTCTCTTGGAGGCACGTATTTGCTTTCGAGAGAGGCACATCTGTTTCTCTCTCTAAAAAAACATGTTTTTCTTTGCTTTCGTGAGAGGCATAAATTTGCTTTCATGAGAGACACAGTGTGGCTCTCTGAAAAGAAAAAACAAAGTGTTTTTCTCTTCGCGGGATGCACAAATTTACTTTTTATGAAGGCATAGATTTGCTTTCGCAAGAGGCACATTTGTGTTTCTTGGAAAAACAAAAAAAACACGTCTATTTATTTTTTGCTTTCGGAGAGGCACGTATTTACTTCTCATGGCGGCATATATTTGCTTCCATGAATTGTGCCTCTCGGAAATAATAAAAAATGTATTTTATTGCTTCCACGAGAGGTATTACTTTTCGTGAAGGCACAGATTTGCTTCCGCGAGTATGCCTCTCAGAAACAAAAAAGCGTCACATATTTGTTTCTTGTAGAGGCACAAATTTGCAATCCCGAGAGGCACAACTGCCTCTATGAAATAGGATAAGAACATGCTTCCGACTTGATATTTTAATAAAAAAATAATCAAAACCTATCTGCATGGTACCTAGTTTCGAAGATCTCGACACGAGAAATCCAACGTTAAAAATGGTTTAAGATTTGTACACGCCGTTTAAGATATAAAACATTTTGAATTTGAAAGATCTTGACACGATAAATCAAACGTTAAAAATGGTTCAAGATTTGGACGCGCCGTTTAAGAGATAAAATGTTTTGAATAAACATTTATGGAAAGTGGAAAACTTGTAGGTTGCGGTAAATGCAGTGCGTCATTTGTCGCAACCTCGGAAGATAAGAGTGACCTTTGCAAGGGGTACCCCTTTAATTTATTTCTATTTTTTTGAGAAAGAGGTACCCCCTTAATTAAGTTTTTTTTTTTGAGACAGTACCCCCCTTAATTAAGTGATCTCGAAAAGAAAACTTCTGACTGCCCTGTTGGTATGGGCTGGATATGGGCCAAAGCTTCTGCGCGAGCCGTATCGGCGGCAGGGTGCTCGTTCAGCCCCTTCGAGATTTCCCCAGAATCTGGCCCACAAAGCTATCCGAGCCTTCTCTCTGAAAAAACTATCCGACGCGGCGACTGCAAGTCCGGCGGCGGCGCTCGCCTCGCCGTTGCATTTATTTTCTAGTATTCTCTTCCCATCCTGCCGGCGGTCCGAGCTCCGCTGCTGGTCTCGCCCGGCTCCTGCCTCCTTCTCGTCCTGATTCCACCCCCCGCGGCGCACAGACAAGGTACTCTGATCTTTCTTCTCCCGACCTCCATCCCCAATCGATTTAGAAAGCGCTGTAGCCCTTGAATCCCAATTCGAAGACCTTCTTGATGTTCCAAATTGTATCCATGCGGTGGAAGGCAGACATCGGAGTTGGAGCCCAGTATGGCGAGTTCGGCGTTTGAACACTTGAACATCAGAGCCGTTTAGCCAACCGAGCTCTCTCCAACTTTTGACTAGTAGTGGGCCGTTAGTGAGGGTAAATCCTGCATTGCGTGTTTTGTTTTTGCACCGCGAATTTGCAACAAATTTATCAATCATGTATTATGAATGAGAGCCACTGCTGTGAAATCTCGTCCTAAGCAATATCAGCATTGCAGGTGTTGATCTACTGAAAAATGTGGGCGTGCAAGCGATCGTTGGGCCGCAGACTTCAACTCAGGCTAAATTTCTTGCACGACTTGGGAACAAATCATCGGTTCCAATCATTTCCTTCTCCGCAGATTGCCCGTCACGATCCGGACTAACTCCATACTTCATCCGGACCGCATGGAACAACTCCTCTCAAGCAGAAGCCATCGCCTCGCTTGTTCAGAAACACAATTGGAGGGAAGTTGTCCCTGTCTTTGAGGATGATGATACCAACACCAAGTTCATTCCTCACCTTGTTGATGCCCTCAAACAAGTTGACACGCGTGTCTCTTACAGGTGCAAGATCCATCCTTCAGCTACAGACGATGCTATGAAGACAGCTATCTCAAACTTAAGACAAAATTGGACAAGTGTATTTGTTGTGCGAATGTCACATGCTTTGGCCCTTAAGTTTTTCCAGCTTGCTAAGGAAGAAGGGATGATGGGCCAGGGATTTGTCTGGATCACCGCGTATGGCTTGACAGATATCTTTGATGTGGTTGGTTCTCCGGCTCTAGATGTGATGCAAGGAGTTCTTGGGGTGAAACCTCATGTTCAAGGTACCGTGAAACTTCAAAACTTTGCACAGAAATGGCACAGCAAGTACCGATTAGAAAATCCAGGCACCTCGTTAAGTGAACCCACAGTGTCTGGTCTCTATGCTTATGATACCATATGGGCGTTAGCATCAACAGCAGAGAATGCTAAATATGTGAATTTAGACTTTGCGCCGTCTGTAACAAAGAATGGGTCCACTGACTTTGACAGAATAGATACTTCAAAGGCTGCTGAAAAACTGCGAGGTGCACTACTGAAGCTCAACTTTTCGGGCATGAGCGGGAAATTTCGTATTGAAAACACACAGTTAGCATCATCATATTATACAATAATCAACATTGTTGGTCAGGAGAGAAGAGAAGTCGGGTTTTGGACTCCAGAATTTGGCATCTCTGGTAGTCTAAATATGAAGTCTGATATTAAAACCATCATATGGCCAGGAGGAGATCATGAAATTGTGCCTAGAGGCTGGCTGTTGCCGAGGAATAAAACACTCCAAATAGGTGTACCTGCAAATCCTGGGTTTGGCCAACTTGTAAGATATGAAAATGGCCCTGAAGGCAAAAAAGGGTTCTGCATCAAAGTTTTTGATGAAGTAGTTGATAATTTACCCTACCAAGTACTATATGACTACCATGGATTTGATGACGGGCAAGGAAATAGTAATGGAACATATGATGAACTTATCTACAAGCTTTATCTTAAGGTATGTACTCTTCTGTCTTCTCTTTGCTCTGTTTTGCGCTTTGACATGATCTCTCCTAGACAGGGCAGCTAAAGCTTGGAAATAATGTCTGAGAAGATCAGAAATAGCTATTCACGTTGTGTTTTTCTTGTTGTTTTCTCAAGTATACAAAACTAATAGTTTACTCCCAATCAATTATTCATCTTTAGTGTGCAAACATGTATGATTACATCTGGGTACTTGTTAGAGAGAGCCTACCATACAATAAGTTTAGTCCATGTGCATCAAATATCAGTGTACCGTGCCAATTTTACTGCTATTATATCGCATTGGGTCAGGTTCCTTCTTTTGTACACTTAAGTTACATGAGAGGTCTTAAAAGCATCCGCCTTCTGTTCTAGGGAACTTATTGGCGTAAAAGCATACATTTGAAACAGATCTGCATCATTATGCGTGGTAGTTTTATTTGAATGCTCCAAGCAGAGGGCAGTTTCCTGGGTTTTTACTTCATCAACTACTCCCATCTATCCATATTAATTGTCGCTGATTTAGTAAAATCAGCGACAGTTAGTATGGATCGGAGGAAGTACTAATTTTCAATTACAAGCTCCAATCAGAAAAAGCATATAATTCCTCCTTGTACGGATTATTTTTCTCTCGGACATGACACAAGTGCATGCAGTAAAGAAAAACATAACCAATAGAATAATCAGCACCCCTCTTAATTTGCAAGACAAATGCTTTTGAATTATGATGATCAATAGTTTAGCCTAACTACATAGTTCTATTGAATAAACTTGTAGAGCCATATACCCTGTGCTCGAAAAGTTTCTCAACTCACATTATATCTGTTCCTGACAGGAATTTGATGCAGTGGTAGGTGATGTAACAATCTTGGCCAACCGCTCTTTATATGTGGACTTTACTCTTCCCTATACGGAGTCAGGGGTGCGCATGCTGGTTCCGGTCCTGGACCGGAGACAGAAGACTGCATGGACATTCCTAAAGCCTTTGACAGCTGACCTTTGGTTAGGAACTGGGGCCTTTGTTGTTTTCACTGGTTTTGTAGTCTGGTGTATTGAGAATCACGAAGATTTCAAAGGTACCCCAGCTAATCAAATTGGATCAGTCTTCTACTTTTCCTTTTCAACCCTTGTATTTGCACACAGGGAGAAGATTAAGAACAACTTGTCAAGAATTGTTGTAGTTGTTTGGCTTTTTGTGGTGCTGATAGTGCAGCAGAGTTATACTGCAAGTTTAAGCTCAATTCTCACAGTGGAACAACTTCAACCAACTGTCACCAATTTAGATGAAGTTATCAGGAAAGGGAGCCATGTCGGCTACCTCAATGATTCATTCTTGCCTGCGCTTTTGAAAAGTTTGAAAATTGATGAATCGAAGATGATTGCGCTTAACTCTGTTGAGGAATACAATGACGCCTTGTCAACCGGAAAAGTAGCCGTCATTGTTGATGAGATACCATACCTTAAGTTGTTCCTTTCAAAATATTGCCACAACTACACTATGACTGGACCAATCTACAGGTTCGATGGATTTGGTTATGTGAGTACCGTCTTTCCAGCTGTTGTACAGAGCACATTTCTGGCACTGTTAAATCCTATATGCTGAATCAATTTCTACTGCTATTTTCTAGTAGGATCGTCCTAGTAGCTCAAATTTCTATATTTATAATTTCATACCATCAAGATATCTCTCAAACAAACAAAAAATCAGAGTAAAATTTTTATCAAGATTATAGTTTCAGCCAAGCTATGATTGTACTTTGAAATTTCTGAAGTTGTCGGATGTGCACATGCTAAAGGACGAATGCAAGATTAAATTTGTTTGTCAGGAACCTAAAATGCATTATCATGTTTGAGCGGAAAGTGGTGGAAATATTATTGGTTTTCTTTTGGGAAATATAATGCTTTCTTGTTCCTTGAAGTATTAAATAACATGATAAATCTGCTTGATCAGGTTTTCAACTGGTTTACTTGAATTTTATCTTTGTACTATTAGACTAAACTGTCTGAAGTTCGTTAAGTATGATCCATATGATTGCCTCACTTTACCAAGCTGCTTGCATGAATGATTATTATAACTGCCTCACCGTTATCCTGGGCTGGTATAAATGTTTATATAACTGGATATCAGTGTTATGCCAGGCTTTTATTTCACTGCTGATGCCTTTTCCGATCCTCATCTGTGCAGGCATTCCCTCTAGGCTCTCCACTCACAGCTGATATCACAAGGGGGATACTGAAGCTCGCATCGAGTGGCAAAATGGCTGAGCTTCAGAAAGACTTGTATGGCGATAAGTCATGCCCCGACAAAGATGACTCCCAAACTTCAAGCAGCCTTACGCTGCACAGCTTTCAGGGGTTGTTCAGCATCTCCGGAGCATGTTCAATCCTGGCATTAATCCTGCATGCTCTCATAACCAATAAAGGTGTATTCAGCAGATGGCTTGCCGCCATTTGCTCTAAGCTCTTCCACAAGAGTAATATACCCCAAATAATGACAAGACCAGTGGCAAATGTTGATAATACAGGAAGCCCACCAGAAGGACAAGGATCACGAGTGTGAGGAGCAAAACCACCTTTGTTTGTGGTTGTACGCATGCATCCTTGCTGACTCCTCCTGAGAGGGGGCATGATTGAGTGCCTTGTTTTCTCGCTGTGGGAGCTGAAAATGCCCGGGGACAGATAAGTGTGTAATGAACTACACGGTGAGCAGCGTATAACTACTGATGGTCGCGATTCTTTATTCGTTTGTCTGTTGATTTGTATTTATGTTTAGGTCTTTTAACGCATAGATAGATCGATACAAGAACATTAGATCTGTATTATAAGGTGCCACCTGATGCTGTTTTCCAGATCTGTTACACATCACATATGGAATGCAATGTGTACTTAGATATGTATATATGCAAGCTATATATATGGAAGAACACTGCTGTTTAGCTGTTAGCTCTTGAACTTTTTGTCGATCTTTCTACCATTGTCACCGCATGCTTGCTTGGGGATGGTAACTGATGAGGTACTTAACTGATAGGATGAAACTTTACTGATGTTCAAGGGGCAAGCAGCTTCACCAGAAAACCCCTGGTTTTAAAGTTTAAACTGATGAAGTAAGCATGAGTTTCATGCATGGAGGGCAATCAACTGGTATCCCATATGTATAATACTGTATATTTGTACTGCATTTACGATACACTCATATCAATCCAGATCTTCAAAAAAGAAGCTACTGAACTAGCATATATATTTACATACCTATAGACTATGGTATGCGGATCATACTCAGGTCTGAAATGCATATAGTTCTACTGTCCGTGCCCTTGTACATAGCCCTGGAACACTGAGTCCACTCCAGGAGTAGAACAGGAGCTCCAAGAACCAGCGCTGCCCACCTCGCCGCCGATCAGCAGGCGGCTGTCTTCCTCCTCCAAGCACCCTATCTGCTGGAGCAGCATCTCGATCTCGTCCTCCATGTCGCCGTCGAAAGTCACGGAGCTCGCTGCCGGTGTCGAGCTCGAGCTCCCTACGCCCACCGCTGTCTCGCCGGTGGGGCTGGTGGTGGACAGCGGCGTGGTGCCGCCGCCGCCGCTGCCGCCCCAGGTGCGCTGGTGATCTTGCACGTTAACTCGGCCCGGGTAGGTACTAGTTTGGAAATGAGACCAGAACCCGGAGTAACCAGCGGAGGCAGGAGAGAGCACAGAGTGCTGGGCTGGCCAGAGGTTGCCGTAGAAGGGGAGCCCTGGGGTGTCTTGAAGGCCGACGTGGCGCCGCTGCACGCTTAGCTGCATCCTCTCCAGCGCCGTCGACGCGGCGCCGCCCGTGGGGCTCATCAGGAGGAGGCGCGGCTGCGGCTGCGGCTGCAGGTGCGGCAGCGCGTACCTGACGGGGCGGCGGCCGCCGCCGAGCAGGCGCCTCTTGAGCTTGGTGTTCCAGTAGTTCTTGACGTCGTTGTCCGTCCTCCCCGGCAGCTGCGCGGCGATGGTCGACCACCTGCTCCCGATGCTGGCGTAGAGGCTGCAGATGAGCCGGTCCTCCTCGTCGGTGAAGCCGCCGTGCCGGATGTTGGGCCGGAGGTAGTTGAGCCACCGCAGCCGGCAGCTCTTGCCGCACCTGTTGAGCCCTGCACCCAGCACCTACGTGTTCATAGTTCATACCTAACCCTTGATCGCCCCGGTGACAGAGAGGCATATATAGTCCGCGGCCGGGAAGCAAGGCAGTAGGTACGTACCGATCTTGCGGGGGAGCGCGATCCAGTTGCCGGCGGTGCCGTGCTCGGCGACGTAGGCCCTGAGCACGGCGTCCTCCTCCGCCGCCCACGGGCCCTTCTTCACGCTCGCCTTGTCGCAGCACGGCGCCCTGCCCATCTCGACGCCGAGCTCGCGATCGATCTCTTCCGCTCTGGCCGCCGGCCGCCTCCAATTCGGTTCACCTCCGGCTAGCTAGCTCGATCGCATGGCATGTGACATGCACCGCGGTGGTCGATGCAGCAGCGGAGTGACTGAGCCGACGGCGATGGATGGCTGGTGAGGTTGTGCCGCGACGACCGGGCATTTTATAGTGAGGGCGTAGGATCTAGCCCCTCACGACGTGGGAGGAGAAAGTACTAGCACTGTACTGTGCTCTTGACTTCTGCATCTGGCGGCTCCCTCTCAGTCTCGTGCTTCATTTTTTTTCCTCCGATGTGGGAGGAGGACACTGTGGTTTTCTAGTCTTTTACAAGGGTCTTATACCCTAAAAAAACTACAACATATAATTAGGAAAAGCCTAAAAGATCTAAGTATGTTTTATATCAAAAAAAAATCCCGAACATTCAGATTTTAAACACGACAACCTGAGGGTTTTTCATGATAAATTTAGTTGTTTAGTTGGTAAAATTGTCATGTTTACCAGCTACTTGCCACCTCGCGTCAATTAAAATTGCCATAAAGAGCGTTCGAGTTGCTATGCTTAAAATCCAAACATTCGGAATTTATCAGGGTCCAAAAAAAATGGTTTTCATGCACATATTTTCCTAGGGAAAAAGGTATTTTTTTTCAACTATCGGAATAGCTCTTTTTGGTTAGTCGGCGACCTCTGGCGCACCAGGCTGCCACTGAAGGAAAAACTATTTTTTTGCTCTCCCAGCTCGATACCAGAAATTTTTGGTCTCTCAAGTGCCTTTTTTTGCGGGAAGGTCTCTCTCAAGTGCCTAATATCCCCTTAGAAAAAAAGTTACCTAATATTAAAGTGCAATGCACGTACACGATTATTAGTCAAATGTAGCTTTTTTCAGTGAAGGTTTTTAAGGTAAAATTCAAGAATGACAAATTATCAGTAATATTCCAAATAAATATTGATCCCGGTCCACCGCACTAGCGAGGAGCAATACCAGCTGGATTGACTGCATTTTTTTATTTGTTGATGGGCTGCATTCAATGTTAATGCATTCCGGGGATTTAAGAAAATTAACTTAAAATGCCTAATCACATATGACTTTTAACTAGCGGACATCATACTGCTAGGGTGGTAACTGTTTATATTACTAAACATATGGTGGACGGCATACTATAAGATGGTAGTTGGTGGTGACACAGCAAAATTTCATGAAAAAGATAATACGATGTGTTCTTGTTTTAAAGCTGCCCTCGTTGAGGCAAACTAAACAATGAAGAATAACAGTGAATTAGATTAAAGGTTTGGGAGATACATCATATCAAAGAATTTCTACATGCATGCACACCTCTAACCCCATTAGGATGTGGCCCTTTTAGCAGCGCCAGACGAAAAATAATAATCTTGGCATGCGGCTAGATTAAATTTACAACGACTTCAAAAAAAAAAAAACTCAGCCTAAACCTATTTGAATCTTGTCCTCAGACACTTGTTTGTGTAACAACTGTATTTGCATATCTGCAAGTGTTCTCTTTTTCTTTAAAAGGTTGATTCATTCAGATCTGAATTGTGGTTTTACGTAAAAGGGCTCTGCAAGACAGTAAAACCATAACCCTTAACTTTGGTGAGTTGTCGTTGATGAGAACTACCCACACCGGAAGAACTTCACAACAGCATGGAATCATCAATGACGCCACTATTGCTGCACCGAGAGAATTATTCTTGGGGTTTTTGAAGCTGCTTGAGCTACTTGAGTTGTCCCGGATCTTAGAACGATGAACGTACTTTGGTTTACTTCATGCACTAGTCAATGCAACCAAAAGTACGAACTGATGAAAAGGACTAGGCAATCTACATATATATACACTTCTCTTTTTTTGCGGGAAGTACATATATATACACTTCAACACAAATAACACACATCCGAACAAGGGCAGAGCTAGGAGGACACACTACTAGAGAAAAGCTTACCGGTAGCGCTGGTTTTTGTGGTACCAGTAGCGCGGGCACCAGCGCTACTGCTACGGCGCTACAGCTATTTTGTAGCAGTAGCGCGTTTTTAGGCCAGCGCTACTGGTAAGTTGAAGTACTAGTAGCGCGTTTTTAGGCCAGCGCTACATCTAACATTTATGTTTTTTTAGCATTTTGGCGTTGTACATGTTTAAACAGATATATATTTTATACAATAACAACTCATCATGAACTAGTCTGTTTAAATAGCATATTCATTACCACTTGTCATCACCATCAAATAATGTTCGTCAATGAGACATCATATAAAAAGTTGGTCACTAGTCATAATCATAACTCTTCCTCATCATCATCAACTCTAACACATTGTATCACATAATAACACATTCTAGCTACGACCTACTCCTCTCATAGGACCTACTCTACCCTCTCTTAGGTAAAATATCATAAAACAAGATAGGCATTGACTCTCCATTAAGGAAAATTGACTCTCCATAATAAAGAACGGAGATCATCATGTCTCCAAGTCTTGGCCTACACATAATGTTGCTTCCAAGTAGCTCTCTACGATGGTTCAAACATTTTTTTAAATCATTTATTATCATGGCTTTCTCGCTTATAGAAATCCGGTATGGACAGGAGCGATGTGTATACTGCGGATGACCTGGCCGTGGTGGCCGTAAGCTCATAACATTAACGTGACCTCTCGGCAACATCAGATGAGGCACACAATCCATCGGGATTTTCTGTTCAAAAACATAGTAATAACTTGTCGTTTGCAATGTAGTTTAGTTTTAGAAGAATTAATGCAAAAGATGCACGGATGTCGTAATAGTAGAAAATCTTACCATGATATCTCCATTGATGTTACCGTAGTTCAACACATGCACTAGTGGCACGTATTGACCATAATGTGGAGGAGTTTGATAATAGCTATTGTAATTTTCAAGATTAGTAAAAAATGTGATAAGACCATCTTGCTCCTTATAAGTTAATTGTGCTTCATCATTGTAGAAGTAGGTTCTGTCTACCATTTTCCGTATATTTTTTGAAGAATGAAAATAAGCTGTCAATGGAAATAAGCTGTCAAATATTTTGAAATAAAACAATATAAATTACTGATGACCCACAAGTATAGGAGATCTATCGCAGTCCTTTCGATAAGTAAGAGTGTCGAACCCAACGAGGAGCAGAAGGAAATGATAAGCGGTTTTCAGCAAGGTATTCTCTGCAAATACTGAAATAAGTGATAACAGATAGTTTTGTGATAAGATAATTTGTAACGAGCAACAAGTAACAAAAGTAAATAAAGTGCAGCAAGGTGGCCCAATCCTTTTTATAGCAAAGGACAAGCCTGGACAAACTCTTATAATAGGAAAAGCGCCTCGAGGACACATGGGAATATCGTCAAGCTAGTTTTCATCACGTTCATATAATTCGCGTTCGGTACTTTGATAATTTGATATGTGGGTGGATCAGTGCTTGGGTGTTGTTCTTACTTGAACAAACATCCCACTTATGATTAACCTCTATTGCAAGCATTCGCAACTACAACAAAAGTATTAAGGTAAACCTGACCATAGCATGAAACATATGGATCCAAATCAGCCCCTTACGAAGCAACGCATAAACTAGGGTTTAAACTTCTGTCACTCTAGCAACCCATCATCCACTTATTACTTCCCAATGCCTTCCTCTAGGCCCAAATAATGGTGAAGTGTTATGTAGTCGACGTTCACATAACACCACTAGAGGCTAAAGCAACATACATCTCATCAAAATATCGAACGAATACCAAATTCACATGACTACTAATAGCAAGACTTCTCCCATGTCCTCAGGAACAAACGTAACTACTCACAAAGCATATTCATGTTCATAATCAGAGAGTATTAATATGAATATAGGATCTGAACATATGATCTTCCACCAAATAAACCAACTAGCATCAACTACAAGTAGTAATCAACACTACTAGCAACCTACTAGTACCAATCCGGACTTGGAGACAAGAATTGGATACAAGAGATGAACTAGGGTTTTGAGAGGAGATGGTGCTGGTGAAGATGTTGATGGAGATTGCCCTCTCCGATGAGAGGAGCGTTGGTGATGATGATGACGATGATTTCCCCCTCCGGGGAATTGTCCCCGCGTAACAGCTCTCTGGGAGCCCTAGATTGGTTTCGCCAAGGTTCCGCCTCGTGACGGCGGAGTTTCATCCCGAAAGGTTGCTTCTGATTTTTTTTCTCGACGAAAGACCTCATATAGCAGAAGATGGGCATCGGAGGGCCACCAGGGGGCCCACGAGGTAGGGGGGCGCACCCCCCATCCTCGTGGACAGGGTGTGGCCCCCCTGGCCTTCATCTTTGGCGAGGATTTTTTATTATTTGTTGTAAGATATTCCATGGAGTTTCAGGATTTTTGGAGTTGTGCATAATAGGTCTCTAATATTTGCTCCTTTTGAGCCCAGAATTCCAGCTGCCGGCCTTCTTCCTCCTTATGTACACCTTGTAAAATAAGAGAGAATAGGCATAAGTATTGTGACATAACGTGTAATAACAACCCATAATGCAATAAATATCGATATAAAAGCATGATGCAAAATGGACGTATCAATTACTTAGTAAATATGTTTAAGAAACTCACACAACGGTAGAACTGGAAGCGTGTCAACAAGGACCCAAATGGTCATATCATTTTCGTCGATGTCAGGATCACCAAGATCGAAGGTGAGAAGCATACCCTCATGAAAATCATACGCCTTGCAAAGGGCTTCCCAATTCAGGCAACCAAAATTGGATGAGTTCACATAATTGTATAGATTTACAGCAAAATCATAACCATGATGGGTCCTTAGTTGAATTATCTTTGTCTCCATTCTTTCATGATCTTCAAAACCCATCTTCTTCAAGACATAGCGTCTTGCATGGCATGGGATAAGCTAGTCGAATTGTAAAAGACGGAAAATTACACGTTGAAGAAGCAGAGAAGTCGTGTAAAAAATAACAAAAAACACTTGTCGTCGTTGCGTACCGTTTCAACATCGAAGGTCTCTTGGAGCTTGATGCTGAAGCGCCGACCTTCTACCAGGTGAGGCATGTCGCACATACCGCGCTCATCTTCGTGGTACTCGCACATAGCGAATTCCCTTTCGTCGTAGACATTTCCTAATAGGTAATTAATAATCCATCATCGAATACATATATAGTAGTTTGTAGCAAAGATCATCATATAACAACTAAAACACCTAAAATTTGTAGTTTGTACTCCTTCCTTTCCGGTTTATAGGGCTTATCTCAAAATTTTAGTTTTTCCATTTTATAAGGCTCAATTTGGTTGTTCCCCATCACATGTTCAGATTCCAAGGTGCATTAAATCATTGCATGCAAGTATTAAGAGAAAATTGACCAATGCATGTACTTTATGCATGCATGCATTGCACTTAATGCATTGATAAACATAATTTTTGAGGAAAACAAGAGTATTAATTAGTTGCTTTTGCAAACTATCCACCACTCACCATCTACCTTGGTTGGTGAGATTTTTGAATTGAGCCCTATAAACCGGAAAGGAGGGACTAGTAGTTTGTAGCAAAGATCATCATATAATCCATCATGAATACATATATAGTAGTTTGTAGCACAAACCACGCTCATCTTTTGCATTCAATAAGCAAATAACTAATAGGTAATTAATAATCCATCATCGACTGCATATATAGTAGCTTGTAGCAAAGATCATCATATAATATCACTAATACATCTCGAATAATAGCTCCTCTAGGTTCAGTGGGCCGCGGTGGACACCCAAAGAGAAGGAACCATCACCGGATCATAGCTCCGGCGAGATCCTCAAAGAATCTGCCAGGTATTGGAGATGTCAAAGCTTAATAGCAAGTCCACATACTCAACTATTATTTAGTCCTTCATAATTGCTAACACTCACGCGATACTTTTGGTTACGGAGTTTTAATCGGACACAGAGAAAGATAGGGGCTTATAGTTTCGCCTCCCAACCTTTTACCTCAAGGGTAATGTCAACAATAATAACTCATGCCCCCTACATCCAATTAGATATATAAATTAGGATCTTTCCAACACACTATGCTTGCCAAAGGATAAAATGTAAAAAGGAAAGGTGAAGATCACCATGACTCTTGCATAAGGTAGAGGATAATAATAATAGATAGGCCCTTCGCAGAGGGAAGCAGAGGTTGCCATGCGCTTTTATGGTTGGATGCACAAAATCTCAATGCGAAAGAACGTCACTTTATATTGCCCCTTGTGATATGAACCTTTATTATGCCGTCCGTCGCTTTTATTTCTTACATATCACAAGATCGTATAAAGCTTATTTCTCCCACACCAATCAATCATACATATTTAGAGAGCAATTTTTATTGCTTTGCACCGATGACAACTTACTTGAAGGATCTTACTCAATCCATAGGTAGATATGGTCGACTCTCATGGCAAAACTGGTTTAAGGGTTTTTGGAAGCACAAGTAGTATCTCTACTTGGTCTTTGAGAATTTAGCTAACATGAGGGGAAAAGGCAAGCTCAACATGTTGGAAGATCCATGACAATATACTTTATCTCAGATATAAGAAAACATAACCCATTACGGTGTCTTCCTTGTCCAACATCAACTCTTTAGCATGTCATATTTTAATGAGTGCTTACAATCACAAAAGATGTCAATAATAGTATATCTATATGTGAAACCTCTCTTTCCTTATTACTTCCTATTAATTGCAACGATGACCAAAGCTATGTTTGCCAACTCCCAACAACTTTTAATCATCATACTCTTTCTATGTGAAGTCATTACTTTCAATAAGATCACTATGAACTTTTTGTTTGTTTTTATTCTTCTTATTTATTATTTTATTCACTCAAGATCATGGCAAAACAATCAAGCCCTTGACTCAACACTAATCTTTATTATATAGCTCACGGACTCGATTACATAGAGAGATCATAAAGCAAAAACTCAAAACTAGATCATGCCATAAACTTTATTCTACTCGATCAAGATACTACTAATAGGATCGAACTAAGAAAAACGGTAAAGATAGGAGATGTGATTGTGATACAATACCGGGCAACCTCCCCCAAGCTTGGCAGTTGCCAAGGGGAGTGCCCATACCCATGTGATTATGTCTCCTTTGCTGGTGAAGAAGGTGGAGGTGTTGTTGATGATGCGGGCTTGTCGTCGATCTTCCAAGGCATGGGATCACCATCATAGAAGGATGATCGAGTCTCCGGAATCCTCAAATCTGCAGCCAAACTCATCCTTTTGAATCTATATTCATACTCACAATTTTGATTTTGCAGGTCATAGATTTGCGCTTGAAGGTGCTCGATCTTCTCATGAAGCTTGAAGATGGCCTCCCCGATATTTTCGGCCTCCAACTTGTGGTTGCTAGTAAACTCCGCGGTCATCATGTGGTTGGAGTTGAGTCCACGTTCCACCATCCCTTGACACTTGAAAACTTGTTGCTCCACTGCTTCGAGCCTCGTCTCCACGCTTCCGGTTGCTTTTGGCCCCTCTTCATCGCGGATGTGCAGCAACCCATCACGCAACTCAATGGTTTGAGGGTGTCGTAGCACCTCTGCGAGGTAAGGGTTGATGACCTTCTCGAAGAACTTGTCCTTGGAAGCACTTGGGGACGCTATGATAATTTAGACACTGTGAAAACAGCTCGAAACAAGAACAGGGGAGATTCGCGTGATACGGGAGTCAAAACCTTCGGGAGAATATATAATGAATTTTTACTGACCAAGATACATGTCGTGCAAGAAAACAAAGTCCAGAAGGCACACGAGGTGCCCACGAGGTAGGGGGCGCGCCCTCCACCCTCGTGGGGCCCTCGTGTCCTTCCCGGACTGCTACTTATTTTTCTATTTTTCTAAAAATTCCAAAACAGAGAAATGTTGCCTTAAAAACTGTTTTGGAGTCGATTTACTTACCGTACCACATACCTATTCCTTTTCGGAGTCTAAAACGTTCCGGAAAGTGTCCCTTATGTATTCCTCCGGGGTTACAGTTTCAATAACATTGGTTTCAACATTTATAGGATTACTTGAGATATAGTGTTTGATTCTTTGACCGTTTACCACCTTCGGATTTGTGCCTTCAAAGTTGTTGATTTTTATGGCACCGGAACGATAGACCTCCTCGATAACGTAGGGTCCTTCCCATTAAGATAGAAGTTTTCCTGCAAAAAATCTTAAACGAGAGTTGTATAGCAATATATAATCACCTACATTAAACTCACGCTTTTGTATCCTTTTATCATGCCATCTTTTAACTTTTTCTTTAAATAACTTGGCATTTTCATAGGCTTGGGTTCTCCATTCATGAAGTGAGCTAATATCAAATAACCTCTTCTCACCGGCAAGTTAGAAATCATAGTTGAGCTATTTAATAGCCCAATAAGCCTTATGCTCTAGTTCGAGAGGTAAGTGGCATGCTTTTCCATAAACCATTTTATACAGAGATATACCCATAGGATTTTTATATGCAGTTCTATAGGCCCATAATGTATCATCAAGTTTCTTGGACCAATTCTTTCTAGACCTATTGACAGTCTTTTGCAAAATTAATTTGAGTTCTCTATTACTCAATTCTCTTTGACCACTAGACTGTGGGTGATAAGGAGATGCAATTCTATGATTAACGTCATATTTAGCAAGCATTTACGGAAAGCACCATGAATAAAGTGTGAACCACCATCAGTCATTAAATATCTAGGGACTCCAAACCTCGGAAAAATAACTTCTTTAAGCATTTTAATAGAAGTGTTATGATCAGCACTACTAGTTGGAATAGCTTCTACCCACTTAGTAACGTAATCAACAGCAACTAAAATATGTGTATATCCATTAGAGGCAGGAAAAGGTCCCATATAATCAAAACCCCAAACATCAAATGGTTCAATAACAAGTGAATAATTCAAAGACATTTCTTGACGTCTACTAATATTACCAATTCTTTGACATTCATCACAAGACAGGACAAACTTACGAGCATCCTTGAAGAGAGTAGGCCAATAAAAACCGGATTGCAATACCTTATGTGCAGTTCTATCTCCAGCGTGGTGTCCTCCATAAGCTTTGGAGTGACACTTGCGTAGGATCTGTTCCTGTTCATGCTCAAGTACGCAACGTCTAATAACACCATCTACCCCTTCTTTATAAAGATGTGGGTCATCCCAAAAGTAATGCCTCAAATCATAGAAAACTTTTTCTTTTGCTGGTATGTGAAACTAGGTGGTATAAATTTAGCAACAATGTAATTAGCATAATCAGCATACCACGGAGTACTACGAGAAGTATTTATGACATTTAATTGCTCATCAAGAAAGCTATCATCAATAGGTAGTGGGTCATCAAGAACATTTTGTAACCTAGACAAGTTGTCTCAGAACGGGTTCTCAGCTCCCTTTCTATCAACAATATGCAAATCAAATTCTTGTAGCAAGAGAACCCATCTAATAAGTCTAGGTTTAGCATCTTTCTTCTCCATAAGATATTTAATAGCCGCATGATTAGTGTGAATAGTTACTTTAGAATCAACAATATAAGGTCTGAACTTATCACATGCAAATACAACTGCTAAAAATTATTTTTCAGTAGTAACGTAGTTTCTTTGAGCATTGTCTAGAGTCTTACTAGCATAATGGATAACATTTAATTTCTTAGCAACTCTTTGCCCTAGAACAACACCTACAACATAATCACTAGCATCACACATAATTTCAAAGGGTAAAATCCAATCGTGTGGTCGAACAATAGGTGCAGAGATCAATGCTTTCTTAAGTATTTCAAATGCTTCTACACAATCATCATCAAAGACAAATGGTATATCTTTTTGTAGTAAATTAGTCGAGGTCGAGAATTTTTGAGAAGTCCTTAATGAACCTCCTATAAAATCCGGGCGTGACCAAGGAAACTTCTTATACCTTTGATGTCCTTGGGACATGGCATCTTTTCAATAGCATCAACCTTGGCTTTATCAACTTCAATGCCTCTTTCAGAAACTTTATGCCCCAAGACAATACCTTCATTAACCATAAAGTGGCACTTTTCCCAATTCAAGACAAGATTAGTTTCTTCACATCTCTGCAAAACTCGATCAAGATTTCTTAAGCAATCATCAAAAGAGGATCCATAGATGGAAAAGTCGTCCATGAAAACCTCACAAATCTTTTCACAAAAGTCAGAGAATATAGCCATCATGCATCTTTGAAAGGTAGCAGGTGCATTACATAAACCAAAAGGCATACGTCTATAAGAAAAAGTATCAAAAGGGCATGTAAAAGTAGTCTTTGATTGATCTTTAGCCGACACAGGTATTTGAGAGAAACCAGAATAACCATCTAGGAAGCAATAGTGTGTATGTTTGCATAATCTTTCTAGAATTTGATCGATAAAAGGTAAGGGGTAATGATCTTTCTTAGTAGCTTTATTTAATTTGCGGAAATCAATTACCATCCTATAACCTGTAATAATTCTTTGCGAGATCAATTCATCTTTATCATTAGGAACAACAGTAATACCTCCCTTCTTAGGGACACAATGGACATGACTTACCCAATCGACTATCAAAGAACGGATAAATTATACCTGCCTCCAGAAGCTTTAGTATTTGTTTTCTTACCACTTCTTTCATCTTAGGATTAAGCCTTCGCTGATGATCATGAACTGGTTTGGCATCTTCTTCCAAATTTATTTTATGTTGACATAGAGTGGGACTAATGCCCTTAAGATCATCAAGAGTATATCCAATAGCATCACGGTGCTTCTTCAGAGTTTTCAATATTCTCTCTTCTTCATGCTCTGAAAGGTTAGCACTAATAATAACAGGATATATTTACTTTTCAGCAAGATAAGCATATTTAAGATTATTAGGCAACGGTTTAAGCTCAAACACAGGATCACCCTTGGGTGGAGGAGGATCCCCTAGGATTTCAACAGGCAAATTGTGTTTCAGAATAGGTTCCTGTTTAAAGAATACTTCATCTATTTCCCTTCTTTCATTCATAAACATACCATTTTCATGGTCTAGCAAATAATGTTCTAAAGGATCACTAGGAGGTACGGCAATAGAAGCAAGACCAATAATATCATCCTTACTAGGCAATTCTTCTTCACGGTGTTGTTTACTGAACTTAGAGAAATTAAACTCATGAGTCATATCATCCAAGCCAATAGTAACAACATTTTTTTCGCGGTCTAGCTTAGCATTAACAGTATTCAAGAAGGGTCTACCAAATATAATGGGACAAAAGCTATATTGTGGGGAAATTAGAACAAGAAAATCAGCAGGATATTTAATTTTCCCACACAAGACTTCAATATCTCTAACAGTTCCCACTGCTGATATAGTATCTCTATTGGCAAGTTTAATTGTGACATCAATATCTTCTAACTCGGCAGGTGCAATTTCATGCTTAATTTTTTTATATAAATCATAAGGTATAATACTAGCACTAGCACTCATATCACATAAGCCATGATAACAATGATCTCCTATTTTAACAGAAATAACAGGCACGCCTACCACAGGTCTATGTTTATCTTTAGCACTAGGTTTGGCAATTCTAGCAGTTTCACCACGTAATTGAATAACATGCCCATCAATATTGTCGACAAGAGATCTTTAACAATAGCAATATTAGGTTCTACTTTGACTTGCTCAGAGGTGTATAAGTTCTAATATTGCTTTTATGAACCACAGTTGAAGCTTTAGCATGATCCTTTATTCTAACAGGGAAAGGTGGTTTCTCAACATAAGAGGTAGGAACAATAGGATCATTATAAGTGACAGTCTTTTCTTCAACTTTAATAGGTGCAGCTACTTTTACTTCTATGGGAGGATGATATTTAAACCACTTCTCCTTGGGGAGATCAACATAAGTAGCAAAAGATTCACAAAAAGAAGCTACTATCTCATAGTCAAGTCCATATTTAGTGCTAAACTTACGGAAAATATCGGTATCCATAAAAGATTTAACACAATCAAACTTAGGTGTCATACCTGACTCCTTACCTTCGTCGAGGTCCCAATATTCAGAGTTGCGTTTAATTATATCCAATAAATTCCATCTGAATTCAATAGTCTTCATCATAAAAGAGCCAGCACAAGAAGTATCGAGCATGGTTTGATTATTATGAGAAAGCCGAGTATAAAAACTTTGAATAATTATTTATCTCGAGAGCTCATGATTGGGGCATGAGTATAACATTGATTTAAGCCTCCCCAAGCTTTAGCGATGCTTTCTCCTTCGCGAGGCCAAAAATTATATATATAATTGCGATCATGATGAACAAGATGCATAGGATAAAATTTCTGATGAAATTCCAATTTCAATCGTTTGTAGTTCCATGATCTCGTATCGTCACATAGCCTATACCATGTCAATGCATCTCCCTTCAAAGATAAAGGGAAGACCTTCTTCTTGACAACATCATCAGGTATACCTGCAAGCTTAAATAATCCACAAACCTCATCCACATATATTAAGAGTTCATCAGGATGCTTGGTTCCATCTCCTGCAAAAGTATTAGCTAGAAATTTTTCCATCATACCCAAAGGAAATTCAAAGGGAATATTTTCATATTCATTTTCAGTAGGTTCATTAGGTTGAGGAGCAACTCTTTGCTCTACTGGTCGGGGTGAAGATACCCCTAACAAGCCCCTCAAAGGATTACTTTCCATAGTAACAAGTGACAGTAAATTTCAGCACACTATATAAACTTTTCCTTACCAAATTCCACCTACCAAAGGCGCTTCACTCCCCGACAACGGCGCCAGAAAAGAGTCTTGATGACCCACAAGTATAGGAGGTCTATCGTAGTCCTTTCGATAAGTAAGAGTGTCGAACCCAACGAGGAGCGGAAGGAGATGATAAGCGGTTTTCAGCAAGGTATTCTCTGCAAGTACTGAAATAAGTGGTAACAGATAGTTTTGTGATAAGATAATTTGTAACGAGCAACAAGTAACAAAAGTAAATAAAGTGCAGCAAGGTGGCGCAATCCTTTTTATAGCAAAGGACAAGCCTGGACAAACTCTTATAATAGGAAAAGCGCTCCCGAGGACACATGGGAATATCGTCAAGCTAGTTTTCATCACGTTCATATGATTCGCGTTCGGTACTTTGATAATTTGATATGTGAGTGGACCAGTGCTTGGGTGCTGTTCTTACTTGAACAAACATCCCACTTATGATTAACCTCTATTGCAAGCATCCGCAACTACAACAAAAGTATTAAGGTAAACCTGACCATAGCATGAAACATATGGATCCAAATCAGCCCCTTACGAAGCAACGCATAAACTAGGGTTTAAGCTTCTGTCACTCTAGCAACCCATCATCCACTTATTACTTCCCAATGCCTTCCTATAGGCCCAAATAATGATGAAGTGTTATGTAGTCGACGTTCACATAACACCACTAGAGGCTAGACAACATATATCTCATCAAAATATCGAACGAATACCAAATTCACATGACTACTAATAGCAAGACTTCTCCCATGTCCTCAGGAACAAACGTAACTACTCACAAAGCATATTCATGTTCATAATCAGAGGGGTATTAATATGAATATAGGATATGAACATATGATTGAAGGAAATATGCCCTAGAGGCAATAATATAGTTATTATTTATTTCCTTATATCATGATAAATGTTTATTATTCATGCTAGAATTGTATTAACCGGAAACATAATACATGTGTGAATATATAGACAAACAAGATGTCACTAGTATGCCTCTACTTGACTAGCTTGTTAATCAAAGATGGTTATGTTTCCTAACCATAAACAAGGAGTTGTTATTTGATTAACAAGGTCACATCATTGGTTGAATGATCTGATTGACATGACCCATTCCATTAGCTTAACACTTGATCGTTTAGTATGTTAATGCTTTCTTCATGACCCATACATGTTCCTGTAACTATGAGATTATGCAACTCCCGTTTACCGGAGGAACACTTTGGTGCTACCAAACGTCACAACGTAATCGGGTGATTATAAAGGAGTACTACAGGTGTCTCCAAAGGTACTTGTTGGGTTGGCGTATTTCGAGATTAGGTTTTGTCACTCCGATTGCTCGGAGAGGTATCTCTAGGCCTTCTCGGTAATACACATCACTTAAGCCTTGCAAGCATTACAACTAATGAGTTAGTTGTGAGATGATTTTTTACGGATCGAGTAAAGAGACTTTCGAGTAACGTTATTGAACTTGGTATTTGATAACGACGATCGTATCTCGTGTAAGTAACATACCGATGACAAAGGGAACTACGTATGTCGTTATGCGGTTTGACCGATATAGATCTTCGTAGAATATGTAGGAACCAATATGGGCATCCAGGTTCCGCTTTTGGTTATTGACCGAGAATGGTTCTAGGTCATGTCTACATAGTTCTCGAACCCGTAGGGTCCGCACGCTTTACGTTTCGATGACAGTTCATTATGAGTTTATAAGTATTGATGCACCGAAGGTTGTTCGGAGTCCCGGATGTGATCACGGACATGACGAGGAGTCTCGAAATGGTCGAGACATAAAGATTGATATATTGGAAGCCTACATATGGACATCGGAAGTGTTCCGGGTGAAATCGGGATTTTACCGGAGTACCGGGAGGTTACCGGAACCCCCCGGGAGGTCCATGGGCTTAATGGGCCATAGGAGAGAAGAGGAAGGGCCAGCCAAGGTGGGCTGCACGCCCCCTCCCCTCTAGTCCGAATAGGACAAGGAAAGGGGGCGGCGCCCTTCCTCTTCCTCCTCCAATCCTAGTCCAACTAGGAGAGAGTCCTACTCCGGTGGGAGTAGGACTCCTCCTTGCGCGCCTCCCCTAGGGCCGGCCACCTCCCCTTGCCTCCTTTATATCTGAGGCAGGGGGCACCCCAAGACACACAAGTTGATCTACGGATCTTTCCTTAGCCGTGTGCGGTGCCCCTTCCACCATATTCCACTTCGTCATATCGTCGCGGAGCTTAGGCGAAGCCCTGCGCGGAGAAGTCATATCGTCGCGGAGCTTAGGCGAAGCCCTGCGTCGGTGGAGCATCAACATCGTCCTGCCACGTCGTGCTTGTGGAACTCATCCCGACACTTTGCTGGATCGGGTCCGGGATCGCCATCGAGCTGAACGTGTGCGTAACTCGGAGGTGCCGTGGTTCGGTGCTTGGATCGGTCGGATCGTGAAGACGCGTCTGACTACATCAACCGCGTTGTTATAACGCTTCGCTTTCGGTCTCACGAGGGTACGTGGGACGGACACTCTTCCCTCTCGTTGCTATGCCATCACCATGGTCTTGCGTGATCGTAGGAAATTTTTTGAAAATTACTACGTTCCCCAACAAAGGGCATCCGAGCCTGGTTTTATGCGTTGATGTCATATGCACGAGTAGAACACAAGTGAGTTGTGGACGATACAAGTCATACCGCCTACCAGATGTCATACTTTGGTTCGGCGGTATTGTGAGATGAAGCGGCCCGGACCGACATTACGCGTACGCTTACGCGAGACTGGTTTCACCGCTTCGAGCACTCGTTGCTTAAAGGTGACCGGCAGGTGTCTGTCTCTCTCACTTTAGTTGAACCGAGTGTGGCTACGCCCGGTCCTTGCGAAGGTTAAACGGAGTCTATTTGACGAAGTATCGTTGTGGTTTTGATGCGTAGGTAAGAACGGTTCTTGCTCAGCCCGTAGCAGCCACGTAAAACTTGCAACAACAAAGTAGAGGACGTCTAACTTGTTTTTGCAGGGCATGTTGTGATGTGATGTGGTCAAGACGTGATGCTATATTTTATTGTATGAGATGATCATGTTTTGTAACCGAGTTATCGGCAACTGGTAGGAGCCATATGGTTGTCGCTTTTATTGTATGAAATGCAAACGCCATGTAATTGCTTTACTTTATCACTAAGGAGTAGCGATAGTCGTAGAAGCAATAGTTGGCGAGACGACAACGATGCTACGATGGAGATCAAGGTGTCGCGCGGTGACGATGGTGATCATGACGGTGCTTGGCGATGGAGATCACAAGCACAAGATGATGATGACCATATCATATCACTTATATTGATTGCATGTGATGTTTATCATTTATGCATCTTATCTTGCTTTGATTGACGGTAGCATTATAAGATGATCTCTCACTAAAATTATCAAGAAGTGTTCTCCCTGAGTATGCACCGTTGCGAAAGTTCTTCGTCTTTGAGACACCACGTGATGATCGGGTGTGATAGGCTCTACGTTCAAATACAACGGGTACAAAACAGTTGCATACGCAGAATACTCGAGTTAAACTTGACGAGCCTAGCATATAACAGATATGGCCTCGGAACACGGAGACCGAAAGGTCGAACGTGAATCATATAGTAGATATGATCAACATAGTGATGTTCACCATTGAAACTACTCCGTCTCACGTGATGATCGAACATGGTTTAGTTGATGTGGATCACGTGATCACTTAGATGACTAGAGAGATGTCTGTCTAAGTGGGAGTTTTTTAATATGATTAATTGAACTTAAATTTATCATGAACTTAGTACCTGATAGTATTTTGCTTGTCTATGTTTACCGTAGATAGATGGCTCGTCTTTGTTGTTCCGTTGAATTTTAATGCGTTCCTTGAGAAAGCAAAGTTGAAAGATGATGGTAGCAATTACACGGACTGGGTCCGTAACTTGAGGATTATCCTCATTGCTGCACGTAAAAATTACGCCCGGAAGCACCGGGTGACAGCCTGCTGCAGATCTTGAGCCGAAGTTGTGAACGTCGCAAAGCGAGCTGATGACTACTCTATAGTTCGATGTGCCATGCTTTACGGCTTAGAACCGGGTCTTCAACGACGTTTTGAACGTCATGGAGCATATGAGATGTTCCAGGAGTTGAAGTTAATATTTCAAGCAAATGCCCGGATTGAGAGATATGAAGTCTCCAATAAGTTCTATAGCTGCAAGATGGAGGAGAATAGTTACGTCGGTGAGCACATACTCAAAATGTCCGGGTATAACAATCACTTAATTCAGCTGGGAGTTAATCTTCCGGATGATAGTGTCATTGATGTAATTCTCCAATCACCGCCACCAAGCTACAAGAGCTTCGTGATGAACTATAATATGCAAGGGATGACTAAGACAATTCACGAGCTCTTCGCGATGCTAAAAGCTGCGGAGGTAGAAATCAAGAAAGAGCATCAAGTGTTGATGATCAACAAGACCACTAGTTTCAAGAAAAGGGCAAAGGGAAGAAGAAGGAAACTTCAAAAGAACAGCAAGAAAGTTGCTGATCAAGAGAAGAAACCCAAGTCTGGACCTAAGCCTGAAACCGAGTGTTTTACTACAAGCAGAACCGGACCTTTGGAAGCGGAACTGCCCCAAGTATTTGGCGGATAAAAAGGATGGCAAGGTGAACAAAGGTATATGTGATATACATGTTATTGATGTGTACCTTACTAATACTCATGATGAGTACAGGTATTTGATACTGGTTCTGCTGCTAATATTTGCAACTCGAAACAGGAACTACGGATTAAGCGAAGATTGGCTAAGGACGAGGTGACGATGCGCGTTGGAAATGGTTCCAAAGTCGATGTGATCGAAGTCGGCACGCTACCTCTACATCTACCTTCGGGATTAGTTTTAGACCTAAATAATTGTTATTTGGTGCCAGCGTTGAGCATGAACATTATATCTGGATCTTGTTTATTGCGAGACGGTTATTCATTTAAATCAAAGAATAATGGTTGTTCTATTTATATGAGTAATATCTTTTATGGTCATGCACCCTTGAAGAATGGTCTATTCTTGTTGAATCTCGACAGTAGTGATACACATATTCATAATGTTGAAGCCAAAAGATGCAGAGTTGATAATGATAGTGCAACTTATTTGTGGCACGGCCGTTTATGACAGATCGGTGTAAAAAGCATGAAGAAACTCCATCTTGATGGGCTTCGGAATCACTTGATTATGAATCACTTGGTACTTGCGAACCGTGCCTCATGGGCAAGATGACCAAAACGCCGTTCTCCGGAACTATGGAGCGAGCAACTGATTTGTTGGAAATCATACATACTGATGTTTGTGGTCCAATGACTGTTGAGGCACGCGGCGGGTATCGTTATTTTCTCACCTTCACAGATGATTTGAGCAGATATGGGTATATCTACTTAATGAAACACAAATCTGAAACATTTGAAAAGTTCAAAGAATTTCAGAGTGAAGTGGAAAATCATCGTAACAAGAAAATAAAATTTCTACGATCTGATCGTGGAGGAGAATATTTGAGTTACGAGTTTGGTTTACATTTGAAACAATGTGGAATAGTTTCAACTCACGCCACCGGAACACCACGGAGAAATGGTGTGTCCGAACGTCAGAATCGTATTTTACTAGATATGGTGCGATCTATGATGTCTATTTCCGATTTACCGCTATCGTTTTGGGGTTATGCTTTAGAGACGGCCGCATTCACGTTGAATAGGACACCGTCAAAATCCGTTGAGACGACGCCTTATGAACTGTGGTTTGGCAAGAAACCAAAGTTGTCGCTTTCTTAAAGTTTGGGGCTGCGATGCTTATGTAAAGAAACTTCAACCGGATAAGCTCGAACCCAAATCGGAAAAATGTGTCTTCATAGGATACCCAAAGGAGACTGTTGGGTACACCTTCTATCACAGATCTGAAGGCAAGATTTTCGTTGCTAAATTCGGATCCTTTCTAGAGAAAGAGTTTCTCTCGAAAGAAGTGAGTGGGAGGAAAGTAGAACTTGATGAGATAATCAGATCTGCTCCCTTATTGAAAAGTAATTCATCACAAGAAATGGTTCCTGTGACAACTACACCAATTAGTGAGGAAACTAATGATGATGATCATGAAGCTTGAGATCAAGTTACTCTTGAACCTCGTGGAGGTCAACCAGAGTAAAATACGCACAGTGGTACGGTAATCCTATTCGGAAGTCATGTTACTTGACCATGGCGAACCTACAAACTATGAAGAAGCGATGGTGAGCCCAGAATGGCTGGAAGCCATGAAATCTGAGATGGGATCCATTTATGAGAACATATTATTGACTTTGGTTGACTTGCCATTTGTTAGGCAAGCCATTGAGAATATATGGATCTTTAAGATGAAGAGTGTCGCCGATGGTTATATTACTGTCTTCAAAGCTCGACTTGTTGCGTAAAGGTTTTCGACAAGTTCAAGGGGTTGACTACGATGAGACTTTCTCACCTGTAGCGATGCTTAAGTCTGTCTGAATCATGTTAGCAATTGCCGCATGTTAGGATTATGAAATTTGGCAAATGGATGTAAAAACTGCATTCTTGAATGGATTTCTAGAAGAAGAGTGGTATATGATGCAACCAGAAGGTTTTGTCGCTCCAGAGGATGCTAACAAAGTGTGCAAGCTCCAACGATCAATTTATGGTGCGGTGCAAGCCTCTCGGAGTTGGAATAAACGCTTTGATAGTGTGATCAAAGCATATGGGTTTGTATGCACTTTTGGAGAAGCCCGTATTTACAAGAAAGTGAGTGGGAGCTCAGAAGCATTTCCGATATTATATGTGGACGACATATTATTGATTGGAAATGATATAGAATTTTGGATAGCATAAAAGGATACTTGAATAAAAGTTTTTCAATGAAAGACCTCGGTGAAGCTGCTTACATATTGGGCATCAAGATCTATAGAGATAGATCAAGACGCTTAATTGGACTTTCACAAAGCACATACCTTGATAAAGTTTTGAAAAAGTTCAAAATGGATCGAGCAAAGAAAGGTTTTTTGCACGTGTTACAAGGTATAAGATTGAGTCGGACTCAATGCCCGACCACGGCAGAAGATAGAGAAAAATGAAAGATGTTCCCTATGCTTCAGCCATAGGCTCTATCATGTATGCAATGTCGTGTACCGGACACTGACGTATGCTTAGTCAGTAAGCTTGGCAGGAAGGTACCAAAGTAATCCAGGAATGGATCCAATCGACAGCGGTCAAGAACATCCTGAAATACCGAAAAGGACTAAGGATATGTTTCTCGTATATGGAGGTGACAAAGAGCTAGTCGTAAATGGTTACGTCGATGCAAGCTTTGACACTCGATCCGGACGATTCTAAATCGCAAACCGGATACGTGTTTTTATTAAACGGTGGAGATGTCAGTTGGTGCAGTTCTAAACAAAGCGTCGTGGCGGGATCTACATGTGAAGCGGAGTACATAGCTGCTTCGGAAGCAGCAAATGAAGGAGTCTGGATGAAAGAGTTCATTTCCGATCTAGGTGTCATACCTAGTGCATCGGGACCTATGAAGATCTTCTGTGACAATACTGGTGCAATTGCCTTGGCAAAGGAATCCAGATTTCACAACAGGACCAAGCATATCAAGAGACGCTTCAATTCCATTCGGGACCAAGTCCAAGTGGGAGACATAGAGATTTGCAAAATACATACGGATCTGAATGTTGCAGACCCGTTGACTAAACCTCTTCCACGAGCAAAACATGATCAGCACCAAGACTCCATGGGTGTTAGGATCATTACTTTGTAATCTAGATTTTTGACTCTAGTGCAAGTGGGAGTCTGAAGGAAAAATGACCTATAGGCAATAATATAGTTATTATTTATTTCCTTATATCATGATAAATGTTTATTATTCATGCTAGAATTGTATTATACGGAAACATAATACATGTGTGAATATATAGACAAACAAGATGTCACTAGTATGTCTCTACTTGACTAGCTTGTTAATCAAAGATGGTTATGTTTCCTAACCATAAACAAGGAGTTGTTATTTGATTAACAAGGTCACATCATTGGTTGAATGATCTGATTGACATGACCCATTCCATTAGCTTAACACTTGATCGCTTAGTATGTTAATGCTTTCTTCATGACCCATACATGTTCCTGTAACTATGAGATTATGCAACTCCCGTTTACGGAGGAACACTTTGGTGCTACCAAACGTCACAACGTAATCGGGTGATTATAAAGGAGTACTACAGGTGTCTCCAAAGGTACTTGTTGGGTTGGCGTATTTCGAGATTAGGTTTTGTCACTCCGATTGCTGGAGAGGTATCTCTAGGCCTTCTCGGTAATACACATCACTTAAGCCTTGCAAGCATTACAACTAATGAGTTAGTTGTGAGATGATGTATTACGGAACGAGTAAAGAGACTTACGGTAACGAGATTGAACTAGGTATTGGATACCGACGATCGAATCTCGGGTAAGTAACATACCGATGACAAAGGGAACAACGTATGTCGTTATGCGGTTTGACCGATAAAGATCTTCAGAGAATATGTAGGAACCAATATGGGCATCCGTGTTCCGCTATTGGTTATTGACCGAGAATGGTTCTAGGTCATGTCTACATAGTTCTCGAACCCGTAGGGTCCGCACGCTTAACGCTTCGATGACAGTTCATTATGAGTTTATAAGTATTGATGCACGAAGGTTGTTCGAGTCCCGGATGTGATCACGGACATGACGAGGAGTCTCGAAATGGTCGAGACATAAAGATTGATATATTGGAAGCCTACATATGGACATCGGAAGTGTTCCGGTGAAATCGGGATTTTTGCAGATGCAGGGAGGTTACCGAACCCCGGGAGGTCCATGGGCCTAATGGGCCATAGGAGAGAAGAGGAAGGGCCAGCCAAGGTGGGCTGCGCCCCCCTCCCCTCTAGTCCGAATAGGACAAGGAAAGAGGCGGCGCCTTCCCTCTTCCCCTCCTCCAATCCTAGTCCAACTAGGAGAGGGGAGTCCTACTCCCGGTGGGAGTAGGACTCCTCCTTGCGCGCCTCCCCTAGGGCCGCCACCTCCCCTTGCCTCCTTTATATCTGAGGCGGGGGCACCCCAAGACACACAAGTTGATCTACGGATCTTTCCTTAGCCGTGTGGTGCCCCTTCCACCATATTCCACTTCGGTCATATCGTCGCGGAGCTTAGGCGAAGCCTGCGCCGGAGAAGTCATATCGTCAGCGGAGCTTAGGCGAAGCCCTGCGTCGGTGGAGCATCAACATCGTCCTGCCACGCCGTCGTCTTGTGGAACTCATCCCCGACACTTTCTTTGGATCGGAGTCCGGGATCGTCATCGAAGCTAAGCGTGTGCGTAACTTCGGAGGTGCCGTCGTTCGGTGCTTGGATCGGTCGGATCGTGAAGACGTCGACTACATCAACCGCGTTGTTATAACGCTTCCGCTTTCGGTCTACGAGGGTACGTGGACGGACACTCTTCCCTCTCGTTGCTATGCCATCACCATGGTCTTGCGTGATCGTAGGAAAATTTTTGAAAATTACTACGTTCCCCAACAATGATCTTCCACCAAATAAACCAACTAGCATCAACTACAAGGAGTAATCAACACTACTAGCAACCTACTAGTACCAATCCTGGACTTGGAGACAATAATTGGATACAAGAGATGAACTAGGGTTTTGAGAGGAGATGGTGCTGGTGAAGATGTTGATGGAGATTGCCCTCTCCCGATGAGAGGAGCGTTGGTGATGATGATGACGATGATTTCCCCCTCCCGGAGGGAATTGTCCCCGGCAGAACAGCTCTGCCGGAGCCCTAGATTGGTTCCGCCAAGGTTCCGCCTCGTGGCGGCGGAGTTTCGTCACGAAAGGTTGCTTCTGATTTTTTTCTCGACGAAAGACCTCATATAGCAGAAGATGGACATCGGAGGGCCACCAGGGGGCCCACGAGGTAGGGGGGCGCGCCCTAGGAGGGGGGCGCACCCCCACCCTCATGGACAGGGTGTGGCCCCCCGGCCTTCATCTTTGGCGAGGATTTTTTATTATTTATTGTAAGATATTCCGTGGAGTTTCAGGACTTTTGGAGTTGTGCAGAATAGGTCTCTAATATTTGCTCCTTTCGAGCCCAGAATTCCAGCTGCCGGCATTCTTCCTCCTTATGTACACCTTGTAAAACAAGAGAGAATAGGCATAAGTATTGTGACATAACGTGTAATAACAGCCCATAATGCAATAAATATCGATATAAAAGCATGATGCAAAATGGACGTATCAATTACTTAGTAAATATGTTTAAGAAACTCACACAGCGGTAGAACTGGAAGCGTGTCAACAAGGACCCAAATGGTCATATCATTTTCGTCGATGTCAGGATCACCAAGATCGAAGGTGAGAAGCATACCCTCATGAAAATCATACGGCTTGCAAAGGGCTTCCCAATTCAGGCAACCAAAATAGGATGAGTTCACATAATTGTATAGATTTACAGCAAAATCATAACCATGATGGGTCCTTAGTTGAATTATCTTTGTCTCCATTCTTTCATGATCTTCAAAACCCATCTTCTTCAAGACATAGCGTCTTGCATGGCATGGGATAAGCTAGTCGAATTGTAAAAAACGGAAATTACACGTTGAAGAAGCAGAGAAGTCGTGCAAAAAATAACAAAAAACACTTGTAAATGCGTTGCGTGCCGTTTCAACATCGAAGGTCTCTTGGAGCTTGATCTTTGAGCGCCGACCTTCTACCGGTGAGGCCTGTCGCATGCATCGCCGCTCATCATCGCAGTACTCGCACATAGCGAATTCCCTTTCGTCGTCAGACATTTGCTAATAGGTAATTAATAATCCATCATCGAATACATATATAGTAGTTTGTAGCAAAGATCATCATACAACAACTAAAACACCTAAAATTTGTAGTTTGTACTCCCTCCTTTCCGGTTTATAAGGCTTATCTCAAAATTTTAGTTTTTCCATTTTATAAGGCTCAATTTGGTTGTTTCCCATCACATGTTCAGATTCCAAGGTGAATTAAATCATTGCATGCAAGTATTAAGAGAAAATTGACCAATGCATGTACTTTATGCATGCATGTATTGCAATTAATGCATTGATAAACATAATTTTTGAGGAAAACAAGAGTATTAATTAGTTGCTTTTGCAAACTACAAAAAATATTTCACCACTCACCATCTACCTTGGTTGGTGAGATTTTTGAATTGAGCCCTATAAACCGGAAAGGAGGGAGTAGTAGTTTGTAGCAAAGATCATCATATAATCCATCATGAATACATATATAGTAGTTTGTAGCACAAACCGCGCTCATCTTTTGCATTCAATAAATAAATAACTAATAGGTAATTAATAATCCATCATTGGATACATATATAGTAGTTTGTAGCAAAGATCATCATATAATATCACTAATACATCTCGAATAATAGCTCCTCTAGGTTCAGTGGGCCGCGGTGGATACCCAAAGAGAAGGAACCATCACCGGATCATAGCTCCGGTGAGATCCCCAAAGAATCTGCCAGGTATTGGAGAACCGGCCGTTCGCCAACGCAACCAAGTAGCGCTGGACGTGCGCGTTCTCCTCCGTGACACGGTGTTGTACCACCTGCGCGGGGGACTCAAGCCTCTCCACCGATGCAGGCCCACGTGACCGCCACCAAAGAAGCTCCGGGTCGACGACGGGCTGGCTCCTCACTAAGTTGCGCTCACCAGAAGGTGGCACAACCCAGTACCAGATCGGCAGAGCCCAGTCCCGTACATGGCCCCTCGGCTCAACCAGGAGTGCTCCTCCGAGTCGACGACGAGGATGCAGGATAGGCATCGTCGACGTCGAGAACAAAATGCTTAATTATGAAAACAAAATTAATAAACACTTAGCAAAATTTGGCATGACCTTTGCTAAAAACAGGACATATCGAAGCGCTGAAATTTGCGTAACGTAAACGAATTGACATTTCTGGCAAAATATAGGCCACTCGGAAAAATATGACATGTCCAAAATGTGACATGTTCAAAATATGACATGCCCACTGCAAATTTGCATATAACAGGAAAAATTGCTTTAACTAAAAAAAACAACAGTTGCTTTAACTAAAAAAATACCTAGAATTCTGTTAACTACATCTAAAACAACTAAAACACCTAAAATTCTGTTAACTACACCTAAAACAACTAAAACACCTAAAACTCTTTTGAATACACTTAAAACACCTAAATTCTATTAACTACACCTAATTAAAAACCTAGCTAAATTTCTGTCCTAACTTTAAAACCTAGGGTTCATACGAATTAACTAGGGTTCATACCTAATCTGTCCTAGCAAGGGTTCGATCATAACCTACATTATTCTAATAGCCTACATTTTTTCAACTACATAGGATTCAAAATAACTACTCTAATAACTATAACTAGGGAGGGAGGGAGGAGGAGGAAGGAGGGAGGAGTACCTCTCGGTGGAGGAGGGTGGCCGGGAGGAGAACGGTCTTGGGGGCAGGCGTGAGGCGGAGGAGGAGGCCGGCCTTGGGAGGTGGGCGGTCGGCGGGGAGGAGGGCCAGTGAGCGAGGCGGCCGGCCAGGGAGGAGGAGGCAGTGAGCGGCAACAGTGTCTGGGTCGGCCAAGTGCGGGGGATCGAGGGAGGAGTGTGGGAGTGTGAGTGAGAGTGATGAGGCCGGGCCGGGAGGCGCGGGGGAGAGGTAGTGGGCTTAACAGCAGCGCGGGCAATGGGCCAGCGCTACTGCTAAGCCCACTAGCTGTAGCGCTGGTTGGGCGACAAGCGCTGCTAACATTTATTGATCAGATATTATGGTGTGTTACACTTAGCAGCAGCGTTGGTTTAGATAAAAAGCGTTGTTGCTAACTGATACCAGTAGCGCTCTTTTTAGTCAGCGCTACTACTAACTAATAGTAGCGTGGGGTCATAAACAAACGCTACTGGTAAACTTCTATCCATAAGCGTTTTCCTAGTAGTGACATGTTCAACAAAGAGGTCATCGCCACCGCCTTAACTCCTCCCTAGACACCAAAACCTATCAACCTACGTGAAAATGGACAAAATTGATAGCATGGCGCCCTAGTCCCGGCGTCATATGCAAAAGGGCCACTTTGTGAAATATTTTTAGATTGGGTTCCTTTTGTGTCGAAGTTTCAAAAAATGGCCAGTTTTCTAGCATGCCAAGATTTAAGAAGGGGGGGGGGGGGGGGGTACGCCAAACCGAACAACAAGAGCGGAGAAACCGAAAGCCTAATCTTCGCCTCTCAACCGCCTCTCTTATCGTGAAAACCCTTGCCCACTCAGCAACTTACTGGCATGTGTTTTGGTGCTCGCGACCAAAGAGGCCATTCCTCGTGTGGTCAGTAGTTTTGAGTAAAACAAATACCCCACCCTTATCAACTGGTACGAACGCCCACATCTGGAAACAATTTGGATTAATACTATATTACATAGTCTACCACCATTCTTTTAAACAAAACAACATAGAGCCGGTGTTGGGATCAGCTATTATTAACTACTAAGAAAACCAATGGAGTAGCATTTCCCATGCCAAACAGCGTACGTACAGGTACCGAGCAAAAGTCAGCTGCGTCCGTACGCCAATAACGCATCGACAACAGTATAAAATTATATTATCGACGACGCATCTAATAACTAAAACCCAATTAATCCCTATGATTGGGAAACATCATGATACACGCACCGATTGTGATAGCCGCGGCGGTTTTAGCTAACCATTTTCTTATATAATCGAGAGAGCATCCATCACAGTTGTACTGCAGAGCACTGGCACGTACGTACAGAGACAATATTTTTTTTCTCATATTTGTAGTGGCGAACTCAACAGAGAGAATAGTACATTTTATAACTTCTCAAGTGTATGTGTATAAGCAAGAATATTTTGCCATGCACGCCAAGTTTCAACAAGCCCCGGAATCGCTTTCTTCTTTCTCCCTTGTGCTAAACGAAAGTCCGGCGAAAGCCTTTCCCTGATCGGCCAGAGCATCAGGGAGGATACTCGCCGCGGAAGATGCGGTGAGAAAACGTCGCCCGGCGCACAAAGTTGCTGCGGCGTCGACGGCCTCTTTTTCCCTGTTGATTTTGACCATTTCGCCGACGACGAAGGCGACGACGACGGGACGTCTGGGAGGTATATAGTCGCAAAGTACATGCTTAGTGGAGCCGGCGGCCATTACCGGCCAGGCTATGGATAGAGCTCGATCGATCTGCGTTGTTAATCTGGTGGCTCATCATGGCGTAACGATTTATACTCCGTTGAGCTCGGAGGTTTCACACCCCGTTGTTCTTCGCCGGTACGGTTGGGTACGGTTGATGCAGTTAACGAGCATTTCTTGTCCATTATCATATTTTCTGATGTGATTTTTGCAAAAGTATGTGCTCCCTTCGATTCATATTAATTGACACTAGTTTGGCATAGAGTTGATATTAGTTGATATTAACTGCCATTGGTTTAGTACAAAGTTACGACTTTATACTAAACCAGTGTCAACTTATACTGTCATTGAAATATGCCAGACATGATGTTGTAGTACAGATTGATGTTTGCACGAATACCAGGTATATTATTTTATTTTACTTTTTGCAAAAAAAAACTTTCGATATATTCATGAAACATTATGGCAGTACAAAGAAAATGAGAAGTAAGAAAAATTACATTCCGTAGACCACCTAGCAACGACTACAATCACTGGAACGAGCCGAAGGCGCGCCACCGTCATTGCCCCTCTCTCACAGAGCTGGGCAAACTTTGTTGTAGTAGACAGTCGGGAAGTCGTCGTGCTAAGTCCTCAAAGGACCAGCTCACCAGAACAGCAACCGTTGCTGATAAAGAGAAGCGTAGATTGAAAAGATCCAACCTATAGACACAGAAACGCAGGCGAAGAAAGACCGGATCCAAGGAGATCCGCCGAAGAGAAACATCAACCGAATCTCGCGAGATCCGACAGAGACACACCTCCACACGCCCTCCAACGACGCTTGACGCACCATCAGAATGGGGGCTGGACAGGAGAATCTTATTTCATCTTTAGAAAGCCGTCACCGCCTAATCTTTTTGAGTAGGACATAAACCGTAAACAAACTTGAAAAGACATCTAAAAATGAAGGAGGAGCCCTCCCACCGGCATGGGCCAAGATCCAGCGCCGGCAAGAGGCGGCAGGGAACCTCCGCTAGGAGCTCTCGTCTGTAGGAGCCGTAAAGGTATATAAACATGAAGATACTGGAAAATTAAATAGAGAAAAATGTTTACGGAATTTTTAGTACACTTCTGTCCGCATAGTTGGTACTTCACATGTACTAGTGCAGACCTGATTATTGGCCATGCATGTGAAAACTTTCTCAAGTTGTTTTCCCCTTTAGAAATGAGAGGATCGGACAAGATCACTATCACTTTCTCCTCTTTTCTTTTTAGAGAACACTAGCTAGTATCGCTTTCTTAAACGATACTAACCCAAGTAATACGCCGTGACAAATGTGTCACCAAAGTGCTGTAATCGCTGTCATTGACAGCTTTGCATAATTTCCACTATGCCAATCAAATCCAAGTCAACATGCATGAGAATTGTAGTATAGCATATTGTGGTGAGCATGCATAATTTCCACTATGCTAATCGCTAGTAGTAGCAAGCATGCGTGTCACAGTACGAAGCTTGCTTGTTATATATGGTGATTTTTGGTGTGGGGATATATGGCGAATTCTTGTTGTGGTAAAAGTAAATCCTCATTAGACTCACAATAGGATGCATGTTGTGAATTTATTTCGTTGTAAGTTGAATGGCTCCCCAAGTGGTGAAAGGGGATGGGTGCATGGATCATGTATCCTGTTGCGGGACACAAGGGGTGAAATCTCTCGAGACGGTGTGGCTAGATCTCAATGAGACTTAACCAAGTTTCAGTCAAGTGATAGAACATATAAATAAATAAAAATTACACAGATCTTCATGTAAGATCTCATGAATGTAGACTCAACTAAGACTTGTCAACTGAGATTTAGACAATCATGATAATCATAACACTTTGGAGGGCAGAAAGGAGGATCTAGAATGCAGGTGGAGGTGGCAGTACGAGTACTTCCACACCAAATGAAAGGCAACAACCACAACAAACACCAGATGAGAACGCCCTGCGCTTTTCCCCGATGCCGGCCCCGGCCGGCACAAAAGGAGCCACGCCCACATTGACCTGGTTTGGTTCCCGGGGCTTGAAAGAATGAAAGTGGCGCCGGAGAAAGGCGGGGATCATTGCCATCTTCTTTCCACAAAGGAATGTGGCCGGACCGCGAGCGATCCGCCTTCCCGCCGTGTTGTTTACTCCAAAGCGATTGAGCAAAGCGGCAACGACTTGGCCAAGCCGATGCATGGATCATATCACAGGGTGGCTAGCTAAAGTGGCTGCGGATGTGGGCGTTTTTCTCTCCTTGTCTCCGCATGGATCCATGGATCAGCGTCTGGGGGTTCTGGAAGAATCCCATGCCGCATTCGCTTCCGTGTTTTGATTAGTTTCTGTCCTCTCATCAGCATGCCGTCATGGATGTTAGAATAATTCGAGGTGTACGTGGATCTATCAAGGACAAGCAATTATTCAAGATTTGTTAACAAGGTTCATCAGCATGCATTGCTGCATCCTTGAGGCATGATTACAAGCACACCTCCCCATGTAACAAATCACATGATACACGGACGTCCAGACCGTCCCCTCTCATGATCTCTATCTCAGACTATAACTTATGTCTAGTCTATTTTGCCTGTAATAGTTCTGAATTACATATTTTCGACTCAAACTGCTAAACCTCTACTAATTGACGAAAAAGGGCTTCCGCTTTATATTATAAAGCAAACATCACTAATTACAACCGATGGCAGATACAAACACACACCGCACACCCAAAGGCAAGATACAAAGGTGCCGGACACTCACACGCCACCCCACCGACTACCAAGCAAACAAAAGATGACGAGGAAGACCACTTGGAGCCCCTGCAGAGATCTCCATCATGAGAATCCACAACAGAGATGTGAGATGGACCACAATGAAGCCTAGACTCCAAAACGGTGCCTCCAAAAAGGGAACGACCATGGATAACCACCACCGCTTGATCCCGAAGATCAGGTTTTCACCCAGAGCAAGACGAGGAGTGGGAACACCGCGACGGTGTCTTCGAGAAGGGTACGACAACGACGGCCGCCGCCATTGCCGGCTAGTAAAACTGGGCAAGTGGTGTACCCCGGTGCTCACACCCCTCTGTCACACCCTAGCACGTCAACCACCCGCAACCAGGCCACCCGCTTAACCATGATTGCCCACCCGGATCTGAGACGCACGCTCCGCCCACAAACGCCGCCCCTCCATCGCCAGGGCCGCCCCCCTACCATCCGACAACTCCACGACCAACCAAGGCACCGGCTTTGGCTTTACCGAACCCCAACCACCGACGAAGCCGCCAGCGGCCGTCTAGGCCCGAAGAACGTCAGACCGGGGGCCACGCAGCACTAGACCGGGGAGAGGGGGAGGAGAGGAGCGGAACGAATCCACGGCCGGCACCCCTGCCGGCGACGGTGGGCCACCACTAGCCCTCCAAACCTCCGCTAATTACAAGTCCAACTGCAACACAACTCACACACATATATTCAACATATATTTTAACAATGGCTTGATTAGCACGCGGACAAGAAAGGTGCTTGGATTGGATGCAGAGGCTGCTGCACCTTCATGCATGACTTCATGGCATAAGGCCATGTCATCAACTCTTGCCAAGTGAATATGACAGTAAAGTCAAAAGCTCTTAATCCACTTGCTAGCCCCTTGTTGAATACAATACTGTTAGCTGGTCAGTGTTCATGCATGCATCTTAATCAGGGTAATTTCTTAAGAGGTTAACCATGAGGACACTCATTCCGACGTGACACTTGAGGTTAAACCAACTGATCTTTTTTCCTTCTGACCTCGCAAAGCTACAAAACATGACATAGCTCCTTTTGTTTTGTTCTGTCAAATCATGACATGATTAGTGAATTTGTTTTGTATTCAAACAATTATAATACCTTATAAAGTACACGTAAGTTACTACGTTATTGTTGTCTTAAATGATATCATTGCGCCGGCCATCTTTTATTAAGTCTCCTCTATATCATCAGCGGCAGAAATACCCGCGATTAAGTCAAGAATTTATCTTCTTTTTTAAGTCCACACAAGTGATAACATCAATGACTTGATTCAGTAGAAATTGTAAATGAAACCGGGGTGTGACCAGCATATAAAATAAGCAGGATTTGTAATGATGCAGGATAGTTGGTTGGTGGCCTAATTATGATATTAGAGCTGGTCGCTTTCAGAAATCCAGCTGCACTGAAAACACTAGTGTTTTTTTCTGGAGATATGAATAAGAAATTTTACTTGTTGAAACAGTAAGAAATTTGCTTCCTGCTTGACGAATTAACAACTCAAGGTCAACCATGTATGAACGATTGATATAAGTATGAGGCGACCTTTCAAGTGTTGGAGGTGCTGTTGTATGGACAAACTGACAAACCAAGGGTACATCCAATAGCTAAGCCATGACAAGTAGTACACACTAATAAATCAATCATCCAATGATTGATGAATAAGAACTATATAAACTTTGGAAACCCTCCAAAAGGGCCGGTGCTTGGATTGTATCCTTGGAACGATAATTTTCATTTAAACGCACGCAATTTGTTTTACAATCAGACAGTCTTTGTCATGGCAATATGGAGGAGGTGATAGTTGTTGATGCAATAGTTGCTTCTGGATAACAAGTCAACAGCAGAATATGCCTTGTTCCTTTCAGTGTGTTGCCATATTTTATCGATGCTTTTCATGGAGCGTTGCGTCTCAAAATTCAGATTGCATCCTGAATATGACTTCTCTTATAGAACGCAGTATGCAATTTTGACTTATGTTCCTGCAATTAGATGCTGAAGATAAGCTAGGCCTATCTGATCCCCAGTTCCCATGGGTGCCATACTAGCCAACCATCAGGAATCAAACTCACCCGCTACACAAAGCCAATTTCATGTGATCGACAGTTTCAAGATGCAATCAATCCAAGATAGTGGGTGACTTGGAGAACTTGATAAGCATCAAAATGGTGGCAACCACACACTGCTGGTCCATAATACATAAAGAACAGCCATCGCGTAGATGCTCATAATGTTATGTTGCTGCAACGGTACATAAACTTGTAAGGGCATGTCTTTGTACGGGAAGAAGTGATTGTTCTACTCCTCTCTTGTTGAAGGGCCCATCCCTGCTGATGGGCTGTCCGCAAAATACTCTGGATGTTTCAAGTTAACACCATGCTGCAAGAAATTTGTACAAAAGCATAAAATCAAAAGAACATGAAGCATATGCTCGCCGTTAGGGAAATAACACCCAGGGCAAACAAAGCGCGGGTGAGATTTTTTCTGGTCATTCAATAACCTAGGGGGAGAAAACCACGTCGAAGATCCATTCCCTGTCATCATTTGGCAGAGGGGGGAGACCCCTACTCCGTACTACAGCGAATAATACTTCAAAAAAGTTGAGAAAAAAGAGAAGGTGCCATGAACTGGGGCAGCTCGTCCTCAACAACTGGCGAAGCATCAGCATGCGAGGAGCCTGCTTCAGCATGTCCAACAAGATGGCGCAGCTTGCCGTCGCCATATTCGAGCTCGTTGTAGTCTACTGCATTGTAGCTGCTCTGGCGAAACTTCCCTCACATTCTCTGGTTCATCGCCGGATATGGAACACCTCATCACGGAAAATTTGTTGGGGAAGACATCGGAAGAGGAACCCTCCCGTGGAACAACACTGAAGACGTGGCAGAGGTCAATTAAGAGAGAAGCAGACGCATGTACACAGAACGGCAGCGGCTGCACCGGCAATAGAGAGAGGGAAACTAAGCAGACTCATGTGGAAGGGAAGGTAGAGGCATCCGACTCGAGGGCAAAAGACGAGGAATTTTTGCCGGATGTACCGAGACGTGGGAATCTTCCCCGGGATATGACGAGGATTGGGCCGGGGAAAATCCCATCTAGTTGGCCACCAGATGGCCATATAGATTTCCAGTGTTAATGTGTCTCATGGGTTTTTTTGTGCCCAGCGATAAGTCTGGGATCCCATCCCGGAGGGATCCCGTGCAACCAAATGAGGCCTAAATGTGGGGGTTGGGGTGGCACCTAGAGGCTAGAGTCTCGTCACCTACTAGTCGGCTACCTATGTAGGCTGAACATGTGAGGTGAGAGTGAGTTCCACTAGTCGGACATCTTTTAGAACAGTGCTCTGTGGTGCACATTTCTCAGTAGCACAAGCTGGTGCACCTCCTTGTTCTTTGTACAGACAACAGTTGCAAACATATGATACGTGAATGCGATGGATTTTAGCGTGGTATGCGTCTGCGATAACCACCAAATAACTGGGATTTTAGCCTAAACAGGTCTAGTTTGTGACGAAGTATGAGTATATTGACGACCTGTTCCGGTATGGTATTTTAGTATTTGCGAGTCATAAATGCATTTTCTTTAAAACGTATCGGATCACCAGATTAGGGTGCTGCTTGTGGACTAGTGGGTCAGCTAAGCCGAAACAGGATAAATATTTTAGGTGCCTAAACGCTTGGTAGCATTCACTAACAATGATGAGCTGCTGGCAGCAGGCGTTGTTGAGAGAGAATAACAATAAATTTCTCCAATCAGAGGTATGTTGCACTTGCAAAAGCATGTCTGGTGGGAATTCGAGTTTTTAATATCAAGCTAAAATTTTCAGGAGGATGTCTGACAAGTGGCTGGAGGACATTTCCATGTCTAACATCTTGAGCAATATGATACTCCCTCCGTCCGGAAAAACTTGTCATCAAAATGGACAAAAAGGGGTGTATCTAGAACTAAAATACATCTAGATACATCCCCTTTTATTCATTTTGATGACAAGTATTTCCGGACGGAGGGAGTATATTGCATGAGTAGCATGCCCTTTTATGTGAGGTTTGGGTTGAAGGTAGATTGATAACATAAAGATTACCTGACTACTTGCATGCAACTGAACATAACTAGAACTTAATCTACCAAAGAACTAGCAACCCACGAAGGTGTGCAAAGAAGATATACTTTGGCGAATATATGCTTGTAGAAAATTGGATAATACCATTTTATGTTTGCAACTTCGTCCGACAAATGAGCAATTGCTTGAAAATAATGGTTTGGCGGGTTTTGATAAGCATGAGCATTCTCACTAAAGATGATCAGAACATGGTGGTTAGATTAGACATGTGTAGACTGCTTTTTCTGCTCGCGTCATCTTTAGTGATTGCGCCGTTCCCCGTGTTACTTGGGAGATGGACATGATTTAAACCTTTGTAGTATCACTCAGATTCCCTTTCTTTTAACTGCTTTTCTAATTAGGGCGGAAATAAACAATTGAGTCCATCTGTTCAGGACAGAGAACAGGATATATATATTTATTGTTATCTCTTCACACCCTTGTATGCTTTGGCTGCTTTGGAGCATGTGCAATATCCATAATAGTAGATGTCTGTGTAGTTCGTTCTTCTACAGATACAGGCCCTATAACTCAATGTTAAGGAGCTGCCACCAGTATGGCCTCCAAAACATGGTTAGAAGGCAAAACTGTAGGAAATCGTTTGTCAATTAGACGTGTAAGTGTCAGGAGCTTAAATGCTGATTTCATGTCAGGTGCCTTTGTACTGGTATGCTGGTAAGATGTTCCTAGCTGCCACCGATTAGTATGAACTTCGGTGAGCTGTGAGAAGCTTGGAACAAGTAAAACTGAATCCATATGAATTTGATTTTTGCCTCTCAGAAAAAACTCGCATCAAGCAATCAGCTTGGTCTACAAGGATCAACTAAAGCCATTCATCCACAGTAATTTTCAACGAATTTATCAGTGCAGGGATTCAACTCCTAAGAATGTAACTGGCTGAGTGTTATTCTGCGTTCAAACAAAATAATGTGGGCTTCAAACATAAGAAATAAGGAAGTAAATGGTGTGCTGTTTCATATAAAAATAAAACAAAAACTCAGATGTAAAGAAAAATGGTTTACCTCACGCAGGGCTTTTGAAAGATCATCCATTGTCAATACAAGACGTCTATCCTGAAGTACAATAAAGCATGTCATCAGTAAGCCATAAGAAGTAAGAATGGCATGCCAGGTTTCATGCTAGAAGTAACATGGACTTTTTAATTAAGATGTAAATTCACCTTCGGTTGTTTGCTCTTGTTGTCTTTGATAGGTGCTGCAACCCTGGCCTTGCAATGCCTAATTCAAGGGAAAGGATAGTGCAATATCAAATTGGTGTGCAAGATATACTACAATTGCTATATGTTATGCCATGCTGACACCAATAGACAAATTGCATTGAGGTAAAAAAACGAACTAGTGCAGTTGTGGGTTCACGTACTGAAGGGAGTCACTTGCGATGTCTGAAATGAACTTTTGAGTAGCTACAGCAACCAACCTTGTACTGCATACCACAAAATTAGGAAAGAAAAGAAAGAAAAAACATGTCATTCATGTGGACGAATAATCACCTGAGTTGAAGATTTCTCGCAGACTATGCTTAGCAATTTCTCTCAGACTAAAACAACAACGTGCTAAAAACCTCTATGTGGCTCCATATATCACTATGCTTAGCAAATTCCAGTTCGAGATTATCCTAGAGCAGCAAAGGGGGTCTCAGCTTAAGTACCGACTCAGACATGAAGTCTTCTCGGGAGAGGAATTGGAGGTGTAAGGAGTACTCACAGGCGTAGGTCGGGGCAGTGGAAGCCGCTGCGGCCGAGGTAGTGCTCCACAAGCTCATCCGGAATCTGCCGCGCCACCGAGTCAAACAGGGAACTCAGCATAACGAAAGGGGATTAGGGCAGGCGGCGGCGGCGTACCATGGGGTTGTAGTCCATGAGGGAGGAGAGGAACTCGGTGAGTACGGCCTCGTCATCGTGCCGCCCGTCGCTGCTGCCCGCCCCCATGCCCGGAGCCATCCCTCCGCCTGCGCCGCCGGGGTTGTTGCTTCCCATCATCCTCCCGTCCGCTTCCTTGCTGCTATGCTGGGTCTGAGTAGTGGAGAAGAGTGACGACAGTGGCGGATCTAGGATTTGAAAACAGGGTGACTCTCCTAAAAAACATTGACAATAAATATGACATGTGGACGTTCTAACTAACTACCAATACCACATAGAAATAGATCAATATGGTCTTACAAGCATACTAAAATTCTCAATTAAGTCTCAGTTTTGCATCAAAGAAGACTTATAAACGTTCTAACTAATTTACTTTCTATCAATCATAAATTCATAGAATGACATAACTGAACACAAATTACGTACTGGATGGTGGGTAGCACAGGGAAGAGCAAACCCTAAATCCAAAAATGGGGAATGGCCGAATGGGCAGGGGACGAGCTGAACTGGTACCTCAAATCAACAAGGATGGTTGCTGCCTTGCTGCTGCCTGCCGGCCGAGCGCCGGTGTGCGGAGTGGGCGGCGTGCGCCGGCTTGCAGGGGCGCCTGGCGGCCAGAGGCAGGGGCACGGCCCGCACAGTTGCGGTGGCGCGGCTGCTGCCGAGCCCCAAACGCCGAGCGGGCGGGACGGAGAGGCTGCGGCTCTGGGCGTCCGGCCAGCGGCGAGCGATGAGCGGGGAGACGGCGAAATTGGGAGGTCGGGACGGGAAGCGAGCGGCTGGCTCGATTTTCTTTTTTTTTTTTGAGTGGAACCAAGCTTTTATTCATCAAAGTTCGTGGGATACAAGTGGGGTCATGGGGTTGACCCAGCCATACATGGCGCCCCGGATCCACAGAAAGAAAATACTTGGCTAGTCTACATGCTTCTAGATTGTTCGCACGATCTTTAAAAATAAAATTACATTGAAAAGAAAGTTGTTTTAGTCTAATCTCCTTGATGATAGCACCATACTCGCACATACTTCCACTATGAATGGTAGTAACCACTTGCTTTGCATCTGACGCGATCACATACTGGGTTAAGTGAAGATCTGCTGTGAGCGCCATATCTTCCCGACATGCTATAGCTTCTAGCGTTGCGGATCATCCATTCCTCGAATCACCAAGGCCGAGCTTCCAAGAAAGGCACTCGTATTTTCCCTGCATACTACTGCCGCTGTCCCTTGGCTTCCTCTTCAGCACCCTGCGTTGACGTTTATTTTGGCGTATCCCGGTGGAGGAGCTTTTGGTCTCCTGTTTTGAACGGCTACTCTTGGCCATGTTCTCGCCGGCTCCTGTTTTCCATCAATTGCCTCGAGCTCATTAATGTATCTATCCACAAAGGTGATGCTCGCATGCGGACTCTCAAAATGCCTTCATGTATGGATTTCCTTCTTGCTGCCCAAATAGCTCAGAGTGTCACGGCGGTAGGGGCTGGCCGCCTGAGAGGTGCGGGCCAGCCCAGCCCACCAGTCCCTCCTCGTAAAATAATCCAATCCAGAGCAAACCCTACACTCCATTTCACTTCACTCTGCTCCGTCTTTTTAGAACCTCGAAATGTTTATTTTGGACCCCCAGCCAACCCTCCAAATGCAACCCCCCTAGAAAGTTTGAATGCCAGCCACGATATCCCTTCTTCAGTCCAGCCTTCAGTAAATTACCATCAGGGTAATACTTAGCACTAAGAACTCGCGCACACAAAGAGTTTGGATTCTGGAGAAGTCGCCAACACTGTTTTGCTAACATAGCAAGATTAAAACTGTGAAGGTCCCTAGACCCCATTTCCCCTTTCTTCTTCAGCACACACAACTTCCATCATGCGAACCAATGCATTTTCTTCTCGTCTTGGCTATCACCCCACCAAAAACCAGCAATCTCATATGTAATTACCTTGCAAATATTTTTTGGTAACTTGAAAACAGACATTGCATATGAAGGTATTGCTTGGGCTATGGATTTAACTAATATCTCTTTACCTTGCATTGATAGAGTTTTTTCCTTCCATCCCTTTAATCTCTAGCTGCCAATCAAGTGTTGAAAACAATCTGATCTGTTCACACCAACCATGGTTGGTAAGCCTAAGTAAGTATCAGAAAGAGCTTCATTCTCGATATTTAACTCTCTACAACAATTCTCTCTTGTAGTGAGATTGGTATTGGGGCTGAAAAATATACTCAGCTTTGCATTGCTCACAATCTGTCCTGAACTAGAACAATATGTTGCGGTCATGAAGAAACTTTGCTTACTAAAGATGGCTACACACATGTCAGTGATATGAACCTTCAATGTTTGCAGCTCTTGAGTTACAGGCCCGAGCTTTGACTCGGCCTCCTCTGCACGTTTGACTAAGGCAGATCTCTCTTCCTCAAAAGCAGCTTCAGTTTTTTCCAAGGTGTCTGTCATAAAAAGCAGAGACCGTGGAAATCTAAAGACAGTTTTTCTGCCTTTTCTCAGAGTTTCTTCTCTTTCTTTAGCTCTTTTTGTAAGCCGACGGCCTGTGACTCGGCCTGGTTCAACATCTCCTACATATAAGATTTACAAGGTCAGTTATATTAGTGATAGCCCCGAGCCGCTGCAGGCGATTGTCCTGACACTTGGGGGCTACATTATTCAAATTTCTAAAAAAAGTCTCGAGTCGCCGCTAGCGAACGACGAACACTTGGGAGCTACATTAGTCAGTTTTGGTTTATCTTATATCAAGTCCCATATAGCTGCAAGCACTCAACATGGCACTTGGGGGTTAATGCATTTGTCCTTTTTTCTTCCACGTGTACTTAAAAGACCCGACCCGGCCTTTGGGGGCTACCAACTGCTCAAATTCATAAGTTCATATCTACATAAGTCCCAGCTCATTATTTCTTGAGGACCCGGCCCTTGGGGGCTACATCTGAGTACAACTAAAGTGGTTACATCAAGGGCGGGTCAAGGCTGTTAACCCGGATTTTCCTACGAAGTTTTGTTGAAGCAAGTCTCAAGCATATCACTACTTTCTCTACTTAAGACTTGGGGGCTACATATATATACATAAGGAAGAAAAACAACAAGGCATACCTCATATTTTTGTTTCAGTGTTGACCATGGCGATTTCAATATATCGGCTTTCAGACAGTCATGTTAAACCCTTGGTGAAGGGTGTTCAGACCTACATCCTCCGTAGATTGAAATTCAAGTTTGGTTTTCCGTTTCTCCTTCATTGGTGACTCATCTTTGGCTGTGATTTTTGCCAAGATATTTGAAGTTTCTAGAATACTATGTTTTTCTCCAGTGATCACCACTTCCGTATGAGTCGTCCCCAGAAGTAGTTCTGAAGCGAGATTTTCATTCCCCTCCATTATAGGACTGGAGGCACGGGCATGACTCCCCGGTTCATCTTGATGAGTCAGCTCGTCCTCGTCAACTGACTTGTCTTCGCCAGCCGACTTGTCCTCGTCAGCTAGCTTGTCCTAGATCTCCGGGTTGTCCGTCAACGGGTCCCGAGAAGGAACTTCAATCTCCACCGCAGCAGAAGTTGACCCTCCGGGTTTGTCTTGACAAAGGCTTTTGCTGGTCACACAAAGAAGAGTCAGCTAAGAAGACAAGTATAATAAGAAGTAATATGAGTTTTTGAAATACTTACCCACAGTTAATATTGAAACTCGGCACTTGGGTAGCACTGGACTCATCAGACGACGGGGACGTCAGCTGGTAGTCTGGGTCAGGCAGATGGAGAGGCTCTTTGAGTTGGCCGGCTCGGGGGCGTGAAGGATTTGGGTCGTGTGATAACCCACAAGAATAGGGGATCGCAACAGTTTTCGAGGGTAGAGTATTCAACCCAAATTTATAGATTCGACACAAGGGGAGTCAAAGAATATTTGTAAGTATTAGCAGTTGAGTTGTCAATTCAACCATACCTGGAGATTAATTATCTGCAGCAAAGTGATCAGTAGCAAAGTAGTATGATAATTTTGATAGTAGCAACAGCAATAATAGCGGTAACAGTGATAGCAATGATTTTGTAGTAGTAATAATAGTAACAATAGCAGTAGTAACTTAGCAAGGTCAATATGTAGGAAAATCATATGCATTGGATCGGTGATTTGTTGGATGATATTCATCATGTGACAGTTACAACCTAGGGCGATAAGGCACTAGCTCCTGTTCATAAATATAATGTAGGCATGTATTCCGTAAATAGTCATACGTGCTTATGGAAAGAACTTGCATGACATCTTTTGTCCTACCTTCCCGTGGCAGCGGGGTCCTATTGGAAACTAAGGGATATTGAGGCCTCCTTTTAATTGAGAACCGGAACAAAGCATTAACACACGGTGAATACATGAACTCCTCAAACTACAGTCATCATCGGGAAGTGTCCCGATTATTGTCACTCTAGGGTTGCCGGATCATAACACGTAGTAGGTGACTATAACTTGCAAGATCGGATCTAGAACATAGATATAATGGTGATAACATAAATGGTTCAGATATGAAATCATGGCACATGGACCCAAAGTGACAAGCATTAAGCATGGCAAAGTCATAGCAACATCAATCTCAGAACATAATGGACAATAGGGATCAAGCCCTAACAAAACTAACTCGATTACATGATGAATCTCATCCAACTCCTCACCGACCAACGAGCCTACGAAGGAATTACTCACTCCCGGTGGGGAGCATCATGGAATTGATGATGGAGAAGGGTTGGTGATGACGAAGATCGAAGATCCCCCTCTCTGGAGCCCCAAACGGACTCCAGATCTGGCCTCCCGATGAACAACAGGAGGCGGCGGTGGCTCCGTCTCGTGAAACGTGATAATTCTTTTTCCCTCATTTTTTTCTGGAAAAATGTGATTTTATAGCGTCGGTTTCAGGGTCTGCGGGGCCACCAGGTGGGGACAACCCACCTGGCCGTGCCAGGAGGGGGACGCGGCCTGGTGGGTTGTGCCCGCCCAGGTGCCCCCTTCGGTGGTTCTTGGCTCCAGAAATAATCTTTTATTGAATAAAAAATCTTCTCAAAGTTTCGTTCCAATCCGAGAACTTTTATTTCTGCACAAAAACAACAGCATGCTAGTTCTGCTGAAAACAGCGTCAGTCCGGGTTAGTTTGATTCAAATCATGCAAATTAGAGTCCAAAACAAGAGGAAAAGCGTTAGGAAAAGTAGATACGATGGAGACGTATCGACTCCTCCAAGCTTAAACCTTTGTTTATCCTCAAGCAATTCAGTTGATAAACTGAAAGTGAAAAAGAAAAACTTTTACAAACTCTTTTGCTCTTGTTTACATAAATAAGCTTAAGTAGCACCCAGGTTTTTAGCCAAGATTATAACTAACCATGTGGACAATAACTCTTAGAAATTATATTAACTCATATCAATGACATAATCGGCTAGCGAGCAATAATAAGATATCTCAAACAACATGTTATCAAAACAACCATGATTTAATATGACAATAGTGGTATCTCGCTAGCCCTTTCTGAGACCGCAAAACATAAATGCAGAGCACCTCCAAAGTTCAAGCAGCAGCTTGATACGTCTCCAACGTATCTATAATTTTTTATTGTTCCATGCTATTATATTATCTGTTCTGTATGTTTTATATGCATTAATATGCTATTTTATATGATTTATGGGACTAACCTATTAACCTAGAGCCCAGTGCTAGTTTCTGTTTCTCCTTGTTTTAGAGTTTTGTAGAAAAGGAATACCAAACGGAGTCCAAACGGAATAAAACTTTCGCGATGATTTTTCTTGGACCAGAAGACACCCAGGAGACTTGGAGTGCAAGTCAGAAGAGCCACGAGGCAGCCACAAGGGTGGAGGGCGCGCCCAGGGGGGTAGGGCGCACCCCCCGACCTTGTGGGCCCCTCGTTGACCTCCTGACCTAGATCTTTCTCCTATACATACTCTTATACCCCAAACACATCAAGGGGAGCCATAGAACCACTTTTCCACTGCCGCAACCTTCTGTACCCGTGAGATCCCATCTTGGGGCCTTTTTCGGCATCCTGCCGGAGGGGGATTCGATCACGGAGGGCTTCTACATTAACACCATTGCCTCTCCGACGAAGCGTGAGTAGTTTACCTCAGACCTACGGGTCCATAACTAGTAGCTAGATGGCTTCTTCTCTCTCTTTGATTCTCAATACAAAGTTCTCCTCGATGTTCTTGGAGATCTATTCGATGTAATACTCTTTTGCAGTGTGTTTGCCGAGATCCGATGAATTGTGGGTTTATGACCAGCTTATATACGAATATTATTTGAATCTCCTCTGAATTCTTTTATGAATGATTTGATATCTTTGCAAGTTTCTTCGAACTATCGATTTGGTTTGGCCAACTAGATTGGTTTTTCTTGCAATGGAAGAAGTATTTAGCTTTGGGTTCAATCTTGTTGTGTTCTTTCCCAGTGACAGTGATACGTCTCCAACGTATCTATAATTTTTTATTGCTCCATGTTATATTATCTACTGTTTTGGACATTATTGGGCTTTATTATTCACTTTTATATTATTTTTGGGACTAACCTATTAACCGGAGGCCCAAATTTTAATTGTTGTTTTTTGCCTATTTCAGAGTTCCGCAGAAAAGGAATATCAAACGGAGTCCAAACGGAATGAAACCTTCGGGAACGTGATTTTTAGGAATATTATGATCCAGGAGACTTGGACCCTACGTCAAGAAACAAAGGAGGGGGCCACGAGGTAGAAGCGCGCCCTCCACCCTCGTGGGCCCCTGTTGCTCCACCGACATACTCCTTCCTCCTATATATACCTCATTACCCCCAAGCGATCGACATCTGAGCCAAAACCTAATTCCACCGCCGCAACCTTACATGCCCACGAGATCCCATCTTGAGGCCTGTTAGGAGCTCACGAGGGGGCATCCATCACGGAGGGCTTCTACATCAACACCATAGCCTCTCCGATGAAGTGTGAGTAGTTTACCTCAGACCTTCGGGTCCATAGTTATTATCTAGATGGCTTCTTCTCTCTTTTTGGATCTCAATACAATGTTCTCCCCCTCTCTCGTGGAGATCTATTCGATGTAATCTTCTTTTGCCGTGTGTTTGTTGAGATCGATGAATTGTAGGTTTATGATCAAGATTATCTATGAACAATATTTGAATCTTCTCTGAATTCTTTTTATGTATGATTGGTTATCTTTGCAAGTCTCTTGAATTATCGGTTTGGTTTGGCCTACTAGATTGATATTTCTTGCAATGGGAGAAGTGCTTAGCTTTGGGTTCAATCTTGCGGTGTCCTTTCCAAAGGATGAGGGGTAGCAAGGCACGTATTGTATTGTTGCCATCGAGGATAACAAGATGGGGTTTTTATCATATTGCATGAATTTATCCCTCTACATCTTGTCATCTTGCTTAAGGCGTTACTCTGTTTTCATCAACTTAATACTCTAGATGCATGCTGGATAGCGGTCGATGAGTGGAGTAATAGTAGTAGATGCAGGTGAGTCGGTCTACTTGTCTCGGACGTGATGCCTATATACATGATCATACCTAGATATTCTCATAACTATGCTCAATTACATCAATTGCTCAACAAGAATTGCTCACCCACCGTAAAATACTTATGCTCTTGAGAGAAGCCACTAGTGAAACCTATGGCCCCCGGGTCTATCTTCATCATATTAATCTTCCAACACTTAGTTATTTCCTTTGCTTTTTTACTTTGCTTTTATTTTACTTTGCATCTTTATCGTAAAAATACCAAAAAATATTATCCTATCATATCTATCGATCTCACTCTAAATAAGTGGCCGTGAAGGGATTAACATCCCCTTACCGCGTTGGTTGCGAGGAGTTATTTGTTTTGTGTAGGTACGAGGGACTCGCGCGTAGCCTCCTACTAGATTGATACCTTGGTTCTCAAAAACTGAGGGAAATACTTACGCTACTTTGCTGCATCACCCTTTCCTCTTCAAGGGAAAACCAATGCAGTGCTCAAGAGGTAGCAGATAGCAGGGGCAGCAAGGCATGTATTGTATTGTTGCCATCGAGGATAAAAAGATGGGGTTTTCATCATATTGCTTGAGTTAACCTCTACATCATGTCATCTTGCTTAAAGCGTTACTTTGTTCTTTATGAACTTAATACTCGAGATGCATGCTGGATAGCAGTCGACATGTGGAGTAATAGTAGTAGATGCAGAATCGTTTCGGTCTACTTGACACGGACATGATGCCTATGGTCATGATCATTGCCTTAGATATCATCATAACTTTACGCTTTTCTATCAATTGCTCGACAGTAATTTGTTCACCCACCGTAATAATTTCTATCTTGAGAGAAGCCTCTAGTGAAACCTATGGCCCCTGGGTCTATTTACATCATATCAGTTTTCCGCCAACTTGCCAATTTCTGTCGTTGTTCCCTTATTTTTCTATCTTTTACTTTCCGTTCCATAAACCAAAAATACCAAAAATATTACTTTACCGTTTATCCATCTCTATCAGATCTCACGTTGCAAATAATCATTAAGGGATTGACAACCCCTTTATCATGTTGGGTGCAAGGTTGGTGTTTGTTTGTGCAGGTATTCGGTGGCTTGCGCATTGTCTCCTACTGGATTGATACCTTGGTTCTCAAAACTGAGGGAAATACTTACGCTACTTTGCTGCATCACCCTTTCTTCTTCAAGGGAAAAACCAATGCAAGCTCAAGAGGTAGCAAGAAGGATTTCTGGCACCGTTGCCGGGGAGATCTACGCCAAGCCAAGACATACCAAGTACCCATCATAAACTCTCATCCCTCGCATTACATTATTTGCCATTCGCCTCTCATTTTCCTCTCCCCCACTTCTAAAATGATTTTCGAAAAGATTTGCCTTTCCTTCGCATCCGTTTTTGTTCATCTCTTTCTTCATGGCGAATCTAGAAGAGCTTGGGTTTTCTCCGTGTTCAAGTACCTTGGATAACCCATATGTCCTTTCTAAGCTCATAAATAATGATGCTATGGAAAAACTTACTGGGATAGTTGAGGAGGATTTCAATCTTGATGAAGATGATCCCGTAATTTTTCGTTATTTGCTTGATCAATCTTTGAAAGATGATTGGGATCGGCTGTTGAGGATTTGATCCAGCTATGTGCCACAATATGAAATCGAGGTTTACTTAAAAAGCTTTTATTTTGGCCTTCCCTCTTCTTTTAGGCAAGTTTCGGATTCTATTTTTGAAAACGGTTTTCTTGGAGGGGATGCCATCGATACTTATGAGAAGATGAAAACCATATTCGGGCACCCCAAGGAAAAGGATGTTGACTTTACATGATTATGAGTTTCTATCAAAACGAAATAATTAAAGAGATGAAGGCAAGTTTAGATGCAAATTTTCGCAATGTGCTTAATCTTTGTTCTACGATCAATGGCCATGTGCTCTCACAAAATAGAAAGATAAATTCCATAGATAAGAAATTTTCTCTTTTTTTCCCAAATGCCAAAGATGAGAACACTTAGATCTATTCGTGTTTTATGCCTAGCTAGGGGCGTTAAACAATAGCGCTTGTTGGGAGGCAACCCAATTTTATTTTAGTTCTTGCTTTTTAGGTCCTGTTTTGCAATAAATATTTCATCTAGCCTCTGGTTAGATGTGGTTTTGTGTTTTAATTAGTGTTTGTGCCAAGTAATACCTTTGGGATAGCTTACGGTAATAGTTGATTTGATCCTGCTGAAAAACAGAAACTTTTGCGCTCAGAAAAAAATTCTTAATTTCTCTTGGAGCATGGAAAAACTCTGAATTTTTTACAATACATTTATATACAAATTGCCTAGGACTTCCTAATTTTTCAGGATTTTTTGAGTTACAGAAGTATGCGAACTATTCAGATTGCTACAGACTGTTCTATTTTTGACAGATTCTGTTTTTCGCGTGTTGTTTGCTTATTTTGATGCATCTATGCCTAGTATCGGGGGGGTATGAACCATGGAAAAGTTGGAATACAGTAGATATTACTCCAATATAAATAAATTATGAGTTCACAACAGTACCAAAAGTGGTGATTTATTTTCTTATACTAACGGAGCTTACGAGATTTTCTGTTGAGTTTTGTGTTGTGAAGTTTTCAAGTTTTGGGTAAGGATTTGATGGACTATGGAATAAGGAGTAGCAAGAGCCTAAGCTTGGGGATGCCCAAGGCACCCCAAGTTAATATTCAAGGATGTCAAAAAGCTTAAGCTTGGGGATGCCCCGGTGATGACCCACAAGTATAGGGGGTCTATCTTAGTCCTTTTGATAAGTAAGAGTGTCAAACCCAACGAGGAGCAGAAGGAAATGACAAGCAGTTTTCAGTAAGGTATTCTCTGCAAGCACTGAAATTATTGGTAACAGATAGTTTTGTGATAAGGTGATTTGTAACGGGTAACAAGTAACAAAAGTAAACAAGGTGCAGAAAGGTGGCCCAATCCTTTTTGTAGCAAAGGACAAGCCTGGACAAACTCTTATATAAAGGAAAACCCTCCCAAGGACACATGGGAATTATCGTCAAGCTAGTTTTCATCACGCTCATATGATTCGCATTCGTTACTTTGATAATTTGATTTGTGGGTGGACCGGTGCTTGGGTATTGCCCTTCCTTGGACAAGCATCCCACTTATGATTAACCCCTCTTGCAAGCATCTGCAACTACAAAAGAAGTATTAAGGTAAACCTAACCATAGCATGGAACATATGGATCCAAATCAGCCCCTTACGAAGCAACGCATAAACTAGGGTTTAAGCTTCTGTCACTCTAGCAACCCATCATCCACTTATTACTTCCCAATGCCTTCCCCTAGGCCCAAATAATGGTGAAGTGTCATGTATTCGATGTTCACATAACACCACTAGAGGAAAGACAACATACATCTCATCAAAATATTGAATGAATAGCAAATTCACATGACTACTTATAGCAAGACTTCTCCCATGTCCTCGGGAACAAACGTAACTACTCACAAATCATATTCATGTTCATAATCAGAGGGGTATTAATATGCATAAAGGATCTGAACATATGATCTTCCACCAAATAAACCAACTAGCATCAACTACAAGGAGTAATCGACACTACTAGCAACCCACGTGTACCAATCGAGGTTTTGAGACAAAGATTGGATACAAGAGATGAACTAGGGTTTGAGATGAGATGGTGCCGGTGAAAATGTTGATGGAGATTGACCCCTCCGATGAGAGGATCGATGGTGATGACGATGGTGATTATTTCCCCCCTCCAGGGATGTTTCCCGGCAGAGCAGCTCACGGAGCCTTAGATTGGTTTCGCTAGTTCCGCCGAGACGGCGCGTCATTCTCAGCTTCCTTCTGGTTTTTTCCAGGGCGAAAGACTTCATATAGCAAAAATGGGCACCGGAGGCCTGCCATGGGGCCCACGAGGTAGGGGGCGCACCCAGGGGGTAGGGCGCGCCCCCACCCTCGTGGACAGGGCGTGGCCCCCCTCTAGTGCTTTCTTCGCCCAATATTTTTAATATATTCCAAAACTGACTTCCGTGGAGTTTCTGGACTTTTGGAGTTGTGCAGAATAGGTCTCTAATATTTGCTCCTTTTCCAACCTAGAATTCCAGCTGCCGGCATTCTCCCTCTTCGTGTAAACCTTGTAAAATAATAGAGAATAGGCATAAGTATTGTGACATAATGTGTAATAACAGCCCATAATGCAATAAACATCGATATAAAAGCATGATGCAAAATGGACGTATCAACTCCCCCAAGCTTAGACCTCGCTTGTCCTCAAGCGGAAGCCGATAACGAAAAATATGTCCACATGTTTAGATATAGAGGTGTCAATAAAATAAAATACGGACATGAGGGCATCATGATCATTCTTGTAATAGCAACATATATATATATATATATATACATATATATATATATATTGTCATATGATTTCTTATGCTAAAGTAACAATCTATTCACAATGTTAAGTATGAATCAGAAACTTCATTGAAAACTAACAAACTATGATCTCGGTCATTGAAGCAATTGCAATTTATCATAACATTGGAAAGAGTCAATATAAGAGCTTTTCAGCAAGTCCACATACTCAACTATCATTTAGTCTTTCACAATTGCTAACTCACGCAATACTTATGGGTATGGAGTTTTAATCGAACACAGAGAAAGATAGGGGCTTATAGTGTTGCCTCCCAACCTTTTACCTCAAGGGTAATGTCAACAATAATAGTTCATGATAACTTACATCCCATTGGATATATATATCAGGATCTTTCCAACACAATGTGCTTGCCAAAGGATAAAGTGTAAAAAGGAAAGGTGAAGATCACCGCGACTCTTACATAAGGTATAAGACAAAAATAAAAGACAGAACCTTCGTAGAGGGAAGCAGAGGTTGTCATGTGCTTTTATGGTTGGATGCATGAAATCTTAATGCAAAAGAACGTCACTTTATATTGCCACTTGTAATAGGACCTTTATTATGCGGTTAAATCGCTTTTATTTCTTCCATATCACAAGATCGTATAAAGCTTATTTTCTCCACACTAATAGATCATACATATTTAGAGAGCAATTGTTTTTGCATGCAACAGTGACAACTTACTTGAAGGATCTTACTCAATCCATAGGTAGGTATGGTGGACACTCATGGAAAAACCGGGTTTAAGGATATTCTGAAGCACAAGTAGTATCTCTACTTGGTGCAAAGAATTTGGCTAGCATGAGGGGGAAAGGCAAGCCCAACATGTTGGATGATCCATGACAATATACTTTATTTCGGATATAAGAAAACATTACCCATTACGTTGTCTTCCTTGTCCAACATCAACTTTTTATCATGTCATATTTTAATGAGTGCTCACAATCATAAAAGATGTCCAAGATAGTATATTTATATGTGAAAACCTCTTTCTTATTACTTCCTATTAATTGCAACGATGACCAAAACTATGTTTGTCAACTCTCAACAACTTTTATTCATCATACTCTTTATATGTGAAGTCATTACTCTCCATAAGATCAATATGATCTCTTTAATTCTTTTATTCTTTCTTTTATTCCCTCAAGATCATAGCAAGGTAACCAAGCCCTCGACTCAAAACTAATCTTTATTATTTATAGCTCACGGACTCGATTACATAGAAGGATCATAAAGCAAAACTCAAAACTAAATCATACTAAAACTTTATTCTACTAGATCAAGATATTACCAAAAGGATCGAACTAAGAAAAATGGTAAAGATAGAAGTGTGATGGTGATACGATACCGGGGCACCTCCCCCAAGTTTGGCAGTTGCCAAGGGGAGTGCCCATACCCATGTGATTATGTCTCCTTCCTCGAAGGTGAAGGAGATGGTGATGATGATGACAATTGTGCCTTCAGCTTCTTCATATTGTAATTGAGAAGAGCAATTTCCTCCTTTAAATCATCGACCTTCGATTCCAGCTTCAAGATCTTGTCACATAAATCTCCTTTGCTTTTCTGCCGAAAACGAGAAGGAATAGATCGGTTGTTAGACAGTTTAGCCCTCTTAGGGAGACTAGACTTCTTGAACTTCACGTGCATATCCCTAGGTTGAGGTAGAGGAACATCCTCCTCCTCCGAACTTGAATCATTGATCCTCCTCAAATGCGCATCCTCCTCATCATCCGTAGTTCGACCACAAGGAGATAGGTCCCCATTGGTCTTTGGGTCAGCAATGAGATGTGAGACATAGCTCTCTCCGTCGGAGTCTTGAGATGACATCTTGCTCTAAATCTGCCGCAGAAACAGATCGAAACAAAAACAGAGGATATTTGCGTGGTACGGTGGTCAAAACCTTCGAGAGATTATATAATGAATTTTTACCGACCAAAAGAAGTATCGTGCAAGAAAACGGAGTCCGGAGGGCACACGAGGTGCCCACGAGGCAGGGGATGCGCCCAGGGGGGTAGGGCGCGCCCTCCACCCTCGTGTATGCCTCGTGTCCCTTTCGGACTTCTTCTTATTTTCCTATTTTCTTAAATATTCCAAAACGGAGAAAAAAATGCTATTGGAACTGTTTTGGAGTCGGTTTACTTACCGTACCACATACCTATTCCTTTTCGGAGTCTGAAACATTCTGGAAAGTGTCCCTTATGTATTCCTCCGGGGTTACGATTTCAATAACATTAGTTTCAACATTTATTGGATTACCTGAGGTATAATGTTTGATTCTTTGACCGTTCACCACCTTCGGATTTGTGCCTTCGAAGTTGTTGATTTCTATGGCACCTGAATGATAGACCTCCTCGATAACGTAAGGACCTTCCCATTTAGAGAGGAGTTTTCCTGCAAAAAATCTTAAACAAGAGTTGTATAGCAAAACATAGTCACCTACATTAAACTCACGCTTTTGTATCCTTTTGTCATGCCATCTTTTAACGTTTTCTTTAAACAGTTTGACATTCTCATAGGCATGGGTTCTCCATTCATCAAGTGAGCTAATGTCAAATAGTCTCTTCTCACTGGCAAGTTTGAAATCATAATTGAGCTCTTTAATGGCCCAATATGCCTTATGTTCTAGTTCGAGAGGTAAGTGACAAGCTTTTCCATAAACCATCTTATACGGAGACATGCCCATAGGATTTTTATATGCAGTTCTATAGGCCCATAATGCATCATCAAGTTTCTTCGAACAATTCTTTCTAGATCTATTAACAGTCTTTTGCAAAATTAATTTAATCTCCCTATTACTCCATTCTACTTGACCACTAGATTGTGGTTGGTATGGAGATGCAATTCTATGATTAACATCATACTTAGCAAGCATTTTACGAAAGGCACCATGAATAAAATGTGAACCACCATGAGTCATTAAGTATCTAGGGACTCCAAACCTCGGAAAAATAACTTCTTTAAGCATCTTAATAGAGGTGTTATGATCAGCACTACTAGTTGGAATAGCTTCTACCCACTTAGTAACGTAATCAACAGCAACTAAAATATGTGTATACCCATTAGAGGAAGGAAACAGTCCCATATAATCAAAGCCCCAAACATCAAAAGGTTCAATAACAAGTGAATAGTTCATAGGCATTTCTTGAGGTCTACTTATATTACCAATTCTTTGACATTCATCACAAGACGAGACAAACTTACGAGCATCCTTGAAAAGAGTAGGCCAATAAAAACCGGATTGCAATACCTTATCTGCAGTTCTATCTCCAGCATGGTGTCCTCCATAAGCCTCAGAGTGACACTTGCGTAGGATCTGTTCCTGTTCATGCTCAGGTACACAGCGTCTAATAACACGATCTACTCCTTCTTTATAAAGGTGTGGGTCATCCCAGAAGTAATGTCTTAAATCATAGAAAAACTTTTTCTTTTGCTGGTATGTGAAACTAGGTGGTATAAATTTAGCAACAATGTAATTTGCATAATCAACATACCATGGAGCAGTACGAGAAGCATTTATGACAACTAATTGTTCATCAGGAAAGCTATCATCAATAGGTAGTGGGTCATCAAGAACATTCTCTAACCTAGACAAGTTATGCGCAGCAGGGTTCTCAGCACCCTTTCTATCAATAATATGCAAATCAAATTCTTGTAGCAAGAGAACCCATCTAATAAGTCTAGGTTTAGCATCTTTCTTTTCCATAAGATATTTAATAGCAGCATGATTAGTGTGAACAATTACTTTAGAATCAACAATATAAGGTCAGAACTTATCACAAGCAAATACAACCGCTAAAAATTCTTTTTCAGTAGTAGCATAATTTCTCTGGGCACTGTCTAGAGTTTTACTAGCATATTGGATAACATTTAATTTCTTATGAACTCTTTGTCCTAGAACAACACCTACAACATAATCATTAGAATCACACATAATTTCAAAGGGTAAATTCCAATCAGGTGGCTGAACAATAGGCGCAGAAATCAAAGCTTTCTTAAGTGTTTCAAATGCTTCTACACAATCATCATCAAAGACAAAAGGAACATCTTTTTGTAAGAGATTAGTCAAAGGCCTATAAATTTTTGAGAAGTCTTTAATGGACCTCCTATAAAAACCGGCATGACCAAGGAAACTTCTTATACCTTTGATGTCCTTAGGACACGACATATTTTCAATAGCATCAACTTTAGCTTTATCAACTTCAATACCTCTTTCAGAAGTTTTATGCCATAAGACAATACCTTCATTAACCATAAAGTGGCACTTCTCCCAATTCAAGACAAGATTAGTTTCTTCACATCTCTGCAAAACTCGATCAAGGTTGCTCAAGCAATCATCAAAAGAAGTTCCATATACGGAGAAATCATCCATGAAAACCTCAACAATATTTTCACAAAAGTCAGAGAATATAGCAGTCATACATCTTTGAAAGGTAGTAGGTGCATTGCATAAACCAAAAGGCATACGTCTATAAGCAAAGGTACCGAAAGGGCAAGTAATAGTGGTCTTTTCTTGATCTTCTTTTGACACAGGTATTTGAAAGAAACCAGAATAACCGTCTAGAAAGCAAAAATGTGTATGTTTGGATAATCTTTCTAGCATTTGATCAATAAAAGGTAAAGGGTAATGATCCTTTTTAGTGGCTTTATTTAGTTTGCGGAAATCATTTACCATTCTATAAACTATAACAATTCTTTGTGGAATCAATTCATCTTTATCATTAGGAACAACAATAATGCCTCCCTTCTTAGGGACACAATGGACAAGCCTTACCCACTGACTATCAACGACGAGATAAATTATACTTGCCTCCAGAAGCTTTAGTATTTCATTTCTTACCACTTATTTCATCTTAGGATTTAACCGTCGTTGGTGATCAACAACCGGTTTAGCGTCTTTCTCCAATTTTATTTTGTCCTGGCATAGAGTGGGACTAATGCCCTTAAGATCATCAAGAGTATATCCAATAGCAGCACGGTGCTTCTTCAGAGTTTTTAATAATTTCTCTTCTTCCTGCTCTGAAAGGTTAGCACAAATAGTAACAGGATATATCTTCTTTTCATCAAGATAAGCATATTTAAGAGTATCAGGTAATGGTTTAAGCTCAAACACGGGATCACCCTTGGGTGGAGGAGGATCCCTAAATTTCAACAGCAAATTGTGTTTCAAAATAGGTCTTTGCTTGAAGAATACTTCATATATTTCCTTCTTTCATTCATAAACATATCATTTTCATGGTCTAGCAAATATTGTTCTAAAGGATCATTACACTACTAGGGAAAACCTTATACATGAATCTTAGCAAAGCGGCGGCACAAAAAGAGGCGCTGCTGCTAATTAGTAGCAGCGCGGTTAGGGAAACCGCGCTACTGATGTAAACTTAGCAGTAGCGTGTGATGTCGAGACCGCGCTGCTATAAAAATCCACCGACAGTACACAACGACCTAAGTTTACCAACAGCGCGGCGTCCAGAAGCACGCTATTGCTAACGTCGTAGTAGTAGCGCGCTATTTAGTCACGTCGTTGCTGCTAATTTTGAAATTGTCCACACTGTTGGACCGTTTAGCAGTAGCGCATGATAGGAAAGCGCGTTGCTACTACGCTCTTAGCACCAGCGCGTTTTTTTACCGCGCTACTGCTAACACGCAGGACCCATCACCTTTTCCACCTCTCCCTCCCCATCTCCCTCTCCTCCCTTTCCCCTACCTCCCACATCCTCCCTCTCTCACTCTTCTTCTTCCTCAATACTTCTCCCCCCCATTACTCTCCCTCTTCTACCTACCTTTCTCTCTCTTCATTACTCCTAGCTAACTACACCACCTTCATTACTGCATCTCCTTTCTTTTTTTTCCTTCCCCCTCCACTAGTTGAAGTTGTCTCCTCCCAAATTAGCTAGCTAGGTAGATGTAGCATTTAGTTAGGCGACCTATTTCCCCCCTAACTAGATCTTTCTTTGTCAATAAGAGCTTTGTGCACTTTTGATCTCCCTACATCATCATCCACACACCATGTGCTTGATCTCGAGATAGAGGTGATTAAAATTTCATGCTTTTGCAAAATGGAAATATGTGTATGTGTGTGTGATATGATAATTGGGAAATATGATGGAAATTGTGTGTGTGGCATGAGTTGATGCCAAATTGTGCTTTTGAGTTGCCTATGTTTTGCCGAAATGTTGATTTATTTCCGTTTGGTAATTCCGCAAACTCTAGATCTATATATGTCCTATTTTTAGGAAGGTCATGCGAATTTTTGTATGACTTTGATGCATGCACGCATTTTTATAATAAATTTGCTTATTACTACCGTGCGGTGTTCATGATGGTCGATGGAACGATGGTGGACAGGTGGTTGCGATTAGGCGGTGCAGGACATGAAAGAAAATAACTCGACAGAGGTTTTATGGCCGTGTCGAAGATGCAAAGGAATAGTTTGGCTCGACCCCTATGACGAAGGTCGTGTCGAAGCGCACCTGCTCATGACTGGTTTCATGGATGGCTATACTCGGTGGATAATTGAAGATGAGGATGATGATGTTGAGGACGCCGATGGGGCAGCTAATGACGACACTGGGCAAGACGAAGAGATGATCCATAATGGCGGCGGGGAAGAGGCCGGACATGGCGACAGAGAAGGGGCCAGACATGGCAGAGGAGAAGGGGCTGGACATGTCGGCAGAGAGAACATGGACTCCACGCAGCAGAGTTCGTCGGTACTAAGTTCAATCGTGCGGGACCCTCATGTTCAAGCACTGCTTCGCAAGGAGACAAGTACTAAGAGAGCTGCTTCTAGAGAGGAGGCTAAGTTGGAGCAACTGGTGGTAGACTCGAACACTCCATTGTATGATGGTTGCAATCCTGAGGTAACCCGCTTGAGTTTCACGCTCTAACTCCTGAAGATGAAGGCTAAAAACAAATGGACCGACACTAGCCTCGATGAGCATCCGAAGTACCTAAAGGATGTTATTCCCTCGGTGTATCTATGTCCTACTTGTGTTGATGAGGACAAGAAGATCGTGTGGTCTCTTGATCTGCCGCATGTTAGATACCATGCATGCATCAACGATTGCATAATTTATCGGAAGGAGCACGGAAAAAACAAGCTGTCCGTGTGCAATGCTTCTCGATACAAGAAGGCCGGAAGAAATGTCCCCGTAAAGTTGTATGGTACTTACCGATCACTCCCGTCTCCGGGTATTTCATAGATCCCAAGGAAGCAAAGCTAATGTGCTGGCACGCGGAGAGGAAGAAGCCCGACGATGGAGATGATCCAAAGCTGAGACACGTCAAGAATGGAAGCCAGTGGAGAGCGTTTAACAAATTCTATCGGTATTTCGAATGTGATGCAAGGAACATCGTGCTCGGCGCGTGTACCGATGGCATGAATCTGTTTGGCAACCAGAACACCAACCATAGCACATGGCCCGTGTTTGTATGGATGTACAACCTCCCCACAGTTGTGCATGAAGTCAAAGTACATTCACATGAGCAAACTTATTCAAGGGCCGAAACAACCAGGAAATAATATTAATTTGTATCTGGGCTACTTCAAGAGGAGTTAGACACTTTATGGAAAACACCGGCCAAGACATGGGACGCCAACAAAGGCGAGTATTTCTACATGAGATCCGCGCTGATCACGACAGTGCACGACTATCTCAGTTACAGATATGTCGCAGGCCAGGTGTGCCATGGATATTGCGGATGCACGCGGTGCATGGATGATACGGCGTCTCAGCAGCTAACGTCAAGGAAAGATGGTGGGTCTGGGAAAATCGTGTACATGGGGCATCGAAGATGGCTCGAACAGGACGACCCATGGAGAAACCGTGGAGATCTATTCAATGGTCACGCTGAGCATCGAGGACCTCCACATAAGCGGAGTGGTGCCGAAATCGATGAGGTGTTGAAAAGCTGGAAGGAGTGCCCCACGCCTGGAAAGACGATGAAAAAGGCGCCGGAGCCGCTGCTGAAGGTATGGAAGACGAGGTATATGTTCTGGGACTTGGAGTACTGGCACAAACTCGATACACCTCATTGCCTTGATCAAATGCACATCTGTAAGAATGTCCTTGAGAGTTTGCTCGCAATACTGATGAACATGCCGGATAAGACCAAGGATGGGCCGAAGGCAAGAAAAGACTTGCAAGATTTGAAAATCAGGGAAGATCTGCACATGCCGCCCCGTAAATACCATAATGAGAGAGAGAGGAGACAGAGGCACGGGAGAAGAAGGGCAAGAAAATAAAGAAAGAGGATTATTGCCCCCTTCTTGCTTCACCTTAAGTCAGGCTAAGATCGATCAATTCTTTAAGTGCCTTACCGGAGTCAAAGTTAGTTCCGGTTACTGCGGCAAGATAAGCAGATATCTAGACACGGACAAGAAAAGGTTCAGTGGGATGAAGTCCACCATGACTGTCATGTGATGATGACGCAGATACTACCTGTTGCCCTTAGAGGGATAATGGACAAGCATGTCCGTGACACGCTTTTTGGTCTCTGCAACTTTTTCGACGTCATCTCTCGAAAGTCGATCAGTCTGAAGTAGCTCCGAAGGCTACAGGAAGATATCGTTGTGATACTGAATGAGCTTGAGATGTACTTGCCGCCCGCGTTCTTTGACGTGATGGTGCATCTGTGTGTCCATATTGTGGACGACATAATAGACTTGGGGCTGTCATTTCTGCACAACATGATGCCGTTTGAGAGGATGAATGGGATCATCAAAGGATTCGTTCATAACATGTCTCGTCTGGTTGGAAGCATCGTCCAGGGCTATCTGACACAAGAGTGCATCTCTTTCTGCGAGAATTTTCTATATGGCACAGACCAGCCGCCTGATGTTAGTGTTGGTTTGCCCGTTAACAAGCACGATGGGAGGCTCGAAGGAGAAGGTCACTCGAACGGTCGCAGGGAACTGCACGTGGCATACTCAGATCGATGCAACGACTTTGACATAGCAAACTTGGTAGTGCTACAACACCTAGACGAGGTAGATCCTTTCGTGGCACTGCACAAAGAAATTATCGCAAAGAAGTATCGTGACCGGGGGGTATGCGGAGACGGACCTTTGAAGTTACTAGAGAGCACAACTCCACTTTCCTACATTGGTTCAAAGAGCATATTATTGCTAATCCCCCGGAGGAGGGCTCTAAGGATGGATTGCTTATATACGCCTTAGCACATGGCCCCTCGCCCAACCTCCTAACCTATTAGGCATACGATATCAATGGATACACGTTCTACACTGAGGCCAAAGATATGGACAGTGATGATCAGAACTCAGGGGTGACGATGGAATGCATGACCGGCAGCGACAACGGCGCAACTGAAATTTTTTACGGAAGGGTCGAGGAGATCTGGGAGCTTGACTACTCTGGACTGCACAACGCGGCGATGTTCCGTGTCAGATGGGCTAAGAATGTCGAAAGAGAAAACCGGCATTTCACTACCATGACTATACCCGATGCCAAGAGCGCCACCGTGAACGCTATCGCAAAAAATGAGCCATGGGTACACGCTAAGCACGTGACACAATGCTTCTTCATAACCGACCCGCGCAATCCCAGCCGTGTTGTCGTGAGGAGAGGCAAAAGGAACATCATTGGAATGGATGAAGTCGCCAACGAGGAAGACTACGATTAGTATGGCAACCCAATGAGGGAAGATGACGATGATGATGAAGTATACGTCAAAAGAAGAATCAATACTACATTACCTAAGAAAAATCATACTCCATGGAAAAGGCAAAGTCACAACGAGGGGCTCAATTATTCTTCAACGAACAAGAAGGAAAAGAAGCTGACTCAAAAACGAAAACGTCAACTCTAAGGAACCGTATGTTATCGGTCAAATGATGTAATATATATATATATATATATATATATGTTCCTATTTTGTATACACACTTAGCCATTATTATGCATGGGTCCAATGATGTAATATATATGTTCCTATTTTGTATACATATTTAACCGTCAAATGATGCAATATATATCGCCTTCTCTTCGTTCACTGCTCTCAGAAAAAAAGTGAGAGAAAATAAAGGAAAAGAAAAAGGAAAACTGTTGGTTATAGCAGTAGCGCTTTACTGAAAAAGAGCTACAGCTAGTCAAGTTAGCAGTAGCGCTTTCTGCACAAAACCGCTATAGCTACCTGTAATAGTAGTAGCGCTTTGTCTCTAAAAGCGCTACTGCTACGTCCATTTAACTCAAAATCCTCACTCTCTCTGCTTCATCCCGCCTCTTTTCCCTCCAAATTCCGCCGGGGCCCTGCCCTCGCCGCGCCCCTGCGCTCACCCCCGCCCTCGCCGTGCCCCTGCGCTCGCCCTGCTTCCTCCCCTCCCAACCTCGTCCGTCGTCGGGCCTGCCTCCTCGCCCCTGCACCCTCTGTAAACCCCCCAGTGCTCCTCCTCTCTCTGCTAGCTAGGGTTCTTCGGTTAATTTACTTAGGCTTTAGTTAGGGCAGTAGGTTAATTTGGTTATCAATTTAGTTATGAAATTAGGTAGTTTTTTATGAACCGTATGTTTTAAAATAGGATAGAAATTTAGGGTTAAGCAATTGTAGTTAAAAGAAAAGGCAACATTTAAGAAATTGTCCAAATCAACATCCCTTGTTAAAGCAAATTTAGGTAGGCTGAATTTATATGCAAATTTGAACTGGACATGTGATGTTTTGGACATGTCATGTTTGGAATTTGGACATGTCATTTGGACATGTGATGTTCTGGACATGTCATATTTGGAAAATGATGATTATGTGCAGGGTAAATGATCCGAGTGGCCTATGTTACGCAGGAATGTTGATTCATTTCTGTTCTAGTGAATTTCAGGTGCTTGATATGTCCATTTTTTAGCAAAGGTCATGCCGAAATTTTCCGTGAATTTTGGCATGATTTGTGCTAGATAGTAGGCATATCGAGTCTTTGGGAGTTCTTTGAAAGCGACATTCCGGCAAACATAGATTTCTTTTTATGTCATTTCTCATTTTTTCATACTTTTAGAATTAAACGAGGAGACTTAATCATAGGAAACATGTCGAACAACGAAGAAACTGGGCCTTGACCAAGATGCATTTAGATGGATTATGAGGGTGAACAAGAGTACCTCAACTATTTGACTGCTAAGCAAGGTTTGCAGGTCGGCCTTGATGATGGTACTGACGCCGACATCGACACCGAGACCGGCGGGGAAGGTACCGGCGGAACGCGAAGGGGTATGGGAGACCGATGGCGGCGCCAAGACCTGCGGGGAAGGTACCGGCAGGGATGGTATCGGCGCCGATGCCGCTACCGAAAAGAAGAAGCAGAGGATACGAAAACCTAACAAACTAGGGATTGGACGACTAGTGATCACAAAGATGGCACCTGGCAAGTTTGATCCATTAGAGCCGGAAGAACCTCGCAAGTGCTATGGGAACCAAGTAGGATGCATCCTACGGGAATGCGCGAGCATCAACGACGATGACTTAAGGAGTAAAGAACATTTGACAAAGTTGCTCCTGACGAAGTTGCACAAGAGATTCAAGTTCCCCGACCGGGATGATAACGTAGAAGAACCGTGGGATGATCCAAAGATGAAAAAGATTAACAATCACGCCATGGGCATGTTCAGCAATGATTTGGCCTCCTAGAAAGGGAGGGTGAAATGAACTATTGAGGCTGAGGAACCCCTGTCGAAGATTCTGGAGGAAAATCCGACACTTATGGTAGAGGAGTTCGAAAAGTTCAAGGACACTTGCGCTACCGAGGCAGCCAAGGCTAAGGCTGCGAAATTCAAGAGCCTTCAACAAAGGAACACGAGGAAGCATCGCCTCAGAAGCCGTGGCTACCTCGGTAAAAGGCCCATATGGGATAAGGAGGACGCGGAACATGAAGCCGCGGGTCTCCCAGACCCCTTCGCGAAGTTCACCAACCCCTTGGGGCGTGACTTCATCAGGGCCCACTACAAGTGGGAAAAGGAAAAGAAGGTTTTTTACACGGACAAGATCACGAGGAAATTGATTATACTACTGGTAATTATTCTTTTACCACCTTACATTTAGCTCCATATCTAGTCGACTACACATTCATAAACGGTTCACGCTCCTTCTGCAGGAGAAGCAATACTAGCTTGCAGCCGAAGGCCCTACTTCTCCGATGAGGCCCAAGTGGGACACCCCTCTCAACCAGGCCTTGAACGAACTTAAGGGACTCCCTTTGGGCCAGCGGCCGCAATATGATCGTGTGTGCAGTATTTGGAGACGGCGCCACGTGGAAGGTGTTTTACAATGAGGGCCCGGAGGCCAAGAAGCGAAAAAGAAGTTTAGTCAGCGGACATCGACGCGAAGGTGAAGCTTGCGGTCGAGAAAAGCAGGTGAGGACGAAAAAAACAGTCGAGGAGAAAATGAGTTGCTCTTGCCAAGTAGTCAATGCACCAGAATCGCCTCTGAAATGATTTTGCTACTAACTTGGTTCCAGCTATCATCAACTGGACGAAGGAAAATCCAGACAAGACGGTACATGATTTCCCGTTGCCTAGTTTCGTTGGGAGCAACTCCATGAACAACAACACCACCGCACCATCACTTGCTTATGCAACCGGGCCTCCTCTCGCAGCCGCTCCCGCTCATAGCAGCCCGTCCTCAGTCTCTGGCACGCTAGGTGGGCCTTCGTCTTTGGCTGAGCTCAATGCCGTCACGGTAATTACATGTCGCACCAACATATATATATATATATATATATATATATATATATATATATACAATATTCCATTTTTGTTGCCTTCCGGATGTTTTACGCCACAGACATATGTGTTTGCAGGCCAAAGAAACCCCGTACACCATACTCTACTTGATCAAAGGCCAGAAGGTGGACGTGGGAAAGGGGATGATAATGAACCCCTTGCAACCCACGTTCCACAACCAGCCGATCCCCGCCGGGAACTTCAGGGTTAGCTTGTCCAAAGGTGTGAAATCGGGCACGAGCATTTGCCTCCTCGGTACATCACAGGGAGAGGGCGATGAGACCCGCCTTGTGATTGAAATTGCAAGGGTTGGGTGCTGCTATGGCCGGAGAATCTTATTCGTCTAGAGCCGGCCGAGAGCACACCAATAACCACACATCAACAACCATGTGCGGAGACCACCACCCCGCCTATGCAATTACCAGCTCCTGTAGTGTCGAGTGAGAGCGGCAGACGACGTGATGAAGGGGGTGCAATAGTACTGGCTGATGTAATCGGTCCTGTAGAACATATAATGGATGATGAGACAGAGGTCGACCCAATGGGTTTCCTCAATACAAACGCAGCATTATGGTGTGACATAGATATGATGAGTCAACCATATGACGAATTGGGCTATCGACATGCTAATGAGGATATGGATGATCTGCCCGGCGGGAAGGTCGTAGCAGGGATTGCAAAAGTCTCTCTTCATGAAATCCTCACAAGACCACGCTGAAAATGCCGCCTCAACACAGGCTCAACTAGCCGAGGGTAAATGCGATTAGCAGCTAAGAACCTTTGGGGCAGGGATTAAGGAAGGGTCTGGAAGGTGTGCCCAAGAAAAGGAGAGGAAGAGATTGGGGAAGATAGCTGCCTCCAAATAAGCGGTAGCACATAGCAGCGGATGATGGATTACGAAGAGCGTGTACCCATGAAAGGTGCGGCCATGTTCTATCTCACGGCGAGCCGATGCTACTGGCCGAAACCGCTGGAGGCACTATTAGGGGATCTCAGGAGACCGCACGACCATGTGTTGTCGACTGAGAAAAGCCTACTAGCCTTGAAGGATCCAGGATATCCGACATACGCGGCTCGTGTGCCTGAGGGGAAGTGCTACGTTGACACACGGCCCGCGGAGGTGTTCTTCCTGCGATCTGACCATATCTTTGAGATGTTTCTGACAAGGCGGCTCGATTTACAATCGTCCGCCTTTTTGCGCTACATATGAGCCCCGTCATGAAGAGAGAAGAAGTCTCGCAAATATGTGTGGCGGATCAGTACTACATGCACGAGTCTTTCTTGAGTCCCGGCGACTTTGAGCGTGAAACTGCTAGGGACTACCTCCAAAACTTCATGGTACAGAATAAGGATCAGGAAATTATCCTCCTGCCTTATCATCCAAAGTAAGTCAGTTCCGGACAACCCTTTCGTACATTTCAATCATTCCTTCTCACTCATATGAAGAATAATTTGAGGTATCTTTTCCCCGCAGCAACGGGTGCGCCGTCCTTATCATTCTTCACCCGCGAGTCTCCCACACCGTGTATTTCGACCCTTCCAGAGACTACGAGAAGAAGGACTACACCCACATAATGAATATTCTGGATGATGCTCTCCAAGGCTTCAGCATTAGAGGTGGGCACATGCAGATCAGGAAACAAAGGAACAAGAAGATGGGTTTCATGCATAAAACTAACCTGCTGCATCCATGTCCCAAAACCAAGCAAGAAGGATGGATTCTACATCCTCCATCTCATGATTGAGTTCAACACGGATCACCAAAAGCTTCGCATGACAAGCAGAAATGATGAACATATCCACAAGTGGCTAGACTCTCATAGAGAAGCGGATTATAAACTTAGGGATGACTTCTTTCGCATCCAAAGGGACATTGCGATGATCATCATGAAAGAAGTCGTCGATGAGAAGGGGATGTTCCACCACGGCCCTATATCGCGAGCTAACATCCGAACTCGCATAGGCATGCAACGTCAAGACCTCACGCCGTTCAAGAAGCTAGGGTCCATCCTTGATGATATGGAAGGGTGGAACTTCTAGTGATTTACGATGCCGATGATGATGATATGTGTCGGTTGAACTTGTATACTTTCTGTAGCGATGAAACTTTGTGATGTCCATGGTCCCTGCCAAACTTGCGTAACGCTACTTTGTTTGTTTGGGTATGATGACCTGGGTACCTCTAGTTAATTAGTTTGCATAGTGTATGTTGCATCTAGTTGCTAATTAACCCTTTCTTTTTCGTGTTGCTCTAATATATATATTTTGTTGCATATGATTGTACATCCTCTTGATGAACATGCATATCTAACAGGTACCTAGTTTCTTGATGGCGAGACGGCGGTGCTATGTTGTGTACAAAGGGAAGGTTCCGGGGATGTACAACGAGTGGCCTGAGTGTCAGGCGCGAGTGAATGGGGTCTCGGGCGCCAGCCATAAAGGCTTCAAAAGTAGACAAGAAGGAGAAGCTAGTTACTTGAGGTTCACGCTAGCGCGAGAGAGGACTCGTAACCGTTGCCTCATGTACTGCATAGTTCCGCTCTCACTCATAGTGATAGCTCTTCTCGCATATACCATTGTTTAGATGGATGACGTTGTAGTTGCAAGTATTCGAGACTTGCATGTATTGCTATTTTCGAGATGATGATGAGATACCACTTTGTATTGGATGATGATTATGATGAGACTATTTGTATGTATATGTTACGATTACATTTGTGGTCTCGCAGCCATTGGTATGTGTATCATGATGACATTTGCATCTGCTAAAGATTCTTGTGTAAAGCTTGTTCAAATAGAAAACAAATATGCAGAAAAAAACAAAAACTACTAAAATTAGCACTAGCGAGTGGAGAAAAGTTAGCAGCAGCGTGATAACCCACAAGTGTAGGGGATCGCAACAACTTTCGAGGGCAAAGTATTCAACCCAAATTTATTGATTCGACACAAGGGGAGCCAAAGAATATTCTCAAGTATTAGCAACTGAGTTGTCAATTTTGCCACACCTGGATAACTTAATATCTGCAACAAAGTATTTAGTAGCAAAGTAGTATGATAGTAGTGGTAATGGTAACAAAAGAGTAATGAAAGCAAAAGTAATATTTTTGGTGTTTTGTAGTGATTGTAACAGTAGCAACGGGAAAGTAAATAAGCGTAAACCAGTATATGGAAAGCTCGTAGGCATTGGATCGGTGATGGATAATTATGAGGATGCGGTTCATCATGTAACAGTCATAACATAGGGTGACACAAAACTAGCTCCAATTCATCAATGTAATGTAGGCATGTATTCTGAATATAGTCATACGTGCTTATGGAAAAGAACTTGCATGACATCTTTTGTCCTACCCTCCCATGGCAGCGGGGTCCTAACGGAAACTAAGGGATATTAAGGCCTCCTTTTAATAGAGAACCGAAACAAAGCATTAGCACTTAGTGAATACATGAACTCCTCAAACTACGGTCCTCACCGGGAGTGGTCCCTATTATTGTCACTTCGGGGTTGACGGATCATAACATATAGTAGGTGACTATAGACTTGCAAGATAGGATCAAGAACTCACATATATTCATGAAAACATAATAGGTTCAGATCTAAAATCATGGCACTTGGGCCCTAGTGACAAGCATTAAGCATAGCAAAGTCATAGCAACATCAATCTCATAACATAGTGGATACTAGGGATCAAACCCTAACAAAACTAACTCGATTACATGATAAATCTCATCCAACCCATCACCGTCTAGCAAGCCTACGATGGAATTACACACGCACGGCGATGAGCATCATGAAATTGGTGATGGAGGATGGTTGATGATGACGACAGCAACGAATCCCACTCTCCGGAGCCCCGAACAGACTCTAGATTAGCCCTCCCGAGAGGTTTTAGGGCTTGGCGGCGGCTCCGTATCATAAAACGTGATGATTTCTTCTCCTTGATTTTTTTTCTCCCCGAAAGCAAATATATAGAGTTGGAGTTGGCTTGGAGGAGCTCCAGGGGGCCCACGAGGTAGGGGCGCGCCCTAGGGGGAGGGCGCGCCCCCCACCCTCGTGGACAGGGTGTGGGCCCCCTGGTCTTCATCTTTGGCAAGGATTTTTTATTATTTCTGAAAAGTTGTTCCGTGGAGTTTCAGGTCATTCCGAGAATATTTGTTTCTGCACATAAATAACACCATGGCAATTCTGCTAAAAACAGCGTCAGACCGGGTTAGTTCCATTCAAATCATGCAAGTTAGAGTCCAAAACAAGGGCAAAAGTGTTTGGAAAAGTAGATACGACGGAGACGTATCACGTACATTTGAGCGGTAGCGCCGTCCAGAAACACGCTGCTAGAGCTATTAGCGATGAGTGAGCTTCCACTGGCGCTACTACTACACTTGTATAGCAGTAGCGCCAGTGTGCAAGCACTACTGCTACGTGTTAGCTGTAGCGCCTTATTAGTAGCACCGGTCCCCGCGCTACTGATACACCTAAAACCCGCGCTGCTGCTAGTCTTTTTCCTAGTAGTGTTAGGAGGCACGGCAATAGAAGCAAGACCAATAATTTCATCTTTACTAGGCAATTCTTTACATGGGTTGTCTACAAAATTTAGCAAAATTAAAATCATGAGACATATCCCCTAAACCAACAGAAACAATATCCTTTTTGCAATCTATCTTAGCATTAATAAAGATTCGTGAAGGGTCTACCAAATATAATGGGACAAAAGTCATCTTGTGGGGAACCAAGAACAAGAAAATCAGTAGGATATTTAACTTTCCCACACAAGACTTCAACATCTCTAACAATCCCAACTGGTGAAATAATATCTCTATTGGCAAGCTTAATTGTAACATCAATACCTTCTAACTCAGCAGGTGCAATATCATGCATAATTTCTTCGTATAAAGAATGAGGTATTGCACTCGCACTAGCACCCATATCACATAAGCCATGATAGCAATGATCTCCTATTTTAACAGAAATAACAGGCATGCCTACAACAGGTCTATGTTTATTTTTAGTATCGGGTCTAGCAATTCTAGCAGCTTCATCACAGAAGTAAATAACATGCCCATCAATATTATCAACCAAGAGATCTTTAACCATAGAAATACTAGGTTCAACTTTATTTCGCTCAGAGGGTTTGGGTGTTCTAATATTACTTTTGTTGACCACAGTTGAAGCTTTAGCATGATCCTTTATTCTAATAGGGAACAATAGGATCAACATTGTACGTGATAGTCTTTTCTTCAATTTTAATAGGTTCAGCTACTTTTACTTCAATGGGAGGATGATATTTAAACCACTTCTCCTTAGGGAGATCAACATGAGTAGCAAAGGATTCACAGAAAGAAGCTACTATCTCAGAGTCAAGTCCATATTTAGTGCTAAATTCACGAAAAGCATCGGTATCCATAAAAGATTTAACACAATCAGACTTAGGTGTTATACCTGACTCCTTACCTTCGTCGAGTTCCCAATCTTTAGAGTTGCGTTTAATTCTTTCCAATAAATCCCATTTGAATTCAATAGTCTTCATCATAAAAGAAGCAGTACAAGAAGTATCGAGCATGGAGCGATTATTGAGATAAAGCCGAGCATAAATTTTTTGAATAATATTTTCTCTTGAGAGCTCATGATTGGGGCATGAATATAACATTGAATTAAGCCTCCCCCAAGCTTGAGCGATGCTTTCTCCTTCATGAGGCCAAAATATATATATATATATATATATATATATATATATATATATATATATATATATATATATATATAATTACGATCATGATGAACCAGATGCATAGGATAAAACTTCTGATGAAATTCCAATTTCAATCGGTTGTAGTTCCACGATCCAATATCATCGCATAGTCTAAACCATGTCAATGCCTTTCCATTCAAAGATAAAGGGAAGACCTTCTTCTTGATAACTTCCTCGGGCATACCTGCAAGCTTAAATAATCCACAAACTTCATCCACATAGATTAGGTGCAAGTCGGAATGCAATGTTCCATCTCCCGTAAAAGGAATAGCTAGCAGTTTCTCTATCATACCTGAAGGAATTTCAAAGTAAACATTTTTAGTACATTCATTATGTTGAGGAGCAACTCTTTGCTCTACTGGTCGGGGTGAAGATACCCCGAACAAGCCCCTCAAAGGATTACTTTCCATAGTAACAAGTGACAGTAAATTTCAGCACACTATATAAATTTTTCCTTACCAAATTCCACTTACCAAAGGCGCTTCACTCCACAACGGCGCCGGAAAGAGTCTTGATGAACCACAAGTATAGGGGATCTATCGTATTCCTTTCGATAAGTAAGAGTGTCCAACCCAACGAGGAGCGAAGGAAATGACAAGCGGTTTTCGATAAGGTATTCTCTGCAAACCTTTGAAATTATTGGTAACAGATAGTTTCGTGATAAGGTAATTTGTAACGGGTAAAAAGTAACAAAAGTAAACAAGGTGCAGCAAGGTGGCCCAATCCTTTTTGAAGCAAAGGACAAGCCTGGACAAACTCTTATATAAAGGAAAATGCTCCCGAGGACACATGGGAATTATCGTCAAGCTAGTTTTCATCACGCTCATATGATTCACATTCGTTACTTTGATAATTTGATATGTGGGTGGACCGGTGCTTGGGTACTGCCCTTCCTTGGACAAGCATCCCACTTATGATTAACCCCTCTTGCAAGCATCCACAACTACAAAAGAAGTATTAAGGTAAACCTAACCATAGCATGAAACATATGGATCCAAATCAGCCCCTTACGAAGCAACGCTTAAACTAGTGTTTTAGCTTCTTTCTCTCTAGCAACCCATCATATACTTATTACTTCCCAATGCCTTCCCCTAGGCCCAAATAATGGTGAAGTGTCATGTAGTCCACGTTCACATAACACCACTAGAGGAAAGACAACATACATCTCATCAAAATATCGAACGAATACCAAATTCACATGACTACTTATAGCAAGACTTCTCCCATGTCCTCAGAAACAAACGTAACTACTCACAAATCATATTCATGTTCATAATCGGAGGGTATTAATATGTATAAAGGATCTGAACATATGATCTTCCACCAAATAAACCGACTAGCATCAACTACAAGGAGTAATCAACACTACTAGCAACCCACAGGTACCAATCTAAGGTTTTGAGACAAAGATTGGATACAAGAGATGAACTAGGGTTTGAGATGAGATGGTGCTGGTGAAGATATTGATGGAGGTTGACCTCCTCCCGATGAGAGGATCGATGGTGATGACGATAGTGATGATTTCCCCCTCCTGAAGGGATGTTTCCCCGGCAGAACAGCTCCGCCGGAGCCCTAGATTGGTTTCGCCAGGTTCCGCCTCGAGATGGCAATGCTTCGTCCTGAAAGCTTCCTTCTGATTTTTTTCCAGTGCAAAAGACTTCATATAGCAAAAGATGGGCACCGGAGGCCTGCCAGAGGGCCCACGAGGCAGGGGGCACACCCAGGGGGTAGGGCGCCCCCCACCCTCGTGGACAGGGTGTGGCCCCCCTCTGGTGCTTTCTTCGCCCAATATTTTTAATATATTCCAAAACTGACTTCCGTGGAGTTTCAGGACTTTTGGAGTTGTGCAGAATACGTCTCTAATATTTGCTCCTTTTCCAACACAGAATTCCAGCTGTCGGCATTCTCCCTCTTCGTGTAAACCTTGTAAAATAAGAGAGAATATGCATAAGTATTGTGACATAATGTGTAATAACAGCCCATAATGTAATAAATAACGATATAAAAGCATGATGCAAAATGGACATATTACCCGGGAAGGCATCCCCTCTTTCGTCTTCATCTATCGGTAACTTTACTTGAGGCTATATTTTTATTCACCACATGATACGTGTTTTGCTTGGAGCGTCTTGTATGATTTGAGTCTTTGCTTTTTAGTTTGCCACAATCATCCTTGTTGTACACACATTTTGGGAGAGACACGCATGAATCGTGATTTATTAGAATACTCTATGTGCTTCACTTATATCTTTTGAGCTAGGCAAATTTGCTCTAGTGCTTCACTTATATCTTTTTAGAGCACGGCGGTGGTTTTATTTTATAGAAATTGATGAACTCTCATACTTCAGTTATATTATTTTGAGAGTCTTTAGAACAACATGGTAATTTGCTTTGGTTATAAAAATTAGTCCTAATATGATAGGCATCCAAGAGGGATATAATAAAAACTTGCATATAGAGTGCATTGAATACTATGAGAAGTTTGATTCCTTATGATTGTTTTGAGATATGAAGATGGTGATATTAGAGTCATGCTAGTAAGTAGTTGTGAATTTGAGAAATACTTGTGTTAAGGTTTATGAGTCCCGTAGCATGCACGTATGGTGAACCCTTATGTAACGAAGTTGGAGCATGAGATGTTTTTTGATTGTCTTCCTTATGAGTGGCAGTCGGGGACGAATGATGGTCTTTTCCTACCAATCTATCCCCCTAGGAGCATGCGTGTAGTACTTTGCTTCGATGACTAATAGATTTTTGCAATAAGTATGTGAGTTCTTTATGACTAATGTTGAGTCCATGGATTATACACACTCTCACCTTTCCGCCATTGCTAGCCTCTCTAGTACCGCGCAACTTTCGCCGGTACCACGAACCCACCACATATCCTTCCTCAAAACAGCCACCATACCTACCTATTATGGCATTTCCATAGCCATCCCGAGATATATTTCCATGCAACTTTCCACCGTTTCGTTTATTATGGCACGCATCATCATTGTCATATTGCTTTGCATGATCATGTAGTTGACATTATATTTGTGGCAAAGCCACTGTTCATCAAATTTTATACATGTCGCTCTTGATTCATTGCACATCCCGGTACACCGCCCGAGGCATTCACATAGAGTCATTGAGGGAGTCCTGGACTAAGGGGTCCTCGGGCGTCCGTCCTATTAGCCATGGGCCGGACTGATGGGCTGTGAAGATACGGAGACCGAAGACTGCACCCGTGTTCGGATGGGACTCTCCTTGGCATGGAAGGAAAGCTTGGCGACCGAATATGTAGATTCCTTTCTTTGTAACCGACCTTGTGTAACCCTAGATCCTCCTGGTGTCTATATAAACCAGAGGACTTAGTCCGGAGGAGGAGATACTCATTACCATAGTCATACAGGCTAGACTTCTAGGGTTTAGCCATTATGATCTCGTGGTGTCGGATTTCGGGTCCGGCAGACCCTTGAGGTTCGAACATTGGGGTGCGCGCGAAGATCCAACCCTCCACCGTCTCGCACCTCGCCGAATCGCTGGGACCTAAACTACTAAACGGAACAGCACAAGAGACACGAGATTTATCTTTGGTTCGAGCCACCATTGTGGTGTAATACCCTACTCCAGTGTGTGGTGTGGTGGATTGCCTCTTGGGCTGATGAGGGACAATACAAGGAAGAACAGCCTCGCGAGGGTCTGTTCCTAGCGGGTGTGACGAACTGCTAGGTGGTGTTCAGTCGCTCTAGCTACTGGTTTCTTGATGAGGATTCCGATCTCCTCCCTTCTCTCCCTCTTCCAGGTGCCCCTCTTTCTGAGTGTGGCTACTCCTATTTATAGGCGAAGGCCCTGGGCCTCTTCCCAAATATTGAGCGGGAAGGGCGCCAACAATTGGCCATTTTGAAGGGGAACAGTGGGTACACTTATCCTGACTAAAGTTGGTCCTCGCCTGCCAAAGGCTCTGGTGATGACGCCTGCTTGGGCTCCACGATGACTCCCTTCCTGCCGTTGGGCTGGTCTTGGTCTTGTTGCACCGAAACGGATGCCTTTGCTTGATGCTCTCGCCTGCGCTTGCTCCCTTTGCACCAAAGAGGAAAGGAGGGCTGCTGCTGGCTGGCGCCCTTGGTCATCATGGCTTGCGCCATGGGCACCTCATGAGGTACCCTGCCTTGAACTCTCCGCCTCCTCATGAGCCCACTGACGAGGCCGTGCCTAAGGAAGCTCCTTGTCGTCCGCCTCATGAGGCTTGGCCCCTCGCGAGGGTCTTGAGCTTGCGTTGATGAAGATGGGCGTCTTTGGGCCTCCTTTGAGCCACGCCAGCAGCGAGCAAGTCTGGGGATCCCGTTCCCGGAACGCCGACAAGTAGCCCACAGGCCATGGCCTCCGAACTTGGCCGAGCAGAGGCGAAGGGCAAGTCTGGCATTATTGCGGGCCCTAACAGCCTGCGGCCTTGGGCGCCGCGTGGCGGTTGATTGGACGTGGGCGGCACCGTTCCCCCACACCTCCTTATTTCGTGCCTTGCTAGGCGGACACGCTGCTTTACACATCTGTTCCCCCTTCTGCTGCTTGAGCGCTCCTTGTCCTTCCTTCCCTCGAACTCCAGCTCTTGCATCCACTCTGATCTCGAACCTTCCCCATCTCCTTCCTGCCGTCATGGCCCCGGCGAGGAAGGGAAAAGGGAAGAAACCCGTGCCGCCGCCTCGCTTCGTCGTCGGCCCCGGCCCCCGTCGATCGGCCGGTCATAGTAAACCGAGAGGGCCTGGGCAAGGTCCGCTCGGCCCTGGCCACCATCTTCAATGAGTGCGGGAGGACGACGTCCTGGCGTGCGTCTCGCTTCTCCGTTGACAGGACTCCCACCGAGGTCCGGTAGTTCGCCGACGCCCTTTGGGCAGGACTGGTTCCCCCCTTCTTAGATTTCTTCAATGCCGTGCTTTCCCATTACCAGATCCATATGATGCATCTGGGTCCTGAATCCATCACCCTTCTCGCGGTATTTGCATTTGTTTGTGAGGCAATGACGGACATCATTCCTTTGGTTGCCTTGCTGCGCCACTTCTTCTCTCTGTGCCTCGTCGACCCCATTCAGTGCTCGGGGTGCGTGAGCTTCATCACTGCGCCCGAGACAGCGGCTTCCGGAATTGACTTCAGTCTTCCCCCGCCCTACTTTGGGTTTGTGGCGGTGGTCACGTGGACGTTGGGGTGCCCAGCCCCTGGCCGCGGAGCCATCCTGCTTTCTTGTCCCCAACTTCAGTGGGGCCAAGTGACACTTGGGCCCCCCTGATTTGCCTTTCGTCAGCACCGCTTGAGTTCTGAGAAATCTTGGCGTGTGGCGCCCAAGGTGGTGAAGGAGTTCTGCTATGCCGTGTCGCTCCTCTCCAACGCCACTCCCACCGGATGTGGGCTTTCAGCTGAGCTGATGATCGTATGAGGCTCGGAAGGAGGACCTGACACTGAAGTCTTGAGGGCAGGTGCTCTGGTCTGTTGGTGACCCCAACCCGGCGGCATCCGGCACGGAGGGGCCTTGCTGTACCTCTGCCAGAACAGAGGCGACTTTGTGAACCAGATGCCTGTCTTTGACGAATGGGGGCCGCGCCCCGCTGGACTCCAGGGCCTCGCGAGAATCCAGTGACGGTGACTGCCCTTCCAGTCGGCCAAGGCGGCTCCTCCTCAAGTGGCGGGGCAGGGAGGCACGAGCCGCCAGAGGCCGAAGGGACCCCCGCCGAGGTGACAGCGCAGGGCGACGCTCATGAGGGAGCAGCTCCTGAGGCTTATGCCGCCGTGGCTGATGGCGGCAGGCAGCTGCCCGTAGCGCCTGCGGGGAGGCCCTCGAGGCCCCTGCTGCTTCTCTTGGTGAGGCGACCAGCAGCGTGCGTCAGGCGGATGCCCTTGACGCAGGTTGCCTTGATGCTTCTCCCTCGTCGCAGGCTGACCCCTGCGCTCAAATCTTGGGTCGCTTCCGCGTGGACTTCGAGGCCCTCCGGAAGAAGGGAGGCCTGGGCGATGATTACCCTTGTCGCTTGTTGAAGCGTGGGTAGTACCGCCCAGCAGCGAGTAAGCCTTCTCCTTCTCCGGCTCTTGATCCTTCCGCTATGCTTGATCCTTGCCTGCAGTCCCTTCTGCCGAGCTTACGGAGGCAGGCGAGGAGCCGTCCCCTCGGCCGCCCCTCCCGTCCTTGAGTGCTCCGGCGGTGGAGCCCTTGCGGTGAGGGCGATCGAAGCGAACCGCCCGGTAGCGTCGAGGCCTGCGCGCCTCGCGACCCTTCTTCGCGAGCCTTCTCGGGGCATAGCTAGCTGCCGTGGGCTTCTACCGGTCGTGGACGGCGATTGGCTGGCGCTTCCTGCGCTCTTAAATGCGTGGGTGGGCTGGCTGTGGGCTTCGGCGCGGCGTGCCCGGCCGTTCGCAGTGCCAGCCCCGGCCTGCCGGAGGTGGTGCTGATTCGTGGCTCCGGCGCCCGCTTGGGGCGGTCGATGGTGTGGAAGACGTGCATGAGCTGCCGCCCGGGCGCCGCGCGCCCGCCGCCAAGGATTTCTTGAAGGGCGGTGGCGTGGTGAGCCTTCTTGGTGAAGAGCTCACTGATGAAGACACGCGCCTTGAGGCCGAGGGCCTGCGCCTGGCCGCAGAGAGGCGTGATCTGGAGGGTGCTGCCGCCCTTGCGCGCCATCAGCGCGATCTTGAGGATGAGGAGGCCAAGGCGTCGCTGGCAGCCTCTCAGGAGGCCTGTTCTCGGGCCGTCGAGGAGGCCCGGGAAGCTAACAGGCGGCAAGAGGTGCCGGAGGAGCGGGCACGAGAACTCCTGGCTCGGTGTCACTCACTGGAGGAGCAAGTAGAGCTGCTCGAGGCAGCCCTCGCGTCGATGAAGGTGGCCTCCGGCGACCCGACGGAGCTCCAGAACGGTGAGGAGGCATTGAGGCTTGAAGCCGCCGAGCGCGCGCGCGAGTACGAGTGCTTGGAGACGAGGGAGCGCTTGGCGACGCGGGCGGAGGATGCGGTCGCTGCACGGGAAGCCCGCGTCCTGGAGGAGGTCGGACGCCGAGTGGCGACGGCGCGCTTGAACCTCGAGCGCGAGTTCGAGGAGAGGCTGGGGTTGATCAGGGCCGAGGCTGAAGGCATGACTGCTGCCTTGAGGGCCAAGCTGGAGGAGGCGACACGGCGGGCCGATGCTCTTCGGGCCGCCCTCGAGGTGGCGCAGGGGGAGCCAACCACCTCTCAGGCTGAGGTGCTCCTTCTTCGCCAACGGGTGGAGGAGGCCGAGGCCGTCGCGCGCCAGAATGCGGACGAGATACGTCAGCGGCGAATCCTGGAGCATGAGCACGTCCCCATGCTCACCACGCTCCGGAAAGAGCCAACACAGCCTTGGGTAACATCTGCGAGGCGGTTGTTGGCGAGCCGCCTGTGATTAACTATGCCGCAACCTTCAGTTCTTCACCGATGTGGTGGCGCGGTTGGAGGCGCGGTCGGTCAGGGCCAATAGGTTGGTGGAGGAGAGGAGCCGCGCGCTGCTTGGGCGCGCCTTTTCTCGCGTATTCAGCCATATCCGGAACATGGACCCCCACTTCGACTTTGACGCAGTTATCGCCCCAGCCTCCTGTGCCGTCCGGGCGACTGGCGCCTGGTGGAAGACAATGTGGATGCCCTCGTCGGGGCCTTTGCTTGAACAACGACGGGCGTGATCGTGGCTGCCGATGAGGGCGGCGTGGTGAACGGCCACAGCGCCGCCGATGGCCACCTGACGGGATGTGGCGAGGCCAGCGGCCGGCAGCAACGGCTCGGGAGGTGCTCTGAGGGCGCATTGGGGATTTATCCGACTGATTATGTATTGTCACTGTTCCATTACCCTGCATGAATAGAACTTAGGTTTTGGCCTGATGGCTGTGAGAGCATTTTGGGAGGGGGAGCCCCTCATGTAAAACTTGTGTTCATCGTATTAGCAGGTGTTACATCGCCCATACGCCCGCGCCTAGTGGTTGGCTAAGCGACGTGTTGGTTGGCCAGTTTACCTTTGTTTCGTACGAGCCCTGAGATAGCCGGTGGGAGGCTGCGGTGATCCGAGTGTCTCCTAATTGAATCCGTAGGACCTGCAGTAAAAACCCTCCAAAGAGGACGCGACGGCGGCAGGCTGGGCCGCGCGCAAGCTAGGCCTGGCCCGGCTCGCGAGGGGAGGCAGCTGAGGCGGAGTGGTAACCGAAACGCGAGAGATTTGCTCGAACGAGACTAAGCACCCCTTCCCCGAACACACGCAAATCTCAAATTCGAATCCAACTTAAATCCAGCGGGGGAAAGCGACAACCAAATGGAAAGGCGAAGAAAGCAGAAGAAAAGCCGCGTCCGGCACCTAGTCTAGTCTTGGACGTCTTCTCACCAAATAAGGAGCTAAGTGCCCCATTGGGCGTGGGAGGGAGCCCCAGGCTGAGGCCGGCACCCACGAGACTCCGGGCGTGTACAGCCCCACTCATTATTACGTGAGAGTGTCACGGGGCAGCGAGCTTCACAGGCACTCGGCCTTCTTCACAGGTACCGGCCTTGCTTCATATCGCCAGATGAGGGCCCCGCATTGCGCCACACTTTAGTGCCATCAACGACGACCGGAAACCAGGACGCCGCCGATGGGGTAGAGCGGTCGCCAGTTCCCCAAGCGACCACGGGTCCTCCGCCAGGGGCAGGCCCTGATGCACCTCCCCAGCAGAGGGCCTACCTCCTGAGAACGCCTTGCTCCGAACGCTGCAGTGGTGATGTTGGATCTCGGCCCCTCTCCTGCAGCTCCCTGCGCCCTCCTCCCGAGGGGTAGGAGACTGCGGGAGCGGGGCAGCTGCTCGCCGCGGCGACCTGCACCTCCTGCGATCCATGATTAGCGTATGCTTGCTCCTGAGGAAGTAGCGGTACCCGATAATCGTCGCCCCCGGCGTGACCAGTGGGACAATCCCGAGGCTCCTGGAAGAGCTCAGCTTCTGGCGCCTCATCCCCCCAGCTCGGGCTGAGGAGCGAGCCTTGTTCTCCCTCATGCGGGTGCCCTTGGTCCATCATGTGGGGCACGTATTCTTCTGGCGCCGTCATCCCGAAGGCCACGCCGTAGTGCTCAGCGTGCTATGCGGCTCTGCTTGATGTGCCCACCGTGGGGTGGTGGCGCGACGGTCCACCTGGGCCATGGGTTACGTCGAGTCCTTCTTCTCCGCGGGCCAGGGGCGGGGGCAACCCCGCCCATGACCCGACAGTCTTGGCAACCGCCCGGTGTTGGAGTAGCTTTGGAGCCAGCGAACGCAGCGTGGAGCCCCAGCGCGGGCCATGGGCCCGAGATGGAAGCTGGGTGCGAAGGGTGAGCCCGAGGCGGCGAAGCCAGGAGCTACGCCACTCACTCCAACCGACGTCGCGGCCGCTCTCCAGCGATGCACCGCAGCAGCTCTCGGCCACCGTGGAGCGGCCCTCGAGTTCGCCTGCTCCCGGCGGGTGTACGGTGACGTGGTCGCGGCGTGATTGGAGGCCCTTGCTGCCGACCGCGCCTGCCGCAGCGTGAGAGCCGTCGAAAAAAAAGCCTGTCCGCGTTGCCGTAGCCCTGGCATACTGTGGACCGCGAGCTGCACAGGGCACGGGTCGCCGAGGCGAAGCTCTGCTTGTGGCGGGCCACGCCGCCTAAGGATCTGGGTTGCCAGCAGTCGCTGGACATGGTGATGACGATGCGACGGGACACGAGGTGGCAGAAGGTGGATTCCGGCGCACCCCTACCTGGCGCGCCAAATGTCGGATTTGGGGTTCCGGCAGACCCTTGAGGTTCGAACACTAGGGTGCGCACGGAGATCCAACCCTCCACCGTCTCGCACCTCGCCGAATCGCTAGGACCTAAACTACTAAACGGAACAGCACAAGAGACACGAGATTTATACTGGTTCAGGCCACCATTGTGGTGTAATACCCTACTCCGATTGTGTGGTGTGGTGGATTGCCTCTTGGGCTGATGAGGGACAATACAAGGAAGAACAGCCTCATGAGGGTCTGTTCTTGGCGGGTGTGTGACGAACTGCTAGGTGGTGTTCATCGCTCTAGCTCTTTGGTTTCTTGATGAGGATTCCGATCTCCTCCTTCTCTCCCTCTTCCAGTGCCCCTCTTTCTGAGTGTGGCTACTCCTATTTATAGGCGAAGGCCCAGGCCTCTTCCCAAATATTGAGCGGGAAGGCGCCAACAATTAGCCATTTTGAAGGGGCAAGCGGGTACACTTATCCTGACTAAAGTTGGTCCTCGCTGCCAAAGGCTCTGGTGATGACGCCTTTGCTTGGGCTCCATGATGACTCCTTCCTGCCGTTGGGCTGGTCTTGGTCTTGTTGCACGAAGCAGATGCCTTTGCTTGATGCTCTCACCTCGCTTGCTCCCTTTGCACCAAAGAGGAAAGGAGGATGTTTGTCTTGGCTGGCGCCATTGGCGCCCTTGGTCGTCATGGCTTGCGTCATGGGCACCTCACGAGGTACCCTGCCTTGAACTCTCCGCCTCCTCATGAGCCAACGACGAGGCCGTGCACGAGGGAGCTCCTTGTCGTCCGCCTCAGCAATCTGGCCCCTCGCGAGGGTCTTGAGCTGCGTTGATGAAGATGGGCCGTCTTTGGGCCTCCTTGAGCCACGCCCGCAGCCGCATGAGCGAGCAAGTCTGGGGACCCCCGTTCCCAGAACGCCGACACGTGGTAGATCAACTCTTGTAATACTCATATTCAGCAAGATCAATCAAGCAGGAAGTAGGGTATTACCTCCATAGAGAGGGCCTGAACCTGGGTAAACATCATGTCCCCTTGTCTCGTTGCGGACGTCCGTGGAGATGTGATCTTCGCTGGATTCGAGACTGCGGCAACCACTCCTGGTCACCTTGATGAAAACGACTTAAATCTGTCGTCAAACTGTATCGAGGAGATAGCTCCTGTAACAGCCCTGGCCTTAGATCCGGAGCATACAGCGCCGTCCAAGGATTGGAGGCTCAACCCCACCACGGAGGCCACAGATTCCCTGCATTGGAGCCGCACATGGACTTAACCTCACACAATATTTGTGTCTCCGGAACTCCGGAATTGTCTCCGGGTGTAAGTTCCATACCATGTGAGCCCGTGGGTGCCGAACTTGATCGTTTATCGATCTTCGAGTTCAGCGCCGCACACATCTTCCAGCACTCGCCCTTGGGCAATGTGCTGAACTCATTAAAAAACTTGTCCTTGGCGGGGGACTCACAGCCGAACTATGTTCGGTTAGAACTAGGGGCTGATGATGCAGAATCTTGCTTCCCACCCGCCACCCACTGTCGGTGTCAAAACCGGCGGATCTCGGGTAGGGGGTCCCGATCTGTGCGTCAAGGCTGATGGTAACAGGAAGCAAGGGACACAGATGTTTACCCAAGTTCGGGCCCACTCGATGGAGGTAAAACCCTACTTCCTGCTTGATTAATATTGATGATATGGGTAGTACAAGTGTAGATCTACCACGAGATCGTAGAGGCTAAACCCTAAGAGCTAGCCTATGATGGTATGATTGTAATTGTGATCGGCCTTCTAAGGACCAACCTCTCCGGTTTATATAGGCACCGGAGAGGGCTAGGGCTTACATGGAGTCGGTTACAAGGAGGGAAATATAATATCCGGATCGCCAAGCTTGCCTTCAACGCCAAGGAAAGTCCCATCCAGGACACGGGCGAAGTCTTGAGTCTTGTATCTTCACGCTTCAATAGTCCGGATGTTGTACACGATCCGGCTGTCCAGATACCCCCTAATCCAGGACTCCCTCAGTAGCCCCTGAACCAGGCTTCAATGACGATGAGTCCGGCGCGTAGTCTTGTCTTCGGCATTGCAGGGCGGGTTCCTCCTCCGAATACTCCAAGGTAATTGTCGAACACTTAAAACCGTGTCCGGATCCACAAGATGATCTTCGCATGCCACCATAGAGAGAATGACGTTTCACAAATGCAATCTGCTGACAAGTTTTTTAGGTGACGCGACGTGTCACTATGGTCAAGTTATCATTCTAACCGTCTTTCCATAACCAGCCACAGCGCATATCGCGAGGCGGTTTCCTTGACACGTCTTGTCAAAGCAGAGATCGTTCCCCCTCATTACGGGATTCGCATCAATACGGGTACGGGTAATCCCACCACATCATTAATCATGGCGCTTGGGAAGCAAGCGATTTCCAACGGGCAAGTGGGGAGGCGCACCGCTTTCGTTGCCTCTATAAAGGGATAAGATTTCCTCATTTTTACCCACGCCCCCTTCCTTCTCTGCCCATTCTTGCCCCCTCGAGCTCCAGCGCCCAAGCCCAAGTCTCCTCCGCACAACTAAACATGTCCAGAGCAGGAGGCTAGTGGGTGGCTTCCACCGTCGAGGAGAAGCACATCACAAATCTTCGGGCGGCCGGATACTTGGCCGTAGACATAGCGCACCGGCTACCGGATGCTGGGCAGGTCATTCCGACCCCAGGACCCCACGAGAGAGTCGTGTTCGTCGCCCACTTCGTCCTTGGACTGGGATTTCCACTCCATCCCTTCGTTCGCGGGCTCATGTTCTACTATGGGCTAGATTTCCATGATCTAGCCCAGAATTTTGTCCTCAACATCTCGGCGTTCATCGTCGTATGCGAGGCCTTTCTCCGCATCCGGCCTCATTTCGGCCTATGGCTGCAAACCTTCTGCATGAAGCCGAAGGTTGTAAGCGGCCAGCAAGCCCAGTCTTGGAGGAGCCATGGTGGGCAAAATGCCTAACGTCACCTGGCTGGATGGTTCCTTCGCAGAAACCATAAAAGGATGGCAATCGGGGTGGTTCTACATCACCGAGTCGCGCGGCGCCAGTTGGGTAGCGGCCCCCCGAGTTCCGATCCGGAACCCCTATGCGGCTCACCTCCTAGGAAAAGAAGGGCCTGTCCTGGGGCGATTCCATGGAGCTGGCTGGACTCCAGACGTGCATCAAAAGCATGAAGGACAAGAACATCAAGCTTGTCAACATGATCCAGGTCATGCTCGTTCGCCGGATCCTGCCCTGCCAAATGTGGGCAGTCAATCTATGGGAGTTCGTCCCGGCTGAACACCAGACGCTCCGGAAGCTCTACGGTATGACGCACGAAGGCGCATGGAAAGTGCTGTTCAAGGCCTCCGAAGTACCTCCGCGCAGGCTCCTAGTCAGGTGAGTTCTCATACTATCACCAGACCCAGTTTTTCCCAATATATTCACGAGAGTCCCTTAAGTAATCATGCATACTTGCTCCAGGACTATGTGGAGACAGCGGAGCAGGTCTACTATCCGGCTCCGCTGCCAGAAGACCCAGCGGATGCTCTCCTGACAGAGATGCTGGTCCCGGCACCGTACAAGGTGCCGGAGAAGAAGGCCGAGAAGAAGGCACGGGGACCCGAAAGGGTCTCCGTCGCAAGGTTGTGCCAGAAGCCTCGTCCGAGGATGACAAGGCAGACTCCTCCCACGAAGGGGAGGAGGAAGAAGAAGAAGCCCCATCCGGGAAGGATGAGGAGCCCGGCGAAGCAAGCCAGGGGGCCAGAAAGGTCCCTCGACGCAAGGCCGTTATACCCCTGTCGTCCGATGACGACAAGACAGATTCCTCCCGCAGAGGCGGGGGGAATCAAGAAGAAATTCCGCCTCCCCGCACAAGGGGAGAGAAGAAGAGAAAAGCCGCCCTGGAGGAGGCTGGGGCGTCAAGAAGGAAAACATCCTTCCGGACTACTCCACCACGGCGCTCCACGGTGATGAGGTGGCTGCCCGAGGAAGCCCGGCGCGATCGTAAGTGTCCGCACTCTACCGTGGTTTTTACTTCATAATTGTTTAATAATGCCGAACATTGACGCAGTCCGGCCCGGGCTCATCCGGCGGCGTCGTCTTCGGATGGGTCTCTGAGTTCTTTAGAGATGAACTCACTCCCGACGGCCACCACTCCTCAGCCTGCGGATGACACGGAGGTGTTGTCCCGAAGGCTCCCTGAATAGGGGGAGGTGACCCTGGAGACGCCCCAAGGCGGACTCCCGAACGTCGGACATGCGGGGTTCAAGATCCCTGCGGATCGCGTCGATGAGAGCCGCAACAAGGAGGACTCTCGACCGAACACTGTTCCGGAACCTCCGATGGTTCCGGACTTAGGCGGGCAGCCCCTCGTTAGGGAGGGCGAGCACCCATGCCGAGGACTTCCGTCGCATAAATGGCGCCGGATAGCCTGGTGGAAGCGCTTCGAGGCGCTTCCATGGAAGAAGAGCACCGTACTCTTATGAGTGCTGTGATTCAAAAGGTTCTGTCTGCCAAAAGCGGACTAACCGAAGCCTGCACGAGCCTCCTGACGGGCTTTGAGGTAAGTAACAAAAATGTATGAAATTACCATCCAATAGGTAGTAGCCCCTGATACTCTGGTTGGTGTTCGGAAAGAAAAAGCCAAACGGAGGGTCAATTACAATCCGCAGGAGTCTAAAAAGCGTTTATGTTAATAAGCAGGCCGTGCTGCTTGCCGCTGCTGCTCGTACTGCCGAAGTTGCCGAACTGAAGCGGGATCTGGAGCAGGCGCAGGGAGAGCTCAGCCTCACGACGAGGCAGCTCGAGGAGAATAAAGGTAAGTGATTCCCCGTTTGTATGTGTTTACAGATAAGCAAAATTGGTCAATCTAACGTCAAAGCGTTGTGACTGTGTAACAGGGACCGCCGCCGAAGTGGCGTCCCTGAAGAAAGCGTTGTTCGAGGCCGAAGACAAAGCGGCCTCGGAATGCAAGGAGCGCGAGAAGCAAAGTGCTAGAGTGGGTGAGGTACAGCAGGAGCTCCAGGACCTCGGCAAGAAGTTCGAGTCCATGGAGCATGATCTGAAGGCGAAAGAGGCCGAGCTTGCGAAGGCCCTTGAGAGTGTAAGAGACGCCAAGGCCGAAGCCGAGAAGGTAGAGCAGGAAATCCAGGAGGCCAAAAAGATAGCAGCGGGTAAGAAGTTCTTTATGCAAAGCAAACATGTGGAGGAGGCGCTTCTTTTACTTACTCGGATTCGGAGCTCTCCAGGGGCATTCGCAGATCTGCCACGCAGCGTATCTGACGCCGCGGAGTTCTACCTTGCCCAGGAGGGGAGCTCAACGGAGAAGCTGTTCTGGTCCCAGTATGCTGGGGCCGAACACTAACGCCTCTGGTGACCAATCAAGCAGTTGGTCGAACTCCATAGGGCGGCCGAAGTGGCTATGAAAGATTTCATAGTCCGGATGTGGCCTGGTGAGCTCCTTCCCACTAGCTACTTCGGCCTGATCAAGCGGATGGTGGATGCCTATCCGCGGCTTGAGGTGATCAAGCGATCCGTTTGCATTGAAGGTGCCTGCCGGGCCCTTGCCCGCGTCAAGATGCATTGGGGCAAGCTGGATGCGGAGAAGCTGGTCAAGGACGGGCCGCCGGAGGGCAAGGCGCATCGCCATCCCATAATGTACTATGATGGCGTGATGAAGGGTGCTCGTCTTGTTGCGAATGAGTGTACCAAGGACGCATATTTGAATGAATTCACTTCTGTCATGTTTGTAATTAAAGATGAAGTTACTTGCGCTATGTAGCACTTTTGTTATTTAAAATATTACCTTACATGCGGCTGTTTATAAAATCTTGAAAGTAGGCCGTTAAATGTCGGCTTTTCGCCCGATGTGACTAACACTTTGGGGTGTTAAATGAAAACCGGACACTCTTTACCCAAATGTTTGGTCCCTTAAGGAGGTGTCCGCGCAAAGCAAACCAGGCAATCGGACTATGCGGATTTATAACTTTCACTTAGCCATAGAAGTCTACAATTTTAAATTTTAGCGAAGCCCCTAGAATCCGGAAGACCGAATCGGGGCGCTATACACGCCTAGATCGGACAAAGCCGATTTATCACCTAAAGCGGAAAATCTTTAAGGATTTTAAGACCTCTCGAACAGCTACCAGCTCTCGCCACATCATGCCGGTCAGTTTTCGACTTTCTCTACTGAGGTGCTCGTCCAGAAGATCCGGGACACAATCGCAGTAGTTCTCCCTGCGCTACCTTAGCCGATATAACAGAACGTAAGGTACCAAAACAAGGGAGCCAGGCTAACCCAATCAGAGACCCAAGACACGATTCGGATCTGATGCATATAGTGCTATAAGTTCGGGTGCCGCCTTTGTTGAAAGTGTTCGGACTTTAGTTGCCGTATAGCGGGGCGCCATAAGAAGCCCCTGGCAAACCGGCCGCACCAAGGTGTACAGATGCAATATCAAATAAACATTTATAAGAGAAAATGCTCAAATAAGAATAACAAGCTGACGCTATGTATAATCTCACATTGACGAAAAATACGTTTAAGCGTACATTTACAATGGATGCGTGAAGCAGAGATAAAATAGGACTATTTGACATGTCCTATCCAGGGGAGGCTATGTTCAGATAGATAAAGCAGGTATAATGATCATAAATGGATTCCACCTGTGTATTTCCTTCTCTGCACAACGTCTGTTGCCTCCGTGGATGTCTCTTCCTATTAGTCCGGCAATTCGGCTTTTTTGAGGATGCTGCGCCAACGCGGTGTCCTGAAAGGTAAGAGGGAAAGAGTATCAAAGTATTTGGCGGTTACCCGCGCTATTGACTGAGTCGTTGATGCGCCTCCGCCTATGTCCATGGTATTTTAAGTGCGTAATTGTGTGCACGTTGCACGAATGCTGCTTTGATGGGGCTTAAGCGGTAGGCGAACTGCTAGTCGCGCTCTTGGCGTGCCTGGTGATCCTGTTGCGGGGTTCTCCGGACTCGCTTGACTGTGCTTGAAGTTGTTGTCGCCGGATTTGTTTGTCGGACAAGGCCGCATTGTACTTCCGCCGCAAGGGCTGCAATATGTTCTTCTGTTCGTAGAGAGCGGTCCATATTCCCGTTCACAGTTATGACCCCGCGTGGTCCTGGCATCTTGAGCTTGAGATATGCGTAGTGTGGTACCACATTGAATCTGGCGAATGCAGTTAGTCCGAGAAGTGCATGGTAACCACTGCGGAAAGGGACGATATCGAAGATTAACTCTTCGCTTTGGAAGTTATCCGGAGATCCGAAGACCCCTTCCAATGTTATAGAGCCCGTACAGCGGGCCTCTAGTCCAGGAATTACACCTGTAAAGGTGGTTTTAGTGGGCTTGATCCTTGAAGGGTCAATGCCCATTTTGCGCATTGTGTCCTGATAGAGCAGGTTCAGGCTGCTGCCGCCATCATAAGGACGCGCGTGAGGTGGAATCTGTCAATGATTGGGTCTAGGACCAATGCGGTCGAGCCGCCGTGATGGATGCTGGTAGGGTGATCCCTACGATCAAAGGTGATCGGGCAAGCTGACCAAGGGTTGAATTTGGGGGCGACTGGCTCCATCGCATAGACGTCCCTTAGTGCCCGCTTCCGTTCCCGCTTGGGGATGTGCGTGGCGTAGATCATGTTGACCGTTTTCACTTGGGGGGGGGGATTTCTTCTGTCCCCCCGTGTTCGGACGTCTGGGCCCCTCGTCATCGTCGTTGTGCAGCCCCTTCTCCTTGTCTTCGGCGTTTATCTTGCCGGCCTGTTTGAATACCCAGCAATCTCTATTGGTGTGGTTGGCTGCCTTGTCCGGGGTGCCATGAATTTGGCACGAGTGCTCCAATATGCGGTCCGCATCGACGGTCCACGATTATTTCTTTTGAACAGCTTCTTCCCGGCCGGGCTTGGATCCACTGAATCCGGCGTTGACTGCCGTGTCTTCAGTGCTGTCACCGTTGTTCCGTCGCTTATGTCTGTTACGCTGTGACTTGCCGTTATTGTCGCGGCCATCCGAATTGCCAGACTGTGACGTAGTGTTGCTGCGGGCCAACCAACTATCCTCGCCTGCACAAAAGCGTGTCATTAGTGTTGTGAGAGCTGCCATGGACTTGGGTTTTTCCTGGCCGAGGTGTCGAGCGAGGCACTCGTCACGGATATTGTGCTTGAAAGCCACCAGGGCTTCGGTGTCCAGACAGTCAACTATTTGGTTCTTCTTAGTTAGGAACCGAGTCCAGAATTTCTGGCTGACTCTCCGGGCTGTTGAGTAATGTGGCTCAAGTCGTCGGCATCGGTGGTCGCACATGTGTGCCACTGAAGTTGTCGAGAATGCATCTTCCAGGTTTTCCCAGCTGCCAATGGAGTTTGCTGGCAGGCTGTTTAGCCAGTGTCGGGCTGGTCCTTTGAGCTTAAGGGGAAGATACTTGATGGCGTGCAGATCGTCTCCGCGGGCCATGTGAATGTGGAGAAGAAAATCTTCGATCCATCTTTGCGGAATTACATTGTGCCATCGTATGATTCGATGTTTACGGGTTTAAACCCTTCTGGGAATTCATGATCCATTACTTCGTTAGTGAATCAGAGGGGGTGCACGGCGCCTCTGTGTCGGGCTATGTGGCTACGCAGGTCGAATTGCTCTGGGTGGCTATATTCGGCCAGGTCGGACTTGTTGAAGGCGTGTCCGGCGTGACGGTCCTCGTCGCGTATCGAGGCGCGCCCCCGCGATCCGTAGATCGATCTTTGCTGTCCTGATTCGTTGCCCCGGGCCGTAGTATGTTGGCGTGGGGGTGTTGGCTGGTATGCAGACTGGTATGCCGCTTTATCCCGGCCACGAGGTGGCCGGTAAGCCGTGTGGTGCTCGAGTCCATATTCCTCGGCTGCCAGGACTTCAGTCCATCTGTCTATGAGCAGGTCTTGATCAGCTTGGAGTTACTCTTGTTTCTTTTCGGGCTCCTCGCGGTGGCTATAAGCCGGCGGCTTGAAGCGTTCCTCCTCTCACGGGATCCTCGGGGGCCCGAACTTCGTCGTCACCGAGGCTAATCTAAATCTTCGGAGGGGGCATGTAGCCGTCCTCCTCCGTGTATTTGTGCATTGCTGTTCATACAGGCTGACCTGCTCATCCTCCTGCTCGCCTGCTTTCGAAGGCGGGCTGATCGAGTTGTATTCTTCTTCAAAGCACCATTCGGATTGTTTTCGTCTCCACAGGCTGGTATTGGTGTGGCGGGGCACAGGTGGCGCCCGGCAGCGCCCATTCTTTGCCTTTTCCCCTAAGGTTTTATCCTCCGTTGCCTCATCGCCATTTGTTTCCTTCGGAGTGTCCACCATATATATATCATAAGAAGAGGTGGCTGTCCACCGCCTAGTGAACGGTGGTTCATGTTCTTCTCCTGCATCGTCGTCCATACCGTCGATGTATTCGGAGTCAAAGTTAAGTACCTCGGTTAAGTCATCGACCGTGACAATAAAGTGGGTGGTGGGTGGGCAACAAATTCCTTCGTCGCCTGCCTCCCACTCAAGCCGGACATAGTTCGGCGAAGAGCCTCCTGACAAAGAGAGAGACTTTAGTGAGTCCAGCATGTCTCCAAAGGGCGAGTCTTTGGAAGATATCCGCAGCCAGTGAACTCCATTACCGGAGCCCATCCTGGCCCGACAGGCTCGGGGCGTCTTGGACTGGAACCAACGTCCGGATACGAATCCGGGGATTTGGAGTCACAGGCCACCGCAGAGGTAAGGCCCGTGTTCGGCTCCACCGCCGATGAGTGTGCGACCTGGGGGCGGGGTCCATCCCTCCGTCCTTAGGCAACGCAGTCTGCTCCAGATTTAGGTCCGGGGACAGTACGGGGATGATGCCCCGAGCTTCGTCCGACGGCAGGTCTAAGCCATGCTCGTCGTGACTGTTCGGTGCTCCTAGCATAGGCCCAAATCCATCGAAGATCAAGTCTCCGCGGATGTCCGTCATGTAGTTCAGGTTACCGAACCTGACCTGGTGGCCAGGGGCGTAGCTGTCGATCTGCTCCAGATGGCCAAGCAAGTTGGCCCATGATCTTGGCCGCCCGAACACGAAGATCTGTCCGAGAGTCTCACCTGGGCGGCATCGTTGATGATGATTGAAGGAGCCATCGAGCCTGACCGCGATGACCACAGAGGAACTCTCAATGAAAGCACCAATGTCGGTGTCAAAACCGGCGGATCTCGAGTAGGGGTCCCGATGCATGCGTCAAAGCTGATGGTAACAGGAAGCAAGGGACACAGATGTTTACCCAGGTTCGGGCCCTCTCGATGGAGGTAAAACCCTACTCCTGCTTGATTAATATTGATGATATGGGTAGTACAAGAGTAGATATACCACGAGATCGTAGAGGCTAAACCCTAAGAGCTAGCCTATGATAGTATGATTGTAATTGTGATCGGCCTTCTAAGGACCAACCTCTCCGGTTTATATAGGCACCGAGAGGGCTAGGGTTTACATGGAGTCGGTTACAAGGAAGGAAATATAATATCCGGATCGCCAAGCTTGCCTTCCACGCCAAGGAAAGTCCCATCCGGACACGGGCCGAAGTCCTGAGTCTTGTATCTTCACGCTTCAATAGTCCGGACGTTGTACACAGTCCGACTGTCCGGATACCCCCTAATCCAGGACTCCCTCACCCACTTCATAGCCACAGTTGAGGATTTAACCGACACGCTTGATTACGACTCCGAAGACATCGACGGTATGGACGACGATGCCGAGGAGAAGCAAAATCAAAATCCTCCATTCAAAAGACGTTGGATGGCCACCTCTTCGTACGGTGTGTACATGGTGGACACGCCCAAAACAACCAACGACGATGACAAAGAAAATCCAGTCGAGAATAAACCTCGTGAGACACAGCAAAAACGCCGGCATCCTCGGCGCCGCTCTAAGTCACATCATTCAAAAGACAACAATGCTGGCACTGGAGAAAATAATACTACGGACGATGCCGAAAACAATGAAGACCTTGCCGAGGTAACATCCGAACAGGAGGAGCAAGAAAATGGGCAAGCTAGCCCCGACGAACAGGCCAGGCCCAACGACTCGAAGGACGGTAGTTATCGTCCGCTCTTTGAGGATGAGGAAAGCCTCGGCAACGAAGATTTCATCGTGCCTGAGGAACCTCTCGGCGAGGCGCTTCAAGCGCCACGACTAATAGCCCTTGCAAGGAGCACGAATAAGAAGCGGCAGCAGCTTCAAGCTGACCAAGATCTGCTTGTCGACAGATGGATGATGTCCCGGCAGCCAAGAACACGGCCTCGGGCGCGATCGTCTCCAACGATCTATAATTTTTGATTGCTCCATGCTATATTATCTACTGTTTTGGACAATATTGGGCTTTATTTTCCACTTTTATATTATTTTTGGGACTAACCTATTAACCGGAGGCCCAGCTTAGAATTGCTGTTTTTTGCCTATTTCAGAGTTTCAAAGAAATGGAATATCAAACGGAGTCCAAACGGAATGAAACCTTCGGGAACGTGATTTTCTCACCGAATATGATCCAGGAAACTTGGACCCTACGTCAAGAAAGAAAGGAGGTGGGCACGAGGTAGGGGGCGCACCCTCCCCCCCAGGCGCGCCCTCCACCCTCGTGGGCCCCACCTTGCTCCACCGACGCATTTCTTCCTCCTATATACACCTCGTACCCTCAAATGATCGACACGGAGCCAAAAACCTAATTCCACAGCAACCTTACATTACCCATGAGATCCCATCTTGGGGCCTGTTAGGAGCTCACGGAGAGGGCATCCACCATGGAGGGATTCTACATCATCACCATAGCCCCTCCGATGAAGTGTGAGTAGTTTACCTCAGACCTTCGGGTCCATAGTTAGTAGCTAGATGGCTTCTTCTCTCTTTTTGGATCTCAATACAATGTTCTCCCCTCTCTCGTGGAGATCTATTCGATGTAATCTTCTTTTTGCGGTGTGTTTGTTGAGATCGATGAATTGTGGGTTTATGATCAAGATTATCTATGAACAATATTTGAATCTTCTCTGAATTCTTTTATGTATGATTGGTTATCTTTGCAAGTCTCTTGAATTATTAGTTTGGTTTGGCCTACTAGATTGGTTTTTCTTGCAATGGGAGAAGTGCTTAGCTTTGGGTTCAATCTTGCGTTGTTCTTTCCCAAAGTGATGAGGGGCAGCAAGGCACGTATTGTATTGTTGCCCTCGAGGATAACAAGATGGGGTTTTTATCATATTGCATGAATTTATCCCTCTACATCATGTCATCTTGCTTAAGGCGTTACTCTGTTTTCTTGAACTTAATACTCTAGATGCATGCTGGATAGCGGTCGATGAGTGGAGTAATATTAGTAGATGCAGGCAGGAGTTGGTCTACTTGTCTTGGACGTGATGCTTATATACATGATCATACCTAGATATTCTCATAACTATGCTCAATTCTGTCAATTGATCAAGAATAATTCGTTCACCCACCGTAAAATACTTATGCTCTTGAGAGAAGCCACTAGTGAAATCTATGGTCCCCGGGTTTATCTTCATCATATTAATCTTCCATCACTTTATTATTGCCTTTGCTTTTTTACTTTGCTTTTTATTTTACTTTGCATCTTTATCACAAAAATACCAAAAATACTATCTATCATATCTATCAGATCTCACTCTCGTAAGTGACCGTGAAGGGATTGACAACCCCTAATCGCGTTGGTTGCAAGGAGTTATTTGCTTTGTGTAGGTACGAGGGACTCGCGCGTAGCCTCCTACTGGATTGATACCTTGGTTCTCAAAAACTGAGGGAAATACTTACGCTACTTTGCTGCATCATCCTTTACTCTTCAAGGAAATCCAACGCAGTGCTCAAGAGGTAGCAACGCCCAGCCAAGAGTTACCCGAAGAGAAGGTTGCTACCTCAGTTCGATAAAGAGGCGTCGGAGCCCATACTTCCCTCGCGTAATGCGGTCGACCGAACACTACGCGGTCGAGACAGTGCGGCGGACCGACCACCTCGTGGTCGGGATAGAGCGGCAACTCAAGCCGAACAACAGCCCGCCCCGCCGCCACGAAAAAACAGAGACAAAACAGTTCGGGGTCATACATAGGACCTCCGGCAAACCTTGGATAGCAGAGCAGGATACACCCGATCGATTTACGGATCGCGGGGACGTTCTTTGACACGTGACACTGGCTACCTACTCGGACGTGACAAACCTAGTCACACCCGAGCCGATAACCGCAGACGGACTCCATCAGAGCTACGACGCGATGCGGCCAGTTATAGTGGCGCCGCACACCCTCTTTGCTTCACTGATGAAGTAATGGATCATAAATTCCCCAAAGGGTTTAAACCCGTGAATATTGAATCATACGACGGGACAACTGATCCCGCGGTATGGATCGAGGACTTTATCCTCCACATCCACATGGCCCAGGGAGATGACCTCCACGCTATCAAATACCTCCCGCTAAAGCTTAAAGGAGCAGCTCGGCATTGGTTAAACAGCCTGCCTGAAAATTCTATTGGCAGCTGGGAGGACTTGAAAGAGGCCTTCCTCGATAACTTCCAAGGTACATATGTCTGGCCACAAGATGCCGATGACTTAAGCCACATAGTCCAACAACCGGGAGAGTCAGCTAGGAAATTTTGGACTAGGTTCTTAACCAAAAAGAACCAGATCGTCGACTGTCCGGATGCCGAAGCCCTAGCGGCCTTTAAACATAGCATCCGTGACGAATGGCTCGCCCGCCACCTTGGCCAGGAAAAGCCAAAATTTATGGCAGCCCTCACGACACTCATGACCCGCTTCTGTGCGGGAGAGGATAGTTGGCTGGCCCGTAGCAAGAATACAACAAGTGACACGGGCACCTCCGAGGCCAAAAACAGCAATGGCAAGCTCCGATGCAACAAACACAAACGCTGAAGTAATGGTGACAACACCGATGACACGACACTCAATGCCGGATTCAGCGGTTCCAAGTACGGTCAGCGGAAGAAGCCATATAAAAGAAACAATCAAGGACCATCCAGCCTGGACCGAATACTTGATCGTCCGTGCCACATACATGGCAACCCAGATAAACCAGCCAATCATACCAACAGAGATTGTTGGGTTTTAAACAGGCTGACAAATTAAACGCCGAGAACAGGGAAAAGGGATCATAAAGCGAGGACGACGACGAGGAGCCCCGGCAACCGAACACAGGGGGACAGAAGAAATTTCCCCCTTGAGTGAAAACAGTCATGATATATGTTACACACATCCCCAAAAGGGAGCGCAAACGCGCACTGAGGGACGTCTACGCGATAGAGCCAGTCGCCCCAAAATTTAATCCATGGTCGCCGTGCCCGATCATTTTTGATCGACGGGACCACCCGACCAGTATCCGTCATGGCGGTTCAGCCGCATTGGTCCTTGACCCAATAATCGACGGATTCCACCTAACGCGAGTCCTTATGGACGGCGGCAAGAGTTCTGAACTCTGCTCTACCCGGGATACGGTCGCAAAATGGGCATTAACCCATCACAGATCAAGCCCACAAAGACCACCTTTAAAGGATTCATACCGGGTGTAGAGGCTCGCTGTATGGGCTCAATTACGCTAGAGGTTGTCTTCGGATCCCTGGACAACTTCAGAAGCGAGGAGTTAATCTTCGACATCGTCCCTGTTCGCAGCGGCTATCACGCACTGCTCGGACGAACCGCATTTGCTCGATTCAATGCGGTGCCTCATTATGCCTAGCTCAAGCTCAAGACGCCCGGGCCACGTGGCGTCATTACAGTTAATGGAAACACGGGCGCTCCCTCCGTCTGTAAGAGCACCACGGCTGCCTTAGCAGTGAAGTCTGAAACAGCCTTCTTAAGCAGAACCCTAATTCAGCGGCCAAGCTCCCGGACACCGTCAAGAGAGTCCGGACCATCCTCACTACAAAAAAATACACTTCCGTGATGATAAGTGTTTGTCACAGTAGGTCGCGTTTTTTGCCATGCATGTACATCCATGACGATTTTCTGACAGAATCAAGATAGTCATACCATCTTTATGTCGTAGAAGTGTTCCATGACATTACCAAAATTATCATCACGGAAGTGTCCACTTCCATGACAATAAATCGTAGCGTCCGCAGTGCTTTCGTCAAGGGTGACCCACACGCGTGGCATCCACCGTAACGGAACATTGTTAAGTTATCGGGTCAGGATTTGGATCCGATAACCCGTTAACAGCCCGACCAATGGGGATTTTCCACGTGTAAAATCATCATTGGGCTGGAAACACGTGTCGGCTCATCGTTGGGACAGATGTCATCCACTCATTGGACGGAAGGTGCCTATGATACGTCGACACGTGGCACGGCCCAACAGAGGCCCATTCCTGTGAAAAGGCCGGCCCGTTTGACTTGGTCAAAAGGTGGCGGGCCGGCCCATGGAAAGCTTTGTTAACGGCCTGTTCGCATATAGCCCATTTACAGCCTACTAACCCAAGGCCCGTTACGCCCTATCCGAATTAGGCCCAGTAGTGTCATCTGGGCCATCCAATAAGATTCCAGCCCGTTTTCACTTCTGGCGCATGTATGGCCCATGACATCTTTCGGCCCATATGAGGCCCTATGTAACTCTTGGCCTATTAACGGATCGTGGTGAAATCGGCCCCGTAATGAACGATGTATCACTTTACACCCATTAACGGCCCGTGGTGAAATCGCCCGTAATGAACAGTGTATCACATTATACCCATTAACGACCCGTTATTCCGTTGGGCCGTTTCTTGCCCATGTTATCTTTCGGCCTTCTCAGAGCCCATTTATTCTTGGGCTCATTTCCAGCATTCGTTTACTTACGGCATGTTACTGTCATTTTCTGCTTGTGGGCCAAATTCAGCCTGTGGTTATAGTCGGCCCGTTTGTGGTCCGTTAATACGTTGGGCCGTTTTCATAGCGTCATCAAATATGGCCTATTAACGATGGCCCGTTATGGTCGGCCCATGAACGGACTATTCCAACTCTAGCCCGTTTATGGCCATAATGCGGTCTGTTTGGACCATGTTTGGCCAATCGATCGTACGGCCCGTATAAGGCTCATTGATGATACGGCCGGCAGAAGGCCCATTGTTTCTACGGCCCGTAGAAGGCCCACTGTTTCTATGGCCAGTAGGAGGCCTAGTGTCACTACAGTAAATATTAGCTCATGGTTATTGTGGCCTAGTTTTAAAAAATAGGTTATTGCAGCCACTAGCTAACCGCGGAAAAAGAACTGCAATGACTACAAGCAAACAAATAAACAAGAGAACAAGGAAATAAATAAGCAAGCAACTAACTCTAGGCTATCATGGCTATTACACATATTACATCCACTGGGCATCAAAGTTCGCCACCGATTGCAAATATAGGGAACAAAGCAGCATATCATATACCTTTGGTTGTCAAAGTTGGCGACCGGCGCAAATAAACGCCATAGCAAAACAAATCCGAGCTGAAACCACTTCAAGATCTCAAGAAACAATATCCTGGGTACCCATAATCTTTGGAAAGATGCTTAGCAAGCTTATTAACTTTCTCTTGTTTGGCGCTTAAATCCTCCAGTAACTATTTGTTGCACCGGAAAATATGCATCCGAATTCTGCGGGGACTTCCTCAGGTCCTTGACTTCTGTCATGCACATCCGATCGATGTCTTTCAACTTGAAGTTGAGACTCAAGAAGACGAACTGATTCTGCATCGAGTTTGAAGAGCTTGTGCGTGATGAGTGTCGATAACTTTCGAACACTACATCAAGACAGGACTTTGGGTTTCCTCACTGTCGTCAAGATAGTTTTTATCAGCTTTCTTGGAGACCAACAGGTATGTCTCACTATCTTGAACCTTATCTGCATTACTTCCTTTACCATTGGATAACGCGGTACTGTTCTCCAATATTTTGTCCGCATTCTAGAAGAGAAACAAGCGGACACATCACATGTTTACCATGTTGTATATGAAACTTATTTTGGTAAATGAGTTCAGTAGTAAAGTGGACAGGATAACAACATGAAACAAACATCTATCTATGTACCATGGTCACTTTATGGTCTATATCATTCTAGTTTTTGTTGCCAAATCAAGATAGATACACAGTTCAAATAATATTTGGTCAAGACAAAGCGAGAATAGACGAGAATATAAGTGTGGGTAACTATAGAGCAATAACAACACTTGTAATGTGCATGACATGAGAACATAACTGTTTATTCAATTGAAACTGAAATCAACATAGAGCAGGTTACAACAGCAAACCGAGTTAAAGAAACAGGTTTAAAACATACCTGCTATGCGCCATTGGAGTTTCAATTCCATCCTTCAAATTTTAAAATAGTTGGTATGAGTAAATACAAGAATGCAAGAGCAAAGGAGTATGAATCATAGCTCTGAGAACTGACCTAAGAACAAATCTTCTTCTCCTTTAAGCGTTGAGTTGGGATTCGGAGTGGTGGTCCTCGTGCTTTGGGCACTGCAGTTCCCTTACTAACTGCTCGTGTTAAGGTGCTCTGTGGTGGAGACGGTGCTGTGTCAACTGGAACTGGGTTACTATCTGCCGGGGTTGGTGAGGGAGTCTTGGACTAGGGGGTGTCCGGATAGCCGAACTATCATCACGGCCGGACTCCAAGACTATGAAGATACAAGATTGAAGACTTCATCCCGTGTCCGGATGGGACTTTCCTTGGCGTGGAAGGCAAGCTTGGCGATAAGGATATGTAGATCTCCTAGCATTGTAACCGACTACGTGTAACCCTAACCTATCCGGTGTCTATATAAACTGGAGGGTTTTTAGTCCGTGGGGCGAACAACAATCATACCATAGGCTAGCTTCTAGGGTTTAGCCTCCTTGATCTCGTGATAGATCTACTCTTGTACTACCCATATCATCAATATTAATCAAGCGGGGTAGGGTATTACCTCCATCGAGAGGGCGAACACAGGTAAAAACATCGTGTCCCTTGTCTCCTGTTACCATCCGCCTAGACGCATTTGGGACCCCTACCCGAGATCCGCCGGTTTTGACACCGACATTGGTGCTTTCATTGAGAGTTCCTCTGTGTCGTCACCGATAGGCCCGATGGCTCCTTCAATCATCAGCAACGACGCAGTCCAGGGTGAGACTTTTCTCCCCGGACAGATCTTCGTATTCGGCGGCTTTGCTGCGGGCCAATTCGCTAGGCCATCCGGAAGCAGATCGAAAGCTACGCCCACAGCCATCGTGTCAGATTTGGAAGTTTATACTACCCGGCCGACATCCGCGGAGACTTGATCTTTGACGGATTCGAGCCGCAAGCAGCGCCGCACTATCTCGATGGGCATGATCTAACTCTGCCGCGAGCGGTGTCTGGAGGCGCACTAATCCGCCTCCGAACATTGATTCGGGCCGATCTCGCCGATCGAGGATGGTTGGTTGGGCGCCACCTCGGGGCTGAAATCTCTCTGGTGATTGAGCCGAACACAATCCCTGTCGCTGCGAAGACCATGACTCCAAGGTGCCGACTCCTCTCCGGACTCCGAACCCTCGCGCCCACCTTGATCGAATCCGATTGGGCACCGATCATGGAGTTCACCGCCGCGGACATCTTTTCTTTTCGCCCTTTGGCGACATCCTGAATTCACTAAAGTATCTCTCTTTATCCGAGGAACCCTGGCCGGACTACGAACAGGAAGGTTGGGATGCAGACGACTAAGAAATTCAACGCCCACCCACCACCCACTTTGTAGCCACTGTTGATGATTTAACCGACATGCTCGACTTCGACTCCGAAGACATCGACGGTATGGACGACAATGCCGAAGACGACCAAGACCCAGCGCCTACAGGGCACTGGAAGGCCACCTCGTCATATGACATATACATGGTGGACATCCCAAAAGATGGGAACGGCGATGGAACAACGGAGGATGACCCCTCCAAGAAGAAACCGAAGCGCCGACGCCCGGCGTCGCCGCCGCTCTAAATCCCGCCCACAAAAAAATGGTGATTCCGCACGGAGATAATAACACCGACGGTGTTGAAGACAACCCCCCTCCAGCAGGACTCGAGGCGGGAGGAGGGAGAAGCAAGTCCGCACGACGGTCTGTAAAGAGAGGTAGAGGGCGATAATTATGCGCCTCCCTCCGAAGATGAGGCAAGCCTCGACGACGCATTTAATTTGTCGTGCACTGAGGATCCCGCGAGCAGGAGCGTTTCAAACGCAGGCTTATGGCCACGACAAGCAGCCTCAAGAAAAAGCGACAACGACTTAGAGCTGACCAAGACACCGCTAGGCGGATGGGTGAAGTCCTTGCGGCGAAGAGTATGAACTCAAACGCCCCTCAAAAGCTATCCCAAATGCAGGCTGTTGCCTCGATCGGAGGAGGAAGCACCCAAGTCACCAACAAGACAACATGGCAGATCAGCCACCCGTGGCCGTGACAGAGAAGCCTCTCGGCCCTCCGCTCAAGCCACACCCCGACGCCGCTCAAAAAGTACCAAGGCACGGGAAAACGCGCCAGACTTGCGATATATATTAGAGGATAAGGCAAAACATACAAGATCGATCTACGGATCACGTGGGCGCCCCACGACACGTGATGATAACCATCATGCCGGATACAGCAAACCCGGCCGGGCCGAACACAGTAGACAAAGCTCATATGAGCTACGTCGTGATATAGCCCAATACAGTAGGCGCCAAGACACCCACTATGCTTCCACAGATGAAGTAATGGATCATCAAATCCGAGGGCTTCAAACCCGTAAACATCGAATCATACGATGGTACCACGGATCCCGATGTCCGGATCGAGGATTATCTCCTCCATATCCACATGGCCCACGGTGATGATCTACATGCCATCAAATACCTCCCACTCAAGCTTAAAGGACCAGCTCGGCATTGGCTCAACAGCTTGCCGGTGAATCAATTGGTTGTTGGGAGGACACGGAAGCCGCATTCCTTGATAACTTCCGGGGCACATATGTGCGACCACCAGACGCCGATGACCTCATCCATATAATTCAGCAACCCGGAAGAATCGGCGGACAATTCAGGACACGGTTCCTAACAAAGAAAAAATCAAATCGTTATTTGTCCGGGATGCGAGGCCCTTGCAGCCTTCAAACATAACATCCGCGACGAGTGGCTTGCCCGGCACCTAGGGCAGAAAAGCCGAAATCCATGGCAGCCCTCACAACACTCATGACCCGCTTTTGCGCGGGGAGGGACAATCTGGCTAGCTCGAAGCAACAACTTGGCCAAACACCACGATAGTTCGGATACCAAGGACAACAATGGCAGGTCGGCGTCGCAGCAAGAACAAAGCGCCACATTAACGGCGATAATCAAGATACGGCACGATCAATGCCGGATTCGGAAGGCTCTAAACCCGGTCGTGGAAAAAGCCATTCAAAAGAAATACCGGGGCCCGTCCAACTTGGACCGAATACTTTCGATCGCTTGTGCGGATACATGGCACCCCAAAAAGCCAACCACACCAACAGGATTGTTGGGTGTTCAAACAAGCAGGCAAGTTAAGTGCCGAACTCAATGACAAGGGGTTGCATAGCGATGGCGAGGAAGAGCCCGGCCGCCCGAACAATAGAAGGATGAAGGGCTTTCCCACACAAGTGCGGACGGTGAACATGATATACGCAACCCACATACCCAAAGGGAGGCGGAAGCGTGCACTAAAGGGCGTATATGCGATGGAGCCGGTCGCCCCAAAGTTCAACCCATGGTCTTCGGCCCGATCACCTTCGATCAAGGGACCACCCCACTAGCATTCGTCATGGCGGTTTTGCCGCATTGGTTCTTGACCCAATTATTGTGGATTTCACCTCACCGAGTCCCGATGGATGGCGGTAGCAACTGAACACCTGCTTTATCGAGGATACGGTCGCCAAAATGGGCATAGACCCTCAAGGATTAAACCTACAAAAGGCGACTTTTAAAGGCATCATACGGGTGTAGAGGCCAATTATGCGGGCTCAGTTACACTCGAAGTGGTCTTCGGATCCCGGATAACTTCCGGCGAAGATTTAATCTTCGACATAGTCCCGTTCATGCGGCTATCATGCCTTTGCTCGGACGAACCGCATTTGCAAAATTCAATGCGGTGCCGCTTTTCGCATACCTCAAGCTCAAGATGCGGGCCCTCGAGGAGTAATCATGGTCAATGGAAACATCAACGCTCTCTCCGAGCGGAGGAGCACCACGGCGGCCCTCGCGGCGGAGGTGCAAAGCAGCCTCTCACGGCCAATTCTCGAGTCCGGCCACTAAAGCGTCCCGGACAACATCAAGCGCGCCAGAGTAACCTATAACAAGACCGCTGGCACGATTCAAGCATCGCAGCGTAACAATCCGGCTAACCCCAGCCCTCGCGAAATTGCGAAGCCGGTACTACGCGTACGTAACTACGCTCTGGAGATACCATGGGCATAAGGGGAGGGGCACGACAATGGCACGCCCGGAATGCGGCTCAACCGCACCAGGGGCTCCCGATTGTGTCATTCTTTTTCTTTTTTCTTTTTTCTTCCTTTTTCTTACTTTCAGGACTCCGTTTTCCGAAGTCCTGTCCGCACTAGAATCGCCCGAACTCACGATGCAACAGCCAGGAAGCTGACTACGTCGAGTGTTCGTGTGGTCTCTATTTCGATCATTATACCTGTTTTACATACCATCCCGCATGACTTACCCTGGAGGGGCACATGTTAGATAGTCCCATCCCTTGCTTATCGCACTATTTGTATCGTTACGCTTTCATTGCAGTACCTTTTGAATAAACAATACATAGCTTTTGCCTATTATTGCACTCCTTTCTTTATCTATATATATGTTCATTTCATGACATGTTGCACCCGTACACTTTAGTACGGCCAATACACCGAGGGCTTAAGTACCCCAAAAGTATGGTGTGATAAGTCCACACTTTCACAAGTGTGGCACCCGTACTTATAGCATTATATGCATCGGCTCGAATCATGTCTTGGGTCAATAGTTGGGTTTGCCCGGCTCCTATGTTTTGGTACCTTACGTTCCGTTATATCGGCTAAGGTAGCACTAGGAGAACCACCGCGATTGTGCCTCTGGTTGAGCTGGGTTGAGCACCTCGGTGGAGAAAGCTAAAACTAACCGTCATGATAGGGCGAGAGCCGGTCGCTGTTCGAGAGGTTTTTCGGGTCCCTAAAGACTTATGCCGCTTAGGCGAGGGAGCCGGCATTGTCCGCCCAATGCGTGGATAGCGCCCCGAACTCGGTCTTCCGAATACTAGGGGCTTCGCCGAAATTTAAAATTATATAATTCTATGGCTAAGTGAGAGTGTTCAAGCACTATAAGTCCGGTTGCCTTGTTCGTTGCGTTGAGCGCCTCCCTAGATGGACCCAAGAATGGGAATAAGAGTGCTCAAGTTTATCCCGAACACCCCAGCACTCGTGGCATGGGGGTGAAGCCAACGACTTGCCATCTCTCAAATTTGATGAACGCACCGCCTTAAGGTAATATTTTAAATTAACAAAGCGTTGCTTAGCGCATATGAACAAGTTTTTAAGCGTCACGGGATAACAAATGCGAGTCTATTAAAAAATTACATCTTTGGAGCACTCATCCGCTATTTGGCGGGCACCCTTCAGGACGCCCTCATAGTACATTTCGGGCGTGCGATGCTCCTTGCCCTTCGGTGGCCCGTCCGTCACAAGCTTCTCCGCGTCCAGCTTGCCCCAGTGCACTTGAGCACGGGCAAGGGCCCGACGGGCACCTTCAATGCAGACGGAGCGCTTGATGACTTCAATCCATGGACAGGCGTCCACCAGCCGCCGCACTAGCCCAAAGTAGCTCCCAGGCATGGCTTCCAATGGCCATAGCCGAACTATGAGGCCCTTCATGGCCTGTTCGGCGACCTTGTGGAGCTCGACCAGCTGCTTCAGCTGGTTGCTTAGGGGCACCAGATGTCCGGCCTCGATATCGAGACCGTAACACCTTCTCCATCGAGCTCCCTCCTTGGCCAGCGGTAGAATGCGGCAGCATCAGTCCACACTCTGGCAGATCTGCGAATGCTCTGGAGAGCTCGAATCCGGGTAAGTAATAGGTAATTCACTTTCACATGCTTGCTTTGCATAAAGAATGCCTTACCCGCCGCTATCTTCTTTAATGATTCAATTTCTTGGAGGGCTTTTTGGGCCTCGGCCTTAGCAGCTTTGGCACTCTCAAGAGCTAAGGCAAGCTCGGACTCTCGGGTCCTTGAGTCACGCTCCAAACCCTCGTGTTTTTTCACGAGAGCCTGGAGCTCTTGCCGCACCTCTGCCAGCTGCGCCTCCCCCTTCTCTCGCTCGGTGCGCTCCGCGGTCGCTTTGCTTTCGGCCACGGACACCGCTTCCTTCAGGGTCGCCACCTCGTTCGTGGCCCCTGCAGTACCCATGTTATTCCTGTTATTTTTCGCAACCGAAACCTTTCTATAAGGTATTTCTTTAATAAGGTATTACTTACCTTCCTTGTCCTCGAGCTGCTTCCTGGCAAGGCCGAGCTCGTTCTCGGACCGCTCGAGGCTCTGCTTCAATGCATTGACCTCCATGATCGGTCTTGGCGAGAGGTCGGCGCAGCCCTGCATTCCCATATTGACACACTTATGTTAGACTCCTGCGTATATCTTTTTAGATCCTTAGTCCGGCTTTTCTTTCCGAACACCGAACTAAGCATCGGGAGCTACCGTCTATGCGGTAATATTTTTACATATTCTAAACTTACCTCAAAGCCTGTTAGAAGGCTGGTACAGAACTTCAGTCGGCCGCTCTTGGCGGATCGAACTTCTGGATCACCACACTCATAATGCGGTGCTCCTCCTCGATGGAGGCTGTTAAGCGCCTCCGATGCTATCCGGTGCCTCGGTTGGATGGAAGACACGGCGTCTTACCCTTCCTACTGAAGGGACCGCTTGCGGATTCGGAACCGCTGAAGGTTCCGGCATGGAGTCCGGACGAGGTCGGGCTTAGAGCCCTGGGGTCTCGCCCCCCCAGCGCTGAGTCCGGGAGGTTGCCTTGCGGCGCCTCCTGCGCCACCTCCTCTTGACCAGGCCCCCCTTGGGGCACCACCTCGGCGTCGTCCGCAGCGTGAGGCGATGAGGCGGCCGGAAGTGAAGTACTCTCCATTTCCGACGAACTCAGGGACCCGCTCGACGAAGCGGCGAACTCGCCCTTGGGCGGGCTGCATGATTGTTCGGCATTAGAGAACACTATGCAATAAAAATCCATGGGTATCCGGACACTTACGATCTCGCCAGGGGCTTGGCCCTTGTTGGCCAATCCTCCTCGTCGTTTTCGACGTTGGTGGAGAAATCCGGAGGAAGGGTTCTTCCCTTCTTGGACCCTCCGGCCTCCCGGTTGGGCGGCTTTCCTTTCCTCTCCTCCCCGGGGGAAGGCTTCTTCCTCCTCCTCGTTCTCGGGAGAAGATTCTGCTTCAGAATCGACGGCACCAGCGTCGGGAGCTCCTTCGAGTTCCGTTGCCTCCTTCTTAGCCTTCTTCTCCGGCACCACATGAGGTACCGGAGCCAGCAGCCCGTCAATCGGGCGTCCGGCTGGGTCTTCGGCAAAGGAGCGGATAGTTAACCTGTCCGGGGCGTCTTGACCGATCATGTTAAAGGTTAGGGAGTTTTAGATCCCGCATAGAGTCAAACTATGAAAAAAGAGTCCCATAAAGGGTAAAATAACTCACCTCGCTGGCTTGACGCTGCGAGCTGAATACGTGATCTTCGGTAGCGGATGTGGGAGCCTCGGTGCCCTTGAACAGCACCTTCCGGGCATCTTCGTACGTAGTGTCGAAGAGCCTTTTCAGAGTTGGGTGATGTGCCGGATCGAACTCCCACAATTTGAAGGCCCGTTGTTGGCATGGGAGAATCAGGCAGATGAGCATCACCTGGACTACGTTGACAAGCCTGAGATTCTTGTCCACCAGGTTTCGGACGCATGTTTGGAGTCTGGATAGCTCGTCTGAATTCCCCCACGCCAGGCCCGTCTCTTTCCATGACGAGAGTCGTGTGGGGACCCCCAGATCTGAATTCGGGGGCCGCCCATTTGGGGTCAGCTGGTCGGTGATATAGAACCACCCCGATTGCCACCCCTTTATTGTCTCCACGAAGGAGCCCTCGAGCCATAGGACTTTGGCCATCTTGCCAACCATGGCACCTCCAAGCACTCCGCTTGACGGCCGCCCACTACCTTGACTGACATTGAAGATCTTCACCATAAGCGAAGTGGGGCTGGATGCAAGGAAGGCCTCGCACACTGACGATGAGCGCCGAGATGTTGAGGATGAAATTGGGGCAGTGTCGTGGAAGTCCGGGACGTAGTAGAACATGAGCCCCGGACAAATGGGTGAAGTGGAAAACCTAGTCCAGCGGAGGAAGTGGGGAGAAACACCACCCTCTCATGGGGCACAGGGGTTGGAATGAGCTGCCCAGCGTCAGGCGGTGCGGTGGCGATGTTCTTGAACAAGTATCCGGCCTCCGCAGCTTTGTGATGTGCCCCTCCGTGATGGAGGAGGCCATCCACCTGCCTCCCGCTCCGGACATAGTTGGAGAAGGTTGAGGTGGGGTGTGTGGACTTGGTATTTGGAGCTCGAGTCTTGTGAAAATGGATGAGCAAAGGAGGAAGAAAGGCGTGGGTGAAAAGGTGGATCCTTATCCCTTATATGGAATGACGAAGCTATCGTCCCCCACCAACTGGTAAAACTCGCTTATCTCCCAGCGCCGTAATCAATGGCGCGGATGGAGTTACCCACGTTCGTTTTTATGAGAATCCCGGAATAAGGGGCACGATCTATGCTTTGATAAGGCGTGCCAAGGAAACCGCCTCGCTAAACTTGAGGTGGAGCGATAAAAAGCGATTCATGTGAAGGCACGGCCGTGGTGTGATGTCACGCCATGAATACATCAGCAGATCTGTGCAAAAGTTATTCTCTCTCTGGTGGTATGTGGAACTTGTTTTGCGAGCGGACACTATCCTTGTGTTCAAAACCTTCTATGAAGTATTCGGAGGAGGAACCCGCCTTGCAATGCCGAAGACAATATGCGCGCCCGGACTACGTCGTCATTGAAGCCTGGTTCGAGGAGCTCTTGAGGAGTCTGGACTAGGGGTGTCCGGATAGCGAACTATCATCATGGCGGACTCCAAGACTATGAAGATACAAGATTGAAGACTTACGTCCGATGTGCGGATGGGACTTTCCTTGGCGTGGAAGGCAAGCTTGTCGATCTGAGATATGTAGATCTCCTACCATTGTAACCGACTCTGTGTAACCCTAACCTATCCGGTGTCTATATAAAGCTGGAGGGTTTTTAGTCCGTGGGGCGAACAACAATCATACCATAGGCTAGCTTCTAGGGTTTAGCCTCCTTGATCTCGTGGTAGATCTACTCTTGTACTACCCATATCATCAATATTAATCAAGCGGAGTAGGGTATTACCTCCATCGAGAGGGCCCGAACACAGGTAAAAACATCGTGTCCCTTGTCTCCTGTTACCATCCGCCTAGGCGCCTGATTCGGGACCCCCTACCCGAGATCCGCCGGTTTGACACCGGCAGTTGGGGTTAGAAAGGGTGTAGCCTGGTTCTCTGTCCTAGCTGGGTAGGGGTACAATCTGCGAGTCAGGTTATGTGTGGTGGATCTGGTCCACAGGCAAGTACAACCGTGGTTCTATCTGCATCAACTGGTAGCACTATCTTTTACGAAGACCGTCTTTGTTACTCCCTTAGATCTTTGCCATCACGCTCTCCAATTCAAATGGCTAATAAACAAGAAAAGTAATTGAAAGTATAGACATTGTATGATGAGCGGGTGCAATGGATAGTGGGGAATAAAAGAGGGCATGAAATAATTCATATTTATGTTGTCTAACCAAACAGGTAGCATGACACAATTTCACATATATGATGGCTAACTAAACAGGATAGCATGACACAATTTCACATTATGATGGCTAACTAAAAAGATGGAAAGACATAGTTCAAAATATGAGACTATGTAAACAGGATGACATGACATAACTATATAATGTGTTTATTAAATAGGTTGGCATGCCATAATTCACATACATTCACGGATAGAATGCCATAATTCAAAATATGATGATTGTAAACACTAAAGCAGGATGAGATGATATAACTATATGATGTCTTTATTAAATGGGTTGCCATGCCATAATTCAGATAGATGATGTGTATGTACTATGTAAACATGATGGCATGATATAATTCAAATATATGATTTATATAGTAAGCAAGTAAGCAGAGGGCAACCATATATGATGTAAAAACTAAGCAATGCAAGACAACATGCATGACATGGGTAATATAACCCTGCCAAGTTTGAGCATAGACCTCAGGGGGGAAATAGGACTGGTCATCAGTCTCTGAATCCTCCTCTGAGGAGCTCTCTGTAACCAACAAGATGTCCGGCTTGACGAGTAGCATTATGCCTTTCTGAATACCTTGTTTTCACTCCGGATACTTCCATCACCGCTTCAAATGGCTGATGCACAGGAAGAGTAGTTGAATATACAAAGCGTTGTTGACAAATGGAACACGTAATACAAAAAATGATAGCATGATATAATTCACATACATGATGATTGGCTAAACAGCATGGCATTGCATAATTCACATATATAATGCCTTTGCAACAATATAGCATTGTATAATTCACATATATAATGTCTTGCAACAAGATGGCAATGCATAATTCATATATATGGTAATTAGACACTTTGAGCAATGTGGCATTCACACAAACCATCACTAAACTAAACAAATGACATAGCAATGCTAGACACAATACGCACGATATGAGCAACATAACCCTGCCAAGTTAGAGCATACACCTTGGGGGGGGGGAATAGGACTGGTCATCTGTCTCTGAATCCTCCTCTGAGGAGCTATCCGTAACCAACGAGATATGCGCTTTGTCAAATAGCATAGTCTGCTCTAAAGACCTTGTTTTCACTCCAGAATTTGCCATCACCGTGTCAAATGGCTGATGCACACGAAGAGCAGTTGAATGCACTAACATTGTTGACAAATGTAATATGTAACGAAAAAAAAGGATGGCCTGATATAATTTACATATAAGATGGTGGCTAAGCGAGGATGGCATTGCAAAATTCACATATATGATGCTGGCTAAACATGATGGCGTTGCATAATTCACATAAGCGATGGATAAACTAAGCAGATGGCATTTGCACAAAGGATGTCTAAACTAAGCGGATGACATATTTGATGTATAAAGTAAGCAATGCAAGACACCATATGCATGATATAACCAACATCAGCATGCCAAGTTAGAGCGAAGACCTCAGGGGGTAAATAGGAGTTGTCTTCTCCTTCCGAATCCCCCTCAGAACAGATATCTTCCTCTCGATTACAATCTGAAATGCGTGGAGGGGGGGCTGCCTTTGCGCCTACCATGGAGCGACGTCTGCATGAAATTTTATTGCCATGCAAGGCTCGTCTCTTTTGCTCTACATGTTCAGTTCCATTGTTTACAATAAGCATCATGCATAGGAATAAAACATAGTGAAATTATGTAAGGAGTGCATGCAGAAATCCAGAGTGATCGTAGCAACTGTGGATAGACCCAAAACCAATAATAGCAGGCAGATAATGGCTTCAGTAAAAAAATACAGATAATGGCTTCTTTACTGTTTGTTTCCCACCCAACATGAAACTCATAGTAGACACTATTGATAGCGGCCCCGATATGTACCCCACAACCATTTAAAAACTAAAGTTTGACCATTAGTTTGGAGCTGACTCAGAGTCTAATCGGTGAACAGGATGATAAAGTAGCATGTAATATTGAACGATGCATAACATAAGCAGACATGAAAGAGTGCTACCTCTCTTGCGGACCCGTGTAGTCCTTGAGGTCATCTGCTCGGTTGATGATGGTAATGCAGTTTTCACGGCTGCCAGCGGCGGGGAAGAAGATCTAAGGCGGCGAAAGACAGTCTGGAGGCCGGATCCTGCTGTCTTTGGACCCTTCTCGTTGGAGCAGGTGAGCTGGGGTGGACGACGGCGCAGCAGAGCGGGACAAACCACGCAAGGTTTTCTTTGACAACTATCTGTAAGAGAAGTAATTCTGTAAGGGCTCGTTTGAATTGGAGGATTCCAACAATGCGAGGATAGGAAATGAAGCGAGGAATAGATAGGAATGCACGTGCAAAGCAGAGAATTTAAAAACAGTGATTTACGCCAATCTGGGTGTTTGATTCACAACAATTGGAAGATCACAAGATGCAAAGAAGCATGGTGAGATTAAGTCAAACCACAAGAAAATGTACGGTTATAATGCTATTATGCTACTATCTCTTAGTCTTGTGCTTCATGAATAGGAATTTGAAAAGGAGGACAAGTGAAAATTAAAATTCCTACCTTTTTTCTTTCAAGGAGACACTAAAGGAACAAATCCGTGTGCTCAGTGGACAATATATATAAGATGTAGAGTAAAAAAGAGATGCAACAAGTGTACAACCTCTTTGGCGAAGCCATGTCGATCTCAGCGTGATTGGGTTGGCGGTGAGGATGCTCGGCTGAATTTGTCTTTGTCGGAGGAGGGGAAGAAGATCTTAGGCATCCGGAGATGGAGCCCGAGGTACTGCTTCGCTGTGATGGAGGGTTTCGGCGTTAGAGCAGCTCCGGTGAGTTGTACGACGCCGAGGCTGAAGCAGGACAAGAGAGACAACGAACAACATTAACCTAAGTGGAATTCTAATAGCATCTCCAATACATGACGTAAAATACATAACCACAAAGTGCTAGATGTAAAATACATCAGCCGCTCATCTCTGAACTTAATTGTCAAAACTGAACTTAACTGTCGAAACTGAACTTAACTGTCAAAACTGAATTTTACTGTCGAAACTGAATTTTGCTATCGAAACTGAATGCACTAGCAAGGTGAGGCTAGACGTCTGTAGTGTGACTTTTTCATCTCTGGTCAGTCAATTTTGCTGCTGTTGGATACGTAAATCAAGGGAATTGGTTCATCTTCAATCTCCACCCTCCGAGCCGCCAACCACCACCGCCAAAACGCAGCCCCGCCGCCATGCTGGCCGTGCACCGCCCCGCCCAAAACACTCCCCACCGCCGGTCTGCCGCCCAGCCATCCTTCTAGGCCCCCCATGCGAAGCTTTTCTCCGTGATCCCACGCCACCGCCCGCCAACGCCCGCCACCGCCCGGCGACCACCGCCTCCATCCTGAACCCTAAGATAGATAGTGGGGTACCTCTCCGTGAGCCCCCTCCCATTGCGGCTGGTTCTTCCTTCACCTCGGTGAGCCCCCCACCCCCACCCCTGAAAATCGATCGACCCAAAAGTCGATTCGATCGATCAAGTGTAGCTAAATCGAGCAGCATCGCCATAAGCAAGAGCAAGAGCGAGAGCAGCGAAAGCAAGAGCAATAGCAAGAGTAGACCAGGCGGGGGATCGAGAGCAAGCGAGCAGCGGCAGCGCGGCGAGAGCTAAAGCAGCAGCTCCTCTTGATGTGGGCGTCGCCGCCGAGGAAGCGACGCCATGGAGGAAGTGGTCGGCGGCGCGCCGTGGATGGAGCCGCGCCGTGTCGGCTCAGACCAAGCGCCCGGCAAGACCGTGAGATCGAATCAAAAAGAAAATGCGGCGATTAGTGTACAACCACTTTGGTGGCGCCGATTAGGCCGCAGCTTCATCTGAGGAAACGGTGATGATGATGCTCTTCCGGTGGTGCAGGTGAAGACGGCGGTGTGGGAATGGAGGTGGCGCGAAAGACGAGGAAAACGTCGGGGCAGCTCCTTGGAGGTGGAGGACGGGGTGGCTGAACCGGCGGGATGATGAGATCGACGACGGATCCTCATCCGGTACGGTGGATGAGGGACGTTGAGGTGTTGCTATGGACGACGTCGTCGGGGAAGAGGCTCCGGCTGGGTGGCGGACGGAGCAAGGTGTGGGGTTTCATCGCGGCTTTTCGCGGCCTCGGTGTACGAGTGGGTGGGCGGATGGGATGTCAGTGGGGAACCATGGCTTAGAGACGCACTTGTCCAAAATGTGGGGTAAATATGAAAGTGCCCCCACCGATTTGAGCCGGTTCTTTCGGTTCAAGGGTACCACGAGCATTTCGCGTGTCGAGAATTCACAGGAGGTGAGAGTTTTCGCGCGTGTTCTAATTTCGGAATAGCAAGGCGCGGGTTGAGATGGAGGGAGTTGTCGGAGCACAACGAGACAAAGATATATCTTAAATATTTCGGGCTAACAAGGCGCGGGTTGAAATTTCCGCAAGCCTAACGTGTCTTGTACCAAATCAATGCGCACTACAAATGTCATTCAAAACTTTGAATTCATGTTATGTTCAAATAAAATATTTCGCTACGTGTATAATGCATGCAACCTACTACTCAAATGAACGTTTTAGTGCATTCCAAATGTATATACTACCGCTTCAATATGAACTAAATTTGAATTCGTTTCTCTATTTGAATAAGATCTACAGTAACGATTCTTGTGAAGTCAAAGCATTTGAATTCATTTCCCTGTTTTAATAAGATCTACAATCATCATTATTGTCAAGTTAAACCATCGTTTGTGTATTATCTTCACAGCACACCACATGATTAGTCTCGAGTTACATATGAACTATGTGTACTATATGAACTCGAACTAGATTTTTTGAATCCACTTTATTTTGATTTCAAATCACAATACATTTCTAGCTCTAGCTAGATCTTCATAATCTAAACCATGTTTCATATGTATAATGTGTTTATCACATTATTATGGTGCCCCGCCCCCTACGCCTACAAGTATTTAGATGTGAGTTGCAAATACCGCACATTACCACAAATTCAAATAAAATGTGAGAATGTTCGATATATAGTATTGTTTAGATTGTCCGATATTTCGTTGTAAGCTTCAAACGCCACACATTATCACAAATTTAAATAAAATGTGAGATTGTTTGATGTATAGTATGGTTTAGATTGTTCGGCATTTAGCTGTGAGTTGCAGACGCCATGCATTATCACATTATGGTATAACATGTGCACAGCACGTGTGTCACCGCTATATTCATGCATGCAATGTTTAAAACACTGTGATCTCCTATTCAAATATATGAATCCGCTTTCATATCAAATTATGATCTTTGTTAGTCTCTTACACCCACACAATCCTCTAACCTTTGTAGCTACCACTAACTTTCTCTCGTGCATGCACACGCCCTCCTCGCCCTCCCCTCCCTCGGAATTCTATCCACCGGGCACGTTCATTTTTTTCTTTAGGTCATTCTCCCAGAGTCTCCACAACTCCTTTCCAACACACACACACACACACACACCGATTGATAAACCTCTCCAGCGATGCCTGCCTACAACATACACACACACCTTCAATGTCCTCCTTTATGTGTCCTTGCCTCGTGTCTCTCATACGGTCAGACACACATGTAAACTCTCGCCCCTCTTTTTATCGATCTCACAACCGCACTCCTCCCCCTATCTAGCTAGTAGTTGGGCCTCTCGCACCACCTCCTAGCTCCATTCTCATTGTCTATCCATCTCGCTGGGCCTTATTTGCCTCTAACAAATGGACGTACACCGACCGATCTCTCCCTATACATATAGCTAGCTAGGTCCTTATAACTCGTTTTTAGCCACACGTCGATCGATCTACCTCATTAGTTGTGTCTCTCCCTTCCTCCGACAAACAACAATTGATCTACCGATCTAGTTAGGTTTGCTTACCAAACACATGGTTCCCCTTCATCATCCATGGGTGCGTCCACAGATCTATCACGCATGCATACACACCTTGAAACACATCCCCACTCTTATTGATAACATTGAAGTTCCACCCTCAGTTTGTCTAGTAGGCCTCTCCCACCATCTTCGAGAAGCAACTCCATCACCCATCCAGCACTCTACCCCTCTCCCTCCCTTTCTCTCTCCTCTCTCTCTCTCTGTCCCATCATATTTCCCGTCCTTCAGTTATGTATGGATGTCGACCGATCTCCCTCAAGACATAGCTGGGGCTCTCCTTCTCAACACAAATACGAATTGATCTACCTTTATAGTTAGGCCTCTCCCTACCCCCCCACCCCACACACCCATACATCGAGCACTCTAGTCATGTCTCCCTGCCACACACAAACTTGACATGTGCCCTCTAACGCTACAGTAGGCCACCGCCCTATATCTTTGACTTGCACACACAGACAATTCCGATGGCTCTCTTCATCGATCTCGCACCCACCCACTTGATCCTCTCTTCGACTCTATCGATAGCTATGACCGCTCCCTCTCTTCTCATGGATTGCTCGACCCTCTATGTATGATATGGATAGGCCTCCATTTCACACACATTGCATGCAAATTTTGTTTGAGATGTCATCGACACATATTCCCACAAATAATTCACGAAATCAACCCCCACCCCACCCCCACCCCCACCCCAAAACAACAAACACTCACGAACGCGGTTTGTATCTCTCACACACACCCACGTAGGTGGGGGACGTGCACGAAGAGAAGAGGTGCATGCAGCGCGACGTACTCTGCCTCTTTCCCAACCACACCCGCTGGGTACACGGTGGAGCTCATTTCTCAGACTGAAAAGGAAGCCCACGTGGTAATTTGGCACGATGTCTTGGTTGTCCACTTGGTGGAGGGAGGATCGTCTACCATGGGTGAACAAACAAATTGCGACTTGACGCGTTATGTTATTAAATTAAAAAAAGAGGCAGACCATGTGGGGCCTACCTTAGAGGCAAGGCTCTATACACTGGAGTACTTTTGATGTGTCCCGTCAACTCGCAGAATGAGGAGAAGCTTGCTTAGTACGCCGTCTCCCCCGCCCACGGGCACAGTGGCTCGCAGGATGAGGTGAAGCTTGCTCCGCCTTACGCCCGCTCCCTTGCCCATGCGCGCGGTGGCTCATGGGACGAGGAGAAAAATTTACTACTCCCTCCGTTTACTCCTCGTCCGTACTACCTTGGTTACAGAGATTATATCATATTGTTTGGAATATATATGTCCTTTAGTAGATTTCAATATGAACTACTAGTACATACTCCAAACAACGATGTATATAGACGTATTTTAGAGTGTAGATTCACTCATTCTCGCCTCCGTCGTAGCACTCTCCCTCGCCTCGACCCTCGCCCACATGGTGGACGTGCAACAATTCATTCGGTCTCATATAGCCAGAACGATATATACTGCACTACCATTATTGCTCGACTTCCCGAAGATGCGAAGAGCCAATCGCAAGGTTAATATTTTGGAGATGCCAAGCGCAAGGTTATAGGAGAACGAGTAGTAGGTGCCGCGTCATATATAAATAATTTTTTTCTTGATGCACGTCGCAATATGATAGGTTCATATGGAGAGAAAAGGAAACCGCTCCACTATATACATAGTCGACGGGCCAGCCTACACGGTTGCTTGTCAAGGTTGCTCTCTTCACACTCTCTCGCACAAAATGACTGTGGACACATCTCTAACATCCCGACGGATCACGTCCGCTTGGGGAAGGGGTGGATGCTTAGTGTAGATGTGGTGGCCGTCGCTGACGACGAAAACTCACTGTCGGCAGGTCCCGATCAGGGGTCCCCGCCGTTCTCTCTCACAAAGCCGGTGAGGTTGCCTTCGTCCCTTGCTCACCGCCATGGCGTGGGCGATTGCCGCCTCCCGCCGCCCTCCTCAAGGTTGAGCTACGTCCCTCAGGTACAACTCCCTTTACAGCTGGCTTGCACCACTGCTCCAGCTGCCCACATCACTCCCTGTGGATATTTCTCTACTTCTTTGCCCCGCACATACCTCTATAGCTTCTATGTACTGTATTTGTGATGAGTTTATGTCTCAACAACTAGTCCCAGTAATCTTATTCTAATCACGCTTCTTCAATTTCTTTGCCACAGGGATGCTCATCTCGATTTTGGTGAAACTGCACAAAATGATACGATGGTCAAAAGGTTACAAACTTCATTTATTAGGAAGCTCGAACGTTGCCAGCAAATTGAAGCCTGGTCAGGGTTCACGGTTCAAGGACTAGGGACTGCATGGATCGTTTTTTCTTTAGCTGCCTTTGTTCCAAAATAAGTGTCAACTTTATTAGTAGTACAACTTTGTACTAAAGTTTGCACAAAGTTGAGACACTTATTTTGGAACGGAGGGAGTACATATTTGCTATGATATGTCAATCATTGAGATGCAATAGCATGCATGTTAGTCTCCTTTGTATTTGATGAAATGTTGCAACGGGTAACCTTCGACGCAAGATACATGTAATGAAGTTGGAAGCTTCATAGCATTGTACAAATTTATCTCGCCGATAAATTACAAAGACGTACTATACTAGTACTTCCTACGTTCCTAAATATAAGTCTTTGTAAAGATTTCACCATGAACCAAATGCGGATGTATATAGATGCATTTTAAGTGTAGATTCATTCATTTTGTTCCGTATGTAGTGGAATCTCTACAAAGACTTATCTACTAGTAATAGCTAGCCCCCACTACTAGGAATTCTCTATCCTCTCCTTGAGCCGCATCATCAAAATTGATGTAGCCGTTAGATGAAGTAAATCAGTCCATAATAGCCGCCCCGATCTAGACGCGTTGAGAGGCTCATACTAAGCCACATGCAAGCATGCAGAAATACCGTGGAACATGCATGTGAGTGGGTTTTAAATCACATCAACATGGCTGCATGCAAGCATGCACCGGTAGCATGCATGTAAGTGAGCTTTTAAGTCCCATTAACATGTCAAAAAGAAAAATATAATCCCACTATGCAGTAGGAGTTGGCTGATCTTTTTTCCTTACGTGGGATGATCTAAATGATGATGGGAGTTTATTTAGTTTGGCTACCACATTTGTCATGCGGTTATAGAGTTTTTTAGTTCTATGAAATCAATAATTTTGCGCAGGGAGATATATGCTGTTCCGCGACAACGCGCGGGGACTCATCTAGTAATATTTAGGAACAGAGGGAGTACTATGTAAAGAGTTAGGTATCGCACGGTGATACTGTGAGGTGGGCCATGTAATCACTGAGCCTGCGTGTTTTCACTGCTCTTGCACGCCTCCGCTGTAAGAATGAAGAAAATTGTAATCTAGTAGTAGTACCTCCGATTAGCGGCGTGGGACATCCAACAGTCCTACCACCTCGAGAATAAAGACTAATGAGCCACAAATCACATAGACCCAGCGAGAAGTTGGACGGACGAAGCAACCATCACTCTTGCGCCAGTGAGAGGTCGCGTCCGCTCTGCCCGGGCATGAATGCGGCACCGATTCTTTGGAGCGGCGCTGACCGTTTTGGGCGGGAAGCTCGTGCGGGCGATGGAGGGGCTTTGGGTGGGCCAGGCTAGTCAGGAGCGGGCGTGGCAGCTGTCCGCATGTCCCTACCGGACACGCCCAGAAACGAGAGGATGCACCGACTCTCGCGGCTAAAATCGTACACTACACACCATCTCTCTGTAGGAGTAGGTCGATTTGTCGCTCTCTCTAACACACACATGCTGTTAAAAACACACACGCACACGCACGCACCTTGGTCCCGTTGCACCTTCTAACGTGACTTATTGCACCTAGACGGAGGGAGTAGTAAGTATACGAGATACAGTGGTCCACTGATTAAGTCGAATACAAGTGCCCAAAATTTGTGTGCATGTTATAATAAGGATTCACTTAAAATAGTACGTGAGCGAACAGAGGGATCAATTGGACAGTAATCCCGAGCAGTAGCGAGATGTGTGAGGTAAGATACACCGCTGACGCTTTTAATTTTTCTTATTAATTTGTTTGTTTCACCCAATGACTGGTGGGACCCAACATACTATGAGGAGAGAGGTAAGGTGACTAAGGTTGCATTATTTCTGCACCACTATGGATAGTCTTACCACCAAAGCCACATGACACGATTATGATTGAAATCCCAATGACTCCCACACACACACAAAAAACACGGCATGCTTGTCACACGAATGCAGGAATGTATAAAAGGTCATTTTCCTCTCGTTGAACATAATGGGAGGGTTGTGTAGCTGGTTAGCCTTTTCGCTCATCGAACTTGAGGTCTCGGGTTCGATAACTACACTTGAGCATAATTTGTGCCAGGAGGATTCTTTGACTGGTCAAAATGTTTTATAGGGTTTGCACGCTTCACACTCTCTCTCCAGTATATATATACACGCTGGAGCCCTCAGCGCTTGTAGTTGCTCTCTTCACACTCTCTCGCCCTCTCCAGATCTAAACAAGACTTCGTTGGCCTCTCTCTCCCCTCACGGCTGCTCAAAGAGCCGGCAGGATCTGTCCGCCGGGAAGGGAAGGAGGCTTAACATTGTCGCCGTTGGCGAGGGATTACCGGCGCAGCTGTTCACTTTCCACCCAGCGGCGGCACGGGAGGGCCTCCGACCCCTTCTTCTTTGCCGCCATCCCGTCGCCCACCGAACACCACGCCCCAAGAACCTTAAGGTATAATTTACTTACTCGACATGCATTGCTCTAGCTGCATGTGTACCATGAATCTAGGACGTGGTTCAAAGAGGAAAGGAGTGGGGGAAAGTAGTGGGAAAAGTTGTATATAGCATGAATCTAGGACGTGGTTCAAAGAGGAAATGAAGGGGGAAAGTTGTATAGCATGAATCTAGGACGTGGTTCAAAGAGGAAAGGAATGGGGGAAAGTAGTGGGGAAAGTTTTATCGCATAAATCTCGGACGTGGTTCAAAGAGGAAAGGAAGGGGCGAAAGTACTAGCTCAAAAAGGAAAGGAAGGGACAAGGCTGTAGAGTTTGAGCAGGACTAGATTTGCTGCGCTCACATAGGGAAAGGTGTCTAAAGATAACAAAACTGGTACCAACACAAATATGCTCCTTGGTTGTTTGTTCTTTGTCGCAACATACTGTGCATGACCATAGTACATCGGTAGATGCACATGGTGTTGGTGCGCCCAATCGTCTCCTGCAACTCATTAGCTGTTGTTAATCTAAGGCCCTGTTTGGTTAAAACTCCCTAGTCCCTACCTGCTTGGTTCCAGGGACTAAACATGGACTAAAGGTTATTAAATGACATGCTAAAAGACCATGTTACCCCTAGTAATGAATTAATAGAAACAAGGTGCGATGCGTGGCAAGGGCAACTGTTGGAAAAAGTCCCAAAAAGACTCCCACGGGGTCTTCTTTCTTTAGTCCCAAATGCCCACTTTTAGTCCCTAAAAGTCCCTCCTATTTGGTTTAGATGGGACTGACACGGAGGTTTTTTAGTCCCTACACCAAAATGTCCCTGTAAACAAACACCCTCTAATAATGCTGCTGGAAAATTGATGCAATGCTACAGTTAAAAGCAAAATTACATGTTTAACGAATTGTATTGTTAATATAATCTCTATGTTAATATTAATCAATGCCACCGTTTGAGAAATGCTACTGTCTTGCTTTCTTTCCCATTTATATAAGGTAGATGCTTCTTTTTGTTGGCTTTTGTGTCATCCACCGTTATTGACCACTAATTGCTTCCTTTGCACCTCTGTGTAAACATGGTTGTCTACTTCACCTCGTTGCCATTGTGACCTTTTGTTGCATTGCACAAAAACTTTTGTTTTAAGAGTGTTTTGTGTAGTTCAACCAAAATGTCACACCGACAACGTTAGTTTGATTGCTTGATCTTAGTGGAATCTGCACAAGAGGAGATCTTACTTCCTATCCGTTAAGGCGAATTTGGTTCAGATCTTCTTCTTGTGAGTTGTTTCAATTCCGCATCATGAGAGGTCAGTACTAGCCTTCTTTCCCATGATTCTGTAGTGTGCTTTCATATGTTGTGCTACTTGTACGATAATGTTGCTTGATTTTAGTGAACTGCACAAATGGAGACAAGACTTCCAATTTGTATGTGCACCGTAATATCCCATTGAGGTAAGATAAGGATATTTCACAACTGCTGGCCTGTATTTTGCCACTATCATCAGAAAATTAAGTTTAGTACTATACTTGTGCTCCCTAATTAACATGCCAAATCTTACATTGAGGGCGAAGCTTGTCTGTTATTGAACCAAGTGATGAAGGGGAAGAACGAGCGGAAGAAAAACAAATATCAACTCCCGGTGCTGCAATGAAGCACTGGAACTGTGATGACAGAAGTAATGATATAGTTTTGCATCTTAATTTATTGCTATGGCTGGAACGAGCAATTGTTTTGCCACTGATTTGATGCCACTCCTAATGTAATACGTAATTATCTCTACTTGTGCAAACAGGGATCTTCTTTGAAGATACCATATATTTTAGTGGAACTGCACAAGAAGATGTTGGAAACATTAAACTAATCGAGGAGTTTATAGTAAGCATGGACACCACCGTAGATAGCAAATGTATGGTTCCGGAGAAGTGCTTCATCTGTATGCTCTACACAGTAAGCCTCCTGACAAATTTTGCTCATTGATTTTAGCAAGACATGCGTTTGATATTTCCGAATGGGACGCCCTTTGCTGTCAGCAATGTCGATCAATTTTTTCTTTATTCTTTAGCTATGAAGTAAATATTGCCTCGGACATGTGAGTCGCTGAGATGCATAATCATCGATTGTTTTGAATGTTCTCTATGAATTGCCAGGCCCGTGTGTTTGATTGCAATGTACAGAAACGCTAAAAAGCTGCTCAAACTCTTTGTACTCATACATTCCTTTTTACTTCCATACGTTGTGAAAGTGCATAAGATTGGTCAAAGTAGAGATACTTTGACTGCAGACAAAACTTGTATGCAGACTAGAAAGGACCGGAGGGAGTACATGTGAAACTGCTGCAAACGAGGTGATCACCCTGGGAATAATGCTAGTACGTATTGTTTTGCATGTTCATCCAATGCCAGTGATATAGGAATTCGAACTAATCGAAATAAATTCATTCATACACGATCGGATTTCATATAAACATGTCAGATTTCATTACATTTCATACGTTCTTCAACTAAAAAGGGGTGCGTTGCAGGTATAATTAATTAACCGAAGCTACCCACCCGTGTCCCGCTCAGCCAAACAGAAGTTTCAGTGACTTAAGTGCAGTGCGCATTGCATAACCGACATGTGGCATGTTGGGCCCATGTGTCACCAAATCGCACCGGTCAGCTAAGTAGAAGCAGCGTTCTTCTCCAGCGCAGCTCTCCGACTGGGTCGCCGCCAAGAAGCTAACCGGCCGTCAATGGTCAACCCGCCTAGCTTGGCTTCAACCAGAGGGTACCAGCAGTGGCCTTACTTGGACCCAAGCGGCGGTGACCTACCGTGTTCTACTCTTCCTTGTTTTCTGTGTGGCGCGGCCTCGTTGGCAGCGGGGCGGGGCCTCGGCGGAGCCGGCGATGTCCTCTGTCTTGTTGCCGGCGGGCGGCGCCTCAGCAAAGCGGTGGAAATCCTCCCCCACGTTGCCGGCAGGGTGGGGCCTCGGCTGAGCCGGCGATGTCCTCTGCCTCGTTGTTGGCGGGGCGGAGCCTCGGCGGATTCGGCGGTGTCCTCTGCCTCGTTGTTGGCGCCGCGGGGCCTCGGCGGAGCAGGGCCTCGTTGACGCCAGCGGAGCGGGGACTCGTCGGAGCCGACATTGTCCTCTGCCTCGTCCTCGGTCTCGCCAAACAGTGTGTCGCCCGCTTCATCGTCCTCTTTGCTAGCCTCTTTGTAGGCGGCCGCAGCCTCCGCCACCCGCATGCGGTACCGCCAGCGCTCGAGGCGGCCCTTACGGGCGGAGCGGTACGAGTCGAGCAGTGCCTCCTGCTCCGCCCGCTCCGCGGCGATCTGCTCCTCCGCTGCAGTGCTCCTGGAGGAGATGGTGGTTGTAGGCGGCGTCGGCCTGCGCCTCCCGGAACTGCTCCTCATGCATCTACCTCACCCTGTCCATATATTGGGCACGGGCCTCGCCGATGGTCGTGGTGCAATGCACCGGCGAGGATGGAGGGGAGGAGGGGGTTGGCGCCGGATCGTTGACTACCATGTTCTCCATTGGGACGTCGTCGTCCTCCGACTGCCTGCCGGCCAGCCGGTCGGCAGCAATGGCTGCCATCTCCTTGTGGTCCGTCGTCCGCCCTGTCTCAAGAGCGCCGAGCGTGAGGAAGCCATGGTGGGCAGTCGTGGTGTGGACAGGAGAAAGGGAACGGATGCGGATGACTGCGGGTTTGGCCGGCGCAGCAGTTTATACAGCAATGGTGGGCGGGCGGAGGGACGGACGTGTGGCGCCAGAGTAGCCGCCTCGGCAACCGCGTATCATTAATGTGGGCGGCAAATGGACGGACGGACGGCACTTGTGTCGTTTGAAGGCAGAGCAATCACCTGCACCGGGAAGCTGGGCGGTGTTTCGGACGGAAAGCGCGCGCGGGCGAGGAGATGACTTTACTTGGAGAGGATGACAATGGGGACCCACCAGGTCCATAGCCTCACGTACGCAAGTGCCTCCTTATTATATATATATATATATATATATATATATATATATATATATATATATATATATATATATATATATATATATATATAACTATAATTTTTTTTGCTTCCTCCTGGTTTCCTGACATGACAGTCCCACACAATTGTCAACCTATGTAGTAGTCAATAAACGAGAGAATTGCACAAGAAGGGGCCGACAGCTAGGACCAAGCAGCTCGAGCAGTATTTGTGTTTTTGAGGTGTGAGCATTGCAGAGTTTTTCGATGTTTAGCCCAGATATTAATTTTTCTCCTTTCAACAGCAAAGAAAACATCGTCAGGTATTAATCAAGGGCTGTGGCCCGTCTAGCCCAAGCGAATATCCAGCCCAGATATTAATTTTTTCAAGCTCAAAATGGCTAGCCCAGCTATACTTTTTTAGGAATACCCAGGCAAGGTAAAGTTGTTATTCTTCGCTCACTGGCTGCACATCTTTCCTGGGAGGGATGCATTAGGCTTAACAAGAAAATGAGTTTTAAGAAATAATAAATGGGATGTAATTATAAAAACTGGGCAGTAACTATAAAAAAATGCACCAAACACGTGACTACTTTATAAATATTATTTTTTGGATATTGAAAATTTTAATTTCATTAATTGTTGCGAGCGCAATGTTTCGTTGGATTTTTACGTAACATAAATTTATATTGAAATTGTATTTAATCTGACTATAAATTTCGGGATAAAAATATTTCGGATCCCATCAAAATGTGGGAAATTTTTATTGAATTCTGTTTTGAACGGTTGGTTGAAATGGGCTGTACTTTTAACAAACTGTAAATGGGTTGTAGTAAATTCCATTAGAATTCAAAAATGGGGTACACATTCTTACATATCTCAAATGGGCTATAAGTCCTCTGCCACACACTTCTGGCCTTACTAAGTTGACGCGTCCCCTAAAAAATACAGAGTTGACGCGTATGCAAGGCTTTGTCAACTTATAGTCAACACACGGTTCTAGCAGCAGTGGCCGTTGGATGTCCATCCAACGGATGCCGTGCTTCTTCTTCAATCTCGGATATTCTAGCTTCACCCGCCCAAAAATGATTCCTCTCCACGACATCCGGGCGCACTGCTTTGGAAGCTAACTCAGGCCTACTAAGTTGACGTACCCGTGGCTTTGTCAACTTAGTCAATATAAACGATTCTAGCTGCAATTGGACCGTGACGATGTCCATCCAACGGCCGTCGTGCTTCTTCAACCTCTGGTCTTCTTGCTCCACCGCCAAAGCAGCGCCCGGTCGTGCCGCTTGCTCGTCCCTCCAGGCGGCTATGCTGCCAGAGAGGCCTCACCGCCTTACTACTCCCACCGCTGGCCGTGCCATCCCTCCACTCACCCACACCCCTTGTTATTCTCAAGGGCGACGGCAAAAGCAGCCGAACCAAAGGAACTCATACTCCTCTCCGCTGTGCATCCACGCGCTGCCTTCCCGGCTCCATGTCGTCCCCTTCCTAGGCCTCGTCGTCGTCCACCACCGTGGTGCTCTCTTGCGGCGTGGTCAATGTGGTCAAGGAACGACTTCCATCGACATGGATCAGACGTGGAGAGGCTGACAGCTGGGTCCACGGCAGCCGCAAGGAAGTGCCTCTTATTATGCGCAAAATAATTATTCCTCCACCTGACAGCAGGGACCCACCGGACGGGCCACCGTATTTCACGAAAAAGATGATTCGCCCCTGACTGCTGGGACCAACGAGCTACATCTTCGCACGCAAGGAAGTGCATCCGGGAAAAAAACGATTCGCCCCCTGACTGCTGGGACCCACCAGCTACATCTTCGCACGCAAGGAAGTGCATCCGAAAAAACCGATTCGCCCCCCGACTGCTGGGACCCACCAGCTACACCTTCGCATGCAAGGAAGTGCGTCCGAGCAAAAAAAAACCAATTCGCCCCCTGACTGCTGGGACCCAGCAGCTACACCTTCGCCGCATAGCGAAGTGCGTCCGGGCAAAAAACCAAAGCGATTAGCCCCACATTGCTTTGGGACCCACCGGCTACATCTTCGCAGTAAGGAAGTGCCCGATACGGGACCCACTGACGGCGAAGCGTACGTAGCGTTCTCATTCTGGTCGCGAACGTGTACGTACATATTGGTCGTTGTAGAGGCGCGCACGTGTCGTAGTAGAGGCGCGCACGTAGCATGTACACGTACGTACAACGGCCAGGGTGCAAGAAAGAAAATAGGGCCACGTACGTACATACGGGGGGGGGGTCTCGAACGCCTACTCGCGCATACGTACGGCCAGGGCTCGTGTACATGGCTGGGTCGGAACGGAGAAACAGCGTCGTCGTGTTCATGGGGAGGCAATGGAATGCGTCGTGTTCATGGGGAGGCAACGGAATGCGTCGTGTTCATCGGGAGGCAATGGAACGCGTGGGAGCCAACTGGCTGGGTCGGAACGGAATGCGTGGTCGTGTTCATCGGGAGGGCTTGGACGGAACAGGCGATGGAAACGAGGCCTGGCGTACTGCACAACGGAGGAAACGGACGTCCTACGTTCGGAACGCAGTCCTGTTGATCGGGAGGGGTCAGGCATACCGCAAAATGGAGGAAACGAACTTCCTACGATCGAAACGGGGGTCCTGTTGATCGGGAGGGGTGTGGCGTACCGCAAAACGGACGAAACGGACCTCCTACGGTCGAAAGGGGGTCCTGTTCATCAGGAGTGGTGTGGCGTACCGCAAAACGTGACTCCACGGATACTGTTCATCTCCACCGTCGACCTCCTCCGGCCTCCACGGGCTACCATCGACCTCCTCCAGCCTCCATGGGCTCCTGTTCATCCAGCCTCCACCGCAGACTACTCCACCGCCATCGCTCAACCACCCCTCCACCATCTACTGTTCATCCAGCCCTCCACACCATGGGGTCCTGTTCAACCACCCTCCACGGGCACCCCTCCACCGCTTCATCGCTCATCCAGCCCTCCCCCACACTACGGGTCCTGTGCATCCAGAGGCTATGCCACCGCTCACTGCTCATCCAACCCCCGCAACACTCGGTGTTCATCCAATCGATCGGCTTTAGTTAGCGGTAGCAAAGAATCGCTCGATCGGGTTCGATTAACAACCATCGATCGATCGCTCGGGTTCGATAGCAGCGTAACTGCAGTGCTATCGCTTCCGGGTTCGATTAGAAACGCCTCGCTTTCGGGTTCGATTGAGCCAACGCCTACCGCACACACGCAGCGTCGTGTCACGAGAAAACGCATCGCTTCGGCCCCGACCTCCCACCGTAATCGAACTCCCGAAATTTTCCTCGCCCTCGCTTCTACCACGGTTTTTCCGTCATGGACGGCCCAAAGAATGTCATGCAGCTGCGTCTCCGGCCCGCCCAAGACGAAAAGCCCATTTTCTGTCTTGATTTTTTGTCATAGAAGTAGGATCCCACCACATCTATGATGATACCGGGTTTTGTCACAATTATCGTCATAGAAGTGTGATGTGTATGACAGAAAAAAAATTCATTCGGCCCAAAATGTCACGGATGTGTCTTTTTTTTGTAGTGCCTGCAGCATGACAGCTCGGCTCGTCAGGAGCTTGATTAGCAATTCGGCCTCTGTCTCAGTCCCGATCAGGTCGCGACACTAGTACCGCACGTACATAACTACGCACTCAAAATACCATGGGCATAGACGGAGACATAACTAGTTTGTGACCCACAATACGGCTCGACCGCTCCCGGACACATATACTTTAACTGTTTCCTCTTTTCAGGTTTCTTCTCCGTAGTCCTTCCCTAATGGCTAGGTCACCGATCCTCACGAAGGACACATATGCCAAGATGGCAAGAAGCACAAATGTATTGGGGAATCTCAAGGTGGTTTCGTTAAACAATCACTCTACCTATCTTCAGGACCCATACGCAGCTCTCGCTTGGTGAAGGGCATAGTAAATAGCCTTTCTACTTATTGCACCACTTGTATAAATGCGTTTTGATGCACCAATGAAATTATAATGGAAACAATTTGCAGCCCAAATTGCCACGGCTCTAGCTTACCACTGGTTCTTCATCTTTCTTTCTTTTTGCCTTTTCCTTTCTGGTAATTCTATCAGATAACACCCGTACACTCGGTGCGTTCCAATTTGCCAGGGGCTTCATAGCACCCCACAACATGGCAAAAAAAGTCCGAACACTTTTGTAGTATAGTTCGGCACCCCGAGTTTAGCATTATATGCATTGGCTCCGAATCATGTCTTTGGTCAATAGTTGGGTTGCCCGGCTCCTGTGCTTGCTACCTTACGTTCCACTATATCGGCTAAGGTAGTAAAGGGAGAACTACTGCGATTGTACCCTGGTTTTCCCAAAGGAGCACCTCAGTAGAGAAAGCCGAAAACTGACTGTCATGATACGGCGAGAGCTGGTCAGCTGTTCGGAGGTTGCAAATCATAGGAGATTTCTCCTGCATTACGCGAAGGATCGGTACTTCCCGATCAGACGCTCATAGCACTCTAGTTTGGATACTAGGGGTTGTGCCCATGTTTTATTGTAAAACTCATATGGCTAAGTGAGGGCGTTCAAGCCGCATAGTCTGATTGCCTGGTTCGTTGCGCTAAACAACTCCTTCAAGGACCATATAATTGGATCAAGGTTGTTCAGATTCCATCCCGAACACCTCCATACTACTTATGTGGGGGCAGAAGCCGACGACTGGCCAACCCTCAGATTTCATACAACACAGCTGCACAGGAGGAAAAAATTAGAACATAACAAGCATTATATTACAAACCGACTTTGTTTGGTCGTACAAGGCAAAGACAACACGAATGTATTCATTCGAAAATAATGTCTTTGCCCACACTACGTTGCCACAATGTGAGACCCCTCTAGGACATCCGCAAAATAGTGCTCGGGCGTGCGGTGCTCCTTGCCCTCGGGCGGCCCCCTGGCCAGCTCGACGGCATTCATCTTCGCCCACCACATCTTGCAACGGGTGAAGGCCATGCACGCGCCCTCAATACAGGCCGATCGCTTGACGACGTCCAGCCGAGAACAGGTGTTCACCAGCCGATTCATGAGTCTGAAGTAGCTGCCGGGCATAGCTTCGGCTGGCCATAGCCGGATCATCAAATCCTTCATGGCTAGTTCGGCCACCCTATGTAGCTCCACCAGCTGTTCGGCTGATCGGTGAAGGGCACGGGATGCTCTGGCGCGAGATACTGCTACCAGAACAATTTCTCTGTGGAGCTCCCTTCTTCGGCTCGGAAGAACTCCGCGGCGTCGAACACACTGCACGGCAGATCTGCGAAGGCTCCTGGAGAACTCCAAATTCGGGTTAGTAAGAAATACTTCTTCTTCATATACTTGCTTTGCATACTAAATGCCTTACCCGCCACGATCTTCCCGGCCTCCTGGATCTCTTGGAGGGGCACTGGGCCTCATTCCGGGCCGTCTTCGCGCTCTGACGAGCCTTGGCGAGTTCGGTCTTTCAAACCGACGCATCGCACTCCAAGGTCTCGCACTTCCTCACCACGTCCTGGAGATATTGTTGAACCTCGTTGAACTGGCCTTGAGCTTCTTACAGGCGGCTCGCTCCTTGATGCCTTCCCCTCGGCCCGGCGGGGCCTCCTTGAGGCCTCGATCTCGGTCGTCGCTTCTATATATATCTTGACACTTCATTCAATGCATATCATTTTACTTTCTTCATATGAAACGGGTTATCACATACCTTGTTTTTCTTGGAGCTGCCTCCTCACCCGACCGAGCTCCTCCTCGGCCTGCTCTAGTCTCTGCTTTAGTCCAGAGACTTTGGCAGTATGTGAGTCTGCGGCCAACAGCGGCGCCTGCGTATTCATTTCAGACAAGTTTAGTTAGTTTCCTGCCATAAAGGATTGATCCTCTGTCCAGCTTTTTCCTTCCGAAACACATGACAGTGTCTCAGGGGCTACTGTCTATATTGGGATTTTCTCCTTTTGCGTCGCTTACCTCAAAACCTATCAGCAGGCTGCTGCAGGCTTCGGTTAGTCCTCTCTTGACGGATTGAACCCTTTCAATCACTGTGCCCATAAGAACACGGTGCTCGTCCACAACGGAAGCGCCTCGCGGCGTTTCCAGCAGATTATCTGGTGCCCCTGGTTGGACAGGGGCCACCGGTGGAATAGGCACACCCCTTTCTTTCGAAGGAGGCTGCGTGCCGGATCCCGGAGCCGTATCGGTCTCCGGAATCGAGTCCGGTTGAGGGCCGAATTGAATACGGCCCTCATCCCCAGTCTCCATGGGAATTGGCTCCCCCCGGTGTTCGGCGATGGGGGTTTTGCCTTCAGGCGCCTCTTGAGCCTTCACCCGGCCTGGGAAGGTCCATTGGGAGAACACCTCGTCGTCTCCTTTGGCCTCGGGAGAGTAAGTAGTCGGCGGTGTCTTGCTGGCCATCTCCTTTGAGTAGAACGAACCTCTTGATGAGGATCGCTGGGAGCTGTCGTGGGCCGAACTGCAATAGCATAATTAACCATGTCAATACATTGAAGAGGAGAGGCTGGACATATGGGTATGCGGGAGTCATAGCACTTACGATGCAGCTGGAGGCTTAGTGCGGGGGTGTCGCTCCGGACTGCTGCCGATGTCCCACGCGGAGTTATCCGCGAAGGAGCTCTTCCCTTTCTTGGACGTCCCCGCCTCCAGGTTCGTGGAGGCCGCCCTCTTCTTCCTTCCCTCATCAAGGGAAGGGTTGTTCTCCTCTTCCTCCCCTTCATCGTCGTCATCTTCGGTGGCGGAGGAGCGGGTCTTGTCTTCGGACATCGCGTCCGAAGCGCTCTTGCGACGGGGGCCACTCCGGACCCCCTTGGCCTTCCCCTTGGCCTTCTTCACCGGTGCTGTATAGGGCGCCGGCACCAACATCTTCGCTAAACGTGGAATGACTGGTTCTTCAGGTAGTGGAGCTGGACATTGGATCCGCTTCGCCCTCTCCATCCATTCCTGAAGAAGCAATGACAATAAAAGTTCAGATATCCTCCTTGAAGCACACAAGTAAAGGACGCGTCGGAAACTCACCTCGCTGGCGGGGTGGTTAATGTCATGCCCACGATCCGAATCCGTGGCTGGCGGTATCTCGTTGCCCTTGAAGAGAAATTTCCAGGCATCTTTGTGAGTGGTCTCGAAGAGCCTCTTCAAGGTATGGTGCTTCTTCGGATTGAACTTCCATAATGGGAGGCTTCCGCTTTGGCACGGGAAAATCCGGCGAATTAGCATCACCTGGATTATATCGACAAGTTTGACATCCTTGTCCACCATACTTTGAACGCACGTCTGTAGCGCTATCATCTCGTCTGGCGAACACCAGTTCGGGCTCTTCTCGACCCAGGAGGTGAGCCGCACTGGAGCACCGGGGTTGAATTCGGTAGATGCGGCCCAGTTGGTGCCACGTTGTTCTGTAATGTAGAACCATTGTTTCTGCCATTCCTTGACAGTCTCGACGAAAGTTCCTTTCGGCCAGGAGACATTGGATGCGGCAGAGGTCAGCAGCGCAGCCTGCATTCCCATATTGACATACTTATGTTAGACTCCTGCGTATATCTTTTTAGATCCTTAGTCTGGCTTTTCTTTCCGAACACCGAACTAAGCATCGAGGCTACCGTCTATGCGGTAATATTTTTACATATTCTAAACTTACCTCAAAGCCTGTTAGAATGCTGGTACAGGCTTGATCAGCCCGCTCTTGGCGGACTGAACTTTCTGGATCACCACACTCATAACAAGGCGGTGCTCCTCCTCGATGGAGGCGCCAAGCGCCTCCGAAGCTATCCGGTGCCTCCGGTTGGACAGAAGACACCAGCGTCTTACCCTTCCTACGAAGGGACCGCTTGCCGGACTCCGGAACCGCTGAAGGTTCCGGCATGGAGTCCGTACGTGGTCGGGCGTAGAGCCCCTAGGGGTCTCGCCCCCCACGCGCCTGGAGTCCGGGAGGTTGCCTTGCGGAGCCTCCTGCGCCACCTCCTCTTGACCAGGCCCCCCTTGGGGCACCACCTCGGCGTCGTCCGCAGCGTGAGGCGATGAGGCGGCCGGAAGTGAAGTACTCTCCATTTCCCGGCGAACTTCGGGGACCCGCTCGGCGAAGCGGCGAACTTCGCCCTTGGGCGGGCTGCATGATTGTTCGGCATTAGAGAACACTATGCAATAAAAAAGCCATGGGTATCCGGACACTTACGATCTCGCCAGGGGCTTGGCCCTTGTTGGCCAATCCTCCTCGTCGTTGTTGACGTTGGTGGAGAAATCCGGAGGAAGGATTCTTCCCTTCTTGGACCCTCCGGCCTCCCCGGTTGGGGCGGCCTTCCTTTTCCTCTCCTCCCCCGCTGTGGGAGAGGCTTCTTTCCTCCTCCTCGTTCTCGGGAGAAGATTCTCGCTTCAGACCGACAAGACCAAAGCGTCGGGAGCTCCTTCGAGTTCCCGTTGCCTCCTTCTTGGCCTTCTTCTCCGGCACCACATGAGGAACCGGAGCCAGCAGCCCTGTCCATCGGGCGTCCGCTGGGTCTTCTGGCAAAGGAGCCGGATAGTTAACCTGTCCGGACGTCTTCAGCCAGTCATGTTAAAGGTTAGGGAGTTTTAGATCCCGCATAGAGTCAAACTATGAAAAAAACAGTCCCATAAAGGGTAAAATAACTCACCTCGCTGGCTTGACGCTGCGAGCTGAATCCGCGGTCTTCGGTAGCGGATGTGGGAGCCTCGGCGCCCTTGAACAGCACCTTCCAGGCATCTTCGTACGTAGTGTCGAAGAGCCTTTTCAGAGTTGGGTGTTGTGCCGGATCGAACTCCCACAATTTGAAGGCCCGTTGTTGGCATGGGAGAATCCGGTAGATGAGCATCACCTGGATTACGTTGACAAGCCTGAGATTCTTGTCCACCAGGTTTCGGACGCATGTTTGGAGTCCTGATAGCTTCGTCAATTCCCCCACATCAGGCCGTCTCTTTCCATGACGAGCCGTGTGGGAAGCCAGATCTGAATTTGGGGGCCGCCGCCCATTTGGGGTCGCGCGGCTCGGTGATATAGAACCAACCCGATTGCCACCCCTTTATTGTCTCCACGAAGGAGCCCTCGAGCCATAGGACTTTGGCCATCTTGCCAACCATGGCGCCTCCGCACTCCGCTTGACGGCCGCCCACTACCTTCGGCCTGACATTGAAGATCTTCAGCCATAAGCCGAAGTGGGGCTGGATGCAGAGGAAGGCCTCGCACACGACGATGAACGCCGAGATGTTGAGGATGAAATTCGGGGCTAGGTCGTGGAAGTCCAGGCCGTAGTAGAACATGAGCCCCGAGACAAATGGGTGAAGTGGAAAACCTAGTCCCATGGAGGAAGTGGGGGAGAAACACCACCCTCTCATGGGGCACAGGGGTTGGAATGAGCTGCCCAGCGTCGGGCAAAGCGGTGCGCGATGTTCTTGAACAAGTATCCGCCTCCCAGCTTTGTGATGTGCCCCTCCGTGACGGAGGAGGCCATCCACCTGCCTCCCGCCTCAGGACATAGTTGGAGAAGGTTGAGGTGGGGTGTGCAGACTTGGGCGCCTGGAGCTCGAGTCTTGCGAAAATGGATGAGCAAAGGAGGAAGAAGGCGTGGGTGAAAAGGTGGATCCTTATCCCTTATATGGACGGAATGAAGCTATGTGTCCCCACCAGCCGGGTAAAACTCGCCTATCTCCCAAGCGCCGTAATCAATGGCGCAGATGGGTTACCCACGTCCGTATTGATGAGAATCCCGGAATAAGGGGCACGATTTATGCTTTGGTAAGACGTGCCAAGGAAACCGCCTCGCTAAACGCGCTGAGGTGGAACAGTAAAAAACGATTCATGTGAAGGCCTGGCCGTGGTGTGATGTCACGCCACGGAATACGTCAGCAGATCTGTGCAAAAGTTATTCTCTCAACGGTGGTATGTGGAACTTGTTTTGCAGAGCCGGACACTATCCTTGTGTTCAAAACCTTCTATGAAGTATTCGGAGGAGGAACCCGCCTTGCAATGCCGAAGACAATATGCGCGCCGGACTCGTCGTCATTGAAGCCTGGTTCGAGGGCTACCGAGGAGTCTGGACTAGGGGGTGTCCGGATAGCGAACTATCATCACGGCCGGACTCCAAGACTATGAAGATACAAGATTGAAGACTTCGTCCCGTGTCCGGATGGGACTTTCCTTGGCGTGGAAGGCAAGCTTGGCGATCTGAGATATGTAGATCTCCTACCATTGTAACCGACTCTGTGTAACCCTAACCTATCCGGTGTCTATATAAACTGGAGGGTTTTTAGTCCGTAGGACGAACAACAATCATACCATAGGCTAGCTTCTAGGGTTTAGCCTCCTTGATCTCGTGGTAGATCTACTCTTGTACTACCCATATCATCAATATTAATCAAGCGGAGTAGGGTATTACCTCCATCGAGAGGGCTGAACACAGGTAAAAACATCGTGTCCCTTGTCTCCTGTTACCATCCGCCTAGACGCACAGTTCGGGACCCCCTACCCGAGATCCGACGGTTTTGACACCGACAGTTGGGGTTAGAAAGGGTGTAGCTGGTTCTCTGTCCAACTGGGTAGGGGTACAATCTGCGAGAGTCTGGGTTCTGTGTGGTGGATCTGGTCCCTGGGCAAGTACAACCGTGGTTCTATCTACATCAACTGGTAGCACTATCTTTTCTGAAGACCGTCTTTGTTACTCCCTTAGATAACGCCATCACGCTCTCCAATTCAAATGGCTGATAAACAAGAAAAGTAATTGAAAGTATAGACATTGTATGATGAAAAGTGCAATGGATAGTGGGGAATAAAGAGGGCATGAAATAATTCATATTTATGTTGTCTAACCAAACAGGTAGCATGACACAATTTCACATATATGATGGCTAACTAAACAGGATAGCATGACACAATTTCACATTATGATGGCTAACTAAAAAGATGGAAAGACATAGTTCAAAATATGAGACTATGTAAACAGGATGACATGACATAACTATATAATGTGTTTATTAAATAGGTTGGCATGCCATAATTCACATACATTCACGGATAGAATGCCATAATTCAAAATATGATGACTGTAAACACTAAACAGGATGAGATGATATAACTATATGATGTCTTTATTAAATGGGTTGCCATGCCATAATTCAGATAGATGATGTGTATGTACTATGTAAACATGATGGCATGATATAATTCAAATATATGATTTATATAGTAAGCAAGTAAGCGGAAGGGCAATCCATATATGATGTAAAAACTAAGCAATGCAAGACAACATTCATGACATGGGTAATATAACCCTGCCAAGTTTGAGCATAGACCTGTGGGGAAATAGGATTGGTCATCGGTCTCAATCCTCCTCCGAGGAGCTCTCTGTAACCAGCAAGATGTCTGCTTGGCGAGTAGCATTGTCTGCTCTGAATACCTTGTTTTCACTCCAGATACTTCCATCACCGCTTCAAATGGCTGATGCACAGGAAGAGTAGTTGAATATACAAGCGTTGTCGACAAATGGAACACGTAATACAAAAAAATGATAGCATGATATAATTCACATACATGATGATTGGCTAAACAGCATGGCATTGCATAATTCACATATATAATGCCTTTGCAACAAGATAGCATTGTATAATTCACATATATAATGTCTTGCAACAAGATGGCAATGCATAATTCACATATATGGTAATTAGACACTGGACAGGTGGCATTCACACAAAGCATGTCTAAACTAATCAAATGACATAGCAATGCGAGACACAATACCCATGATATGAGCAACATAACCCTGCCAAGTTAGAGCATACACCTTGGGGGAAAATAGGACTGGTCATCTGTCTCTGAATCCTCCTCTGAGGAGCTATCCGTAACCAGCGAGATATGCGCTTCGTCAGATAGCATAGTCTGCTCTAAAGACCTTGTTTTCACTCCAGAATTTGCCATCACCGTGTCAAATGGCTGATGCACACGAAGAGCAGTTGAATGTACTAACATTGTTGACAAATGTAATATGTAACAAAAAAAGGATGGCCTGATATAATTTACATATAAGATGACTAGCTAAGCAGGATGGCATTGCAAAATTCACATATATGATGCCTGGCTAAACAAGATGGCGTTGCATAATTCACATAAACGATGAATAAACTAAACAGATGGCATTTGCACAAAGGATGTCTAAACTAAGCAGATGACATATTTGATGTATAAAGTAAGCAATGCAAGACACCATATGCATGATATAACCAACATCAACATGCCAAGTTAGAGCGAAGACCTCGGGGGTAAATAGGAGTTGTCTTCTCCTTCCGAATCCCCTCGTAATGTATATCTTCCTCTCGATTACAATCTGAAATGCGTGGAGGGGGCTGCCTTTGCGCCTACCATGGAGCGACGTCGCATGAAATTTTATTGCCATGCAAGGCTCGTCTCTTTTGCTCTACATGTTCAGTTCCATTGTTTACAATAAGCATCATGCATAGGAATAAAACATAGTGAGATTATGTAAGGAGTGCATGCAGAAATCCGGAGTGATGGTAGCAACCTGTGGATAGACCCAAAACCAATAATAGCAGGCGGATAATGGCTTCAAAAAAAATACAGATAATGGCTTCTTTCTTTGTTTGTTTCCCACCCAACATGAAACTCATAGTAGACACCGGAGATTAACCGGATAGTAGATAGATACTATTGATAGCGGCCCCGATATGTACCCCACAACCATTTAAAAACTAAAGTTTGACCATTAGTTTGGAGCTGACTCAGAGTCTAATCGGTGAACAGGACGATAAAGTAGCATGTAATATTGAACGATGCATAACGTAAGCAGACACGAAAGAGCGCTACCTCTCTTGCGGACCCGTGTAGTCCTCGAGGTCATCTGCTAGGTTGATGATGGTAATGCAGTTTTCATGGCTGCCAGCGGCGGGGAAGAAGATCTGAGGCGGCGAAAGACAGTCTGGAGGCCAGATCCCTGCTGTGTTGGACCCTTCTGTCGTTGGAGCAGCTGAGCTGGGGTGGACGGAAGGCAGCGAGCGGGACAAACCACGCAAGGTTTTCTTTGACAACTATCTGTAAGAGAAGTAATTCTATAAGGGCTCGTTTGAATTGGAGGATTCCAACAATGCGAGGATAGGAAATAGACAGAATAGATAGGAATGCACGTGCAAAAGCGAGAGAATTTAAAAACACAGGATTTACGCCAATCTGGGTGTTTGATTCACAACAATTGGAAGATCACAAGATGCAAAGAAGCATGGTGAGATTAAGTCAAACCACAAGAAAATGTCACGGTTATAATGCTATTATGCTACTATCTCTTAGTCTTGTGCTTCATGAATAGGAGTTTGAAAAGGAGGACAAGTGAAAATTAAAATTCCTACCTTTTTTCTTTCAAGGAGACACTAAAGGAACAAATCCGTGTGCTCAGTGGACAATATATATAAGATGTAGAGTAAAAAAGAGATGCAACAAGTGTACAACCTCTTTGCCGAAGCCATGTCGACCTCAGCGTGATTGGGTTGGCCGGTGAGGATGCTCCTGACTTTCTTTGTCGGAGGAGGGAAGAAGATCTTAGGCATCCGGAGATGGAGCCGAGGTACTGCTCACTGTGATGGAGGGTTTCGTCGTTGGAGCAGCTCCGTGAGTTGTACGACGCCGAGGTCAAGCAGGACAAGAGAGACAACGAACAACGTTAACCTAAGTGGAATTCTAATAGCATCTCCAATAAATGACGTAAAATACATAACCACAAAGTGCTAGATGTAAAATACATCAGCCGCTCATCTTTGAACTTAATTGTCAAAACTGAACTTAACTGTCGAAACTGAACTTAACTGTCGAAACTGGATTTTACTGTCGAAACTGAATTTTGCTATCGAAACTGAATGCACTAGCAAGGTGAGGCTACACGTCGGTCGACTGACTTTTTCATCTCTGGTCAGTCGATTTTGCAGCCGTTGGATACGAAATCAAGGGCATGCGGTTCATCTTCAACCTCCACCCCTCTGAGCCGCCAACCACCACCGGCCAAAATGCAGCCCCCCGCCGCCCGCGGCCAGCAGTCCACCGCCCCGCCCGCCCCGAAAACACTCCCCACCGCCGGTCTGCCGCCGCCCCGGCCATCCTTCTAGGCCCCCCCTGTGCCGAGCTTTTTCTCCGTGATCCCCACGACACCGCCCTGCCAATGCCCCGCCACCGCTGGCGACCACCGCCCCCATCCTGAACCCTAAGATAGATAGTGGGGTACCTCTCCGGCGAGCCCCCCTCCCTGCTGCGGCTGGTTCTTCCTTCACCCCGGCGAGCCCCCCCCCCCCACCCCCTGAAAATCGACTGACCCAAAAGTCGATTCAATGATCAAGTGTAGCTAAATCGAGCAGCATCGCAAGCAAGAGCAAGAGCGAGAGCAGCAACAGCGAGCAAGAGCAATAGCAAGAGTAGACCAGAAGGGGCCGAGAGCAAGAGCAGAGCAGCAACAAAGCGAGAGCTAAAGCAGCACCTCCTCTTGATGTGGGCGTCGCCGCCGAGGGAGCGACGCCGTGGAGGAAGTGGTCAGCGCCCGCGCCGTGGATGGAGCAGCGCCCGTGTCGGCTCAGACCGGCGCCCGGCAGCACCGTGAGATCGAATCAAGAAGAAAATGCGGCGATTAGTGTACAACCACTTTGGTGGCGCCGATTAGGCCGCGGCTTCATCGAGGAAGCAGTGATGATGATGCTCTTCCGGTGGTGCGGTGAAGACGGTGGTGTGGGAATGGAGGTGGCGCGAAAAGGCGAGGAGAACGTCGGGGCAGCTCCTTGGAGGTGGAGGACGGGGTGGCTGAACGGCGGGATGATGAGATCGACGACGGATCCTCATCCGATGCGGTGGGTGAGGGGCGTTGAGGTGTTGCTATGGGACGACGTCGTCGGGGAAGAGGCTCCGTTTGGGTGGCCAGACGGACGGGCGAGGTGTGGGGGTTTCATCGTGGCTTTTCGCGGCCTCGGTGTATGAGTGGGTGGGCGGATGAGATGGCAGTGGGGAACCATGGCTTAGTGACGCACTTGTCCGAAATGTGGGGTAAGTTATGAAAGTGCCCCCACCGATTTGAGCCGGTTCTTTCGGTTCAAGGGTACCACGGGCATTTCGCGTGTCGAGAATTCACAGGAGGTGAGAGTTTTCGCGCGCGTTGTAATTTCGGAATAGCAAGGCGCGGGTTGAGATGGAGGGAGTTGTCGGAGCACAACGAGACAAAGATATATCTTAAATATTTCGCTAACAAAGGCGCGGGTTGAAATTTCCGCAAGCCTAACGTGTCTTGTACCAAATCAATGCGCACTACAAATGTCATTCAAAACTTTGAATTCATGTTATGTTTAAATAAAATATTTAAGCCACGTGTATAATGCATGCAACCTACTACTCAAATGAACGTTTTAGTGCATTCCAAATGTATATACTACCGCTTCAATATGAACTAAATTTGAATTCGTTTCTCTATTTGAATAAGATCTACAGTAATGATTCTTGTGAAGTCAAATCATTTGAATTCATTTCCCTGTTTTAATAAGATCTACAATCATCATTATTGTCAAGTTAAACCATCGTTTGTGTATTATCTTCACAGTACACCACATGATTAGTCTCGAGTTACATATGAACTATGTGTACTATATGAACTCGAACTAGATTTTTTGAATCCACTTTATTTTGATTTCAAATCACATTACATTTCTAGCTCTAGCTAGATCTTCATAATCTAAACCATGTTTCATATGTATAATGTGTTTATCACATTATTATGGTGCCCCGCCCCCTACACCTACAAGTATTTAGATGTGAGTTGCAAATACCACACATTACCACAAATTCGAATAAAATGTGAGAATGTTTGATATATAGTATTGTTTAGATTGTCCGATATTTCGTCGTAAGCTTCAAACGCCACACATTATCACAAATTTAAATAAAATGTGAGATTGTTTGATGTATAGTATGGTTTAGATTGTTCGGCATTTAGCTGTGAGTTGCAGACGCCATGCATTATCACATTATGGTATAACATGTGCACAAAGACGTGTGTCACCGCTTATATTCATGCATGCAATGTTTAAAACACTATGATCTCCTATTCAAATATATGAATCCGCTTTCATATCAAATTATGATCTTTGTTAGTCTCTTACACCCACACAATCCTCTAACCTTTGTAGCTACCACTAACTTTCTCTCGTGCATGCACACGCCCTCCTCGCCCTCCCCCTCCCTCGGAATTCTATCCATCGGGCACATTCATTTTTTTCTTTAGGTCATTCTCCCAGAGTCTCCACAACTCCTTTCCGACACACACACACACCGATCGATAAACCTCTCCAGCGATGCCTGCCTACAACATACACACACACCTTCAATGTCCTCCTTTATGTGTCCTTGCCTCGTGTCTCTCATACGGTCAGACACACATGTAAATTCTCGCCCCTCTTTTTATCGATCTCACAACCGCACACTCCTCCCCCTATCTAGCTAGTAGTTGGGCCTCTCACACCACCTCCTAGCTCCATTCTCTTTGTCTATCCGTCTCGCTGGGCCTTATTTGCCTCTAACAAATGGACGTACACCGACCGATCTCTCCCTATACATATAGCTAGCTAGGTCCTTATAACTCGTTTTTAGCCACACGTCGATCGATCTACCTCATTAGTTGTGTCTCTCCCTTCCTCCGACAAACAACAATTGATCTACCGATCTAGTTAGGTTTGCTTACCAAACACATGGTTCCCCTTCATCATCCATGGATGCGTCCCGACAGATCTATCATGCATGCAGACACACCCAAACACATCCCCACTCTTATTGATAACATTGCAGTTCCACCCTCAGTTTGTCTAGTAGGCCTCTCCCACCATCTTGAAGCAACTCCATCACCCATCCAGCGCTCTACCCCTCTCCCTCCCTCTCTCTCTCTCTCTACGCTCTCTCTCTCTCTCACAACATATTTCCAGACCTTCAGTTACGTATTGATATCGACCGATCTCCCACAAGACAAAGATGGGTCTCTCCATCTCAACACATATACGAAGTCGTTGTACCTCTATAGTTAGGCCTCTGCCTACCCCTTCCCCCACCCCTCCCCACACACACCGATACATCGAGCGCTCTAGTCATGTCTTCTGCCACACACAAACTTGACATGTTCCCTCTAACGTTCCAGTAGGCCAGTCGCCCTATATCTTTGACTTGCACACACACACAATTTCGATGGCTCTCTTCATCGATCTCGCACCCACCCACTTGATCCTCTCTTCGACTCTATCGATAGCTATGACCCCTCCCTCTCTTCTCATGGATTGCCCGACCCTCTATGTATGATATGGATAGGCCTCCATTTCACACACATTGCATGCAAATTTTTGTTTGAGATGTCATCAACACATATTCCCACAAATAATTCACGAAATCAACCCCCACCCCACCCCCACCCCACCCCAAAACAAAAACACCCACGAACGCGGTTTGTATCTCTCACACACACCCACGTAGGTGGGGGACGTGCACGAAGAGAAGAAGTGCATGCACGGCGCACGTACTCCCGTCTCTTTCCCAACCACACCCGCGCGGGTACACGGTGGAGCTCATTTACATGCGAAAAAGGAAGCCCACGTGGTAATTTGGCACGTGTACTGGTTGTCCACTTGGTGGAGGGAGGATCGTCTACCACGGGTGAACAAACAAATTGCGACTTGACGCGTTATGTTAAATTAAAAAAAGAGGCAAACCATGTGGGGCCTACCTTAGAGGCAAGGCTCTATACACTGGAGTGCTTTTGATGTGTCCTGTCAACTCACAGAATGAGGAGAAGCTTGCTTAGTACGTCGTCTCCCCCGCCCACGGGCACAGTGGCTCGCAGGATGAGGTGAAGCTTGCTTCGCCTTACGCCCGCTCCCTTGCCCATGCGCGCGGTGGCTCATGGGACGAGGAGAAAATTTTACTACTCCCTCCGTTTACTCCTCGTCCGTACTACCTTGGTTACAGAGATTATATCATATTGTTTGGAATATATATGTCCTTTAGTAGATTTCAATATGAACTACTAGTACATACTCCAAACACTGATGTATATAGACGTATTTTAGAGTGTAGATTCACTCATTTTGCTCAGACGTAGCACTCTCCCTCGCCTCGACCCTCGCCCACATGGTGGGCGTGCAGCAATTCGTTCGGTCTCATATAGCCGTAACGATATATCTTACTACCATTATTGCTCGACTTCGAAGAGGCGAAGAGCCAATCGCAAGGTTAATATTTTGGAGATGCCAAGCGCAAGGTTATAGGAGAACGAGTAGTAGGTGCGCGTTATTTATAAATAAAGTTTTTTTCTTCAAAGGGCACGTCGCAATATGATAGGTTCATATGGAGAGAAAAGGAAACCGCTCCACTATATACATAGTCGGGACGGGCCAGCCTACGGTTGCTTGCTCGGGGTTGCTCTCTTCACACTCTCTCGCACAAAATGACTGTGGAAACATCTCTAACATCCCGGCGGATCACGTCCGCTTGGGGAAGGGGTGGATGCTTAGTGTAGATGTGGTGGCCGTCGCCGACGGCGAAAACTCACTGTCGGCACGTCCCGATCAGGGGTCCCCGCCGTTCTCTCTCACAAAGCCGGTGAGGTTGCCTTCGTCCCTTGCTCATTGTCGCGACGTGGGCAGTTGCCGCCTCCCGCCGCCCTCCTCAAGGTTGAGCTACGTCCCTCAGGTACAACTCCCTTTACAGCCGGCTTGCACCTGCTTGCTCCAGCTGCCCACATCACTCCCTGTGGATATTTCTCTACTTCTTTGCCCCGCACATACCTCTATAGCTTCTATGTACTGTATTTGTGATGAGTTTATGTCTCAACAACTAGTCCCAGTAATCTTATTCTAATCACACTTCTTCAATTTCTTTGCCACATGGATGCTCATCTCGATTTTGGTGAAACTGCACAAAATGATCCGATGGTCAAAAGGTTACAAACTTCATTTATTAGGAAGCTCGAACGTTGCCGAGAAATTGAAGCCTGGTCGTGGTTCACGGTTCAAGGGCTAGGGACTGCATGGATCGTTTTTCTTTAGCTGCCTTTGTTCCAAAATAAGTGTCAACTTTATTAGTAGTACAACTTTGTACTAAAGTTTGCACAAAGTTGAGACACTTATTTTGGAACGGAGGGAGTACATATTTGCTATGATATGTCAATCATTGAGATGCAATAGCATGCATGTTAGTCTCCTTTGTATTTGATGAAATGTTGCAACGGGTAACCTTGGACGCAAGATACATGTAACAGAAGTTGGAAGCTTCATAGCATTGTACAAATTTATCTCGCCGATAAATTACAGTACGTACTATACTAGTACTTCCTACGTTCCTAAATATAAGTCTTTGTAAAGATTTCACCATGAACCAAATGCGGATGTATATAGATGCATTTTAAGTGTAGATTCATTCATTTTGTTCCGTATGTAGTGGAATCTCTACAAAGACTTATCTACTAGTAATAGCTAGCCCCCACTACTAGGAATTCTCTATCCTCTCCTTGAGCCGTTTCATCAAAATTGATGTAGCCGTTAGATGAAGTAAATCAGTCCATAATAGCCGTCTGATCTAGACGTTGAGAGGCTCCGCACTAAGCCACATGCAAGCATGCAGAAATACCGTGGAACATGCATGTGAGTGGGTTTTAAATCACATCAACATGGCTGCATGCAAGCATGCACCGGTAGCATGCATGTAAGTGAGCTTTTAAGTCCCATTAACATGTCAAAAGAAAAATATAATCCCATTATGCGGTAGGAGTTGGCTGATCTTTTTCCTTACATGGGATGATCTAACTGATGATGGGAGTTTATTTAGTTTGGCTACCACATTTGTCATGCGGTTATAGAGTTTTTAGTTCTATGAAATCAATAATTTTTCTTGAGGAGATATCTGCTGTTCGCGACAACGCGAGGACTCATCTAGTAATATTTAGGAACAGAGGGAGTACTATGTAAAGAGTTAGGTGTCGCACGGTGATACTGTGAGGTGGGCCATGTAATCACTGAGCCTGCGTGTTTTCACTGCTCTTGCACGCCTCCGCTGTAAGAATGAAGAAAATTGTAATCTAGTAGTAGTACCTCCGTTCGCCGAAAGCGTGGGACATCCAACAGTCCTACCACCTCAGTAATAAAGACCAATGAGCCGTCAAATCACATAGACCCAGCAGTAAGTTGGACGGACGAAGCAACCATCACTCTTGCGCCAGTGAGAGGTCGCGTCCGCTCTGCCCGGGCATGAATGCGGCACCGATTCTTTGGAGCGGCGCTGACCGTTTTGGGCGGGAAGCGCGCGCGGGCGATGGAGGGGCTTTGGGTGGGCCAGGCTAGTCAGGAGCGGGCGTGGCAGCTGTCCGCATGTCCCTACCGGACACGCCCGGAAACGAGAGGATGCACCGACTCTCGCGGCTAAAATCGTACACTACACACCATCTCTCTGTAGGAGTAGGTCGATTTGTCGCTCTCTCTAACACACACATGCTGTTAAAAACACACACGCACACGCACGCACCTTGGTCCCGTTGCACCTTCTAACGTGACTTATTGCACCTAGACGGAGGGAGTAGTAAGTATACGAGATACAGTGGTCCACTGACTTAAGTCGAATACAAGTGCCCAAAATTTGTGTGCATGTTATAATAAGGATTCACTTAAAATAGTACGTGAGCGAACAGAGGGATCAATTGGACAATAATCCCGAGCAGTAGCGAGATGTGTGAGGTAAGATACACCGCCGACGCTTTTAATTTTTCTTATTAATTTGTTTGTTTCACCCTATGACTGGTGGGACCCAACATACTACGTGGAGAGAGGTAAGGTGACTAAGGTTGCATTATTTCTGCACCACTGTGGATAGTCTTACCACCAAAGCCACATGACACGATTATGATTGAAATCCCAATGACTCCCACACAAACAAAAAAAAACACGGCATGCTTGTCACACGAATGCAGGAACGTATAAAAGGTCATTTTCCTCTCGTTGAACATAATGGGAGGGTTGTGTAGCTGGTTAGCCTTTTCGCTCATCAAACTTGAGGTCTCGGGTTCGATAACTACACTTGAGCATAATTTGTGCCCGGAGGATTCTTTGACTGGTCAAAATGTTTTATAGGGTTTGCACGCTTCACACTCTCTCTCCAGTATATATATACACGCTGGAGCCCTCAGCGCTTGTAGTTGCTCTCTTCCCACTCTCTCGCCCTCTCCAGATCTAAACAAGACTTCGTTGGCCTCTCTCTCCCCTCGCGGCTGCTCAAAGAGCCGGCAGGATCTGTCCGCCGGGAAGGGAAGGAGGCTTAACGTTGTCGCCGTTGGCGAGGGACTACCGGCGCAGCTGTTCACTTTCCACCCAGCGGCGGCACGTGAGGGCCTCCGACCCCTTCTTCTTCGCCGCCATCCCGTCGCCCACCGAACCACGCCCCAAGAACCTTAAGGTATAATTTACTTACTCCACATGCATTGCTCTAGCTGCATGTATACCATGAATCTAGGACGTGGTTCAAAGAGGAAAGGAGTGGGAAAAGTAGTTGGAAAAGTTGTATATAGCATGAATCTAGTACGTGGTTCAAAGAGGAAATTAAGTGGGAAAGTTGTATAGCATGAATCTAGGACGTGGTTCAAAGAGGAAGGAATGGGGGAAAGTAGTGGGGAAAGTTGTATCGCATAAATCTAGGACGTGGTTCAAAGAGGAAAGGAAGGGGCGAAAGTACTATCTCAAAAAGGAAAGGAAGGGACAAGGCTGTAGAGTTTGAGCAGGACTAGATTTGCTGCGCTCACATAGGGAAAGGTGTCTAAAGATAACTAAACTGGGACCAACACAAATATGCTCCTTGGTTGTTTGTTCTTTGTCGCAACATCATGCATGACCACAAGACATCGGTAGATGCACATGGTGTTGGTGCGTTCACCGTCCCGTGCAACTCATTAGCTGTTGTTAATCTAAGGCCCTGTTTGGTTAAAAACTCCCTAGTCCCTACACCTTGGTTCCGGGGACTAAACATGGACTAGAGGTTATTAAATGACATGCTAAAAGACCATGTTACCCCTAGTAATGAATTAATAGAAACAAGGTGCAATGCGTGGCAGGCAATTTGTTGGAAAAAGTCCCAAAAAGACTCCCTCGGGTCTTCTTTCTTTAGTCCCAAATGCCCACTTTTAGTCCCTAAAAGTCCCTCCTATTTGGTTTAGATGGGACTGACACGGAGGTTTTTTAGTCCCTACACCAAAATGTCCCTGTAAACAAACACCCTCTAGTAATGCCGCTGGAAAATTGATGCAATGCTACAGTTAAAAGCAAAATTACATGTTTAACGAATTGTATTGTTAATATAATCTCTATGTTAATATTAATCAATGCCACCGTTTGAGAAATGCTACTGTCTTGCTTTCTTTCCCATTTAGATAAGGTAGATGCTTCTTTTTGTTGGCTTTTGTGTCATCCACCGTTATTGACCACTAATTGCTTCCTTTGCACCTCTGTGTAAACATGGTTGTCTACTTCACCTCGTTGCCATTGTGACCTTTTGTTGCATTGCACAAAAAACTTTTGTTTTAAGAGTGTTTTGTGTAGTTCAACCAAAATGTCACACCGATAACGTTTCTTGATTGCTTGATCTTAGTGGAACTGCACAAGAGGAGATCTTACTTCCTATCCGCTAAAGGCGAATTTGGTTCAGATCTTCTTCTTGTGAGTTGTTTGAATTCCGCATCATGAGAGGTCGATTACTAGCCTTCTTTCGCATGATTACGGAGTGTGCTTTCATATGTTGTGCTACTTGTATGATAATGTTGCTTGATTTTAGTGAACTGCACAAATGGAGACAAGACTTCCAATCAGATGTGCACCGTAATATCCCATTGAGGTAAGATAAGGATATTTCACAACCGCTGGCCCTGTATTTTGCCACTATCCTCGAGAAAATTAAGTTTAGTACTATACTTGTGCTCCCTAATTGACATGCCAAATCGTACATTGAAGACGAAGCTTGTGCATTATTGAACCAAGTGATGAAGGGGAAGAACAAGCGGAAGAAAAACAAAATCAACTCCGGTGCTGCAATGAAGCCTTTGGGCTGTGATGACACAAGTAATGATATAGTTTTGCATCTTAATTTATTGCTATGGCTGGAGCGAGGAATTGTTTTGCCACTGATTTGATGCCACTCCTAATGTAATATGTAATTATCTCTACTTGTGCAAACAGGGATCTTCTTTGAAGATACCATATATTTTAGTGGAACTGCACAAGAAGATGTTGGAAACATTAAACTAATCGAGGAGTTTATAGTAAGCATGGACACCACCGTAGATAGCAATAGATGGTTCCGGAGAAGTGCTTCATCTGTATGCTCTACACAGTAAGCCTCCTGACAAATTTTGCTCATTGATTTTAGCAAGACATGCGTTTGATATTTTCGAATGGGACGCCCTTTGCTGTCAGCAATGTCGATCAATTTTTTATTTATTCTTTAGTTGTGAAGTAAATATTGCCTTGGACATGTGAGTCGCTGAGATGCATAATCATTGATTGTTTTGAATGTTCTCTATGAATTGCCAGGCCCGTGTGTTTGATTGCAATGTACAGAAACGCTAAAAAGCTGCTCAAACTCTTTGTACTCATACATTCCTTTTTACTTATACGTTGTGAAAGTGCATAAGATTGGTCAAAGTAGAGATACTTTGACTGCAAACAAAACTTGTATGCAGACTAGAAAGGACCGGAGGAGTACATGTGAAATCTTTGCAAAGCGAGGTGATCACCACAGGAATAATGCCAGTACGTATTGTTTTGCATGTTCATCCAATGCCAGTGATATAGGAATTCGAACTAATCGAAATAAATTCATTCATACACGATCGGATTTCATATAAACATGTCGGATTTCATTACATTTCATACATTCTTCAACTAAAAAGGGGTGCGCTGCAGGTATAATTAATTAACCGAAGCTACCCACCCGTGTCCCGCTCAGCCAAACAGAAGTTTCAGTGACTTAAGTGCAGGTGCAGTTGCATAACTGACATGTGGCATGTTGGGCCCATGTGTCAGTCAGCCAACTGCACCAGCAGTTAAGTAGAAGCAGCGTTCTTCTCGGCGCAGCTCTCGACTCCACGTCGCCGCCAAGAAGCTAACCGACTGTCAATGGTCAACCCGCCTAGCTTGGCTTCAACCAGAGGGTAGCAGCGGTGGCCTTACTTGGACCCGAGCGGCGGCGACCTACCGTGTTCTACTCTTCCTCGTTTTCTGTGTGGCGCGGCCTCGTTGGCAGCGGGGCGGGGCCTCGGCGGAGCCGGCGATGTCCTCTGTCTCGTTGCCGGCGGGCGGCGCCTCAGCGGAGCGGTGGAAATCCTCCCCCATGTTGCCGGCAGGGTGGGGCCTCGGCTGAGCCGGCGATGTCCTCTGCCTCATTGTTGGCGGGGCGGGGCCTCGGCGGAGCCGGCGGTGTCCTCTGCCTCGTTGTTGGCGCCGCGGGGCCTCGGCGGGCAGGGCCTCGTTGACGCCCGGGCGAGACTTCGTCGGAGCGACATTGTCCTCTGCCTGCGTCCTCGGTCTCGCCAAGCGGTCGTCGCCCGCTTCATCGTCCTCTTTGCTAGCCTCTTTGTAGGCGGCGCGGCCTCCGCCACCCGCATGCGGTACCGCCGGCCTTCGGCGGCCCTTACGGGAGGAGCGGTGCGATTCGAAAGGCGCCTCTGCTCCGCCGCTCCGCGGCGATCTGCTTCTCCACTGCAGTGCTCACGGAGGAGATGGTGGTTGTAGGCGGCGTCGGCTGCGCCTCCGGAACTGCTCCTCATGCATCTACCTCACCCTGTCCATATATTGGGCACGGGCCTCGCCGATGGTCATGGTGCAATGCACCGGCGAGGATGGAGCGGAGGGGGTTGGCGCCGGATCGTTGACTACCATGTTCTCCATTGGGACGTCGTCGTCCTCCGGCTACCTGCCGGCCAACCAGTCGGCAGTAATGGCTGCCATCTCCTTGTGGTCCGTCGTACGCCCGTCCAAGAGCGCTGGGCGTGAGGAAGCCATGGTGGGCAGTAGTGGTGTGTGGACAGGAGAAAGGGAACGGATGCGGATGATCAGGTTTGGCCGGCGCAGCAGTTTATACAAGAATGGTGGGCGGGCGGAGGGGACGGACGTGTGGCGCCAGAGTAGCCGCCTCGGCAACGCGTATCATTAATGTGGGCGGCAAATGGGACGGACGGGACGGCACTTGTGTCGTTTGAATGCGAAGCAATCACCTGCACTGGGAAGTGGGCGGTGTTTGGACGGAAGCGAGCGAGCGAGAGATGACTTTACTTGGAGAGGATGACAATGGGGACCCACCAGGTCCATAGCCTCACGTACGCAAGTGCCTCCTTATTATATATATATATATATATATATATATATAACTATAATTTATTTTGCTTCCTCCTGGTTTCCTGACATGACAGTCCCACACCATTGTCAACCTATGTAGTAGTCAATAAACGAGAGAATTGAACAAGAAGCGGCCGACAGTTGGGACCAAGCAGCTCGAGCAGTATTTGTGTTTTTGAGGTGTGAGCATTGCAGAGTTTTTCGATGTTTAGCCCAGATATTAATTTTTCTCCTTTGAACAACAATGAAAACATCGCTCGAGTATTAATCGGGCGGGTAGGTCTGCGTCTAGCCCAGGCCAGATATCCAGCCCAGATATTAATTTTTTTCAAGCTCAAAATGGCTAGCCCAGCTATACTTTTTTTAGGAATACCCAGGCAAGGTAAAGTTGTTATTCTTCGCCCCGCTGGGCTGCACATCTTTCCTGGGAGGGATGCATTAGGCTTAACAAGAAAATGAGTTTTAAGAAATAATAAATGGGATGTAATTATAAAAACTGGGCAGTAACTATAAAAAAATGCACCAAACACGTGAGTACTTTATAAATATTATTTTTTGGATATTGAAAATTTTAATTTCATTAATTGTTGCGAGCGCAATGTTTCGTTGGATTTTTACGTAATACAAATTTATATTGAAATTGTATTTAATCTAACTATAAATTTCGTAATCTGATTTTTATTGAATTCTGTTTTGAACGGTTGGTTGAAATGGGTTGTACTTTTAACAAACTGTAAATGGGTTGTAGTAAATTCCATTAGAATTCAAAAATGGGGTACACATTCTTACATATCTCAAATGGGCTATAAGTTCTCTGCCACACACTTCTGGCCTTACTAAGTTGACGCGTCCCCTAAAAAATACAGAGTTGACGCGTATGCAAGGCTTTGTCAACTTGTAGTCAACACACGGTTCTAGCAGCAGTGGCCGTTGGATGTCCATCCAACGGATGTCGTGTTTCTTCTTCAATCTCGGATATTCTAGCTTCACCCGTCCAAAAAATGATTCCTCCCCCTGACATCTGGGGCGCACCGTTTTGGAAGCTGACTGTGGGCCTACTAAGTTGGCGTACCGGGGCTTTGTCAACTTAGTCAATATAAACGATTCTAGCTGCGTTGACCGTCGATGTCCATCCAACGGCCGCCGTGCTTCTTCAACCTCTGGTCTTCTTGCTCCGGCCGCCCAGCAGCGCCCGGTCGTGCCTTTGCTCGTCCCTCCGTGGCGGGTCTTTGCCAGTAGAGGCCTCACCGCCCCCTACTACTCCCACCGCTGGCCAGGCCATCCCTCCACTCACCCACACCCCTTGTTATTCTGCGGCGACGGCAGCGCAGCCGAACCAGTGAACCCTCATACTCCTCTCCGCGTGTGCATCCACTGCCGCGTCTTCCCCGGCTCCATGTCGTCCCCTTCCTAGGCCTCGTCGTCGTCCACCACCGTGGTGCTCTCGGTGCGCCGTGGTCAATGTGGTCAAGGAACGACTTCCATCGGACATGGACTGTACGTGGAGAGGCTGACAACTGGGTCCACGGCAGCCGCAAGGAAGTGCCTCTTATTACGCGCAAAATAATTATTCCTCCACCTGACAGCATGGACCCACCGGACGGGCCACCGTATTTCGCGAAAAAAATGATTCGCCCCTGACTGCTGGGACCAACGAGCTACATCTTCGCACGCAAGGAAGTGCATCCGGAAAAAAACGATTGGCCCCCCTGACTGCTGGGACCCACCAGCTACATCTTCGCACGCAAGGAAGTGCGTCCGAAAAAAACGATTCGCCCCCTGACTGCTGGGACCCACCAGCTACACCTTCGCATGCAAGGAAGTGCGTCCGAGCAAAAAAAAACCAATTCGCCCCCTGACTGCTGGGACCCAGCAGCTACATCTTCGCACGCAACAAAGTGCGTCCGGGAAAAAAAAACCAAAACGATTCGCCCCCCTGACTGCTGGGACCAACCGGCTACATCTTCACAGGCAAGGAAGTGCCTGACAGTCGGGACCCACCTGGACGAAGCATACTTAGCGTTCTCATTCTGTTCGCGAACGTGTACGTACATACTGGTCGTTGTAGAGGCGCGCACGTGTCGTAGTAGAGGCGCCGCGTAGCATGTACGTGCGTCATAACGGCAGTGCAACAAAGAAAATAGGGCCACGTCACGTACATACGGGGGTCTCGAGCGCCTACTCGGCGCTCACGTCTGGCCGGGGCTCGTGTACATGGCTGGGTCGGAACGGAGAAACAGCGTCGTCGTGTTCATGGGGAGGCAGCGGAATGCGTCGTGTTCATGGGGAGGCAACGGAATGCGTCGTGTTCATCGGGAGGCAACGGCAGCGTGGGAGCCAACCGGCTGGGTCGGAACGGAATGCGTGGTCGTGTTCGCCGGGAGGCTTGGGCCGGAACAGCGATGGAAGCGAGGCTGGCGTCTTGCTAACGGAGGAAACGGACCTCCTACGTTTGGAACGCAGTCCTGTTGATCGGGAGGGGTCAGGCGTACTGTAAAACGGAGGAAACGAACCTCCTACGGTCGAAACGGGGGTCCTGTTGATCGGGAGGGGTGTGGCGTACCGCAAAACGGACGAAACGGACCTCCTACGGTCGAAAGGGGGTCCTGTTCATCAGGAGGGGTGTGGCGTACCGCAAAACGGGACTCTACGGGATACTGTTCATCTCCACCGTCGACCTCCTCCAGCCTCCACGGGCTACCATCCACCTCCTCCAGCCTCCATGGGCTCCTGTTCATCCAGCCTCCACCGCGCACTACTCCACCGGCTACTGTTTAACCACCCCTCCACCATCTACTGTTCATCCAGCCCTCCACACCACGGGGTCCTGTTCAACCACCCCTCCACCGTTTAATGTTCATCCAGCCCTCCACCACACCCCGGGGTCCTGTTCATCCAGAGGCAACGCCACCGCTCACTGTTCATCCAACCCCCCCCCCCCCCCCCCCCCGCAACACTCACTGTTCATCCAATCGATCGGCTTCAGTTAGCAGCAGTAGCGAAGGAATCGCTCGATCGGGTTCAGTTAACAGCCATCGATCGATCGCTCGGGTTCAATGTAGCGTAGCCTTGATTGCTATCGCTCGAGTTCGATTAGAGCCCAACGCCTCGCTTCGGGTTCGATTAGAGCCAACGCCTACGCACACAGCAGCGTGCGTAATACGAGAGAAACGCGCATCGCTCGGCCCCCGACCTCCCACCGTAATCGGGAACTCCCCGAAATTTTCCTCGCCCTCGCTTCTACCACGGTTTTTTCCGTCATGGACGGCCCAAAGAATGTCATGCAGCTGCGTCTCCGGCCCGCCCAAGACGAAAACCCATTTTCTGTCTTGATTTTTTGTCATAGAAGTAGGAGCCCACCACACCTATGATGATACCGGGTTTTGTCACAATTATCGTCATAGAAGTGTGATGTGTATGACAGAAAAAAAATTCGTTCGGCCCAAAATGTCACGGATGTGTCTTTTTTTTGTAGTGCCTGCAGCATGACAGCTCGGCTTGTCAGGAGCTTGATTAGCAATTCGGCCTCCGTCTCAGTCTCGATCAGGTCGCAACACTAGTACCGCACGTACATAACTACGCACTCAAAATACCATGGGCATAGACGGAGACATAACTAGTTTGTGACCCACAATACGGCTCGACCGCTCCTGGACACATATACTTTAACTTTCCTCTTTTCAGGTTTCTTCTCCACAGTCCTTACCTGATGGCTAGATCACCGATCCTCACGAAGGACACATACGCCATGATGGCAAGAAGCACAAATGTATTGGGGAATCTCAAGGTGGTTTCGTTAAACAATCACTCTACCTATCTTCAGGACCCATACGCAGCTCTCTCTTGGTGAAGGGCATAGTAAATAGCCTTTCTACTTATTACACCACTTGTATAAATGCGTTTTGACGCACCAATGAAATTATAATGGAAACAATTTGCAGCCCAAATTGCCACAGCTCTAGCTTACCACTGGTTCTTCATCTTTCTTTATTTTTGCCTTTTCCTTTCTGGTAATTCTACCAGATAACACCCGTACACTCGGTGCGTTCCAATTTGCCAGGGGCTTCATAGCACCCCACAACATGGCAAAAAAAGTCCGAACACTTTTGCAGTATAGTTCGACACCCCGAGTTTAGCATTATATGCATTGGCTCCGAATCATGTCTTTGGTCAATAGTTGGGTTGCCCGGCTCCTGTGCTTGCTACCTTACGTTCCACTATATCGGCTAAGGTAGTAAAGGGAGAACTACTGCGATTGTACCCTGGTTTTCCCAAAGGAGCACCTCGAGAGAAAGCCAAAACCGATGTCATGATACGGCGAGAGCTGGTCAGCTGTTCGGAGGTTGCAAATCGTTGGAGATTTCTCCCGCATTACGCGAAGGATCGGTACTTCCCGATCAGACGCTCATAGCACTCTAGTTTGGATACTAGGGGCTGTGCCCATGTTTTATTGTAAAACTCATATGGCTAAGTGAGGGCATTCAAGCCGCATAGTCTGATTGCCTGGTTCGTTGCGCTAAACAACTCCTTCAAGGACCATATAATTGGATCAAGATTGTTCAGATTCCATCCCGAACACCTCCATACTACCTATGTGGGGGCAGAAGCCGACGACTGGCCAACCCTCAGACTTCATACAACACAGCCGCACAGGAGGAAAAAATTAAAACATAACAAGCATTATATTACAAACCGACTATGTTTGGTCTTACAAGGCAAAGACAACACGAATGTATTCATTCGAAAATAATGTCTTTGCCCACACTACGTTGCCACAATGTGAGACCCCTCTAGGACATCCGCAAAATAGTGCTCGGGCGTGCGGTGCTCCTTGCCCTCGGGCGGCCCCATGGCCAGCTCGATGGCATTCATCTTCGCGCACCACATCTTGCAATGGGTGAAGGCCATGCGCGCGCCCTCAATACAGGCCGATCGCTTGACGACGTCCAGCCGAGAACAGGTGTTCACCAGCCGCTTCATGAGTCCGAAGTAGCTGCCGGGCATAGCTTCGGCTGGCCATAGCCGGATCATCAAATCCTTCATGGCTAGTTCGGCCACCCTATGTAGCTCCACCAGCTGTTTCAGCTGATCGGTGAAGGGCACGGGATGCTCTGGCGCGAGATACTGCTACCAGAACAATTTCTCTGTGGAGCTCCCTTCTTCGGCTCGGAAGAACTCCGCGGCGTCGAACACACTGCACGGCAGATCTGCGAAGGCTCCTGGAGAACTCCGAATTCGGGTTAGTAAGAAATACTTCTTCTTCATATACTTGCTTTGCATACTAAATGCCTTACCCGCCACGATCTTCCCGGCCTCCTGGATCTCTTGGAGGGGCACTGGGCCTCATTCCGGGCCGTCTTCGCGCTCTGACGAGCCTTGGCGAGTTCGGTCTTTCAAACCGACGCATCGCACTCCAAGGTCTCGCACTTCCTCACCACGTCCTGGAGATATTGTTGAACCTCGTTGAACCGGGCCTTGAGCTTCTTACGGGCGGCCTGCTCCTTGACAGCCTTCCCCTCGGCTTCGGCCAGGGCCTCCTTCAGGGCCTCGATCTCGGTCGTCGCTTCTATATATATCTTGACACTTCAGTCAATGCATATCATTTTACTTTCTTCATATGAAACGGGTTATCACATACCTTGTTTTTCTTGGAGCTGCCTCCTCACCCGACCGAGCTCCTCCTCGGCCTGCTCCAGTCTCTGCTTTAGTCCGGAGACTTTGGCAGTATGTGAGTCTGCGGCCAACAGCGGCGCCTGCGTATTCATTTCGAGACAAGTTTAGTTAGTTTCACGCCATAAAGGATTGATCCTCCTGTCCAGCTTTTTCCTTCCAAACACAGGGCGGTGTCTCGAAGACTCTTGTCTATATTGGGATTTTCTCCTTTTGCATCGCTTACCTCAAAACCTATCAGCAGGCTGCTGCAGGCTTCGGTTAGTCCTCTCTTGACGGACTGAACCCTTTCAATCATTGTGCCCATAAGAACACGGTGCTTGTCCACAACGGAAGCGCCTCGTGGCGTTTCCAGCAGATTATCTGGTGCCCCTGGTTGGACAGGGGTCACCGGTGGAATAGGCACACCCCCTTCTTTCGAAGGAGGCTGCGTGCCGGATCCCGGAGCCGTATCAGTCTCCGGAATCGAGTCCGGTTGAGGGCCGAATTGAATACGACCCTCATCCCCAGTCTCCGTGGGAATTGGCTCCCCCTGGTGTTCGGCGATGGGGGCTTTGCCTTCAGGCGCCTCTTGAGCCTTCACCCGGCCTAGGAAGGTCCATTGGGAGAACACCTCGTCGTCTCCTTTGGCCTCGGGAGAGTAAGTAGTCGGCGGTGTCTCGCTGGCCATCTCCTTTGAGTCCAACGAACCTCTTGATGAGGATCGCTGGGAGCTGTCGTGGGCCGAACTGCAATAGCATAATTAACCATGTCAATACATTGAAGAGGAGAGGCTGGACATATGGGTATGCGGGAGTCATAGCACTTACGATGCAGCTGGAGGCTTAGTGCGGGGGTGCCGCTCCGGACTGCTACCGACGTCCCACGCGAAGTTATCCGAAGGCTATTCCCTTTCTTGGGCGTCCCCGCCTCCAGGTTCGTGGAGGCTGCCCTCTTCTTCCTTCCCTCATCAAGGGAAGGGTTGTTCTCCTCTTCCCCCCCTTCATCGTCGTCATCTTCAGTGGCGGAGGAGTGGGTCTTGTCTTCGGACGTCGCGTCCGAAGCGCTCTTGCGATGGGGGCCACTCCGGACCCCCTTGGCGTTCCCCTTGGCCCTCTTTGCCGGTGCTGTATAGGGCGCCGGCACCAGCATCTTCACTAAACGTGGAATGACTGGTTCTTCGGGTAGCGGAGCCGGACACTAGATCCGCTTCGCCCTCTCCATCCACTCCTGAAGAAGCAATGACAGTAAAGGTTCAGATATCCTCCTTGAAGCAAACAAGTAAAGAACGCGTCGGAAACTCACCTCGCTGGCGGGGTGGTTAATGTCATGCCCATGATCCGAATCCGTGGCTGGCGGTATCTCGTTGCCCTTGAAGAGAAATTTCCAGGCATCTTTGTGAGTGGTCTCTAAGAGCCTCTTCAAGGTATGGTGCTTCTTCGGATTGAACTTCCATAATGGGAGGCTTCCGCTTTGGCACGGGAAAATCCGGCGAATTAGCATCACCTGGATTATATTGACAAGTTTGACATCCTTGTCCACCATACTTTGAACGTGCGTCTGCAGCGCTGTCATCTCGTCTGGCGAACACCGGTTTGGGCTCTTCTCGACCCAGGAGGTGAGCCGCACTGGAGCACCGGGGTTGAATTCGGCAGATGCGGCCCAGTTGGTGCCACGTTGTTCTGTAATGTAGAACCATTGTTTCTGCCATTCCTTGACAGTCTCGACGAAAGTGCCTTTCGGCCAGGAGACATTGGACAGCTTACTCACCATGGCCTCTCCACACTCCGCGTGCTGGCCATCCACCACCTTCGGCTTCATGTTGAAGACTTTGAGCCACAGACCGAAGTGGGGTTGGATGCGGAGGAAGGCCTCGCACACGACGATGAATGCCGAGATGTTGAGGAAAGAGTTCGGGGATAGATCATGGAAATCTATCCCGTAATAGTACATCAGCCCGCGGACGAAAGGGTGGAGTGGAAACCCTAGACCGCGAAGGAAATGAGGGATGAATACCACCCTCTCGTTGGGCTTCGGCGTGGGGACGATTTGCCCCTGGGCTGGAAGACGGTGGGTGATTTCCTTTGCCAAGTACCCGGCCGCCCGAAGCTCAGTAATGTCCTTCTCCTTGACAGAGGCGACCATCCACTTGCCTTGACCTCCGGATCCGGACATGGCTGGGTGCTGGCTTGAGTAGGTGGAAGATGAGGACTTGGGCGCTGGAGCTCAAGATTGGAAGGGCGGAGGAAGATAGAAGGTGTGGGAAAAGAAGGGGGGATCCTTACCCCCTTATAAAGGCAGTGAATATTGAACGCCTCCCCATTCGCCTTGAAACTCGCCTATTCCCAAGGACTGTGTAAATGGTATGGTTGGGTTATCCACGCCCGTATTGATGAGAATCACGCAATAAGGGGACACGATCTCTGCATCGACAAGACGTGCCAATGGCAACCGCGTCTCGAAACGTGGAGCGGCAGACGAAAAATGGTCCAGACACGTCGATACGTCCGAAAACAATTTTGGAGTTCGGAAGGAGGAATCCGCCTTGCAATGCCGAAGACAGACCTACGCGCCGGATACCTTGTCATTGAAGCCAAGTTCAGGGGCTACTGAGGGAGTCCTGGACTAAGGGGTCCTCGAGTGTCTGGCATGTTAGCCATGGGCTGGACTGATGGGCTGTGAAGATACGAAGACCGAATACTGCACTCATGTCCGGATGGGACTCTCCTTGGCGTGGAAGGCAAGCTTGGCGACCGAATATGTAGATTCCTTTCTTTGTAACCGACCTTGTGTAACCCTAGATCCTCCTGGTGTCTATATAAACCAGAGGACTTAGTCCGGAGGAGGAGATACTCATTAACATAGTCATACAGGCTAGACTTCTAGGGTTTAGCCATTACGATCTCGTGGTAGATCAACTCTTGTAATACTCATATTCATCAAGATCAATCAAGCAGGAAGTAGGGTATTACATCCATAGAGAGGGCCTGAACCTGGGTAAACATCGTGTCCTCTGTCTCTTGTTACCATCGACCTTAGACGCACAGTTCGGGACCCCCTACCCGAGATCCGCCAGTTTTGACACCGACAGTCATATTTTTGTTCTAGTATCGAGTTGTAATTTTTTGAGTTGTAAGTAAATAGAAGTGTGATGATTTTCATTATTAGAGCATTGTCCCATGTGAGGAAAAAAAGAGAAAGTCCAGATAAAAAAGAGAAGGCCCAAAAAAGAGAAAAAAGAAGAAAAGAGAAAAAAAGAAGAAAAAGAAAAAATGAGAGAAAAAGAGAGAAGGGACAATGTTACTATCCTTTTTGCCACACTTGTGCTTCAAAGTAGCACCACGATCTTCATGATAGAGAGTCTCCTATGATATCACTTTCATATGCTAGTGGGAATTTTTCATTATAGAACTTGGCTTGTATATTCCAACGATGGGCTTCCTCAAAACGCCCTAGGTCTTCATGAGCAAGCAAGTTGGATGCACACCCACTTATTTTTCCTTTTTGAGCTTTCATAAACTTATAGCTCTAGTGCATCTGTTGCATCACAATCCCTACTCAATCACATTGATATCTATTAATGGGCATCTCCATAGCCCGTTGATACGTCTAGTAGATGTGAGACTATCTCCTTCTTTTTGTCTTCTCCACAACCACCGTCTATTCCACCTATAGTGCTATGTCCATGGCTTACGCTCATGTATTGCATGAAAGTTGAAAAGTTTGAGAACGCCAAAAGTATGAAATAATTGCTTGGCTTGTCATCGGGGTTGTGCACGATTTGAATATTTTGTGTGATGAAGATGGAGCATAGCCAGACTATATGATTTTGTAGGGATAAGCTTTCTTTGGCCATATTATTTTGAGAAGACATAATTATTTTGTTAATATGCTTGAAGTATTGTTTTTATGTCAATAATAAACTTTTGTTTTGAATCTTACGGATCTGAACATTCATGCCACAATAAAGAGAATTACATGGATAAATATGTTAGGTAGCATTCCACATCAAAAATTCTGTTTTTATCATTTACCTACTCGAGGGCGAGCAGGAATTAAGCTTGGGGATGCTAGATACGTCTCCAACGTATCTATAATTTTTTATTGTTCCATCCTATTATATTATCTGTTTTGGATGTTTTATATGCATTAATATGCTATTTTATATGATTTTTGGGACTAACCTATTAACCTAGAGCCCAGTGCAAGTTTCTGTGTTTTCCTTGTTTTAGAGTTTCGTAGAAAAGGAATACCAAACGGAGTTCAAACAGAATAAAACTTTCGCGATGATTTTTCTTGGACCAGAAGACACCTAGGAGACTTGGAGTGCAAGTCAGAAGATCCACGAGGCGACCACAAGGGTGGAGGGCGCGCCCAGGGGGTAGGGCGCGCCCTCGACCTTGTGGGCCCCTCGTTGACCTCCTTACCTAGATCTTCCTTCTATATATACTCTTATACCCCCAAAACATCTAGGGGAGCCACGAAACCACTTTTCTACCGCCGCAACCTTCTGTACCCGTGAGATCCCATCTTGGGGCCTTTTCCGGCATCCTGCCGGAGGTGGATTCGACCATGGAAGGATTCTACATCAACACCATTGCATCTTCGATGAAGCATGGGTAGTTTACCTCAGACCTACGGGTCCATAGCTAGTAGCTAGATGGCTTCTTCTCTCTCTTTAATTCTCAATACAAAGTTCTCCTCGATGTTCTTAGAGATCTATTCGATGTAATACTCTTTTGCGGTGTTTTTGCCGAGATCCGATGAATTGTGGATTTATGATCAGCTTATCTATGAATATTCTTTGAATCTCCTCTGAATTCTTATATGCATGATTTCATATCTTTGCAAGTCTCTTTGAACTATCGATTTGGTTTGGCCAACTAGATTAGTTTTTCTTGCAATGGGAGAAGTGTTTAGCTTTGGGTTCAATCTTGCTGTGTCCTTTCCCAGTGACAGCAGGGGCGGCAAGGCACATATTGTATTGTTGCCATTGTGGATAATAAGATGGGGTTTTCATCATATTGCTTGAGTTAATTCATCTACATCATGTCATCTTGCTTAAAGTGTCACTCCGTTCTTATGAACTTAATACTCTAGATGCATGCTGGATAGCAGTCGATGTGTGGAGTAATAGTAGTAGATGCAGAATCGTTTCGGTCTACTTGACACGTACGTGATGCCTATATTCATGATCATTGCCTTAGATATCGTCATAACTTTGCGCTTTTCTATCAATTGCTCAGCAGTAATTTGTTCACCCACCGTAATAATTTATATCTTCAGAGAAGCCTCTAGTGAAACCTATGGCCCCCGGGTCTATTTACATCAAATTAGTTTTCCGTCAACTTGCCAATTTCTGTCGCCGTTCCATTATTTTGCAATATTTTACTTTCCGTTCCATAAACCAAAAATACCAAAAATATTACTTTACCATTTATCCATCTCTATTAGATCTCACGTTGCAAATAACTGTTAAGGGATTGACAACCCATTTATCGCGTTGGGTGCAAGGTAGGTGTTTGTCTGTGCAGGTATTCAGTGGCTTGCGTGTTGTCTCCTACTGGATTGATACCTTGGTTCTCAAAACTAAGGCAAATACTTACGCTACTTTGCTGCATCGCCCTTTCCTCTTCAAGGGAAAAACCAACGCAAGCTCAAGAGGTAGCACGATTAAACATTGTAATTCATGGTAGAAAAGATCCAGTCATGATGCACCCAACATTAGCTACACACAATGCTTAAGCATGACAACAGTGCTCTCAGGTTCTGGCGCTTATTTTAGAAGGTGATGACACAACATAAAAGTAAATAGATAGCCCCTTCACAGAGGGAAGCAGTGATTTGCAGCGGTACTAGAGTTCAAGTTTTTAAAACAGAGGTAAATGATTTTTTGAGAAATGCACCCTTCTTGTTTACTTCGCGACCATCAGTTATCGGTATATTCCATGCTAAACATATTAGTGGCGGTTCTCAAGTGATAAAAGTAAAGGTTTACTCCCCCTCCACCAACAGTCACACTCCACGGCTTGTCCGAAACAACGGGTACCGTCCATACCAACAATAGTCTTGGGGGAGTTTTTTTTAATTATTTGCAATTTGAGTTCGGGACTGGGAATCCCTATTACCGCCCTCTCGTGCAAGGACGAGGGAATAAAGACTCATCATGAGAATAACCCGCTTAGCATGGAAGATATTGACTACCTCCTGTCGCTCTATGAACAATCCAGGCACACAAAAAGGAATATTTATTTGAAGTTTTTAGAGGTGGCACATGCAAATTTACTTAGGACGGCAGGGTAATACCGCATATAGGTAGGTATGGTGGACTCATCTGGAATAACTTGGGTTTCAGGTTTTTGATGTACAATCAGAATTCCCACTTAGTACAGGCGAAGGCTAGCAATTAGGTTGAGAAGCGGCCAGGTAGAGAACAACAACGGTCGTGAACATGCATTATGCATAAGTAGCATTGGATACTAGCATGAGTAGGATATGAACACCATGAACATAAATATCGTAGAGGCTATGTTGGTTTTGATTCAACTACATGCATGAACATGTGCCGAGTCAAGCCACTCGAACATTCAAAGGAGGATACCATATCATCATACTATATCACAATCATTTTAACGCAATGTTGACATTCAAGATAAATCATTATCCACTCCTAGCTACTTATGCATGGCATGAGAAACTATAATCTCTAATTGTCATTGCAAACATGTTTGATCATAATAGGATGAATCATGGATACTAGGTTAAACATATTTACAAAAACAGAACAAGTCGAGTTCATACCCGTTTCTCTCTGCCACGGCCAGTTCATCAAATATCGTCATTATCGCCTTTCACTTGCACGACCGAACGATAAGAAAATAATAATAATGTGATACGTCTCCAACGCATCTATAATTTTTGATTGCTCCATGCTATATTATCTTTTATTTTGGACATTATTGGGCTTTATTATTCACTTCTATATTATTTTTGGGACTAACCTATTAACCGGAGGCCCAGCCCAGAATTGCTGTTTTCTTGCCTATTTCAGAGTTTCGCAGAAAAAGAATATCAAACGGAGTCCAAACGGAATGAAACCTTCGGGAACGTGATTTTTGGAATGAACAAGCTCCAGGAGACTTGGACCCTATGTCAAGAAACAAAGGAGGAGGCCACGAGGTAGGGGGCGCGCCTACCCCCCCAGGGCGCGCCCTCCACCCTTGTGGGCCCCCTGTTGCTCCACCGACGTACTCCTTCCTCCTATATATACCTACGTACCCTCAAATGATCAGGGACGGAGCAAAAAACCTAATTCCACCGCCGCAACCTTCTGTAACCACGAGATCCCATCTTGGGGCCTGTTCCGGAGCTCTGGCGGAGGGGGCATCGATCACGGAGGGCTTCTACATCATCACCATAGCCCCTCCGATGAAGTGTGAGTAGTTTACCTCAGACCTTCGGGTCCATAGTTATTAGCTAGATGGCTTCTTCTCTCTTTTTGGATCTCAATACAATGTTCTCCCCTCTCTAGTGGAGATCTATTCTATGTAATCTTCTTTTTGCGGTGTGTTTGTTGAGACCGATGAATTGTGGGTTTATGATCAAGTTTATCTATGAACAATATTTGAATCTTCTCTGAATTCTTTTATGTATGATTGGTTATCTTTGCAAGTCTCTTGAATTATCAGTTTGGTTTGGCCTACTAGATTGATCTTTCTTGCAATGGGAGAAGTGCTTAGCTTTGGGTTCAATCTTGTGGTGTCCTTTCCCAGTGACAATAGGGGCAGCAAGGCACGTATTGTATTGTTGCCATCGATGATAACAAGATGGGGTTTTTTTATCATATTGCATGAATTTATCCCTCTACATCATGTCATCTTGCTTAAGGCGTTACTCTGTTTTTATGAACTTAATACTCTAGAAGCATGCTGGATAGCGGTCGATGAGTGGAGTAATAGTAGTAGATGCAGGCAGGAGTCGGTCTACTTGTCTCGGACGTGATGCCTATATACATGATCATACCTAGATATTCTCATAACTATGCTCAATTACATCAATTGCTCAACAGTAATTTGTTCACCCACCGTAAAATACTTATGCTCTTGATAGAAGCCACTAGTGAAACCTATGGCCCCCGGGTCTATCTTCATCATATTAATCTTCCAACACTTAGTTATTTCCTTTGCTTTTTTACTTTGCCTTTTATTTTACTTTGCATCTTTATCACAAAAATACCAAAAATGTTATCCTATCATATCTATCATATCTCACTCTCGTAAGTGACCGTGTAGGGATTGACAACCCCTTATCGCGTTGGTTGCGAGGATTTATTTGTTTGTGTAGGTGCGAGGGACTCGCGCGTAGCCTCCTACTGGATTGATACCTTGGTTCTTAAAAACTGAGGGAAATACTTATGCTACTCTGCTGCATCACCCTTTCCTCTTCAAGGGAAAACCAACGCAGTGCTCAAGAGGTAGCATGAAGGATTTCTGGCACTGTTGCCGGGGAGGTCTACGCAGAAGGCAACATACCAAGTACCCATCACAACCCTTATCTCCCGCATTACTTTATTTTCCATTTGCCTCTCGTTTCCTCTCCCCCACTTCACCCTTGCCGTTTTATTCGCCCCTCTTCCGTTCATCTTTTTCGTTTGCTTGTGTTACCATGTGCCTTCCTTTTGCTTGCATCTTTGCTTGCTAAAAATCTATTGATATGGATCCACTTAAAGTGTTCTACTTGGATCATCCTCGATCCTTATCTTTCGTCTTTGAAACCCCAACTAGCCTAGTTGATGGGAAATCTTTAGATGAGCATGCTCATTTTGTGCGTCACCGCTTGTCTGAAAAAGGGAAACTCTTATGGAATCACATAAACAGATTGTTGTGTTATGCTTGGAATCTTTGTGAAATTCATGATTTTACTTGTTGCTCTAAGAACCCTAAACAACACCTTCCCTACCTATGTGAGTTTAATGAAAATGAAATCTTATCTTCTTATGCAAAGGGTGTTTATAGTTACTATGATATTGAACAAACTGAAGAATTTGTTGCTTTTAAGGGTGCTTATGAAGTTGCTTCTTTGATTGAAAAGTATGATATTAATCTCTACGAATCTGAAAATTTTGACATATTTAAATATTTCTATGAAAACTATGCTCATAATGTCTATGTCAAAGAATTTATTGAGAGAATTACCGTTGCTTTGAAAGAAAATAATGATATGCATGAATCTATAGATAATGATGATTCCGATGATTTGATTGAAATATCCCTTGATGAACATGATGCTTGCTATTCTTGTGGCCATGATGGCAATATTTATGAAGATGAATTTGCTATAGTTCCTTATGTTAAACATGAGATCGTTGCTATTGCACCCATACTTGGTAGTTCCTTCGATGAAAAGCATGGTTGCAATGATTTTACTATAAATTCTTTTGATGTCAATTGTGCTAATAATATGCAAAACCCTAAGCTTGGGGATGCTTGTTTTGCTATGTCTACTACTTGTTGCAATGATCATGATTGGGGTGATCTTCTTATGATCTTGAAAATTTATTTAAGCCCCATGATGAATGTAAGATTGATAATAGTGTTTGAAATAATATTGAAAGTGGGTTTGTAAGATTGTCAACTTTAGATCCCACATATTTGGAGAATATTCAATCTTATGAATTTTTTTATAAAAGTGGGTTTGGAGAGGTCATGACTTTAGTTAATGTTAATCCCACTATTTTGGAAGAGTGTCAACTTTGCATGCATGTGGATCGTGTTGAAAATATTTATTGTGATAGCTATCTTGTTGAATTTGCTTATGATACCACATGTAATTATTATGAGAGAGGAAAATATGGTTGTATAAATTTTCATGATAATAAATTACCTCTCGTTATGTTGAGATTGCTATTGTTTCTTTCCACTTCCTTGCATATGCTAGTTTTTGGTTGCTATGATAATTTGTTTGCCTATAAGATGCCTATGCATAGGAAGTATTTTAGACTTAGATGTGTTTGTCACGTGTTTCATGATGCTCTCTTTGTGCTTCAATTCTTGTCTTTCATGTGAGCATCGTTGAAATCTTATGCCTAGCTAGGGGCATTAAACGATAGCGTTTGTTGCGAGGCAACCCAATTTTATTTTTAGTTCTTTTGCTTTTTGCTTCTGTTTAGGAATAAATATTTTTTCTAGCCTGGTTAGATGTGTTTTTATGTTTTAATTAGTGTTTTTACCAAGTTAAACCTATAGGATCTTCTTGGATGATAGTTATTTGATCTTGCAGAAATTTCCAGAAACTTTCTGTTCACGAAAGTAATTGTTAAAAATCACCAGAACGTGATAAAATATTGATTCCAATTGCTGCTGATCAGTAAACAAATTGTCTGGATCGTCCTATTTTGGCTGATATTTTGGAGTTCCAGAAGTTTGCGTTAGTTACAGATTACTACAGACTTTTCTGTTTTTGACAGATTCTGTTTTTCGTGTGTTGTTTGCTTATTTTGATGAATCTATGGCTAGTAAAATAGTTTATAAATCATAGATAAGTTGGAATACAGTAGGTTTAACACCAATATAAATAAAGAATGAGTTCATTACAGTACCTTGAAGTGGTCTTTTGTTTTCTTTCACTAACGGAGCTAACGAGATTTTCTGCTAAGTTTTGTGTTGTGAAGTTTTCAAGTTTTGGGTAAAAAATTTGATGGATTATGGAACAAGGAGTGGCAAGAGACTAAGATTTGGGATGCCCATGGAACCCCCAAGATAATCTAAGGACACCATAAAGCCAAAGCTTGGGGATGCCCTGGAAGGCATCCCCTCTTTCGTCTACTTCCATCGGTTACTTTACTTGGAGCTATATTTTTTATCTACATGATATGTGTTTTGCTTGGAGCATCTTGTATTATTTGAGTCTTTGTTTGTTATTTTACCACAATCATCCTTGATGTACACACCTTTTGAGAGAGGCACACATGATTCGGAAATTATTAGAATACTCTATGTGCTTCACTTATATCTTTTGAGTTATATAGTTTTGCTCTAGTGCTTCACTTATATCTTTTAGAGCACGGTGGTGGATTTTTTTTATAGAAACTATTGATCTCTAATGATTCACTTAGATTATTTTGAGAGTCTTAAAAAAATAGCATGGCAATTTGCTTTAATTAATATCATGAGAAAATTGATGCTTGATAATTGTTTTGATATATAAAGGTGGTAATATCATAGTTGTGCTAGTTGAGTAATTGTGGAATTGAAAAATACATGTGTTGGAGTTTGTGATACCCGTAGCATGCACGTATGGTGAACCGTTATGTAACAAAGTCGGAGCATGAAGTATTTGTTGATTGTCTTCCTTTGTGTGGCGGTCGGGATCGCGCGATGGTTTACTCCTACCAACCCTTCCCCTAGGAGCATGCGTAGTAGTACTTTGCTTCGAGGGATAATAATTTTTTGCAATAAGTATATGAGTTCTTTATGACTAATGTGAGTCCATGGATTATACGCACACTTACCTTTCCTCAATTTTCTAGCCTCTTCGGTACTGTGCATTGCCCTTTCTCACCTTGAGAGTTGGTGCAAACTTCACCGGTGCATCCAAACCCCATGATATGATACGCTCTTTCACACATAAACCTCCTTACATATTCCTCAAAACAGCCACCATACCTACCTATTATGGCATTTCCATAGCCATTCCGAGATATATTGCCATGCAACTTTCCACCGTTTCATTTATCATGACATGCTCCATCATTGTCATATTGCTTTGCATGATCATGTAGTTGACATTGTATTTGTGGCAAAGCCACCGTTCATAATTCTTTCATACATGTCGCTCTTGATTCATTGCATATCCCGGTACACCACCGGGGGCATTCATATAGAGTCATATTTTGTTCTAAGTATTGAGTTGTAATTCATGAGTTGTAAGTAAATAAAAGTGTGATGATCAACATTATTAGAGCATTGTCCCAAGTGAGGAAAGGATGATGGAGACTATGATTCCCCCACAAGTCGGGATGTGACTCCGGACTAAAAAAAAGAGGCCATAAAAAAAGAGAAAAGGCCCAAATAAAAAAATAAGAGAAAAAGAGAGAAGGGACAATGTTACTATTCTTTTACCACACTTGTGCTTCAAAGTAGCACCGTGATCTTCATGATAGAGAGTCTCTCATTTTATCACTTTCATATACTAGTGGGAAATTTCATTATAGAACTTGGCTTGTGTATTCCAATGATGGGCTTCCTCAAAATGCCCGAGGTCTTCGTGAGCAAGCAAGTTGGATGCACGCCCACTTAGTTTCTTTTTGAGCTTTCATACACTTATAGCTCTAGTGCATCCGTTGCATGGCAATCCCTACTCCTCGCATTAACATCAATTGATGGGCATCTCCATAGCCCGTTGATTAGCCTCGTTGATGTGAGACTATCTCCCTCTTTTTGTCTTCTCCACAACCACCGTCTATTCCACCTATAGTGCTATGTCCATGGCTCACTGATACGTCTTCAACGTATCTATAATTTTTTATTGTTCCATGCTGTTATATTATCATTCTTGGATGTTTTACAATCATTTTAAAGTCATTTTATATCATTTTTTGGTACTAACCTATTGACACAGTGCCAAAGTCTCCTATGTTGTCACTTTCATAGACTAGTGGGAATTTTTCATTATAGAACTTGGCTTGTATATTCCAATGATGGGCTTCCTCAAAATGCCCGAGGTCTTCGTGAGCAAGCAAGTTGGATGCACACCCACTTAGTTTCTTTTTGATCTTTCATACACTTATATCTCTAGTGCATCCGTTGCATGGCAATCCCTACTCCTCGCATTAACATCAATTGATGGGCATCTCCATAGCCCGTTGATTAGCCTTGTTGATGTGAGACTTTCTCCTTTTTTTTGTCTTCCCACATAACCCCTACCATTATACCTTATTCCACCATAGTGCTATATCCATGGCTTGCACTCATGTATTGCGTAAGAGTTGAAAAGGCTGAAGCGCGTTAAAAGTATGAACCAATTGCTTGGCTAAAACTGGGGTCGTACATGATATGAATATTTTGTGTGGGGAAGATGGAGCATAGCCAGACTATATGATTTTGTAGGGATAACTTGTTTTGGCTATGTTATTTTGATAAGACATAATTGCTTAGTTAGTATGCTTGAAATATTATTGTTTTTATGTCAACATTAAACTTTTTATCTTGAATCATATCAAATCTGAACATTCATGCCACAATGAGAAGAATTATATTGAAATTATGCCAAGTAGCACTCCGCATCAAAAATTCTGTTTTTATCATTTACCTACTCGAGGACGAGCAGGAATTAAGCTTAGGGATGCTTGATACGTCTTTAAAGTATCTATAATTTTTTATTGCTCCATGCTATATTATCTTCTGTTTTGGACATTATTGGGCTTTATTATTCACTTTTATATTATTTTTGGGACTAACCTATTAACCGGAGGCCCATCCCAGAATTGCTGTTTTTTGCCTATTTCAGAGTTTCGCAGAAAAAGAATATCAAACGGAGTCCAAACGGAATGAAACCTTCGGGAACGTGATTTTTGGAACGAACAAGGTCCAGGAGACTTGGACCCTACGTCAAGAAACAAAGGAGGGGGCCACGAGGTAGGGGGTGCGCCTACCCCCCAGGGCGCGCCCTCCACCCTCGTGGGCCTCCTGTTGCTCCACCGACGTACTCCTTCCTCCTATATATACCTACGTACCCTCAAACGATCAGGGACGAAGCAAAAAACCTAATTCCACCACCGCAACCTTCTGTACCCACGAGATCCCATCTTGGGGCCTGTCGGTGTCAAAACCGGCGGATCTCGGGTAGGGGGTCCCGAACTGTGCGTCTAGGCGGATGGTAACAGGAGACAAGGGACACGATGTTTTTATCCAGGTTCGGGCCCTCTCGGTGGAGGGAAAACCCTACTCTGCTTGATTAATATTGATGATATGGGTAGTACAAGAGTAGATCTACCACAAGATCGTAGAGGCTAAACCCTAGAAGCTAGCCTATGGTATGATTGTTGTTCGTCCTCTGGGACTAAAACCTCCGGTTTATATAGACATCGGAGAGGGCTAGGGTTACACGTAGTCGGTTACAATGGGCGGAAATCTATATATCTCAGACGCTAAGCTTGCCTTCCACGCCAAGGAAAGTCCCGTCCAGGACACGGGACGAAGTCTTCAATCTTGTATCTTCATAGTCCAAGAGTCCGCCAAAGGTTATAGTCCGCCATCCGCCACCCCTAATCCAGGACTCCTCAAGAGCCCCGAACCAGGCTTCAATGACGATGAGTCCGGCGCGCAGATTGTCTTCGGCATTGCAAGGCAGGTTCTTCTCCAAATTCTGTGTACCTGTTGAATAGTGTCCGACTTCTCGTGAATATTGCGCTCCTTGGCTTCCACGACCAATAATGGCCGTCTTCCACGTGTCAAACGAATGCGAAAAGCCAGGGTGTTTTTACATTTACCCCCCTAGCTGCGCAAATGAGCTGCCTATAAAAGAGAGAGGATTTAGATCCGAATCACACCATCTTCCCTTCATGAGCATTCATCGAGCGCATCCGACAAAGATCCATTCCATCATGGCGGTCGACGCAGCTCCTCCTCTCGCCTCCCGGCCCTCAGCCCGGAGGTTGGGAGAGATGTTCCGTCCTTTACAAATGAGCTAGTGACGCTCCAAACCAAGGGATTCCTTCCCCCAGCCTTCATGGACCCGGTTCGAGCCGGACTTGCCACCTATAATGGCGAAGAGCAAGCGGAGAGCGTCCCCAGTCCCTCCAAAGGAGAGTGGGTATGCCTTGTCCCTTATCTGATAAGAGGGCTCGGATTTCCAATACATCCGTTTCTCTGGGGGCGCCTGGAGTTCTACGGCCTCCAGCTGCACAACCTTACGCCTACCTACATATTGCATATTGCGGGCTTCGTAGCCCTTTGCGAGCTGTTTTTGGGCATCGAGGCTCATTTCGCGCTATGGAAGAAGCTGTTCTGCCTTGTGCCCCGTTTTTAGGAGGGGTCGATATATCAAGTGGGCGGAGCCGAACTATGGCGCATCGCCGGGACCGGATATCTATTTGGAACCCCAAGGAAGGCGTCCGAAGACTGGCCTTCAGAATGGTTTTATATAGAAGATGTCCTCTGCGGACCTGCTCGCCTCGGCCTCCCCGAGTTCAATAATGCTCCTTTGAAGAAGCGCCTAAGCTGGCGTCCACGGAGCCCTCAGAGGGAAAATGACAAGGATGTCCTTTACCTATGAGCCAAATAAGGTTGCTAGCTCATTCTGGACTGACCATGATCGGGGTCATGGCTACATGCATTATGCGGGGGGTGCAGCCGCTTCAGTATAGAGGCCACCCCATGTGGGATTTCAACAGGGAGGATGATGCCACCCGCTGCGGCCGTAAGGGGTCGGGATCGGTTGCCGCTCTGACGAAGATCTTGTCCGCATTGTACAAGGGAGAAGAGGAGGAGTTCCTCCGCGTCAATCCACAGGGCGGATTTTCTATGAAAAATCCTCCAAGCTGGGTAAGCGGACACTTCTTTTTGCCCATCTGTTCCATATTCCCATAGTAAAGTACCTTATCTTGTGATTTCGATGCAGGAATTGCGCCGGGCCATAAAGGATATAAATAGCCCTCCTCCACAACCCGAGGATCCGGAACGGTCCCTCGATCCGGCCTCCCAAGAGGATCCGGACATATCCGAGCTGATCGATGGGGTATTTCACCAACTGAGCATCGACAATGCCTTGGTGGCTATTGCAGTCGATTATCCTGGACTGCTCCCCGCCTCACAAGTAATCGAGAGCGAAGTCCTAATACTTCGAAGATGATCCATCTGTGCTTATTTTTTATCACCGTATACCAATGGTGTTTCGCAGGGGAGGATCTCGAGGCGGAATGCCGAGCCTGCGGCGACTAGCCAACAGGGGACCGCGAGGGCGGGTAGGCTAAAGAGACAAGCAGTCCGGGTCGAGGCACCGGCGCAGCAGTAAGGTGTGCTACCTTATTCCAAGGTATTATTCTTACGATGCATACTAACGCCCGTGTTCTCCTTTTTTTAGGAAAAAGAGGGCTCGCCGGACTATATCCGGAGAGATTGCCAATCGAGCCTCCACCAGCCAGGCTCCAAAGCCAGGTCGTAAGCTGGCGAACACGAGGCGTGCGTCGGACGCTCCTCCGACAGAGGATGCGGACAGACTGTCCGCCACCAATTCCGACGTGGAGAGTGCCATGAATCACAGGCATCACCGGACAGTTCTTCGTGACGCTTGTTGCTCCCAAGAGGCATTGGATGCCTTCGATTCGGGAGATGCGTACCTCCGTGCCGCTCAAAGTGGTCTAGCCAGAGCCACGGAGCAGTATGTGAAAGACATACAGGTGAGAAAATTTGATGGTTATATATGTCAGTAGCCCCCGAGACTTGAAACAGTTAGAATAACTGATTTAAGGATCATTTGTTATGCAGGATCTTACAAAAAAGAATACCCAACTGTCCTGTGAGCGGAAGAGTCCAAAGCCCAACTTGAGGTCAAGACTAGACGCCGGGCAGGGGAGGCCAAGGAGACCCCTCCGTAATATACGCTCAAAGATAAGTATGTTGTGAAGTGCGGCGTGTGTGCAAATCTGACAATATCATTGCAGATGGCGCCGGAGTAGATCCGGACAAGCAACAACTCTTGCGCCGGTTAAAGGCTGGCGAGAGCGTGCTTACGAGGGTGTCGGGGAGGCTGATCGGACCCACGAACACCTATGGGGCCGGCGGACCAGGCCCCTTCTGGTTCGGAGGGGGGCGGAGATCGCACGAAGAGCGGATCGAGGCGAGGCACACGAGCAGTTTACCCAGCTTCAGAGCTCTCCGGAGAGATAATACTCCTACTGATACTTGTCTGATTATATTGTGTTCTTGCTAGGGAGCACGGAGAGCTACAAGACCTAGCGTGAGAGTGTTCGAACCTGGAGGGAACTGGCTGACCAACCCCCTCTACGTTGCGCATGGGCCTCCTTTTATATGCACAAAGGGGCTCCGGCAGGTGGCAACGTAGATGAGGGTACAAATGGAAATACAGTAGTTGGTACACCTACTTGAACAAAGTGTCTGTTGTACTCTACCTAACCACGACGGCAAGGGACAAAAGCATTAAATGCCCGTCCCTGTCGCCTAAACAAAGGCAACAGGGACCGTCGGGGAGCGCCACCGTTAGCCACGATGGCAAGCTTGTCGTCGCCGCTTATCGCTGCTCCTCCCCGCTGGCTGCACAGCCTCTTGACACGCGCGCACGGAATGGTCCCATGGAGACACGTTAGTGGATGAGCTGGAGCGGAGATGAAGAGAGGTTGCCTGCCGCGGCAAGTGCCTTGCCGCGGCTGAATCCTTGTCGTGTCTGGAGGCTTGTCGCTCTCCGAGCCTTCCCGGCAAGCTCCTCTTGCCGGGGTCTTGTCTTCTACGTGCCTTGAGTGGCCTTCCCGGCAAGCTCCTCTTGCCGGGGCCTTGTCTTCTTGGTTAAATACTTTGTTCTTGAATGGCTCCAAAGGAACCACGGAGGATCTTGGCGGTGACAAAGCAAGCCTCGCCACGGGGTGCTGCAACTGCCCATGCACGAGTTCGGGATACTAGGGTACCCCTACTCTAGTACACCGGACAGAGCCCCTCGGCTGGGTCAAGCACGGTGCCGAGCGCTGTCGGGCCAGGCCCAAAACAGTGCACGGTCACACGCGGCCTTGATCACGCCCTAACTCATCCCGGACCCACCACGTCCCCCACTAACAGCACGCACCGGACGTGGCGTCGTGTGAGAGATCGTGGGCGAGGTCGTGGGGGTTTCTTTATTAGGAAAAGCGGAACGTCCGCCCCGTCTCCCCCCTTATAAACAGGGGAAACAGGGGCCGGTCACCCACCTCGCCATTGCTGTCTTGTGCTCGAAAACCACCGCCGCTCCCTCCTTCTTCTCTAGTGCGAAGAGAGCAGCGGTCCGCCCCCTTTCGCCACAGCGCCATCAACGCCGTCGGTCTCCTCCACCGCCTCCGCCATGGCTCCGAAAGCCGACAAGGGGAAGGGCATGAAATCGGCCGAGGCGCAGCGGCTCGCCACAAGCGAAGGAGCGGGCCATCTTCTCCCCTCAGCCGACGCAGGAGCTGAGGGAGGGGTACTACCTCTTCTGGTCGACGGAGACGCGTGCGCATCCGCGCACGAAGGTACTCCCCGCCACCGCTTCGGAACTAGCCCCAACTGGGTATCCTTTCTTTGCACTTTTCTTCTATTGCAGGCTCTGCGCGCCCTTCTCTGAGTTCTTTTGCGACATTATGAACACCTATGGGTTCCGCCTCCTTGATTTCACCCCCAACGCCGTCCTGACCATGGCAGTTTTCGCACACCTTTGCGAAAACTTTGTCGGGATCCACCCCAACGTAGCCCTCTTCCGCCACTTCTTCATGCCCCGCGTTGAGAGAGGGGAGCCGCTTGCCGGAGGGATTGCTTGGGTCTCGTGGTCGGCAAGAAGGAGGCCTATCTGGAAGGAGAGTTCCGCAGCAAGTGGGAGGAGTGGAGAGCCAATTGGTGTTGGATCGTGAGGAGAACCCGCAGCCCTTCGATCGTCGTCGCCAAACCCCAATAGTGCGCGGCAACGATTGGAGCAACTTGGCGCCGGAAGATGCTAGGTTGAAGATTGTTGTGACTCGGATCTTGCGCCTCGAGCTTGCGGACTAACCGTGAGGCGCGATTGGCGCAGATTTCCTTCGCCGCCGACGCTTCCCTTGCATGAGAGGAGGAGGCCTGCTTGGGAGTTCCAAAATGCGGTGGACATCATGAGGCTGCGCCCGGGCCTTAACTGGAACTTCACTGTCTTGGAGGTGGATGCGATGCTGTTAGAGCTGTTCAAGAACGACCCTGATCACCCCGAGTGGTTTAGGTTGCCGAGGGGGGTCGTCCCATTGTGTAACAACTCGGCAATCGACCGCATCCGCGCCATGATGCCGTTGTGCGATTCCCATGGGATCGTTCCAACCTGGCAAGAGCCTTCCGACGACATCGTGCAGCAATTCTTCGACAGCTTGGAAGAAGTGCCGATCCGCCCGACGAAAGCGTAAGAAGCTCACCCGCGACACCACCGACGAAGAGATGGTGCGACGCCACAAGGTTGGAGGAGGCGGCAGATCTGCCGTACCGGGCGCCTTCGGGTACACCGTGGAGGAGGCCGATGCAGCAGAGGCGGCAAGCCTTGCCGAGCGAAGGAGTTCGCCGGTGAGGAAGAGCTTGCCGAACCGAGGTCGAAGTCGGGCGAACCAGCCGAGGGCGCTTCTTCCCCACCATCCAGCGGCTTGTCGCGAACGGAGCCCCGGCTCCGCTTAAAGAGGCGCCTCCGCAAGGCCGGAGACGAACGGGCGGCGACGGGTCATTACAGCCACAGCTGCTGACGCGCTTCATCATGCAAGCGATGTTGCCGCTGAGCACCCCTACACTGCGACAACCGGGGCGGGATCCTCCCAGGCCACCGCCGACACCTCCGCCAAGCGGCCAAGGGAGCCCACTCCTCCGCCTCGTCGCACTGGAGGCGAGCCGGAGTTTGATTTCTCCGTGCTCAGCTCCGAGGAGGAAGAAGAAGAGTAAGCTTCAATATTGTGCTTGTATTTCTTCAATTTTGTTGCTTCATCTTGAATCTGATTTGCTTGCTTCAACTCTTTCCTTTTCGTGACACCGCCCAGAGCGTCGAAGAGAGCCAAGACCCGGTGGTCGCTGTTGAGGACGATCCACCCGTGGCAACAGGAGGCGCGTCGAGACCCCCTTGCCGGACCCGCAACCCTTCCTCAGCAGCCCCAGACAACCCCCGCAGTAAGTATGCGGTTTTCTCCTCATCGTTAGGTGTGCATGGGTGCTCCTTCTTCATTGATATCTCGTTGTTGGTTTGTGTAGGAGCAGAGTAGCCTCATCGGGAGGGCCCGAGGCCGCCCGAAATTCTATCTGCTTCGACTACGCCGCCAAGGGAGGATTCTCCGGCAAGGGCGTCCTCCGGCAGGGAGGCTACTCCGGCAAGGGACAGCACCAAAGTGATCCTCCAAATGTCGAGACCATGGCTGCAGATCCCATTGCGGTGTAACCCTCTTGCGCCAAGATTTCCCTTGGGCTTGTTTTCTTCTGTTTTCTTTTGAACATTTGCTTGATTGTTCTTTCTTTGTCCGCCACAGAGCCGATGGAGACCGAGGTCGCCGGCGAGAGGACGCTGCTGCAACACCGACGCCGCCGTGGAAGAAGAAGCCGGCGCCGACGAGCCTGCCGCGAAGAGGCCACCGAGGCTGCCGCCGCAAAAGCTGGCGAGGGGTCTGGCGATCGCACTGACGGCCCTGGGGCGCAGGAGCGCCAGGCGCTTCACCGACCGCCGACTCCCCCGCCGCTGTTGTTGTCCCGAGTTCGAAGAGCCCCAGCCCGGCGCCTACTTGAAGGCCAAGACGGCGTCTTCATCAAACTCCCATGGAGTCGAGCTCAGGCGTCGGTCAAGGAGAGACCTTCGACGGAGAGCTGCTCGCCTCTCATTGGCTGACGCTGGTGGACGCGCCAAGCAGCAGCGGCGATTCTGAGGAGGAGCAGCTGTTAAAGAAGCTGTTGTCGCTCTACCCCGCCCGACAAGCCAAGTTGGAGTCCCGGGAAGCACTTGTCGCGAGGGCGGGAGCAGACGTGGAGAAGCGCGCAGAAGAGCTCCGGGCCGCTAACCAAGAAACTCTCCTAACGAAGCGGAGGAGCGGAGCGACTTCGCCGAGGAGCGCACGCCTTCATCCTCGAAGGCCGCAGCTGAGGAGGAGCAGCGGCTTGTCGCCGAGAAGCTGTCCGCGCAGAAAGCGAAAAGCGCAGCGGAAGGTCAACCTGGACAGCCACGAGGAAGAGCTTGTCGCTGGCGAGGAGTCACTTAAGGGCTCTTAAGGAAGCGAAGATGCTGCCAGCCGCCGAGGCCGCCAAGAAAGAGTTGGAGACGAAGGTGACGCAGCCGAGGCCGCCTGTAAGAGCGGCGAGGAGCTTGCTGCGCCCAAAGACGAAAGCGCCTTGAAGGACGCCTACACTCTTGGCGAGCTGCAGGGCCGTCTCGCTGATAGGAGCAAGGAGCTCAACGCCGCCAAGGATTCCAAGGCTGATCTTGAGCTGAAGCTGACCACTCTGACGCAGACGCTGGACGACGCCAAGGAGCGGGAAGTGGGCCTGTTGGGGCAGATCAAGGCCAACGAGGAGCTGTCATGGCGAATGCTGTTGCACCCAGGCGCCTTGAGGGAGAGTGTGGAGCACTGGACCGAAGGTCTCGTGGATACTGCTGCCACCATCCACAACGAGATGATGGAGCTGGGGATGGTGGATCTCGGATACTCCTCCGACGAGCACCTCCAACCCAGCGCCAAGCTTAGCTTATTCTTCAAGGGCGTGGTGACGGGCCTCCAGCGACTCCGGGAAGAGGTCCCAAAGCAGCTGGCCGAGGAATCACGCCAGATCTGCGGCAGAGCCCTCCAGAAGGTGTTGATGAAGGTGGCCTTCCGCAATCCAGGCCTCAACCTCAACGGCATCCTCAGATCCTTGCCGCCAGATGCCGATGTGGAGGTGCTCCAAGCCCTTGTCGCACCCATTGTGGACAAGGTGAACAAGATCAAGCGGGTTGATGGCGACCGCGTAGACTAGGCCGCCAATTTTATCTTTCCCTTGTCGCTGCTGATCATGTTTAGAACAATTTATTAGATCTGTGACAAGTTATTTTGTAATATAACTCTATCTTAGGCGATGATTGCAATGTTATTTCCTTTACTTGATTCCTTCCTTTGTACGTTTTTGCCCCACGCATTTAGGGAACTTGTCGGTGCAGGCACCTTTGCCGCGAGCGCTGAGTGCGGAACGTCAGCAGCCTGCTGGCGGTGCCGCCTCCGACAAGCAACCTTGTCGCGACTAGCTGCAGCTCACTTAAGTTGTTGAGCGGACTCGAAACAAAGTAAGGGCGCGACTAGCCGCTAGTTGGTTCCTCTCACGCATAGGTTTTCCATACAAAGTACTATCGTTCGAGGAAGATAACTTAAAAATTTAAGAACTGATTGCTCAAACTTGGGCAACTTAGCTTTTCTGTCGTTTGCTTCCCGATAAGGCGAAACTTCCTCGAGCAACGCTTGGTCCATAGTATTATCTTCTCCTCGCCAAAGATGTCGGGGAGGCTGAACGGACCCACGAACACCTATGAGGCCGGCGGACCAGGCCCCTTCTGGTTCGGAGGGGGGCGGAGATCGCACGAAGAGCGGATCGAGGCGAGGCACACGAGCAGTTTACCCAGCTTCAGAGCTCTCCGGAGAGATAATACTCCTACTGCTGCTTGTCTGATTGTATTGTGTTCTTGCTAGGGAGCACAGAGAGCTACAAGACCTAGCGTGAGAGTGTTCGAACTCGAGGGAATCGATCGACCAACCCCCACGCTATGCGCATGGGCCTCCTTTTATATGCACAAAGGGGCTCCGGCTGTGGCAACGTAGATAAGGGTACAAATGGAAATACAGAGTTGGTACACCTACTTGAACAAAGGTACAGTGTACTCTACCTAACCCTCGACGGCAAGGGACAAAAGCATTAAATGCCCGCCCCTCGCCTAAACAAAGGCAACAGGACCGTCGGAGCGCCACCGTTCGCCACGATGGCAAGCTTGTCAGCCGCTTATCGCTGCTCCCGCTGGCTGCATAGCCTCTTGACACGCTGCCGCGGAATGGTCCCATGGCGACACGTTAGTGGATGAGCTGGAGCGGAGATGAAGAGAGGTTGCTGCCGCGGCAAGTGCCTTTGCCGCAGCTGAATCCTTGTCGCGTCTCGAGGCTTGTCGCTCTCGAGCCTTCCGGCAAGCTCCTCTTGCCGGGTCTTGTCTTCTGCGTGCCTTGAGTGGCCTTCCCGGCAAGCTCCTCTTGCCGGGCCTTGTCTTCTTGGTTAAATACTTTGTTCTTGAATGGCTCCAAAGGAACCACGGAGGATCTTGGCGGTGACCAGGCAAGCCTTGCCGCTGGTGTCAGAATCGCCTGCATGAGTTCGGGATACTAGGGTACCCCTACTCTAGTACACCGACAGAGGGTGAGGGAGGAGAAGAATAATCTCCAAGATGCCAACACCCAGCTAGGCGAGGAACTAAAGGATGTTCGTGCCCAGCTGTCGGACTCCGTGAAGGAGAATCGACGGCTTCGACGCGGCATTTTTAGTAAGTGCTTGAACGAACTTTGAAAAAGAGTTCGGCAAGGAAGTCGACTAACAGAGTTATGTCTGTAGGTATGCTCACAGGTCGTCCTATGGAGGAAATGCCCGGTTCTACGGGTGACCTTCTTCCCGAGCTCGTACAACTGCACGAATGAGTTCGGCAGGTGATGAAAGGCATTGCCCAGGCCTTGTGGCCATCTGTCTCCATGCCCGAAGGCCTTGGAGAGCTTGCAGAGAGGCTTAAGGGAGCGCGGCTGCGCTTCCGATTATGGAAGATATCAGCCTGCCGTCAAGGAGCCAGGGAGGCCTGGGCCATGGTGAAGACGCGGTACACGGTTGTCGGACCCAAACCACATGGCGAGGTCGGACCTGTGGGGGCCGATGGGAAGGAGATCCCTGTGAGCTTAGTGTATGGCCAAGTAGAGTTGGCCGCCAAATATTCCCAATAGGATCAGAAACTAGACACCCTGTTGGATGGTATTGAAGAGGAATATGCTCACCAAATTGACTATGTAATTTAAGATGACATGTAAAATGCCTTCTAGTCGGATTGTAGATCGTTTGTCATGGCGGACCTTTTCGCTTCAGCCCGGGACCCGATAGTCCTGAGTGTGTCCGAATACCCTCTCGGTTATGTAGGAACCAGGCATGCATGGAGACCAGGCGTAGGGGTCATTAGTGCTTGAATGCATAAGAGCCCAACTAGTTATGTTATATTACATGGTTAGTAAGAAACATCTACCAGGAGAATAGTTCCGTTAGGGGTTCCTTTCCACGGGAGGCATGCCCTAAAGTGCATGTCCGACTGCGAAAAAGCGTAAAAGCATCCTGGGGCAGATAAATAAACAAGTGAGAAATCATCTTTAGTTCACCGACCGAATATTCCCTTAAGAACGCTTAGCTTTCGGCTTCACCTAGTCTGAGGTACACATCCGGCTGACCCAGTAAGAATAATCGCAGAGGTGCTCCCTTTACCGCCTAGCCAAACAATCAGGAATGTAGGGGTAAGCACAGGAGCCAGGCAACCCAGCTTGGCCAGAACTTAAGTCATATCGATGCATATAATGGTGAATAAAAGGTACATGCGGAAGTGTGACACATGTGCTGGGCATGAAGCCCGTATAAATAAGCTTCTGTTAAGGAAGCCCCCAGGTATAATGAGAGCGGATAGCGCGTCAGTTGTGTGCGAACAAGGCGCGAACAAGCCCTTAAGGCTGTAAGGGGAAGGGAGGGAGAAGGAGAGAAATGTAAGACAGTTAATGTGTAAAAAATAGACAGAGGAAGGAGACGAACACAGAGTCCGGCGCTAGGCGTAGAATCTTCAGAGACGGGTTGCGTTCCATGGGTTCGGCTCGAGTCGGTTATCCGATGCATCTCGCAGACGGTACGCCCACCAGTCGGGACTTGGTCAATAATAAAGGGACCTTCCCATTTGGGCTTGAGTTTGTCCTTTTCTTGTCCGGCAGGCGTAGAACTAGCTCGCCAACATTGTAAGTTTTGGCCCGTACTTCTCTGCTTTGATATCTTCGAGCCTGCTGTTGATAGAATGCGGAACGAGCTTTTGCCATGTCACGCTCCTCCTCCAAGGCGTCCAAATTGTCCTGCCGATCGAGTTCGGCTTCTCTTTCTTCGTACATGCGCACGCGAGGTGAGTCATGAATTATGTTGCAGGGCAGAACTGCCTCTGCGCCGTATACCATAAAGAATGGTGTGAATCCGGTTGTGCGATTCGGCGTGGTCCACAGCCCCCAGAGTACGGAGTCGAGCTCCTCTACCCAGTGCGTGTTAGATTCCTTGAGGGACCGTACTAATCTGGGTTTGATGCCGCTCATGATTAGACCATTTGCTCGCTCGACTTGACCGTTAGTTTGTGGGTGATAGACTGAAGCATAGTCAAGCTTGATGCCCATGTTTTTGCACCAGAGTTTGACCTTGTCGGCCATAAAGTTCGTGCCGTTATCGGTGATGATGCTGTGGGGGACGCCGTAACGGTGTACGATCCCTGATATGAAGTCTATCACCGGTCCAGATTCGGCCGTCTTAATAGGCTTGGCCTCTATCCATTTGGTGAATTTATCCACCATGACCAGTAGGTATTTTTGCTTGTGGGTTTCTCCTTTAAGGGGTCCAACCATGTCAAGCCCCTGCACTGCGAAGGGCGGTGATGGGTATAGTTTGAGGGCGGTGGCTGGCATATGGCTTTGGTTAGCAAAGAGCTGGCAACCGACGCATCGTTGGACTAAGTCCTGAGCATCTGCCCGGGCCATCGGCCAGTAAAATCCTGTACGGAAGGCCTTGCTTACAAGGGCCTGGGCTGCGACGTGGTGCTCGCCGAGTCCGGCATGAATTTCAGCCAGAAGATTCCACCCTTCCTCTTCGAAGATACACCTTTGAAGGACTCCGGTGGTGCTTTTCTTATAAAGCCCTCCCTCATGGACTTTATAGGCTTTAGATCGCCGCACTATGCAGTGTGCCTCGTTTTGGTCCTCGGGAAGTTCCTGCCTGGTTAGGTAGGCTAGGAATGGTTCCATCCACGGGGCAATGACTGCCATTATTATGTGGGCTGAAGATGTTACTTCGTTGGCGAGCCTCCGGTTGTGTCGAATGTTCGTGTCGGGCAAGGCGGTTGGGTCCGGGCTATTATTTCCGGACTCCCCTTCCCATAATACGGATGGCTTGAACATCCTCTCTAAGAAGATATTGGGGGGGACGGCATCGCGCTTTGCGCCAATGCGTGCCAAGACGTCTGCTGCCTGATTGTTTCCCGAGCTATATGGTGAAATTCGAGCCCTTCGAACCGAGCTGACATTTTTAGGACGGCATTGCGATAAGCTGCCATTTTTGGATCCTTGGCATCAAAGTCTCCATTTATTTGGGATATCGCAAGGTTCAATCCTCACACCTCTAGGCGTTGAATGCCCATGGAGACTGCCATCCGGAGACCATGTAGAAGGGCCTCGTATTCGGCTGCATTGTTGGAGTCCGTATACATTATCTGGAGTACGTATTGAACTGTATCTCTTGTTGGGGACGTCAAAACAATGCCAGCCCCCAGACCAACCAACATTTTGGAGCCGTCAAAGTGCATGATCCAGTTGGAATATGTGCCGTACTCTTTAGGGAGTTCGGCTTCAGTCCATTCGGCGACGTAGTCGGCCAAAACTTGCGACTTAATAGCTCGCCGTGGCTTATAGGTTATGTCGAATGGGAGGAGCTCAATGGCCCATTTGGCAATCCGACCCGTCGCGTCGCGGTTGTTTATAATGTCGTTAAGAGGTACTTCGGAGGCTGCTGTTATCGAACACTCTTGAAAGTTGTGTCGCAGCTTCCGGGATGCCATAAACACCGCGTACGCTATCTTTTGATAATGCGGATACCGTGACTTGCATGGAGTGAGGATAGTGGACACGTAGTAAACTGGTTTTTGAAGGGGAACTTGTATGCATCTGCTTCTCGCTCGACAACGAGCACCGCGCTTACAACTTGATGAGTTGCCGCGATGTATAATAGCATTGGTTCGCCCATGTTAGGCGCGGCCAGGACCGGGTTTGTTGCCAATATGGATTTTATTTCTTCGAGTCCGGCCGTGGCGGCATCCGTCCACTCAAAGTGTTTGGTGCGCGGGAGATAAAGCGGCTTAGAGCCGCCACGCATCCAGTCAATTTTTGTATTTGTTTGAGGTCCTTTGGGATATCCAGTTGTGACATAGCTCGGATCTTGGTTGGGTTTGCTTCAATTCCTCATCGGATACAATGAAGCCCAAGAGCTTTCCTACCGGGTACGCCAAAACACATTTTTCCGGGTTAAGCTTGATGTCATATGTTCGGAGGTTATCGAATGTGAGCCTCAAGTCGCCTACTAGAGTTTCAACATGCTTGGTTTTGACGACCACATCATCTACGTATGCCTCCACTGCTTTTGCCGATCCGTTTGCCGACATGTCCGAATCATGCGCTGATATGTTGCGCCGGCGTTTTTGAGCCCGAAGGGCATTGTGTTGAAGCAGAATGGGCCGTATGGGGTGATGAATGCCGTTGCGGCTTGGTCAGGCTCTGCCATCTTAATTTGATGGTAGCCGGAGTATGCGTCGAGGAAACACAATGAATTGTGTCCTGCGATAGCGTTGATAATTTGATCGATGCGGGGGAGGGGGAAGGGATCCTTTGGGCAAGCCTTGTTGAGGTCCTTGAAATCGACGCATAGGCGCCAGGATTTGTCCTTCTTTGGTACCATCACCAGGTTTGCTAGCCAGTTCGGGTGTTTTATATCTCTGAAGAATCCGGCCTCCAATAGTTTGGCTAGCTCCTCTCCCATGGCTTGTCTCTTAGGTTTGGAGAAACGCCGAAGAGCCTGCTTGACTGGCTTGAATCCTTTTAGGATGTTTAGGCTGTGCTCGGCCAGCCGGCGTGGGATTCCTGGCATGTCTGAAGGGTGCCAGGCAAAAATGTCCCAATTTTCGCTTAGGAATTCTCGTAGTGCGGCATCTACATCAGGGTTTAATTGCGCCCCGATGGAGGCCGTTTTTGTAGCGTCCGTTGGATGGACTTGGAATTTGACTATTTCGTCCGCCGGTTTAAAGGAGGTGGACTTGGATCTTTTATCGAGTATCACGTCGTCCCTGTTCACCGTGGAGCGCAGCGCAGTCAGTTCCTCGGCCGCTAGGGCTTCAGATAGTGCCTCAAGGGCCAGTGCGGCTGTCTTATTTTCGGCGCGGAGTGCTATGTCCGGGTCACTACTCACTAGCAAGAGTGATGATTTCGTTGGGCCCGGGCATTTTGAGCTTCATGTACCCGTAATGGGGTATAGCTTGAAAAATTGTGAATGCCTCTCGCCCTAATAGAGCGTGGTATCCGCTGCTGAACGGGGCCACTTGGAACGTGACCTCCTCGGACCTGTAATTATCCGCGTGCCGAACACCACATCCAGTGTGATTTTTCCTCAGACAAAGACGCTTCCGACCGGGGATTATTCCTCTAAAGGTTGTGCTGCTTTGCTCAATGCGGTTCCAGTCTATTTCCATTTTTCGGAGGGTTTCCTCGTAAATGAGGTTCAATCCGCTGCCACCGTCCAAGAGTACCTTGGTAAGGCGAAGCCGTCCACTATTGGACTGAGGACCAATGCGGCTGGTGCTCGGGCTGTTCGAATTTAGGTTCATCACTAGCATTAAAGGTAATAGCCGTGTCACTCCATGGGTTTATCGTTGCTACTTGGTAGACTTCGCAAGGCCGCTGAGTGTTCGTTTACGCATATTATTTGATGCGAAAGTCTCGAAGACTGTTAATACCGTACTGGTATCCCTGGGCTAGTGCTCTGTGGATTCTGGGGTTAGAAGCTCTTCGCCACTTTTGGCCACCTGCCGGAGTATCCAACATGCTCTAAGGCTATGAGTTGGTGTGGCGCCCTCTGTACTATGAATTTTACAGGGTCCATTGAGCCATCCCTCCAGTACAGTTCCATGCCCTGTAGGGGTTTTTTGTTTTTTGGTGTTTAACCCGGGTGATCGCGATAATGCACCCTTTTATTTCGGACTGAGTTTGTATTCGTACGGATTGTCCCAAAATCTTACTTGGTTTTCCAGGCGCTTTCCATCGCACAGTACTTTCGTACAATGGACGCCAAGTCAGCAAAGCGTGTAATTTCACGGCGAACTATGGCGTTGAGGATTCCCTTGTACGTGCAATTATTGCAGAAGAATGAAATTGCGTCTTCCTCGCGGCAGTCCTTTATCCTGCTCATAACCAGGAGGAATCGCCCAAAGAATGATGTAATCGCTTCCTCGGGCTCTTGCCTAATTTTGGATAGATCGCATATGTTCGGGTGGGTGGGTGGAATTAAATCCGAAACCTCACCCAATCTGAGACTCAAGGGCCAAGGAGTTTCCGAACTCGAAAGTTTGGATTCTTGGATGTTGTCCAATGAATCTAGCCCGTTGCCTGACTCTCAGTTCAGGTCTTGAGGACGCCTCCCTCCGCTGGTATCCGGCTTGGAGGATCGGGAATCCGCATATAGCTAGTCCTTAAGATAGATGAAGGGTCGCCAAGATTGTTCCTCCATCACAGCAACGTGATGGGTGACCGGGAGAGTTAATCTCTCTCGATCGGGTTTAGGCCCAATCGATCAGAGTCTGAAGCGACTCCTGTATGCGGCGCGCGATCCAGGAGCTCGTTTAAGGAAGAGAGATCCATCGGATCTAACTGCTCGGCGAGTTCCGAGTTGACGTGAAGATTGCTTTTGATGACCCAAGAAGTCATCGTCGGCGCGGCGACCGAACATGCGGTCATAAGAAAACCGCCTAGCCGGAGAGTTTGGCCGATAGCCAAAGCTCCTTTAGCAACATTGCCGTCTTTAAAGACGGGATGAGGCATCCTTCCTGATGGCGACGACATAGAGGAACTCTCAATGAAAGCACCAATGTCGGTGTCAAAACCGGCGGATCTCGGGTAGGGGGTCCCGAACTGTGCGTCTAGGCGGATGGTAACAGGAGACAAGGGACACGATGTTTTTACCCAGGTCCGGGCCCTCTCGGTGGAGGTAAAACCCTACTCCTTCTTGATTAATATGATGATATGGGTAGTACAAGAGTAGATCTACCACGAGATCAGAGAGGCTAAACCCTAGAAGCTAGCCTATGGTATGATTGTTGTTCGTCCTACGGACTAAAACCCTCCAGTTTATATAGACATCGGAGAGGGCTAGGGTTACACAGAGTCGGTTACAATGGGAGGAGATCTACATATCCGTATCGCCAAGCTTGCCTTCCACACCAAGGAAAGTCCCATCCGGACACGGGACGAAGTCTTCAATCTTTTATCTTCATAGTCCAGGAGTCCGGCCATCCGGACACCCCCTAATCCAGGACTCCCTCAGGGCCTGTTCCGGAGCTCCGCCTGAGGGGGCATCGATCACGGAGGGCTTCTACATCATCACCATAGCCCCTCCGATGAAGTGTGAGTAGTTTACCTCAGACCTTCGGGTCCATAGTTATTAGCTAGATGGCTTCTTCTCTCTTTTTGGATCTCAATACAATGTTCTCCCCCTCTCTCATGGAGATCTATTCGTTGTAATCTTCTTTTGCGGTGTGTTTGTTGAGACTGATGAATTGTGTGTTTATGATCAAGTTTATCTATGAACAATATTTGAATCTTCTCTAAATTCTTTTATGTATGATTGGTTATCTTTGCAAGTCTCTTCGAATTATCAGTTTGGTTTGGCCTACTAGATTGATCTTTCTTGCAATGGGAGAAGTGCTTAGCTTTGGGTTCAATCCTGCGGTGTCCTTTCCCAGTGACAGTAGGGTCAGCAAGGAACGTATTGTATTGTTTCCATCGAGGATAACAAGATGGGGTTTTTATCATATTGCATGAATTTATCCCTCTACATCATGTCATCTTGCTTAAGGCGTTACTCTGTTTTTATGAACTTAATACTCTAGATGCATGCTGGATAGCGGTCGATGAGTGGATTAATAGTAGTAGATGCAGTGAGTCGGTCTACTTGTCTCGGACGTGATGCCTATATACATGATCATACCTAGATATTCTCATAACTATGCTTAATTCTGTCAATTGCTCAATAGTAATTTGTTCACCCACCGTAAAATACTTATGCTCTTGAGAGAAGCCCCTAGTGAAAGCTATGGCCCCCGGGTCTATCTTCATCATATTAATCTTCCAACACTTAGTTATTTCCTTTGCTTTTTAATTTGCCTTTTATTTTACTTTGCATCTTTATCACAAAAATACCAAAAATATTATCCTATCATATCTATCAGATCTCACTCTCGTAAGTGACCGTGTAGGGATTGGCAACCCCTTATCACGCTGGACGCGAGGATTTATTTGTTTGTGTAGGTGTGAGGGACTCGCGCGTAGCCTCCTACTGGATTGATACCTTGGTTCTCAAAAACTGAGGGAAATACTTACGCTACTTGGCTGCATCACCCTTTCCTCTTCAAGGGAAAACCAACGCAGTGCTCAAGAGGTAGCATAGTGCAAGAGTGTCGTGGACTAAGCTGGAATCTGCAAACATTTTATTCAACAGGAGAAGACAATGTAATAAGGGCTCTTTGTTAGATCAACAATAATGCATATGAGAGCCACTCAAGAATTTCATCATTGTCTTCTCCTCGGCATGAATCAATAAAAAGAAAAGAAATTCAGAGAAGCACACTGAAATATTTTTGGAGTTTTGATTCGAACAAGCAAATAAAAGGGAAAAACAAAAATGAGAAAAACTATTTACACGGGAAATCTCCCAACAAGTAAAAGAAGAACAAGGAACTCGTTTTGGGTTTTCTTTTTAGTGCTACAGCAATTTAAACTAGCAAGAAAAACCGAAAAGAAACAAGAAATATATTTTTGGATCTTCTCAAAGTTTTTCAAACACACAAGAAGAAAGCGAGAGAATAAATTTAACATGGATAATACAATGAAAAAGTGTGGACACCAAAAACTGAAATGAAATCTGTGAACATGAACATAATGTCGGTGGGAATACGTACTCCCCCAAGCTTAGCCTTTTAGCCTAACTTGGTAATCAATCAATAGCCTGCATAATGGTCAGAGTGATAGCTCGCGGAGGCTCTCGTTGCGGATGCCTCAGCCTGCCGTGCGGCCACAAATGCCGTGTTATGAGCTCGGGCCTCGCTCTCAAGAACATAATATCTTCCCTACTGTGAACATCAAAGAGAGCAGGTGCAGGCAAATATGTGTCCACAATGAAACTTTTATTAAACAACATGTTATAAGTGAAATTATGGGGTTCACCGCTAAGGATCTTATGACATTTCATAGTATCAAAGTCTAAGTACTGCGTGGGTAAAATAGGGTCATAAGGCAAAGGTGAAACACCTAGCTCTCTTGCTAAGTGTGTGGCATAAATTCCACCATAAAAATATCCACTACCAGCGTTGTGTTGCAACCTGCGTGCAACAATCGCTCCAAGGTTATAACTTTTGTCACCGGTGAGAGCTGTGCGTACGAGGCTCAAGTATGGAGCACAAAGTGTACTATAATCTTGTTTTCCTACAATACATTTTCCATTAAATAAAGCAAAGTACTGGATTGAGGGAAAATGAATGCTCTTTATTCTACCTTGCGCCACTACCCTAGTCTCACCATATAGCAAAGACTAGTCAAGAATATCTCAAACTCAGACCTTGGTGGTTCGTCAAGCGAACCCCAGAATGGGATTTTGCAGTGGTGAGAAAATCTCTCTAAAGATATGGTAAATGAATTTTCATATAATTTAAATGACACCCTAGATTCACGGGGATGGAATTTAAATCCTTTGGTAAATGATTCAATGAGAGTGAGGTGTTGGTTGCACTTATCTCTGAAATGTAGGGACCGAGCTCGGCATTGTGAACATATTGCTCAAATTCTTCCTTAATGCCTACACTCACCATATAATCATTGCATGGCCATAAGCATGTTTTGGTGGTGGCATCTCGTATGGAACTTTCACTTGGTTCAACATAAGACCGACGAGCGGAGCTACTACTAGAAGATGCCTCCGAGGATCTCCTCCTCGAAGAACTCCTTCCAAAGAAGCTCACCATATTCACGTACAATTTTCTGAAAGTTTTTGGGTGAGAATAAATTGTCAACAAAACTTCACAAGATTGGTAGCAACTACTCATAGGGATGCATAGAGGCTATAGCAAGCATTCAAACTGTTTAGAACTCTAAGAATTCAACATGCAAGCTTATCTACAACAGCACCAAGAGTAACTAATTATTCAAAATACAAACCACTAAAGCAAAAACTAATTGGACCAACGGATGAGTCACATACCAAGCAACAATACCCCGAAACAGTTTCCGAAACGGGGCTTCGAGCAAAGAGATCGAAATCCGCGGGTTTGAGAGCTAGAACACGAGAGAAGAGAGAGAGAGAGAGAGAGAGAGAGAGAGAGAGAGAGCAATGGTGATTTTTTTATGGAGGTAGGTGGTGATGTGGGATGAAGAGATAAGTGAGGGGGCCCACGTGGGGACCACAACCCACCAGGGTGCACCGGGGGGTCCTGGCGCGCCCAGGTGGGTTGTGCCCACCTGGTGCACCTCCCTCTGATGTTATTTGCACCAAAAATTCTTAAATTTTAAGAAAAAAACATATTAAATTTTCAGAGCATTCTGAGAACTTTTATTTTTTGGTCATTTTTTATTGCACGAGAAATTCAGAAAACAGACAAAACATGGCATTTTATTTTATTTAACTAATGAAAACAGAAAACAAAAGGTAGGGACAGAAGGTAGTGCTCGCTAAATTCACCAACTTCATACCTCTAAAAAATGATCCATTAATAAGGTTGACCAAGTCTTATTAACAACCACTTTCGATTAGCATGAAACCGAAGAACTTTCGTAAATCACTAAGTTACCTCAATGGGGATATGAATGTCCCTAACAATAAGCATTTCATATTTCTTTTTAACAATAGGTAGAGGTAGTTGAAATCTTCCAATAGTGATTGTCGGAGATTTTTCAATAACATTAATACCATTCACTTGGAATTGTTTCTTCGGAAAGTGCACCGTATGTTCATTACCATTGATATGAAAAGTGACCTTGCTTTTATTGCAATCAATAACAGCCCCTGCAGTTGATTTGTCAGCCATTTACGAAGATATTTCAGTAGGTGTGAGTCTATTCAAATCAAGTCTAAATATAAAGAGAAAGGCATAACACTAACACCAGCTCCCAAGTCACATAAAGCAGTTTTCACATAATTTCTTTTGATGGAGCAAGGTATAGTTGGTATTCTCGGATCTCCAAGTTTTTTAGGTACTCCATATTTAAAAGTATAATTAGCGAGCATGGTGGAGATTTCAGCTTCTGGTATTTTTCTCTTATTGGTGATGATGTCTTTCATGTACTTTGCATAAGGAGGCATTTTTAAGATATCAGTCAAGCGAGTACGCAAAAACACTGGCATAATCATTTTAGCAAAGCGTTCAAATTCTTCTCATTTTTAGTTGACTTAGGTGGAAAGGGCATAGGTTTTTGAACCCCTGGTTCTCTTTCCTTACCATGTTTTCTAGCAACGAAGTATCTTTTATCATATCTTTTATTCTTGGGTTGTGGGTTATCAAGATCAACTACGGGTTCTATCTCAGCATCATTGTCTAGTTCTTTATTATTTATTTGAGTATCTTCCTAAACCTCATCATTATCTTTTTCATTATTAGAAGGTGAGTGTTCACTACTAGATTGAGTTTCAACATCAGAGATATAAACTTCATTATCATTATCAGGAGGTTTTTCTACTTCAGGTTCACTAGAGGCATGGAAGTCCTATCATTTTTCTTCTTCTTTTTCCTTTTAGAAGAACTATGTGCATCAGTGTTAACCCTTTGAGAGTCTTGTTCAATTCTTTTTGGGTGTCCCTCAGGATAAAGTGGCTCCTGGGTCATCCTACCTCCTCTAGTCATTACTCTAACAACATGATCATTGATATTATTATTCATTTCATCTAACAACTTCTTTGAGATTTAGAAACTTGTCTAACTGAGTTTGAACCATAGAAGCATGCTTCCCCACACCTATAACATCATTTGAGATTCTAAATAACAAGTCACTCAAGCGAGCAATCATATCAGAATTGCATTTCAATCGTTTCATAACATTTGCATTGAAGTGATCTTGCTTTCTAATGTAATTTTCAAACTCATAAAGGCATTGGCTAGGGTGCATATTGTGAGGATTATCATTATCATTGAATTTCATTAGAGAATTTACCTCTACCACCTTAGGTGGTGGTGGTGTACCAAGCCCATGTATTTCTTCAATAGGAGGTAAATTTTTGACATCCTCAGCTTTAATACTTTTTTCTCTCATAGATTTCTTTGCCTCTTACATATCTTCAGGACTGAGATATAGGATACCCCTCTTCTTCGGAGTGGGTTTAGGCAGTGGTTCAGGAAGAGTCCAATCATCATAATTTTTCAATATGTTATTTAATAATTCTTCAGCTTGCCCAATAGTTCGTTCCCCAAAACACAACCAGCACAACTATCTAGGAAATCCCTAGAAGCACCGGTTAGTCCATTATAGAAGATATCGAGTATTTCGTTTTTCGTAAGAGGATGATCCGGCAAAGCATTAAGCAATTGAAGAAGCCTCCCCCAAGCTTGGGGGAGACTCTCTTCTTCAATTTGCACAAAGTTAAATATTTCCTGTAAGGCACCTTGTTTCTTATGAGCAGGGAAATATTTTTCAGCGAAGTAATAAATCATATCCTGGGGACTACGTACACAACTAGGAGAAAGAGTATTGTACCAAGCTTTAGCATCACCCTTTAATGAGAACGGAAATAATTTGTGAATATAATAATAGCGAATTTTCTCATCATGAGCAAAAAGGGTGGTGCTACCTCTTGAGCATGCGTTGGTTTTTCCCTTGAAGAGGAAAGGGTGATGCGGCAAAGTAAAGTAAGTATTTCCCTCAGTTTTGAGAACCAAGGTATCAGTCCAGTAGGATACTACGCAACAAGCCACCGAATACCTGCACAAACAAACACCAACTTGCAACCAACACAACAAAGGGGTTGTCAATCCCTCACGGTTATTCACAAAGTGAAATCTGATAGAGATAGATAAATGGTAAAGTAATATTTTTTGGTATTTTTGGTTTATGGAACGGAAAGTAAAGATTGCAAAATAAGGAAATGGTTACAGAAATTGGAAAGTTTACGGTAAACTAATATGATGTAAAATAGACCCGGGGCCATAGGTTTCACTAGATGCTTCTCTCAAGATATGAATAATTACGGTGGGTGAACAAATTATCGTCGAGCAACTGATAGGAAAGTGCAAAGTTATGACGATATCTAAGGCAATGATCATGAATATAGGCATCACGTCCGTGTCAAGTAGACCGAAACAATTCTGCATCTACTACTATTATTCCACACATCGACCGACTCCTGCCTGCATCTAGAGTATTAAGTTCATAAGAACAGAGTAACACATTAAGTAAGATGACATGCTGTAGCGGGATTAACTCAAGGAATATGATGAAAACCCCATCGTTTTATCCTCGATGGCAACAATACAATATGTGTCTTGCTGCCCCTGCTGCCATTGGGAAAGGACACCGCAAGATTGAACCCAAAGCTAAGCACTTCTCCCATTGCAAGAAAAACTAATCTAGTTGGCAAACCAAATCGATAGTTCGAAGAGACTTGCAAAGATATCAAATCATGCATATAAGAATTCAGAGGAGATTCAAATAATATTCATAGATAAGCTGATCATAAATCCACAATTCATCGGATCTCAGCAAACACACCGCAAAAGAGTATTACATCGAATAGATCTCCAAGAACATCGAGGAGAACTTTGTATTGAGAATCAAAGAGAGAGAGAAGAAGGCATCTAGCTACTAGCTATGGACCCGCAGGTCTGAAGTAAACTACTCACGCTTCATCGGAGAGGCAATGGTGTTGATGTAGAAGCCCTCCATGATCGAATCCCCCTCCGGCAGGATACCGGAAAAGACCCCAAGATGGGATCTCACTGGTACAGAAGGTTGAAGCGGTGGAAAAGTGGTTTCATGGCTCCCCTGGATGTTTTTAGGGTATAAGAGTATATATAGAACTAGGTCAGGGGGGCTATGAGGGGCCCACAAGGTCGGGGCGCCCCTACCCCTTGGACGCGTCATCTACCCTTGTGGCCGCCTCGTGGCTCTTCTGACTTGCACTCCAAGTCTCCTAGGTGTCTTCTGGTCCAAGAAAAATCATAGCAAAAGTTTTATTCCGTTTGGACTCCGTTTGGTATTCCTTTTCTGCAAAACTCAAAAACAAGGAAAAACAAGAACTGGCACTGGGCTCTATGTTAATAGGTTAGTCCCAAAAATTATATAAAATAGCATATTAATGCATATAAAACATCCAAAATAGATAATATAATAGCATGGAACAATAAAAAATTATAGATACGTTGGAAACGTATCAAGCATTCCCAAGCTTAATTCCTGCTCATCCTCGAGTAGGTAAATGGTAAAAACAGAATTTTTGATGTGGAATGCTACCTAACATATTTATCCACGTAATTCTCTTTATTGTGGCATGAATGTTCAGATCCGTAAGATTCAAAACAAAAGTTTAATATTGACATAAAATAATAATACTTCAAGCATACTAACAAAATAATTATGTCTTCTCAAAATAACATGGCCAGAGAAAGCTTATCCCTAAAAAATCATATAGTCTGGCTATGCTCCATCTTCATCAAAAAAAATATTCAAATCACGAAAAACCCGATGACAAGCCAAGCAATTGTTTCATACTTTTGACGTTCTCAAACCTTTTCAACTTTCACGCAATACATAAGCGTGAGTGATGTCTACTACGCAACTTTATTCTTGTAGACATGTGTTGGGCCTCCAAGCATAGAGTTTTGTAGGACAGTTGCAATTTTTCCTCAAGTGGATGACCTAAGGTTTATCAATCTGTGGGAGGCGTAGGATGAAGATGGTCTCTCCCAAACGACCTTGCAACCAAATACAAGAAATCTCTTGTGTCCCCAACACACCCAATACAATGGCAAATTGTATAGGTGCACTAGTTCAGCGAAGAGATGATGATAAAAGTGTAATATTGATGGTAGAAATATATTTTTATAATCTGAATAAATAAAAACAGCAAGGTAGCAAATACTAAACGGGCACAAAAACGGTATTGCAATGCTTGAAAATGAGGCCTAGGGTCCGTACTTTCGCTAGTGCAATCTCTCAACAACGCTAATGTAATTGGATCATATAACCGTCCCTCAAAGTGCGATGAAGAATCACTCCAAAGTTCCTTTCTAGCGGAGAACATAAGACGGAATTGTTTGTAGGGTACGAAACCACCTCAAAGCTATTCTTTCTGATCGATCTAACCAAGAGTTCGTACTAAAATAACACCAAGAAAATTCAGATTCATAATATTCAATCCAACACAAAGAACTTCAAAGAGTGCCCCAAGATTTCTACCTGAGAAACAAAGACAAGAACGTGCATCAACCCTATGCATAGATTGCCCCAATGTCACCTCGGGAATCCGCAAGTTGAATGCCAAAACATATATCAAGTGAATCAATATGATACCCCATTGTCACCACGAGTATTCATATGCAAGGCATATATCAAGTGCTCTTAAATCCATAAAAGTATTCAATCCGATAACAGCGAAATCTCAAAGGGAAAAACTCAATTCATCACAACAAGATAGAGAGGGGAAAACACCATATGATCCGACTATATTAACAAAGCCCACGATACAACAAGATCGTGACATCTCAAGAACACGAGAGAGAGAGAGAGAGAGAGAGAGAGAGATTAAACACGTAGCTGCTGGTACAAACCCTCAGCCCCGAGGGTGGACTACAACCTCCTCATCATGCTGGCCGCCGGGATGATGAAGATGGCCACCGGTGATGATTCCCCCCTCCGGCAGGGTGCTAGAACGGGGTCTAGATTGGTTTCTCATGGCCACAGAGCCTTGCGGCGGCGGAACTTCTGATCTAGGTTAACCCCGAGGGTTTTCGGAATATTTGTGAATTTATAGGGTAAAGAGGGGGTGCGAGGGGGCACTGAAGTGGGCACAACCCTCCTGGGCGCGCCTGGGCCCAGGCGCACCCTGGTGGGTTGTGACCCCCTTAGAGCACCCCCCCAGGTGCTGCTCTGGCCCATTGGATGTCTTCTGGTCCATAAAAAATCCACAAAAAGTTTCGCGGTGTTTGGACTCCGTTTGATATTGATTTCCTACGATGTAAAAAACATGCAGAAAACAGCAACTGTCACTTGGCACTATGTCAATAGGTTAGTACCAAAAAATGACATAAAATGACTATAAAATGATTGTAAAACATCCAAGAATGATAATATAGCAGCATGGAACAATCAAAAATTATAGATACATTGCAGACGTATCAACATCCCCAAGCTTAATTCCTGCTCGTCCTCGAGTAGGTAAATGATAAAAAAAGAAATTTTGATGTGGAATTCTGCCTAACATGTCATCTCATATTCTTTTGTTTGTAGCACGGTGTCCGTGTAGAGAAGGTCGGCACCTATGGGATCACTTGGGTCCCTTCTACGGTTCGGCAGGGAGGAGGAGTGGTGCAAAGAGCAGATCTAAAGGTCAACACGACGGATTTTCATCCAGGTTCGGGCCGCTGAGAAGCGTAAGACCCTAGTCCTGCTTGATTGTGTATTCTGTGTTCTTGAGTGCCGGTTAGCATCTCGCATGCATGCTGGACCGAGAGGTTCAAAAGTTCGAATCCTCCTCCAGTACGCTGTGGGCCTCCTTTTATACGTCCAAGGGGCTGCCACAGTGACACACAGGAGGTGTAAAGCTGCTACAGTATCTATGTTTATCGCCGATGTCTTAGGACAAACGCCATCAATGCACTACTTACGTGCCCTCTAGCTTTATCGGGGATGGGAGGAGAGCCCGTCCCGTCCGTTGTCGCCTCGCCCTGTCTCGACACGCCTCCATGTTGATGAGGCATGCAGTGCCAAGTTGGCTGGCCAGCTGCTGCACTGGAGGGGTGGCAGGGTCTTCACGAAGATCTGCATGCCACCACGCAGGCGCTTGCTAGGCTGGTGAGCTGGCCATGGTGCTGGGGTGGTGATGGGGCAGCAGAGGCTTGCCGCGGTCTTGCCGATGTCCCCGGCAAAGATCTTGCCGGGGCCTTGCGGACGTATCCGGCAAGGATCTTGCCGGAGCCTCGTCTTCAGGCCTTTACAAAGATCTGCACGCCACTACGCGCGCGCGCTAAGATCTTGGCTTTAACATTGTCGATGGTGTCAGAGCTCTCAACCTTAAGGATGCCTTTGTGAGTGATCCACGAATTGTCCCCCGCAAGGATCTTGCCGGGGTCTCGCAAGCCGCCCGGGCAAGGATCCTACCGGGGGTCCAGCTCGTCCTCTGTTCTCTGGTCTCTGGCTCGGCTGCTTCTCTTCGCCTTGTATCTCGTTTTTTATCACACCCTTCAGGCCTCGCCACGGGGGTGGCTACAATTGCCCGTGCACAAATATTGGGTGCTAAAGAGCCCAAACTTTAGTACACCGACAGGAGCCCCCGGGCCTGGGCCATACACGGGTGCGAGGCGTCGTTGGGCCAGGCCCAAACAGTGTGCGGGCACTCATGGCAGGGGAATAGCTGCCATAATCTTCTCGTCTGTTGCGCTTCCCCACAAATCTGTATTGAGTGCGCGTCGTGGGGGTCGTGCATGGAGCGGTTGCAGCACGCCTGTGCCTGCGCCAATGCCTTCACACCGAATAGTAAAGAGGCAGCCCCGTGCCTTCCCCATAAAAAGAGGAATCCGCAGGGGCGCTGCTCATTTACCCCTTTTGCCCATTCCAATCTAGGAAACCGCCGTCCCCTTCTTCTTCCTCGAGCGCAATCCAAAGCTCCCTTCTCCGCCCATCGCCATCGCACAGCCCCTCTGCATAATAAAGGGAGGCCGGCTTGGGATTTTCGGAACGCGGCAGACATCATGAGGTTGCACGCTGTTCTGAATCAGAACTTGACAGTGATGCAGCACGCGTCCCTCTGCTCGAAGTTGTTCCAGCTCAAGATCGACAAGCCCGGCAAGGCCGGCAAAAAAAGGCCGGCAAGGCTGAGGAGGCCGGCAAGGTTGAGGAGATCGGCAAGCCGTTCAAGTTGCCGGCGGCCATGGTCCCCATGTGCAACAACTCCGCCCGAACCTCTATCATCGCCATGATGCTGGTGTTCGACGCCCACAGCCACGACCAGACCTAGGCCAAGCCGGACGCGGCGCAGGTGCAGGAGTTCTTCGACAGTTTGTCGGAGCGGCTTGTCCATGAGGAGAAGTAGCTCATCCGCGACACCACCAACAAGGAGGTGGAGTATATCGCCAACAGGGCGGAGGAGGCGGCTCTTGCCGCAGCGGCCGGCAGCGCTGGCTTCCGGGAAAGCAAGGCCGGGGCCAAAGAAGACTTTGTTGAGCAGGTGGAGTCCACCAGGGAGTGCAGCGGCGCTGCCACCGGGGGTCCTTCTGCCGAGGAGGCGGACGAAGAGTCGGTCGATGACACAGACGAAGAGGAGCCACCCGAGGAGCCCCCGGCTAAGGGAGGAGGAAGCGTGTCCTCCAGTGGTCTGGCTCCAGCGAGCCAGTGCGGCGAGCCTCTTTGCCCAAAGAGGTCCCCACCAAGAAGGCAACCGGCAAGGCCGCACCACGGAAAGGAGCCTAGGCGCAGCCCGTGCGTCATACGAGGTGCGCGGCTGCGGTGGCAGAGGAAGCAGTGGCCGCCGCCTCCGCCACGGCCAAGCGGCCAGGTCTCCATCCCCACCCCTCCGCACGGACACCATACCAGAGGCCGGTTACGACCTCTTTGGCATGAGCCCGAACAGGAGGGGGCCAGAGGAAGAGGACGAAGAAAGGGACAAGTGAGTGCTCCACCACCTTCTCCATCTCTTGAATTCCTGTTCCGGTTATCTTGCTTGATTTAACTTTGTCTTGGCTTGCTTTTGCAGGGACACGGAGACACTGGCACAGAGGATGGCGAAGAGGGCCAAGACCTCGACGGGTGATGAGCCCCCGGCAAGCACCTCGAGCGCGCCGGAGGTAATCACGATCAGCTTGGGCCCAAGCCCACGACGCAGCCCCCAACTCAGCCCCCAGCGTGAGTCCACTACCCACTTTCCATTGGCGAGCGCCGGGGCATGTCTTTTCACCATCAGTCTTGCCGGGTTTGCAGGGGAAGAGCGGCAATAGGAGGGGTTGTCACGGGCTGCCCCTAACATGTCTCCTCCATCAACCACCACACCAACCAAGGATGGGTCCCTAGCAAGGACTTCTACCGGTGAGCCCACACCGCCAAGGGAGGGATCTCCGGCAAGGCCCACCCCCGATGAGCCCATGCGTGCGGAGGAGGAGCCCGCAAGCACAGGTGTCGGCAGCCCTATCCCGGCAACAAGGTTGGCGGGGAGGGAACCACTCCTCCCCAACTTGTCATAGGTAAGTCGCCTGCCTCCTGGCCTTGAACTGTTCTCTAGTGTAATCTTTTTCTTCTTTCTTTAAACTTCAATCCTGGTTTCATCTTCTTCCCCTCCTTGGTTTTCAGACCTCTCCTCGGCGGGTCAGATGGATGTTGATGGCACCATTGAGGAGATCACCAAGGATGCCGCCGCTCAGGCCGACGAGGTTGCCGCCGACGAGGCCGCCAAGGAAGCACATGAAGAGGCCACCAGGGGATCTGTCGGGGAGGCCAGCGAGGGGACTGGTGACCGTACTGATGGCATCCCTGCCTCAGGAGCGCCTGGCGCTACATCGGTCCCGGAGCCCTCAGCTGCCGGGGTGACGATGGCCGACGGCCAACCGTCCACCTCCGAAGCCCCCCACTCGAGCAGATACCTGAAGGTCGGCGAGGATCTGTTTGTCACCATCCCGGGGACGGCAAGCACCGGAGCGCCTGCCGAGTCGGAGGTTTGACAAAGAGGTCATCGTAGTTGTCGACGAGCCAAGCGCCAACAGCGGCAGTTCCAAGGAGGACCAGCTCCTCCAAGCTATTAGCAGCAGCTTCCACAAGCTTCACGCGCTTCACCGCGCCCACAAGGAGAAGCTGGACTCCAGGATGGCGGTCATCGACGCAGCGGAGGCGGGCCTCCAGGAGCACATTGAGCGGACACAGGTCTGGTTTATGGAGGCCCGGCAGGATTTGAAGGCCAGCCAGGAGCAGCTGGGTCAGCAGTGGAACGAGCTTCTTCTGAAGCAATCAGATATCGAGAAGGCCCAGGAGGAGGACGCTGCATGGATCGCCAAGGAGGACGGTGAGCTAAGGGAGCGCCGCATCTCGCTCGACACCCAAGAAGAAGACCTTGCTGCCCACGAGGAGGTGCTTGCCACCAAGCTCCGCGGCAAGGATGAAGAGATCGAGAAGCTCATCGCGCAGCGGACCCAGGAACTGGAGCAGAAACACAAAGATGCACTTGCCGCTCTAGTCCTGGATCACGCCGGCAAGCTGAAGGAGTCTGTCGATGCCGCTGAAGCGGCAGAGGCAGCGGCCGCCAAGAGCGAGCTAGCTGGCAAGGTGGAGGAGATGGGGGCGGAGCAGGAGAAGCACAACAAGGAGGTCGCGACGCTCAAGAGTGACAGAGACAAGACCATCGACACCTTGGCGGGTTTGCAGGTCACCATATCAGATAGGAACAAGCTGCTCTCCGAGGCCAACGACTCCATTGCCGACCTGAAGCTGAAGCCGACCACCCTGGAGGAGACCCTCGCAAGCAGCAGAGCCCGCGAAAAGACCTTGACAAATAAACTCCAGGACGAGGAGCGATTGCTCAAGAGTGCCGCCACCAAGCACAACGACTTCGTGAGCGGCGTGAATATCTGGACCGAGCGCCTCGTCGACGTCTCGAAGAGGCTTACCACGCAGCTATCCACCATGGGCCTGCCGAGCATTAGGTTCTCCCACGATGATAGGATAAGTGAGAGCGCCAGGGTGACCATGTTCTTCGAGGCTGTCTTCGACGCCTTGAAGCTGCTCCACGACCGCAGGGCGACCCACCTGGCCAACGAGTCCCGGAAGCTTTGCCGGGGCACCCTCCTCAAGGTGCTCACCAAGGTGGCGTACAGGAACCCTGGCCTCGACCTTAACCAGGACAGCTTGCCGGCAGATGCGGGCCGCAGGGCACTTGAGGAGCTTATCGTGCCCGTTGTCAGCCTGGTCGACCACGTCACGAGGGTGGAAGGCCAGCGCCGGGACTAGGTTCTCTGCTTCCCCTTGCTGCCATGGATCCGTACCAAAAACAATTCCGCTTAAGTTAGAATTGCGGCAACTATTATTGTAATATAACTTGCTATGTTTGTGGATTGAATGCATGTTATCTCCTTCGTATGATTCCTCCTTGTATGGTACACACCCTACGTGTTACTGGGAGAGGCTTGTCGGTGCGCACACCCTAGCCGCGAGCGCTTTGAGGAAGGATCCTTAGCAGCCTGCTGGGGGTGCCGCTGCCAGCAAGGCACCTTTCTGTTTCTAGTGCAGCCACTTGAGCCATTGAGCGGACTCGAAACGGAGCAAGGGCGCAACCAAATCCGACAAGGTTCCTTTGTGTGTAGGTTTTCCTTATACAAGAACCAAGACAATTCGAGGAAAATAAACCTGATATTAAAAGAAATTTGCTCAAAGTCTCGTGACTTAGCTTTTTGTTGTTGTATTCTTCTTTGCAAGCTGTTGGCGTCACCTGTTGGCGTCCACACTCTCTATTCCCCCCGGCAAACTTGCGCGGAACCTTCTGTCCTTTGTGGAAAGGAAAGAAGAGAAAATAGGAATACGGAGCCTTGGCTGCTCATTAGTGCTTGCTGGCCTTGTGCATCTTGGGAACGATGTTGTGGCTCTTCCCGCGGCGGCGGACGGGTTCACCAACGTCGCGGCGCTGCTTGTCGGTGATGCCTTGGAGGTCGTCGCGCCGCCCATAGGCAGCACGGTTCCAGACGGACTGACCGCCATGGTCCCCTTCTTCTTGGGAGCCATGGTGATCGAGGAAACGACGCGCTAACCCCTAGACCGGGTTTGCAGAACTCTCAGGTCCCTACCTGGCGCGCCAACGATGTTCGCGTAGAGAAGGTCGGCACCTATGGGATCACTTGGGTCCCTTCTACAGTTCGGTAGGGAGGAGGAGTGGTGCAAAGAGCGGATCTAAAGGTCAACACGATGGATTTTTATCCAGGTTCAGGCCGCTGAGAAGCGTAAGACCCTAGTCCTGCTTGATTGTGTATTCTGTGTTCTTGAGCTCCGGCTAGCTACTCGCATGCATGCTGGGCCGAGAGGTTAAAAAGTTGGAATCCTCATCCAGTACGCCATGGGCTTCCTTTTATATGTCCAAGGGGCTGCCACAGTGACACACAGGAGGTGTAAAGCTGCTACAGTATCTATGTTTATCGTCGGCGTCTTAGGACAAACACCATCAATGCACTGCTTACGTGCCCTCTAGCTTTATCGGGGACGGGAGGAGAGCCCTGATATGTCTCCGTCATATCTACTTTTCCAAACACTTTTTCCCTTGTTTTCGACTCTAACTTGTATGATTTGAATGGAACTAACCCGGACTGACACTGTTTTCAGCGGAATTGCCATGATGTTGTTTTATGTGCAGAAAACAAAAGTTCTCAGAATGACTTGAAACTCCACGGAATATCTTAGAATAAATAATAAAAAATCCTCGCCAAAGATGAAGACCAGGGGGCCACACCCTGTCCACAAGGGTGGGGGGCGTGCCCTCTACCTCGTGGGCCCCCTGGACACCCTCCGACGCCAACTCCAACTCCATATATTGGCTTTCGGGGAGAAAAAAATCAGAGAGAAGAAATCATCGCGTTTTACGATACAGAGCCGCCGCCAAGCCCTAATCTCTCTCGGGAGGGCTGATCTGGAGTTCGTTCGGGGCTCTGGAGAGGGGGATTCGTCGCCATCGTCATCATCAACCATCCTCCATCACCAATTTCATGATGCTCACCGTCGTGCGTGAGTAATTCCATCGTAGGCTTGCTGGACGGTGATGGGTTGGATGAGATTTATCATGTAATTGAGTTAGTTTTGTTAGGGTTTGATCCCTAGTTTCCACTATGTTCTGAGATTGATGTTGCTATGACTTTGCTATGCTTAATGCTTGTCACTAGGGCCCGAGTGCCATGAATTCAGATCTGAACCTATTATGTTTTCATGAATATACGTGAGTTCTAGATCCTAGCTTGCAAGTCTATAGTCACCTATTATGTGTTATGATCCGACAACCCCGAAGTGACAATAATCGGGATACTTCTCGGTGATGACCATAGTTTGAGGAGTTCATGTATTCACTATGTGCTAATGCTTTGTTCCGGTTCTCTATTAAAAGGAGGCCTTAATATCCCTTAGTTTCAATAGGACCCGCTGCCACGGGAGGGTAGGACAAAAGATGCCATGCAAGTTCTTTTCCATAAGCACGTATGACTATATTCGAATACATGCCTACATTACATTGATGAATTGGAGCTAGTTCTCGTGTCACCCTATGTTATGATCGTTACATGATTTAACCGCATCCGGCATAATTATCCATGGCTAATCCGGTGCCTACGAGTTTTCCATATACTGGTCTTCGCTTATTTACTTTTCTGTTGCTATTGTTACAATCACTACAAAATACCAAAAACATTACTTTTGTTGTCTTTACTTTTGTTACTGTTACCATCACTATCATATTACTGTGCTACTAAACACTTTGCTGCAGATACTAAGTTTCCAGGTGTGGTTGAATTGACAACTCAGCTGCCAATACTTGAGAATATTCTTTGGCTCCCCTTGTGTCGAATCAATAAATTTGGGTTGAATACTCTACCCTCGAAAACTGTTGTGATCCCCTATACTTGTGGGTTATCAAGACCTTTTTACGGCGCCGTTCTTGGAGCATAGCTCTATTCTTTGAGTCACTTGGGATTTATATCTGCTGGACACTATGTAGAACTTGAAAGACGCTAAGACAACAATTTATCCCTCAACTACGAGGGAGGTAAGGAACGCCATCTAGCTCGCACTTGATTCACCTTCTCGTTATGAGTAAGCTAGCGACACCTAAACCTGCTTACGCTATTCGTTCCGATATGTCGCATGTTATTGATGATGCCACTTCGCTATGCATGATACTTATGATGAAACTACTTCTATGCTTGATACTATCATGCCCTTGGTGAATTTCTTGATGAGCAAATTTCTAGGTCTAGAGATAGAGAAATTATTGAAACTGATAATATTGATGAAAGTGATGATGAAGATATGCCTGGTATTCCTGAGGGTTATCTTTTTGATATGGAATCTTCTGCAGCTATTTTTGCTTGCCAGGATAGATACGAACTTAAGAGGCTGCTAGTTAAATGGAGTAAAGAATCTCTTAGAGACAGAATGAAACATGATCCTTCTTTTGCTACTTCACCTATCTGTGTTCCCGATAAGGATTATTATGAATTTTCTGTTGATCCAGATATAATTACTTTGGTTGAATCTGATCCTTTTTTATGGCTATGAATCTGAAACTGTTGTGGCACATCTTACTAAGTTAAATGATATAGCTGCCCTGTTTACTAATGATGAGAGATCGCGCTACTTTTATATACTCAAAATATTTCCGTTCTCATTAAAGGGTGATGCTAAGATATGGTTTAATTCTCTTGATCCTAGTTGTGTGCGTAGTCCCCAGGATATGATTTATTACTTCTCTGCTAAATATTTCCTGCTCATAAGAAACAAGCTGCTTTGAGGGAAATATACAACTTCATGCAAATTAAAGAAGAGAGTCTCCCACAAGCTTGGGGGAGGCTTCTCAAGTTACTTAATGCTTTGCCTGATCATCCTCTTAAGAAACCCGAAATACTTGATATCTTTTATAATGGACTAATCGATGCTTCCAGAGATTACCTGGATAGTTGTGCTGGTTATCTTTTCAGGGAAAGAACACCAGATGAAGCTGAAATTCTATTGAATAATATGTTGACAAATGAAAATAATTGGGCACCTCCTGAGCCAGCTCCAGAGCCAATTATTGAGCCTATTCCTAAACCAACTCCGAAGAAGAGAGGTGTTCTATTTCTCAGTCTTGAAGATATGCAAGAGGCAAAGAAATCTATGAAAGAAAAAGGTATTAAAGCTGAAGATGTTAAGAATTTACCTCCTATTGAAGAAATACATGGTCTTAATTTACCGCATGTTGAAGAAGTATATGATCTCAATCCTTTATTCACTGAAGAACCTCCTGATCCCGATATCCCAACACAGGTAGTAAAGGTAAATTCTCTCTACAGATATGATAAAGCTGAAGTCCCTCCTACTAAAATTGCTAGTCAGTGCTTGGATGAGTTTGATAACTTTATGTTTAAGCAAGATGACTTTAATGCTTATTTTGGTAGACAATTGAAACAAAATACCTATATGATTAAACGCTTGGGTGATTATATGGCTAATATTAGAGGTGAACTTAAACTTGTTAGCAAACATGCTTCTATGGTTACCACTCAAGTAGAACAAGTATTTAAAGCTCAGAAAGAAGTGCTTGATGAAATGAATAGTAAGAAAAATGATTATGTCAAGTTAGGGTGGCTACTAGAATCGGTAGAATGACTCAGAACCTTTGTATCCCTGAAGGCCACCCTAAGAGAATCGAGCAAGATTCTCGTGAGAAATAATATTGATGTACCTAGTTCTTCTAAAAGGAAGAAAAGAAAAATGATAGGACTTTGCAAACTTCTAGTGAACCTATTGCTGAACCACCGAGAATCCAAATGATATCTCTATGTCCGATCTTTGAAACACAATGCGGTAATGAACATGAACCTAGTGAAAATGTTAATGATGATGTTCATGATGATGCTCAACCTAGTAATGATAATGATGTAGAAGTTGAACCCTCTGTTGATCTTGATAACCCACAATCAAAGAATCAACGTTATGATAAGAGAGATTTTGTTGCTAGGAAGCACGGTAAAGAAAGAGAACCATGGGTTCAGAAACCCATGCCTTTTCCTCCCAAACCATCCAAGAAGAAGGATGATGAGGATTTTGAGCGCTTTGCTGAAATGATTAGACCTATCTTTTTGCGTATGCGATTAACTGATGTGCTCAAAACAAATCCTTATGCTAAGTATATGAAGGATATCATTACTAATAAAATAAAGATACCGGAAGCTGAAATTTCCACCATGCTTGCTAATTATACTTTTAAGGGTGGAATACCAAAGAAACTTGGAGACCCAGGAGTACCTACTATACCATGCTCCATTAAGAGAAATTATGTTAAAATTGCTTTATGTGATCTTGGAGCCAGTGTTAGTGTTATGCCTCTCTCTTTATATCGTAGACTTGACTTGAATAAGTTGACACCTATTGAAATATCTTTGCAAATGGCTGATAAATCAACTGCTATACCAGTCGGTATTTGTGAGGACGTGCCTGTTGTGGTTGCAAACGTTATGATTTTAACGGATTTTGTTATTCTTGATATTCCCGAGGATGATAGTATGTCTATTATTCTTGGAAGACCTTTCCTTAATACTGCAGGGGCTGTTATTGATTGCAACAAAGGCAATGTCACTTTTCATGTTAATGGTAATGAGCATACGGTACACTTTCCAAGGAAACAACCTCAAGTTTACAGTATCAACTCTATTGGAAAAAAGTCCATCAATTATATTTGGAGGTTTTGAATTTCCTCTTCCTACTGTCAAGAAGAAATATGATATACTTATTATTGGGGATGTCCATATCCCCGTTGAGGTAACATAGTGTTATTCGAAATTTCTCCGGTTCCATGTTAATCGGAATGAGTTTGTTAACAAGACTTGATCAACCTTGTTAGTGGATTCTTTTTGATGAGCATGAGATGGATGAAACTAGAAGCACAACCTTCTGTACTCTTTTTATATTTTCTGTTATTTAGTAGAAATAAAGTAAAATAGTATTTTTCTGTCTGTTTCCTGACTTATCCGTGCAATATAAAAATATCCCGAAAATAAAAGTCCTCAGAATGCAATGCCAATTTAATATGATTTTTTCGAATATTTGAGGATTTATTGTGCAAAAATTACATGGGAGCTGCCACAGCCACGAGGGTGGAGGGCGCGCCCCTGCCTCGTGGGCCCATGGTGGCCCTCCTCCACTTATCCATGCACCCATCTTCTTCCTCTGCCTCACACAAACACGAAAAACCAACTCAAGCACGAGTTCCAACCCCTGTTGCTGTGATTTTCGATCTCCTTGCTCAAAGCACCTCTCGCAAAACTGCTTGGGGAGATTGTTCCTTGGTATGTGACTCCTTCATTGGTCCAATTAGTTTTTGTTCTAGTGCTTTATTCATTGTAAATTTGTGCTGCATAGGTGACCATGTTCTTGAGCTTGCATGTCAAATTTATATGGTTCCAAGTAGTTCTAATGCTTGATATAGGCTCTAGGCACTTGTGGGAGTAGTTGCTATCAATTTTATTGAAGTTGGTTCACTTTTGATTGAAGTTACTAGAAATTTCAGATTGTTTCAGAAAATAATGAAGAGACTCTTGAGGGGCTCGTCGAGCCGGCTTCAAGGAAAAACAAAAGGAAGAAGAGCAGAAGCCCAAATTTAATTTGCCTCGTACCGCGGAGGTCCGGCCGTGTGAATGGCCTTCCAATGACTTCTTGAGGAGAGCCGGGATTTATGAGGATTTTTGTTTATTGATTGATAATGTTGGCCTCACCGACTTCCTCCGCGACCAGCGTCATAAGTATCTCTTACTCGCAAATACTTTTGTGCAGAACTTCTACTTTTTCCCTAAGAAATCACCTCCAACAGTAGAGTCTCATTTATATGACGTTGTTAAGGAAATGTCATTAGCTGAATTTTGCGAGGTTTGCAAAATACCCTTTGAGGGCACCTTAGATGAACCACACCGTAACGAAGTATAAGCTTTTATTAACACTATCACTGTGGGAGAAACCAGGAAGGTTTCTGATGCAAGGATTAGTAGCATACATTTTCCTGTTTTACGCTACTTTGCCTTATTTGCTAGTCTTTGCTTGATTGGACGCGGGAACTGTGGAAACCTTAGTGTTCCTGATATTATTATTTTGTTCCATGGTTTATACCGCAATAACTCTGTTAGTATGGGTGGAATTGTTGCTAGACGGTTGAGTCTGAACCGTACTAAGGGCCCCATCTTTGGAGGCATTTATGCTTCACGCCTAGCTGAATATTTTGGCATACCTATTAGGCATGAGGAGAAAGAAGAAACATCGTTGCCCCGTGCTTATTTAGATTATAAGAGTATGCTAGCGCATGATTTTCTTGTTAAGAGTCGCGAAGGGGAGCTTAAATATAAATTGTACTTTGATAAACATCACCCTGAGACTATTACTTTCCCTGCTCCCTCTTTGTTTAACTTGTCTGCCGGTCCTCACATCGTTCCGTGGGCGGCCGTTCAAGCTTATCAAAATCCTGCACCAGCCCCGGAACCGGAGCCACAAGATGAGCTTCCACGACAGTCTGTTTATTCTTGGGATCCAGAGGCGGTTGCCAGCCAGTGGCAGTCAGAGTCCTCCTCATCACAGTATGATCCCAACTATTCTCCGTCGCAGTACGACCCCAGCTACACCTACGGGTATCCGCCATGCTATCCCTGGCAATAGACCAACTTAGGCCAAAAGCCTAAGCTTGGGGGAGTACGTATTTCTCACCGACATTACATTTATGTTCACATACACTCATTGCTAGATGTCGGTGCTCATACTCTTTCACTGTAATATCCATACTAGTTTATTTTCTTTTTCCGCTTTCTTCTTGTGTGTTTAATAAACCTCAAGAAAAACCAAAAATAGTAGTAGTTTATTTCTTTCTTTGTAGTAATTAAAAAGAAAACCCAAAAATATTTCCCGTTCTTCTTTTGCTTGTTGGGAGCTTTCGTGTAAATAGTTTTATTTCTTTTCTCTTCTTTGGGGGTCGAGGAGAAGACCATGATTAAATTGTTGAAGTGGCTCTTATATGCATCATTGTTGATTTAACCAAGAGCCCATATTGCCTTGTCTTCTCCTCGTTTATTGAATGCTCGCATGATTCCAAATTTTAGTCCAATGCACATGCACTCTTATTATTATTCACACCGTTGCTCGGTGCAAGTGAAAGGCAATTATGATGATATATGATGGACTGACTGAGATGGGAAAAGCTGGTATGAACTTGACCTCTCTTGTTTTTGTAAATATGATGAGTTCATCATTCTTGATTTAGCTTATTATGAATAAACATGTTTGCAATGACAATTAGAGATCATAGTTGCTCGTGCCATGCTTGATTAGCTATTATTTATAATGGTTTACCTTGCGTGCCAACATGCTATTAAAATGGTTGTGATGTGGTATGATGGGGTGGTATCCTCCTTTGAATGATTTAAGTGACTTGACTTGGCACATGTTCACGCATGTAGTTGAAACAAATCAACATAGCCTTCACAATATTTATGTTCATGGTGGATTATATCCTACTCATGCTTGTATTCAATGTTTATTAATTTTAATGCATGTTCATGACTGTTGTCGCTCTCTAGTTGGTCGCTTCCCAGTCTTTTGCTAGCCATCACTTGTACTAAGTGGGAATACTACTTGTGCATCCAATCCCCTAAACCTCAAAGTTATTCCATATGAGTCCACCATACCTTCGTATATGCGGTATCTACCTGCTGTTCCAAGTAAATTTGTATGTGCCAAACTCTAAACCTTCAAATAAACATTATGTTTTGCATGCTCGAATAGCTCATATATCAACTAGGGCTGCCCTTATCTTCTGTGTTAGGCGGGTTATTCTCAAGAGGAGTGGACTCCGCCTCACTCACGAGAAAATGGCTGGTCACCGGGATGCCCAGTCCCATGCTTTATGCAAACTAAATCAAAATAATTGCAAACAAAACTCCCCCTAGGACCCGTTGAATGTTGGAGGCACTTGCTGTTTCAAGCAAGCCATGGATTGATGCTTGTGGAGGAGGGGGAGTATAAACTTTACCATTCTGTTTGAGAACCGCCTATAATTTGTTTAGCATGGAAGATATCGTCATCTCTTAGTTGTTATGTTGACAATGAAAGTATGCCGCTCAAAATATAGTTTATCTCTATTTCAAAACCGAGCTTTGGCACCTCTACAAATCCCTGCTTCCCTCTGCGAAGGGCCTATCTATTTACTTTTATGTTGAGTCATCGCCTTCTTATTAAAAGCACTAGCTGGAGAGCACAGCTGTCATTTGCATTCATTACTGTTAATTTATATTGGGTATGACTATGATTGGATCTCTTTTACCATGAATTGCAATGTCTAGTCAGTCCTTGATCTTTGAAGGTGCTCTGCATTTATGTTTCTTGGTCTCGTAAAGGGCTAGCGAGATACCATCTTATTATATCATATTATGATTATTTTGAGAAAGTGTTGTCATCCGAGATTTATTATTATGGCTTGCTAGCTGATTATGTTATTGATATGAGTAAACATGAGACCTGAGAATTATTGCAAATGTGGTTAGTTATGATCCTTGCTGAAAACCTGAATGTCGGCTTGACATAGGTACAACAACAAGAGCAAACAGAGTTTGTAAAAGTTTTCTTTTTCTCTTTCGGTTTGTCAACTGAATTGCTTGAGGACAAGCAAGGGTTTAAGCTTGGGGAGTTGATACGTCTCCGTCAGATCTACTTTTCCAAAAACTTTTGCCCTTGTTTTGGACTCTAACTTGTATGATTTGAATGGAACTAACCCGGATCGACGATGTTTTCAAAGAGAATTGCCATGATGTTGTTTTATGTGCGTAAAACAAAAGTTCTCGGAATGACTTGAAACTCCATGGAATATCTTAGAATAAATAATAAAAATCCTCGCTAAAGATGAAGACCAGGGGCCCACCACATCCACGAGGGTGGGGCGCCCCCCCTCGGGCGCGCCTCTACCTCGTGGGCCCCTGGACACCCTCCGACGCCAACTCCAACTCCACATATTGGCTTTCGGGAGAAAAAATCGTAGAGAAGAAATCATCGCTTTATGATACGGAGCCGCCGCCAAGCCCTAATCTCTCGGGAGGGCTGATCTCGAGTCCGCTCGGGCTCGGAGAGGAGGATTCGTCGCCGTCATTATCATCAACCATCCTCCATCACCAATTTCATGATGCTCACCGCCGTGTGATTAATTCCATTGTAGGCTTGCTGGATGGTGATGGGTTGGATGAGATTTATCATGTAATCGAAGTTAGTTTTGTTAGGGTTTGATCCCTAGTATCCACTATGTTACGAGATTGATGTTGCTATGACTTTGCTATGCTTAATGCTTGTCACTAGGGCCCGAGTGCCATGAATTCAAATCTGAACCTATTATGTTTTCATGAATATATGTGAGTTCTAGATCCTATCTTGCAAGTCTATAGTCACCTATTATGTGTTATGATCCGACAACCCCGAAGTGACAATAATCGGGATACTTCTCGGTGATAACCATAGTTTGAGGAGTTCATGTATTCACTATGTGCTAATGCTTTGTTCCGGTTCTCTATTAAAAGGAGGCCTTAATACCCCTTAGTTTCCAATAGGACCCCGCTGCCACGGGAGGGTAGGACAAAAGATGTCATGCAAGTTCTTTTCCATAAGCACGTATGACTATATTCGGAATACATGCCTACATTACATTGATGAATTGGAGCTAGTTCTGTGTCACCCGATGTTATGACTGTTACATGACGAACCGCATCTGGCATAATTATCCATCGCTAATCCGGTGCCTACGAGTTTTCCATATACTGGTCTTCGCTTATTTACTTTTCCGTTGCTACTGTTACAATCACTACAAAATACCAAAAACATTACTTTTGTTGTCTTTACTTTTGTTACCGTTACCATCACTATCATATTATTGTGCTACTAAACACTTTCTTTGCAGATACTAAGTTTCGGTGTGGTTGCATTGACAACTCAGCTGCCAATACTTGAGAATATTCTTTGGCTCCCCTTGTGTCGAATCAATAAATTTGGGTTGAATACTCTACCCTCGAAACTGTTGCGATCCCCTATACTTGTGGGTTATCAAGCCCGTCCCGTCTGTTGCCGCCTCGCCCTACCTCGACACACGTCCATGCCGACGAGGCATGCAATGCCAAGTTGGCTGGCCAGCTGCTGCGCTGGAGGGGTGACAGGGTCTTCACGAAGATCTGCATGCCACCACGCAGGCGCTTGCCAGGCTGGTGAGCTGGCCACGGTGCTGGGGTGGTGATGGGGAGGCAGAGGCTTGCCGCGGTCTTGCCGATGTCCCCGGCAAGGATCTTGCCGGGGCCTTGCGGACGTCTCCAGCAAGGATCTTGCCGGAGCCTCGTCTTCAGGCCTTTACAAAGATCTATATGCCACTACACGCGCGCGCCGGGATCTTGGCTTTAACATTGTCGATGGTATCAGAGCTCTTGACCTTAAGGATGCCTTTGTGAGTGATCCGTGAATTGTCCCCGGCAAGGATCTTGCCGGGGTCTCGCAAGCCACCCCGGCAAGGATCCTGCCGGGGTCCAGCTCGTCCACTATTCTCTGGTCTCTGGCTTGGCTGCTTCTCTTCGCCTTGTATCTCATTTTTATCGCACCCTTCAGGCCTCGCCGCGGGGGTGGCTACAACTGCTCGTGCACGAGTATGGGGTGCTAAAGAGCCCAAACTTTAGTACACCTACACATGGACATTTGGACTTTTATATGGTTCAAAGCAATAGTCTAGTTTTGACATGAGACTTAAATAATCAAGCATATCAACAAGCAACCATGTCTTTCAAAATATCAATGCTAAAATAAGTTATCCCTAGCCCATCATGCTCAATCATTGATCCATTCATGAAACACACTCGCATAATAGCTATACCCAATGCTCAAGTACAATCACAGTGCCTCCTAGTTGGTACTTTATAAGAGAAGATGGAGACTTAAATTAAAAATAAAAATTGCATAAAGTAAAAGAAAGTCCCTTCGCAGAGGGAAGTAGGGATTTGTAGAGGTGCCAGAGCTCAAAGACAAAATTGAGAGATAAAAACATTTTGAGAGGCATACTTTTCCCACCAACGAAAATGACTTAGAGCTCCCAACACTTTCCATGCTAGATATATCATAGGCGGTTCCCAAACAGAAAATAAAGTTTATTCTTTTTTTCCACCATACTTCCACTTTCCATGTCTAACTGTATCCACGGGTGCCCTCCATACCAACACTTTCCAAGGAATTTATTATTTGAAAACAAAAAGTAAATTCATTTTTCATTTCGGGACTGGGCATCCCTAATACCTTTGCCTTACTCTCATGCAATGACAAGTGAATAAACACTCATCGTGAGAATAACACATCTAGCATGGAAAATATAGGCCACCCCTCATCGCCTCGCAAGTGGTACGAGCACACAAAAGAGAAATTTATTTTTAAAATTAGAGATGGCACATACAAATTTGCTTAGAACGGCAAAAGAATACCGCATATAGGTGGGTATAGTGGAATGATGTGGCAAAACTGGTTTAAAGGTTTTTGGATGCACAAGTAGTGATCATACTTAGTGCAAAGTGAAGGCTAGCAAAAGATTGAGAAGCGACCAACCAAGAAACGAATAATCTCATAAGCGAGCATTAAGCATAATTAACACCGAATAATACACCACAAGTAGGATGTAATTTCATTGCATAACTATTGACTTTCGTGCTTGCATAGGGACTCACAAACATTAACACCAATATTCTTACAAAGCATAATTACTCATCAACATGACTCACATATCACATCATCATATCTCAAAACTGTTACAAGGAATCAAGTTTATTTTGTCCAATGATCTTCATGAATTTTTTTATTATATCCTTCTTGGATATCTATCACTTTGGGACTATTTTTCATGTGTTGCTTTTGATAAGCTCAAACAAATATAAGTGAAGATCATGAGCATAATATTTCTTTCTCTCAAATTAATTTAAGTGAAGCAAGAGGAAATTTCTTCAAAAATACTAAAGCACACCGTGCTCAAAAAGATATAAGTGAAGCACTAGAGCAATTCCATAGAAAAGAGCTTCGTTGACGGGATGTGCGTGCCGCTTACCTAGCCTCCCTGACAACTATTTGAGGACTCTAATTTATTTAAAACCTTTTAGATCTAAGTACTTTATTAAAACAGCAAGCAAAACAAAATAAAATGGCATTCCAAGGATAGCACACATCATGTGAAGAAGCAAAAACTTAGGCTCAACCGATACTAACCGATAATTGTTGATGGAGAAAGGTGGGATGCCTACCGGGGCATCCCCAAGCTTAGATGCTTGAGACTTCTTGAAAATGTTATCTTTGGATGCCTTGGGCATCCCCAAGCTTGAGCTTTTGCGTCTCTTTAATTCCTTTTAGATCACGGTTTCCCTAAATCTTAAAAACCTCATCCACACAAAACTCAATAAGAACTCGTGAGGTAAGTTAGTATAAACCAATGCAAAAACCTTATCATTCTCTACTGTAGCAAATCACTAAAATTATTATTCAATATTGCATTCTAAATTCCTCTACATATTTAATACTCCTATCCTCAAATATAATCATTAAACAAGCAAACATATGCAAACATAATAGCAATCTGCCAAAATAGTACAGTCTGTAAAGAATGCAATATTCATCATACTTCCCTAACTCCAAAAATTCTGAAAAATTACCACACTGTAGAAAGTTTACCATATCATATTGTGTAAAAGATTAAAGATTTTATCACGTTCTTACTTTCCAGAAGAATTCAGACAATGACAGAAAACTTTCTGTTTTTAAACAGCAACATGTAGACTTGCAAAATAAGCATGGTAAAGGCTACCCTTGACATTTTTATTGAAATAAAATATGAAAAACATTATTCTAAATATCAGCAAGCAAATAAAAATAAAATAAAATGATGCTCCAAGCAAAACTCATATCATGCGATGAATAAAAATATATCTCCAAGTGAGGTTATCGATAATGTTGGAGACGAAAGAGAGGATTCCTTCAGGGGCATCCCCAAGCTTAGTTGCTTGGATATTCCTTGAATATTACCTTGGGGTGCCTTGGGCATCCCCAACCTTAGGGTCTTGTCACTCCTTATTCTCCTCATATCGCCATCTGACCCAAAACATGAAAACTTTAATCACACAAAACTTAAAGGAACTTCGTGAGATAGGTTAGTATGATAAAGAGCAAACCATTTCACTTTGGTACTGTCAAAGACAAGATTCATAATTGTTCTCACACAATGCCTACTGCACCTCATCATTTCCACAATTTATATTAAGCAATATAAGCCATAGAAACTAGAAAAAAGCAAACTATGCATTGAAAACAGAATATGTCAAAAACAGAACAGTACGTAAAGATCTGAATATTAGCCATACTTCTGCAACTCCAAAAATTCTGAAAAATTAGGACCACGTAGAAAATTTGTATATAAATCAGATGTAAAAAATTCAGAATTTTTAGATGCTCCAGTGAATTAAAAAAATTATGTTTCTGAAAGCAAAAGTTTCTGTTTTCGCACAGATTCAAGTCAACTATCATCCACACTATCCTAAAGGCTTTACTTGGCATTTTATTGAAACAAAAGCAATAAAACATTATTACTAAAGTAGACTAATCATGTGAACACACAAAAACAGTAGGTAAAAGTGTTGGATTGTCTCCCAACAAGCGCTTTTCTTTTATGTCTTTTAGCTAGGCATGATGATTTCAATGATGCTCACATAAAAGATAAGAATTGAAACACAAAGAGAGCATCAAGAAGCATATTACTAGCATATTTAAGCCTAACCCTCTTCCTATGCATAGGGATTTTGTGAACAAACAACTTTTGGGAGCAAGAATCAACTAGCATAGGAAGGCAAAACAAGTGCAACTTCAAAACTTTCAACATAAAGAGAGGAAACTTGATATTATTGAAATATATAGAATCATATGTTCCTCTCTCATAATAATTTTCAGTAGAATCATGAATGAATTCAACAATATAGCTATCACATAAATCATTCTTTTCATGATCCACAAGCATAGAAATTTTATTACTCTCCACATAAGCAAATTTATTCTCATGAATAGTAGTGGGAGCAAACTCAACAAAATATTAAAATCATGATGACAAGTTTCATGGTTATCATTATTATTTATAGCATACATGTCATCACCATAATCATCATAGATAGCAACTTTGTTGTCATAGTCAATTGCAACCTCCTCCAAAACAGTGGATTCATCAATCATCACTAAATAAAGTCATGACCTCTCTAAATCCACTTTCATCATTGTAATCATCATAAATAGGAGGCATGCAATCATTATAACAAATTTGCACATCAAATCTTGGGGACTAAAAATATCATCTTCATCAAACATAGCATCCCCAAGCTTATGGCTTTGCATATCATTAGCATCATGGATATTCAAAGAATTCGTACTAATAACATTGCAATCATGCTCATCATTTATGCCAAACATTTTATAGCATTCTTGTTCTAACAATTGAGCACAATTTTCCTTTCCATCACTTTCACGAAATACATTATAAAGATGAATAATATGATGCAACCTCAATTCAATTTTTTTGTAGTTTTCTTTTATAAACCAAACAAGTGATAAAACAAGAAACTAAAAGATTCAATTGCAAGATCTAAAGATATACCTTCAAGCACTCACCTCCCCGGCAACGGCGCCAGAAAAGAGCTTGATGTCTACTACGCAACTTTATTCTTTTAGACATGTGTTGGGCCTCCAAGCGCAGAGTTTTGTAGGACAGTAGCAATTTTCCCTCAAGTGGATGACCTAAAGTTTATCAATCCGTGGGAGGCGTAGGATTAAGATGGTCTCTCTCAAACAACCTTGCAACCAAATACAAGAAATTTCTTGTGTCCCCAACACACCCAAGACAATGGAAAATTGTATAGGTGCACTAGTTCAGCGAAGAGATGATGATAAAAGTGTAATATTGATGGTAGAAATATATTTTTATAATTTGAATAAATAAAAACAGCAAGGTAGCAAATAGTAAACGGACACAAAAACGGTATTGCAATGCTTGAAAATGAGGCCTAGGGTCCGTACTTTCGCTAGTGCAATCTCTCAACAATGCTAATATAATTGGATCATATAACCGTCCCTCAAAGTGCAATGAAGAATCACTCCAAAGTTCCTATCTAGCAGAGAACATAAGACAGAATTGTTTGTAGGGTACGAAACCACCTCAAAGTTATTCTTTCCGATCGATCTAACCAAGAGTTCGTACTAATATAACACCAAAGCAAATTCAGATTCATAATATTCAATCCAACACAAAGAACTTAAAAGAGTGCCCCAAGATTTCTACCAGAGAAACAAAGACAAGCATGTGCATCAACCCCTACGCATAGATTTCTCCAATGTCACCTCGGGAATCCGCATGTTGAATGCCAAAACATATATCAAGTGAATCAATATGATACCCCATTGTCACCACGAGTATTCATATGCAAGACATAGATCAAGTGCTCTCAAATCCATAAAAGTATTCAATCCGATAACAACGAAATCTCAAAGGGAAAACTCAATTCATCACAACAAGATAGAGAGGGGAAAACACCATATGATCCGACTATATTAACAAAGCCCGCGATACATCAAGATCGTGACATCTCAAGAACACGAGAGAGAGAGAGAGAGAGAGAGAGAGAGAGAAAGAGATTAAACACATAGCTACTGGTACAAACCCTCAGCCCCGAGGGTGGACTACGCCCTCCACATCGTGGTGGCCGCCGGGATGATGAAGATGGCCACACGGGATGATTCCCCCTTCGGCAGGGTGCCGGAACGGGGTCTAGATTGGTTTCTTGTGGCTACAGAGCCTTGCGGCGGTGGAACTTATGATCTAGGTTAACCCCGAGGGTTTTCGAAATATTTGTGAATTTATAGGGTAAAGAGGGGGTGCGGGGGCCACCGAGGTGGGCATAACCCACCTGGGCGTGCTCGGGCCCCAAAGCACTCCTAGTGGGTTGTGCCCCTCGGGCACCCCCCTGTGTGCTGCTCGCCCACCGGATGTCTTCTGGTCCATAAAAAATCCACAAAAAGTTTCATGGTGTTTGGACTCCGTTCGATATTGATTTCCTGTGATGTAAAAACATGCGTAAAACAAGAATCGCACTTGGCACTATGTCAATAGGTTAGTACCAAAAAATGATATAAAATGACTTTAAAATGATTGTAAAACATCCAAGAATGATAATATAACAACATGGCACAATAAAAAATTATAGATACGTTGGAGACGTATCAGTGAGCCATGGACATAGCACTATAGGTGGAATAGACGGTGGTTGTGGAGAAGACAAAAAGAGGGAGATAGTCTCACATCAACTAGGCGTATCAACGGGCTATGGAGATGCCCATCAATAGATATCAATGTGAGTGAGTAGGGATTGCAATGCAACAGATGCACTAGAGCTATAAGTGTATGAAAGCTCAAAAAGAAACAAAGTGGGTGTGCATCCAACTTGCTTGCTCATGAAGACCTAGGGCATTTGAGGAAGCCCACCATTGGAATATACAAGCCAAGTTCTATAATGAAAAATTCCCACTAGTATATGAAAGTGACAACATAGTAGACTCTCTATCATGAAGGTCATGGTGCTACTTTGAAGCACAAGTGTGGTAAAAAGGATAGTAACATTGTCCCTTCTATCTTTTTCTCTCATTTTTTTTGGCCTTCTCTTTTTTATTTGGCCTTTCTCTTCTTTTTTTTCCTCACATGGGACAATGCTCTAATAATGAAAATCATCACACTTCTATTTACTTACAACTCAAGGATTACAACTCGATACTAGAACAAAAATATGACTCATGTGAATGCCTCCGGCGGTGTACCGGGATGTGCAATGAATCAAGAGCGACATGTATAAAATTGATGAACGGTGGCTTTGCCACAAATATGATGTCAACTACATGATCATGCAAAGCAATATGACAATGATGATGCGTGTCATAATAAACGGAACCGTGAAAATTTGCATGGCAATATATATCGGAATGGCCATGGAAATGCCACAATAGGTAGGTATGGTGGCTGTTTTGAGGAAGGATCTGTGATGGGTTTATTGTACCGGCGAAAGTTGCGCGGTACAAGAGAGGCTAGCAATGGCAGAAAGGTGAGAGTGCGTATAATCCATGGACTCAATATTAGTCATAAAGAACTCACATTACTTATTGCAAAAGTCTATTAGTCATCAAAACAAAGTACTACGTGCATGCTCCTAGGGGGATAGATTGGTAGGAAAAGACCATCGCTCGTCCCCGACCGCCACTCATAAGGAAGACAATCAAAAAACATCTCATGATCCAACTTCGTTACATAACGGTTCACCATACGTGCATGCTACGGGACTCACAAACCTTAACACAAGTATTTCTCAAATTCACAGCTACTTACTAGCATAACTCTAATATCACCATCTTCATATCTCAAAACAATCATAAGGAATCAAACTTCTCATAGTATTCAATGCACTTTATACGAAAGTTTTTATTATATCCCTCTTGGATGGCTATCATATTAGGACTAATTTTATAACCAAAGCAAATTACCATGCTGTTCAGAGACTCTCAAAATAATATAAGTGAAGTACGAGAGTTCATAAATTTCTATAAATCAAAATCACCGTCGTGCTCTAAAAAGATATAGGTGAAGCACTAGAGCAAATTTTGCCTAGCTCAAAAGATATAAGTGAAGCACATAGAGCATTCTAATAAATCACGATTCATGCGTGTCTCTCTCAAAAGGTGTGTAAAGGAAGGATGATTGTGGCAAAATAAAAAGCAAATACTCAAATCATACAAGATGCTCCAAGTAAAACACATATCATGTGGTGAATAAAAATATAGCCTCAAGTAAAGTTACCGACAGATTTAAGATCGAAAGAGGGATGCCTTCCCGGGGCATCCCCAAGCTTAGGATTTTTGACATCCTTGAATATTACCTTAGGGGTGCCTTGGGCATCCCCAAGCTTAGGCTCTTGCCACTCCTTATTCCATAGTCCATCAAATCCTTACCCAAAGCTTGAGAACTTCACAACACAAAACTCAACAGAAAATCTCGTAAGCTTTGTTAGTATAAGAAAATAAATCACCACTTTTGGTACTGTTGTGAACTCGTTCTTTATTTATATTTGTGTAATATCTACTATATTCCAACTTTTCCATGGTTCATACCCCCCGATACTAGCCATAGATGCATCAAAAATAAGCAAACAACACGCGAAAAATAGAATATGTCAAAAACAGAACAGTCTGTAGCAATCTGAATAGTACGAATACTTTTGTAAATTCAAAAATCCTGAAACAATAGGACGTCCTCAGAAATTTGTATATCAATCTACTATAAAAAATTCAGAGTTTTTCGACGCATCTGTGATTTTTTAAAAATTTTGGGACCGAGCGCAAAGTTTCTGTTTTTTCAGCAAGATCAAATCAACTATCATTGTAGGCTATCCTATAGGTATTACTTGGCACAAACACTAATTAAAACACAAAACCACATCTAAACAGAGGCTAGATGATTTATTCAAAGCAAAATAGGACCTAAAAAGCAAGGACAAAAATAAAATTGGGTTGCCTCCCAACAAGCACTATTGTTTAACGCCCCTAGCTAGGCATAAAAACACGAATAGATCTAAGTATTATCATCTTTGGCATGTGATCCATAAGTGGCTCTCATAATAGATTCATAAGGCAATTTAATTTTCTTTCTTGTGAAGTGTTCCATGCCTTTCCTCAATGGAAATTGAAATCTAATGTTTCCTTCTTTCATATCAATAATTGCACCAATCGTTCTAAGGAAAGGTCTACCAAGAATAATAGGACATGTAGGATTGCAATCTATATCAAGAAAATGAAATCTACGAGCACATAATTTCTATTTTCAACAATAAGAACATCATTAATTCTTCCCATAGGTTTCTTAATAGTGGAATCCGTGATACGTCTCCAACGTATCTATAATTTATGAAGTATTCATGCTATTATATTATCTGCTCGGATGTTTATGGGCTTTATTAAACACTTTTATATTATTTTTGGGACTAACCTATTAACCCAGAGCCCAAAGTGCAGTTTACATTTTTCCCTTGTTTGATGTTTCAGCGGAAAAGGAATATCAGACGGAGTCCAAATGGAATGAAACCTTCGGGAGTGTTATTTTTGGAACGAACGTGATCCAGGAGACTTGGAGTTAAAGTCAAGGAAGCTTCGAGGTGGCCACGAGGCAGGGAGGCGCGCCCCCACCCTCGTGGGCCCCTCGTGGCTCCCCTGACCGACTTCTTTCGCCTATATATATATCCATATACCCTAAAAACATCGAGGAACAAGATAGATCGGGAGTTTCGCCGCCGCAAGCCTCTGTAGCCACCAAAAACCAATCGGGATCCTGTTCCGATACCCTGCCGGAGGGGGGATCCCTCACCGGTGGTCATCTTCACCATCCTGGCGCTCTCCATGACGAGGAGGGAGTAGTTCACCCTCGGGGCTGAGGGTATGTACCAGTAGCTATCTGTTTGATCTCTCTCTCTCTCTCGTGTTCTTGAGGTGGTACGAGCTTTGCTATTATAGCTGGATCTTATGATGGTTCTCCCCCTCTACTCTCTTGTAATGGATTGAGTTTTCCCTTTGAAGTTATCTTATCGGATTGAGTCTTTAAGGATCTGAGAACACTTGATGTATGTCTTGCATGTGCTTATCTATGGTGACAATGGGATATCACGTGATCTACTTGATGTATGTTTTGGTGATCAACTTGCGGGTTCCGTGACCTCGTGAACTTATGCATAGGGGTTGGCACATGTTTTCGTCTTGACTCTCCAGTAGAAACTTTGGGGCACTCTTTGAAGTTCTATGTGTTGGTTGAGTAGATGAATCTGAGATTGTGTGATGCATATCGTATAATCATACCCACGGATACTTGAGGTGACATTGGAGTATCTAGGTGACATTAGTGTTTTGGTTGATTTGTGTCTTAATGTGTTATTATAGTACGAACTCTATGATAGATTGAACAGAAAGAATAGCTTCGTGTTATTTTACTACGGACTCTTGAATAGATCGATCCGAAAGAATAACTTTGAGCTGGTTTCGTACCCTACAATAATCTCTTCGTTTGTTCTCCTCTATTAGTGACTTTGGAGTGACTCTTTGTTGCATGTTGAGGGATAGTTATATGGTCCAATTATGTTATTATTGTTGAGAGAACTTGCACTAGTGAAAGTATGAATCCTAGGCCTTGTTTCCTAGCATTGCAATACCGTTTACGCTCACTTTTATCATTAATTACCTTGCTGTTTTTATATTTTCAGATAACAAAAACCCATATCTACCATCCATATTGCACTTGTATCACCATCTGTTTGCCGAACTAGTGCACCTATACAATTTACCATTGTATTGGGTGTGTTGGGGACACAAGAGATTCTTTGTTATTTGGTCGCAGGGTTGGTGGAGAGATACCATCTTCATCCTACGCCTCCCACGGATTGATAAACCTTAGGTCATCCACTTGAGGGAAATTTTCTACTGTCCTACAAACCTCTGCACTTGGAGGCCCAACAACGTCTACAAGAAGAAGGTTGCGTAGTAGACATCAAGCTCTTTTCTGGCGCCGTTGCCGGGGAGGTGAGTGCTTGAAGGTATATATTTAGATCTTGCAATCGAATATTTTAGTTTCTTGTTTTATTACTAGTTTAGTCTATAAAGGAAAACTACAAAAAAATGGAATTGAGTTTGCCTCATACGCTTCATCTTTTTAATATCTTCCGTGAGTATGATGGAAAGGAAAATTGTGCCAAAGTTTTAGAAGAAGAATGCATTAAAATGTTTGGCACTAAATCTTTGAATGATGAGCATGATTGCAATGTTTTTAGTATGAACTCCTTGAATATCCACAGTACTAATGATGATTGCACTAGTCATGATGAAAATGTCTCTTATAAGAATGTCAACTTTTGTGGAGTGCATAGAGTTTGCAAGTACACACGAATTAGGGAAAATAGATTTTGCAAGAGGCATAAGTATTTGGAAACTAAATGGTTGCAAGAAAGGCTAGATGTTTGTGCCGAAAATTTAAACTTTCTTAGCCGTACTTGTGAACTTTGCAATGAACGTGATCATTTCAATAACCAATGCAAATTGTTTCATCATCGTATCGTGTCTAAAAATTGTGATGACTTGATTTCCCTTGCACATCATAATGAACTTAGTTTGCTTTTGGGTTATGAAGAAATGAAACATATAACTAAGGATCTTCCAGAAATTGTCCTTGATAAAGTTCTTGATTTTGATCTAGAAGAAATTTTTATGTATTGCGCGGTGAATTGCATTAAAAATCCTTGTATTGCCAATTACATAAAGACAATAAAACAAATAGAAGAGGAAGAGAATATTAATGAAAGGGAAGAGACTTCCCAATATCCTCCTATTATTTCTTATGATGAATTAGGTAACGAGGAGGAGCCTTCTATTCAACCAATCTCATTAATAAGGAGCTCCAAAAATAGGATTGGACCCACACATGATGTGAAGAAGAAAAAGAAAAGACGGAGAAGCAAAGGTAGAAAGGCATCTCTCCCGAATGATGTTGCTCCTATTACCCATTGTGATGATGATAATTGCTATACTATTGGTGCTATCCATACTATGAATGATGAGAGTGATTATGCTTATGATATGAAAAGGCTCAAGCTTGGGGATGCTATGTTTGATGAAGATGATGTTTTTGATAATATATTTTCTGCAATTAATGTTTGTCCCAAGCTTGGGGATGCTATGTTTAATGAAGATGATATTTTTAGTCTCCCAAGTTTTGATATGCAAATTTATAATGATGATAGCATGCCTCCTACTTATGATGATTATATTATTGATGAAAGTGGGTTTGGAAGAGTGTCAACTTTAGGAAGTAATGATCCCACTATTTTGGAGGATGTTGAATCTTATTATGATGATTATGAAAGTGGATTTGGAGAGGTCATGACTTTATTTAGTGATGATTCTACTATCTTGGAAGAGGTTTCAATCGATTATGATGAGAACAAAGTTGCTACTTATGATAATTATTGCGATGATACATATGCTATAAAAAGTAGTGATGATTACATTTATAAAACTTGTCATGATTATGATTACCCTTTTTCTGAACATTACTCTTTTAATGTGGAAACAATTTATAGTATTCGAGTCTCTTATGACACTCCCACTATTCCTCATGAGAAGAAATTTGCTTATGTGGAGAGTAATAAAAGTTCTATGCTTGTAGATCATGAAAAGAATGCTTTAGGTGCTGGTTATATTGTTGAATTCATTCATGATGCTACTGAAAATTATTATGAGGGAGGAATATATACTTGTAGGAATTGCAATAATATCAAGTTTCCTCTCTATGTGCTTAAAGTTTTAAAGTTATGCTTGTTTGCCTTCCTATGCTAGTTGATTATTGTTCCCATAAGTTGTTTGCTCACAAAATTCCTATGCATAGGAAGTGGGTTAGACTTAAATTTTCTAGTCATATTCTTCATGATGCTCTCTTTATGTTTCAATTCTTATCTTTTATGTGAGCATCATTGAAATCATCATGCCTAGCTAGGGGCGTTAAACGTTAGCGCTTGTTGGGAGGCAACCCAACTTTATTTTAGTTTCTTGCTTTTTGGTTCTGTTTTAGGAATAAATAATCCATCTAGCTTCTGTTTAGATGTGGTTTTGTGTTTTAATTAGTGTTTGTGCCAAGTTAAACCTATAGGATCTTCTTGGATGATAGTTATTTGATCTTGCTGAAAATTCCAGAAACTTTCTATTCACGAAAACAATTGTTAAAAATCACCAGAACGTGATAAAATAATGATTCCATTTACAGTAGATCAATAAACAAATTATCTAGGTCTTCCTATTTTGGTAGAATTTTTGGAGTTCCAGAAGTTTGCGTTAGTTACAGATTACTACAGACTGTTCTGTTTTTGACAGATTCTGTTTTTCGTGTGTTGTTTGCTTATTTTAATGAATCTATGGCTAGTAAAAGAGTTTATAAACCAGAGAGAAGCTGGAATACAGTAGGTTTAACACCAATATAAATAAAGAATGAGTTCATTACAGTACCTTGAAGTGGTGTTTTGTTTTCTTTCGCTAACAGAGCTCACGAGATTTTCTGTTAAGTTTTGTGTTGTGAAGTTTTCAAGTTTTGGGTAAAGATTCGATGGACTATGGAATAAGGAGTGGCCAGAGCCTAAGCTTGGGGATGCCCAAGGCACCCCAAGGTAATATTCAAGTATGACCAAGAGCCTAAGCTTGGGGATGCCCCGGAAGGCATCCCCTCTTTCGTCTTCGTTCATCGGTAACTTTACTTGGAGCTATATTTTTATTCACCACATGATATGTGTTTTGCTTGGAGACTCATTTTATTTTATTTTGTTTTGCTTGCGTTTGAATAAAGTATCAATATCTGAAATTCTTAAATGAGAGAGAGTCTTCACATGGCTACATAATTATTTAACTACTCATTGATCTTCACTTATATCTTTTTGGAGTAGTTTGCCATTTACTCGTGTGCTTCACTTATATCCTATGAGTAAATGGTTGGATGATTTGAATGTCATAAATCTGAAATTATATATGTTTCATATGCTTATCCCATGTGGAGTAATGACTTCACATATAAGAAGTAGAGGTGGTAAATTTATTGAAGGTTAGCAAACATTGTATTGGTCACTTGAACAATTCATGAAAAAATATTGAAGGAAGAGAGATTTCACATATAATACACTATCTTGGACATCTTTTATAATTGTGAGCACTCATTAAAATATGACATGCTAAAAGGTTGATGTTGGACAAGGAAGACAACGTAATGGGTTATGTTTTCTTATATCTGAAATAAAGTATATTGTCATGGATCGCCCAACACGTTGAGCTTGCCTTTCCCCCTCATGCTAGCCAAATTCTTTGCACCAAGTAGAGATACTACTTGTGCTTCCAAACATCCCTTAAACTAGTATTGCCATGAGAGTCCACCATACATACCTATGGATTGAGTAAGATCCTTCAAGTAAGTTGTCATCGGTGCATGCAATAAAAATTGCTCTCTAAATATGTATGATCTTTTAGTGTGGAGAAAATAAGCTTTATACGATCTTGTGATATGGAAGCAATAAAAGCAACAGACTGCATAATAAAGGTCCTTATCACAAGTGGCAATATAAAGTGACGTTCCCTCGCATTAAGATTTTGTGCATCCAACTATAAAAGCGCATGGCAACCTCTGCTTCCCTCTGCGAAGGGCCTATATTTTATTCTTCTCTTTTACCTTATGCAAGAGTCAGGGTGATCTTCACCTTTCCTTTTTACATTTTATCCTTTGGCAAGCACATTGTGTTGGAAAGATTATGATATATATATATCCAATTGGATGTAAGGCATCATGAGCTATTATTGTTGACATTACCCTTGAGGTAAAAGGTTGGGAGGCGAATCTATAAGCCCCTATCTTTCTCTATGTCTGATTAAAACTTTGAAACCATAAATATCACGTGAGTGTTAGCAATTGTGAAAGACTAAATGATAGTTAAGTATGTGGAGTTTGCTAAATCAAAGCTCTGACATAGACTCTTCCTGAAAATAAGATGAATTGTAATTGTTTGATGACTAATAACACGGTTTGTTAGTTTTCAAGAAGGTTTATGATCTATACTTTAACATGTGAATAGCTTGTTACTTGATCATGAGAAGCTTTATAAGATGAGCTACTGTTATGATATATAATGATGCTGGAAAAGGTTATTGAAATTCTCATTGATCAAACTTGTGCACCTGCTAGCATTCACACTTCATAAATTATTTCTTTTATCATTTACCTACTCGAGGACGAGCAGGAATTAAGCTTGGGGATGCTGATACGTCTCCAACGTATCTATAATTTATGAAGTATTCATGCTATTATATTATCTGTTCTGGATGTTTATGGGCTTTATTAAACACTTTTATATTATTCTTTGGGACAACCTATCAACCCAGAGCCCAGTGCCAGTTTCTGATTTTTCCCTTGTTTCAATGTTTCGCAGAAAAGGAATATCAAACGGAGTCCAAACGGAATGAAACCTTTGGGGGCGTGATTTTTGGAACGAACGTGATCCAGGAGGCTTGGATTTGAAGTCAAGGAAGCTTCGAGGTGGCCACGAGGCAGGGAGGCATGCTTGCCCCCTGGGCGCGCCCCCACCCTCATGGGCCCCTCGTGGCTCCCCTGACCGACTTCTTTCGCCTATATATATCCATATACCCTAAAAACGTCGGGGAACAGAATAGATCGGGAGTTCGGCCACCGCAAGCCTCTGTAGCCACCAAAAACCAGTCGGGACCCTGTTCCGGCACCCTGCCGGAGGGGGGATCCCTCACCGGTGGCCATCTTTATCATCCCGGCGCTCTCCATGACGAGGAGGGAGTAGTTCACCCTCGGGGATGAGGGTACTACCAGTAGCTATCTGTTTGATCTCTCTCTCTCTCTCTCATGTTCTTGAGGTGGTACGAGCTTTGCTATTATAGTTGGATCTTATGATGGTTCTCCCCCTCTACTCTCTTGTAATGGTTTGAGTTTTCCCTTTGAAGTTATCTTATCGGATTGAGTCTTTAAGGATTTGAGAACACTTGATGTATGTCTTGCATGTGCTTATCTGTGGTGACAATGGAATATCACGTGATCTGCTTGATGTATGTTTTGGTGATCAACTTCGGGTTTCGTGACCTCGTGAACTTATGCATAGGGGTTGGCACACTTTTTCGTCTTAACTCTCCGGTTGAAAATTTGGGGAACTCTTTGAAGTTCTATGTGTTGGTTGAATAGATGAATCTGAGATTGTGTGATGCATATCGTATAATCATACCCACAGATACTTGAGGTGACATTGGAGTATCTAGGTGACATTAGGGTTTTGGTTGATTTGTGTCTTAAGGTGTTATTCTAGTACGAACTCTATGATAGATTGAACGGAAAGAATAGCTTCGTGTTATTTTACTACGGACTCTTGAATAGATCAATCCGAAAGAATAACTTTGAGGTGGTTTCATACCCTGCAATAATCTCTTCGTTTGTTCTCCACTATTAGTGACTTTGGAGTGAATCTTTGTTGCATGTTGAGGGATAGTTATATGATCTAATTATGTGAGAACTTAAACTAGTGAAAGTATGAACCCTAGGCAACATTGCAATACCGTTTACGCTCACTTTTATCATTAGTTACCTTGCTGTTTTTATATTTTCAGATTACAAAAACCCATATTTACCATCCATATTGCACTTGGATCACCATCTCTTCGCTGAACTAGTGCACCTATACAATTTACCATTGTATTGGGTGTGTTGGGGACACAAGAGACTCTTTGTTATTTGGTTGCAGGGTTGCTTGAGAGAGACCATCTTCATCCTATGCCTCCCACGTATTGATAAACCTTAGGTCATCCACTTGAGGGAAATTTGCTACTGTCCTACAATTCTCTGCACTTGGAGGCCCAACTACGTCTACAAGAAGAAGGTTGCGTAGTAGACATCAATCCGCAAGATGCAAATTTAGGGAACAACCATCAAATTCACGAAAACCTAACACATCACATAAAGTTTTCGGAATTGTGGAAACACTAGCACCCAAATCACACAAAGCATAGCATTCATAATCTTTAATCTTAATCTTAATAGTAGGTTCCCACTCGTCATAAAGTTTTCTAGGGATAGAAACTTCCAAATTAAGCTTTTCTTCATAATATTGCATCATAGCATCAACGATATGTTTAGTAAAAGCTTTGTTTTGATTATAAGCACGAGGATAATTCAACATGGATTGCAACAAGGAAATGCAATCTATCAAAGAGCAATTATCATAATTAAAGTCCTTGAAATCCAAAATAGTGGGTCCATTGCTATCTAAAGTTTTGACCTCTTCAATCCCACTTTTATCAATTTTTGCATCAATATCTAAAAACTCCAAATCATTGGGACGCCTTCTAACTAAAGTTGACTCATCTCCAGTCCCATTTTTATCAAGATTTACATTGGAAAACAAAGATTCAATAGGAGTCACATCAATCACTTTTAGATCTTCATCATTATTAAAAGGCATGAGAATTTACTAAATGGCACGAGCATGGTTTTCCAGGCCGTTCTTGTGGACCCTTTCATGCACCGATTGTTTGAACTTGAATTATGTGCATTAATGCCTAGGAAATGCACATAAACCCCTAAATATGGCAAATGAACCGGAAAAGTGCCAAATTTGAACACGGTGATTTGCGGTGTTGTCTGCTCATCATAGAAAAAACTCATGGACAAAGGACAAAGGAAATTTGGATCCCCTTCAATCTTGGTGATTTCCCCTCGAAACCATGAAACTTCCTCGGTGATGGTTCGTTTTATGAAAGGCGTGCATGGCGACATTTTACGAGAGCACGGTGAGGTCATACCATGGCACCACACCGGGCATCATGTTTTTCATTTTGTATAGTTGTTAACCCATAAGCAACGACGTTTATGGTTGACTATTGCCACACATTTCCTTGAAATATCTGCCCATTCCTTGTAAAAGGCATGAGAATGTACTAAATAGCACGAGCATGGTTTTCCAGACCGTTCTTGTGCACCTTTTCATGCATCGAATTTGAATTATGTGCATAATTAATGCCTAGAAATGCACATAATCCCCTAAATATGGTAAATGAGTTCAGAAAAAATGTCAAATTTGAACACGTTGCATTTGAGGCGGTATGTTGATTGTTGGAAAAAAACTGAATGACAAACTAGGACGAAAATTTGGATTCCCCTTCAATCTTGGTGATTTCTCTCTCGAAAGCATTGAACTTCCTCGGTGATGGTTCGATTTATGAAGGGCGTGCAAGACGACATAAATCAAACCTTCTCAGCTTTTAACCAGGGCACGATGAGGCCATACCATGACACCATGTCAGGCGTCATGTTTTTCAAGAACATATTTCATTGTTCTATAGTTGATAACCCGGTAAATGACGCCTTTGTGGTTGACTATTGCCACGCATTCCATTGAAATCTCTACCCATTCCTTGTAAAAGGCTTGAGAAATCACGAAATACCACAAGTATGGTTTTTCCAGACCGTTCTTGTGCACATTTTCAAGCACCAATTGTTTGAATTTGAATTATGTGCATTAATGCCTACAAAATGCACATAATCCCCTAAATATTGTAAATGAACCTGGAAAAGTATCAAATTTGAACACGGTAATTAGCAGGGTTTATGTTCATCATACAAAAAAACTCATGGATGAAGGATGATACGTCTCCAATGTATCTATAATTTTTTATTGTTCCATGCTGTTATATTATCTGTTTTGGATGTTTAATGGGCTTTAATATGCTCTTTTATATTATTTTTGGGACTAACCTATTAACCGAAGGCCCAGTGCAAATTGCTGTTTTTTTTGCCTATTTCAGTGTTTGCAGAAAAGGAATATCAAACGGAATCCAAACGGAACGAAACCTTTGCGAGGATCTTTCCTGGAGCAAACGCAATCCAGGAGACTTGGAGTGGAAGTCAAGGAAGCAACAAGGCGGCCACGAGGCAGGAGGGCGCGCCCAGGGGGGTAGGCGCGCCCCCACCCCCGTGGGCCCCTCGTAGCTCCACCGACCTACTTCTTTCGCCTATATATACTCTTATACCCTGAAAAAATCCAGGAGAGCCACGAAACCACTTTTCCACCGCCGCAACCTTCTGTACCCGTGAGATCCCATCTTGGGGCCTTTTTCGGCGATCTGCCAGAGGGGGATTCGATCACGGAGGGCTTCTACAGCAACACCATAGCCTCTCCGATGATGTGTGAGTAGTTTACCACAGACCTTCGGGTCCATAGTTATTAGCTAGATGGCTTCTTCTCTCTCTTTGGTTCTCAATACAAAGTTCTCCTCGATGTTCTTGGAGATCTATTCGATTTAATACTTTTTGTGGTGTGTTTGCCGGGATCCGATGAATTGTGGGTTTATGATCAAGATTATCTATGGACAATATTTGATTCTTCTCTAAATTCTTATATGCATGACTTGATATCTTTGCAAGTCTCTTTGAATTATCGGTTTAGTTTGGCCTACTAGATTGATGTTTCTTGCAATGGGAGAAGTGCTTAGCTTTGGGTTCAATCTTGCGGTGTCCTTTCCCAATGACAGCACAGGCAGCAAGGCATGTATTGTATTATTGCCATCGAGGATAAAAAGATGGGGTTTATATCATATTGCTTGAGTTTATCCCTCTACATCATGTCATCTTGCCTAATGCGTTACTCTGTTCTTATGAACTTAATACTCTAGATGCATGCTGGATAGCGGTCGATGTGTGGAGTAATAGTAGTAGATGCAGAATCGTTTCAGTCTACTTGACACGGACGTGATGCCTATGTCCATGATCATGCCTAGATATTCTCATAACTATGCGCTTTTTTATTGATTGCTCGGCAGTAATTTGTTCACCCACCGTAATATATGCTATTTTGAGAGAAGCCACTAGTGAAACCTATGGCCCCGGCGTCATGGAATTAACACGTCAGATGTCCTTAGTGTGAGGACTTAGTCGCGAGGCGGCACATCTATGTGGTAGCTTGAGAGGGGTTGAGCGGAATCGGGAGACGCAATACAAGACAAGGGTTTAGACAGCTTCGGGCCCCGGGAAACATCATCCGGTAACAACCCTACATGCTGTTTGAGGCTAGATCTCATTATCATCACGAGGGAGTCATCGTAAACCGGCTCTCCTCTAGTTGTGTCTAGCCCTAGAGATTGTTTCTTGCTCGTCCCTCTTTGGGGAGCTCTGCCCCTCCTTATATAAGTTGAAGGGGCGGGTTACATGTAGAGTCCATCTTGGACTAAGACTTGAACTATTTTGACTTCCTTTCCCGGGCTTCTTAACGTCTCCGGTTTAACATTGTCTGCCGGTTTAACATTGTCTGCCGGTTTAACATTGTGTGTCGGGTTATGATTGTCTTAACACCTGCCGGTTTAACATGGTCTTAACTCCTGCCGGTTTAACACTCGCCGGTTTACCGTCTATCTTAGCCATCTGTCTTAACGTTGCCGGTTTAACACTCGCTGGTTTACCAAGTCCCAACCGGATTATGACTCCGGCCGGGTCATACCGCGGGGTATATCCCCGACATTAGCCCCCAGTTTAATTTGGATTTATCCATGTTAGACTGATCCTGATCATCTTTAAGTCCTTGTCACTTCCTTCTTATAGAAAATCCGGTTTAATAGGCCAGCTTCATAATCAACTTGCTGACATTAGTTTGTCACAGAGAAATATTGTGAAGAATAATTCATTTGACTCAGCTCCCAATGCTTAAAAACAACATTGGTCCTTGAAATACTCATCTGATCTTCAGCCGGTTTAAGAATGTAGAACTTTGCCGGTTTACAAATATTGATGGCACCGGATCATAACTGTTTGTTAACATCAGCTTGAAAATATACCTCTTATATGCCTATCACTTGTAGCCCCCAAGTGCCGGGTTGTCATGCTTGCAGCAACCTGGGACTTGTAATTTCCTGATGCTCATTAAAACTTCAACCAGTGTAGCCCCCAAGGGCCAGGTCATTATGCAATAATGAGCAGGGACTTTGTAAATATAATCATGTAAACTTTGAACAGCAACGGTGTAGCCCCCAAGGGCCGGCTCAGTAAGATAATATTGAGCTGGGACTTGATATATACTTCAATGAAAATAACATCATGTGATGTAACCCCCATCATGGGGCTTGAATCCATGTCCACAAGGTTAAGAACCTTGTGCTTTACCAACTGAGCAGTGGACCCTTCAATGATAAATGAAAATTTGTGTACCTTGAATTGTTGACAGGAGCAATTGTTAGCCTCCAAGGGCTGACTCATTATAATGGGATGAGTCGGGTCTTCAATAAGATGAGCAAAGAATTACTTTGCATTTGCCTCCAAGTGTCATGGTGCATGCTTGTAGCGACATGAGACTTGCATATTTGATGTAATCTCAACTTAAATAGTGTAGCCCCCAAGTGCCGGGTTGTAAGCCTGCAACAACTCGGGACTATTCCTTCAATTGTAGAATAAATCATATCTATTGACAATATGATAGCCATTGCACTAAAGCGACTTTGAAAACCTTAATCATAATACTGGTTATTGATAACCATAATAAAAATCCAACCATGTTGGCTATTAAAGATTTGAATAATATAATCCAATGATTTATGAGCGCATGATTCCAATGGCGCAATCCAAATATATACTGGCGACTTATAGTCCAAAGCCAGGCCGGATTAAGAAATGCCGGTTCATAATTGATTATATGCTAACAGCTGATAACTGGAAGCCACGCCGGGTTAAAAAACACCGGGTTGATGTAATGACATATAGTCTGGCCGGGTCAGTAGACACCGGTTTAATTTAGAACTTTTAGCAAAAGAGATGAAACTTTCAAAAAGCAAAAGCAAATAAAACTTGTAGTCGAGGCTTTTCGAGGGCTGCCAGGCCCAAATTCGAGGCTTTTCATTGGCTGCCAGGCCGCTGAGTTAAACCATTTGACAAAGCCTTTTAAGATGGGCCTCCAACTAACCAATCATCGTTTTAACTTTGACAAGTTCAGGGTCTCAATGAGAGTAACTGTCAAACGTTCGGCGGGTCATGCCAGGATTACCTGGATAGGAGTGGCTTACTTGATGAAGGCAGGTTAACCCGGGGTTTTAGGTGAATACACCAAGCTTCCAAGCCGTGGGTCGATACCCAATTACAAGGGTCCTTTCAAACTCTTTGTTACTTTACACAAAGAGCCCCCAAGTAACTTTGTGAGATGTGCTCAATGGGTGCCTATGTTTGAGTTGTGCGTAGCAACAAGACTCTCTTTGGCCCCTTGGGTGTGAAGCTCCCAAGCTTTGTTGTGGCGTGATAGCGGATTAATGGACAGAGATTCCGCTTTGCAAGCGAAGCCCCATGTGATATATTTACGAGCTGTGCTACTTGGGTGCCTATGTTTGAGTTGTCTTTGTGCAACAAACTCTCTTTGGCCCCTGATGATAATATTGTCTTGATAGCCGCATCAAGAGGGTAGTAACGCCATGTTCTCTTTGGTGAATACACCTATGTTTGAACAAGAAGCCCCCAAGTAATCATATGAAGATGAGCCCATAAGGCAGGATACCCATGTTTGAACCGCGCGTCAGGGCAGCAGGTCCTCTTCGACAACCTTTAACTTTTTGCAAGAGATAAATTCTTCTTGAATCGGATGTTAAACTGGATATTGAGAGCTTCAGCGTTGTGTGAGAGACGGGATTTCCATTAAACCGGACTATAAACCGGAAGCATCATTGTGAGCCGAAATATTTCTGACGGCCTTTAAATTTTTATCAATATAACAGTAGCCTCCGGTACCGGGTTATCTTTCCCTTCAACATCCTGGGGCACTTGAAATGTTGAAACTGGCAAGACTTGCTGAGTCATATCATCATAGCCCCCGAGTCTTAAGATGACTCAAGGAGTTGTCTTGAGATTCTCCATATTTAACCATAGCAGAAGGTGCATATCATTGGTGTTGACAACACGATGTAAATCCACAGAAGGTTGAGGTGACTGCGGCGGGTTATAAATGATCCCGTATGAGCCGTGTCAGCAACTCGGCCAATGGCTCCTTCCAACTGGCTGTTTGAAGTGGACCAAACTGTAGTGGCAGCGATTTGTGTGCATGTTCATCGATCCATCCAGTGCAGACAGCGGCTGATGATAATTTGCCTTCAATTTGTTGGAAGAAAAACCGGGCTACCCAAGCAGTGACTGGCTTTTTATTCAATAATAACTCATGCAAACAGATGCGGCCCGATGTGTTGATGTAGACCGGACCACATGGTGGCGGTTTGCACACGTCCATTCATCGGGTGGTATAACATGGACAAAACACCGGTGCAGAACGTTGCTAGCGCGTGCTTCGTATCCGTAATATAACGCCTCATTTGTAATGAACAATTGTCCTGCATCAAAAAATATCGTAGGCCAAAGTAATTGTTCACACAAAAATTAATATTTGCTATTAAAACAGACTGGACGGATATCACCTGATTTATTCGCACAACGACATATGGACCATGCACAAATCCAAAATCATATATGAAGGCATCAACAGTATGAATGCGCTATTATTTGATTCTCCGTGAAATTCTACCAGCTCCAATCGTTTCATCCAATTATGAGACGGAGGGGTAGCTTGCAGCTCCACGTAATGTGTATATAGTGTCGAAACATGCCAACACCTTTGTCCTTTTCTGTCTGACTCTGGTCATCACTTTTTTTTCATCTGAGCACATCTTCTCTGCTTTCTTTCTTTAAGAGCAGCCGGATCAAGGGGCTGGCGGCGCGCAGACCGGACTGAGGGTGCACAGGAGCACAAAGCGGCCAAGCGGGACCGCAACCAGCCGAAGCGCGGGCGAAGCCGGCCTGGGAAGGTGGAGCCGGGCAACCGAGGTGCAGCGGCGAAGCGGCCTGGCGAGACGGAGCAGGTGAGGGGTGGGAGGCCGGCGTCGCGGGAGGCCGGCTGGATGGGCGCAGCTGACGGCCATCAAGCGGGCGGCGCTTAACGCTACGGCCGAGCCGGCGTGGGGAGGCGGCGGGGAGCTGCAGCCGGCGTAGTGGGCGACGCGGCAGCGTGGAGATGGGATGTTGCGGCAGAGCGGAGAGGCCGCAGGAACGAGCCACGGAGGGGTCGACGACGACGGATCAGAGGAGACTCCAGCCTAGGGAAGCAGTGCGGAAGCCGGGTCAGCAGCAGTAGAAGCCGGATCAGCAGTATTAGAGGCCGGGTCGAGGCACATTGATCTAGCCCCGCGTGCCATCCTGCCACAGCACGTCGACGATGGTATTGCGGTTGGCGACAACCATGGTGGGTAGCAGCACCGAGTGTGCCTGGGCGGGGGTGTAGAAGGATGCAGTGACGATACGGTGCGGGCGCGGCCACGGGAACACAGCAGAACAAAAAGGGACGGGGGCGCGTAAGGGCGGCCGAGCACGGCGGTGGAGAAGCACACCCGCGGGCAACGCAGCCGGCATCAGGGGTGCTCGGGAGCGGGACGGGGGAGCCGGTCGGCGACTCGGCGCGGAACCCAAATCCAATCCGCTTCCGGATTCGTGGCGCGTAGCCGGGGCGGTTCATCAGTGCAGCGGTCGACTCGGAGCAAAGGAGCAGTGGGGCCGGCTTGAGAGCATATTCGGTTTGGAAGAGCGGGGAGGCCACGGCGGTGACTCGGAACAGAGGCGGACTGCCGCGCCGATGAATCTTGCGGTCACAAGGAGCGAGTGGTTGATCCGGCAAGGTGCGACGGCGGTTTGTATCTTGCATCGGTAACAAGGAACGAGGCGCCGGGCGGTTTATATCTTGCAACATACGCTGGGTTAGCCCGGCACATCAACGGTGCGGGCGACTCGGCGGCCCAGTGCGGGCGGAACAACAGCACCGTGAAAACGTGTGGCGACGGGACACCATGGCAGCGGCATGAATCAGCACAGGGTGCGGAGCCGACCGCAGTGAAAGCAAGGCCATGGCAGAAGAATGCAGTGCCGGCGACTCAAACCGGTAGCGACTTGAAACTTGGAGACCTAGTGGCCGGTTTGAAACACGGTTGTGAAAGAAGCAGGTCTGCGGCCACGAAGCAGGTCCGCGGCCGGTTTGAAGCACGGCTGCGCCCCACAGGCAGAAACCGTAGTAGCGACTTGGCCACGACAGAGGGGGAGCGAGGCCACGACTGTGGAGGTGGACCGTCGAGGCGTCGAAGCGTCAATGGTGGCAGGCGGCGACTTGACGACGGCTTTATCAGTGAAGGCAGTCTAGCGTGGAGAAACAGAAGGGTGCGGCGGCGGCTCGGCCACGGCCTAGGAGGAATAGGACCGAGGTGACGGAGGCCAGGGTGGCTCGATCGCAACAGGACACAGCACAGGAGACGGAGATCCGGGTCATTGTCCATAGCAATCTTCCCATGCGAGGCAGTTCAACATGTTCCCATCGCAAGGCAGTAAACCGACCAGGCAAAATACAGCGCATCGAATCGGCTTGGATCTGGGTTGTGGCGGCGTCCAAGCCCCTTTCTGGGTCAAGATTGATTTTTTCTCCCAAAGTAGCAAAAATTAGTTGGTCTCGGTGATTTGTTCGCGGACAAAACTCCTGTTGATCTTGATCCGGCTTCGGATTATTGTACTTTGAAGGAAAAACACCAGCAGCTACGAGTTAATGCTCCGGGTCTTATACTGTCTTCGAACCGCCGAGAAAATTCGTACATGGTTAGACTTCCTGTTGACTTCGATAGATCATCAGACGAGGATGGCAGACAAGTTGTCCCCCTAATATTTCTTGAACTTTAAAATCTTACAGATCCAAATCTGAACTGATGACCTTTGAAGTTGATGCAAATCCTTTCAAACCAGCTCATCCGGAAAATTGCAGACTTCCCGATCCCTGGAAGAAATCCCTCCAAGAACTCAACACCACCGTGCGCTGGCCCCACGGTGGGCGCCAACTGTCGTGGAATTAACACGTCAGATGTCCTTAGTGTGAGGACTTAGTCGCGAGGCGGCACATCTATGTGGTAGCTTGAGAGGGGTTGAACGGAATCGAGAGACGCAATACAAGACAATGGTTTAGACAGCTTCGAGCCCCGGGAAACATCATCCGGTAACAACCCTACATGCTGTTTGAGGCTAGATCTCATTATCATCACGAGGGAGTCGTCGTAAACCGGCTCTCCTCTAGTTGTGTCTAGCCCTAGAGATTGTTTCTTGCTCGTACCTCTTTGGGGAGCCCTGCCCCTCCTTATATAAGTTGAAGGGGCGGGTTACATGTAGAGTCCATCTCGGACTAAGACTTGAACTATTTTGACTTCCTTTCCTGGGCTTCTTAACGTCTGCCGGTTTAACATTGTCTGTCGGTTTAACATTGTCTGCCGGTTTAACATTGTCTGTCGGTTTAACATTCTCTACCGGGTTATGATTGTCTTAACACCTGCCGGTTTAACATGGTCTTAACTCCTACCGGTTTGACACTCGCCAGTTTACCGTCTGTCTTAGCCATCTGTCTTAACTCTGCCGGTTTAACACTCGCCGGTTTACCAAGTCCCAGCCGGATTATGACTCCGGCCGAGTCATACCGCGGGGTATATCCCCAACACCCGGGTATACTTTACATCATATTAGTTTCCCGTCAACTAGCTATTTATGTCATCATTTATTTTGCAATCTTTACTTTTCAATATATACAACAAAAATACCAAAAATATTTATCTTACTATCTTTATCAGATCTCACTTTTGCAAGTGGTCGTGAAGGGATTGACAACTCCTTTATCGCATTGGTTGCAAGTTTCTTGATTGTTTGTGCAGGTACTAGGCGATTTGCGTGTATGTCCTATTGGATTGATACCTTGGTTCTCAAAAACTGAGGGAAATACTTACGCTACTTTGCTGCATCACACTTTCCTCTTCAAGGGAAAACCAACGCATGCTCAAGAGGTAGCAAGAAGGATTTCTGGCGCCGTTGCCGGGGAGATTTACGCACAAGTCAAGACATACCAAGTACCCATCACAAACTCTTATCCCTCACATTACATAATTTGCCATTTGCCTCTCGTTTTCCTCTCCCCCACTTCACCTTCGCCATTTTATTCGCCCTTTTTTGTTCATTTATTTTGCTTGCTTCCTGTGATCTTGCATGTTAGTGTGCCTGCTTGCTTTGATGGCTCTGCCAAAAAGTGTTGATCCTCACCTTAGAAGGTTGGAAGAAATTGGAAACAATGTTAGAAGCTTTATGTCTTTGCAATTTGAGCATAATAATTTCTTCAGAAGCAAGCTTAAAGAACAAAAAAGTTTTATGGTGTACATGAACAAAGAGCTTGATGATATTTCCAAGGAATTTTACAATTTGAAATCTCAGTTTGCTCATCTTGAAAATTTAGTAGGTCAAATTTCGGATAAGCACGCCACCTTAGTTAATAAGATGGCCGCCAAACCGGAAGAGCTACAGGGTAATAATGATGAAGATCTAAAAGTGATTGATGTGTCTCCTATTAAATCTTTGTTTCCAATATGAATCTTGAGAAAGATGGGAATGGAGATGAGTCAACTTTAGTTAAAAGGCGTCCCAATGATTCGGAGTTTTTAGATCTTGATGCAAAAATTGGTAAAAGTGGGATTGAAGAGGTCAAAACTTTACATAGCAATGAACCCACTATTCTGGATTTCAAGGAATTTAATTATGATAATTGCTCTTTGATATATTGTATTTCCTTGTTGCAATCTGTGTTAAATTCTCCTCATGCTTATGATCAAAATAAAGCTTTTACTAAACATATCGTTCATGCCTTAATGCAATCTTATGAAGAAAAACTTGAATTAGAAGTTTCTAACCCTAGAAAACTTTATGATGAGTGGGAACCTACTATTAAAATTAAGATTAAAGATCATGAATGATATGCTTTATGTAATTTGGGTGCTAGTGTTTCCACGATTCCCAAAACTTTGTGTGATGTGTTAGGTTTTCGTGAATTTGATGATTGTTCTTTAAATTTGCACCTTGCGTATTCCACCATTAATAAACCTATTGGAAGGATTAATGATGTTCTTATTGTTGCAAATAGGAATTATGTGCCCGTATATTTCATTGTTCTTGATATAGATTGCAATCCTACATGTCCTATTATTCTTGGTAGACCTTTCCTTAGAACGATTGGTGCAATTATTGAAATCAAAGAAGGAAATATTAGATTACAATTTCTGTTAAGGAAAGGCATGGAACACTTCCCTAGGAAGAAAATTAATTTACCTTATGAATCTATTATGAGAGCTACTTATGGATTGCATACCGAAGATGCCAATACCTAGATCTATTCTCGTTTTTATGCCTAGCTAGGGGCAACCCAATTTTATTTTTGTTCCTTGCTTTTTGTTCCTGTTTAGTAATAAATAATTCATCTAGCCTCTGTTTATATGTGTTTCTATGTTTTAATTAGTGTTTGTGCCAAGTAGAACCTTTGGGAAGACTTGGGTGAAGTCTTTGCGATCTTGCTGTAAAAAACAGAAACTTTAGCGCTCACGAGATTAGCTGCCATTTTTTATTGGAGAGTCCTTTTAGGTTGATTCTTTTTGAAGATGATTAATAGATAAATCCTCACGTCCACCAATTTATTTCATAATTTATGGAGTTCCATAAGTATACGTTCGATATAGATTACTACAGACTATTCTGTTTTTGACAGATTCTGTTTTTCGTGTGTTGTTTGCTTATTTTGATGAATCTATGGCTAGTATCGGGGGGTATGAGCCATAGAGAAATAGGAATACAGTAGGTTTAACACCAATATAAATAAAGAATGAGTTCATTCCAGTACCTTAAAGTGGTGGTTTGTTTTCTTACACTAACGGAGCTCATGAGATTTTCTGTTTAAGTTTTGTGTTGTGAAGTTTTCAAGTTTTTAGGTAAAGATTTGATGGATTTCAGAATAAGGGGTGGCAAGAGCCTAATCTTGGGGATGCCCAAGGAACCCCAAGGTAAATTCAAGGACAACCAAAAGCCTAAGCTTGGGGATACCCCGGAAGGCATCCCCTTTTTGTCTTCGTCTATCGGTAACTTTACTTGAGGCTATATTTTTATTCACCACATGATATGTGTTTTGCTTGTAGCGTCTTGTATGATTTGAGTCTTTGATTTTTAGTTTACCACAATCATCCTTGCTGTACACTCCTTTTGGGAGAGACACACATGAATCGGAATTTATTATAATACTCTATGTGCTTCATTTATATCTTTTGAGCTAGATAATTTTTGCTCTAGTGCTTCACTTATATCTTTTTAGAGCACGGTTGTGGTTTTATTTTATAGAAATTATTGATCTCTCATGCTTCACTTATATTATTTTGAGTGTCTTTTAGAAAAGCATGGTAATTTGCTTTGGCTATAAAATTAGTCCTAATATGATAGGCAACCAAGATGGGTATAATAAAAACTTCCATATAGAGTGCATTGAATACTATGAGAAGTTTGATGCTTGATCATTGTTTTGAGATATGAAGATGGTAATATTAGAGTCATGCTAGTTGACTAATTGTGAATTTGAGAAATACTTGTGTTGGAGTTTGCAAGTCCCGTAGCATGCACGTATGGTAAACGTTGTGTGACAAATTTGAAGCATGAGGTGTTCTTTGATTGTCCTCCTTATGAGTGGTGGTCAGGGACGAGCAATGGTCCTTTCCTACCAATCTATCCCCCTAGGAGCATGCGCGCAGTGCTTGGTTTTGATGACTTGTAGATTTTTTTCAATAAGTATGTGAGTTCTATGACTAATGTTGAGTCCATGGATTATACGCACTCTCACCCTTCCATTATTGCTAGCCTCTTCGGTACCGTGCATTGCCCTTTCTCGCCTTGAGAGTTGGTGCAAACTTCGCCGGGGCATCCAAACCCCGTGATATGATACGCTCAATCACACATAAACCTCCTTATATCTTCCTCAAAACAGCCACCATACCTACCTATTATGGCATTTCCATAGCCATTCCGAGATATATTACCATGCAACTTTCCACCGTTCCGTTTATTATGACACGCTTCATCATTGTCATATTGCCTTGCAGGATCATGTAGTTGACGTCGTATTTGTGGCAAGGCCACCATGCATAATTTTTCATACATGTCACTCTTGATTCATTGCCTATCTCGGTACACTGCCGGAGGCACTCATATAGAGTCATATTTTTTTCTAGTATCGAGTTGTAATCCTTGGGTTGTAAATAAATAGAAGTGTGATGATCATCATTATTAGATCATTGTCCCATGTGAGAAAAAAAAGAAAGGCCAAATAAAAAAAGAGAAAGGCCAAATAAAAAAAGAAGGCCCAAAAAAATGAGAGAAAAAGAGAGAAGGGACAATGCTACTATCCTTTTTTCCACACTTGTGCTTCAAAGTAGCACCATGATCTTCATGATAGAGAGTTTCTTATATTGTCACTTTCATATACTAGTGGGAATTTTTCATTATAGAACTTGGCTTGTATATTCCAACAATGGGCTTCCTCAAATGCCCTAGGTCTTCGTGAGCAAGCAAGTTGGATGCACACCCACTTAGTTTCTTTTGTTGAGCTTTCATATATTTATAGCTCTAGTGCATCCGTTGCATGGCAATCCCTACTCCTCGGATTGACATCAATTGATGGGCATCTCCATAGCCCGTTGATTAGCCGCGTCGATGTGAGACTTTCGTTTTTTTGTCTTCTCCACACAACCTCCATCATCATATTCTATTCCACCCATAGTGCTATGTCCATGGCTCACGCTCATGTATTGCGTGAAAGTTGAAAAAGTTTGAGAATACTAAAGTATGAAACAATTGCTTGTCTTGTCATCGGGGTTGTGCATGATGAGAGAATTTTGAGTGACGAAAATGAAGCATAGCCAAACTATATGATTTTGTAGGGATGAGCATAATTGCTTAGTTAGTATGCTTGAAGTATTATTATTTTTGATGTCAATATTAAACTTTTGTCTTGAATCTTTCAGATCTGAAAATTCATGCCACAATAAACAAAATTACATTGAAAATTATGCTAGGTAGCATTCCACATCAAAAATTCTGTTTTTTTCATTTACCTACTCAAGGACGAGCAGGAATTAAGCTTGGGGATGCTGATACGTCTCCAGCGTATCTATAATTTTTTATTGTTCCATGCTATTATATTATCTATTTTGGATGTTTAATGGGCTTTAATATGCTCTTTTATATTATTTTTGGGACTAACCTATTAACTGAAGGCCCAGTGCAAATTGCTGTTTTTTTGCCTATTTCAGTGTTTCGCATAAAAGGAATATCAAACGGATTCCAAACGGAATGAAACCTTCACGAGGATCTTTCTTGGAACAAACGCAATCCATGAGACTTGGAGTGGAAGTCAAGGAAGCAACGAGGCGGCCATGAGGCAGGAGGGCGCGCCCAGGGGGCTAGGCGCGCCCCCACCATCGTGGGCCCCTCGTAGCTCCACCGACCTACTTCTTTCGCCTATATATACTCTTATACCCTGAAAACATCCAGGAGAGCCACAAAACCACTTTTCCACCGCCGCAACCTTCATGCACTGTGAGATCCCATCTTGGGGCCTTTTTCAGTGATCTGTGGGAGGATTCAATCATGGAGGGCTTCTACATCAACACCATAGCCTCTCCGATGATGTGTGAGTAGTTTACCATAGACCTTCAGGTCCATAGTTATTAGCTAGATGGCTTCTTCTCTCTCTTTTCTTCTCAATACAAAGTTCTCCTCGATGTTCTTGGAGATCTATTCAATGTAATACTTTTGGGGCGTGTTTGCCGAGATCCGATGAGTTGTGGGTTTATGATCAAGATTATCTATGAACAATATTTGATTCTTCTCTGAATTATTATATGCATGATTTGATATGTTTGCAAGTCTCTTTGAATTATCGGTTTAGTTTGGCCTACTAGATTGATCTTTCTTGCAATGGGAGAAGTGCTTAGCTTTGGGTTCAATCTTGCGGTGTCCTTTCCCAAAGGATGTGACGGGCAGCAAGGCACGTATTGTATTGTTGCTATCGAGGATAAAAATATGGGGTTTATATCATATTGCTTGAGTTTATCCCTCTACATCATGTCATCTTGCCTAATGCGTTACTCCGTTCTTATGAACTTAATACTCTAGATGCATGCTGGATAGCGGTCGATGTGTGGAGTAATAGTAGTAGATGCAGAATTGTTTTGGTCTACTTGACATGGACGTGATGCCTATGTTCATGATCATGCCTAGATATTCTCATAACTATGCGCTTTTCTATCAATTGCTCGGCAGTAATTTGTTCACCCACCGTAATATATGTTATCTTGAGAGAAGCCACTAGTGAAACCTATGGCCCCCGGGTCTACTTTACATCATATTAGTTTCCCGTCAACTAGCTATTTCTGTCTTCGTTTATTTTGCAATCTTTACTTTTCAATCTATACAACAAAAATACAAAAAAAAATTATCTTATTATCTTTATCAGATCTCACTTTTGCAAGTGGCCATGAAGGGATTGACAACCCCTTTATCGCGTAGGTTGCAAGGTTTTTGATTGTTTGTGCAGGTACTAGGCGATTTGCGTGTAGTCTCCTACTGGATTGATACCTTGGTTCTCAAAAACCGAGGGAAATACTTACGCTACTTTGTTGCATCACCCTTTCCTCTTCAAGGGAAAACCAATGCATGCTCAAGAGGTAGCAAAGGACAAAGGAAATTTGGATTCCCATTCAATCTCGGTGATTTACTATCGCACATGATTCATCTCCGTCGCCTCTGCGAACCGTGTGTGTTCACTCACACATGCAAAAGGAAAAAAGAAAACCCTCGCCCACTTCGTCCCCAGTCACTCGCCGCGGACTCCTCCGCAACTCTGCACCCTAAGCTCGCCGGCTGTTGGCGGCGGGCGTAGGTCACGCTCCAAGCGGCACGCGATTTCTCCCCTACCGCTTTTCGCCGCCTATCTGCACCGACATTCTAGACTCTGGTCGACTGGGGTTTTCTGCGGGATTGGGCCGGGGATTTTTCTCATGGAGAAGGTAATCAACTTAATTAGCAAAATATTCACTCATCTCTTATCACAGTGCGTCTGTCGCTGTTAATCAACCGGCCGAAATCACCATGGAATCATTTTTGTTCTAGCTGATTCAATGGGGTTAGATGATCTAGTTATTAATATTATTACTTTACTCAATTGACAAATTCCACAGGTGTTACAGACTTCTAGAACAGAGCACTGAATACTGTTTTTCATCGGTTCCAGGGGAAGACCAAAGATCTTGCGCGGCAGGTTCGCCAGAAAAACTCAAAAGAGAAAGAAGTCTCGTTAATCTCTTCATGCTCGGGGCTTTTCGTAAGAAAACGTGGATGAATACTTGCTGTTTTCTAGATTTTTGATCGGATTCGGATGGGTGCTCATTCATGTGTCCACGGTGCAAGCACAAATCGGGCAACTGTGGTCGTGGCCAGTCGGAAAGGAAGTTCTATCTCACCATCCCGGATGACTTCTGGGAGCCGCTCGGTATGTTCAATCTCAACCTACCACAGTTGGCATGGCTTAAATTTGTGAACATATACCGTCTGTTGCTATATTATCTATATATTTGCATCAAATCTTTGTTACATTATCCATTTTTAATTCTATATTTTTGTACTTTGCTTTCATCTATATATTGATCTGTTCTATCAGTTACTCCCATATTTGCATCTTGCTCTGTTATTTCAATATATCTAATTTACAATCTTAATTTTCATTTCAAGCAGTACATCCATTGCTTTGCAAGAACATTAGTAGAAGGAAATCTTGGGCTTTACTTTGTTGATGACTCCCAGGATGCCATATTGACAACACATCACGGATTTACAATGACGATTATTGTAAAACTTGATAAAGATGGTCACTCCTATTTTAATGCGTACCTTTGGAGAAAAATTTCTAACTGTTATGAATTGAAAGCTGGCAATAAATTCTAGTGCATGCACCACAGCCTGGTCTAAATAACATGGATGTTTACTTCCCCAATGTCATCAGCCGATCAAATCTGATCGAGGTTAGTGTCTGATACGTCCCCAACGTATCTATAATTTTTTATTGTTCCATGCTATTATATTATCTCTTTTGGATGTTTAATGGGCTTTACCAAGCAATTTTATATTATTTTTGGGACTAACTTATTAACCGAAGGCCCAGTGCAAATTGTTGTTTTTTGCCTATTTCAGTGTTTCGCAGAAAAGGAAAATCAAACGGAGTCCAAACGGAATGAAACCTGTGGGAGAGTTATTTTTGGAACAAACGTGATCCAGAGGACTTGGAGTGGACGTCAAGAAAGAAGCAAGGAGGCCATGAGGCAGGGAGGCGCGCCTGCCCCCTAGGCGCGCCCCCCACCCTCGTGGGACCCTTGCAGCTCCACCGACATACTTCTTCCTCCTATATATACCCATATACCCCGAAAACATCCGATAGCACCACGAAACCCTATTTCCACCGCTGCAACCTTCTGTACCCGTGAGATCCCATCTTGGGACCTTTTTCGGCGCTCCGCCGAAGGGGGAATCGATCACGGAGGGCTTCTACATCAACACCGTAGCCTCTTCGATGATGTATGAGTAGTTTACCACAGACCTTCGGGTCCATAGTTATTAGGTAGATGGCTTCTTCTCTCTCTTTGGATCTCAATACAAAGTTCTCCTCGATCTTCTTGGAGATCTATTCGATTTAATTATTTTTGCGGTGTGTTTGTCGAGATCCGATGAATTATGGGTTTATGATCAAGATTATCTATGAACAATATTTGAATCTTCTCTGAATTCTTTTATGTATGATTGGTTATCTTTGCAAGTCTCTTCGAATTATCGCTTTGGTTTGGCCTACTAGATTGATCTTTCTTGCAATGGGAGAAGTGCTTAGCTTTGGGTTCAATCTTGCGGTGTCCTTTCCCAAAGGATGTTAGGGCAGCAAGGCACGTATTGTATTGTTGCCATCGAGGATAAAAAGATGGGGTTTATATCATAATGCTTGAGTTTATCCTTCTACATCATGTCATCTTGCCTAATGCGTTACTCTGTTCTTATGAATTTAATACTCTAGATGCATGCTGGATATCGGTCGATGTGTGGAGTAATAGTAGTAGATGCAGAATCGTTTCGGTCTACTTGTCACAGACGTGATGCCTATATACATGATCATGCCTAGATATTCTCATAATTATGCACTTTTATATCAATTGCTCGACAGTAATTTGTTCACCCACTGTAATACTTATGCTATCTTGAGAGAAGCCACTAGTGAAACCTATGGCCCCCGGGTCTATTTTCCATCATATAAGTTTCCAATCTTGCATTCTTTAATTTTAGTTTATATCATAAAAATACCAAAAATATTTATCTTATTATCTCTATCAGATCTCACTTTTGCAAGTGGCCGTGAAGGGATTGACAACCCCTTTATCGCGTTGGTTGCAAGGTTCTTATTTGTTTGTGCAGGTATAAGGTGACTTGTGTGTAACCTCCCTCTTTGGATTGATACCTTGGTTCTAAAAAACTGAGGGAAATACTTACGCTACTTTGCTGCATCACCCTTTCCTCTTCAAGGGAAAAACCAACGCAGTGCTCAAGAGGTAGCAAGAAGGATTTCTGGCGCCGTTGCCAAGGAGGCTTATGCCAAGTCAAGTCAAGATTTGATCTCCCAACATCTAGCCATCTCAGGCACAGCTGCCAAGTCAAGTCAAGACATACCAAGTACCCATCACAACTCTTATCCCTTGCATTACATTATTTTCCATTTGCCTCTCATTGTCCTCTCCCCCACTTCACCCTTGCCGTTTTATTTGCCCTCTTTTTCCGTTCGCCTCTTTTCGCTTGCTTCTTGTGTGCTTGTGTGTTGGATCGTTTGTCACGATGGCTCAAGACAATACTAAATTGTGTGACTTTTCCAATACCAAAAACAATGATTTTCTTAGCACTCCGGTTGCTACTCTTACCGATGCTGAGTCTTGTGAAATTAATGCTGCCTTGCTGAATCTTGTCATGAAAGATCAATTCTGTGGCCTTCCTAGTGAAGATGCCGCTACACATCTAAACAACTTAGTTGATTTGTGTGATATGCAAAATAAGAAAGATGTGGATAATGGTATTGTTAAATTGAAGTTATTTCCGTTTTCGCTTAGAGATCGTGCTAAAACTTGGTTTTCGTCTTTGCCTAAAAATAGTATTGATTCTTGGAATAAGTGCAAAGATGCTTTTATCTCTAAGTATTTTCCTCCCGCTAAGATCATCTCTCTTAGAAACGATATTATGAATTTTAAGCAACTTGATCATGAGCATGTTGCACAAGCTTGGAAGAGGATGAAATTAATTACGCAATTGCCCTACACATGGTTTAAATTTATGGATGATTATACAATTTTTTATGCCGGATTGAATTTTGCTTCTGGAAATCTTTTAGATTCGGCCGCGGGAGGCACTTTTATGGAAATCACTTTAGGAGAAGCTACTAAACTCCTAGACAATATTATGTTTAATTATTCTCAATGGCACACCGAAAGATCTACTAGTAAAAAAGTTCATGCGATAGAAGAAATTAATGTTTTGAGTGGAAAGATGGATGAACTTATGAAGTTGTTTGCTAATAAGAGTGCTCCTATTGATCCTAGTGATATGCCTTTGTCTACTTTAATTGAGAATAATAATGAATTTATGGATGTGAATTTTGTTGGTAGGAACAATTTTGGTAACAACGCTTATAGAGGAAACTTTAATCCTAGGCCGTATCCTAGTAATTCCTCTAATAATTATGGTAATTCCTACAACAACTCTTATGGAAATTTTAGTAAGATGCCCTCTGATTTTGCGACTAGTGTTAAAGAATTTATGATTTCTCAAAAGAATTTCAATGCTTTGCTTGAAGAAAAATTGCCTAAGATAGATGAATTGGCTAGGAACATGGATAGAATTTCACTTGATGTTGATTCTTTGAAACTTAGATCTATTCCTCCTAAGCATGATATCAATGAGTCTCTCAAAGCCATGAGAATTTCCATTGATGAGTGTAAAGAAAGAACCGCTAGGATGCATGCTAAGAAAGATTGCTTTGTAAAAGCGTGTTCTTCTAGTTTTCATGATAATAGGGATGAAGATCTAAAAGTGATTGATGTGTTCCCTATTAAATCTCTGTTTTGCAATATGAATCTTGATAATGATGGGACTGGAGATGAGTCAACTTTAGTTAAAAGGCGTCCCAATGATTCGGAGTTTTTAGATCTTGATGCAAAAATTGGTAAAAGTGGGATTGAAGAGGTCAAAACTTTACACAGCAATGAACCCACTGAGGGAGTCCTGGATTAAGGGGTGTCCGGATAGCCGGACTATAGCCTTCGGCCGGACTCCTAGAATATGAAGATACAAGATTGAAGACTTCGTCCCGTGTCCGGATGGGACTTTCCTTGGCGTGGAAGGCAAGCTTGGCGATACGGATATGTAGATCTCCTACCATTGTAACCGACTCTGTGTAGCCCTAAACCTATTCGGTGCCTATATAAACCGGAGGGTTTTAGTCCATAGGACGAACAACAATCATACCATAGGCTAGCTTCTAGGGTTTAGCCTCTCTGATCTCGTGGTAGATCTACTCTTGTACTACCCATATCATCAATATTAATCAAGAAGGAGTAGGGTTTTACCTCCATCGAGAGGGCCCGAACACAGGTAAAAACATCGTGTCCCCTGTCTCCTGTTACCATCCGCCTAGACGCACAGTTCGGGACCCCCTACCCAAGATCCGCCGGTTTTGACACCGACATTGGTGCTTTCATTGAGAGTTCCTCTGTGCCATCGTCTTTAGGCCCGATGGCTCCTCCGATCATCAATAACGATGCGCTCCAGGGTGAGACTTTTCTCCCCGGACAGATCATCGTATTCGGCGGCTTTACCGCGGGCCAATTAAGCAGCCATCTGGAGCAGATTGAAAGCTACGCCCGCCATCGTGTCAAATTTGGAAGTTTGAACTACACGGCTGACATCCGCGGAGACTTGATCTTCGACGGGTTCGAGCCACAGCCAAGCGCGTCGCACTGTCCCGAGGGGCATGATCTATCTCTGCCATCGGACAGTGTCCTGGAGGCCACACCAGAGTCCGCTCCGACCGCGCCGGTCGAGGATGGGTGGCTGGACACCGCCTCGGGGGCTGCGATCTCCACATCGATTGAGCCATACACCTACCCCGTCCTTTGCGAAGCTCGTGACTCCAAGGCGGCGGACTCCTCTCCAGACTCCGAGCCTTCCGCGCCCCTGTCAATCGAATCCGATTGGGCGCCGATCATGGAATTCATCGCCACGGACATCTTTCAAAGACTCGCCCTTTGGCGATATCCTGAATTCAATAAAGTCTCTCTCTTTATCGAGAGCCTGGCGGATTATGGTCAGGAAGGTTGGGATGCGGACGACGAAGAAATTCAAAACCCACCCACCACCCACTTCGTAGCCACTGTCGATGATTTAACCGACATGCTCGACTTCGACTCCAAAGACATCGATGGTATGGACGACGATGTAGGGGAGGAGCATGAACCAGCACCTATAGGGCACTGGAGAACCACCTCATCTCATGATGTATACATGGTGGACACACCTAAAGGAAGCGACGACAAGGAACAATGGGACGCTACGAAGGATCGCTCCATCGAAAAGCAGTCAAAACGGGCGGCGTAAGCGCCGCTCAAAGTCCCACCTCGACAAAGACAACAGCCATACAGACCCAGCTATAGAGTAGGGTGAACCGGTGGACGACGAACATGCTATCGAGCAACTGTCCGAACAGGTCAATCTGGATAAACAACCCGTCCCCGGCGAAGATAACAGTCCGGACGAACTCACGCCGGACAAGTTGCTGGAGCTGAAGAACCTCCACAAAAGGCTCGTCGCCACAGCACGTAGCCTGAAAAAGCAGAAGCGGAAGCTCAAAACAGAGGAGGATGCACTCAGAATCAGATGGAGCAAAGTACTCAATACCGCAAACAAATACGGCGACAGTCGCCGAACAAAGAGCTACCCAAAGCGAAAACTACTGCCCGAATTTGATGAGGAGGCCGTAGAGCCCCCACAATCAAAAAACAAGGAGGCCACCCGGCCGGATGGACGACCCCATCTGCAAACAGAGAGCGGCAAACGGCGCCGCACACAAGCCGGCACGCGAACCGTACAATGATTCGCATCAAATAGATGGCCCAGTTAGATCTATCTACGGGCCAAGAAAGCAAGCTCTAGTAAGCAAGGCAACACATCAAGTATCCGAACATCACGGTACACCTAAATATAGGGGTGCCGCACACCCCCTATGTTTCACCGATGAGGTGCCGGATCATGAATTTCCAAGTGATTCAAGCCCGTAAACATAGAGGCATCTGACGGAACAATGGACCACAGAGTGCGGATTGAGGATTACATCCTCCATATACACATGGCTAGAGGAGATGATCTCCATGCCATAAAATACTTACCCCTCAAGAGAATCAAAGGGCCAGCCCGGCATTGGCTTAAAAGCCTTCCTGAAAACACCATTGGAAGTTGGGAAGAGCTCGAGGATGCCTTTCGGGCAAATTTTCAAGGGACCTATGTCCGACCTCCGGATGCCGATTTATTTAAGTCACATAGCTCAACAAATGAGGAGAGTCAGCCCGGAAATTTTGGAACAGATTCCTTACTAAAAAGAACCAAATAGTCGATCGCCTTGGACGCCAAGCCTTAGCAGCTTTCAAACACAACGTCTGAGACGAATGGCTCGCCAGACACCTCGCCAAGAAAAGCCAAGAACAATGGCCACATTAACAAGCCTCATGACCCGCTTTTATGCGGGAGAGGATAGCTGGCTAGCAAGATGCAGCACCAATGACCCAAGTACATCCAAGTCGAGGATGGAAGCGGAAACCACGACGCAGCAAGGACCAACGTCGGACTAAGGGAAACAGCCCGAAGAGCACAGCAGTCAACGCCGGATTCAAAAGCTCTCGGCAGAATCATAAAAAGCTACCCCTTAAGGATAACAGGGACGAGCTCTCTAACTTCAACAAAATCTTGGACAAGATATGCCAAATCCACAGTACTCCCGGGAAGCCTGCAAACCACACCCACAGAGATTGTTGGGTCTTCAAGCAATCCGGCAAACTCAATGCCGAACACAAGGGGCTCGACACACCAAGCGAGGATGATGACGAACCCCAAAAGTAGAGCACCGGAAAACAAAAGAATTTCCACAAGAAATCAAAACAGTGAACTCAATTCACGTGACAAAAGGGAAAAAACAGAGCGGCACCCATAGAGGTACGCGCCATACGGCCTATCCCAGAGGAGTCCGGCCACTGGTTGTTCAAACCAATCACCTTTGACCATCGGGATTACTCTAGAAGTATACGGAATGCAGGTTGGACTGCCTTGATATTAGATCCGATAATCGGCGGACTCCAATTTTCACAAGTCCTAATGGACGGCGGCAGTGATCTAAACCTGCTATATCGTGACACAATCCATAATATGGGGATAGACCCAACCAAATTTCACCACAGAACACTTCCTTTCAAGGGTAATGCCAGGCCCATATGCCCATTATGCGGGCTCTCTACTGCTAGAAGTCATGTTCGGCTCACCCGACAACTTCCGCCGCGAAAATTTAACCTTCCACCTCGCCCCATTTACAAGTAGCTATCAAGCACTATTGGGACGCGAAGCTTTCGCCCGCTTTAACGCAATACCGCATTATGCATCCCTTACACTTAAAATGCCCGGTCCACGTGGCATCATCTCATTAAAGGGAAACATCGAGGGTTCCTCGAGTCCGGAAAATTGTGCGGATGCCTTGACAACCCCACAATAAACCGGCCTCACCAATACAAGCTCTTAGACAAGGTCGGCGGACCCGGACACGACCGGGCCAGTCCGGCGTAAACATACAAGGGCTCGCTAGACGATACCCCGTACAAGGGCTCCGCGCATCCACAACAAGAGACAATAAAGCTCAATTTTGTTCATTCTTGGTGTACTTTGTTCATATAATATAACATACATTTTCGCATGATCTTTTTCAACTAAGTTCCTCTCTTTACAGATGAACACCGTGCTACACCCGTCCGTGATACGGCTGCGCGGAGACACGGTATGAGGCGTGCGATAGGGACCCGTTGCAAAGGATTCTTTTCAGATTAAGACCCTACGTAAACCTTTTTCTTGTCACTTGTTGATACACATCCCCTGGTTTCTTGCTATAACCAAGGAGGAGGCTGGCGTTTTGGCATAGGCCACGTCAGAATTTCGCGCGTACCTGGATACCAGGGGCTTTTTACCAAGGTTTGACCCGTTTTCATAAGGACCGAATACCTTAGGGAGTGTTCGGCGTCTCGAGTTAGGCCTTATATGCATCAGCTCCGAATCATGTCTTTGGTCAAATGTTGGGTTTGCCCGGCTCCTGTGTTTTGCTGCCTTACGTTCGCTCTATCGGCTAATGCGGCACCAGGAGAACTACTGCGATTGTGCCCCCGGTTCGGCCAGGGGAGCACCTCAATAGAGAAAGCCGAAAACTGATTGTCATGATATAGCGTGAGACTGGTCAACCACTCGATGACCCGCTGGAATCTTTAGAGTTCCTCCGCATTGACGAAGGGCCGTTTCGCCAGCACATCTGGCTACCAATTCGGGTGAGCGTGGTGCCCCTAGGGGCTATATAGTAGCCCCACTGTCGAACTCCTATGGCTAAGTGAAAGTGATAAAGCATTATAGTCCGATTGCCTAGTTTGCTGCGCTATTACCTCCTTTGTAGGACCAAGACATTGGATCAAGTGTGAAAATGCGTTTTCTGCAAACACCCCCGCATTATATGTGTGGGGGCTGAAGCCAAAGACTGCCATCTTTCAGGTTATATACACATATACATTAACGGCCGCACATGAGGTATTTTTAATTCTTGAAAGCACAAGTATAAAAAAGCTTTTATATTCCATCGAAACATTGTTTCACAATAATACATGTTATTCGAACATAATATCCTTCGAGCACTGCGTCTCTATTAAACGAGCGCTCAAGAACTTCGGAAAATAGTGCTCGGCGGGTTCTCGGCTTCGTCAATCTTGGGATGCAACATCGGTGGCCTTCATCTCCGCCAAGATGTCTTGACACGGGCAAGAGCCATCCGCGCACCCTCTATGCATGCTGACCGCCTCATTGCTTTGATATGCGGCACCGCACCAAGGAACTGCTGCACCAAGCCAAAATAACTCTTCGGCTCGGGCCTTTTCGGCCACAAATAAGTCACGACATTCTTCATGGCAAGTCCGGACAACCTATTCAGCTCCGCCCATTCGGCCAAACGATCGGTTAATGGAAGTGGACGCTCTGGACTACGGAACTGCGACCAAAAAAGCTCTTCCATCTCGTGATCCTTTTGATCTCCGAAGTGTCCGGCAGCTGTCTGCACTTTTCGCCGCCAAGTCCGAGATAAGCATCCGCACTACTCCATAGCCGGTCCAACTGAGCATATTTAGGATCCATGAACTTCCCACGCAGCGTAAAGGGCTTTCCACCGCGATATCTCCGCCCGACGTAGCTCCTCCTTCATAGCTCTCATCGCAGAAGCGAGCATCCTTGGCCTCGGTGGTGGCCTTCTTCAGTCCTCTTGCTCCGCTCGACCTTCTTTTTCAAGAAGCTCGCAGCGGTCGGTAGCATTCTTCAACTTCACGGCCATCTCGGCCATTTCCTTCTTGCTTCGGCAGTGAGCAGCCTGTTCGGCTTTTAGCTCTTCGGCCGCCTTTAAGGCAGCCGCATCACTTTTCCTGGCATGTTCCTTGGCTCGAGCAAGCTCCGCCCGAAGATTCTCCATGGCAGTGGCACCATCTGCATCAAGCATACATGTTGTAAGGCACGGGCATCAAGCTCCCTTACTAGGTGTCCGCGGAGAAACTGCATACCCTGTGACTCGTCCCAGCTTGTTGACAAGCGCGATGTCGGCATCCGCCACGTCAAGTTGCCGCTTGAGTTCGGCAAATTCATCAGTCCGGCTAGCCACCGGACGCCCCGCCACCTACATGGGAAGGGTGACATATTATATCTAGGATTATGATCCTCGGCACGCTGTCATTTTCGACAACGCACCGAGTATCAAGGGCTACTATCTACACGGAGCGCATCTTATATATGCGGAACCGTCAAAAGGTACATCATTGCACGTACCTCAAAACCCGTCAGTAAACTCCTGGCGGCCTCGTACAACCCGCTTTCCGCGGACAAAATCTTTTCAATCACCGTACCCATCAATGCACGGTGATCTTCTGAGATAGACACTCGCCCGAGCAGATCCTTCAACTCCTTCGACCGTGCACCAGGAGGTGTCGGACTCGTCCAATGGCCTTTTTCGAAGGCCGGACACGGATGGGCTCCGGGGGGCTCTACGACCGCACTCCACCCCTGCCGGATTCGGGGAAACCCTCCATGACGACACCTCGAGATCGTCCGCCTCGCTAGGCGGTACGATAGGGGGAGGCGTTCCGCTCTCCATCATCTCCGGACGAAGATCCCCCGAAGACGAGCTCTGCTGAGAAGGGCTGAGATCCGAACTACAAGGTAAAATTTCGGTCATCTTCAGAAATAAAACAGGGATGTCTTTTATTTTATAAACTCCCTCTCTACTTACGGCTCATTTGGAGGGCTGATCTCCTTGGGGAAACAATGCGGCCGGGCATCTTCCTGTGCAGGACCCTCTGGCGAAGATTTCTTCCCACGCTTTGAGGCCTTGGTCTCCGGGTCTCCAGGCGGTCCTCTTCTCCCCTTGGATGGAGGGATTATCGATCCCTCCTTTCTTGATAACCTCCTTCACGGAGGCGGTAGCTTCCTTGTTCCCCCTTCGCCTTCTTCTAAAGGCACAACCTCCAAGATCTTGGTTATCAGGATCCGCGTGGTCTCAGGGAGGGGGGCCGGACACCTGATCAGTTTTGCTTTTGCTATCCACTCCTGTGTAAGGGACATCTCTTTTAAGGGCGAGTTTATGATAAATATACGGATAGCGTGTCCGGGTACCGGACCACTTACTTGAGCATCCGGGCGATTGCATCTCAGACCTGTGTCCTCGGTCAAGTCCAGACACATTGCTTGTGATCTGAAGAACAACTTGTACATCTCCACGGGCGTTGCGCCCATGAAGTCTTGAAGAGCTCGTGGTCCCTCCGGATTGAACTCCCACAGGCGGAGGGGGCGACGTTTGCAGGGCAGGATGCGACAAATCAGCATGACCTGCGTTACTACGACCAGATTGATCTCTCTCTCTAGGAGGTCTCGATACGGCCCTGCAACAAGGGCACGTCCTTGGACGGCCCCCAGTCAAGCCCTTTATTGACCCATGACGCTAGCCGCGATGGAGGACCCGAGTGAAAGGTGGGTGGCGCCACCCATTTGGTGCCCCTGGGAGTTGTGATATAAAACCACTCTTGTTGCCATAGACTGAGCTCCTTTTGAAAAGAGCCCTCGGGCCATGGAGCGTCAGCATTCTTACTTATAACAGCCCCTCCGCACTCTGCCTGTTGCCCCTTGATCATCTTCGGCTCCACCTTGAAGGTTTTGAGCCACAATCCGAAGTGTGGGGTAATGCGAAAGAAGGCTTCACATACGACGATGAACGCATTTAGATGTGGAGGATGGACTCTGGATCCAAGTCGTGAAATTCCAGCCCGTAATAAAACATGAGCCCCTCACGAAGGGGTCCATCGGAAACTTAGTCCCGAAGGAGGTGAGACGTGAACACCATGCTTTCACCGGGCTTGGGAGTGGGAATAACCTGCCCTTGAGCAGGCAGCCTATCTGATTTCGCGGTAAGATACACGGCATCTCTTAGCTTTAGGACGCCTTCTTCCGTGATGGAGGAAGGCATCCACCGCCTTGGAGGTCGGAGCCGGACATCATCGAAGGTCTGGCGCCTAAATCTGGAGCTTTGGGTGTTGGAACTTCGAGCGAGGCGGATTCGATTGAGATTGAGAAAAAAGAGCAGGGCCTTGGTCTCTTTATAAAGAGGTTGAATACCAGGAGCCCTCCCCATGACCGTTCGGGACTCGCCTTCGATAGAGGAGGCGTGCCAACGGGCACGATTGGGTTACCCACGCCCGTATTGATGAGAATCCCGGAATAAGGGGACACGATCTCTTTGACAAGACGTGCCAAGGAAACCGCCTCGCTAAACGCTACCGAGGTTGGGCAGTAAAAACGATTCGAATAAAGGCTTGGCCGTGGTGTGATGTCACGCTGCGAGATACGTCAGCAGATTGAACTTGTGTAAATGTTATTCTCTCTACGATGTTATGTGGAACTTATTTTGCAGAGCCGGACACTATCCTTGTGTTCAAAATCTTCTATGAAGCATTCGGAGGAGGAACCCGCCTTGCAATGCCGAAGACAATATGCGCGCCGGACCCGTCGTCATTAAAGCCTGGTTCAGGGGCTACTGAGGGAGTCCTAAATTAAGGGGTTTCCGGATAGCCGGACTTTAGCCTTCGGCCGGACTCCTGGACTATGAAGATACAAGATTGAAGACTTCGTCCCGTGTCCGAATGGGACTTTCCTTGGCGTGGAAGGCAAGCTTGGCGATACGGATATGTAGATCTCCTACCATTGTAACGGACTCTGTGTAGCCCTAACCCTATTCGGTGCCTATATAAACCAGAGGGTTTTAGTCCGTAGGACGAACAACAATCATACCATAGGCTAGCTTCTAGGGTTTAGCCTCTCTGATCTCGTGGTAGATCTACTCTTGTACTACCCATATCATCAATATTAATCAAGCAGGAGTACGGTTTTACCTCCATCGAGAGGGCCCGAACCTGGGTAAAAACATCGTGTCCCCTGTCTCCTGTTACCATCCGCCTAGACGCACAGTTTGGGACCCCCTACCCGAGATCCGCCGGTTTTGACACCGACACCCACTATTTTGGATTTCAAGGAATTTCATTATGATAATTGTTCTTTAATATATTGCATTTCCTTGTTGCAATCTGTGTTAAATTCTCCTCATGTTTATAGTCAAAATAAAGCTTTTACCAAACATATCGTTGATGCTTTAATGCAATCTTATGAAGAAAAGCTTGAATTGGAAGTTTCTATCCCTAGAAAAATTTATGAGGAGTGGGAACCTACTATTAAAATTAATATTAAATATCATGAATGCTATGCTTTATGTGATTTGGGTGCTAGTGTTTCCATGATTCCAAAAACTTTGTGTGATGTGTCAGGTTTCCGTGAATTCGATGATTGTTCTTTAAACTTGCACCTTGCGGATTCCACCATTAAGAAACCTATGGGAATAATTAATGATGTTCTTATTTTTGCAAATAGGAATTATGTGCCCGTAGATTTCATTGTTCTTGATATAGATTGCAATCCTTGGTAGACCTTTCCTTAAAACGATTGGTGCAATTATTGATATAAAAGACGGAACTATTAGATTCCAATTTCCGTTAAGGAAATGCATGGAACACTTTCCTAGTAAGAAAATAAAATTACCTTATGAATCTATTATGAGAGCCACTCATGAATTGCCTACCAAAGATGATAATACCTAGATCTATTCTTGCCTTTATGGCTAGCTAGGGGCATTAAACGTTAGCGCTTGTTGGGAGGCAACCCAATTTTATTTTTGTTTCTTGATTTTGGTTATGTTTAGTAATAAATAATTCATCTAGCCTCTTTTTAGATGTGTTTTCATGTTTTAATTAGTGTTTGTGCCAAGTAGAACCTTTGGGAAGACTTGGGTGAAGTCTTTTTGATCTTGCTGTAAAAAACAGAAACTTTAGCGCTCACGAGTTTAGCTACAAGTTTTTACTGGAGAGTGATATTTAGTTGATTCTTTTTGAAGATGGTTAATAAATAAATTCCTCACGTCCATATATTTATTTTAGAATTTTTGGAGTTACAAAAGTATACATTTGATACAGATTACTACAGACTGTTCTGTTTTTGACAGATTCTGTTTTTCGTGTGTTGTTTGCTTATTTTGATGAATCTATGGCTAGTATCGGAAGGTATGAACTATAGAGAAGTTGGAATAAAGTAGGTTTAACACCAATATAAATAAAGAATGAGTTCATTACAGTACCTTTAAGGGGTGGTTTGTTTTCATTCGCTAACGGAGCTCATGAGATTTTTCTGTCAAGTTTTGTGTTGTGAAGTTTTCAAGTTTTGGGTAAAGATTTGATGGATTATGGAATAAGGAGTGGCAAGAGCCTAAGCTTGGGAATTCCCAAGGCACCCCAAGGTAAAATTCAAGACAACCAAAAGCCTAAGCTTGGGGATGCCCCTGAAGGCATCCCCTCTTTCGTCTTCGTCTATCGGTAACTTTACTTGAGGCTATATTTTTATTCACCACATGTTATGTGTTTTGCTTGAAGCGTCTTGTATGATTTGAGTCTTTGCTTTTTAATTTACCACAATCATCCTTGATGTACACGCCTTTTTGGAGAGACCCACATGAATCGGAATTTATTAGAATACTCTATGTGCTTCACTTATATCTTTTGAGCTAGATAATTTTGCTCTAGTGCTTCACTTAAATCTTTTAGAGCACGGTGGTGGTTTTATTTTATAGAAATTATTGATCTCTCATGCTTCACTTATATTATTTTGAGAGTCTTTTAGAACAGCATGGTAGTTTGCTTTGGCTATAAAATTAGTCCTAATATGATGAACATCCAAGATAGGTATAATAAAAACTATCATATAAAGTGCATTGAATACTATGAGAAGTTTGATACTTGATAATTTTTTTGAGATATGAAGATGGTGATATTAGAGTCATGCTAGTTGAGTAGTTGTGAATTTGAGAAATACTTGTTCTAAAGTTTGTGATTCCCATAGCATGCACATATGGTGAACCGTTATGTGATGAAGTCGGAGCATGATTTATTTATTGATTGTCTTCCTTATGAGTGGTGGTCGGGGGCGAGCGATGGTCTTCTCCTACCAATATATCCCCCTAGGAGCATTCGCGTAGTGCTTTGTTTCGATAACTAATAGATTTTTGCAATAAGTATGTGAATTCTTTATGACTAATGTTGAGTCCATGGATTATACGCACTCTCACCCTTCCACCATTGCTAGCCTCTCTAATACCGCCAAGACCTTTTCGCTTCAGATTACACACCCACCATATACCTTCCTCAAAACAGCCACCATACCTACCTATTATGGCATTTCCATATCCATTCTGAGATATACTTCCATATAACTTACCACCGATCCGTTTATTATGACACGCTTCATCATTGTCATATTGCTTTGCATGATCATGTAGTTGACATCGTATTTGTGGCAAAGCCACCGTTCATATTTATTTCATACATGTCACTCCTGATTCATAGCATATCCCGATACACCGCCGGAGGCATTCACATAGAGTCATATTTTGTTCTAAGCATTGATTTGTAATTTTTGAGTTGTAAGTAAATAAAAGTGTGATGATCATCATTATTAGAGCATTGTCCCAAGTGAGGAAAGGATGACGGAGACTATGATTCCCCCACAAGCCGGGATGAGACTCCGGACAAAAAGAAAAGAAAAAGGAAAAAGAAAAAAAGAGGCCATAAAAAGAAGAAGAGAAAAAGGCCCAAATAAAAAAATGAGAGAAAAAGAGAGAAGGGACAATGTTACTATCCTTTTACCACACTTGTGCTTCAAAGTAGCACCATGATCTTCATGATAGAGAGTCTCCTATGTTGTCACTTTCATATACTAGTGGGAATTTTACATTATAGAACTTGGCTTGTATATTCCAATGATGGGCTTCCTAAAAATGCCCTAGGTCTTCGTGAGCAAGCGAGTTGGATGCACACCCACTTAGTTTCTTTTGTTGAGCTTTCATACACTTATAGCTCTAGTGCATACGTTGCATGGCAATCCCTAAACACTCACATTGATATCTATTGATTGGCATCTCCATAGCCCGTTGATACGCCTAGTTGATGTGAGACTATCTTCTCCTTTTTGTCTTCTCCACAACCATCATTCTATTCCACCCATAGTGCTATGTCCATGGCTCACGCTCATGTATTGCGTGAAAGTTGAAAAAGTTTGAGAATACTAAAGTATGAAACAATTGCTTGTCTTGTCATCGGGGTTGTGCATGATGAGAGAATTTTGAGTGACGAAAATGAAGCATAGCCAAACTATATGATTTTGTAGGGATGAGCTTTCTTTGGCCATGTTATTTTGAGAAGACATAATTGCTTAGTTAGTATGCTTGAAGTATTATTATTTTTGATGTCAATATTAAACTTTTGTCTTGAATCTTTCGGATCTGAACATTCATGCCACAATAAACAAAATTACATTGAAAATTATGTTAGGTAGCATTCCACATCAAAAATTCTGTTTTTTTCATTTACCTACTCGAGGACGAGCAGGAATTAAGCTTGGGGATGCTAATACGTCTCCAGCGTATCTATAATTTTTTATTGTTCCATGCTATTATATTATCTATTTTGGATGTTTAATGGGCTTTAATATGCTCTTTTATATTATTTCTGGGACTAACTTATTAACCGAAGACCCAGTGCAAATTGCTATTTTTTTGCCTATTTCAGTGTTTCGCAGAAAAGGAATATCAAATGGAGTCCAAACGGAATGAAACCTTCGGGAGAGTTATTTTTGGAACCAACGTGATCCAGAGGACTTGGAGTGGACGTCAAGAAAGAAGCAAAGAGGCCACGAGGCAGGGGGGCGTGCCCCCCACCCTCGTGGGCCCCTCGCAACTCCACCAACCTACTTCTTCCTCCTATATATACCCATATACCCCGAAAACATCCGAGAGCACCACGAAACACTATTTCCACCGCCGCAACCTTCTGTACCCGTGAGATCCCATCTTGGGGCCTTTTCTAGCGCTCCGCCGGAGGGGGAATTGATCACAGAGGGCTTCTACATCAACACCATAGCCTCTCCGATGATGTGTGAGTAGTTTACCACAGACCTTCGGGTCCATAGTTATTAGATAGATGGCTTCTTCTCTCTCTTTGGATCTCAATACAAAGTTCTCCTCGATCTTCTTGGAGATCTATTCGATGTAATTCTTTTTGCGGTGTGTTTGTCGAGATCCGATGAATTGTGGGTTTATGATCAAGATTATCTATGAACAATATTTGAATCTTCTCTGAATTCTTTTATGTATGATTGGTTATCTTTGCAAGTCTCTTCGAATTATCAGTTTGGTTTGGCCTACTAGATTGATCTTTCTTGCAATGGGAGAAGTGCTTATCTTTGGGTTCAATCTTGCGGTGTCCTTTCCCAGTGACAGTAGGGGTAGCAAGGCCCATATTGTATTGTTGCCATCGAGGATAAAAAGATGGGGTTTATATCATATTGCTTGAGTTTATCCTTCTACATCATGTCATCTTGCCTAATGCGTTACTCTGTTCTTATGAACTTAATACTCTAGATGCATGCTTGATAGCGGTCGATGTGTGGAGTAATAGTAGTAGATGCAGAATCGTTTCGGTCTACTTGTCGCGGAAGTGATGCCTATATACATGATCATGCCTAAATATTCTCATAATTATGCACTTTTCTATCAATTGCTCGACAGTAATTTGTTCACCCATCGTAATACTTATGCTATCTTGAGAGAAGCCACTAGTGAAACCTATGGACCTCGGGTCTATTTTCCATCATATAAGCTTCCAATCTATTTTTACTTTGCATTCTTTAATTTTAGTTTATATCATAAAAATACCAAAAATATTTATCTTATTATCTCTATCAGCTCTCACTTTTGCAAGTGGCCGTGAAGGGATTGACAACCCCTTTATCGCGTTGGTTGCAAGGTTCTTATTTGTTTGTGCAGGTATAAGGCGACTTGTGTGTAACCTCCTACTGGATTGATACCTTGGTTCTAAAAAACTGAGGGAAATACTTACGCTACTTTGCTGCATCACCCTTTCCTCTTCAAGGGAAAAACCAACGCAATGCTCAAGAGGTAGCAGTGTCCTTTCAACTTTCTCCATGCTGTCATATTACTATTTAAGCAACCAATTGATCACTATTTAAGCAACCAATTGTGATATCATATTCTGACTCCGTTCAGTGCTCAAGAGGTAGCAGTGTCCTTTCAACTTTCTCCATGCTGTCATATTACAGTTTAAGCAACCAATTGATCACTATTTAAGCAACCACTTGTGATATCATATTCTGACTCCGTTCCTAGGCACTAACAAATTCTATTTACCAATTTATGTGCATTATATATTCTTCTGCTATGTTCTGAATAAATTATACCTTTCCACCTTTTAAGTAGGATATGTTGGATGCATTGTGAACGATCTATATGTTACTAAGCGTACCAAATTTCACTGGAAGGATTTGAAGCATGTCATAAACTTTGTTGATAATCTGACAGAGATAGCACAGCGTATGAACGCTAGATTTTGGATGGGACTAATTAGACCTATGGTGCACACACTGAACAAGACCAATTGTGTGCACAAAATGCTGGTAAAAAGTCTTATTTTAATGTTGATGCTCATAAACTATATATATCTTCAATGATATGTTACAATTGTTTTTTATTCTACATTTCAACATAAATTGCCCCTCATGGCAGTTCTGGATCGATTTCCCGGCGTGGTCGAATTACACTTGTGCCTGCTAATAACGCTAAAGTGATTGCAAGGTATTGCATTTCCTGCAGAAATGGAACCATTCAAATTAACAAGTTCTCGCTTCTCGTGGCAATGCATCCATATTGGAAAATTGGAGACACTGTTCTACTCATGCTCTACCAAGGCACAGGAGGGCTCTTCCTTTTCATTGACGAGATGCCGAGTCACCGTGATCAAGCTGCTTCAGTGGATAGTTGTGGTTGTTGGCCCTCAGCCTCTTAAAATGTACTAGCTGTTACTATATATGTTAAGTATGTAGATATGGACCATATGGTTGTTGGCCCTTAGCCTCTTAAAATGTGATAGTTGTTACTATGTTAAGTATGTAGATATGGACCATATGGTTATCAAAACCGTGTTACAAAATCCTCCTTTTGTCGAATAGTGTAACCACTATATATATGTTACTCAAATGTTGTTACCCAAGTTCATAAATTTTCATGGAAAGTATTAGTATCATACACAGTTCATTGAGTTTAAGCGTGTGCCCGATGTCCAGAAGGCATTTGCATATTAACTGTCCATATTGCAAATTCACACACATGTTAAGGAAACGTATGTGTAACATACTAATCATCGCACCTGAGTACTCGCAGACGCATCGTGTGCGATACTCCTAGCCACCGCAAGCAACTAGTTTGCATTTTTGAAAGTTTATTGTACACACAAAATCGCACACAAAGTGACCGTCTGTGTTGTAATTTCTCATCGCAAACAGTTCATCCGAGTCGGCTGTTTGCCACGTATCACGCACATCTTTTTTACACGACTCGTTTGTGTTCTTTTGGCTCATCGCAAACAGTTCATCCATGTGAACTGTATGTCGCATATCACACACATCTTGTTAAGTTGAACCATTTCTATTGTATTCCCTAATCGAAAACAGTTCGTCCGAGTGAACCGTATGCCATATATCGCACACACATTGATATGGCTGCCCGTTTATGTTGTTCTACCTCATCGCAAACAGTTCGAATGGATTAACCATGTGTCCTGCATCGCACACACATTGATATGGCTGCCCGTTTCTGTTGTTCTACCTCATCGCACACAGTTTGAATGGATTAACCGTGTGCCCTACATCGCACACGCAACTAAAATCTGAACCGTGTTTGATGGCTCCGACATCGCAAACGTTTTGCGCCTTTTTTGACGGATTTTTTACACCACCGTTTGCGGTTATTGCATCGCACACAGTTTCGGAAGGGTCTCTGGTCGTAGTGTCGCGTTAACAGTATCCTGCAGTAGTGACTAGTCTTTTCTGTGCACTTTGTCCTCACTCGTGCGCACCTGGGAGCAACTTCCCAGTCGGTCACCCGTCCTGAAATTACTCCTAGCTGAGCATGCTTAACTTTGAAGTTCTGTCCGAATGGGCTTCCGGAAAAGAAGGAATTCCTTATTGATATGAGTAGTCTACCATCCCTAATAAGCCAGGCTATCACATACGCCCCCACTCAGAGGAACCGACGTCCTTGTCAGGCCACAGGAACGTTCCCTCTTGGCACATACGTCTGTGCATCCAGTTCAGTACATGTGCCATGCCGTGTGCCACGACGGGTCACAAACATCATGAACAACATGACCGCGTACCTGTCCGCAAACATCCGTGTAATCGCGAGGGTCGGCTATGATACCAACTTGTAACGCCCCGGACACACCCGCCGGTGGTCCTTACTCCTGGCGGGATCTAGACTGGCCCCACAGATCAATACTAGTCTTTTCTGCGCACTTTGTCCTCACTCGTGCGCACCCGGGAGCAACTTCCTGGTCGGTCACCCATCCTGAAATTACTCCAAGCTGAGCACACTTAACTTTGGAGTTCTGTCCGAATGGGCTTCCAGAAAAGAAGGAATTGCTTATTGATATGAGTAGTCTATCATCCCTAATAAGCCAGGCTATCACACTGGAGCCCCAAACGGACTCCAGATCTGGCATCCCGATGAAGAACAGGAGGCGGCGACGGCTTCGTCTCGTGAAACGCGATAATTCTTTTTCCCTGACTTTTTTCTGGAAAATGTGATTTTATAGCGTCGGTTTCAGGGTCTGCGGGGCCACCAGGTGGGGACAACCCACCTGGGCGCACCTGGAGGGGGGGTGCCCTGGTGGGTTGTGCCCACCTAGGTGCCCCCCTCCGGTGGTTCTTGGCTCCAAAAATTATCTTTTATAGAATAAAAAATTCCTTGCAAAGTTTCATTCCAATCCGAGAACTTTTATTTCTGCACAAAAACAACACCATGGTAGTTCTGCTGAAAACAGTGTCAGTCCGGGTTAGTTTCATTCAAACCCTGCAAATTAGAGTCCAAAACAAGAGGAAAAGCGTTAGGAAAAGTAGATACAATGGAGATGTATCATCGCGTGGCACCTTGATGCGGCTTGAAGTTACGTCTGTATTTCCCCAAAGAGGAAGGGATGATGCAACACAACAACGGTAGGTATTTCCCTCAGTGATGACACCAAGGTTATCGAACCATTAGGAGAACCAAGCAACACTATGTAAATAGCACCTGCACACAAATAACAAATACTCGCAACCCGACGTGTAAAAGGGGTTGTCAATCCCTTTCGGGTGTCGGCGCCAGAAATTGGCAAACAGACATGAGAAAGTAGTAAATATTGATAGATCGAACGCCAAATAAAATAAAGTGCAGCAAGGTATTTTTGTATTTTTGGTTTTAATAGATCTTAAAATAAAAGCAAAGGAAAACAGATCGCAAAGGCAAATAATATGAGAAAGAGACCCGGGGCAGTAGGTTTCACTAGTGACTTCTCTCGAGAAAAATAGCAAACGGTGGGTAAATGAATTACTGTTGGGCAATTGATAGAACTTCAAATAATCGTGACGATATCCAGGCAATGATCATTACATAGGCATCACATCCAAGATTAGTAAACTAACTCTGCCTGCATCTACTACTATTATTCCACACATCGACCACTATCCAGCATGCATCTTGTGTGTTAAGTTCATGGAGAAACGGAGTAATGCAATAAGAATGATGACATGATGTAGACAAGATCTATTTATGTAGAAATAGACCCCATCGTTTTATCCTTAGTAGCAATGATACATACGTGTCGGTCCCCTTCTATCACTGGGATCAAGCACTGTAAAATCGAACCCACTACAAAGCACCTCTTCCCATTGGAAGATAAATAGATCAAGTTGGCCAAACAAAACCCAAATATCGGAGAAGAAATACGAGGCTATAAGCAATCATGCATATAAGAGATCAAAGAAACTCAAATAACTTTCATGGATAAAAAGATAGATCTGATCATAAACTCAAAGTTCATCCGATCCCAACAAACACATCGCAAAAGGAGTTACATCATATGGATCTCCAAGAGACCATTGTATTGAGAATCAAACAAGAGAGAGGAAGCCATCTAGCTACTAACTACGGAACCGAAGGTCTACAAAGAACTACTCACACATCATCAGAGAGGCACCAATGGAAGTGGTGAACCCCTCTGTGATGGTGTCTAGATTGGATCTGGTGGTTCTGGACTCTGCGGCGGCTGGAATTGATTTTCGTCGACTCCTTTAGGGTTTCTGGAATATTGGGGTATTTATAGAGCAAAGAGTCGGTTCAGCAGGGACCTGAGGTGGGCACAACCCACCAGGGCGCGCCTGGGCCTCCGAGCGCGTCCTGGTGGGTTGTGCTCCCCTCGGAGCACCCCCAAGGCTCTTCTCCGGCCCACTGGATGTCTTCTCGTCCAAAAATAATATCCAAAAAGTTTCGCTGCATTTGGACTCCGTTTCGTATTGATTTCCTGCGATGTAAAAACATGCAGAAAACAGCAACTGGCACTTGCACTATGTCAATAGGTTAGTACCAAAACATGATATAAAATGACTATAAAATGATTATAAAACATCCAAGAATGATAATATAACAACATTGAACAATAAAAAAAATTATAGATACGTTGGAGACGTATCAGCATCCCCAAGCTTAATTCCTGCTCGTCCTCGAGTAGGTAAATGATAAAAGCAGAATTTTTTATGTGGAATGCTGCATAACATGTTCATCACATATTATTTTCTTTGTAGCATGGACATTTGGACTTTTATATGGTTCAAAGCAATAGTCTAGTTTTGACATGAGGACTTAAATACTCAAGCATACAAACAAGCAACCATGTCTTCCAAAATATCAATGCTAAAATAAGTTATCCCTAGCCTATCATGCTCAATCATTGATCCATTCAGGAAACACACTCGCATATTAGCTACACCCAATTCTCAAGTACAATCATAGTGCCCCCTTGTTGGCGCTTTATAAGAGAAGTTGGAGACTCAAATTAAAAATAAAAATTGCATAAAGTAAAAAAAGGCCCTTCGCGGAGGGAAGTAGGGATTTGTAGAGGTGCCAGAGCTCAAAGCGAAAAACATAGAGATAAAAACATTCTGAGTCATGCTTTTCTGTCACAAGAAGAACGATCGAGTAGTTCCCAATACTTTCCATGCTAGATATATCATAGGCAGTTCCCAAACAGAAACTAAAGTTTATTTCTTTTTCAACCATACTTTCACTTTCCATGGTTAGCCGTATCCACAGGTGCCTTCCATACTGTAAGTGCATCTAGTGCCACCCCTAGTTGGTTTTGGAGTATTGACGACAAATGTGGTTGAGGGACTAATGCGTTTGTGAGAATTGCAGATAACGCAGTAGTGTCCCTCATTGATTCGGTTTACCTACGGAGCGACCCCTAAAATGTATGAAGACATTGAAGACAATGGTGGTATGTGAAGATATTCACATTGAAGACTATGACATGAGAAGACATTGAGTGAAGACTATGGAGCGCCGAAGACCTGTTGTTTTGTTGTTTCCTTTTCTTCTTTGTTGAGTCGTAGGAACCACCGTCTTTGTTAAGTGGGGTCCAAGTGATCATAGTCGTAATGGTGAAGTGATGCTCAACCCAAATCCTATGTCTTCGACGAAGACAATGAGAGCAAAACTTATCCAGAGCTGGATGAGTCAGCTTTGCTTGTAGCCCAAGTAAAGTTGTCGTGAGTGTTTGAAATCGACCGTTGGAACACGTGTCGGTTCCTTAGTGACCGGGGTCATTTCGGACATAACAGGTCGGGTTGCCTAGTGGCTATAAATAGCCCACCCCTACACCATAAATTGGTGGCTGCTCGGAGTTAGTGCACGGCTTTTGTCGTTTGAGAGCAACCCACCTCGAAGCCTTTGAGAGAGAAATCCTTGCGAGGACAAAGCACAAAACACCCAGAGCCAAAGAGTGTTAGGCATCATCAAGTTTTCCGTCATGTGACCTGAAGACTTATTACACTTGAGGACTGTGGATCCTCCAGCCGGTTAGGCGTCGCATTCTGAGCATCCAAGAGTCATTGTGGATTGCCAGTGAACGTCGTCTGTGAAGGTTCGGAAGTCTACCTTGAAGACTTACCAGAGTGATTGGACGAGGACTGTGTGTCCTTAGCTCAAGGGGAATAAGGTGAAGACGCAGTCTTCTGAGTTGAATCTCAGCCTCCCTAACCAAATGTACAGTTGTCACAAAGAATCGAACTGGTCCAACAAATCCCGTGTCTTCAACTAGTGACCGGTTCTATCCCTTCCTCCTTTACCCTAAGTTTGTCTTCGTGAAGTCATTGCTTATATGTCTTATCTGTTTGACTTCACTGCTTGACTTCTATTGTTGTTTGGCTTCATACTATCTTCCATCCCGATCCTTACTACATAGCTGCTATTAGTCTTGTCCGTTCACATTATTGCATACTTGACTATGGCTTGCTTGTTGTAGTTATCTTCCGCTGCATATCAACTAGGTCATTTCTGTTGTTTGTCTTTGAAACATCCGTGTTTTGAAGACTTTCATAAATATCGCCTATTCACCCCCACCCTCTAGTCGATAACTAGCACCTTCAATTGGTATCAGAGAAAGGTACTCCCTTGTTCTGTGTGATTCGGTTTAACCACTGGAGTTTTAGCAATGTCGACTGCAGGGATAATCAAGGTCTCCGCTGCTTGCCCCGTGTTCGATGGAACTGACTATCCCTACTGGAATAATAAGATGCGCATGCATCTTGAAGCCATTGATGTCGACCTACGGTATGTCGTCAAGAACGGCGTTCCTAAATCGTGAAGGTGTCACCCCTGTTGATGTCAAGAAGTTCATTCAACTGGACTCCACTGCAAAGAACATCATCTGTGGTCATCTGACCAAAGGACAGTATGGCCGTGTGAGTGCTCTGGAAACGTCGAAGCTAGTCTAGGACTGGCTATCCAAGGTCAACGGCGTCTCAACCCGGAGAGATCAAAGAATCGGTGTTCTTCGCAACCTCTTCAACCGCTTCAAGAGAAACGACAATGAAAATGTCCAGCTCATGTTTGATCGCCTCAGACATCACAAATGAGCTTCATGCTCTCAGCGCCACCGAGGTCACCAAGCATGAAATCGTCAAGACACTACTAAGATCACTTGACAGCTCTTTTGACACCCTTGCCCTCATGATACAAGAACGCCCCGACTTCAAGACACTCGATCCGTCGATATAGACTTGAGAGGCTCAACACACATGAGTTCCAAATTTATCCGAGAAAAGAGATATCTATGGTCCAAACTATGGCGAACTCGCGCTTTGAAGGCAAAAGTTGTTTCCTCATCGAAGAAGAATCATTGCGGTTACGATGATCCTGAAGACATTGGAAAGGAACTTGCTATGCTTGTGAAGAAGTTCCAGAAGTTCACTAGGAAGAAAGGTTTCAGAAAGTCTTCACGATCCAGCTCAAGAAATGATGAAGCTTGCACTCAACACTACAAGAAGAGAACCTGTCACAAGTGCAAGAAAACTGGACACTATATCTCTGAGTGTCCACAGTGGGACAATGAGAAGAAGAAGAAAAAGAGCAAGGAATATGATTCTGATGACAAGAAAAAGAAGAAATCTTCAAAGTCTTCTTCCAAGTCTTCATCAAAGTCTTCATCGCATAAGAAGAGCTCATCTGGCAAGGCTCATGCTTTTGTTGGCAAGGAAATGGATTAGGAGGAGTCTGCATACGAGGAAGTGGAGGTGGAATCAAGAGGAGTCCGACCCAGGCGTTGCAAGTCGGCTTTAGCCACGACCTATGTTGCCAAGTCCATCTTCAACATCAAGACAATGACTTCTACACCAACGTCAAGGCGATGACAAGGACGACCCTGCTCCCACCCTCTTTGCTTCATGGCACGCGGTGCCAAGGTAAAATCACGTGATGCCTACTTTCAAACATCAAGTGAAGATGACTCTGATTGTGAATCCAAACCCAGCTACAAAACACTTGCTAAAATTGCAACTAAACAACAAAGAGCTATGGAACATACTCAAAAACTGTTGGACGCGGAAATGACACGTTCACAGTCCTTAGTTGAAGACATTAAAAATCTTCATGCTAAGTACCAAGAACTTGAAAGTCGTCATGAAACGCTATCAACTACTCATGAAAGGCTCTCCTATGATTATCTTCAAAGGAAGCAAGAGCTTGAGAAATTGAGAGCGGCTCATGAAGATCTTCAAAAGAGAATGAGTCACTTAGCTCAACAGATCAGTTCGCTTTCGGGATGGATTTGAACCACCATGTCTAAAATGTCTTGAGCGTGATATCACTACCTCTGTTCTTTGAATGTTCAAGCTAACGCTACTTGTTGCATTGTCTTCAACTACCAATGTGGTAACTAACCCCTCTGCGGAGGATACCACGCCATTGATGATGAAAATGCTAGGTTGAAGACATTGCTTGAAACAGGATGTATAAAAGTCCGAAAGGGCATCGGACACTTTGCGATGTCCTCAAAAGCGGATTCTCGAACCGAAACCCTAGGAAAGAGGGTGTTGGGTTCGAGAGGAAAATGAATGTTGATGGTTCCTACCGAAGCCCGAAAGCGGTATCCCAAAACCACATGGGTTCTTTGCAAAGGGACCTTCAAAGGATCCATCCACCTTATCTGACTTTACATGTGCTAACCCTATTATCATTGATAAATCCTTTGATGCAAACTATAAGCTGTTCAAGAATCGAATGGTGAAGTGTTTGCGGTATATTGGTACTAATCACAGGAATGAACCGCCTATGAAGAAGATCTGGGTTCCCAAAAGCTGTCTTGAGAATCTTCCGATGAATGTCATCATGACACCACACAGAAGAAGACAAACCCCAGGACCAAAGGTGTCATATGGTCCAAAGGCTTCATACAGATAGAGGACTCACTTGAGTCACCCTAACGCCAATGTTTTGCAGGAAACAAGACTCAAATTTATGAATATGAGCGTGTGTCCTCAAACCGCTATGTTCACAGAACTAAGAACTTTTCTGCTTATTCATATGAGTATCACTCATCTCCTGCAAGGCTATTTGCTAGGGCTCCAAAGTCGAAATTCTCAGATGTTGCACTTAGACTCATTGCTTCTAAGCCACCCCTAAAGATGTGGGTGGTTAAGAAGAATTAACTCTCTTTGCAGAAAGAGTCTCCACCGAAAATCAAAGGCGTCGATGCTATTCTTTGGGGACCTAAAACATCTTGTAGGGCACAAGATCAAATGCCCAAATGGTCTCACTATGTATTTTGTTCCTGAATCGTTTGCCATTCATCCCATCAGTCCTAATTTTGATTTACGCTTCAATAATCCACTTGCCCGTCAAATGTTTATGCTGCACAATGCTCTTGGTGAAGCCTATCCCCTAAGCTGTCATCAGAGGGTATGACACCTCATGCTTTAATGGATTATGGACAAGTGGATGCACTAATCATATGACTGGTGATCGAAGTCTTCTCATGGACTCAACCTTACGTCCATCGACAAGAGTCACATCACATTTGGCCGACACCGGTAAAAGCAAGGTATTGGGTCTAGGTAGAGTTGCAATATCAAAGGATCAACACATGGACAAAGTGATGCTTGTTGAATCCCTTGGTTTCAACTTAATGTCATCTCAATGCTTTGTGACTTGAACATGACCGTGATATTCGGAGAATATCGCTGCCTTGTACTAATGGAATCGACAAGTCTCTAGACTTTGAAGGGTATAGGAAAGATGATCTATACATGGTAGATTTCTCAACAGTCCACGACTTGCCGTATGTCTTCTTGCAAAAGCCTCGAATCGTTGGCTCGCATCGGGAGGGCATCTTTGGAATGAGGAACTTACACACACTCGCCAAGAAGAAGCATGTCATAGGCATCGAAGGTGTCAAGTTCAAGAAGGATCATTTGTGTGGTGTCTGCGAAGCTGGAAAGATGACTAGGGCAAAGCACCCCTCGAAGACAATCATGACGACATCTCAACCCTTCGAGCTGCTTCACATGGATTTGTTTGGCCCTACTCATTACTCTACCCTCACAACAACTGCTTGTCTCTATGGCTTCGTCATTGTTGATGACTACTCAAGATACACATGGGTGCACATAATTCTCTACAAGACAGAAGTGCAATATGTCTTCATAAGATTCGCAAATCTAGCAATGAACAATTATGGCGTCAAGATCAAGCATATCGAGTGATAACGTGACCAATTCAAGAACACCGAACTTGATCTTTATCTGGATACCATGGGAATCACTCTTGAGTTCTCTCGCTCCATACACACCCCAAAGAAATGGCATCATGGAGCGCAAGAACGAACCCTCATTGAGATGGCTCGAACAATGCTCGACGAGTACAAGACACCAAGAAAGTTACGGCCTGAAGCCATTGATACAGCTTGTCACGTCATCAATCATGTTTATATCCATAAGCTTCAACAAAACATCCTATGAGCTCCTTCGGCAAGAAGCCAAATGTCGCCATTACTTGAGTATTTGGGGCTAAGTGTTGGATCAAGGATCCTCATCACAAGTCAAAATTTGAACCCAAAGCTCACGAAGGCTTCATGCTCGATTCTGAAGGACTCACACTCTTACAGTCTTCAATCTCTATCTCTACAAAATCGTCGAAGCTGTAGATGTGCAATTTGATGAAACCAATGGTTCACAAAGAGAGTTCCTGCTAAGCACACTAGACGAAGCTCCACCCAAATGAATCTATCAAGCTAATGGGAACTAGTGAAATCATGCCTTCAAGCACAGCCAAGAGGAACTTATCATTTCTGCACCTAACCAACCTGAAAACAATGCTTAGCTTTCAAGACAATCCTTCCAATGACGACAACGATCAAGATGAGCAAAGTCTTCGCCCGATTCATCCTCGAGTTGCAAATGAAGTACAAATTGAGAAGATAATCGATATCATCAACGCACCTGGTCCGCTTACTCGCTCAAGAGCAACACAGCTAGCAAATTTCTGTGGGCACTTTTCCTTTGTATCAATATCAGAACCCAAGAAAGTTGTCAAGCTTTTATGGAACCGTAATGGATTCAAGCTATGCAAGAAGAACTTCAACAGTTCAAGCTGAATAATGTTTGGGAACTTGTCAAGCGTCCTGACCCTCGCAAGCATAACATTATTGGAACCAAATGGATATATCAAAACAAGCAAGATGAGCATGGTCAAGTTGTCAGAAACAAAGCAAGGCTTGTGGCTCAAGGACATACTCAAGTTGAAGGAATTGACTTTGATGAAACATTTGCTCCTGTAGCTAGGCTTGAAGCTATTCGCATACTACTAGCCTATGCTAACCACCACAACATCTTGCCCTACCAAATGGATCTGAAGAGTGCATTTCTCAACGGCAAGATTGAAGAAGAAGTATATGTTGCTCAACCACCTGGCTTTGAAGATCCAAAACATCCTGATATGGTGTACAAGCTAAATAAAGCACTGTATGGCCTCAAACAAGCTCCTCGCGCCTGGTATGATACAATCAAAGAATTCCTAAAGAGCAAAGGCTTCAAACATGGATCCCTTGATCCCACACTCTTCACGAAGACATATGATGGTGAACTGTTGTATGCCAAATATATGTGGATGACATTATCATCGGCTGCACCAACCAGAAGTATAGTGATGAGTTTGGATACATGATGCAAGAGCAATATCAGATGTCCATGATGGGAGAGCTCAAGTTCTTCCTTGGTCTTCAAATTCACAAGAAAGAAATGGCATCTTTATATCTCAAGAAAAATACCTCCAAGATTGTCTGAAGAAGTTTGGAATGCAAGAATGCAAAGGATACACGATGCCAATGCCAGCCAAACACCACTTGGGTCCCGACGACAATGGTAAAGAGTTCGATCAAAAGGTATACCGCTCCATGATTGGTTCCTTACTTTACCTATGTGCATCTAGGCGGATATTATGCTTAGTGTTTGCATGTGTGCTCAATTCCAAGCGGCACCAAAGGAATCGCATCACTTAGCTGTGAAGCCAATTCTTCGATATTTGGCTCACACCCCAACACTCGGATTATGGTATCCAAAGGGCTCAAAATTTGATTTAGTTGGATTTTCGGATGCTGATTATGCTGGTGACAAAGTGGATCGCAAGTCTACATCAGGCACATGTCACTTTCTGGGACGATCACTCATCTGTTGGTCTTCAAAGAAGCAGAACTGTGTGTCACTCTCAACTGCAGAATCTGAATACATTGCTGCTAGATCTTGCTGTTCTCAACTTCTATGGATGAAGCAAACTCTCAAGGACTATGGCATCAATCTGACACAAGTACCTCTTTTCTGCGACAACGAAAGCGCCATCAAGATTGCCAACAAATCCAGTCCAGCACTCAAAGACAAAGCACATTGAAATTTGTTATCATTTTCTCAGGGATCATGTCATGAAGAAAGATATTGACATCATTCACGTCAACACTGAAGAGCAACTGGCAGATATCTTCACAAAGCCCTTGGATGAGAAAAGGTTTTGCAAGTTACGGTGTGAGCTAAATATCTTGGAATCCTCAAATGTCCTGTGATCAAGAACACATCCTAACACTTATGCATGTTGATGACTTAGATGTGCAACACACGAAGTAATGTATATCTTCAATCAGTGAAGACTTACATTCTAAGTGTGAATACATTAACGTGGAATTTGACTTCGGAGCGCCACGATAATTGTGCGTCGTGTGCAGGTCTAATACTTCCTATACGGTGGGTAACGCCACCACCAAATTTCTTTGTTTGAAGTGTTTCACTCATGGCGTTATTTCTTGAAGCTATTCGCATTTGATTTGACTTCAACTTCAACCTATTTTCATGATTTTCTTCACTATGATGATTTGGTTCTTTGTCTGATATATATTTCTGTCCTCTACATCATTCACTTATATCTATGTCTTCAAGTTGAATCTTTTGAACTAAGTGAATGTGATCGGACCCCAATCTCTCTATGCTTTCTATCTCAAACTCTATCTGTCCAAATCATATGCATTCTATTGAAATCGCCGAATGTCTTCTCTGCGTCCTTGTCGTGAAGACATAGAGACAAACTTTAAGTCTGTTTTAAATGATTCATCATTACTGTTGAACTCCGGAGAAGCCGGAACGACCCTTCGACAAACCGGGCGAGCGTGGGAACATGGCATAACTCACAGTATGTTGCATACGTGCCACGTGCCCCTCAGATGTGAACCGCCAGGGGCACCTGCATAATTGCGCTGCACCGCACACCTCGTTATAAATACCTGTCCCCTGCGGTAAAGAAAATCTTCTTCCACCTCTCCACCTCGTCAAAACCCTAGCGCCACCCCTAGCTCTCGACGACGCCGGCAACGAAGCGCTTAGCTGTCGCGACTTCTCTGACGCCGTCCTCACGCCGGCCGCGAACATCTTCATCTCCGCCCCCGCCATAGGTGTCCTCCATCGCCAAGTTAGGGCACGGTGGACTGAACTGCTCGGCCTCCTTTCCTTCCGTCTAGCAGTTCTTCGAAGCAGTAAATATATCTCTATTTTTACCATCTTTTTGATCTTCAAGATTCATCGTACTTGCCAAAAATGGTTTCTGCCCATACAAAGTTAGATCTATTCTGTCTACATCTCGTACTGCTTAGTATATTCACTTAAGCTTCACAACTAGTTAGATTCCTCACTTGTACTTATTCACGGATTCGTACAAATCTGGAACCAACTCTCAACAGATAAGTGAATGTCTTCGCATCATGAGGTCAATGTCTTCAAACCGATTTATCTTCAAAATCTTCCGAGAATGCATATGACCTCTTCCCCTTCCCTCACATCTCTAATCTTTGTCACGGTACATGTCCGTGGGTGAATCCCTTGTTTCTCATAGTATGCATTCGTTTGAAGAATTCTTACAAAGATCAAACCAACTCTCCCGAAGCCGCCTCGTCTCACAACCAAACACAAACCTTTGAAGCCTTTGATTGTGAAGCCATTCAGTTTGAAGCTCATGGCTACAGATAAATCAGTCGGGAAGGGCGGCGAGACAGTCGTGAGGGAACCTCAAAAGATCTGCCGATGACCTCGCAGAGCTGTACAAGACAGATCCTGAAGAGACTTATAATCAGCGCAAGACACGAATCCAATGGATTCAACGCTATTGGGCTGAATAAAGTGGTTCAAGTACAATTTCGTCACACAAGAATATGCCGAGAAGAATGCCATCGAAGCCCTTGGGGTGATATTCTTTTCGAGGCCTCCTCCCAAGAGCATGGTGAAGCTATTGCACAACAAGGTTTCTATCCTTGCATGGTCCGTGGACCTCGGCTGAAAATGCCGACCCAGCGTCTTTGCTATGGTGTCGCGATGACAATCTCTTCAAGCGCAACTTCCAAAGACGCAAAGGCTTCGCAAAGGAAAACAAGAAGTCATTGGGATTAGACTTCAACCCTGGTCCCTCTGCTTCCCCGTGTTGGACGGCTCACGTGACGCCGAACCCAATGTCATCGGTCCGCTTTTCAAACCTTGAAGGCCTCACCACTTATATTTTGGTCCAAGGTGCCAAAGTGGATCACTCGATGACAATGATGACTCTGATGAAGCCCCAGCTCCAGCTCCTGCTCCTGCTCCAAAGCCGCAGGCTTAAGAAAGTCAAGGCTCCAAAGTCACCGCTCCTCCAAAAGCTTCTCGTGTGAAGCCACCGGCCATCGCACCTCCGAAGCCGATTACACGATCGAGGATCAATCCGCATCTCCAAGAAGACGGAGAAGAGAAAGAAAAGTGTCAAGAATCTTGAATCGACATCGACCCTGCTGCCATTCTGCGTGAAGAGCACATTGATCATCAAGTGATGACGATCTTGAAGATGATGCTCTTGAGCAGCTTATCAAGAGCAAAGAAGAAGCGAAATCTTCAACAACTTGCCTCTCTTTGATGTGGCAATCATCCATCACTTCATTGATGAGTGGTTTGACACACCAAACATCAGCTTTGAAGATCTGCAACTTCCAATTGGCCTCAACGTCTCTTTCAGCGGGCGCCATTGCTTACGAGCTAGCTCTAGCTTCGGATTGTTGAACTGAAGCACAAAATTGACTATGAGAAGGCTCAGTTCAAGAAGCATATGGCTGCACTCGAGTGTGCAAGACGTCAAAACTTCAAGGTCATGCTGCACGACCTCAAAGAAAACTTTTTCAAGAAGCGTGAAGAAGCCGGAGGCTCTCGTGGCGCATGAAGGCTCTGGCCGACAAGTGTGTGCTTGCCTACAATGAAATTTGAGAAGCGCCAAGGCACTTGGCCGTCTGGCATCGACCCAGGATGGCTGCAAAGAAAAGAAGTCTTGGTGACCAAGCTGCACCTTCAAGGCGGGAAGAGCCCGCATAGTCTTCCCAAGGAGCATGGTAGCTCGAAGCCAAAGGTACGGCCAATCGCTTACAATAGAAAAAGACGAGGGCTGCCGAGGTCAAGCGAGAAAAAGGAAAAATCCGACACCTCGATGCTGCTCCTCCAAGAAGAAGCTAAAGACCAAGAAGAATCGGGCTGCTCCTCTGAGCCCTTGATTGTTGAATCCATTTACGTGGTTAGCCCCTGCGTCGCAACCCAAGAACTTGAATGATCGTTCATGAGCACTGCTTCCACGCAGGCTCCTCAAGATGAAGAGATTCCAAGGTGATCCCCCAACTGCGAAGACATTGGTCACCATGACAATGTTGAAGATGATGAAGTTCTTCCTCAAATCGAGTACAATGTGGTATCATCGCTTTGTTAAATGCGAGCAATGAACTCATCGACATTGGTTGTCCTCGGCGCCAATTGCACAGATGCTTCATGGGCTGATCGCCTGCAACAACAAGACTCCCCAGTACTCCCCAACAACAAGTCACTCCCCAACAGCAACACCAAGAAGAAGAGGAAGATTTTGAGGCCCAGTGAACCCCATCTCCAAAGGCGTCGCTTGACATTCGCAGCTTCGCAAAGGTCAAAGGCCTCAAGTGCCTCTTCCGAGCGTTCTAGAAGGAGAAGTGCACCACCAACCTGTTGCACGTCAAGTGTTTTCAGAAGCCACTCCAACTGTGAATGTCTCTGAGTCTGAAGCCAAAGCTACTGAAGACAATCCGGCTGCATCAGCCGCTGACACCCAAGAAGAAGAAGAACGTGTTCCTACACCCCCAGTAATTGAAGAAGTGATCCCCGATATCAACGTGCCAGTGCCCGACCCTCCAGCTCCTCAAGTGGAGGTTGAAACAATGAGGCTGCCACCTCCAACACCAATGAAGCCACTGACGTGGTCATGGCTGAAGCCAATGTGGAGCCTGTCCCAACTGCTCCTGAAGCCAATGAAGGAACTGTGCCTGAAGCCAATGAGGCAAGCTGCTCAAGCATCTGTCTGGCATGCGACTGAAGCCTCGATTCTTTGCCACTTTGCTCGATTCATACCAAGGCCCTACACAATCGAGCAAGCATACAACTATGGCGAGCTAGTCATAGTAAGATGGCCCGTTCTGGTCCCTCCGCCTCATGCCTCTAGTCCTCAATTCGACTATCATATTGCGCATAGGCCTCCGGTCCAGAAGCCGAAGCCAAGACTGCCAAGGTTTCCAGGCACTGCCACCTCAACTGGTTCTTTCAATGCAAATGGCGTCAAAGCCCACAATACTTTCTTTGACAGTGCAAAGAACCCCAACACAAGGCCAAGGATCTCATCTGACCGGTTCTGGAGCTATCAGCAAAGAAGCTATTACTCCTGTGTTCAGATGACCAAGGCCGCATTTTCCCTCATATGCGCCTCGACACCGAAGCCATTCTCAGACTGTCGTGCTTAGAAGAAGAACTTGATTGCTTTCATGATGCAGGTCTACTTGGCTTCGTAACAGACAAAAAGCACTGGAATGAAGAATTAGTGCTTCAATTCTATGCCACACTCCACATCCACGGCTACAACAGAGATACGAAGACATGGGTTCTCGAGTGGATGATCGAAATGTCCATCATGAAGCCAAAGCTCTTGACATCATTGAGCTCACAGGCCTACCCACTCCGGAGAGCTGTTTGAACTCGGATGGCAACTCCACATGATGCCTTGGAAAGCATATTTCATAAGCCGTAACCCGGCATGAGTCGATCTTTGAGCATGATGAAGCCACCGCCACATGACGCCAATACCCTCAACACTTCTTTGTTGATGACCTTGAGTATCTGCCTCGTACCATATATCACATCATACGGCGAACTCTATGGCCCATAAAAGGGCATTAAATGCGTCTACAAAGCTTGAAGGAGCAATGAAGACATTGGTCTTCTACATCCTCAATGGCATCGCCTTCAACACGCAAGATTTCTTCATCCGACAATTGGTACATACGGATCGATCTGTTTAGTCTAAAGTTCTATGCTCCATGGGTCATGCGCCTCATCAAGATGCACTCTGCTATCAACTATCAACCCTCCGCCGCAATCATCGATCTTTCTACGAGAGGTTGATATGTCCGCTAAGCCATATACCACGAGCACCAAAACGCCACTAAGTCTTCAGAACGTAGATCACCACAGCTTCTCTCAACCTATGGAAGGCGTCCAAGCGGTATCTCGTGTCTATCCCCTGGCTGGGAACACACGTCTACCTCATCGTGCACAGACTGAAGCCACTGAGAGCACAATTGGCCCAAGGCCTCGGAAGCGCTCTCGAGTCCTCAACGATCGAGAACTTCTTGTGGCGCTGCATCAAAAGCAAGATAAGCATCACTCCTGGCTAAAGCATCAAATGCAAAGCCTCTTGGTGGACGTCAATCGCATTCGTAACCTTGCCACCAAGAATGCTTTTGTCACTCCACGAGACTTGTCGGCGATCATGGAAGAGTTTGACCACCTTTCGATCAAGGCTGATCTTCAAGACGATGGCTTCACGAGCGTTTCAAGTTTGACTCCACTCCTCCACGAAATGCAGTCCCTCTGGCGAACTCCATCTCTTGAAGACTCGACTATTCTTCCTCCGCGGCAGCAGCCAATGCCAGAGTGATCGATGATGAAGCCGATGCTACTTCACCGCCCCTACTTACGCACGAATCGACACTGCGCCCGGCTAAATGCACCGCCAACCAACAACGACAACCCTGCTGCATCATCTTCTTGAGAAGAGGGCGAGTAGATGCTCTATGTCTTCAAACCTTTTTGGTCCTTCATTGACAAAAGTGGGAGAAGCATATGAGTTTGATAGTCTTCAAGCGGGTTCATAAGGGCGGTTGCACTATATTTTGCCTAGTGTTTACAACTCTTGTTTTTGAAACATTTGGTTCTTATGAGTTGTAACACTTAAACTCAATGGTCGTCTGCTACTTATTTGCTTTACCCTGGTGCGATGATAAATTCCGCATGTGCGACGATAACTTCCGCACAGATCATTCTGCAGATGTCCATTTTTCATTATGCATGTCATTCTCTTAGCTATATCATTTCATGCATGATGAATTATCTTCATAAGTTGAAGAGGATCTCCACAAGTACAACCTGCCATGTGCATTTGCATTCCAGAAGCAAACCACTTATATGCACATCTTCAGGGGGAGCCTTTGCCACTTATGAAGACAATTCCCTATCCTTTACAATTTCACATATTTTATCCCCGTTGAAAACTTCAACCAGTTTGTCATCAATCACCAAAAGGGAGATTGTAAGTGCATCTAGTGCCACCCCTAGTTGGTTTTGGAGTATTGACGACAAATGTGGTTGAGGACTAATGCGTTTGTGAGAATTGCAGGATAACGCAGTAGTGTCCCTCATTGATTCGGTTTACCTCTAGGAGACGACCCCTAAAAATGTATGAAGACATTGAAGACAATGGTGGTATGTGAAGATATTCACATTGAAGACTATGACATGAGAAGACATTGAGTGAAGACTATGGAGCGCGAAGACTGTTGTTTTGTTGTTTCCTTTTCTTCTTTGTTGAGTCGTAGGAACCACCGTACTGTTAAGTGGGGTCCAAGTGATCATAGTCAGAATGACTGGAGTGACGCTCAACCCAAATCCTATGTCTTCGAGCGAAGACAAAGAGAGCAAAACTTATCCAGAGTGGATGAGTCGCCTTTGCTTGTAGCCCAAGTAAAGTTGTCGTGAGTGTTTGAAATCGACCGTTGGAACACGTGTCGGTTCCTTAGTGACCGGTCATTTCGGACATAACTGGTCGGGTTGCCTAGTGGCTATAAATAGCCCACCCCCTACACCATAAATTGGTGGCTGCTCAGAGTTAGTGCACGGTTTTTGTCGTTTGAGAGCAACCCACCTCGAAGCCTTTGAGAGAGAAATCCTTGCAAGGACAAAGCCCAAAACACCCAGAACCAAAGAGTGTTAGGCATCACTGAAGTTTTCCTGTCTGTGACACGAAGACTTATTACACTTGAGGACCTGTGGATCCTCCAGCCGGTTAGGCGTCGCGTTCTGAGCATCCAAGAGTCATTGTGGATTGCCGGTGAACGTCGTCTGTGAAGGTTCGGAAGTCTACCTTGAAGACTAACCAGAGTGATTGGGCGAGGACTGTTTGTCCTTAGCTCAAGGGGAATAAGGTGAAGACGCGGTCTTGAGTTGAATCTCAGCCTCCCTAACCGGATGTACAGTTGTCACAAAGAATCGAACTGGTCCAACAAATCCGTGTCTTCAACTAGTGACCGGTTCTATCCCTTCCTCCTTTACCCTAAGTTTGTCTTCGTGAAGTCATTGCTTATATGTCTTATCTATTTGACTTCACTGCTTGACTTCTATTGTTGTTTGGCTTCATACTATCTTCCATCCAGATCCTTACTACATAGCTGCTATTAGTCTTGTCCGTTCACATTATTGCATACTTGACTATGGCTTGCTTGTTGTAGTTATCTTCCGCTGCATATCAACTAGGTCATTTCTGTTGTTTGTCTTTGAAACATCCGTGTTTTGAAGACTTCCATAAACATCGCCTATTCACCCCCCCTCTAGTCGATAACTAGCACTTTCACATACCAACACTTTCCAAGGAATTTATTATTTGACAACATAAAGTAAATTCATTTTTCATTTCGGGACTGGGCGTCCCTAATACCTTTGCCTTACTCTCGTGCAATCACAAGTGAATAAACACTCATCGTGAGAATAACATATCTAGCATGGAAATATATTAGCCACCCCCTACTGGTTCATGAGCGGTACGAGCACACAAAAGAGAAGTTTATTTTAAAAATTAGAGATGACACATACAAATTTGCTTAGAATGGCAAAAGAATACCGCATATAGGTAGGTATGGTGGACTCATATGGCAAAACTGGTTTAAAGGTTTTTGGATGCACAAGTAGTGATCATACTAGTGCAAAATGTAGGCTAGCAAAAGATTGAGAAGCGACCAACCAAGAAACAAACAATCTCATAAGCGAGCATTGAGCATAATTAACACCAAATATGCACCACAAGTAGGATGTAATTTCATTGCACAACTATTGATTTTCATGCTTGCATAGGGAATCACAAACCTTAACACCAATATTCTTACTAAAGCATAATTACTCATCAACATGACTCACATATCACATCATCATATCTCAAAACTATTACAAGGAATCAAGTTTATTTTGTCCAATGATCTTCATGGAAGTTTCTATTATATCCTTCTTGGATATCTATCACTTTGGAACTAATTTTCACGTGTTTCTTTTGATAAGCTCAAACAAATATAAGTGAAGATCATGAGCATAATATTTCTTTCTCTCAAATTAATTTAAGTGAAGCAAGAGAGAATTTTTTGAAAATTTTACGAACTCTCAAATAAATCTAAGTGAATCAAGAGAGCATTTCTTCAAAAATACTAAAGCACACCGTGCTCAAAAAGATATAAGTGAAGCACTAGAGCAATTCCATAGCTCATAAAGATTTAAGTGAAGCATAGAGAGCAATTCTAACAAGTCATGGCATAATTTTGGCTCTCTCAAATATGTGTGTCCAGCAAGGATTCAAGACTAGAAAGCAAAACACAAAAGTACATTTTATTCATTGGGTTGCCTCCCAACAAGCGCTATCATTTCACACCCCTAGCTAGGCATAAAGCAAGGATCTAAGTATTGCCATCTTTGTTTCGAGATCCATAAGATGCCCTCATGATTGATTCATATGGTGGCCTAATTCTTGTTCTAGGTAAGTGTTCCATACCCTTCCTTATTGGAAATTGGAACTTAATATTGCCTTCTTTCATATCAATCACGACACCAATAGTGCGTAAAAACGGTCTACCAAGAATTTGGACAAGACGGATTGCAATCAATATCAAGAACAATAAAATCTATGGGCACATAACTCCTATTTGCAAGAATAAGAACATCATTAATTTTTCCCATAGGCTTTTTAGTAGTAGAATCCGCCAAGTGCAAATTTAAAGAACATTCTTCAATATCGGTGAGACCAAGCACATCACATAAAGATTTCAGAATTGTAGAAACACTAGCACCAAAGTCACATAAAGCAAAACACTCATAATTTTTAATCTTGACTTTGATAGTAGTTTCCCACTCATCATGTAATTTTCTAGGAATTGAAACTTCTAATTCCAACTTTTCTTCTAAAGCTTTCATCATAGCATCAACTATATGTTTAGTAAAAGCTTTATTTTGTTCATAAGCATGGGGTGAATTTATCATGAATTGCAACAAAAAATACAATCAATCAAAGAGAAACTATCATAATTAAAGTCTTTGTAATCCAAAAGAGTGGGCACATCACTATTTCAAGTTTAGACCTCTTCAAACCCACCTTTATCAATTTTTCTCAACAAGATTTTCACCCTCCGAATTATCGGGACGGCTTCTAGCTAAAGTTGACTCTTCTTCAGTCCCTTTTTCATCAATCTTAATTTTACTAAACAAGGAATCAATAGAAGAAACACCAATCATTTTAAGATCTCCATCACTTTTATGAAAGCAATCACTAGAAAACGCTTTTTCTAAAAATTCTCTTCTAGCTCTAAGCATAGCGGTTCTTTTCTTAATTTCATCAATAGAAACATAAAGAACTTTAATTGATTCCTCAACCTTAGGCACAAAAATTTTCATCTTGACATTTTCTACATCATGAGAAATTCTATCAACACTTCTAGACAAATCATCAATCTTATTCAACTTTTCTTCCATTGTAGTGTTGAAAACTTTTGGCGTGTTGATAAATTCTTTAATATTATTCTCAAGACCAGAGGTGTTCCTATTATTATTATAAGAAGGATTTCCATAGGTATTACCATAATTATTAGAGGAATTACTAGAAAAGACCTAGGATTAAAATTATCTCTATAAGCATTGTTATTGAAATTGTTCCGCGAGATAAATTCACATCTACGGCATCACTATTTTGCTCAATCAAAGTAGACAAAGGCATATCATTGAAATCAATAGGAGCACTTGTACTAGCAACCAATTTCATAAGAGCATCAACTTTTTCACTCAAATAAGAAATTTCTTCAACCGAATTAACTTTTTTACTAGTAGGAGCTCTTTCGGTATGCCATTGTGAATAATTTGCCATGATATTATCAAGAAATTTGGTGGCTTTACCCAAAATAATTTCCATAAAAGTACCTCCCACGGCAGAATATAAAAGATTATGAGAAACAAAATTCAACCCCGCATAAAAAATTTGTATGATAATCCAAAGATTTAACCCATGAGTTGGGCAATTCCGTAGCATCATTTTCATCCTTTCCCAAGATTGTGCAACATGCTCATGTTCAAGTTGCTTGAAATTCATGATCTGGGTTCTAAGGAAAATAATTTTTACGGGCGGAAAATACTTAGTGATAAAAGCATCTTTGCACTTATTCCAAGAACAATACTATTGCGAGGCAAAGAAGAAAACCAAAATTTTGCATGATCTCGCAAAGAAAACGGAAATAATTTCATCTTCACAACATCATTGTCCACATCTTTTTTCTTTTGCATATCGCATAATTCCACGAGTGTGTTAAGATGGGACGCGACATCCTCATTAGGAGTACCGGAAAATTGATCTTTCATAACAAGATTCAGCAAAGCAGTATTAATATCATAAGATTCCAAACTAGTGACGGGAGCAATCGGAGTGCCAATAAAATCATTGTTCTTTGTATTTGAGAAATCACACAACTTGGTGTTCTCTTGAGTCATTGTGACTACGCAACAAGATTGCACTCAAAAAACAGACCCGGCAAGAAAACGGCGAACGAAAAAGGGGGCGAATAAAACGGCAACTTTTTGTGAAGTGGGGGAGAGGAAAACGAGAGGCAAATGGCAAATAATGTAAATGGCAAGGAGATGAGATTTGTATTTAGGAACCTGGTAGATGTTGATGATGTTTCCCCGGCAACAGCGCCGAAATTCCTTTTGATGTCTGCTAGACTACGTCGGTATTTCCCCAAAGAGGAAGGGATGATGCACCACAACGACGGTAGGTATTTCCCTCAGTGATGAGACCAAGGTTATCGAACCAGTAGGAGAACCAAGCAACACTATGTAAACAACACCTACACACAAATAACAAATACTCGCAAGCCAACATGTTAAAGGGGTTGTCAATCCCTTTCGGGTAACGGTGCCAGAAATTGGCAAACGAACATAAGAAAGTTGTAATAATTTGATAGATAGATCTCGCAGGAATGCGAGATAAAATAAATTGTAGCAAGGTATTTTTGTATTTTTGGTTTAATAGATCTGAAAATAAAAGCAAATAAAATAGATCGCAAAGGCAAATATAATAAGAAAGAGACCCGAGGGCCGTAGATTTCACTAGTGGCTTCTCTCGAGAAAAAATAGCAAACGGTGGGTAAATGAATTACTGTTGGGTAATTGATAGAATTTCAAATAATCATGACGATATCTAGGCAATGATCATTATATAGGCATCACATCCAAAATTAGTAGGCGATTCACTGCGCATCTACTACTATTACTCCACACATCGACCGCTATCCAGCATGCATCTAGTGTATTAAGTTCATGGAAAAAACGGAGTAATGCAATAAGAACGATGACATGATGTAGATAAAATCTATTTATGTAGAAATAGACCCCATCTTATTATCCTTAATAGCAACGATACATACATGTCGGTTCCTCTTCTGTCACTGGGATCAAGCACCGTAAGATCGAACCCATCACAAAGCACCTCTTCCCACTGAAAGATAAATAGATCAAGTTGGCCAAACAAAACCCAAATATCGGAGAAGAAATACAAGGCTATAAGCAACCATGCATATAAGAGATCAAAGAAGACTAAAATAACTTTCATGGATAAAAAGATAGATCTGATCATAGATTCAAAGTTCATCTAATCCCAACAAACACATCGCAAAAAGAGTACATCATATGGATCTCCAAGAGACCATTGTATTGAGAATCGAAAGAGAATGAGAAAGCCATCTAGCTACTAACTACGGACCTGTAGGTCTACAATGGACATGATGAGCCCCTCTATGATGGTGTCTAGATTGGATCTGGTGGTTCTGGAACTTGTGTCGGATGGAATTGATTTTCGTCGACTCTCCTAGGGTTTCTCGAATATTGGGGTATTTATAGAGTAAAGAGGCAGTTCGGGAGGCAACCGAGGTGGGCACAACCCACCAGGGCGCACCTGGGCCTCCACGCGCACCCTGGTGGGTTGTGCTCCCCTCGGAGCACCCCCAGGTGCTTCTTCGGCCCAGTGAATGTCTTCTGGTCCATAAAAATTCACAAAAAATTTCGCTGCATGTTGACTCCGTTTGGTATTGATTTCCTGCGATGTAAAAAACATGCAAAATTAGCAACTGGCACTTGGCACTATGTCAATAGGTTAGTACCAAAAAATGATATAAAATAACTATAAAATGATTATAAAACATCCAAGAATGATAATATAACAACATGAAAAAATAAAAAATTATAGACACGTTGGAGACGTATCAAGAGACATTGTTGTGCTTTCGCAAGAGTCACAGTCGTGCCTCTTGAAAACGAAAAAAAATATGATTTCTGTTTTTTTTCTTCCGCGAGAGGCACGGTTTTGCTTGCGCGAGAGGCACGGTTGTGCTTTCGCGAGAGCCACGGCCGTGCCTCCCAGAAACGAAAAAAAGCATTGTCTCTTCTTTTTTTTCTTTCGCGAGAGGCACAGTTGTGATTTCGCGAGAGGCACGGGCGTGCCTCTTTCAGAAAGGAAAGGAAAACCCGTGCTCCCGGTTCGATTTTTTCGTCCGGGTTTTTTCGTGAAAAAAAGTTCGTCAAAACCTATCAACATGGGATCTAGTTTTGAAGATCTCGACGCAAGGAATCCAACGGTGAAAAACGGTTTGAGATTTGGACTCACGGTCTAAGAGATAAAACGCTTTGAATAAACGGATCTACGAAAAAAGGGAAAACTCAGAGGTTGCAACAAGTGACGTACATGCAGCGGGCCACTTATCGTAACCTGGGAAGGTGGGAGTGATCTTTGCAACGAGTACTCCTCAATTAGTGATTTTATAGGGAACCGCAGCTCAAGGGAGCCGCGAGTTGGGCCGGCCCAGGCGGCAGGAAACAACAACCTAGTTTTCTGTTTTACTTTTTTTCTTCACATTGTTTGTTTTTGTTTTTTGCTTTTCTTTTTTTACTTTTGTTCATACTTTGAAATATTCTAAATAAATATATTATAAAAATCACTCTACATATTCTTTTTGGAAAATGTCATTTAAAATGTTAAATGTGTACAGAGAAAATATTTATAACGTACATGAAAAATGTATACATAAAATATGTATGAAACAATTTAATCATATATTTTAAAAAGTAGCATTTGAAAACAAATGTTTGAAAAATGTTAAGCAAGCATTTGAAATGTGAAAACATGTATAGAAAAAATATTGACCATGCATTTGAATGACGAAACAAATTTGCTCATGTATATAAAATGTTAATGAAGTATTTGAAGAAATGTTAAGAAAGCATTTGGAAAATGTTATATGTGTATAGAAAAAATGTTGAACATGTGTTACAAAATGCTGAAAATTTCGTCATGTATATACAAATGTTAATCAAGATTTGAATTTTTTTTGTTGAAACAGGTATTTGAAATTTTTTAATCAACATTTAAAAATATTAAATGCACTTAGAAAATGTTGACCATGTGTTCCAAAAATATTAATATTACGTTTAGAAAATATTAATCAAGCATTTAGAAATGTTAAAATATGCATAGAAAAAATGTTTATAATGTATTAGAAAATGTATTTGAATTTTTCTAATCAAGTAGTTGAATTTTTTAAAAAGTTTGTATTGCAAAAATGTTGACCATGTATTAAAAAATTGTTAATCTTGTATTTATAAAATATTAATAAATTATTTGAAAAATATTTAAAAAGTGTATAGAAAAAATATTGGCTATGTATTAAAACATGTTGAATATGTATTGGAAGAATGTTAATCGTGTATTAGAAAATGCTGTTGACATATATAAAAATTGTCAAATAAATCCAAAAGTAACAAGGAAAACAAAAAAAATTAAAACCCCAAAAGAAACAAAATAAACCAAAAAAATAAAATAAAATAAAAAATAAACCGACAAATCAAATGCGAAAAGAGTAAAAAAAAATAGAGAAGAAAAAAGAAAACGAAAGAAGCATTGAAAACCCGAAAAGAAACAAAAATCCGAAAGAAACTAAAATGTGTAAAAACCGGCTCGTTTCCTTCTTGTAGGTCGCGCCCTATGTATTGTACACTGCACAAACTTGACGTCAGCGCATTGTCTAACAGAGCTGCGGAGCAATGAGGAGATGCCAACATCGATCCCTCGCGCGCACCCATTTTTGACTCCATTTTATTCAAAAATATGCGAGATATAGCACTAGCAGCCAAACAGTTTAGGATCGATCTAGCGAGCGGCCGGCTGTTCGCTAGTCGTCCCCAACAGTAATAATTTGTTCCTTCCAATTGATAAAACAATTCTAATTAGAAAAAATACCATGTACTAAAAAAGTACTATAAACATGTGAACAGATATGAACACATTTATTTTGGGTTTTCAAATTTTTAAAAGTCATAACTTTTAGATCGTGTTTCGGAATTAAGATCCGTTCTCACCATTAGAACCTTCGTGACGTGCTCTTCAAAAGTAGATCCCATATGGGGATATTTTAACGAAGTAGTCTTCCTGCCAACAAAATATCAATATGTGTGCAACTAGAGTACATGTCGCGCCAACTAAACATATGCGTGTGCCAATAGTCCTTCTGCTAACTAAACATCAATGTGTGTGCAACTAGACTACATTGCAGCGTCAACTGAGTATATGTGTGTGCCAATAGTCCTGCCAACTAAACATCAATGCGTGTGCAAACAGACTACATTGCCACGCCAACTGAGTATATATGTGTGTAACTAGTCCTGCCAACTAAATATCAATTTGTGTGCAACTAGACTACATTGCCACGTCAATTGTGCATATGTGTGTGCAACTAGTGTCATGCCAACTAAATATCAATATGTGTGCAACTAGACTAAATTACAAGCCAACTAAGCATATGTGTGTGCAACTAGTGTCCTGCCAACTAAACATCAATGTGTGTGCAATTAGACTACGTTACATGCCAACTAAACATTAATATGTGTGCAACTAGACTATATTACAAGCTATGACAATTCATATGCGACTATGCGGACCAGATTGTGCAACTCTTTGGCCGTGCATGCGCTAACTAGGACTACTATGTGTGCAACTACAACTACTGTGGATGCAGCTCCAAAAAATTGGGTTTGAAAAAAATTGCACCATGCAGTACTAAAGTTGCACAAAGCAGTGTTGAAGTTGCACAATATAGCGCCAAAGTTGGCATCAAAAAATTTCTTCGAAACATACTCATGTGGGATCTAGTTTCAAAGATCTCGTCGCAAAGAATTCAACAGTGAAGACGGATCTGAATTCCGACGCACGGTTTGAAAGATACGACTTTTTAAAAATTCGGAAAACCAAAATAATTGTACGTGAAGTTGTTTCTTTCAAATCAGACTAACTAGTGTGAACATATTAAATACTGATAACGACATACACTAGTAAAAAAAAAACAACTCATGCATGGTTAGGAAGCCCGGCCGCTCGTTCTCTTCAATTAGCGCGCGGCCACTTTTTAGATTTTGGGAACAATCTAATAGGCTGATAATACACGGTCCGGCGGCTCAGTCATGCCGCTGGGCCGGCATGTTTACAATTAGGCCGTGTCTGGGCCTGGGAAAACGCGAGCCGAGTTGGGTAGCTTGGGAGAAGATGACAAAGCCAAAGCATCTAGGAGGTCTGGGCTTCAGGGATCTGGAGATTTTTAATCTTGACCTACTATCGAAGCAGGCGTGGAGGTTGCTACAAAATCCTACATCTTTGAGCGCCCGGATTCTCAAGGGGGTTTATTTCCCTGATGTATCTCTTTTTGAAGCGACCCTTGGGAACCACCCATCACAAAATTGGCGGGCAATCCTTGATGGGCGAGATATTATGGTGCAGGGACTTGTGAGAAGAATTGAAAACGGCGAAACCACGAACATCTGGCGTGATAACTGGCTACCTCGAACACACATGAAGCACCCATTGACATCTCTGGTTCAACATCCCCCTCATAAAGTGTCTGAACTCATCAACACTGCTACATGCTCCTGGAATGAGCAACTGGTTCGTGCTACCTTTGTTTCCATCGATGCAGAATCTATCATGAAAATTCCTCTCTGTACCAGACAGATTGAGGACTTCTGGGCTTGGAGCGAGGACAGACGGGGTATCTTCTCTGTCAGATCTGCTTACCACATGATCCACCAGAAGAAGCTGAGCAGAGAAGCGTGGTTATATGAGCAAGGGGGACCCTCCCACACACAAGCTAATAATGAAATCTGGACAAAGCTTTGGGGTTTCAACGTTCCATCTAAACTTAAGATGTTCCTTTGGAGATTTGTGAAGAACACCACACCAACCGGGGAACCTTTGTTGCATCATAGGAACATGGCGGAGACGCCGCTTGCGGTCTTCTTGAGCGGAAGATACTTGGAGACATGCCTTGCTAAATTGCATGGTCTCCCAAGTACATGGGCCTTGTCTTCTGAGAATATCATTGACGCATTGAGTAAGAATGAGGAAGGGGATGCGAAGAGTTGGCTCTCTGTCATGCACGAGGTACTACCCCAGGAGAGTTTTACAACACTCGTGGTCACACTATGGGCCTTGTAGGGAGCGCGCCGTAAGGCGATCTATGAGCAAATATACCAAACTCCTTTTCAGGTTCATGGTTTTATACAGTCTTACATGAGGAAACTGCAGGCTATCAAAACTGTTAAAGCAAGGCAGAGTGGCAACACGGCTCCTCGCCCCACAAGCTGGATTCCCCCTCCATCAGGTTTCACAAAACTAAATGTAGATGCTGTAGTTGGAAGGGGCAGTAGACACGGCTCGGTTGCGGTGATATCAAGAGACTCTGATGGCCTATTCCTGAGAGCGTCGGCGGTGGTTTTTGCAGGTATTTCTGATCCGGCCACGCTTGAGTGCATGGCGATCAGGGAGGCGTTGGCCCTGGCGGATGATCTCAATGTTTCAGCTGTACAAGTGGCGTCCGATTCGAAGGTGGTGGTCGAGGACATCCAAGCCAACAACCCTACAGCTTATGGTGCGATCATACATGAAATAATAGAGCATAGATCAAATTTCTCATTATGTAATATTAGCCACGAATTTAGGAGTTCGAATGTCGAAGCTCACAAACTTCATGACGCTTTATCCCTTACGGCTGGCCGACATCTTTGGTTGGGACAACGAACTTTCTTTCGCTCACGTATAACATCGCGTTGTGACGACGTAATAAAGCTTCGGAGTTTTGCCTTAAAAAAAACCAGCACACCACCGGTGCGGTGACCCCTAAAAAAAAAAAAACCACCGGTGCGGTGACCCCTCCTCTATCCACCCCCGCCCACGCTCGCAGTCGCAGCTCACAGCCCGGGAAGAGATGATGCTGATGAGGCCGCGGTTCCTCTCCCCCTCGCCGCCCTCCTCCCGCCGCGAGCCCCGCCTCCGCACCCTCACCGAGGCTTCCAGAGTCTCCTCGTCCTCCTACCCCTCCTCCGCCCGCCCTCCCGGCCCCGCCCCCCGCCCCTCCTCCAACAAGCAGCGCCCGCCGCCCAACCTCCGCCGCCTCACCGCCCGCATCGTGGACCTCACCCGCCGCAGGCAGCTAGCCCAGGTACGCTACCCCTGCTGCCGACCCATTCGTTCCGTCCGTTTTAGATTGGGGTGGTTTCCCGTTCTCATTCAAGGCTCCGCTGCGCTCGTGGGGGATGCTCGGCGGGCGCAGATCATGGCGGAGGTGGAGGCGTCCAAGCGGCGCGCGCGCTCGGGAAGGGGAGGGGGTGTCAACATCATCGTGATGAACGCCGTGCTGGAGGCCTGCGTGAGCTGCGGCGACGTCGACCTCGCGGTCCAGCTCTTCGACGAAATGCGCGGGCCCATGGGGTGTGGCGTCGACGGCGTCTCGTACGGCATCCTGCTCAAGGTATGCCCCCTCTCCCCTTCCACTCGTGTACCAGTGCTGCCTGAGACATTCAATTCTTGGACCGCTATGATTCATGAACGCTCTAGGTGCCATTTCGAGTTTTTGCGTCATATTCAAATGCATTCACCATGCTCTATGAACTCCATTAAATTTCCATCTCAGATTGTCTGAGCCATCAACTCTGTATGAACAGCCGCCTTATATTTGTCTTTTGAGGGGCAGCCGCCTTCTATTTGTGCTCCTCAGAGTATTCCTTCTCTAATCACCACATTACATTCTTGCACCTTCAAGGGATTAACCTCAGTGATATCTCTGAAAATACGTGGTGTATTTTGCTGATTGCCTAGTTTAAATAAGGGTCTGGTACAATCTTATAATCAATGTGCTATAATTGAAGGGTCTGGGGATAGCTAGAAGGATTGATGAAGCGTTCGAGATACTGGAATCAGTTGAGAAAGATACTTCTGATGGGAGCCCCCGGCTCTCTCCTCATCTTTTATGTGGTTTTCTAAACGCCCTTATTGAAGCAGGTTGGTGCAAGATGGACCGTTTTACAATATGTTTGTATGTTGCACCAAGTATATTGCCCCTTATGCACAAAATCACTAGAGACGCCAGAGACAACTACTAGAAGTCTAAGAAGAACACTATGGTGAGGATAAGTCATTGGCCGGAATTACAAAATAGCTTATACATAAAAATCAACTGATATCAGAATCAAAGTCCTAAATTCAATTGGCTCATCTGTCGGAAGCAGTATTCTGGTGTATAAGTAGTATTCTGGTTACACAGGCATGCCCATGCCCTAAAATATAGTGTTAGTTTCAGTGAGTAAATTGTACTCCCTCCGTCCCATAATGTAAGGCGTTTTTTTGACACTACATTATGGGACAGAGGGAGTATTTTATTGTGTGTATATCAAAATGGGTTGCACACATGAGCCACCTCTAAGCAATCTTTTCAGATCACACCACATTTTGTTGAAATCTAGTTTTGCTGAACTTATTTTATAATATGCTGTGGAAAAATAGCCATGGAAGTAGGAAAAGTTAGTTAAACATACAGTAAGATAGCCAAAGCAGTTTGGACAAATGAGATTATCATAATCCACCACAATGCCGAATTGAGCTCTATTGAAGCAGATAACTTGGCTATGAAGCCACTAACAAATAAGGCTGTTGTTGTAAATAAACTGGCCATTGGCCGCATTTCTTGTAATTTTTTTTGAAACGGAGGCAATAGATTTGTTCATCCATCAATTAAGAAGAAGAGAGTTGCCCGGTTAATCAACAGAAAACCGGGCGGAGACTGTCAGAACCCGCTCACAATATACCCCACACACCACTCTCAAGAAAGCCTCGTCGAGGTATAGAAGGCATGTCACTACTGAATACTTACTCGTATAGTGGAGATAACAAAAGGATACATCACTAACTAAATAGCCCTATGTACTTAGGTTTTGGGTGTTTTTTTTTGTTGCATAGTGTAGTGGAGCCAAGTTTGATGTGTTGCTGATTGGTTATGCTTATGACATGTTCTCATTATAGATTATTTGTTTTTATTACAATATTCTATGGATAGCTGTTTACCACTGGAAAGTTTTCTTACCTACATTAGCTGTACGGTTACTGATGAAATTCAACTTCATATTTTGTCCAGGAGATATGAGGCGTGCCAATGCTCTCGTTGCTCGTTTTCGCCAAGTCCTTTACGAAGGACAGTCTGTGTTACTATACAACTTACTGATGAAGGTATCTCTTAGTTTCCCTTGCAATTATTTCCCTAAGTTATCTGTTCTTTTGCATTACTGTCTCAATTGTAGTTTCATAAGTTTCTGAATTGGACACCCTCCAGGGATACATAAAAAGCAACTTCCCTCTTGGAGCGTTAACTGTTAAAGATGAGATCTTGCGTCAAGGATTGAAGCCTGATAGATTGACGTACAACACCATCATTTTTGCATGTGTAAAATCAGCAGAGATTGAGAAGGCTTTCCAATTTCTTGAAGATATGAAGGTGTCACACAAGGGTTGGAAAGGCCAGTTTTAGCCACAAAATTGTCTTGCATATACATGTAGTTGCCTCGTCAATGAAAATTAGTTGCTCATAAATGCAGGATGAAGCTAAAAGGGATGATAATCCTGAACTCCTCCCGGATGCTGTTACCTACACAACATTACTTAAGGTTATTCATTGATTGCCTTAAATACTTTGACAGGCTATTTTGGTTAATTGTGTATTCAGCATCATTTTATGATTTTAATTGTGCAAGTTATTGAAGCATGTTGCAGGGTCTAGGAAATGGCCAAGATCTTTATTCAGTTCTGAAGATTGTGGTGGAGATGAAATCATCACTTGTTTCAATTGACAGAACTGCATACACAGCTATGGCAGATGCCTTTCTAGCTTGCGGGTCCATTGACGGTAAGTTATATATTAATTTTTTGTGGGCCAATTTGCTTGGTAACACACTGCATCTTTACAGGTTGGAAAATAGAAGCGGTATATCACTAAGGGCATGTACAGTGGTTGATAATGCAGTCCTATCTTAAGTCCGTCACATAATCTAGAGATGTCAATAGCAAATGATGTACAATGGGTTATCTCTTAATGTTATCTCTAGTAACTAGATATACCTAAATATGTGGTGAGAGATATTGTTCCTAAGACCCCTAAAAAAAGTTATTGTTCCTAAGAGATCATCTCTTAATTAAGAGAAGGCAAGCCTTTTCTTCTGGTTTCTCTTTCCTCCACCTCACCATTTATCCTACATGGCACTCATAAGATAGCACCATTGTACACGCCCTAACAAGTGGCCAGCTCCCAGCTGTCATCCTAAAATTTGATGTTACTCTATTTTCTAATTGAGAGACCTTAGTAGTGCTACTGTTCTAACACCCCTTATTTTACCATTTTATATCCCAAATGGGGAAACGGCATATCCAATTTATAAAAGCACATTTAGGCTTGTTTGGGTCAATTGACAGAGACTAAACCCAATTCCTTTTATTCTTATGGATTTTTGTTCAGTTTTCAGTCCCATCTGAGGGAATTAGGTCTAATCCCTTTCCATCCAAACTAGCCCTCAAGACACAGTTACATTTTCGATATTCTTAACCAAGCTATTAATTCCAAATCATCCTATTCAGGGATCTTACGCCAAAATTAGAGCTTCTGTCATGAATTGTGGATGACTTGCTCTTAGAGTGGTTGAGTTACACATTGCAACTGTCAATTTGATATGAAATGATTGGAATCTGGTTTCCACATCTGTTTTTTTCCCATCGTATTTGATTTATGACCCAGCACATAACAACTCGATGTTTACTTGCCTAAACCTCTGTAACAATTAAGCCTTGTGTGACCTTCTGTTTTTGAGAAAAACATTACGTGACTTTTTTCCTTTATAGTTCTTAGTTCCTGGTTGGTCCAGGATGCCAATTTGACATCAATGATTTATGTGAACATAAATATGGAAAGACAATCATGACCAGCATATTGGGAGAAAAGTAGTGCTATTGCATGTTCCATTATATTTGGACCATATATTGTGAGAAAGGAAGAAACCTAAACATTTGTATGCGACAATCTTGCTGCGCCCTTAGTTGTCACCTCTTACAAAAATCTTCTTGCACAATGTAACTGCAAATAGAATTCTCATGTTTGAATATGTAGCCTGGTTGGTTTAAAATATATTGCTACCTTCTGGGTGTAGATGTCCTAATATGCTTCTGTTGTTGTAGGGGCTCTTTGCATTTTTGGTGAGATAATAAAGCAGGCTGGCGACAACAAAGACTTGAGGCCCAAACCTCATCTTTATCTTTCAATCATGAGAGCTTTTGCTACTATAGGTGATTTTGATATGGTAAGGAGATTGAAAGAACGCATGTGGCCAGATTCAGTTGGATCCATTAGCCGTTCAGCTAAACAAGAGGCAGATGAGCTATTAATGGAGGCTGCTATAAATAACAATCAGGTACGCTAAACAAGAGGCAAATCAGAAATTAATTTGGATTTGCTGTCCATGCAATACTTCGGTCAGTTGATTGCTAAGTCTACTGAAGTTCTACAGAATTTGGTAAAATAACAAGACCTTTTGTAGTGGGATGCATACTATGTAAGAGAACAGTTGCACCTTTAGTGCTGACGTGCTTACCATGGATGCACCCGAAAGTATATTCTGTTAAAAGTCTATGTACCGTTGAAGGGATCTTGCCCAATGAACCAACTTCAAAGTCCTTTCGTGCAAATATATTCTCATGTTGTTTCAAACCTGTAGATAATTCACTGTCTTAAGTTCGTGTAAATTTTTTTTGAAGTCACATTGTTGTTTTCATTGTTTTCTGCGGTTCTATGAGGCTTCACTATGGTGCTAAGAGTATATTGTTCCCCATTTGTCATACCACACTAGATGGATACTGTATTATTATTATCTTGTTTCTTAATTGCATGATTTTAATCACTTTAAAAGATTGTGTTATGTGCTGTCGAAATCTTGTGAATAGATTCCTCTATTTTTTTGTTTGTCTAAGAAAGATCTTGGCAAGACTGAGTGTAAAACTATAAAGGAAAAAACAGGCCTTCTCCAGTGATCCTGTGATTGGATAAACTCCAACATTTTCCCTTCAGATTTGACTATGTTACCAGATGCAATACAGCAGTGCAATGATCATGATTTCTTCACTCTTTGCAGTGTCTTTTCTCTTTGCCAAAACAGTCTTGAGATTTTCAAATGCCCATGTTCATGCGACTCAATGCCTTGCTGGCTGATTTATTGTTGTACAGGTAGACGTGGCTAGAAGACTTCTCAGAAGAATAGTTAACGGGAAGGAGCATTTCTCTTGGAGAAGTAGAGTAGGCCTGGTATGTTCTTTTAATTCTGCATTGAAGTTTGTAATCTAAGTACTAATTCTAATTCATTCATTGCTTCGATTATAAAAGTACATATACGGAATCTCAATACGACTTTGCGATGTTTTGAGTTCTGAGATTTAAATGTACTCCCTCCGTAAAGAAATATAAGAGTGTTTAGATCACTAAAGTAGTGATCTAAATGCTCTTATATTTCTTTACAGAGGGTGCTTGGCATGTTTCTTCGTGTTAGCTCGGTTAGGAAACAATTGTGCCCAAGTCATACTTTTATTCTGTTACTAGTATAAAATAGTTGTAGTGTTCATGTTGAATATAATGTCAATTGCTTTGAGCATTGTGATTTGTTATTGTATGCATGTAACTTAAGAGGCTATTGTAACTTAAGAGGTTATTGTATGCATGTAACTTAAATATTGCTGTCCTGTCCAAGTGTCCAGTATTATTTCTTCTGCTCTAAATTCTAAATGCGTTCTTCAGCAAACTCACTGTGTACTGAGATGAGATCACATGCTTTTCTATTATTTTAATCTGGAAGCAAATATGGCCATCTTTCTGTTAGTTTCACTAATTAAAGTTCAGGAGCATTGATCTGCTTTCTAACCACTATATCTCAGGAATTTCTTCTTTCTGACACTATATATCTTTGGTGAGATACAGATGCTCTAGTTGTTAAATACAGTATTCATGATATTGTTATGACCTTCTGTCCTGTCAATTTGAGAGGATACAAATCTGACTGGTACATATGAAGTAATAAGTCAACTTATGAAGACCTATGACTGAGCTTTACTTACCTGGGATACTAGCTGTTAAGGGCGTCCCCAAACTCTCGATAGCCAAGGCACCACAACCCTTGCTTTTCTAGCTGAATCCGTCTTCCTCTGGCCAACCCTCAAACATAACCGATATCCTAACAATCGCCAGAAAGTTATTTCTGCGCCAGTGTTTATGTGAATGTTTTCGTTTTCTTTCTTTTCGACCCGAACCCCAATCTTGGGGCCCAGCTTGTATATTTTAATCCGCTGGCTTACCAATCAGATCCACTACCCATCCACGAAATGGCGGCGGTTTCAATATAGGATGCAAGTTTTCAGCTGGAACATTTTCTATGGATTCATTTCATGCAACTAATGAAGCAAAATAGTTCATCCGAGCCTTGCATGCCTTTTGTTGTTGTGAAGGGCAGGAGCATAATTATCTATCCTTGGTACATGAGCTCTCTCCTGAAATGAATGCTTGCTTAGTTTTCATCTTATGCATTGCCAGTCTAGTTTCTGAAGTACAGGGCCAACATATACTCCCTCCGTATGAAAATATAAGACGTTTTTGTTGGCTAGTTTAGCCTATGTATATCTGGATTGGTGAAACTGCAAAGTTTTTTCGATGATGGGACTGGGTGCCAGGATGATATAGCAAATATTCTGTTTGTTTTGCCAATTCTATGAACTTGATCTGACGAAGTGGAAACGCGGTCATTGTTAAGTTTTGTTCCTTTCTGTTCATACCAGGTGGCACTCAAAGTTGAAACGCTATCTGGATTCACCAACTCTCCTCTTAGCCCACATGTATTTCCACAGGTTGTGTATTCATTTCGTTTGTATCTAATATCCACTTTAACTTGGTTATCTTAACTTCTGTCTAATGACATTGTAGATTCTCTTGAATGATCCTGTTGAGAAGTATATGATTCCGTTTCGAGAAAGTCGACCGTTAGGTGCTGACTTGATATTGGAAAATGTTGCGATGCGATTCTTGAAAGACTCTGCAGTTCCTCTTGTGAATGACTGGGGAAGTTGTGTTGGAATAGTTCACAGCTGCGATTGTACCAAGGTATGAAATCTTTTTGAACAGCTGGAACTGAATTTTGTTGCAAGGCACAGTATTTTGACATCTTAACGGGCGGCATAGTACCTGGTGAGGTAGAAGCTGGGCGTGGCTGGCAGCATTAACTTACGCCGTTGAAAATCTGTGTTGTGTTCATTAGTTGCCCACTGTTAAGTGTTAACTAGAGAAGTAGGCTAGATGACACGAAAATGCATGTACTGTTATTGCTTGGATTGGCCTAATAAAGCTCAAGTATGGCGGTGCATAGGAGAGCGGCTAAATGGCTCCAGAGCTCATCTGCTCCCCTCCTGTCTATGAACAGTAAAAAAAAAATACTACTCCCTTCGTTCCTAAATATAAGTCTTTTTAGACATTTCAAATGGACTACAATATCGAAAATGGTGTTTGGTGGCCGAGCACCCTGCAGGCCGGAATCAGCCCCGTCAGTGCTCGGCGCGATCGGTGCCCAGCGTGCATAAAGCTACCGTATAGCGACTGCATTCATAGAATAGTCTGGTGTACAGCGCCCGTATTTGCTAGTATTAAATAACCACTGCTGGCTCACGTACACTAGCAGACACACGAGTGCAGCACAGCTGCATAGCAGGCACACGAGATGCAGCACACCTGCATGTCTCGTTCACGCGCGCAACAGTCCCTGCCTCATGTACACGGCACGGAATTGACTCGGTCAACATGTTTGGTTTTCTTGTTTTTCTTCGAGTTTCTCTTATTCAACATTATATTTTTGGTTTCTCCTTTTTTTTCACTTGGTTTTTATTTTTTTCCTTTGGTTTTTCATTATACTTCTTCCCACACGCGAAAAACATGGTTTCCTTTCGGTTTTCATTATACTCCTTCCCATATGCGAAAAACATTTTTTTAATAAGCGATCAACATTTTTGGGTATACACGTGCAACGTAGTCCGAACGTTTATTCAATATTTTTCACAAACTTGTTCAACACTTTGATATTTTATTCAACATTTTTTCAAAATACTTGGTCGACATTTTTATATATTCGTTCCACATTTTTTTAGTATGTCTTCAACTTTTCAAATACATTATTCAGCAATTTCCAAATTCTAGTTTAACATGTTCAACAGTTTTAAATGCTTATTAAACATTTTCAAATTTTTTGTTCATAATTTTTTTTCATTTCTCTGGGTCAATGTTTTCTAATACTTATTTCAGCATTTTTTTTCAAAATTACTTGTTCAACATTTTTTTCAAATCGCTGTTCAACATTTTTTAATATTTATTTCACCGTTTCTTCAAATATTTCTCTGGGTCAACGTCTTACAAATACAGGACCAAACAAGAGATTTCACATTTGGAAACAGATCATGTCCAACTAAATTCTTCTGACAACAAACGATACTACGGATTCTGAGATTCGCTAAACAGGTGAAAAAAGTTACTATCAGTCTGAGGGCAAGCCGTTGCAATCAAACAGCCGCTCGACAAGGTGTGGATGCGGCGCATTGATGCAGGTGCTTAGATCAGATTATAAGGGGTGGTACATATGTGAACACAAAACAGAGCACAACCATGCACAATCGGTTAACCGCATGGAGAAGCTGCACTGGAAGTCGCACCGGCACATAGATAGGTATACCAGAAACTCGGTGAAGCAGCTAAGAGAAAACAATATCAGCAGCTACGCTTCAAATAGTACTCTGGTTAGGAAGCGAACTGGGAAAGATCACATCGCATGGTCCCTCCGGCCAGTTAACAAACCATGAGCTGCGCCACTTCGTCCAACTTGGTGTATCAAATTTTCTAGGACAAATCGTCACTGTAACCACCAACATAATATGCCCATTTTAGTGCACGAAATCACCTGAAAACATCATTTCTTTCTTTCTTTCTTTTCTAGTCATGAAAACATCATTTCTTGCTTGACGGGTTTAAAGAAAAGAGAAATTGTGCATAATTCAAATTGTTTTGCCTGTCACATCTTGGAATGACATTTTTCCTTCAAATGCATTAATTGTCTAGATGCATTTTCCAAATTACTTTTGCATCACAATTTTTTGTTAGAAAATTCTGGTGACAAATTTCCTTTTTAACATGTAAACACAGCCACCCTCGCACGGATTCAGTTTATGATGAAATTTTCACATACTATCAACAAAAATGCGTTCGGACTGTTTGTCGTTTTATACAAGCAATTTTTTTTGAAACAACCGCTCCCCTAGCACTAATAATTTCGTTACCAATTGAACAGACACCCCCCCTTAGTTCTTTGATGTCATACCGTAATTGCGGCTCACGTCAACCCCATGGCACTCCAAGTGTACTAATCGACATTTTCTAGGGTGTGAAAATTCCAAGAAATCCTCATATCTTATATGCACATGGGCAGAAGATAAATCACACATATGGAATAATATTTATTGTCGACCCCTTTAACAAAGGATGGAAACCGTTCGACTATTTTTTGCCAACCACAGATGTTACCCAATGTTCCTAATCATTTCAATAAGATGCACTCTACCATTTTGCGACTTTTTTCCAGAGGAAGCTAGACAAAAATTATGCTATTTTTTCATTTAAAATAATATTTCTTATTTCTTAAGCAGCTAAAAAAACACGTTGTGTGTTCATATTCTATTTTTAAATGAATTGCGCTCACCAGGTTTGTCACCGGTTTTATTTGTATTTTCTAACTAGCACTGCATTAACTTGTACGAAGAACCATTTTTGGGTTTGTTGCATCATAGTACTACCTCCGTTTCAGTTTACAAGTCCTACGCGTATACCTAGGTTGCCAATTTTATCACCCTAATATAAACTATATAACACAAAAATTATATCGTTTGAAAATAGAACATCTAAAGTTTATATTGGTATATTTTTTGTAATATATGACTTGTATTAGGTTGGTCAAATTAATGACCTAGAGGTACGCGCACGCCCTGTAAACTGAGAGAGAGGTAGTAGTTGATATTCCCTGCACACCCAACCAAATCCCAAAACTAGAAACACAAATTTTGACAGATCTGCCAAATGATTACCTGAATGGCACTCCTCGGAGAAGAATTCCATCCCATCGATGACGAAATCGCTCATGTCCAATGTGCCAGATTTTTCCTTTTAGAATATCCAGTGTGCCAGATTTTTTTTTGAGACAAATCCAGTGTGCCAGATGAAGGGGACGACGGTATCATTAGTTGGGCCATCCATAGTATTTAATGACACACCAGGCCGGCTCTAGCACCACATGTGAAAAATTCGGTTACACACACGGCCCACGTACAACGCTAGCACAGCAGCGAGGCCCTGATGTATTTCAATTTTAGCAGTCCCCGTATAGCTGCGTAGAAACGGGCGCGCACACATCCCGAAGCTGCATTGCACGGCGCGAGATTCCGGCCTGCACGGTGCTCGGCCACCAAAACGCCACACTTCTACAATATACGGATGTATGTAGACATATTTTAGAATGTAGATTCACTCATTTTACTCTTATGTAGTCATTTGTTGAAATCTCTAGGTTATATTTGGGAACGGAGGGAGTAGAAAAATAAAAAAGAAATCTGATTTTTTATTGACATGGAACATGTTTGAGTGCTTGAGGACCGTGCCAATTTTCAGCTTGTTAGGACATCTGAGTAGCTCTCAACAAAAACAATAAAATTAAGGTCTGTGAAAAAGTGTACTGTTCATGCATTATTCTGACCGATTTGGTTTTTTGCCGAGAGCTACTTAGGCCAACTCCACTGCAAGACTTCATCCAGACGTCCGTTTTGTCCTGTTTTCGTCCGTTTGGGGAGGTAATGGGGTTGCCCATGCCCGTTTGGGGTCGTCGCCGTGTCAGTGCGCCCAACGCGCGAGCGCACCCCATATTATGTTTGGGGTGACATATCCGCCTGGCATTTTGTCAAACACGTAGGAGGCAGGCAAGCTCGCGGGCCGCGGAGAGGCGAGGCCGACGTCTGCGGAGCACCGGCCGGATCTTGGGCGCAGCGCGAGACGAGACCGCGGTCGAGCTCGAACTCCACGCCGGCGAGACGCAGCGGCGCGGCATGGCATGGCTAAGCGCTGGCGAGCACGGCGATCGTCACGGCTGGCCCGCGTAGCCTCCCACGGCGCACGGCAGTGCCGCTTTACACATACCTGCCCTTCCCAGTCAAGTCGGCAGCGCCAGCATACTTACCAGCGGCGGCGAGTCTGCCAAGACCCGCCCGGCCTACCGGCCTGCCTCGCCTTGCGCCCGCCCGCCTACCAGCGTTCGCCTCGTCGAGACGCCACAACATACGCCCGTGCAGCGCCCAAAGCGCCGGCCTGCCGAGCCGCCTGCTGCAGCTGGTGTGGACGAGGAGAGGAGAGAAAAAGGGAGAGAGAGGCCGGTGGGAGGCCTGTGTGGCTGACCAGTGGGTCCAGGCGCGGACGGGGCGGACGAGAAGCGTTCGCTCGATGTCCGCTCGACCGCAAAGGCAGATCAAATTTGGGCTCGGGATGAGGCAAAGCGGACCCGAAACGGATGTTTTTTTATGGATGGGGTTGCGCGTTGGGCCGCTTCATTTGTCCGTTTAGACCCAAACGGACAGACCCGGACGTTTTGGGGTCGCGCGGTGGAGATGGCCTTAGATGTCCAAATAAGCTAAAATTTGACACGGACCTCACGCACTCAAACATCTTACATGCAAACAAAAATAGTTTTTTTCTTTTGTAGTTCACCAAGATCAGATGAGCTCGGATATTCGGTAGGCACTATTGCCTGTTGGTGTAGAGTTTGAGGAACACCGGTCACAAGCATCGGCGGTGCCATTAGGATACTTGGTTCAGTTCTCCGTGAAAGAAGTAGAAAAATGTACGGGCAACGTCATACGAGTCGAGTCGAATCCATTCTTTGGACGGTAGATAGATGTAACTGTCGGTTTACTCGGAGGGGGTTAATTATTCGACTAATTTCGATTTGCACGGAAGGACAAACCTATACTCCAGTTTCAATTGCAGCATATTTGATATTTTCTCTTGGAAGCATTCTCGCGTGACCCTGAACACTTATATTTTCCTTTTGCAGATGGACTCGCCTCTTCTTTCAATGGCGAGGCCACCACTGTGCGTGCCTTGTTCAACCTCGCTGGAGCACGTCATTGATCTCCTCCTCAGGGAGAAGTGCGAGATGGTGGTTGTGGTGAAAAGCGGCAACATGTATGAAGGCAGTTACACATCCAGCTCAAGGCCGCTGGGCGTTTTCTCCCTCGGTATCCTGTCGGAGGCCACCGCCAACACGGCAAACACCCACGACGAGTGCGTCCCCGGGGTAGCCACCCAGCCAGGATCCTGAAGCCAGTACACGTAGCTATTCTTGTGTTGTTGTCTACGAATCTACCATGATTCGTCATCAGTGTGCTTACTAGCGACAAGTCGTTTTAACGCTGTACATGTCGATCGAGAAGAGCGGAAAGTTTTACCGTGGCAAATCTGTTAAGCTGACCCTACCGCTCTGTGCGAGTGATGTAACCTCTGACGCATACACGCAGCAAAGGTGTCAGTGGGCCAGAAGTTCTCACCCGGTGTCTGTCGACTCTGGGTGATGCTCCACGATGGCCCCGGCTTGTCGTACACGCATCTTTGTCCAGTCGGCACCACCAATTATGGGGAAGAAGAGCAGTTGCTATACATGCCGTAGGTCTAGGTCTAGCTAGCATTTTATTGCGGGAGAGATCCTAGCTAGGTGTGCCTGGCTGTTGTTACCTTTGTAGTAGATCCCGACGGGTAACCAAGAAGCAGAGAACAACACCTGGCGAGCGATTATTACTCGGCACCTTTTAGTAGATCCTGACGGGTAACGAAGAAGCAGAGAACAACACCTGGCAAGCGATTATTAGTCTGCGTACAGTCCTAAACATGGGTCTCATCAAAAGGGTGGGAACAGGCACAGAGATCAATATTTGGAAAGATAAATGGATCCTGTCTAATCCGTCACTACGCCCCTTGTGGGAACCTGATAATACTCACTAACTCTAGTGTTTGACCTCATTCGCGAAGATGGAACATGGGATAATAATCTCATAAGAAACTCTTTCCTCCCTCTGGATGCTGATGCAATCCTTTGAATTGTGAGGCATTCGAGAAACATGGTATGTATTCAGTGCGCTCAGTTTATCACTGTTTATCAAATAATGCAGCTGCACGTCGGCACATTGATCCAACATCATCACGAGGTTCTGATCATCCCATGTGGAGGCTATGTTGGCAATTCAAAGTTCTTCCGAAGATAAAGCATTTTTGGTGGAGAGTACTTCATGAGTTCATTCCTACCATGGGTATCTTAAAGAGAATACATATTGAACATATTGGGGCATATGTTCTTTATGTGGAAATAATGATGAGTCTATCTTTCACGCGATAATAGCGTGTCCATCTATTACAGCAATATGGAAAGCTGTAAATGAGGCAACCGGCGTCAAACTCCCTCGTCTTCACCCAAAAACATGGGCGTCAGATATCATCAACGGGAAGGTATGTTTTGCGAAGGATGCTGAGACTATCACAACTGCGGAGTATGCCGTATGGACCAGTCGAAACAAGGAAAAAAGGGAGATCGGCACCTCTCACCAAACAAAGTTGCTTGATGGGTAGCAGAGGTGCTACAGGAGGTATCCAGTGCCACTCATCGCACTGATCACCATGAGAAGAAACTAGTTAAGTGGAACCCACCACCTGAAAACTTTGTCAAGATAAATGTAGATGGAAGTTTTAATCCTACAACTGGTACTGAGGCTACTGGATGTGTGGCACGAGATAGTATCGGTCGTCTCCTTGCTGCAAGAAGTCATTGGTACAATTCTGTGGCCAATGCCCTGTCGGTGGAAGCGCTCGCATACCGCGATGGTGTTGATGTTGCAAATATTTTGAACTTCTAGCAGGCAACGGTCGAAATTGACTGTCATAATTGGTGCAGCTTTGGGAGGCTCGTCAACATCATTGGTCTGAAATTATGGGAATCCTCCATCCGACTCAAGAGATGGCTTCACAATTACTACATTGTAATTTGATCTTTGTAAGACGTGAGGCTAACTTGCTGCCCACTTTATGTGCGCAACAGGCTAGTAGTGAGAACGTGTGTAGCTTGTGGGCTGGAACTACTACTCCTTTCCTTGCAAAGCGATTTTAATATGTTGGTTGATGAATAATAGGATTATGAATGTTTTGCAAAAGAGACAACACGCGTGGGTATTATGTTCTATTGAGGTCCTCACGTACAGTGGCTTTATTTTTATGTTCTGAATCTCTGATCTACCCATTGAAGGCCTGACTGAGATGTGTCCCACTTCCACGAATGAGCAGCGCCGCTGGGCAGTAACATTATCGGGCTGCCACATTATCGCTTCGTGCTTCCCGGGCAGAGCGTACGGCTACGACATTCGCTCCGTCGGGCCAGCAGCAACTGTCCTAGGAGTATCCCGTACCTATGAGACTTTTTTTGAAAATCCCACCTATGCTTCCTGGTGGTATCGTTACAACATGTTGTTTCTCTTCCGGGTTTGCATGGAGTCTGCTAGTTACAGCATGCAGCTACCGCGCGCCATGAGTCTTCTACGAGTAGTTACAACATGATATGCAGCTACAAGAACGCGGCAAGCGTTGTAAAAGCTGCCAAAAATGATATGCAGCTACACTGGAGTACAATGGAGCACGTACGTACTCACTTATCTTCCTGGAAGAACGTCAATGACGGCACATAAGCTTTTGCGCAACCCTAACCATCTGCCCATCTCACCCGCCGAGGTCGGCTCAGGTCCGCAGCTAGTACGGCCTGCCACTGCTGGTGGCATCTATATATGCGTACACGCACCGCAGCACCACTGCCCGCGGGCTTGCAAGGCTGTGACAAGATTTGGATGGATGGACCTCCTACCTTCCTGACGAGCAGCCTTTTGGTTTTGGGTGACAGCTTGGGGAATGCCTTTCGACTAAAGCTCTCACGTTCCCCGAAAAAGAAGGACGGTACGAGTGTCGCGCGCAACTGCCCTCAGACAAACGGGCCGCACCGCACGGCACGGCACGTAGCAACCTCTACCTGCCGGCCGACGCCACGACGGCCGCAAACTGCGGTTCGCGCATGCGGGCCGGCGCCGGCGCATGCACGCACCGCCGAGAAGCGCGACGCAAGCACGCACGCACGCATGCACGCACGTCCCCCGGCGGGCCGGCCGCATCCTGTAGAGCAGGCAGGTCTACCCGGCCGCTAGTATGCATGTATCTGCATCACTGAAAAAATAGCGTCACAGAATTACGTAGCTAGAACAACGTCTGGCCTCTTGGGTGTACGTACTATGTGCGCTAGCCTTCTGTCGATCACTGTGTGCACGCGGGTTGGATCCGTTTAATGCGACACTCGCGATTATGGAGCAAATGCCTTGACTATCCATCCACGATGGAAATAATATAAGTAGTAACATCATACATATAGATGATGTGACAAGCAATAAATAAAAAAAGAGAAGAAAGTGGTAACATAGCTAGTTACTAGTAAGATGAGTAACATCACACATATCAAAATAAGATGAGTCTATAGCCTAATAAATGAAGTGTTGTATGTTACCACACATATATTACTCCCCATTATAGAGGTAGTAACATCGACTAGGCATGTTACTAGTCTATGTTACTACCCATTGTGGCTAGTCTTAGGCCCTTCTCTGTGCTCCACCGTGGGCAGGTGCTAAGCATGCCACATAAGCAAAAAAATGACATGGCACAACATTTAAGGAGGGGAGAGAGTACTTTGGTGACCCCAGGAAGAACCAATGCCAAGTGCGAGAACCTAGGCAAAGTACTTAAATGAAACAATTTGACCAATGCATGAAAGACTTTAGGTGCTAACTCATTAAATAAAGTGTGCTTAGCAACAACAAGTTAAGCACCTATGCCTTGGGGAGTTGAGTTGCTAAGGTATTTAATGCACTTAGCACCTCATCTAAGCACCTTTGCATTGGAAGAGGTCTTATGCCCTTCCCAGTGCTCCAAGGTGTACCGGTGCTAAGAGTGCCACATAGGCAAAAAGTGATGTGGCAGAGCAATTACAGAGGAGAGAGATCATTATGGTGACCCGAGGAGGAAATGATACTAAGCGCGTGGACCTATGCAAAATGACTATCAACCAATGCATGAAGGTGTTTTGGTGTTAAAACACTAAATAAGGAAGGCTTAACTACAAAAATTAAGCACCAATACATTGGGGAGAGTAGTTGGTAAGATTTTTAATGCATTTAACACCCCATATTAGCACCAATGCATTGAAAGAGGCCTTAGCCCGGAGAGCCCCAAACCGTCTTAAACGTCCGACCGGACAGCCAGTCACTGGCCGGTCATAAAAATATGATCCAGATAGACTCCTTAAACGGGCCTCAAATGTCTAGGCTGACCGGTACCCTCATATCCAACCCAAATATGAGATGGGTATAAGGGCGTCTGGGTGCATTCGCCACGTTGGACAAATGATGGGGTCCCACACGAAATCGCCCGGAAACCCGACGATCACGGAATTCTCCTCCGGTGGGGGGTGTGAATGCCACGTGGCGCCACTCTGTCTCGGCACCCAAGGCCAAATCCAGCTATTTAAGCGGGCTGACATCCCGCAACCCTAGCCACATGCACCTCCTCCCTCTCCGCGCCGCCAGCTCGAGCCCATCCACCACCTCTCTCCCGCTCTGCTGCTCTTCCCACGCCCTCTGGCTTCGCCATGTTCGGCCAAAGAAGATCACTTATGCTATGCTTAAGCCGGAGCGCCGGTTCCAGATTCAGCAGGTGATCGGGGCGAGGCGCACCGCATGCATCGCGACCGGCTTGCCTCCGGACTTGTCGGAGCAGGAGGAGGAGAAGCAGTCGGAGACAGAGAAGGAAGAGGAGCAGCAGACGGCTCTGATGGAGGTGGCGGATCCGAAGAAGGCGGAGCAGCTGGCGCCGGTTGCGGCTCCGGGATTCAACATGGAGGATGCGGAGGCGGAGTTCGCGGTCGCCCAAGCGGTCGGGATGGCGGAGCAGCAGGCCATCCTGGAGTCCATCCAAGATGCGGCATATGTGAAAGCTAACCGGCAGTTCATCCGTATTGGAGGCAATGCAACTCTCGATGTATTGATCGGGTGCATGGTGCACGTATATATAGGTACAAGGGCAGCCCTCAGCCTCATATATACAAGGAAACTAGAGGCGGGTCGATGAGATTATCCTAACGGATACATGCACAAATATGTTCAACACCCCCCTTGATCGTCGTCACCAGTGACGCATAGACTGTACCGGAACTCAAATGTAGGCGTCGATAACCCCTTCGTCATGACATCGGCAAACTGCTGAGCAGTGGGAACATGAAGAACGCGGACGCGCCCAAGGGCCACCTGCTATCGCACGAAGTGAATGTCGAGCTCAATGTGCTTCGTGCGACGATGATGAACGGGGTTGGCGGAGAGGTAGACCGCATAGACATTGTCATAGTAGACAATGGTGGCCTTCGGAACATCAAGAAGCAACTCCTGGAGAAGCTGGCGAAGCCACGAGCACTCGGCAACGGCATTGGCCACAGCACGATACTCAGCCTTGGCACTGGAGTGGGATACCGTGGGTTGTCGTTTAGACGACCACGATATGAGCGAAGGCCCCAAGTAGACGCAGTAGCCTGAAGTAGAGCGTCGTGTGTCCGGGCAGCCAGCCCAATCGGCATCACTTTAGGCCACCAGGTCAGTCGAGGACGAGGCCGTCAACGTAAGACCCAAAGCCGTGGTGCCGCGGATGTACCGAAGAATCCGCTTCACCAGGTTCCAGTGAGTGTCGCGAGGGGCGTGCATGTGGAGACACACCTGCTGGACGGCGTACTGTAGGTCCGGCCGAGTGAGTGTCAAGTACTGGAGGGCGCCGACGATGGAGCGGCAGAACGCCGCATCTGGCGCGGGCGAGCCGTCGAGCGCAGAGACCTTGGCCTTCGTGTCGATAGGCGTGGGGACAGGCTTGCAGTTAAGCATGCCTACCCGCTCGAGAAGGTCCTGGGCATACTGCTGCTGATGAAGAAAGAACCCGTCGGCGCGTCGTACCACCTCAATGCCGAGGAAGTAGTGCAACGGGCCAAGGTCCTTAATGGCGAACTCAACGCTGAGGCGAGCAGTATGCTGGCGAAGGAGCTCGGGCGAGGAACCCGTCAGGATGATGTCATCGACGTAGAGCAGGAGGTAAGCGGTCGCCGGAGCCCGGTGGTAGACAAACAATGGCGTCGGGCGAGTAGCCCGTAACCCGAGCTCTTTGTAGAAAACCGGCGATCACCGGTACCGGTATGCGCGAGGGCCTGCTTCAACCCGTCTGAGAGCGGGTGAGCGAGCACATGGTCGAGCCGAGCGGCGTCGAAGCCGGTGGGCTCAGGCGAAAACTGCTCCAGAGATGGCCATGCAAGAACGCATTCGACACATCCATCTGATGCACCGGCCAGGCGCGAGAGACCGCGAGCTGAAGGACCACGCGAATCGTGCCCGGTTTGACAACCGGGGCGAACGTGTTGGTGAAGTCGACTCCAGCGCGTTGCCGAAACCCGCGGACCACCCATCGAGCCTTATAGCGCTCGAGAGACCCGTCAGGATGAGTCTTATGCCGGAATACCCACTTGCCAGAGATGACGTTGGCATGAGGTGGCCGTGGGACAAGCTGCCAGGTGCGGTTGCGCACCAACGCGTCAAACTCCTCCTGCATCGCCGCGAGCCAATGCGGATCGCGAAGTGCGGCTCGAGCGGACGACGGGAGAGGTGACAGAGCAGACGTCGAGGCAGCGAGGAGGTACTCATCCGCAGAATAGCGCGTACTTGGCCGGTGAATGCCAGAGCGAGCATGAGTGACCATGCAGTGTCCGGCGGCCGGGCGGGATCGGGCGGGCCGGCTTCTGAGGCGGCGAAGAGAGGCGTCGAGGAGCCGGGTCGAGCGGGGCGTGCTCACTTTGCCGGCTGCGGACTCAACGAGAGTCGGGCGCCCGTGGCCGCCGGGCGAGATGCCTGGCCGGGCGGAAGCCGTCGAGGAGCCCGTCAGCGCATGGGATGCGCCACGACCGGCCAAGACTCTGGACTCAACGGGAGTCGGAGGTGGCGTGGCCACCGGTGAGGAGACCGGCGAGAGGGCAGGGACCTGGTCTGGGTCCGACGCCGCGGACCCAGAGCGGGGCCCAAGCGCGGGGGCGCCGAAGCCAGGGGGAGGCCCACGTGCGGCAGGGGGCCCGAAGCCAGGAGGGGCCCGAGCGCAAGGGAGCAGCCTCCCCTAGAGGCACCAGGAGGCGCGGATGACGATGGCGGGTCGGCCGGCGGCGGTACCTGGTGAAAAGGAAAAGACCTGCCGTCAAAGTAAACGTGCCGAGAAGTGAAAACTCGGTGGGAAACCGGATCATAACAACGATAGCCTTTGGTGTTTGGTGGGTATCCGAGAAAGATGCATGCCACAGAGCGAGGTGCGAGTTTATGAGGAGTAGTGGAGGCACTAGTGCAGAACCGGGCTTTAGCATCGGTTCGTAAGGGCCTTTAGTGCCGGTTCTGCAACCGTCACTAAAGCGTGGAGACTAAAGCCCCCCCCCCCCCCCTTTACTACCGGTTCGGCACGAACCGGCGCGAAAGTGCCACCACGTGGCACGAGCCAGGCCCTGGTGCTGGTAGACCATTAGTACTGATTGGTAGCACCAACCGGTACTAAATGTTTGGGGGAGGGGGGGGGGTTGGTTTCAATTTTTATTTTTCCATTAATTTTGTGTTTTCCATTTAATTCTTTTTTGTTTGCTGGTATTTTATGATACTACATATTATACACGTTATGCATATATATAAATAGATTTTCTCGTAGAACCGATCATATATATATATATATATATATATATATATATATATATATATATATATATATATATATATATATATAAAACCTAATGTCTCACAACCACCATTAATTATTCACACATACACATGTATATATATATATATACATATACATACAATTTCTCCTACATGTTGCGTTGGTGCCTTCGGAGCACGATGACAAGTGGTTCATGGGGGCGGTAGCGGGTAATAATATTCTCCTTTGGGATCTACGACTTGGTCGAGCAAAAATCCCGCTATTTTCTCTTAAAGTGCTAGTATGTGCTCCGTTGGTAGGAGCTGCTCCCGCACCTCTCTGAACGGTTAAGAAGGAGATCAATATGCATGTGTATTAGTTGTGTGGCTAGATATCGATAATGGTGTAAACATTTTTGAATAGTTTCTGACAAACGTACCCAGTCCTGTCTATCAGATCTGCTCCTTTCAGACGCCATCATGCGAATGTTCTCGCAAACGTAGAATGCACACAGTTCAGTCCCCGGCGCCTGCTTCAGGGCCTTTACGAGAATTAAATTTAATCAGGTAATAATTAATCAAGCATGATAATTAATTAATGGTATTGAAACAAGAATTAAAGAGATGGTAGCTAGCTAACTAGTACTACTTAATTACTTATCTTGGGTCGATACCAAAATAGCTTTTCTCGCCATTTTCCAGGAGTCATCTTGATGAACTTTGCCCAAGCCCTGCCCGCCGACAAAGAAAATTAATAAAGGGGTTAGTTCATATCAGGAAATGACGAACTAAATAGGCCGACATATAGTTAATAATGATTGAAATTACCTGTTGACTATCCCCTTCACGATGCTGTAGTCACTTTTTTAAGTAGTGAGTCCAGTACTTCAACTTTTCCTTCTTCAACTTTAATGTCTAACAAGTTCCAGTGGTACCTGCATAAGCATACGTTTGCATGTATAAATTAAGCGGGCATGTGCATAACACTAATCAACTATAACCCTAAACCCTATAAACTTATTAACATCTAGCTAGTAAGAAAAAACATAATTTGTAGTACAAGACAGTGTGACTCACTCGAAGTTGTAAGGAAGTAGTATATCTTCATTGGTATTGAGGCACTAGAAGAACTCTAGCATGTTTTTCTCTACATCTTGTCTACACCATTCCAATTTCCATGTGTATTCATTAACGGTATTTGGGTCAATGAACCCAATGCCATAACTTCCAGCTTTTTTCATTTCATACATCTTCATCCTGCATAATACCACATAAAAGAATATATAGTGAGGATATATAATTACAGGTAATTAATGATCAATCAATGAGCACTAGAGCTAGCTTGAGACTTAAATTACAGAAAGAAATCACTTACAGACAATAGCAACTGACGATAGATTTGTCGAGTGCATCTTGATTGAACAATTTGACATTAATATAATTCATCTAGCTAAAAGTAATTCTAATATTTCTATAACTAAAAAACAGAAAAATTGCTAACATTTCTATAACTAAAAAGCAGAAAAATTTATAACATTTCTATATAACTAACATTTCTATAACATTTCTAATGTTTCTATAACTAAAAAACAGAAAAAATTTCTATAACTAAAATTTATAACTAAAAAACAATGTGTGTGTGTGTGTGTGGACATGGCGGCCGGGGCAGGAGCTCACCGGCCAGCGCGCAACGGCGGCGTGGGCGGAGGCAGGCGGTGATGTGAGGATGGGGGCAGGCGGCGGCAGCAGGGGACGGGGGCAGGGGACGGCCGAGGCGGGGACACGAGACGACAGGCGAAGTGCGGCGATGAGGATCACGGGATAGCAGGGGACGGGGCAGCGATGCCGGCAGCAGGGGCAACGACGGATGGCGACACGGACGGCGGCAGCGCGGCGGCAAGCGAAGGAGAAAGAAGTAGAGGAGAGATGAGAAACTGATTTTTTGAAGTGTTTTCTTATATAGAACACACCTTTAGTACGGTTGAAGCCACCAACCGGTACTAAAGGTCTATTTTTGCCAAAGCCAAGCGGCGGAAGCACCCCTTTAGTACGGGTGGTGGCACCAACTGTACTAAAGACCCCTTTAGTACCGGTTGGAGCCACGACCCGGTACTAAAGGGTGTCTTGTTACCAGGCGAGGGTGCAGTTTAGTCCCACCTCGCTAGTTGAGGAGGCGCCAAGACCAGTTTATAAGCCCCAGTAGGGCAATCGCATTGAGCTCCTCTCAAAAGCAGGCCTTCTGGGCCTACCTCTCCTACTCTGCCTGTGGGTCTACTGGGCTTGCGGGCCTGCATCCTGGCCCAACTACAGGTTGGGTTTCTAGTAGTATGCAGGCCGCTCTGGCCCAGTAGGTGGGCTTTTTAATTTTCTTATTTTTTTGCTTTATTTATTTTTGGTTTATTTATTTTGAGTTGTTTTTTGCTGTATTTAGAGTTTCTTTGTGAATATTTTTGCTCTAGGTACAAAAAATTACAAACTTTCTGTTAGTGCCGGTAGTTTTCAAATTTGAATAGTTTAAAATTTTGAATTATTTGAAATTTGTGTGAATCACTAGTTTGTGAATAACTTAACTTTTAAAATAGATTTTTCAGTGATTCTTTTTTCTTATGTTTAATATTAGTGTGTTTTATCATTATATTCAATTTGGTAATGCTTAGGTTATTTAAAAAATGAAATGCCTTTATATGAGATGAGTTTTTCGTCAAACCACGATACTTGAAAGAGATTGTCCATTTTGTACACGAAGTGCATCCAGTTTTTGCGGTAACCCTTTCTAATTTTTTGCACATGCTATGTGGGTGAAATTATGATACCATGCCAACTTTCAACCTTTTCTGAGTTCATTTGAAATGCTTTTCAATTTCAGGGTCATTTAGCTGAAAAATCAATAAATGCATGAAAGAATTTGTTTGCACATAAAATTTCTTCGCGTTTCAAATGCCAAAACACATAACTACCCTAACTATTACAGAGATTCCCTCCTGGGTGCGAAACACAGAAGAAAGTGATGATAGTAAAGCCGATCACGTCCCAGATCTTTGGGTGTGAAATTTTTTCTTCATGTGTGTCCCTTGGAAAATCTTCATCATTTAACTGGATGCTCGGGTCAATATTCACTGTGAATGGAGCAATTTCATCAAACTTTTCATAATCTTCTGACATGTCTGTCTTATCATCCACTCCCACGATGTTTCTCTTCCCAGAAAGAACTATGTGGCGCTTTGGCTCATCGTATGATGCATTAGCTTCCTTATCTTTTCTTTTTCTCGGCTTGGTAGACATGTCCTTCACATAGAAAACCTGTGACACATCATTGGCTAGGACGAATGGTTCGTCTGCATACGCAAGATTGCTGATATCCACTGTTGTCATTCCGTACTGCGGGTCTTCCATTACCCCGCCTCGTGTCATATTGACCCATTTGCACCGAAACAAAGGGACCTTCAAACCACGTCCATAGTCAAGTTCCCATATGTCCTCTATGTAACCACAATATGTTTCCTTTCCCGTCTTGTTTGTTGCGTCAAAGCGGACACCACTGTTTTGGTGGGTGCTCTTCTTATCTTGGGCGATCGTGTAAAATGTATTACCATTTATCTCGTACCCTTTGAAAGTCATTATATTAGAAGACGGTAACTGGGACAACGAGTACATGTCATCTTCAATAGAGGCGTCATGCATGGTATGCGATATGCGCAACCGGTCGTGAAACTCCTGGTTTGTTCACGTGTAATCCTGTCATCGACCGCTCACGGGTGTTTGGAGCGTAGAAAATTCTTGTGTTCGTCCATATACGGAGCCACCAAAGGCGGAATTACGTAGAAGCTGTGTAGTGTGCTTCGGTGAGAGAAAGTCCGTCCATACATATTAGTTGATTCCCTCCTAGCGTGCCTTTTCCCTCCGATGCGCCCTTATGCCGCGATTCAGAACACCAATCGGCTTAAGGTCAGGAATAAAAGTCAATACAAAACTCAATGACCTCCTCATTGTGATGGCCCTTGGAGATGCTTCCTTCTGGCCTAGCACGGTTATGAACATATTTCTTTAAGACTCCCATGAACCTCTCAAAGGGGAACATATTGTGTAGAAATACCGGACCCAAAACGTTAATCTCTTCACATAGGTGAACTAGGACATGCGTCATGATGTTGAAGAAGGATGGTGGGAACACCAACTCGAAACTGACAAGACATTGCACCAAATCATTCTCTAACCTTGGTGTGATTTCTGGGTCGATTACCTTCTGAGATATTGCATTGAGGAATGCACATAGCTTCACAATGGCTAATCGAACGTTATCGGTAGAAGCCCCCTCAATGCAACCGGAAGTAGTTGCATCATAATCACGTGGCAGTCATGAGACTTTAGGTTCTGGAACTTTTTCTCTGCTATGTTTATTATTCCCTTTATATTCGACGAGAAGCCAGACTGTACCTTAATACCGAGCAGGCATTCAAAGAAGATTTCCTTCTCTTCTTTGGTAAGAGCGTAGCTGGCATGACCCTGATGTATGCCGTCTTTTTCGTGCATACGTTGCTGGTCCTCCCGTGCCTCAGGTGTATCTTTTGTCTTCCCATACACGCCCAAGAAGCCAAGCAGGGTCACGCAAAGATTCTTCGTCACGTGTATCGCGTCGATTGCGGAGAGGACCTTTAGGTCTTTCTAATAGGGCATGCCCCAAAATATAGATTTCTTCTTCCACATGGGTGCGCGTCCGTCAGCGTCATTCGAACAGGTTGTCCGGGATCTTTCCAAAGACTACCTTCAACTCCTTGACCATATCATGTACATCAGCACCAGTACGGTGGGGAGGCTTCGTCCGGTGATCCACCTCACCTTTGAAATGCTTGACTTTCTTTCTTACGGGATGCACCTTTCGGAAGAAATCGGCGATGTCCAGTGCGCATTCTTCCTACAATTGTCCAAATATATACTGTGGGTATCGTCCAAATAGTGCGTGCATGCGCGGTATCCCTTGTTTGTCTGTCCTGAAAGGTTACTGAGAGCAGGCCAATCATTGATGGTCACGAACAACAATGCCTTTAGGTCAAATTCTTCCCCCATGTGCTCATCTCACGCACGTACACCTGTTCCATTCCACAGCTGTAAGAGTTCTTTAACTAATGGCCTTAGGTACACGTCAATGTCGTTGCCGGGTTGCTTAGGGCCTTGGATGAGCACTGGCATCATAATGAACTTCCGCTTCATGCACAACCAAGGAGGAAGGTTATACAAACATAGAGTCACATGCCAGGTGCTATGGTTGCTGCTCTGCTCCCCAAAAGGATTAGTTCCATCTGCGCTTAGACCAAACCATACGTTCCTTGCGTCATCTGCAAACTCCTTCCCGTACTTTCTCTCGATTTTTCTCCACTGCGACCCGTCAGCGGGTACTCTCAACTTTCCGTCTTTCTTACAGTCTTCTCTATGCCATCGCATCGCCTTGACATGCTCTTTTTTTGGAACAAACGTTTCAACCGTGGTATTATAGGAGCATACCACATCACCTTGGCAGGAATCTTCTTCCTGGGACGCTCGCCCTTGACATCACCAGGGTCATCGTGGCTGATCTTATAGCGCAATGCACCGCATACCGGTCAAGCGTTCAAATCCTCGTACTCACCGCGGTAGAGGATGCAGTCATTAGGGCATGCATGTATCTTCTGCACCTCTAACCCTAGAGGGCAGACAGCCTTCTTTGCTTCAGACGTACTCTCGGAAATTCGTTGTCCTTTGGAAGCATATTCTTTATCATTACCAACAACTTTCCAAATCCCTTGTCGGATACACCATTCTCTGCCTTCCATTGCAAAGCAATTCCAATGGTGCCCAACTTTTTCTTGTCAGCTTCGCAATTCGGGTACAACAATTTCTTGTGATCCTCTAACATGCGCTGCAACTTCTTCTTCTCCAAATCACTTGCGCGGTTTCTCTTTGCATCGGCAATGGCCCGACCTAGATCATCAGCGGGCTCATCTGATGCCTCTTCTTCAGCTTCTTCCCGCATTGTCGGCTCAGCTTCTTCCCCCATTGTTGTATCATCGTATTCAAGGAACCCATGGCCAGGATAGCTGTCGTCGTCCTCTTCTTCTTCATTGTCTTCCATCATAACCCCTCTTTCTCCGTGCTTGGTCCAAACATTATAGTGGGGCATGAAACCGGACTTAAACAGGTGGACGTGAATGGTTCTTGACGTAGAGTAATTGTGATCATTCTTACAGACAGCACATGGACAAGGCATAAAATCATCCGCCCGCTTGTTTGCCTCAGCCGCAAGCAGAAAAGTTTGCACGCCATTAATAAACTCGGGAGAGCATCGGTCATCGTACATCCATTGTCGGCTCATCTTCATTACACAACACCGAAAATACCAAATTAATACAAGTTCATACATAAAGTTCATACAACACTTAAATGCAACAAACAAATAACTCTCTAACTAAAGCATTTAAATGCAACAACAAATGCGATCAAGATCACAACTAAGGTAACAATTGATCCAACAGCATAATGATACCAAGCCTCACTATCAATGGCATATTTTCTAATCTTTCTAATCTTCAAGCGCATTTTCTCCATCTTGATCTTGTGATCATCGACGACATCGGCAACATGCAACTCTAATTCCATCTTCTCCCCCTCAATTATTTTCAATTATTCTTTCATATACTCGTTTTCTCTTTTAACTAAATTTAACCTCTCGACAATAGGGTCGGTTGGAATTTCCGGTTCACAAACCTCCTAAATAAAAATATCTATGCCAACTTGATGGGCATAATAATTTGTCATAAACGCAAAATGCAACAACTAGTTTTAAAAGAGAATATACCACATCCGATCATAACAAGGACGAGGGCCAACGGGGACGGATATCAAAACCATGGCACTATGTATAACAATCAACGTACGGGTAAGATAATTATACAAGTAACTATATATCCAAATCACACAAACATCAAATTGGTAATGTAAAACATTCATCAACAAGAGGCTCACCACAAGGTGGTGCCGGCGACGGGACGGTGCGGGCGATCGAGGGTGTTACGACGGAGATTTAGAAGGCACTAAGTAAACCACACCTACATATGCAAACTAAGTGTTATTTTTGACCTCAAATTGCATATAAATCAAATACCAGCACATATATTTCCTCCCAAATTACTTAACTCATAAATTAATCACTATACAAAGCATTGCAAGAGCTAATCTAGCAATGAGAGATGAAAGGACAAAGTTGCTAACCTTTGTGATCATTTGAATGGATGGGGGCCTTCAAATCTTGACAAATTTTGGGCAAAATGTGTGATGAGCTCGAGAGGAAGAGGGGAAGAACAGAGAGGAGAGGGGAAAGGGGAAGAACAGAGCGAGCTCGGGTGGACGAAGTGTTTATGTACGATGACCTTTAGCACCGGTTCGTGCCACGAACCGGTACTAAAGGTGCTGGAGGGGCCCCGTACTGACAACATCCTGCCACCACTCAGTTTAGTACCGGTCCGTGGCACGAACCGGTGCTAAAGGTTAGCCACGAACCGATACTAATGAGAGCAGCCGGCTAGCCGTTGGAACCGGCACTAATGTGCTTGACATTTGACCCTTTTTCTACTAGTGAGGCGATGCTAGGATAACAGAGACACCCAAAAACACGAAGATCATCATATGAGGGTGGGCTACCGAAGAGGAGATGATGTGGTGCAAAGTTCCCACGAGCACGAGTCGGGCGAACGTTGATGAGGAGAGAGGCGGTGGAGAGAGCGTCCGGCCAAAACCGGGGTGGTACATTGGCGTGGAAAAGAAGAGTGCACACACAATCATTGAGGGTGCGAAGGATCCGTTCGGCGCGACCATTTTGTTGCGAGGTATACGGGCAGGTGAGACGAAAAATCGTGCCGTGTGTGGCAAGGAGGGTGCGAACTCCGACGTTGTCGAACTCCTTCCCGTTGTTTGTCTGCAAGGCATGAATGGGACGCCCAAACTGCGTAGCGACATAGGAGTAAAAGATAGTAAGAATGGAGAGTGCATCTGATTTTCTCCACAACGGGAAGGTCCACACATAGTGCGAAAAATCATCAAGTATGACAAGATAGTATAAAAAACCCGTATTACTGGCAACAGGAGATGTCCACAAATCACTATGAATCAACTCAAATGGAAACGACGCCACCGATGAGGACGCACTAAACGGAAGACGGACATGCTTGCCGAGACGACAAGCATGACAAGTATGATCATCGGTTTTATTACACGTGAATGAAAAAGTCCTAAGAATATGACGAAGGGTGGTCGGGTTTGGATGTCCTAGCCGAGCATGCCAAAGGTCCACCTGGCGGAGAGAGCGACCGCTGCGGATGTGGAAGTGGCGGTGGAGTTCACCGGGTAGAGGTCGTCTGGGCTGTCACATCGGTGGAGCACCATCCGGGTACGAGCGTCCTTGACAGAAAAACCCACTTTGTCAAATTCAACAGTTATAGGATTTTCACGTGTAAGAGAACGAACCGAAACAAGATTAGTGACTAACTCAGGTGAAACTAAGACATTAGACATGTGAATAGGCGTAGAGTTAGACGGAAAGGAACCATGACTGACATGAGTAATGGGAAGGGAAGACCGTCCCCAACAGTGATACGACATGCGGTAGAAACTAGAAATACGGAGTTGAGGTTACCAGGGTTGGAAGTCATGTGAGTGGTAGCCCCGGAATCCATATACGCCACCTCCGGTGTATGTGTTGGGTGTAGGGGTGGAGTGAAGCGCCGCAAGGAGAGCCGGATCCCAAGGGGCCGGCGGGAGTCGTCGATGTCGCGGAGGAGGGCCAGGGGTAGCCACCAGAGCGGCGAGCTGTGCATGGCCGGGGTGGCGGACGAAGGGGCCGCGACGGGGTAGCCACCCGGGGCGGCGAAAAACGCCTGATGCGCGCCGGGGCGGGGGCCGAGGATCCTGGCCGGGACGGGGGCCCGCGGCACGGTCATCGTGTACGCATGGACCACCCCCATCCAAGGGTTATCGCGGCGCCCAGAGGGGCCGGGCAGCCGCCGCGGCGGCCGGGCGGGCGTCCCCCGCCGCTCGGCTGCCGCTGCCGCTTGCCGCGCGCTCCGGGCGGCGATCAAAGTGGGGGCGGCGGTAGATGGCGCCGGTGGCGCTGAAAGTACTGACGCCGCCCGGTGATGGCGTCGGCCGCCAACGCCGTGGAGGGGCGGCGCGGGAGGTGCCCGCCGCGAGAGCCGTGTGCGTGGCCCGAGACTTCACCATCTTCATCCTCCTCTCCTCCAACCGAAGGTAGGCCACGACCCGAGGAAAGGTCGGGCCCGGGAGGAACGTGAGGTTGGAGGCCGCGTTGCCGAACTCCTTGTTCAGACCGACTGTGATCATGCTGAGGAGGAGGTTGTCGGAGACCTGCTCCTCGAGGTCGCGAAGTTCGTCAGCAAGTTTCTTAAGGCGCATGCAATAATCGTTGATGGACAAGTCAAGCTGATGGTAGCAAAAAAATTCCTGCTGAAGAAACACGGGGCGTTGGAGGGCATTGTCGAGGAAGAGCCCGTTCAGCTTTGCCCACACCGTCTGCGCGTCATCGGTGTCGCAAACGATGGTGTGGAAGATGTCCTTGGAGATGGTTTGGTACAATCAGCGAGTGATTGTGGCGTCGATGGTCAGCCAGTCGTCGTCCGCGTACATGAGGCCGGAGTCGACGGAGCCATCGACGTGATCGATGAGGTGGTTTTTCAGGCATAGTAGGTGGAGGAGGCGTAGTCAAGAACGACGGGCACGCGGGCGAAGATGTCGAGATCGCGGACGACCTCCACCGGAGAGGCCGGACCGTCGAAGGGATTGGAGGGGAGGGAGGCGGCGGAGTGGGGAGACGCCATGGGTGCAGCGGCGACCGAGGGGAGGAGGTGCGGCGCGGCTGGCGGGGAGATGCGATCGGGTGGGAGCGGGTGTGAGGCGGCTCGGGAGGAGAGAGGGATGGGGAGGGGTGATGCGCGCGCGGCGGCGGGGTGAGGGTGCGGCGGCGGCGCAAGAGATGGCGGCGGCGGCGGCAGCTAGGAGCGGAAGCTAGGGTTGAATCGGAAGGAAAACTGATACCATATTAGAGGCAATGAAACTCTCGATGTATTGATCAGGTGCACGGTGCACGTATATATAGGTATAAGGGCAGTCTTCAGCCTCATCTATACAAGAAAACTAGAGGCGGGGCCGGTAAGAGATTATCCTAACAGATACATGCACAAATATGTTCAACAATCCGGCAGGAACGGGCAACGACCAACACGCTCTTCGACGAGGTTGAAGCGGAGATGGATGCGGAGGAGCCGCAGAAGCCGGAGTTGTGGCTGCCGCCCATGTACCCGGAGCCGGGCATAAAGATAGTGGACATCTCCGACAAGGATTATGGTAGTATAGATTATTTGATCTACGCAGTGTGTTGATTTCATCTTTTGCATGCTTTTGTATGGATCTAGAGTTTTAAATATAAGGTATCTCAATGCAGAAGGGCGAATTTAAGAAATGACCGGTCACTGTCTGGACACGTCCGCAGCATTTAAGGGGGTCGAATTTGATGTGCGCGATCGTAGATGCTCTTTTGGTTCGTACATACGCACCGACTGGCGCCGAGCCAGCCGCACCAATGAATGGCATGTGATAGTTTCTGCAAAGCCTGCCGCATGTCTGTGCTGTGAATTTCCGCTGCACCAATCGCGAGCATGGACCAATACGACTAGCCTACTTTTTTTTTATCGAGGGAATAGGACTACCAGTAGGACTGTCGTCCTTTAAGGCCAACTCCACCGCAAGACCCTAAATAGACGTCCGCTTCGACCGTTTTTTGTCTGTTTAAGGTGGTAATGGGACTAAAACGGACACGCATGTCCGGCTCTTGCTCGAGGCGTCCAACGCGTCTACAACCCCAAACTGTCCGCCTCGCGTCCGCCTCGGCCACACGCCCACGCATGCGCCTTCCTGCCCATGAGCGTGCTCGCCACGCCCGGTCAGATGGACAAAGGCTGACGAGCCGCCTCGCCGTGGTCGCGCTGCTCGCGCCAGCAGCCCGCCGTGGCGAAGCTTCGCTCGCCCGGCCCGCGCATCCCGCCCGCCCGGTCGCGGCCGGCACCCAGCGCCACCGCCGCGCCTCACTGGCAACCCCGGCAGCGTGCACAAGCGCCCGTCGCCCGCCCGCCCGAGCGCGGCGAGCAGCACCCGTGCCACCGCAGCGCCCGCCCGGCCCGGCGCGTACCAGCGCCTCGCCCGGCAATGCAGCGAAACACGATCGCCCGCGCCCGCCCGCCCAGCCGGCGGCCGCACCAGCGCCACCGGCGCGCCTCGCCGAGCCGCGCCCGCTCCCGCCCAGAGCAGCGGCCGGCACCAGCGCCACAGCCGCGCCTACGCCTAAACGCGCCCGTGCCCGCCGCCCGTCGGCGGCGTGCCGGCGCGCCACAAGCGTCTCGCCCGCCATGGCCATGGCGGCGTGGGTGCGCTGCTGCTAACCGTGCTCCCTCCGTGGCCGTCTTGCTTGTCACCGTGGTCGGCCGGGCGGCGCGCTGGCGCGTTGGCGTCTTACACTACGCGTGGCAGCGGAGTCGCCGTCCGTGCACGCTGCGGAAGTGCGGCAGAGGGCGGCGCCCGGAGCAGCCGGACCACGAGCTGCGCATGTCGCCCTGCCGCCCGCCCGTGCGCTGCACGCTTCCCGCCCGCCTACGCCCGTATGCGCCGGCAGCCGTGCCGCTCGTCCATGTGCCCGCCCGCGCCCGCATGCATCGGCATGGGTAGTGTGTGTGGAGCAGAGGAGAGAGAGGGAAAAAGGTGGAGAGAGGTGGTGGGTAGGCATGGTGGGCCAGAGGAGAGAGAGGATGACAGGTGGGTCAGGCCTCACATGCAGAGGACACTGCCCGGACGAGGAGGAGGCAAGATTCGTCCGCCCGTGTCTGTTTCAGACCCAAATCCAGACCAACTTTGCTCCGAGGATGGGTCGGGACGGACCAGAAACGGATGTTTTTTTAGGATAGGGTCACGCATTGGGACGTTTGATTTGTCCGTTTTACCTCAAATGGACAGACCCGGACGATTTGGGGTCGTGCGGTGGAGTTGGCCTAAGGTCTTTTTGATTTGCACGATGGCTAATCTGGCCGCCTGCTGCTGAATAGACCTGCCCATGGATGGAGAGCGATATGGCATGTCGTGCAAATTTCGGCTGGTAAGTGTCGTTTGTGTAGCAGTTCTCTTCAGAAAAACAAACAAGTAAACAATATAGCAATTAGGCACTAGATATATTATATGCCAATGGCAAATATTGCATATTAATAGGTAGTTGCACCGGAGAGAAGGATTGCATGTTTGCAAAAGAAATCCTTCATCAAATTTGACTTGATGGAAAATTTTCCTTCGAATTTCAGTCCTACAAATAAGCTCGTGTGCTACAGACCAAAAAGTTAGCGTCATGTCTGTAAAAATAAGGTTATAAATCTATTTAACTAGTAAAAACTCACAATAAGCATGTTCTGTCGGCTCCTTTTTATAAGGCGCATTAGCTTTTTCAGAAGTTAAGATTGTCTATCTTTGACCAAGTTTAATAGATCCATTACGATCAAGATAGTACTCCATAAAAATGACTTTTGATATTTTTTCCTATCTCCGATGTAATCTGCACTTTGCCATTTAGTGTTGCGGACATTTGATAGTTTTTTTCCTATTAACTTGGCCAAAAATAGCAAAAAATGACTTTTGAGAAAATGCAACGAGACCTATACAAGGAACAAAGGGAGTATGGCATTTATTAAGATTGCATCTCTTGTTTTTGGCTTAGCTAGGATGCGATTTGTAAAAAAAGATCACGCAGATTACGTCAAAAGCATATGACCAAATGGCAGATGAGTTTATCATGATCCGTCGTAAAGTCGAACACAAATCTAAGCCATATAAGTAGATTAGTTGGTCAGTACAGATGGGATCAACCGAAAAACCCTGACTCAGTTACAACAGCTGGCGGGTTATATTGCATGTCATATACTCATATGCCTGCTCAGGTTTCAGGATCATTATTACTGAGCAGCTAACATGGAAAAGTTTGCTTACCACGTGACGCGTCTGGACAATCGATCTGCTCCAATATTCTCTACTGATACCCTTCAAACAGTATGCGTTTTGTGGATATCTAACGGTAGTACGGTACACACATTAACCTATACCTACGAGGAACAGGCTCATAGGCTCCTTTGGGTTCGTATCCGTCTGTGTGGCTCCCATAGTACAATCTCCACCAACCGATCGAGCTACAGGCTCCTTTGTCTGCTAATAGTTATACGGGGTATATATCTTGATCGAGGTGTGAAAATAGCACTGGAATCCCCTCCCTTTGGACCATTTTAAAGACGTGTCCTCTCTCACCAAAGCAGTCCACTTCCAGCATTCCATTCCGCGTCGTTGAGATGTCCACTGATTTGTTTATATTTGGGTTACCCGGCAGGTTGATGACAAACTGTTGCGCCGTCATGCTCACAACAGAGCTCATGACTCCATCAACAGGCCTTGACGGCCGCTAGCTGCTGGTGTGAGTGTTTTTGTAGGAAGAGTGGAAGACACACACACACACACGCATGCAGCACGCGCGCGCACACACACATACTGTAAAACTCATACAAGCAATTTGTCCTCTTGTGTGGATCCATTCAGCATGGAGAAGGCTAAATATAAGAGTATACTACTGTTATGATTTATTAACAAAATGCAACGCACCCTATACAAGGAACAAAAGGGAGTATGGCATTTACTAATGATCGCAAGTTAGTGCACACATAAGGGTGAGAGGAATAGCCTTGGTTTGTCGCTCTGGCTATGTATGAATGATATGACTTTTAATAGTGAAAATTCCTCTCCGCTACAAGTTATCTACTAGTGTATGATTTGTTTCGTTTGTGGTCTACTTTATAGAGATAGGAGCACCAACCTTTTATATACGACGGTGTTTACACGATTGGAGCAGGTGGCACTCCACATGGGTGGCGTCGGGATTGTTCCCTAGTCCCTAGTCTTAGGCAGTCTCTTTGGCCTTGTTTTGACTTTCTGTGATTGCCAGACTGTGCGTGCGCGCTTAATTGTGTGCATTGTAATCATGTAGAGGCTAGTTGTGTGAGCATTGTGCTTGCATCCATCGATGCTAAATTGTGAATCAATAAAGGGCATTTAAAAAAAACATGCTCTACCACCATGCATTTAGGTGCCATGCGAACATATTTGAGATAGTCTTATTATCTTTTCTTAATGCAAGATCTCATTAGCTACACTTTTAGTTTTTCTAACACTAGCGTATTTAATGGTACACCGGAACCTATTTGTTGGCATATTTGCCAAGTGAGACCACACTTAACAATTTATATTCTAATTATTGACGACCTTACACTTACGAGGTGTAGCATGATACAAATTGTGCTTGCAACGCGTGGCACCCCCAGTGCTAAAATCCTATGCCGCCTGTGAATAAACAATGAAAGTCTTTAGCAAGAAAAAACAAGACAAACTAAGCCGATGGAGGGCCAACACACATGGTAAACCGCCATCTATACTGGGTTGATAACTCCCTGCCCACCCGCTTCACTTTTTTCGATAGAAGATACTTTTATTAACTCAGAATGTAGCATCAAGTAAATACAAAGCATAATGAATGACATCTGACCTCTACATAGTTAAGATGCGCAACCTTAAATTAAGGTCTAACAAAGTATATATACAGAAAAAGCGACAAGTTGGGAACAGTAAAGTGATATGAGTCTGAAACTATGCAAATGTCGACAAAGAAGGTGGACCGATCCGGAGATTATGTTACCATCCATGTTGGGTAAAAACTTCCCTAACCACCCGCTCCAACAATATGCACACCGCCTTAAACAACGATTGATACTCCGTGCGCTGTAGCATAGACTACATACAAAGCCAATGCGTACAATGGTAATAACCTGCATAGAAGAAGATATTTTGCCATTAAAAACACAATCGTTTCTACATGGTCAAAGCAACCATAATAAGACAGACGCTCCCACCTGTATTACCGTAATTTTTTTGAAAAGTAGGATGACCCCAGGCCTCTGCATCTGAAAGATGCATGCAACTATTTTATTAGTTATTCACGTATACCTTACAAAGCAGTACATCAATATGTCTAAATCCGTCATTTTGGCAACATCTATCGCTACTCCTATCCACTTGATGAAGGGGTACAGAAATACTGAGTCAAATACCCAGATCTCTCACCTAAGCCTAACTTCTAAAAGTGGAGGCCCCAGCCCGGCTCACATACCGGGTCTGGGACACAGACCGGTCCGACACACTCTCAAAGGTCGTCGTCACCGTCTTTCACCGATCCATCTTCAATGCAAGTACTGATGCAACGACCTTGCTAGGCCTGCCGTCAACGCTGCCATGGCGCCAAATAGCCCCACCGTCCTTCGCTCGTCCATCCAGCCGCATCCGTCGTCGAGATCTAGTTGCACCATGCCGCCAATACTCGTCGTCATCGACGCGGTAGATACAACACCGCTCCTCCTGCCAACCTTCACACTGTCGCTGCTGCTGGAGCTACGTGGAGCCCACCACCCATAGCATCTCTCGCCCAAACATCTGAACCTCTCAAGACGACGCCTCCATGGAGGGTACGACGCGCAGGACGCCGCCGCCGCCCAATCCAGTTTGAATTTTGGACTTTTGTCTGGGAGGGGTTCGGAGGTGGATAGGAAGGACCTTGGCTTCGCCTCCAGGGAGGGTAACGGCGTCGAGGGATGCCGCCGATGCCGGGCCGGATCAGCCGATCAAAGTTTCCTCCGGTCCGCAACCTATAGCACCAAACCTCCGTCTGCTTCGGATCCGACAGCGAGTAATGAGCCGAAACTAGCAGAATTGAAAGTGCCATGGGGCTCAACCCACCAGGAAGGATGATCGAGAAGAACCGCCACCGTAGATCTCCAGGCGCCAGATCCAACGATCCAACTTGGCCAATGGAGCATATTAAAAGTATTTGATATTCCCTCAAATCAGTGACGATATATATTGACAACACTTGTGGGTGGATACAAATTGAACGCTGATCATATAGAACACGCAAACTTGAATTGAAAGAAAAGGTGTTTAATTGTCTCATCATGAGTACAAAGCTACACTTTTTACTTCCTTGCCAGTTGCGTGAACGAGGATGTCTTTTGTTAGCACAACTCTTCTCCGAAGATATCATATGAAAATCTTAATTTTTAGTGACATCTTTTATTTTCAAATTAGTTTATTATTATTCATGGGAATCTTTGAGTGCGAGAGTGCATAGTATACAGAGTCAACTGTGAAGGATCCAGATGTAGTGAGATTCCAGCGAAACACATCCCTTCCTTATATCAAGTTAATCGAATGCAAACAAAATAGAAGATGTTGCCATAACGTAAGGGGAGGCCAATCCACTTGAGTACATGTTGTCATAACCAATTCGGTACTCTGCATAGGTGCTGAAACTTGAGCACTTTCACACAAACCATGCTCTCGGGCGCTAGTCTTTAGATGCCGTCCTGTTCAGGCTACCATATTCATGCGATGACTTACGAACAGCCGAAATCTTGCCGCTTTCCTCCTAACTGAGACATCTTCACATACTCTAAATTTAAGACGGGTACAAAGGTTGTCTAGGATAGGGGTTTGTAACCATCTATAACGAGGGTTCCTGTAGTTTGACTTACTTATAGGAAAGCAAATTATTCATATCCATCTTGTGTGAAGAGTAACCAAAAAACATGAATTATTACATGGTAGGGAATTTTAGAACTTGCTACATACATATGATTTCTTTACAAAATATAGATAAGATAACATGTATATGTTGAAATGATTATAGATGAAATTACACGTGTGTATATATTGGGTTGGAATATGACCGTTTAGGGGCTCACCATGAATGAGAGAAGTACAAATCCATGTGTGGTAGTTTTTTTTTTGAAAAGGAGGATATACCACCGGCCTCTGCATCTGGACGATGCATGCAACCATTTTATTAATTATTCACAAAGACCTTATAAGGTAATACATCAATAAGTCTGAAGCCACCATCTTGGCAATGCCTGTTGCTACTCCTATTCCCTTGACGAAGGGGTGCCGAATGTCCGAGCCTAATACCAAACAAACATCGCATCAAAGCCTAACATCTAAAGTCAGATGCCCCACCCAAGCCACTAGCTAGACTGGGTCACACGCCGGTCCGGCACACTCCCAGTGAGCACCATATGCGCACGCTGCAAGGCCGTCACCTCCATCTTCCATCGATCCATCCTCGGAGCAGAACTGATGCATCGACCTTGCCAGGCCTCTCTGCCATCAACGCCACCAGGGGCGCCCGGACATGCCGTCGCCCTCCTGCCTTGAGTCCGTCACTCGCGCCGGACGTCAAGCCTCCCGCTGCGCCCGGACCGCGAGATCCGCCGTCATCGATGCAGAAGATGAAACCCCGCTCCACCTCTGGGCCCTTCCAATTAGCACCTGCTCCAAAACGATGCCCTCAAGAGGGAGAACGGCACCCTAGTTTTCGTCATCATCTGATCTGGGTGACCCGAATCCAGGGTTTCCCACAAAGCAGATGCCCCCTGGAGGAAGAGGGGGAACGCCAACTGCAACTGCCCACGAACAAAAGCCGTGCCCACCACCTCTTAGCTCTCATGACGGCACCTTCAAGAAGGATAGGATGCCATGAGCGTCGTCGCCGCCCTAGGATTTTCACCCGAGAGACCATGGAGTGGGAAAAGGTGGGGCGGACCCGAACGGCGTCTCTAGGAAGAGAAACGACACCCACATGCGTCGTCGCCGTCGTGGTTGGCAGGAGCAGACCAGAGAATTATCCCAATCCGTATCCCCACCTCCTGCTCCGTCCCAAGCCCCCAACGAGTGACCGACAAGCAGCACAGCCATGTCCGTTACGACGGAGTGCACGAAGCAAGGATTGGAGGAAGAAGCAGCTCAACACCATTGGCCGCCGAGGCAACAAGCCGCGGCACCAACCCGATCCCCGGCAGCCCGCCCGCCCTACCGCGCCATCGGACAGGGATCCCATATCAGTGTCGCGTCATCCATGTGTGGTAGTTGCATCAAATATATATATTTTTCCCTAACATAATTTACTGTGATTGTATATCTTTCCATGAATACAATATATAACTGTATTTTTGTAACTTCAAAACTGAAAGGTGTAACTGATTAATTAAAAGATGGGATTACACGATCGGCCCATATTTGTATACTTCCCCTTATTCCAAAGTCAAAGAAAAATTCAAGACTTTTTGGTAGGAGCCCATCTGGAAACATGCCAAGATTGTCTGGTAGGGCACCCTACACGCAGTGCTTTTACTAACCATATGGTTCTTTCCCATAGTATTTCCATATCCAATCTTCTTTTAGAGCAAGGTTATTAGTATAACCACCACCGGTTATATAAAGTTACCACATCATATACGGCCAACCTAATTAATAGCCTACTCATACAATAATTAATCATATTTGTATGTTGTGCCATTAATATGTGTTTCGCGTTTCTCTCTCACAAAAGATGTTGGAGCCCATGCTACAGCCCTTTGTAATTCTACACCCCGCATCTTTTTTCTCTCCTCGAACTAAGCAAAAATCTTATAAACTGCCTATTATACTTCCTTTTACACTGTATCTTAGATTCTTAGTACGTGAGACATTCTCTCTCTTTTCTTTAGAAAGATTCTTTCCCTACCTCAGTATATTACCGGGACGTTTTTGGAACTTAGAGACAGTAGATTTTTTTTTTGCTTGCAATTTTTTGTTGGTACTCTACCAAGCTGACCCCTTGGGCTGTTGCACAAGTAGTGATAGAGATAACCAGCGAAGCATATACGTCCACTTAAATCGATCGGGAACATATAGTATTTGTTTTTGAAACGAGAAATCTCACATGGAATATGCACGATTTGAATAACTTGAGGTTGAGGAATCTTCTATCAAGAAACTCGAAATCAATCAGCGAACTAGATCAAAGATTTAAACAAGAGAGGGCAGACCAAATCTCCGGTAAATGTAAACTAGCATGTCTTCCTGGTTAAGGAATAATACCATCGGCCACACTCAACTAGCTAAGAAGAAGAGATCAATCTTATCCAACACACAAGAGTCTGAAACAAACAATTCATTTGACATGAACCGCAAAGCAGACATTTTTGGCATACCGAAACAAACAAGCAATCAAGTAAAGTTGTCGAGTGACGAATCAGCGGATCCGATCATAGCCTGAGAGACAGGTCCACCTCGTCGGCGGCGTGCTCGAAGGCACCGTAGCCGTACTCCGATGGGGCCCTGCCGCGCTTGCGCGCCATGCCAGCAAGCATCGGAGGAGCGGCCTTGAGCGCCTCCGTTCCCCTCGCCTTCCCATCCGCCGATATGAAGTCGCTGTCGCCCGCGTACCCGCCCGGCCTTGCGTCCTGCGCCGCGGCAGGCGCGCCGCCCGCCCCATGCGCGCGCGTGCTGGCGGCGATCTCCCGCCGGCGCTTGGCGACGCTGCGCTCGTGCTTGTGCGCGTTCTGATGGCCGCCGAGCGCCTGCGAGCTGCGGAACTTGCGGTCGCAGTAGACGCAGAGGAAGAAGCCGCCCTGCTCCGCCTCCGCCTCCGCCGCCCAGGTCATGCGGAGGGTGAGCTCAAGGCTGAGCTCCTGCTCGTCCTGCTCCCAGTTTAGCTGTTCCATTGAAGGCACAGAAACCTACAGTAAGTGACTACGTGTGATGCTTCTGTGTCGCGCGTGAGAGAAAGAGAGCCTATGATTTGCGAGTGAAACTGTGGTGCTAAGCAAAGGAAATTATATACCCCACGTGCCACACCTAACGGTTACTGTTCCTCGCGATCACGTTAGTGACCGCAGCCTGTGTTGGTGTGGACGTACGTCGCGCACGTTTCCCCGCCATTTGCTACGTCTGTGGCGACGGAAGAGCACCTGGCCGAAGCGGACCAAATAATTCCGGAGTATAATAATACGTACAACGGCAGAGAGATTAGGAGACTTTTGTGGCCGACGCCGGGCAACCGGGACGAAGGCGACAAAGCTAGGCCGAGCGGCGGTGGACAAAGCAGAAGAATAGAAGGCGATGGGGCTTGGAAACGGGCAAGGCGTATTGTCTGTTGGGAATTGTAGTGTATCTGTATACGGTGTATATATAAATCGTACACAGTCTAAAAGGTTCTAGGGTCGTGTGAGTTTGTTTGTAACCCGATTTGACAGGTTGTTTAGGTAGTGATTAATCTGTACAGCGTAACAAACCGTATCCCATGTACCCTGTTGCCTGTATAAACATGCAACGCGTCTCTGCTAACACATTCGTTTCGCGCCATCTTTTTATGGTATTCAGAGCTAGTTCCTCTCTCACATCCTTTTAGCCATGGCTAGCTTCAGCTCTTCTGTCGCGGCACCAACACTCATCCGCACCGCTGAGAAGCTTCACCGTGGGAACTTCCTGGTGCCCACGCAGGCCGTAGCGACCCAGTTCTCTGCCTACCTTGACCCTGAGCGACATGCTGTGCACCCAAACTCGCACGGCAAGCCCACCGATGCGCCAAACTCGACGCACGAAATCTGGCAGGCTCATGACTCAAGCAATGGAACTCATAAAATAAACTCTTAACTCTTAAATAAAGCTACTGTATTTCTATGTTTGCTGTAAACTAATGAAGATGCTTCTATTTATGAGTGCATGTTTTATCAACTACTCCCATCCTCATGTTGACACCATTCTTTGTTAACCTGCCATCAAGCTAATGATATTGCGACAATGTTGAAACGAGCCAATGTTTCGCTAACTGTTTTGCTTCCATAATTTCACTGTTAAGTAATGCTACCGTCTTTCTATCATTTGCGATGAAGCTAATGAAGACTTCACCCCATTGCTACTTCTGCAAATGAAGATCGTGTTTTAATTCAAGTAAACAAGAGTGATGTCAACCGTACATTTTAACGGAAATAGTATGGCTGTCGTGCTTTTTCAATGTCAGATCTTCTTACTTCAGCCGCCTAAACCAGCGCCCGCGGGACCGCCTGGTCCCGCGTCCCGTGGCCGGCTGTGTTGCCACGCAGGCCTCACCGTCCCTCCCTACTCCCATCGCTGGCCAGATCATTCCTCTACTCACCCACACCTTCTATTATTCTCCGGCGACGGCAACCTCACACCACAGCCGAACTAGTCAATTCTCATACTCCCCTTCCCGTGGGTATCCATTGCCATGTCCTCCTCGGCTCCGGGTCATTCCCTTCCTAGGCCTCGCCGTCGTCCACCGCCTTGGTGTTCTCGACGCGGCGTGGTCGACGTGGCCACGAACGACAACCATCGGAAGAGAACAATACGTGGTGAGGCTAACAGTTGGGACTCACCAGCTACATTTTCGCATGACGGAAGTGCCTCATTGTTACGCGCAAAAAAATGATTCCCCTGACAGCTGGGACACACCAGTTACATCTTCTATAACCCCATGATAATTAAGCTACAGTGATCCCCTACTAATGGTGCCATGTCATCACAATTACTATTGCTAAATCTCAATTTGATTCAAACACAATTCAAATTCAAATTTAAATTGAAGTCAAATAATTAAAGTTTTCAAATGTCAAAACTAAAATGTTCAAAATGTAGTAAATATTACATACATAATTATGATGGAGAAATCAACTTTTTATAAAGTATTTAAATGCCTAAAAAGAATGAAAAACATGGGCTAAAATAATTATTTAAATGCCTTCTTAAAATTTTAAAAATGCAAGCTACTTTATTTTAATGACAAAATTATTGTAGCAGTGGACTTAATTATAGCTCTAAATTAGGTGTTAATTTTATATTTATAAAACTAAAATAAATTGAAACTAAAAAACAAAACATAAATAAAGAAAAAGATAAACAGAAGATAAAAAGAAAGAAAAAGGAAACCTTCCCCTGCCCCCTAGGCCTTCAACCATCAGGCGGCCCTGTCGGCCGACCCACTTGCCTCCTCCCAGTTCATCCGATCAAGGCCACGCTTCTGAGGCACGGTCGTCCCCAACCACCTCGAGGGCGCCGACGGGGAGGGTATAAGACCGCCCTCCCCCTCGACCCCTCGGTCCCCATGCCTCCCCCTGCTCCACTTCCCCCCTCTCCCTCTCATTCCCTGCACCGAATGGGAGGAGCTCCCGAGGACGTCGTCGCCACTCCGCCCTCGCCGCCATCCCGCCTCGACTGGCTTCACCGAGCCTCGCCGTCCCGTTCCCCAGCACCGGGGGTGAGCTCCCGTCCCCCTCCTTTCCCCTTCAACCCGCTTACGCTTCCGCCCCTGCCCCCTGCCAGCGCCGCTTCTGCAGCTCATCACATCCTTTCGCGCCCGCTGCGGTGCCCGCCCGTGCTTCGCCACGCTGCCTCCGCGCCTCGCCTTGGGTCTCCTCCTGCCCGCCGCTTGCGGCGTGCACTACAAAAAGAGACACATCCGTGACATTTTGGGCTGAACGAATTTTTTTCCTGTCATGCTTATGACACTTCTGTGATGATAATTGTGACAAAACCCGGTATCATCATAGATGTGGTGGGCTCCTACTTCTATGATAAAAAATCATGATAGAAAATGGGCTTTTTGTCCTGGGCGGGCCGGAGACGCAGCTGCATGATATTCTTTGGGCTGTCCATGACGGAAAAAACCGTGGTAGAAGCAAGGGCGAGAAAAATATCAGGGAGTTCTCGGTTACAGTGGGTGGTCAGGGCCGAGCGATGCACGGAGGTTTGCGCGTTTCTCTCGTACACGTACGCGCGTGTGTGTGAGGCGTTGCGCTCTAACTGAACCCGGAGCGAGGCGTTGGTCTCGAACTGAACCCGAGCGATTGCACTAGCTACGTTACTGAACCCCGATCAATCCCTTGCTGTTAACTGAATCCAAGTGATTCCTTCGCTACTGCTACTAACTGAAGCCGATCGACGCTGCCTCTTGATGAACAGTTCCCGGTGGGGGTTGGATGAACAGTTCCCGATGGGGGTTGGATGAACAGGATCCCGTGGTATTAGAGGCCATTGCCGCTGGATGAATAGGACCCCGATTGAGGAGGCGTGGGGGTGGATGAACAGTAGCCGGTGGAGGGACCTCATACGCGGAAGGCTGGTTGAACATGACACCGTGGAGGGGCTGGTTAAACAGGACCCCGTGGAGGGCTGGTTGAACAGTAGCCGGTGGAGGCTGGATGAACAGGACCCCGTGGAGGGCTGGATGAATAGTAGCCGAGGAGGCTGGATGAACAGGACCCCGTGGATGAACATTAGCTGGTGGAGGCTGGAGGAAGTCGACGGTGGATGAACAGTAGCAAGTGGAGGCTGGAGGAAGTCGACGGTGGATGAACAGTAGCCCGTGGAGTCCCATTTTGCAGTATGCCACACCCCTCCTGATCAACAGGACCCCATTTCGACCGTAGGCACTCCAACACTAGTCCGTTTCCTCTGTTTTGCGGTACGCCACACCCCTCCCGATCAACAGGACCTCGTTTCGACCGTACGCGGTAGAACACAAGTCCGTTTTCTCCATTTTGCGGTACGTCAGACCCTTCCTGATGAACAGGACCCCGTTTCGACCGTACGCGGTCGAACAGAAGGACCGTTTCCTCCGTTCAGCGGTACGCCAGACCACGCTTCGGCTGTTCCGTCCAAGCCGGTTAGCTCCCGATGAACACGACATATTCCGTTGCCTCTTGATGAACACGCCGCATTCCGTTGCCTCCCCATGAACACGACGCAGTTTCTCTGTTCCGGCCCAGCCGGTTGGCTTCCGATGAACATGATTAGTCGCTGTACGCGTTAGAGACCCGCCCGTATGTATGTACGTAGCCATATTTACTATCTTGCAGCGTGGCCGTACGTACATGTACACGATATAGACGGGACTGCGTGACATGCTACGTCGGCGCCTCTACTTCAACACGTGCCGCTCCTTACTCGGCCACAGTACGTCACTGCAGAGACACCGATTGACCGCTATGTACATACACATTCGCGGCCGGACAGATAATGCTACCTTCGCTTCAACCTGGTGGGTCCCAGCTGTCAGGGGGTAAGAAGGCAGTTCCTTCCGTGCGAAGATAAAGCCGGTGGATCCCGGCTGTCAGGGGGGAAACGTTTTTTTCGCGAAATACAGAGGCCCTTCCGGTAGGTCCGAGGTGTAAGGTGGAGGAATCATTATTTTGCGCGTAATAAGGAGGCACTTCCTTGCGTGCGGCCATGGACCCAGCTGTCAGCCTCTCCACTTACAGTCCTCTTTTGATGGCTGTCGTTCATTGACCGTGTTGACGATGCCGTACCGCCCGAGAGCACCAAGGTGGTGGACGACGGTGCGACGTAGGGAGGGAACTACCTGGAGCCGGGGAATACGCAGAAGTGGATGCCCACGCGGAGGGGAGTACGAGGGTTGACTGCTCTGGCTGCGGTTTGAGGCTGCCGTCTCCGGAGAATAACAGCGGGTGTGGGTTAGTAGAGGGAAGGCCTGGCCAGTAGTAGTATGGTCGGGCGATTAGGCTGTGGCAAAGACAACCGCCACGGAGGCTGGAGCAGGCGGTACGGCGGGCGCAGTTTTGGGCGGCTTGAGCAACAAGACCAGAGGTTGAAGACGCAGCTTGGCCGTTGGATTAACATCGAACTGTGAGTGCAGGTAGAATCATTTATTGACTAAGTTGACAAAGCCCTGCGTACGCGTTAACTTAGTAGGCCCATAAGTCAGCCTACAAATCTGGTGGGTCCCAGCTAGCAGGGGGAATCAATTTTTTTCACGTAATAAGGTGGCACTTCCTTGCGTGCAAAGATGTTTTCTTGTTTTTTTATTTCTTCTTTTTCGAGTTAGAAAAAAGAAAACAATTTAGGATCTTCGGTACAATCTATATTTTCACGAAAAGGCTCATAATAAAGCTGGTGGGCCCCAGATGTCACGGAGAGGAAACTTTTTATTTCCGCGTAATAAAGGAAGCACTTCCTTGCGTGCGAAGATGTAGCTGGTGGGTCAAACCTGTCAGGGGATGAAATGATTTGTTTTCGCATAATACGGGGGCACTTGCTGCGTGCAGCCATGGGCCATGTGCGTCCCTACTGTCAGCCAATCCACGTACATGCCTCATCTGAACCGCCCCCCTGATCGAACGACTGGCTGGCCGCCAGTTACGTCATGCCTTGCTGTGGGCAAGGCACTGGATCTCTGTCCCCGATGGCTGTCGTTTGTTAACAAAGTTGACCACGCCGTGCTGAGAGAACCAACGCAGTGAACGATGGTGAGTATTACGAAGGGAACGACCCGGAGCCGACGAAGACACGATAGTGGATGCCCAGGCGGAGGGGAATACGAGGGTTCACTGGTCCGGCTGCTGTGTGAGGCTGCCGTCGTCGGTGAAGAACAAGAGGTGTTGGTGAGTAGAGGAATGGCCTGGGCAGCGTTTGGGAGTAGAGTGGGCCGGTGAAGCCCGCGCAGCAGCACAGCCGGCCACAGGAGGCGGTAGCAGGCGATACCGCCGGCGGTGGTTTGGGCGGCTGAAGCAAGAATATCTGAGATTGAAGAAGCACTACAGCCGTTGGATGGACATCCAACGGCCGCTGCTGCTAGAATCGTGTCTTGACTATAAGTTTACAAAGCCTTCCGTACGCGTCACTAACTATAATTCTCAAAAAAATAGTAGGCCCACAAGTGAGCATCACATCTGTGGCAGAGAACATATAGCCCATTTGCGATTTGTAATAGTGTACATCCCATTTTTGAATTCTAATGGAATTTACTACAACCCATTTACAGTCTATTAAAATTACAACCCATTTTCTAGTCAGGACAATGATTAATAATTTAAACCAACCTCTCAAAACAAAATTCAACCAAAAATCCCACATTTTGATGGGATTCGAAAAAAATTATCCCGAAATTTTGAGTCAAATTAAATATAATTTCAAAATGAATTTGTATTAGGTAAAAATCTAATAAAATACTGCGCGCGCAATAAGTAATGAAATGAAAATTTCCAAATTCAAACAATAATATTTTTGAAACTAATTACCTGCTTGGTGCATTTTTGTATATTTACAGCCCAGTTTTTATAATTACATCCCATTTATTATTTCTTAAAGCCCATTTTCTTGTTAGGCCTAATAGGAAAGATTTACAGCCCAGCGGGGCGGAGAATAACAAGTTGACCTGGGTTGGGTATTCCGCAAAAAAAGTATAGCTGGGCTAGCCATTTTCACCTTGAAAAAATAATATCTGGGCTGGATATTTGGTCAACATAAAATAATAGCCTGGGTTAGACGGGCCACAGCCCGCCGAGTTGATACCCTGCTCCTCTGAACATCAATAACATCTCTCAAGAAAATCCGCTTACACCTAAAAAACAAATACTGCTTGAGCTGCTGGGTCTCAACTGTCGGCCGCTTCTTGTGCAATTCTCGTTTATTGACTATATAGGTTGACGATGGTGTGGGACCATGATGTCAGGAAACCAGGAGGAAGCAAAAAAAGTTATAGTTGTATATAATAAGGAGGAACTTGCGTACGTAAGGCTATGGCCCTAGTGGGTCCCTACTGTCATCCAGTCAAAATAAAGTCATCTCCTGAATCCTCATGTTCGTTGACCATGTTGACAATGCTCGGCGCCACGGCGAGCGCAACAACTCGAAGGACGATGGAGAGGGCCTCGCGGGCCCTACGGATGGTCTGATACAGCGCCCGCTGCTCATTCAGGAAGCCAGGATCATCAGACACCTATGAGCACCTTCGAGAGACTGAGACGGCATGAAACGGTAAGGCCGCGCTTGGGAGCTCTGGTTTATTTCACACCTGTATTAAGATACAAGTGTAATTTACTCATCATCGGAAACAACGCGTAAAATACAGGTGTAATAAAACCGAGGGCCCGAGGTTTGTAACGAAAACCGGCGAGTTACACATGTAATTTGAGAGACCAGTGTATATTTTACTAGTCGAAATCGCCCAACCAAGCGCTTCGCCCAAGACGATGTGCTTTTATTTACAAGCATCAGTTTTACAAGCGGTTTTGGTTGGAAAACGATGATCCAATAACGGCCTAAGATGATGAGTTGGTCGGAAGATCATATGGTTTTACCTCTAACCTACCCGAGTTGTCGTATAGGCTATGAATGAAACATAAGACAATGAACTTCTTAAGCACAGAAACAACAGAAGAGGATGATCTTCTTAACATGCAAATCATAGACATTAGATCAACATGCAAAACAATATGAAGTATTATTCTTAGGAGGCACGGTGAACAACTCGTGATGCCGCATGCCACAACATTCCAAGCTCAACTTTGCAATCAAACTCACAATGCCTGGCATTACATAGAAAACATTCAGAAGAAACTCTTAAAATACCTTACATAAGTCAACATTCATGTGACTATGCATCTCAGCAGAGTAAATATTTACTTCTGAACCGAAGACAGGAATAGGAAAAAACGATCGAGGTTGCTCACAAAGAAAAGGCGTCCACTCAAAAATATCAAATGCATGTCTTACAGCTAACACCAATGAGCAAAAATTGACAAGGTTTTCCAATTCCAATATATTAAACTAATGTCTTCTTGCTAACATCAATGATTAAACTTTGACAAGCTTTTCCCATTCAAAATATGTAATGCCTATGATTGTGGAACAGGCAGGGTTTGTCATCAGCTTGTCATCTGATAGTCCGGTGGCTTAAGGTGATGACGAATGATTAGAGAACCATTCGATGTATTGTGCATGATGAAGTATTATGGAGGACACGAACCATCTCAACATTTTGCGCAGTTCCACTAAAATCAAGCTGAGCATCCCTGTGGATTTTGTATTTATATGCTTGCAAGAAAACAAAGACACATCAGCACACACATGAATATTGGCCCCAGTGTCAACCCACCAATCGGTGGACTAACAAACTGAAAGTACGGTAAATAGATTACCATACCCAGATGCCCCATCATTGTTGGTTAGAGTGACATTGACAGACTTGGAGTCCCGTTGTCGGTGTCAAAACCGGCGGATCTCGGGTAGGGGGTCCCGAACTATGCATCTAGGCGGATGGTAACAGGAGATAAGGGACACGATGTTTTTACCCAGGTTCGGGCCCTCTCGATGGAGGTAAAACCCTACTCCTGCTTGATTAATATTGATGATATGGGTAGTACAAGAGTAGATCTACCACGAGATCGAAGAGGCTAAACCCTAGACGCTAGCCTATGGTATGATTGTTGTTCGTCCCACGGACTAAAACCCTCCGGTTTATATAGACACCGGAGAGGGCCAGGTTACATGTAGTCGGTTACAATGGGAGGAGATCTACATATCCGTATCGCCAAGATTGCCTTCCACGCCAAGGAAAGTCCCATCCGGACACGGGACGAAGTCTTCAATCTTGTATCTTCATAGTCCAGAGTCCGGCCAAGGTTATAGTCCGCTATCCGGACACCCCTAATCCAGACTCCTCAAGAGCCCCTGAACCAGGCTTCAATGACGATGACTCCGGTGCGCAGATTGTCTTCGGCATTGCAAGGCAGGTTCCTCCTCCGAATACTTCATAGAAGATTTTGAACACAAGGATAGTGTCCGACTCTGCAAAATAAGTTCCACATACCACCGTAGAGAGAATAATATTTACACAAATCCAACCTGCTGACGTATTCCGCAGTGACATCACACCACCGCCAAGCCTTTATTCGAATTGTTTTTACCGTCCCACCTCAAATAAGACTTAGCGATGCGGTTTCCTTGGCACGTCTTGTCGACGCAGAGATCGTGTCCCCTTATTTCGGGATTCTCATCAATACGGGCGTGGGTAACCCAACCATACCATTAATTACGGCGCTTGGGAGATAAGCGAGTTTTACCAGGCTGGTGGGGGCACATAGCTTCGTCCGCCCATATAAGGGGATAAGGATCCACCTTTTTCATCTACGCCTTCTTCCTCCTTTGCTTATCCATTTTTAAGACTCGAGCTCCAAATACTAAGTCCGCACACCCCACCTCAACCTTCTCCAACCATGTCCGGAGCGGGAGGCAGGTGGATGGTCTCCTCCGTCACGGAGGGACACATCAAAAAGCTGAGGGAGGCCGGATACTTGTCTAACAACATCGCGCACCGGCTCCCAGAAGAGGGGCAGCTCATCCCCACCCCCAGGCCCCAGAAGAGGGGCATAATGTCATAACTGAACATGTTTACACAAAAAGGAATGCAATAATAGGCAAAAGCTATGTATTGTTTATTCGAAAAAGCTGCGGTAAAAGTAGAACGATACAAATAGTGCGATAAACAAGAGATGGGACTATTTGACATGTCCCCTTCCAGGGGCGAGCTGCGGGATGATATGTGAAACAAGTATACTGCTCGTTATAGAGACCACCTGAACATTCGTCGTAGCTATCTGCCTCCCTGGCTGTTGCATCGTGTGTTCGGCGATTGTACTGCCGGACAGGCCTTCCGGAGAGTGGAGTCCTGAAAGTAAGAAAAAAGGAATGACAAAATCGGGAGCCCCTAGTGCGGTTGAGCCGCATTTTGGGCGTGCCGTGGTTGTGCCCCTCCCCTTATGCCCATGGTATTTCCAGAGCGTAATTATGTACCCGTAGTACTTGTTTCGCGATTTCGCGAGGGCCCGGGTTGGGGCCGCATTGCTAGGCTTGCTCGGAACGTGCCAGACGGTCTTGTTGTAGGTTACTCCGGGAGCGCTTGACGGTGTCCGGAGGTTTAATAGCCGGACTGGAGAATTGCCTTGAGAGGCTACTTTGTACTTCCACCGCGAGGGCCGCCGTATGCTCCTCCGTTCGGAGAGAGCGTTCGGTGTTTTCATTGACCGTAATGATTCCTCGAGGGCCTGGCATCTTGAGCTTGAGGTATGCGTAGTGCGGCACTGCATTGAACTTTGCAAATGCGGTTCGTCCGAAAGCGATCGCGTGATAGCCATCTGCGGAACAGGACTATGTCGAAGATTAACTCCTCGCTTGGAAATTATCCGGGATCCGAAGACCACCTCAAGTGTAATTGAGCCTGCAGCTTGGCCTCTACACCTGGTATGACGCCTTTAAAGGTCGTCTTTGTGGGTTTGATCCTTGAGGGATCTATGCCCATTTTTCGTGACCGTATCTCGATAAAGCAGGTTCAGTTGCCGCCCATTCATAAGGGCTCTAGTGAGGTGAAATCCGTCAATGATTGGGTCGAGAACCAATGCGGTGAATCCGCCATGGCGGATGCTAGTGGGGTGGTCCCTTCGATCAAAAGTGATCGGGCAGGAGGACCACGGGTTGAACTTTGGGTCGATTGGCTCCAACGCATATACGTCCCTGAGTGCACGCTTCCGCTCCCTTTTGGGTATGTGGGTTGCGTATATCATGTTCACCGTCCGCACTTTTGGGGGGAAGCCCTTCTGTCCGCTATTGTTAGGCGGCCGGGGCTCCTCCTCATCATCGCTATGCAGCCCCTTGTCTCTATCTTCGGCATTTAACTTGCCTGCCTGCTTGAACACCCAACAATCCCTGTTGGTGCGATTGGCTGGTTTTTCAGGGGTGCCGTGTATCTGGCACGAGCGATCGAGTATTCGGTCCAAACTGGACGGGCCCGGAGTATTTCTTTTAAATGGATTTTTCCGCTGACTGGGTTTAGAGCCTCTGAATCCGACATTAACTGTCGTATCCTCAGCATTGTCGCCGTTAATGCGGCGCTTGTGCTTGTTGCGATGCGACCTGCCATTGCTGTCCTTGGTATCCGAATTACCAGGGCTCTTGGTCATGTTATTACTACGAGCTAGCCAGCTGTCTTCTCCCGCGCAAAAGCGGGTCATGAGTGTTGTGAGGGATGCCATGGATTTCGGCTTTTCCTGTCCTAGGTGCCGGGCCAGCCACTCATCACAGATGTTATGTTTGAAGGTTGCGAGGGCCTCTTCGTCCGGACAGTCGACTATTTGATTTTTCTTGGTTAGGAACCGTGTCCAGAATTGTCTGGCCGATTCCTCTGGCTGCTGAATTATGTGGCTTAGGTCATCGTTCGGTGGTCGCACATATGTGCCCTAGAAATTGTCGAGGAATGCGGCTTCCGTGTCCTCCCAAAGAACCAATTGACTCTCTGGCGGTGTTAAGCCAATGCCGAGCTGGTCCTTTAAGCTTGAGTGGGAGGTATTTGATGGCGTGTAGATCATCACCGCGGGCCATGTGGATATGAAGGAGATAATCCTAGATCCATACCGCAGGATCTATTGTGCCATCGTATGATTCTATGTTTACGGGTTTGAAACCCTCGGGGATTTGATGATCCATTACTTCACCTGTGAAGCATAGTGGGTGTGCGGTGCCTCTGTACTAGGCTATATCACGACGTAGCTCGAATGAGCTTTGTCTACTGTGTTCGGCCCGGCCGGATTTGCCATATCCGGCATGACGGTTATCGTCACGTGTTGTGGGGCGCCCACGATCCGTAGATCGATCTTGTTTGCCTTGCCTTGTCCTCCAATTTATCTCGCAGGTCTGGCGCATTTCCCCGTGCCTTGGTACTTTTGAGCGACGCGAGTGCGGCTTTAGTGGAGGGCCGAGAGGCCTTCTTCGTCATGCCACGAGGTGGCCGATCGGCCGCGTCGTGCGCTTGTGATGTAGGTTTAGGTGCTTCCTCCTCTAATCGGGGTAGTAGCCTGCGCTTTGGGTAGCTCTTGGAGGGGCGTTCGAGTTCGTACTCTTCGGCCGCAAGGACTTCAGTCCATCTGTCGGCTAGCAAGTCTTGGTCAGCTCTAAGCTGTTGCTGTTTTTTCTTGAGGCTGCTCGCCATGGCCATAAGCCTGCGTTTGAAACGCTCTTGTTCAACGGGATCCTCAGGCTTGCCTCGTCTTCGGAGGGAGGCATGTATTTATCGTCCTCTACCTCTCTGTCTGCCGCTCTCTCATGGGGGCTGGCTTCTCCATCCTCCTGTGCTGGATCCTGCTGGAGGGGTTGTCTTGACCGTCCGGTGTTATTATCTCCCGTGCCGGAATCGCGGTTTTTGCTTTGGCGGGATTTAGAGCGGCGCCGCTGACGCCGGCGCTTAGGTTGCTTCTTGGAGGGGTCATCCTCCGTTGTTCCATCGCCGTTCCCTTCTTTTGGGTGTCCACCATGTATATGTCATACGACGAGGTGGCCTTCCGCGCCCTATACGCTACCGGTTCTTGGTCGCTCTCCGCATCGGCGTCCATACTGTCGATGTCTTGGTCGAAGTCGAGTATGTCGGTTAAATCATCCACAGTGGCTACAAAGTGGGTGGTGGGTGGGCTTTGAATTTCTTCGTCGTCCGCATCCCAACCTTGCTGACCATAGTCCGGCCAGGGCTCTCCTGATAAAGAGAGAGACTTTAGTGAATTCAGAATGTCGCCGAAGGGCGAGTGCTGGAAGATGTCCGCGGCGGCGAACTCCATGATCGGCGCCCAATTGGATTCGATCGGCGAAGTGCGGAAGGTTGAGTCCGGAGAGGAGTCCGGCACTTTGGAGTCACGAGCTTCGCAGAGGACAAGGCTGGTGTTCGGCTCGATCGCCATAGAGATTGCAGCCCCCGAGGCGGTGTCCAGCCACCCGTCCTCGATTGGCGCAGTCGGCTCCGAGCTAAGGGTCAGAGCGGACACGGGTGCGGCCTCGAGGCACCTCGGGCAGAGCTAGATCATGCCCATCGTAATAAAGGCGGGCGCGCTCGGGTGGCTCGAACTCGTCGAAGATCAAGTCTCCGCGGACGTCGACCATGTAGTTCAAACTTCCAAATCTGACCTGATGGCGGGCGTAGCTTTCGATCTCCTCCGGATGGCCAGCGAATTGGCCCAGCGCAAAGCCGCCGAATCTGAAGATCTGTCCGGGGAGAAAAGTCTCACCCTGGACCGCATCGTTGTTGATGATCGGGGGAGCCATCGGGCCTAAAGATGACGACACAGAGGAACTCTCAATGAAAGTACCAATGTCGGTGTCAAAACCGGCAGATCTCGGGTAGGGGGTCCCGAACTGTGCGTCTAGGCGGATGGTAATAGGAGATAAGGGACACGCTGTTTTTACCCAGGTTCGGGCCCTCTCGATGGAGGTAAAACCCTACTCCTGCTTGATTAATATTGATGATATGGGTAGTACAAGAGTAGATCTTCCACGAGATCAGAGAGGCTAAACCCTAGAAGCTAGCCTATGGTATGATTGTTGTTCGTCCTACGGACTAAAACCCTCCGGTTTATATAGACACCGGAGAGGGCAGGGTTACACAGAGTCGGTTACAATGGGAGGAGATCTACATATCTGTATCGCCAAGCTTGCCTTCCACGCCAAGGAAAGTCCCATCCGGACACGGGACAAAGTCTTCAATCTTGTATATTCATAGTCCAGGAGTCCAGCCAAAGGTTATAGTCCGGCTATCCGGACACCCCCTAATCTAGGACTCCCTCACCTGTCCTGGCTTCTTATACTTGTTTGGGCACTTGTTTGCCTAGTGTTCCTCCGAACCACAAGTAAAGCAGCCATCTCTCTTTTTGTCTTTCTTCTTACCCTTCTTAATGGCCGACGTTGGCAGCTCGATTCAAACAGATAGTCCGGTGGCTCAAGGTGAAGATGAATGATTAGAGAACCATTTGATGTATTGTGCATGATGAAGTATTATGGAGGACACGAACCATCTGAACATGTTGTGCAGTTCCACTAAAATCAAGCTCAACATCCTTGTCTGCATAAATACAGAAAGAGTGTGATGAATATAAGAGTGGTACTAGTTGATTAAACATACGCTTACAACTATAATCATCTTCATTATCTTTAACAGGAAAATATAGCAATACAATAGCTTGAATTAAACATTTATTCAAAACAATACAAGAATATAAGTAGCACAACATAACAAAGCACAATCATGTGGATGAAGGCCGATACTGACCTCGTTTGTTACAGATGCCGACAATCGACTTGGTCATACCTTTCCTTGTTGAGTGAATTTTGCACTCCATGTGTTGTTGAGTTGCCCATGCTCTCCGCAGACTAGTCATGTCACCAGCGTCTACGAATACTCTGTAAAGCTTCTCGATCATACCTTCTGTAATGTAGCGCAAACACTGACTGCTTCTTTTTGCAAAGTGGTAAGACCAAGTGGAGCCACTAATGCAACAGTTTGCCTCACTTGGCTCCTTTTGTGCAGTTCAACTAAAATCAAAGTTGAAATAAAACCGCGCTTTAATTTTGATATCCCTGCAAGCAACAATGGGTGTAAGGGAAACAAATACTGAGAAATAACGGTTGATTACTTGTACTCCCAGAAGAAAAACATCTACTGATCTACCTTATCTTAATTGGAAACAAAGCAGGAGAGTAGCAATTCTCAACCAGTGTGATTCATTCATATTAACTGAGATATTATCTTTCAACATGTATAAAGAATGACAAAGCAGAAAAGTACCATTCCTAAAACAATGCGACTGATTCATTTTAACAGAGACATTATCTTAACAATACCTTGGTTAAACATGTAGAAAGAACTACAAAGCAGGATAGTACCATTTGAAAAACAACATGAATCGATTTATAATAACAGATACATTATCTGAACAATACATTGTTTAAACATGTACTCCGGCCAATCCCTAACAGAAATGGTACTCCCGCCGATCCCTAACAAGTGTTGCAGTTTTTAACTATGATTCATTTGTTAATTCTGAGAGTGGCATTGCTTAATTTTACCAGTGGCATTAGATTAACAAAAAGTATAAACAGTACCAGGGGGAGTGGGCGCAACAACACCATGTGCTTCCATCTACTTATATAGGGGGTGATGCAGAGTTTTGTTGTAACAAAGAAACAAGCATCATGTCTAGGTTAGAACAATTTTGCTCACTTAATGGTAAAAGACAGCAGTTCAATAGCTTCAATTCAACATTTATCCAAAACAGTACCAATACAAGTAGCACAACATCTCAAAGCACACTGCAGCATCATGTGGATGAAAGTAGGTACTGACCTTTCATGACCAAGATTCGAAACAACTCGCGAGGAAGACCTGAAAGAGATCTCAACACATATATGGAAATCTGGTCTCCTTTTGTGCAGTTCCACCAAAATTAAGCAAAGTCGCCAGTGTGACATTCAAGTTGAACTGCACAAAACACTCTTAAAACAGAAGTGCTTCACTATGAAATGTCGCAATAGCAACAAGTAGAATAGATATCCCTGTTTCAACAGAGGCAATAAAGGAGGATGAAACACGCGACAACAAAAATGGTAATCCCGCCAATCCCTAACAAGTGTTGCAGTTTTGAATAAGATTCAGTAGTTAATTCTGAGAGTGGCATTGCTTAATTTTACCAGTGGCATTAGATTAAAAAAAGCATAAACAGTTCCAGGGGAGAGTGGGCACAACAACACCATGTGCTTCCATCCACTTATAAAGGGGGCGATGCAGAGTTTGTTGTAACAAAGCAACAAGCATCATGTCTGGGTTGGTCCCATTTTTGTTCACTACTTAATGGGAAAAGAGAGCAATTCAATAGCTTCAATTCAACATTTATTTAAAACAGTACCAATACAAGTAGCAGAACATCTTAAAGCACACTGCACAATCATGTGGATGAAGGCCTGTACTGACCTTTCATGAGAAAGACAAGATAAAATACGAATCTACCAACACGGATAGGAAATCCAATCTCGTTTTGTGCAGTTGCACTGAAATCAAGCAAAGTTGCTGGTGTGACATTTATGTTCGCTATAGCAAAAAGTTGAATAGATTTTAACAGAGGCAAAAAAGGAAACACTTACTGGCCAATAAAGGAGGATGAAGCAAACAGCGACAAAAAGAAGCATCTAACTTATCTTGATGGAAAACAAAGTAGGACAGTAGCATTTCTAAAACGGTTGCATTGATTCATATTAACAGAGACATTCTCTTAAAACAACATTTGTTAAAAATGTAATTTACTTTTAACAGTGGCATTGCTTCAATTTTCCAGCGGCATTCTTAGATTAACAACAACAAAATAGTTGTATGGGACATGGGACAAGCCATCACCATGTGCGTCCACACATATAAATGGGTGATGCAGAGTATGTTGCCAAGCAGCATATCTGTGTTGGTCCCATATTTGTTCTCTTTGAACCTTTTTCCTATGTGAGGGAAGCAAATCTAGTCCTGCACAAACTACCCGACCCCCAGTTTCTTTCCTTTTACAACAAAGAGATCGGTTCCTTACAGATGTGTGTACTAGGTTACCCCCCTTTTCCCTTTTCGACTAACAAAGCGGCTGGATGGCCAGCCTGTACTACTTTCCCTCCCTCCTTTCCTCATTGAACCACGTCCTAGATTCATGCTCCACCCCACCGCACCCTTCTTTCCTGCTTGAACCAAGACCTATATTCGGTTACAGAATCAAAAAAGATCTGCATGCAGCTAGAGAAATGATGGTTTCAAAGAAACTAATACCTTAGGGTCGTCGGGATGTGGCTAGGCGTGCGGTGGGAGGCCGGATCTGCCCACACTACGTACGACAGCGAGGAAGAAGGGGTTGGTGGCCCTCCCGCACATGCACTGGGTGAAAGAGAACAATGCAACCGGCAGTGGATTGCCTCCCTCGCCGTAGGCGATAGAGTGAACGCTGCACCTCCTCCCCTTCCCGGTGCGACGGGATCCGGATGGCTCCTTCACCAGCTGTGAGGGGGAGAGAGAGACAGAGGCCAATGCAGTCTTGTTTAGATCTGGTGAAGAGGGTGAGAGAATGTGAATATAGCAAACCCTAGCAAAGGAACGCTGAGCCTCCAGCATGTGTATATATGTAGTGCGGCGAGAGTGTGGAGAGTGCAAACCCTAGCGAACAAGCGCTGAGGCTCCAGCTTATATAGTACTACATATATAGTATTGACTGAGCTCCGGTGCCTTAACTGCACCTGCCTTTGGCTATATGACAGGTGGGCCAGCCACATGTTGGGCCCACCTGTCATACACCTAAAGGCAGGCGCACTAAGTCAATGAAGCTGCGTCCATATAGTACTCGTGTATACTACTAATATATAGTGGAGTGGTTTTCTTATTCTCTCCATAACAGTCATTTTAAATTGTGTAAGTACGAAACAAAACTCTTTATTTAACGTACCAATGAAGAAAACTACTACTTCCGATGAACTAACGATCCACGCGTCCTGGTCGCACTTCATGTCCTTCACGTACGACACACTACCCTCCCTTAAGTGAACAACCACACATGCGCCAAATTATCGGAAACGTGTGAGAGTGTGTACAAATAAAGAATTTTAATTTCAATTATCAGAAAGGTTTGAGAGTATGTACAGTTTGCCCTCTCTCAACAATTATGGTTTGTTGTGTTCGGCCTAAACTTGGTCAAACTTTACAAAGTTTGACTTCAACAAATCTAATATGCAGAGTAAATAAAAATGGAGGGCTACTACGTCCATCCGGTTTTTTGTCCACACCATTTTTAATCAAAGTCGACCACATATTTAGTTAATAGCTGGACAAATAAAATTACGGGGAGCTGAAGACAAAGTTGTGAGAAGGCTTAGAAATCAATACAAAACTTATGCTCTTAGTACCAACGTCGATCCTTCTCCGAGGAAACATTTGGTTCATAGCCAATTGTGTGATAAAATTGCACCAACGTGAAAGACGACTGCATCTCCAACGCAACCAAGGTGAACTGATGATGGATATCATCTTTGTGGGTAACAAGCAAAGAGCACCAATGGAAGACAACTTGTTTTTCATTGAAAACCGATCAGCTTAACTAGCCGATGCAACCATGAGGCGCAACCATGAGCATCAATAGGTCATTGTGGTGATGCATCATCCATTTGGCATCAAGTTTGGGTGAGGCACCTATGAAGTTCGGCAAATTCTCACTGTGGTCTATTTCTTCTCAGTAATCAAGCTCGAGGAAGGAAGAACCACATGGCAGACGACAGTGAGGCGGAACAACATTGGCCATCCAATTTTGTGCGGTTCCACTAAAATTGAGGAAGACATGCCCGGGTGTGGAGATACGCATCGTTGTTTGCAAAAATATAAAAAGGGATATAGTGTTGTTACTTTGTTTTGGCAGTGGTACAAGATTAACAACGACATCTCGATTGTCAATAAGAATTAATGAATAGTACACCAACGAACAGAAGCATCATGATTTTCTTGATGGGAACTAAACCAGGATACCCGGGAAAAGAACATTTCTTCATTTAACCAGTGATAGTATTAGATTAACAATAACAATAGGAGCATATGGACAATGATCGCACAACCACCATGTACTTTTTGTTGAAATAACATGTATACCTCCGCCGAGGCATAAACCAGGACAACTTTTCGAGTGGCATTTCCTCTATAATAGTAGGTGATGTTGGACCAGCCGACAAACCCTAGCTACTGTACATGGGGAGCTGGGGGGTAGTCGCATAGAAGAAAACCCGCATGCAGCGACCTGGGGAGCTGGACCAGTACAAGAAGTTATACCTCAGGCGGGCGAGATGTTTCTTAGGCGGGCGGGCGGGATCTGCCCACACGACGGCAGTGAACAAGGGCACGGAGGACCTTCGGCCGCGCCAGCGCCGGCTCCGAGAGGATGGTGCGCATCGGCTTCCTCCATCGCCGATGGTGACAATGTCAAAGCTGCACTTCCTCACCTCCCGCAGTGGACGGGATTCGACCGGATCTGTGACTGATGTCTACTACACAACCTTCTTCTTGTAGACGTTGTTGGGCCTGCAAGTGCACAGGTTTGTAGGACAGTAGCAAATTTCCCTCAAGTGGATGACCTAAGGTTTATCAATCCGTGGGAGGCGTAGGATGAAGATGGTCTCTCTCAAGCAACCCTGCAACCAAATAACAAAGAGTCTCCTATGTCCCCAACACACCCAATACAATGGTAAATTGTATAGGTGCACTAGTTCGGCGAAGAGATGGTGATACAAGTGCAATATGGATGGTAGAAAAAGGTATTTCTAATGCTAGGAAACAAGGCCTAGGGTTCATACTTTCACTAGTGCAAGTTCTCTCAACAATAATAACATAACTGGATCATATAACTATCCCTCAACATGCAACAAAGAGTCACTCCAAAGACACTAATAGCGGAGAACAAACGAAGAGATTATGGTAGGGTACGAAACCACCTCAAGGTTATTCTTTCCAATCAATCCGTTGGGCTATTCCTATAAGTGTCACAAACAGCCCTAGAGTTCGTACTAGAATAACACCTTAAGATACAAATCAACCAAAACCCTAATGTCACCTAGATACTCCAATGTCACCTCAAGTATCCGTGGGTATGATTATACGATATGCATCACACAATCTCAGATTCATCTATTCAACCAACACATAGCACCTCAAAAAGTGCCCCAAAGTTTCTACCAGAGAATCACGACGAAAACGTGTGCCAACCCCTATGCATAGGTTCATGGGCGGAACCCGCAAGTTGGTCACCAAAACATACATCAAGTGGCACGTGATATCCCATTGTCACCACGGATACACACGGCAAGACATACATAGAGTGTTCTCAAATCTTTAAAGACTCAATCCTATAAGATTACTTCAAGGGAAAACTCAATCCATTACAAGAGAGTAGAGGGGGAGAAGAAACATAAGATCCAACTATAAGATCAAAGCTCGCGATACATCAAGATCGTGCCAAATCAAGAACATGAGAGAGAGAGATCAAACACATAGCTACTAGTACATACCCTCAGCCCCGAGGATGAACTACTTCTCATCGTCATGGAGAGCGCCGGGATGATGAAGATGGCCACCGATGAGGGTTCCCCCCTCCGGCAGGGTGCAGGAACAGGGTCCCGATTGGTTTTTGGTGGATTTGGAGGTTTGCGGCGGCGGAACTCCCGATCTAATCTCTGTTCTGGAAGTTTTACGATATGTAGGTATATATGGGTGCAGGGGGTACGTCGGTGGACCGAAGGGGGGGGGCACGAGGCAGGAGGGCGCGCCCAGGGTGGCGCGCCCCACCCTCGTGAGCACCTCCCTTCTTTCCTGACGTGCACTCCAAGTCCATCGGGTGGCTTTCCTTCCAAAAATAACTTCTCCAGTTGATCTCGTTCCGTTTTGACTCCATTTGATATTCCTTTTCTTCGAAACACTGAAATAGGCATAAAACAACAAATCTGGGCTGGGCCTCCGGTTAATAGGTTAGTCCCAAAAATAATATAAAAGTGGATAATAAAGCCCAATATTTCTCAAAAGAGTAGATAATATAGCATGGAGCAATTAAAAATTATAGATACGTTGGAGACGTATCAGTGACCACCAGTGAGGAGAGAGATAGAGTGGACACTATCATCTTGTTTTGATATGGAGAGGGCGAGAGAGCGAGACACAAGAAACCCTATCAAACAAGAGGCTATATATACAATGGAGTAAAAAAATCTCTTCATAGCAGTGGTTTTAGATAGAATACGCGCGTTCCGGAAGAAAGAAATGAAAACTGGCGAACAATTTTTGTAACGTACCAAGAAAGAAAACTCGATCAAAAATACGCCGTCGCTTCCAGGTCGCGAGAGTCATCGCGCACACACACATAGACATAGACATGCATATCCGTGTTTACATAAAATTCCATCTCCATCTCCATCTCCAATCATATTTGTCCAACTGGCACATTATTTATGTTGTTAATTATACGCAACAATATTAACATACAACATCTCTTGTTTGCGGGCGTTCCGACCGCTGCCACGCGCGCTCCTGACCAACCCGAACCCTCTTCATCACACGCGCATGCTTCCCGCCCGAAATGGTCAGTGCCACATTCATGCCCGACCAGAGTGGACGCGACCTCTCACTGGCGCCAGCCGGGAGAGCGTCGCCCGCGCCGCTTCCCGGTGCATGCGACTGCTCCGCGTTCAAAGGTTGCAATAGCTGGCCACAACATGCATGTAAAAAGTTCTTGGGAGTCTGTGCTATAGCTAGTTGTTCTCCCCCAACTCGTCAATCTCTTCCAGCAGTGCTAGTACTCCATGGCGCGATCCATCGACAAGTAGGAGTGAAAGTTATCGTATACTCGGTTTGCGGTGAGTGGCATGCCGAGCGATCGTGTGGGGTGGAGCCGCGGAGGAGGGTGAGACACGAATGCGACAGACGTGATTTAACCGTTGGTTTTGCTACATGGCGCGATCCAACGAAACGAAACGTTGGTTTCTCTCCGTTTCCATTTTTTCTCCGGAAAAACGGAAACTTTCCACTCCATTTTCATTCCTACTCCAAGGTTTCCCCGTTACAACATTCCATCAAATACAAAGGAAAACTAACACGCATGCTGATGCATCTCAGTGATTCACAGATCATAGCCAATATTTACTTCACAACTAAAGACAAAAGTTGTGAGAGTGTGTACAAAAGGAAAACTACTGATAGGGTCACTCTGACTTAAACCCTAAACCTTAAACATGATTTAATTTCCTAGCTAGGTACAACCTGTCGAAGGAAAGACGGCTGGCACCCTCGGATCATATGATGCTTTTGTGCAGTTCCACTAAAATCGAGCTGAGCATCCCTGATGGAAAAGATATTGAAGAAGTGTGATTAGAATAATAGTACTGGCACTAGTTCATGAGACATAAACTCATCAAAAATAGAAGCCGGTAGAAGTAGAGAAATATCGACATGGAGATGGAGCTACGTGGGGAGCTACGGCAGTGGAACAAGCCGGCTCCAAAAGGAAGATGTACCTGGGACGTCGGGCTGTAGCTAGAAGGGCGGTTGGGAGGCGGCATCATCCCATACCGCGGGGACCCCCGATTGGGACGCACCGACTGTGGGTTTTCTCCCTTGCCGATGTCGACCGCGTCTACGCTGAACATCGTTTTTCTGATATTATATGTGGATGACATATTGTTGATCGGAAATGATATAGAATTTCTGGATAGCATAAAAGGATACTTGAATAAGAATTTTTCAATGAAAGACCTATGTGAAGCTGCTTATATATTGGGCATCAAGATCTATAGGGATAGATTGAGACGCTTAATAGGACTTTCACAAAGCACATACCTTGATAAAGTTTTGAAGAAGTTCAAAATGGATCAGTCAAAGAAATGGTTCTTGCCTGTGTTACAAGGTGTGAAATTGAGTCAGACTCAAAGCCCGGCCACTACAGAAGATAGAGAGAGAGAGAGAGAATGAAAGTCATTCCCTATGCCTCAGCCATAGGTTCTATAAAGTATGCCATGCTGTGTACCAGACCTATCGTGTACCTTGCCATGAGTTTGGCAAGTGATCCTGGAGTAGATCATCGACAATCATCAAAATTATCCTTAGAGTACTAAGGAAATATTTTCTCGATTATGGAGGTGATAAAGAGTTCGTCAGAAGAGTTACGTTGGTGCAAGCTTTGACACCGATTCGGATGACTATGAGTATCAATCTGGATACATATTGATAGTGGGATCAATTAGCTATAGTAGCTCCATGCAGAGCATTGTGGACATATAAATTTGTAAAATACATAAGGATCTGAATGTGGCAGACCCGTTGACTAAACTTCTCTCACAAGCAAAACATGATCACACCTTAGTACTCTTTGGGTGTTAATCACATGGCGATGTGAACTAGATTATTGAATCTAGTAAACTCTTTGGGTGTTGGTCACATGGCAATGTGAACTATGGGTGTTAATCACATGGCGATGTGAACTAGATTATTGACTCTAGTGCAAGTGGGAGACTGATGGAAATATGCCCTAGAGGCAATAATAAAGTTGTTATTTTATATTTCCTTATTCATGATAAAGGTTTATTATTCATGCTAGAATTGTATTGATCAGAAACTTAAATACATGTGTGAATACATAAACAGTGACCGTGTCCCTAGTGAGCCTCTACTAGACTAGCTCGTTGATCAAAGATGGTTAAGGTTTCATAACTGTAGACATGTGTTGTCATTTGATAACGGGATCACAGCATTAGGAGAATGATGTGATGGACAAGACCCATCCGTTAGCTTAGCATATGATCGTTCAGTTTATTGCTACTGCTTTCTTAATGTCAAATACATGTTCCTTTGACCATGAGATCATGCAACTCCCGGATACCAGAGGAATACCTTGTGTGCTATGAAATGTCACAACGTAATTGGGTGATCATAAAGACGCTCTAAAGGTATCTTCGAAGGTGTCTGTTGAGTTGGCATGAATCGAGATTGGGATTTTTCACTCTGTGTATCGGAGAGGTATCTCTGGGCCCTCTCGATAATACATCATCACAAGAAGCTTGCAAGAAAAGTGACTAAGGATTTAGTTACAGGATGATGTATTACGGAACGAGTAAAGATACTTGCCAGTAACGAGATTAAACTAGGTATGAAGATACCGACGATCGAATCTCGGGCAAGTAACATACCGTTGGACAAAGGGAATTACGTATGTTGTCATAAGCTTCGACCGATAAGGATCTTTGTAGAATATGTAGGAGCCAATATGGGCATCCAGGTTCCGCTATTGGTTATTGACCGAAGAAGTGTCTCGGTCATGTCTACATAGTTCTCGAACCCGTAGGGTCCGCACGCTTAACGTTCATTGACGATATAGTATTATATGAGTTATGTATATTGGTGACCAAATGTTGTTTGGAGTCTCGGATGAGATCACAGACATGACAAGGAGCTCCAGAATGGTCCGAAGGTAAAGATTGATATATAGGATGATATGGTTAGGCCAAGGGGTAAGGCCCGCTGTCGGATGTGGGGTTCCGGCAAAACCCCTTAGGTTCGAACTCTGGGGTGCGCGCGAAGTCTTTCCCTCCCACAGATCCACGCCCTAGCTCACTAAAATCTCGCGAATCTAACTCGGATTTAACTCGCAAATACGTAAAGACACGCGATTTATCTTTGGTTCGGGCCCTTTGTTGTGGTGTAATACCCTACTCCGGTGTGGTGGTGGTGGATTGCCTCTTGGGCTGATGATGAACAAGACAAGGGAAGAACAACCTCCGAGGTTGAGGTGTTCTTGTGGCTAGGGTAGGCTCTCGATCAGATCAGATCAAGCTGAGATATCCCTACTGTGGTGGCTAGTTCTACTTATATAGGCCCTGGTCCTCTCCCCAAATATTGAGCGGGAAGGGAGCCAACAACGGCGGGCAAATTTGGAGGGGGACAACTAGTACAAGCTATCCTGACAAAAGTGGTCTTCGCCTGCGAAAGGCTCTGGTGGTGACGTCGTCTTGGGCTCCACGATGACCTTCGTCCTGCCGCCCTTCTGGTCTTGGTCTCATTGCACCGATATGGCAACCTTTGCCCGATGCCTCGGTACTCCTTGCCCGTGCTTGCCTCCTTAGCACCAAAGAGGAAACAAGGACGCTGCACGCACTGGTGCTCGCCTGGTGCCGATCGTCATGGCTCATGTCACGAGAGCCTCGTGAGGTCTTCCCGCCTTGATATCTCCGCTCCTCGTGAGCCTGCCTGGCTAGGCCACTCCTGAGGAGGTCTTGCGTCGTCCGCCTCGCGAGGCTTGGCCCCTCGCGAGGGTCTTGGATGCCTTGTTGATGAAGATGGGCCATACGGTCCGCTGACTTAGCCATGTTTTGGGACACAGGCAGGCAAGTCTGGGGACCCCCGTTCCTAGAACGCCGACAGTAGCCCCCGGGCCCAAGGTACGTGCTACCTCTTGAGCACTGCGTTAGTTTTCCCTTGAAGAGGAAAGGGTGATGCAGCAAATTAGCGTAAGTATTTCCCTCAGTTTTTGAGAACCAAGGCATAAATCTAGTAGGAGGCCACACACAAGTCCCTCTCACCTACACAAACAAATAAATCCTCGCAACCAACGCAATAAAGGGGTTGTCAATCCCTTCACAGTCACTTATGAGAGTGAGATCTGATAGATATGATAAGATAATATTTTTGATATTTTTGTGATAAAGATGCAAAGTAAAATAAAAGGCAATGAAAATAACTAAGTAGTGGGAGATTAATATGATGGAAGATAGACCCGGGGACCATACGTTTCACTAGTGGCTTCTCTCAAGAGCATAAGTATTACGGTGGGTGAACGAATTACTGTTGAGCAATTGACATAATTGAGCATAGTTATGAGAATATCTAGGTATGATCATGTATATAGGCATCATGTCCGAGACAAGTAGACCGACTCTGCCTCGCATCTACTACTATTACTCCACACATTGACCGCTATCCAAAGATGCATCTAGAGTATTAAGTTCATAAGAACAGAGTAACGCCTTAAGCAAGATGACATGATGTAGAGGATAAACTCATGCAATATGATATAAACCCCATCTTGTTATCCTCGATGGAAACAATACAATACGTGCCTTGCTGCCCCTCATCACTTTGGGAAAGGACACCGCAAGATTCAACCCAAAGCTAAGCACTTCTCCCATTGCAAGAAAGATCAATCTAGTAGGCCAAACCAAACTGATAATTTGAAGAGACTTGCAAAGATAACCAATGATACATAAAAGAATTCAGAGAAGATTCAAATATTGTTCATAGATAAACTTGATCATAAACCCACAATTCATCGGTCTGAACAAACACACCGCAAAAGAAGATTACATCGAATAGATCTCCACAAGAGAGGGGGGAACATTGTATTGAGATCCAAAAAGAGAGAAGCCATCTAGCTAATAACTATGGACCCGAAGGTCTGAGGTAAACTACTCACACATCATCAGAGAGGCTATGGTGTTGATGTAGAAGCCCTTCGTGATCGATGCCCCCTCCGGTGGAGCTCCGGAAAAGGCCCCAAGATGGATCTCACGGGTACAGAAGGTTGTGGCGGTGGAATTAGGTTTTTGGCTTCGTATCTTATCGTTTGGGGGTACGTAGGTATATATTGTTTGGGAACGTAGCAGAAATTCAAAATTTTCCTAGGTGTCACCAAGATCTATCTATGGAGAAACCAGCAACGAGGGGAAGGAGAGTGCATCTACATACCCTTGTAGATCGCTAAGCGGAAGCGTTCAAGTGAACGGGGTTGATAGAGTCGTACTCGTCGTGATCCAAATCACCGGAGATCCTAGTGCCGAACGGACGGCACCTCCGCGTTCAACACACGTACAACCCGGTGACGTCTCCCACGCCTTGATCCAGCAAGGGGAGAGGGAGAGGTTGAGGAAGACTTCATCCGGCAGCAGCACAACAGCGTGGTGATGGTGGAGGAGCGTGGCAATCCTGCAGGGCTTCGCCAAGCACCGCGGGAGAGGAGAAGGGAGAGAGGTAGGGCTGCGCCAAGAGGGAGAGGTTCTCATGTGTTGGGCAGCCCCAAAACCCCCACTATTAATAGGAGGAGGGGAGGTGGCTGCGCCCCCATCTAGGGTTCCCACCCAAGGGGTGCGGCAGCCCTAGATGGGACTTGAAGGGGCGGCCAAGAGGGGGAAAGAGGGGGCGCCCCCTAGGGTGGGCCTTTAGGCCCATCTGCGCCTAGGGTTTCCCCTCTCCCCACCTAGCTGCGCCTTGGGCCTTGTGGGGGGTGCACAAGCCCACCCGGGCCGGGTCCCCTCACACTCTTAGACCATGCAGCGCTCCTGGGATGGTGGACACACTTGGTGGACCCCGGGTACCCTCCCGGTGGTCCCGGTACGTTACCGATAAAACCCGAATCTTTTCCGGTGACCAAAACCTCACTTCCTATATATTATTCTTTACCTCCGGACCATTCCGGAACTCCTCGTGACGTCCGGGATCTCATTCGGGACTCCGAACAACATTCGGAAACCACATACAAACTTCCTTTATAACCCTAGCGTCATCGAACCTTAAGTGTGTAGACCCTACGGGTTCGGGAACCATGCAGGCATGACCGAGACATTCTCCGGCCAATAACCAACAGCGGGATCTGGATACCCATGTTGGCTCCCACATGTTCCATGATGATCTCATCAGATGAACCACAATGTCAAGGACTCAATCGATCCCGTATACAATTCCCTTTGTCTAACGGTATTGTACTTGCCCGAGATTCGGTCGTCGGTATCCCGATACCTTGATCAATCTCGTTACCAGCAAGTCTCTTTACTCGTTCCGTAACACATCATCCCGTGATCAACCCCTTGGTCACATTGTGCACATTATGATGATGTCCTACCGAGTGGGCCCAGAGATACCTCTCCGTTCTTGGAGTGACAAATCCAGCCTCGATTCGTACAACCCAATGAGACACTTTCGGAGATACCTGTAGTGCACCTTTATAGCCACCCGATTCGTTGTGAGTTTGGTACACCCAAAGCATTCCTACGGTATCCGGAGTTGCACAATCTCATGGTCTAAGGAAATGATACTTGACATTAGAAAAGCTTTAGCATATGAACTACGATCTTTGTGCTAGGCTTAGGATTGGGTCTTGTCCATCACATCATTCTCCTAATGATGTGATCCCGTTATCAATGACATCCAATGCCCATGGTCAGGAAACCGTAACCATCTATTGATTAACGAGCTAGTCATCTAGAGGCTTACTAGGGACTTGGTGTTGTCTATATACCCACACATGTATCTGAGTTTCCTATCAATACAATTATAGCATGGATAATAAACGATTATCATGAACAAGGAAATATAATAATAACTAATTTATTATTGCCTCTAGGGCATATTTCTGACATATATAGGAGGAAGAAGTACGTCGATGGAGCAACGTGGGGCCCACGAGGGTGGAGGGCGCGCCCTAGGGGGGTAGGTGCGCCCCCTACCTCGTGCCCTCCGGGTAGCTTTCTTGACATAGGGCCCAAGTCCTCTGGATCACGTTCGTTCCGAAAATCACGTTCCCGAAGGTTTCATTCCTTCTGGACTCCGTTTGATTCTCTTTTTCTGTGAAACTCTGAAATAGGCAAAAAAATAGCAATTCTGGGCTGGGCCTCCGGTTAATCGGTTAGGCCCAAAAATAATGTAAAAGTGTATAATAAAGCCCAATAACATCCAAAACAAAATATAATATAGCATGGAGCAATCAAAAATTATAGATACGTTGGAGACGTATCAGTGCGCTCGGGCTTGGCTTTGCGGCGAAGCCAAGGGTCAAGTACAGAGCACCACGGGCCCCAAAAGCCTACAGCCTCGGTTGACGCGTGGCGGTTGATTGGGCGTGGGCATCTCCGCTTCCCGACGCTGCCTCGGCAACTGCTTGATTGGACAAAAGGCTGGCGCGGACAGCGCTTGCCTGCATTGTTTCTTCCCCGCCTTGCTCCAGATCCCCTTTCTCGCTCCTCACCACCGCTACTCAGATCTGCTCCAATCTCGCTCCGCATCTACGACCCATGGCGCCGCGAAAGGTCAGGACTTCCTCAGCGCCGGCTTGGTATGAGTCGGCTCTTCAAGCGCACACCATCACAGAGAAGAGCCTCGCCTCCGTGCGCCTGCTGACGGCGGGGGAGAGTAAAGAGTGGGGAAGACGGAGCTCTGGCTCGCCTCGTTGTGCTGGAGCCTGAGGGAAGCACCTTCTTCCCCTTCTTCTCGAGCAGCGTCGCCGTCGGGTTGGTCCCTACTTTCTCCGACTTCTTTTATGAGGTTCTCGACCACTACGGGCTGCTGGCGTTGCACCTCCATCCCAACTCTGTCCTCCTCTTGTCCATCTTCGTCTACTACTGCAAGGCGTACCTGAGCGTGCTGCCATCCGTGGCGCGTCTGCGCCACTTCTTCTTCCTTCGCGTCACTGATGGGCCACTCTACGGATGCGCCAAAGTCGTCGCGTCCGGCATGGCCAACTCGATCTCGAGCACCGGGAAGAGGGCCGACAATATCCGATCCAAATGGGTCATGATGGACGCCAAGGCCGCCCGCGACTGCTGCCGAGAGCTGGAGGACGAGCTGAAGAGCCTGCACGACAAGCACACCAAAGAAGCACGCTGCCGCAAAGCGAAGGAGGAGGAGATGAAGGCCAGGGAGGACGCCGTCAAGAACCATGATGCTGAGCTGGCGGAGTTGGGGAAGACGCAGGCCGCCGAGCGCAACCGGTTGGAAGAGCTGGAGCGGAAGGTGGAGGCGTGGGAGGCCGATCTTGACGCCAAGGCGCGAGTCCTGGCTGAAGACCGTGTGGCCTTTGCCGATCTCGAGAAGAGATCTCGCAAGGCACTGAAGACGCTTTACGAGCATGGCCTACAAAATCAAGTTATCCCTACAAAATCATATAGTCTGGCTATGCTCCATCTTCCCCACAAAAATATTCATATCATGTACAACCCTGGTTTTAGCCAAGCAATTGGTTCGTACTTTTAACGCGCTTCAGCCTTTTCAATTCTTACGGAATACATGAGCGCAAGCCATGGATATAGCACTATGGTGGAATAAGGTGTAATGGTAGGGGTTATGTGGGAAGACAAAAAAGGAGAAAGTCTCACATCAACGAGGCTAATCAATGGGCTATGGAGATGCCCATCAATTGATGTTAATGTAAGGAGTAGGGATTGCCGTGCAACGGATGCACTAGAGCTATAAGTGTATGAAAGCTCAAAAAGAAACTAAGTGGGTGTGCATCCAACTTGCTTGCTCACGAAGACCTCGGGCATTTTGAGGAAGCCCATCATTGGAATATACAAGCCAAGTTCTATAATGAAATTTCCCACTAGTATATGAAAGTGACAAAATAAGAGACTCTCTATTATGAAGATCACGATGCTACTTTGAAGCACAATGTGGTAAAAGGATAGTAACATTGTCCCTTCTCTCTTTTTCTCTCATTTTCATTTTTTTATTTGGGCCTTTTCTTCTTTTTTTGGACTTTTTTTTAATTTAGTCCGGAGTCTCATCCCGACTTGTGGGGGAATCATAGTCTCCATCATCCTTTCCTCACTTGGGACAATGCTCTAATAATGATGATCATCACACTTTTATTTACTTACAACTCATGAATTACAACTCAATACTTAGAACAAAATATGGCTCTATGTGGATGCCTCCGGTAGTGTACAGGGATATGCAATGAATCAAGAGCGACATGTATGAAAGAATTATAAATGGTGGCTTTGCCACAAATAAAATGTCAACTACATGATCATGCAAAGCAATATGACAATGATGGAGCGTGTCATGATAAACGGAACGATGGAAAGTTGCATGGCAATATATCTCGGAATGGCTATGGAAATGCCATAATAGGTAGGTATGGTGGCTGTTTTGAGGAATATATAAGGATGTTTATGTGTGATAGAGCGTATCAAATCCGCGGTTTGGGTGCACCGGCGAAGTTTGCACCAACTCTCAAGGGGAGAAAGGGCAACGCACGGTACCGAAGAGGCTAGAAAATTGCGGAAACGTAAGTGTGCGTATAATCCATGGACTCACATTAGTCATAAAGAACTCATATACTTATTGCAAAAATTTATTAGCCCTCGAAGCAAAGTACTACTACGCATGCTCCTAGGGGAAGGGTTGGTAGGAGTTAACCATCGCGCGATCTCGACCGCCACACAAAGGATGACAATCAATAAATACCTCATGCTCCGACTTCATTACATAACGGTTCACCATACGTGCATGCTATGGTAATCACAAACTCCGACACAAGTATTTTTCAATTACACAATTACTCAACTAGCACAACTATGATATTACCATCTTTATATCTCAAAACAATTATCAAGCATCAAATTTCTCATGATATTTAGTTAAAGCAAATTGCCATGCTATTTTAAGACTCTCAAAATAATATAAGTGAAGCATGAGAGAACAATAGTTTCTATAAAACAAATCTACCGCCGTGCTCTAAAAGATATAAGTGAAGCACTAGAGCAAAAACATATAACTCAAAAGATATAAGTGAAGCACATAGAGTATTCTAACAATTTCCGAATCCTGTGTGTCTCTCTTAAAAGGTGTGTACAGCAAGGATTATTGTGGTAAACTAAAAAACAAAGACTCAAATAATACAAGACGCTCCAAGCAAAACACATATCATGTGGTGAATAAAATATAGCTCCAAGTAAACTTACCGATGGGAGTAGACGAAAGAGGGGATGCCTTCCGGGGCATCCCCAAGCTTTGGATTTTAGGTGTCCTTAGATTATCTTGGGGTGCCATGAAGCTTAGTCTCTTGCCACTCCTTGTTCCATAATCCATCAAATCTTTTACCCAAAACTTGAAAACTTCACAACACAAAACTTAACAGAAAATGTTGTAAGCTCCGTTAGCGAAAGAAAACAAAACACCACTTCAAGGTACTGTAATGAACTCATTCTTTATTTATATTGGTGTTAAACCTACTGTATACCAACTTCTCTATGGTTTATAAATTATTTTACTAGCCATAGATTCATTAAAATAAGCAAACAACACACGAAAAACAGAATCTGTCAAAAACAGAACAGTCTGTAGTAATCTGTGACTAATGCAAACTTCTGGAACTCAAAAAATTCATCAAAACTAGGAAGACCTAGATAATTTTTTTATTGATCAGCAGAAATTGGAATCAGTATTTTATCACGTTCTGGTGATATTTAACAATTATTTCCGTGAACAGAAAGTTTCTGGAATTTTCAGCAAGATCTAATAACTATCATCCAAGAAGATCCTATAGGTTTAACTTGGCACAAACTCTAATTAAAACATAAAAACACATCTAACCAGATTCTATATCAAATATTTATTCCTAAACATAAGCAAAAAGCAAAAAACTAAAAATAAAATTGGGTTGCCTCCCAACAAGCGCTATCGTTTAACGCCCCTAGCTAGGCATAAAAGCAAGGATAGATCTAGGTATTGCCATATTTGGTAGGCAATTCTTCAATGAGACATCTATTATCCTTAGGAGTTTCTTTCTTTTTATTAATAATCAAACTTCTAGGCACATAACCGAAAAATTCATTTGTAGCCAATGGTTCCTTAATGATAGCAAAAAGATTGGGATGAATACTTATAGATTTGAGATCCGCAGTTTCCTTACTAGAGGATTCACCCTTATTTTTAGGAACATATATAAGCTTGGCAATTTTAGTTGTAGGACTTGGAGTATTCTTTACGGAAGAAAAAGCGGTTCCCAAGTTAGTAATGATACCCTCAAGTTTATCGATTCTAGTAGAATCCTGATTTATTCTTTCATTAACTATGGGTTCCTTCTCCTTAATATTTTTCAAAGTGAGTCCTACTTTAGATCCATATTGGGTGATTTTATTATGGATCTTTTTATCCAAATTTTCAATTAACTCAATGGTAGCAACTTTATTTTCAATAATTTCAAGTATTTGCATTATATGCTCCAAAGTTAACATAGTCCCATTAACCAAAAGAGGTGGTGAGCCAAACAAATCTATCATAGCATTATAAGAATCAAAAGTATGGCTACCCAAGAAATTCCCTCCGGTAATGGTATCAAGGATATATCTTTACCAAGGAGTAGCGCCTACATAAAAATTGCGGAGAAGAACGGAAGTAGATTGCTTCCTGGTAGATCTATTTTGAGCATTGCAAATTCTATACCAAGCGTCTTTTAGATTTTCTCCGTCCCTTTGCTTAAAATTAAGAACTTCATTCTCGGGAGACAACGGAGAAGATAGGGGACTAGCCATGACGACAAGCAAGCGAAAAAGAGGCAAACGGAAAAGAGAGAGTGAATAAAACGGCAAGGCTGAAGTGGGGGAGAGGAAAACGAGAGGCAAATGGCAAATAATGTAATGCGGGAGATAAGGGTTTGTGATGGGTACATGGTATGTTGACTTTTGCGTAGACTCCCCGGCAACGGCGCCATAAATCCTTCTTGCTACCTCTTGAGCATTGCGTTGTTTTTCCCTTGAAGAGGAAAGGGTGATGCAGCAAAGTAGCGTAAGTATTTCCCTCAGTTTTTGAGAACCAAGGTATCAATCCAAAGAGGAGGCCACGCACGAGTCCCTCGCACCTACACAAACAAATAAATCCTCACAACCAATGCAATAAAGGGGTTGTCAATCCCTTCACGGTCACTTACGAGAGTGAGATCTGATAGATATGATAAGATAATATTTTTGGTATTTTTGTGATAAAGATGCAAAGTAAAATAGAAGGCAATGAAAATAACTAAGTAGTGGGAGATTAATATGATGGAAGATAGACCCGGGGGCCATAGGTTTCACTAGTGGCTTCTCTCAAGAGCATAAGTATTACGGTGGGTGAACGAATTACTGTTGAGAAATTGATAGAATTGAGCATAGTTATGAGAATATCTAGGTATGATCATGTATATAGGCATCACGCCCGAGACAAGTAGACCGACTCCTGCCTGCATCTACTACTATTACTCCACACATCGACCGCTAACCAGCATGCATCTAGAGTATTAAGTTCATAAGAACAGAGTAACGCCTTAAGCAAGATGACATGATGTAGAGGGATAAACTCATGCAGTATGATATAAACCCCATCTTGTTATCCTCGATGGCAACAATACAATACGTGCCTTGCTGCCCCTCATCACACCGGGAAAGGACACCGCAAGATTGAACCCAAAGCTAAGCACTTCTCCCATTGCAAGAAAGATCAATCTAGTAGGCCAAACCAAAATGATAATTCGAAGAGACTTGCAAAGATAACCAATCATACATAAAAGAATTCAGAGAAGATTCAAATATTGTTCATAGATAAACTTGATCATAAACCCACAATTCATCGATCTCAACAAACACACCGCAAAACAAGATTACATCGAATAGATCTCCAAAAGAGTGGGGTAGAAAATTGTATTGATATCCAAATAGAGAGAAGAAGCCATCTAGCTAATAACTATGGACAAGAAGGTCCGAGGTAAACTACTCACACATCATCGGAGAGGCTATGGTGTTGATGTAGAAGCCCTCCATGATCGATGCCCCCTCCGGCGGAGCTCCGGAAAAGGCCCCAAGATGGATCTCACGGTACGTAAGGTTGTGGCGGTGGAATTAGGTTTTGGCTCCGTGATTCGATTGTTTGGGGTACGTAGGTATATATAGGAAGAAGAAGTACGTCGGTGGAGCAATGTGGGGCCCATGAGGGTGGAGGGCGCGCCCTGGGGGGGGGGGGGATAGGCGCGCCCCCTACCTCGTGCCCTCCTGGTAGCTTTCTTGACGTAGGGTCCAAGTCCTCTGGATCACGTTCGTTCCGAAAATCACATTCCCGAAGGTTTCATTCTGTTTGGACTCCGTTTGATATTCTTTTTCTGTGAAACTCTGAAATAGGAAAAAAACAACAATTCTGGGGTGGGCCTCCGGTTAATAGGTTAGTCCCAAAAATAATATAAAACTGTATAATAAAGCCCAATAACGTCCAAAACAGAATATAATATAGCATGGAGCAATCAAAAATTATAGATACATTGGAGATGTATCAGTGCGCTCGGGCTTGGCTTTGCGGCGAAGCCAAGGGTCAAGTACGGAGTGCCGCTGGCCCTAAAAGTCTGCAACCTCGGTTGACGCGTGGCAGTTGATTGGACGTGGTCGTCTCTGGTTCCCCATGCTGCCTCGGTAATTGCTCGATTGGACAAAAGGCTGGCGCGGACAGCGCTTGCCTTCATTGTTTCTTCCTCGCCTTGCTCCAGATCCCCTTTCTCGCTCCTCGCCATCACTACCTCAGATCTGCTCCAATCTCGCTCCGCATCTGCGACGCATGGCGCCGCGCAAGGTCAGGACTTCCTCAGCATCGGCTTGGTATGTATGAGCCGGCTCTTCAAGCGCCCACCGTCACAGAGAAGAGGCTCGCCTCCGTGCGCCTGCTAACGGTGGGGGAGAGTAATGAGTGGGGGAAGACAGAGCTCCGGCTCGCCTCCGATGTGCCGGAGCCTGAGGGAAGCACCTTCTGCCCCTTCTTCTCGAGCAGCGTCGCCGTTGGGTTGGTCCCTCCTTTCTCCGACTTCTTTTATGAGGTTCTCGACCACTACGGGCTGCTGGCGTTGCACCTCCATCCCAACTCTGTCCTCCTCTTGTCCATCTTCGCCTACTACTGCGAGGCGTACCTGGGCGTGCTGCCATCCATGGCGCTTCTGCGCCACTTCTTCTTCCTTCGCGTCACCGATGGGCCACTCCCCGGATGCGCCAACTTCGTCGCGTCTGGCAAGGCCAACTCGATCTCGAGCACCGGGAAGAGGGCCAACAATATCCGATCCAAATGGGTCATGATGGATGCCAAGGCCGCCCGTGACCGCTGCCGAGAGCTGGAGGACGAGCTGAAGAGCCTGCACGACAAGCACTCCAAAGAAGCACGCTGCCGCCAAGCGAAGGAGGAGGAGATGAAGGCTCGGGAGGACGCCGTCAAGAACCGTGATGCTGAGCTGGCGGAGTTGGGGAAGACGCAGGCCACCGAGCGCAACCGGTTGGAAGAGCTGGAGCGGAAGGTGGAGGCGAGGGAGGCCGATCTTGACGCCAAGGCGCGAGTGTTGGCCGAAGACCGCGTGGCATTTGCCGACCTCGAGAAGATATCTCGGAAGCCACTGAAGACGCTTTACGAGAACGGCCTGGAGAAGTCGCTGGCCACCGATGAGGACGGCCCTGCCCGGCTGCTTCCTCTCTTGGTGAAGGCGCTCGAGGAAGTCCTTGGTGGTGTCGGTCCCATGGCGGAGGCAGAAGCTCGCGTCCTGTCTTTAGCTGCATTGACTCGCGTCTTCAACCATCTGCACCTCCGCAACCCCAACGCTTGCCTTGACGAGCTGCTGGAGCCCGTGGCCGAGGATCTTAGCGCAGCCGCCGCCGCAGCTGTACAAAGTCAAGTGGAGGCCTTGCTGAAGTAGTTCCGCGGCTTTGTCTCTGCTCCTTTCTCCGGCGATGCCGCCAATCCTGCGGCTGGTGATGAAGGTGAAGACGACGTCACCCATGGAGGAGCACCTTCCGCAGGCGATGGCGGTGTCCAGGGTGACCTGCGGCTATTCTCCCGTTTTGTTCCTGCAACATGTATCAGGCCTCGTGGAGGTGTTTAGACTTTTCATTTGGTATTGTGAGGACAATGTGCTTGTAATATTTGCTTCGAGATTTTGTGCTTTCCTTCCTATCTGCTTTGTGTTCTACGTCGGCAGAGCCCGGCCCCGCGCATACCTCAACCGCCATTGGGCCGACCGGAGACCAGGACGGACCAAGGAGTGAGGGGCTACGTGACCAGTTAGGCTCCTGAGTCGATGCTCAGGAGTCCCCCTTGACACGCGAACAACATATAGGGAGAGTTCGCGAGGATAGGTTGATGTTCTACGTCGGCAGAGCCCGGCCCCGCGCATACCTCAACCGCCATTGGGCCGACCGGAGACCAGGATGGACCAAGGAGTGAGGGGCTACGTGACCAGTTAGGCTCCTGAGTCGCGATGCTCAGGAGTCCCCCTTGATGCGCAAACAATCTCCATACCTTCCCTCACCGAGGCCTCGGTAGGGGCATGCGACGACCAGGTCCAGGAGGCCTGTTTGGGCGGCGTGCGCTTGGGCGTGACCCGAGAGCAGCCCCCAGGCCGGGGAGGCCTGGTTGGGTGGCGAGCGCTTGGGCGTGACCCGAGCGCAGCCCCCGTGCCCAGCACCCTCGCGCGGCTCTCCCGAGGGGAGGCGCTGCGGTGAGGCCGAACGCTGAGCTCTGGGCTCCCTGAGGTTGGTACGACCATGAAGCCGCCCTCAGTTGTTTATCACCAGCGCGGAGCATAGTGCTTCCGCTTGTGCACGGGCACAGCCGCTCCTCGGCAGTGTCGACGACCAGCGCGGAGCATGGTGCTTCCACTTGTGCGTGGGAGGGGGCCCCCCTCCGGGAGGAGCCCCCGGGGCGTGTACAGCCCCGCCCTGACACGTGGCTTGCACGGTAGGGCTGCGAGGTGTATCTGGGCACTCGTGAGCCAGCGCGGGACTCACGAGGCCCTACCTCAAGGCGGGTTGCGCCTGGTCTTGAGTCTTGGTTGTTGTGTGTTCCTGCAACACGATTAGGTGCAAGCACTCTACGTCCACAGGTCCCGGCCCTCGAGCGAGCTCAGCCGCCGCTGGTATGCCAGGTTGCTTTGCCGTGGTCAAGGCCAGGGGGTGAGGGCTGGAGAGCCAGTAAGAGCTCCTGAGTCGCGATGCTCAGGAGCCCCCCTTTTAACGCACAAGTGAATTGCATGGGATGAATGGACCCGTGGCGGGTGGCGATCGAGTAGGTGATAACCGTAGTCAGGTTAAGCATGGAAGGCAAATCAGCTTGGGTAAATGCAGGAAGACACATGCCACTGTTCTGGCCCGAGCGGCTTGGGGATGATGCAACCCGAGGGGCGCCCCCAGCAAGGTAAGCTAAAGACATAAGCAAAAGGGATACATGCCACAGGGACGGACCCATGCGGCCTGGGAATAATGCAGCCCAAGGGGCGCTCCCAGCTAAACGAGCTTGGAATATGTCACCTGGTTCTGTAGACGAAGTAGAGTTGGTGCAGTTGAAGGTGTGCATCGAGGGAATGACTCTTCACGAGCCACCGGGGCCCTAAGCCTTGAGAGGCTCTGGGGGCTCGGGAGGTTCCTTGAAGACCGTCTCCATTTCTTCTAGGACGGCGTGGTACCTGGCCTCCTGAGCCGCCAGGATGCGCTGCATGTTGCGCTGATAGGCTGACGCCACGCTCGGCAAGCCGAAGGGCATGCGAACGTAGCTGTGTGGCGGGCCTGTCGCAAGCCCACACGCCGGGCCGTAAACGCCTCTGAGATGCGGCCCTATTGAGCCCTGGGACGTCGATGCAGACACGCGGCCCAACATCCTCGCCTGGATGGGGAGCTGCGCCTCGTGAGCGGCTGTCGCCGCACATGGCTCTTACATCTTGCAGTTCCTGAGTGGTCTTGGTGATGAACTCCTGAGTGGTGGGCACTCCTTGCCCTGTGTTCTCCTGAGGGAAACGTGCCGTGAAGCATGCCTCCAAGTGGTGCCCAAGTGCCTCCCTCGTGAGGTTGGAAAGGTCTGAGGCCCTCCATAAGAGAGCCCCTGAGCCCTGCCCGAGGAGGGCGCCGGGCGTGCCTTCCTGAGATCCTGAGATCCTGCTCGGCGCAACTGCTTCTTCTTCTTGGGGAGGGCCTCAGGAGGGTCCTCGCTTTTGCGGTTGGGGTCATTGATTGCTGCAGCTTGGAAGGCGCGCTCGAGGGAGCACACCGCATCTCTCTCTTCACATGGGACCGTGATGATTCCGCCGCTTCCCGGCATCTATAGGACGTGGCCGTGATGGGTGACTGCCATGAACTTGGCCAGGGCCGGATACCCGAGGATGGCGTTGTACGGCAGGCGGATGTGCGCGACGTCGAAGTCGGTGAGCTCGGTGCGGTAGTTCTTGTGCTCTCCGAAGGTGACAGGCAGGCGGACCTGCCCTACCGGTGTGGTGGAGCCGTCGGTTACTCCTGAGAAAGGCTTGGTAGGCTGAAGCTGCTCATATGGCACTTGGAGGTTGTCAAACGTGTCGACAGACAGGACGTTGAGCCCTGCGCCGCCATCGATGAGGGTCTTGGTAACTTGCACATTGCTGATGACTGGTGAATAAAGCATCAGGAGAGCGCCAGCGGTGGCTGCGCACTTGAGCTGATCTGCCGAGTTGAAAGTGATGGCGCATTGAGACCACCTGAGTGGGCGCGTGGCCTCGAGCTTGGGGAGCACCGCGTTCACTTCATGAGCGAACTATTTGAAGATGCATTGAGAGGCTGGGGCCTGCGCGCCGCCCAAGATGCAGGCAATTGCACGCGGCTCTAGGAAGCCCCCAGCCCCCTCATCCTGATGGTGGTCGTCGTTCCTTCTTGGTGGCGGCAGCGGGGGAAGACCGGCGTTGCCCTGGGGGCGATCCTCACGAGGCTGGTCCCTCCAGGTGCCCTCACGAGGATGGTCCTGCCAGCGGTCCTCACGAGGCCTGTCGCGCCACTCCTGGCGCGGGCCATGGTCGTCCCAGCATCCGCCTCCACGTCCTCCTCCATGGCCGTAGCCCCGGTCGCTACGCTCGGGGCGTCGACCGAAGCATCCTTCACGGATGGCTCTAAGCTCTTGGCAGTCACTGGTGTTGTGGGTGTTCAGATTGTGGAAGGCATAGAACAGTCGGCTGTTCTTGGATGACTCGGACTGATCTCTGCCCCGCTTGGTGTCGGGCTCCGCTGCGAGCACGCCGCTTCCTTGCGCTTCACGTCCTTGGCTTTCTTCTCCTCTGTGCCCTCAACTGGCAACTCGAGGAGGGAGAGGCGCCCCTCCTTAGCTCTTGTGCACTTGGTCGCCAGGTTGAACAGCTCCTGAGATGTGCATAGCTCCTCATGGATAGCGAGCTCTTCCTTCATCTTGACATCACGGACACCGTCTAAGAACGAGGAAATGATGGCCTCGTCCGTGACCTTGGGTATCTTGAGGCGAGTGTTGTTGAAGCTATGGATGTACTTCTGGAGGGTCTCCCCTGCTCTTGCTTGATGCGGTGCAGGTCACCTGCGGCCGGCGGGCAGTCGCGGGTGCCCTGGAAGTTCGCAACGAAGCGATCGCGCATCTCATCCCAGGAGGAGATCGAGCCGTGCTGCAGGTTCAGGAGCCAGGAGCGGGCACTACCCTTGAGAGCCATAGGGAACCAGTTCGCCATGACCTTCTCATCGCCGTTGGCCGCTTCGATGCTCAGCTCGTAGAGCTGTAAGAACTCCGCGAGATCGGAGGTGCCGTCATAGCGGGGAGGCAGATCCGGCTTGAACTTGCCTAGCTAGGCGACGCTACGCAGCTCGGGGGTGAAGGCGGGGCAGCCGGCAGTGGTTGCCGGGGCCCGCCTCAGAGGTGGAGCTTGGTCTTGATGAGGTCCGCGCGGCGCCACCGTAGGCGGCGCGCGGTCTTGACGAGGTGGCGCGGGGAGCGCAGGTGCAGCTTCTCTTTGCCGAGGGATTTCTTGGCAACTTCTCTCTTTTCGCGCGGGCACCGGACGCGGCGGATCACGCCGTGGGGCCGCGCGCCTTGGCGCCAAGGCGCTGTCTTGGGGCAAAGGTGGTGGAGCGCCATGAGCCACGTCGCCTGTGGCTGGCGGAGGGTAAGGCAGAGAGAGGGACGGTGCCGGGGAGCCCCCTGCGGCGCGGACAAGCTCGGCGATGCGGTCGAGCCACTCTTCATAGAGGTCGTCGACTGGGCGGTAGCGCAGGAGCTCGTTCGCCGCGAGGAGCGTGGCCCGCGCCTCCATAGGAGCGCGGCGTGCATGAGACAAAGAACCGGCCGGGGTCAGCGACGGAGTGGCGGTGCGGTCGTCCTGCCGCACCGATGGATGTAGCGAGGATGCCTGTTGATCGTTCCCCGTCGGGCCGGTGGCAGCGTTGGCGGCGGGAGACGGAGAACGACGAGGTGGCCCGCCGACGGGAGCCGTCTGAGCAACACGGGCGGTGAGGGCAGCCCGACGCTCAGCTCGAGCGCGGTGAGCGTCCGCCATGGAGACGACGGAGCGACGAATCGACGGAAGGGAAGGTACGGCGCACCCCTACCTGGCGAGCCAAATGTTGGATGAGGGGTTCCGGCAAAACCCCTTAGGATCGTACTCTGGGGTGCGCGCGAAGTCTTTCCCTCCTACCGATCCACGCCCTAGCTCACTAAGATTTCGCGGACAAACTCGCAACACAAAAATACACGAGATTTATACTGGTTCGGGCCACCGTTGTGGTGTAACACCCTACTCCAGTGTGGTGGTGGTGGATTGCCTCTTGGGCTGATGATGAACAGTACAAGGGGAAGAACATCCTTCTGAGGTTGAGGTGTTCTTGTGGCTAGGGTAGGCTCTCGATCAGATCAGATCAAGCTGAGATATCCCTACTGTGGTGTCTAGTTCTACTTATATAGGCCCTGGTCCTCTCCCTAAATATTGAGCAGGAAGGGAGCCAACAACGGCGGGCAAATTTGGAGGGGGACAGCTAGTATAAGCTATCCTGACAAAAGTGGTCTTCGCCTACGAAAGGCTCTGGTGGTGACGCCGTCTTGGGCTCCACGATGACCTTCGTCCTACTGTCCTTCTGGTCTTGGTCTCGTTGCACCGATATGGCAACCTTTGCCCGATGCCTCGGTACTCCTCGCCTGTGCTTGCCTCCTTAGCACCAAAGAGGAAACAAGGACGCACAAGACCGGCGCCACTTTGGTGCCGATCGTCATGGCTCACGTCACGAGAGCCTCGTGAGGTCTGCCCCGCCTTGATATCTCTGCTCCTCGTGAGCCTGCCTGGCTAGGCCACTCCTGAGGAGGTCTTGCGTCGTCCGCCTCGCGAAGCTGGGCCCCTCGCGAGGGTCTTGGATGCCTTGTTGATGAAGATGGGCCGTACGGCCCGCTCACTTAGCCACGCCGTGGGCCGCAGGCAGGCAAGTCTGGGGACCCCCGTTCCCAGAACGCCGACACCCGCGGGGCCTTAGGTCAGTGCAAAAGGATGTTTTGCAGAGGTCAGGGCCCAAACACCGGAGACCCTTGCGTCTGTCCCTGGGCCAGATGCCGAGGCCCGTGGCGTCTGGGCCAGATGCCAAGGACTGTGGCGTCTGGTCCAGGATGTCTGAGAACGACTATTCCTTACGGGAAAAACCGACTTTAAGGAGGATCTTTCTCCAAGTTATGACCCTGGGGCTCAACATATAAATAGAGGGGCAGGGCTAGCACCCGGAACATATCAAGAGTCACCAAGCCGTGTGCCGGCAACCCCGTCCCCTCTAGTTTATCCTCCGTCATAGTTTCCGTTGTGCTCGGCGAAGCCCTGCGGAGATTGTTCTTCACCAACATCGTCACCACACCGTCGTGCTGCCGGAACTCATCTACTACTTCGCCCACCTTGCTGGATCAAGGTGAGGACGTCATCGAGCTGAACGTGTGCTAAACGCGGAGGTGCCATATGTTCGGTACTTGATCGGGACGGATCGTGAAGGTGTACGAGTACATCAACCGCGTTGATAAACGCTTCCACTTAGCAATCTTCAAGGGTATGAAGATGCTCTCCCCCTCTCGTAGCTATGCATCGCCATGGATAGATCTTGCGTGTGCGTAGTAATTTTTTGTTTTCCATGCAACGTTTCCCAACAAGTAATCTATCCGAATAGCCGTGTCCACGGTAACATGACAACTTGGAGTTGTATTTCGACCTCTTACAACTAAAAGCGGATACTTGATAAAACATACCCAGATAAGTGACAGATAGAATCTGGTGATCGATCTCTCACAACACTACAAAAAAAATACACTTCCGTGATGATACATGTTTGTCACAGTAGGTCGCGTTTTTTGTCATGCATGTACATCCATGACAAATTTATGACAGAATCAAGATAGTCATACCTGTCTTTGTCGTGAGAAGTGTTCCATGACATTACCAAAATTATCATCACGGAAGTGTCCACTTCCATGACGATAAATCACGTCACGTAAGTGCTTTCGTCAAGGGTGACCGACACATGGCATCCACCGTAACGGAACGCCGTTAAGCTATCGGGTCGGATTTTGGATCCGATAACCCGTTAACAACCCTGACCAATGGGAAATTTCCACGTGTAAAATTCTGATTGGCCGTCAGTGGGCCAGATGTCGCCCGTCCATTGGAGGAGACATGCCTATGGTACGTTGAAACGTGGCTGGGCCCAACAGAGGCCCATATAGGTTAAAAAGTCCGACCCAGTCAAAGGCCCGTAGAACTTAATCAGGTACTAGTGGGCCAGCCCAATAACGGCCTTCTTAATAAAGGCCCATTTACAGCCCAAAACCAGATCTAGCCCGTTAATTGTTCGCCCAATATTTGGGCCCATTTACGGCCCGAAGCCAGATCTGGCCCGTTACTTGTTTGCCGAATATTCGGGCCCAACTACAGCCTATTGACTTTCGGCCTGTTAGAGGCCTGATGTAGACATGGGGCATTTCAGCCCGGTGTGACTTTCGGCCTGGGAATGGCCCGTGCTGCCCATGGGCCATATATGGTTCGACGGGACATCGGGCCCACTAACGGCCCGTGCTAAAGGTGGCAACAGTTAAGCCAATGTGACTTTGGGCCTGTTAAAGGCCTGACGTGTAATTCGGCCCGTTGATGCCTGTACTAAGCTTTCGGCCTCTTAAAGGCCCATGATATCAGTGGGCCAACTAAGGCCCAAGATATGTTTCGGCCTGGTAACGGCTCAGGAGCTAATCACCGGGCCCATAACGGCTCGGTCTACATTTCGCTCTTTGAAGGCCCGTCGACGACTAGTGAAAATTGAGGCCCAACATGCATTTTGGCCTGCTAAAGGCCCGTGGTTTCATCTCGGCCGTAACAGGCCAGTACAATATTCAGCCTGTTAATGGCCCAACGCTACCTAGGCCAAACTAAGCGCTGGGTCGACAAAAGGCCCAACTAAAATATAGGCCGGTGTAAGTTTGGGCCTGGCGCAATGTGTGAAGGCCCCAATCATTCGGGCCCAAGAAAGACGCAGGCCGGCCCAATTGTGGCCCGCTAAAAACCTGGCCCGTTATCGAATGTTTCGGCCCGGTCGACTACATCTGATTTTTTTTCAGATAGCGAATGATGGCAGTAACTAGTAGGAATTAAGAACAAACCTACTCTATACAATAAAGAAATTACATCATAGTAACTAAGAATAAACCTACACTATACAATAAAGGATTTATGGTATATTACATCCACTGGGCATCGAAGTTCGCCACCAGTGATCATAAAGCACAACGAAGAAGCAGATTACAAAAATTGGGCACCATTGCAACAGAATAAAATAATCTTGAACCGAGACCACTTCCAAGACAGTTCAAGAAAGGTTAGCCTTGCGGGGGAACTTCTGTGCAAGCTGCTGAGCAAGGCTGTGAGACCGACCTAGCTTGTCGGTCATAGCCTCCAGGTGTAGCTATTTAGCGATGAGGTTCTCATTGGTGTTCTGCGAATATTTCTTAGAGATAGGACTTCAAGTCGAAGTTGAGTTGCAGAATGCCTTTTTGCTAGAACTTGGGACTGAAGAAGTCGAACTGATTCAGACAACGAATTTTGTGAGCTTGTCTGACTGTTAGTCTCAAGTAACTTGAACACTACATCAAGACAAGACTTTGGGGTTGTCTCGCTATCTTCAAGATGTTTTGCCTTCTTTGCTGCAATATATGTTGGGTTTGTCTCACCGCCTTCAGTAGAATTGTGCATGCCATCAGGCATATCACCCTGAAACAAAGCAGAGAGATGACATGTTTTGCACGTGTATAAACAAAGATGATAACTGCTTACATCAATTCTATCCAATTTCAAATTAGAAAATAAAGAGTAAGTTCAAAATATCAATAGCATAATTTGGCATTGTTCATAATGCGGGGAGCTTCACCACACTACTGGAGTACCATGTCAACGTAACAAGCATAGATGAAGGGCAAAGAAAATCATTGTATCTATTTTGGATAATGTGCATGGCATGTTGTTCATATCATCAACCACATCAGTAAGATAAAATAGGAGATGACAAGGTGCAAACGTGGGCTGCTTCACCACACACTGGATTATAGATCCACAAAACCAAGCATACATATAGGGAGTATTAAGTAATTTGCATGGTATGAATAAGAAATTTGGTTTTACAAATAAAACATAGAACTTACGGTTCTCACGAACATGCATTTTGGTAGAAACAACAAACTAAACAGCAGTAAACAATAGGGAGTATGAGCAAATTAAACAGCAGTTGAGGATAAAGGCTTTAGAAGGACTGACTTACATTAACAGTTAACACCGGCTTTATAATGCCCTTCTCCATGTCAAGGGAAGGATAACTCAATAATTTCAGCACAGAATCTTCTTCATAAGCATTGCCTGTACTCTACATTTTGTAGAGAGTAATTATAGATATGATAATACTGGAGATAGAGGATAATGAAGATAAGATGCAGATTGATGCTACATAATCAACTACCAATCCCTGGAAGTACAAGCATTACAGGACAAAATGTACTGACAAGAGCAATGGGTTACATTTCTGCACTGGCATTGTCTGTGTATTCTACTTGTTGGTAAGATTAAATATAGATCTGATCTTTTTTAGTAAATGGTGGGTGAGGGAGATAAGATGCAGAATGCTACAAAATGAACCAATCCCTCTTCCCATAATACAAGAGTGTTTTGAACACTGTTGTACTTTGCATAAAACGTTCTTATATTATGGGACGGAGGGAGTAGCTGTTAATGTAAGTACGGTGATAGACCACGTTCAGTCCTTACAAGAGGACTGCAGAGCTAAACCTCTTCAAAAGCATTGGGTTGATTCTAAATTTGTGTAAGAGTCCATACGGATCTTATAATGTCCACCAAATGGACAATTACGAGGCTAACATGTGCAGTGATGCTACATAATCAAACAACTATGAAAGTAAGTATTGTCATACAGGGCAAGAGGTGCTCACAAGAGATATGCAGCAAAGATAGTTGCGAGATTCTGTGGTCCCTTGAGAACGAATGTTCTTACGCTAATGATTTTCATACAAGTGAGACATTAAGGCAAATGCAGAAATGTAGTTCAAATTGTGATGTGATATCATAGACAGTACCTTACGCTGCAGCCGAGACCAATGTGTAACAAGATTATTCCAGTCAGCGTCGGATAAATGAAGCACCGGAGACTTTACAGAAATTTCGTTTAGAGGCTTGCCATCGAAGTGCGCTTGCCTCAGGTAGGAACGATACTTCATCAACGAGTGCTTTAAAAGCGCAACCAACTCTTGCTCGTCATCACAATCCAGTTTGCTCCTCGCCTATTTAAAAGAATGAAATCTTGTGTCTTCGTCGTGAAACATATGCGAGAATGACCATGAATAACATTAGTACATTACTTACGCCAGAAGTCATGGAGGAAGACCGGAAATTGTTCTGTATTCATGTATAATCTTTCCATGAAGGAAAGATGCACATAAAGTTCCTGATAACAACATACGCTTCGTCTTCTAAACTGGGAAGAAATGGAACAGGGGTCCTATTTGCTGCAATTGGGTCTCTCTCTGGTTCGAAAAGGGATTTGGCAACTGGATTTGGTGTACTCTTTGCTGGAATGGGGGTTTTGCATCGTACATCTGGTGCTATGTTAACTGGCATAATCATACTGCTTTGCAGCTTGGGGTCTCTGCTGAGTTGGGGCATCGTAAATGACCAAAGGTAGTAGCGCTAGATTCTGCTAGAGTTGGGGTATTTTGTGGGTCAGGTGATATTGCAACTACACCTAATGGGCTATTTGATTTATCAGGTGCCACTACATTTTCCAAATACTTTGCTTGTGCTCCTCCATGATCAGCAATCGCCCTCTTCCTTTTGAACGTCTGATACACAAGAACATCATTTGAATGGATAAATATGGTATGATAACAGATGGAATATGTACTGAAAATGGATAGGCAGGGCGTATTCACATACGATGTGTAAACTAAGCTAATGGCAGTTCAACAAAGTAGAAGCAATGCAAAGCATCGATTTGCAAGATATATGCGAGCAATGTAACCTTGGAAAGTTAGAGCAAGTACCTTGATGGGTGAATAAGATAGGCATCTTCCTCGACTCCTCCACTAGGGAGCTACATTGACTTAGGTCTCCCTCTAGCTCGTAATCACTATTAGGATCATATTCGAGCATGAATCAGAGGTGGAGAGCGTTTGCATTGCATTGCATCCAGACTTGATTTCAGTCCCTTAATGCCAAGTTTGACAGCCATGGCATTGTTCTGGTTTATTCTTTTCATGCCGCAAGCTCATAATCATTATGATGCTGTTTTAATCTGAGATTCATGAAAACATAAAAAGTAGTCAGATTATCTATGGAATGGATTATGGATTCAACTCGGAGAGTGTCTCCCTATAAACCCCTCATATGCAAAGTTCACCTCCCCAACCGTGCCAACTGCACCACACACGTAAATACAAACCCCTTATGTCTCTATAACAGGCAGCACACATTTCAAAACTGAAGTAGGAACATTAGAATCATATGAAATTCAGATTTGAACAAATAAACTAAGCAATTATGAGTGGCATAATGTTTAGCTTCAAGGGTGGAGTGTTGGTAGTGTGACACAAAGCAAGTAGGCAGATTGTATTCCATGTAAAAGATCGAAACCTATGTAAAAGCTGGAAATGACACTTTCTTTCTATACAATGCAGTGTTCAAGTACTCCACACATGATGGAAGAGATCATATAGAGAAATACTATTCACTCAGGTCTACGGTTCCAGTATTTAGAAACACGGTGGTCCACCCTAAAAGAATATTGACAACAAATATGAGAAGGCAAGCATAGATGTAGTGAATCAATCATTTACTTGTGAGCTTATTAGGACAAGTATGCAGAATTGTAATCGCAGAAGAGACCATCCAAAATCTGAATGAAGAAGTTTGTCTAGCACTTATTGTTTGCAACTAATCGACGTGAATAATTGGATATTATATCGAACGAGTAAGAAAGACAAGTAAAATTGTCAACAAACCTGGCTTGCAGTAGTAATCTGGGTCAAGGTCACTACGACCAACAATCCAAAATGACTAGTTTCTGTTCCGAGGGCCGGAATTTTGAAAACCCTGTGAACTTTAGAGGTACTAAAGATTACCGAAATACATCTGAATCATTAAGTGTAGGTAGCACTGAGCACACAACAAACCCTAATGACAGTCCTGCCTAATGAGTAATGAATCAATTAGAAAATGGGTGATGAGGAGTGGCTTTGAGTGTTGAGGACGTATCTCGGGATAAATCGGGTTGGCTTGGTGGGTGCTGCACTTTGAGCCCTGAATCTGACTGGGAAGGTAGGCACGGCGGTGCGCCCGCAGCGGTGACGCCATGTTGGGCGAGCGGCCCGGCCTCCTGTTAGTCCGGCGCCTCCTCCTAGAGTCATGCCTTCCGGACGGCAAGTCGTCGGCAGGCGTATCGGCCGGAGTAGAGATCGAAGGCCTTGCAAAACAGAGGGGAATCGAGGTCCTGGACGACCCAAAATCCCAGTCAATGCCCACCGTGGGCACCTCAGAGATACACACACCCGAGCGAAGCGAACATGCATTTTCAAAACTAATTTAGGAACATTTAGCTGACCAATTAAACAACTCTATTTTAATAATATCAGATTCAGATTTGAACATCTAAGCTTGTTTAGCTTGATGCGTGGAGCAGTGTTATTATGACACGGGCACGATTCTGATCAGATAGTGATCATAAAAGGGGAAACTCTAAGCATATTTTTTAGCAAAAGAGGGTTTCCCCTCCGATTTCTATTAAAGAAACCACCACGGAACCAACATGATCAATTAAACCCTAAGCATGATCAATTAAACCGTATTATGGCTGTGCCATGGCAGATTTGAAGCTGCAAACAGGAGAAATTTTATTTAGCATCCATTGTTTGCTTCGAACTAAGAACTAAATTCTAAGAGCTGAAAAGAAAGTAGAGTAACCAAGTTAAGATCTATTTTCTGGTTGAGATCAAAAGGTTGAGGAGATATGAAGTACCACCTCTCTTGCGGCGCCGTGTAGGCACTGGGGGTGCGATGGCTGTCAGTGGAGTTGAAGCAGATCTGCGACGGTAGACGGGTGCATCATGGGATAAGTCCCGTTGCAGTGGAGGAGAAGGTCGTGTGAGCGGCCCCGGCAAAGAGGACGACGACACCGATGAAGCGAGAGGACGCGATGCAAGGCTATTGGTCCGTCGCCGTGGATGAGAAACGTCCATCTCTAGCAGTGGACGACGCGGTCTTGGTAGGCGCTCCGGCATGGTGGAGGACGGTGGCGATGGATGTGGTGGAGGACGGCGGCGATGGATGGGGTGGCGGACGGAGGCTGGTGTGGGGATGGGGTGTTCTAGCACGGACTGTGTATGAATGAGAAAATGGAGGGAGAGGTACGGGGAACCATGTTTTTGGGACGCGCCTGTCTGAAATATGGGAAAGTTACGAACTTAGCCCCCATTTAAAATTTGGACGTCTCGTCGGTTGGGGATAGGACGGTAATCTCGCATCTCGCCAATATTTTCCCAGAGCGATTTCAGGCGAGGAGTGGGTGGTTGGCGCCCACGGTGTATGAACGGGGCTGACAGGTAGGGCGGTTGTGTCACGTCTGAGTGAAGTTACAATCCTGCCCCTATTGAATTTTTTTTGCATACATCGATTTCGGCCGAGTCGAGTTTGTTTTGCCGCCCACCGTGTATGAATGGGGAATGGAGGGAGAAACAGAGGGCTTTCGGACGAGTTTGAATCAAATGTGTTTTGCCGCCCATGTTTGACGCCCACCGTGTCGGAATGGGCTCAGAGGTGGTCGTGTCACGTCTAATTGAAGTTACTAACCTACCCCTATTTAGAGCAGTGGAAATCGGGCCGATGGATTGTCCGTGTAATGGGTAGACAATAATTTCCATCTCCCAAACACTTGGCTTCGGGTAGCCGACGTGGGAGTGGACATTTTTTACTTCTTTTGAATTTTGGGACAATAAGCATCCACGTTTACCACAGCAACTAAATTGAATCCATTTTGTATTCCTATATGAATCTCTATAAATCATTCTATGTGTTTTTATATATCTTCAAAAGGACGACAAAGATGTATTCCACTGTCATATATGAATATGGGTTACAAATGCCGATACTCAAATTCAGAAACTAGTATCCAGTTTAAGGTGAATTTGAATATTTGGAACACTTCATGTCCAACTCAAATGTCACACGCAGCATAATGTGTACTCCCATTTCGATATGTACACAAGCGATGTATCAAGATTCAAATACCGAGTCAATCAACCAAGAATGTACGGAACTAATAGACATATAAACACTTATAGAGTATATGGATCAATAATATCAACTAACATACATAAGCCAGGCCGCTGTACTTTTTTTTGGCTACAACAACATCCTTTTTTTAGCCAGCATCTTGGCCCTTTCCGATGCGTGCCACTTATGGTCCATCTATACTACTACTATTGCTGAATGCACATTCAGCCCGATTGGCATATTTGTATGTCTGGCATAGCAATCCAAATGAAAAATCTCCGAGTCTTATCAATTAATACAGACTTGTGCTCAAATAAAATTACAAACCAAAAAACAAGAAAAACAATTATTACATGAGCTCTAAAACAAATGGTTTGATTGATTACATGAACAGACAACACAAAGGTTATTCAACTATGGAAAGAACATTTCACCTATGATTTACCAAGTAGGAATTTAATTTCCTTTTTTCCTTCAAGACCTTAACAATCTGGTCGGGCCTCACTTGCTTCATTTTGAAATCCACCAAATATTTAATGGTTGTCTTGAGTACTGCTTGTGATTGTGCTGTTTGCTTCCTCAACATGTCAACTTCATCTCTAAGTGCAAATGCAGAATCTCTTTCTACCACTAGTTTAGCCTCTAGAGCATCAGCAGGTGGAAATTCATAATGCACGATTGGGCCGGTGCCACTACTGTGGGATGATGCAACGTCCATGGGGACCTCGCTCTTTGATCTTGGGCTAACCTTTTTTGCCATTAAAGTTCCGATTGGATTCAGAAAAGTTGAAGTTAGCAAAACATCTCAACTGTGAGTTATAATAGCAAACCAGTTAAACAAACAAGGAATTAAAGAGTTTCAATTGGATGCTGAAAAGTACTAGTTATTAACATCATTGTAACCCACTGTTGCAGCAGCAAAGCAGTTAAACAAACAAGTAGATATTTAAGTTAAGGCAAACAGGTAATTCTTAACAGTAAGTATCAAACACATAGATAGTAGCAGTCTACAATATGATTAACAGATTGTGCCATTATGTAATCGATAGCAAACTAAATTAAGCCAAGCAACATAATTGAACAATTTTGCAATAAGTGGCTAACTTAAATTCGAGAAGCGGTAACTACTTACGCTTAGTTCTTTGTATGCAGCACACCGCAACTTCTTTTTTTAAACACAAGGTTGTACAAAGGAGTCCATGGCATCAATTGCTTGGATACGCAGTCCCAATACTTCTTTCTTCCCACACTGCATGGGTAAGTCGAATGGTTAATCTGGTAAGATGGTGCGTTCTTGTTATGTTATATGAGGACGTGTAGTCAGACTAGTTGTAGCCAAACACATCACATTGGCTTTTACTGTATATTTCATGCGATTACTTTTGGCATATCAAGATGTAAGCAATCTACAATATGATGAAAAGACTAGCATCCTTCGTATTATTGGCGAACTCAGTTCATAGAAACAAGCAATTCAACCATTCTGTGGGTAAATCAAAAGCGCCCCTGGAATATTTTTCACTATCCAATCATAAACGCAAAAAGGGGCGATGCCACCATAGGGGCTGGTATGGGCGGCCGCCTCGGGTGGCTGGAAAGTGTGCACCTAGTTTGAGTCGTCCAGGTTGGCCCAGGCTAGTTTTGTTCGTCCCAACGCATGAGCAGGCAATGTAAAAAAATGAAGAAAATGTTTCAATTTGGATGGGCCAATAACATAAGTCCAAGGCAGGCCCTATAGCAGGCTCGCGGCCCAAACGAGTGCCTCCCATATCGATAGACAGCAGGAAAAATCCCAATTCATTCGCTCCAACCTCCAGTCTGGTTCGCTCCTAACCTACCGCCGCTGGACAGACTGACACAGCACTTCCTCGCGCCCTCGTTGGAGGGCGGTCGCCGGGCTTCAAGCGAACGGAAGGACAAGAAGATGAAGATCCAACCCTGGATGTAGCCTGGGTGGGAGGCAGCGGCGGCAGCACGGGCATGGCGTCGAGCTTGCGCAAACGGACAGTCGCAGCTTGCAAGAGTAGCATGCGCACCGAGCAGGTACATCACATCCCTGATTATATCTAATTCAACTCTTCAATTTCTGGCCAATAGTTAAACCTGACGGTGTTGTAAAACTACTTGTATGTAGGGAATCTATGAGAAAATGAAACCAATTTCTACTTATTTTATAACTCCCCCAAATCAATATTGAACCGATCAATCTGATGTATCTAATCAAGTTCCCGGTGCATACATACAAGCTCATGTTGTTCTTGAGCACAAGTGTCTAATGAACAGATCGCTAATGAAGGATTTGATGCAAACATTTTACATGCTCCTGGTGATGAACATATAGTGTCTAATGAGGGATCTAATGCAAGCATTTTGCAAGCTCATTGAAGGATTTAGTGTCTAATGACGATCTACTATGTTGAGAGAGATAGAGATTTGCAGGCATTGATGACAAGCAAATTATAGTGCATTTTCATAGCTTGAGGAAATGTCGAGGCCATCTACCAGAAAGTCCCCTATCATGACAACATAGCATAAATACTTCTCTAATCTGTTGTTTGAAACTATTGGCATACTTGTGCAGGATAGATATATTGATATGCAGTTTATGACCGGTTATACGTGCAATTACACTTCGATATTTTCAGCCGAAGAACGAATAATTCAAGCGGTATGCACCATGTTTGTAGTCCTTGTACACCATGTTGCATTTTGTGTTTTTGGTGCTTGCATCATTTAGTGTTTATAATCTGAACTACTTTGGATCATTAGCTGGTTTTCAAAGTGCATGTAGCTTCACATTTCTCAAGTTATGTTGATTTCGAGTGCAAGTGCCTTCGTATTTTTTAAGTTAAATGTTCGCCTCGGTAACTTGAATTGTGGATCAGCCATCGCACACAAATCATACACGAATGCCAAGACAAATTAAATGAAATGCGTGGACTTACGCTTAGCTCGCTGTACAGGCTCACTTTGCAGCTCTGCTTGCGCTTGGGGATGTTCCATGTACAAGTCCATGTTACCACTTGCTTGGATGTGCAGGCCTTGTGCTCCTTGCATCCCCCTCTGCATGTTTGACACGACGAATGGTTGATCAAATAAGAGGAATCGACCTTGATGTTGTATTGGAGGACAGATACTTACAAGGTTATACCGGTGTGCAGGATGTGTACCAGATCCTTGTCTCCGTCATGCTTCGCTAAAAATGGATTCGCTTGTTTCGTATGATATCTCCGGAAGAAATAAGAGTTAAAGTCGAGTTGCATAGGCGTGTAAGCTAAGAGAGCGGTGAAAGGATATCCAAACATCGTTGGAACAAAGGCACAAGGGAGTGATGTGTGGATACCTAGTTCGGGCCGGTGTTTGGGCATGCTCGCCTAGCTCGAGTGCGGGTCACTTCAGAGCCGTTGAGGGTGATGCGCTGGTGTTGGCTGGCCGCGCATGGATGCAGATCTTGAGTGGCAACGGAACGCTACGATGCGGTGGACGAGACTGTTGGTGAAGCCTCAACGGCCTCGGGGGGCGGAGGTGCGACGATGTGCTCGGTGAAGTAGCCCCGATGAGCTGGGAGACGGCGTCGGTGAAGCGCACCTGATGCGGTGGAACTCGGTGTCTATGAGGCACGTCGGTTGCGGCGGCCGACGTTGTCGGTGGACCATCCGGTGCGGTGGACAAGGGCGTAGATCAGGTAGCTACGGTGCGGTGGTGAAGCGCGACCGTCGTCTTCGTCGTTGTCGTCCGACATAGAGGTGGGGAACGGTGGGGAAAGAGACGAGATGAGGGGCGATTCGAGGGATGGCGGCGAATTAGGGATTTGAGCAATCTGGGTGCGGAAGGAGACGGTGGAGAAGAGAGATTTTGCAGGGTTGGAATTGGGGCCGCCCAATATTTCAATCCGAAACATGGAAGCGCGAACTGATATTGTCATCATCCTTTTTTGGGGGTTAGGGGGGTGCGTGGCTGGGTGCTACGCGTCCGTCTGGCACACGCAACCACCCCGACAGGACTATGCTTCGGTGCCTTAAGGCACCTGCCTTTGTCTCCATGACATGTGGGCCCAACAGTGGCTGGACCACATGTCGCCACCTAAGGGCAGTTGCCTTTAAGGCACCGGCAAATCCCACCCCTTTATTACGACTCGGTTTGCTCGGTGCGCTTACATTTGAGAATGCAAACGAATCTTCTTTCATTTGCAAACGAATCTGTATGTATTACCATGCCCGTGTTTTCCTTGCAATAATTAGTCATTGAAATAAGATACTCCATCCGTTTCACTTTTGTAAGTCATTTCAGACAACTTAAAATGAACTGTTTTGCACATTGTCTGAAATGTCTTCAAGGTCTTATAAAAGTGAACTGAGGGAGTACTATAAATTAATTAATGAGGAGTTATTTGAAAAAAAATCGATACAGTACCACGCTAACGTGGATTAGAGTGTGTCACACAATTAGTTATTTGAATTAGAGTGTGTGTCACATAGTTAGTTATTTGAATTAGAGTGTGTGTCACGTAGCGATCTCCAATTCTAACGTGGATTTCGCATTTCACTGTATCCACGCTACATTTTTAATACAAATTAATATGTATATGATGAACACCATGGTAGTGAGAAAACTTTTGGATGGATTCAAACGTATGACCTACAAAATAGCACAACAAATTGAGCCAATGTCAACTTTTTGAAACTTAGTATGGCACGAATTCGAAATAATTACCTGTATGCCTGGTCCTCGGTTCAAATCTTACAATGTACAATCGAATTGAAACATCGATATTAAGTCTCGTACTATGTACATTCAAATGTTGTTTTTAGCCCCCCCCTCACAAGACAAACGCTACATACTTCCTGTCGGGTCAATCTTCCTCTCCTAACCACCTTAGCAAGCTATCGGTTTCCAACACATCGCTCATTCTTTCTCTCCATGTTTCGATCTCTAAGTCTCTCAACTACACAACCCCTTTTTCCACTCCTGTTACCAAATGTATTTACCTCACACACCCGCCATTGCACCCCATGCCGAGCTCTCTCTCTCTCCCCCCTCTCCCTCTCACCCTCTCGCGCTAAATACATGCATGGCCTATGTAGCCCCCCAACCTCTCGTATGCATTTAACGCACGTTGTATATCTAGGTCACTCCATCGAGACTGTCTCACTCTTTCTTCCGCACGGAGCCACACTCGCTCAATCTAGCTCTCTTTCTCTGAGTCTCGTTTAACCTCATTTTCTTTCACACACAAATGATATATCTCCTTGTTCGGGCCTCGATCGACACACTCTATACTCTCTCACGCAAATTGTCTATCTAGGTCAGTCCATCCAAGCTGCCGCCACTCTTTCGACCTCATGGTGGGCCACGCTCACTCAATCTCTCTCTCTCTCTCTATCTCTATCTCTCTCTCTCTCCGTATGTCTTGATTTACCTTGCTCTTTCTCGGACAAAAATGATATATCACCATGTTTGAGCCCAATTCGACCTATTCACATTGTATACTCTCTCAAGCACATCGTCTATCTAGGTCACTCTCTCCAACCCGCCTCACTCTTTCGATCGCACGAAGACCCTATGTGATCGGTTGACCTTGCTTCCTCCCACGCACAAAATATATCTACACGTCTGTGACTGGATCATCTCTCAAGCTCTATCTTACAGCCCTCACCCTTACCAAAATCTCAATCGGACAATATCTCTCCGGAGCATATATATTTGTTCAATGAATGTCGGACCACACTCACTTTGTCTCTCTATCTATATGTCTCTCGATTGACTCGCTTTCTCATACCGTATCTTCCACGCGTTGAAGCTACTACCTCTCCATCCCTCGCAAAGCCGGGGCTATTTACATTGCGAGGGGCACCCCAACCTTGGATTAATTTGTGTAGGTATTTATTCCGGTCGGTTGAGATTATATTTTCGTAGCATTCGGCCCACAACTACTCCAAACGCCGTTGCAACCCACGCAACTCCCCTAGTTGATTTCCCTCTGGCTCGGTCATCGCTCTCTAACACGTCCTTTCTCGCCTTCAACGTCGCACCATGGTATTATTGAAAAAACTATGTTGTTCTCTTTAATTATTATAAATAAGCTACAAAACTACACACTGATAGTCCACTTGGAATGGAACAAATTTCGACCCACAAAGTAAAGTGCTACAAACTACACACCGAGGGGCCCACATGTCATGAAACAAATTTGGACCCATATACAAAATAAAATAAAAATAAAGGACGAGGATCGAACATGCGACCGTGCCTTCAAGCCGCACGTCAATAGGCAACATACGTAGAATAGCAATGTTTGTTGTACCCCCTTTGTTCACATAATATTTTTGTATTACCACAGCCTAATTAATGGATAACATGTAATATTATTTTTAGTACTATTCGCCTTCACTTACTGGTGGGTTCCATGTGCGCTCTCTCTCTCTCCTCCCCTTCTGCGTTTAGACGCATGCGCAAACAGGAAGAACTTCATGAGGCGATGTTGCCGTTGACCATATCTGGGCCGCGTTCACAAGTCACGGCACCAGTTTCACGTACTAGCAGCACTAGTCAGTGTGTACATGCAATGCACGTTAATTTGGAAGTATATTAAGTGCATGCGGATATTAACTACTAGGATATTATTTGTGTGTTGTCATGTGATTAGCACTATTTTTGGCATGAAATTAATCGCACGCTAAAGCGTGTTGAGCGCTCGACATTGAAGCAGTCTAGGTCGTTGGATGACAAGGAATACATGTGGCTTGATGACGTTTTATATTTAATTTGATACGGCTCTAGTAGAACATTCAATCGATCAAACCATACATTTCGTTCAGTCTGACTCCGACTTTAAATTATACGATGATCGATATAAAATAAACAGAATTGATAAACGTTCGGATTTTAATCATGGCAATCCGAACGTTTTTCATGGCAAATTATATTACGCGGCGGCGGCGGGGGCGTCTCGCGGTGGGAAGCAGCTCCTCTGCCGTGCTCGTATGTCGTCAGACCGCGACCGGCGGCAATGGCGTCTTGCGCCCGTTGTTGGCGTACTCTGGGCGTTAGCCTAGCTTCAAGGAAGGCCAAAATGTTCGACTTCGAGCGAAGTCAATGGCGGGAGGAGGCGATCGCGTTGGTGCAAGGAAGCGGTCGACGGCGGCCATCCATGCCGCCGAGGGGGCACCGGCACCAGCAAGGGACATGCGCCGCCAACGGCGCGGCGGAGACATTCGTGGTGCACGGCACCGCACGGCGCGTCGATGCCACAGACGCGCAAGCGCATGCGCTAGGAGGTGCACGGGCACCGCGACGGGAGTACGCTGCTGCAGACGCAGTAGCGCATGCGCCGGGCAGTGCACGGCGCGTGAAAGTCGGCGGGGACCTCGTGGAACCCCGTGGCATCAAGCTCGGCGACAATGTGCGGCTCCCATCCCATCAATTCCACGGGGATGGGCGCTGGCGCAGTCGGGGCGACGGGAGCCGGAACGGGAGCGGGGACAGGTGCGACGTCTTTCCGCAGGGCCAGTTCAAGCTCGTCCCAAAGCGCCTTATGTTCTTGAGACTCCGGCTGGGTGTCTTCCTCATGAAACTGGAACACTAAGGGCAGACCATCATGATGCGGCATGGCGTACGTTTAGGTCAGGCTAGTTGGAGGTAGACGACAGGAGAATCGGAGAGGAAGAGAGAGGATTGTAGCGATACCGGGTAGTGCGGGGTTGATTTTAAACTGCGGCGCTGGCGACATTAAAAGTGGGAGCAGTTGGGATGACGGTGGGCGGCGGAGCCTGGTCAAAGGGCTCGCCTCCCGGTGAGTTTGCAATGCGATACCTTTCGCCACGCCTCCTGACAGCCCGGCGCCTTGTTCGCTCACACGCCTCCCGTCGACTCACACGCTTGCTGGGACGGCACCTGCCGATGAGAAGCGGGGACTCGTGGCGGCACATAAACGCCCACGGTTTCAATAGTGAAAGCGTTCGCCTTAACGTGACAGGTCTTTGTTCCAAAATACCTTGGCTCTTCATTTGTGCAACTTGTCATAAGCAGCTTGTCTCGAATTGAAGAAAAACTTACGAAGTAATATTTGTGCCATATCACGTGACCATGCTCAGTTTCAAGAATTTATGCTCACTTTTGGATTTTCTGAAATTTAAGATCCAAGATTCAAACAATATCATAACCTCGATCATGCAATAAATTTTCAAGCCGTGCATCTGTCTCCGTTGTATTTCTTAAGAAAGGATTTGGTCAAACATTTTGCTTAGTTAAACCTCCTTTCCGGTTTATAGGGCTCAATTCAAAATCTCACCAACAAAGGTAGATGGTGAGTGGTGGAACAATTGTTGTAGTTTGCAAAACCACTCAATTAATGCACTTGTTTTCCTAAAATTTGTGTTTATTTAATGCATTAATTGCAATGCATGCATGCATAAAGTACATGCATTGGTCAATTTTCTCTTAATACTTGCATGTAATGATTTATTGCACCTTGAAATCTGAACATGTGATGGGGAACAACCAAATTGAGACTTATAAAATGGGAAAACTAAAATTCTGAGATAAGCCCTATAAACCGGAAAGGAGGGAGTAAAAGGATAATCCCTCCATACCAGTGCATTGCCTGATATATTAACTCAAGTACTAGGCATGAACAAACTGGCTCAATTCTGTGCTCATCCTGGTGTAGTAGTAGTAGTTAGTACTAGGCAATGCAGTTGACGGGTGACCTTGACGAGCGGCGACCGATGGAATTGAACCGTGCTTGGCACGGTAGGTAACGTTATCTAGTTACTAAAGCATCCCTCCGTTGTTCATCGGTAGTCATTATGGACCGGGGACATGAGGGGAATTTCCAAGGGCTGGAATTCTGGCTGCCAGATATTTCGACTTGAAACGCTGAGGCTCGACTGGTTGGGGTTGCCTAATGTGCATACCACGCACGCCACCGAAGGACACGAGCCCGCTTTTTAGGATCAACACGAGCCAAGGTCTGGCTGGTACGCCGTTGGGTCCTACCATTTGAGAATACGAAAGGAACCTTTTAAATTGCCGAACGAATCTATGTGTATTACAATACCCGTATTTTCCTTGCAAATACCAATCTCAACGTGGTAATTGATTTATGATGAGTTGTTGAATTAGAGTGAATTTGTGATATAGTGATCTCAACGTGGATTTCACATTTCATGGTATCCCTAGTAAGTTTTCCAGTGCAAATTCAAATTTAAAAGATGAACAATATGGAGGTGAGAAAACTTTGTATGTATCAAGCATATGACCACGCACACACACACACACACACAGAGAGACACACATGCACGAACATAACAACAATCCAATAAGTATAGTGCATCTATGTTTCCAACCCATGCATGTATGACACGAGTTCAAAAATACTCCTTCTATTCCTAAATATTAGTCTTTTAGAGAGTTCAACAAGTGACTACATACAGAGCAAAATGAGTGAATCTAGACTCTAAAATATGTCTATATACATCCGTATGTGCCACCCATTTGAAGCCTCTAAAAAGACTAATATTTAGGAACGAAGGGAGTAAAATGTAAGACATCCATGGTCCTCGGCTCAATATTTAAAATGAACATGAAACTGAAACACGAATATTAAGTCTAGTACTACTGTACATGCAAATGTTGTGTTTAGGCGGAGCTATGATTGTCGGGGTCAACCCTCGACCTTAGATAAAATTGTGGAGCTCTGCTTAGGGTTGTTTAGATTATATTTGTCCCCACCCTCCCAACCACCGATTGGTTGTGCACCCCACCCCTCCTCCCCGGGAGAATATCATGTGCCCCATACCTTAGATGCTATATGCCGATCTGAGTTGCTTGGAGTTTGTTGATCTGAGTTATTGCAGCTCATATGATGTGTCTTAAATTTTTTGCAGGAAACCTTGATGAGTTTGAGAATTGCACACAATTTGTACAAAAACTACTTAGATGCCATTTGATCCCATATCCAACGACCTCGAAGCTCGTATCACCGTAGCATCTAAGATGAAGAAGGACATCATATTCTCCTGTATGTAAGAATATCATGTGCTACCACACCTTAGATGCTTTGGTGATACATGCTCTTCGGAGGCGTTGGATTTGTGACCCAACACCTCCTCGGTGGTTCAATGGTTTTTGCGTAAAAGCCCCAAAAGAGTCCTACCCTTTACAAGCACAAAGACTGCTCAGATGAGATTGGATCTCAGATCAAACGACCTCCAAGCTCGTATCACCGTAGCATCCAAGCTGCGATAGCACCTTATGTTTTCTCGCACGGGGGAGTATGAGGTGCTCCCGCACCGTAGATTCTATGGTGATACGAGTTCACTGAGATCTAACGGCCCACAATAGGAGGTTTGAATATTTTTGCAATATATGGCTGATAGAGTTTGGGAAATGCGCAGAAAGTACAAGTACTATGCATGTGCCATCTGATCACTGATCATACGACCTAGATGCTCATATCACCGTAGCGGGTAATTAATATGAGCACCGGGGAGCCGTTGGATCGAAGATGCATCGGCACATACGAGGCCTGAATGTTTTATTTGCAAAAAAAAACTTTGGAGAGTTAGGAAATTGCGCATAATTACAAAGACTCCTCCCAAGCCATTGGATCTCACCTCCAACGTGTAAAACTCAGATCACCATAGTATCTAAGTCAGGGTGGATGTGATATTATATGTCATTGTCATTTTGTTCAGTAAACTTGCAAAATACGTGTAACTCGTGCTGTTACTTGTCTAACCGCGCAAAGTGTTTGTTCAAAAAAACCATCCTACACTGAAATATCAGAACAACACACGGGGGTCCCACTTGTCATTAATCAAATTTGGTTTTAAAACTAACAAATCTGAAAGACGAGATTCGAACTGGCAACCTGGACTACAAAGCGTAAGTCGATAGCCTGAAAAAATGAATGGTTGTTGGCTTTATCCCATAACTTGATTTTATACAGTACTTGCGTTGAGTAGAGTAGAGGGAGTGCCTCATCAACACGTGCATGACCGTTGTCTCACTTACGGGTGGGTCCTAGGTCTGCGATCTCAATCTCTTCTCTCCATCGCTCTAACCTTTGCACGGGCACGCATTTAAGAGCGGCGCTTAGCTTGCCGTGGTGTTATTACAACTAAAAAAGCTTGGAAAATAGAAGAATCGCCTAGAACAAGAGACGTTGTGGCTGGTCAAGACGGAGCTAACCGTGCCACGCTTGCATGATGAAGCTGTGGCTAGTGGGGTGTTTTCGACCGACCGGGCCGGGTCCCGAGAGGTCGAACCATAGGTACTACGTCTGATATAGTATATTTTTACACGCACATTTTCCCTCCGTGCCGAGACGTGACACACCCTACCGCGCGGTTTCGGGGTCCTCCCAGGTGGTGCACGCATATATTCTTCCTGACGTGGGATGCCCTACCGTGCGTTTTCTGGGTCCTCCTCGATCATAGCGCCGAAGCAAGTAAATGAGTCGTCAAATCACGAAAGACCACCTTTCCCGCCGAGTACATCAGTGAAGCACGGTGGCTAGCTAGTTGGGCTAGTTCGACCGATTAGCTAGGCCGCTGCCACATTTGTTTTTTCACCCCTTTTTTTATCTACTTGCCGGCAGGTAAATTTAAATATCCACCACGGTGTTGCTCTGGTGTTTGGGTGCGGCAGGATTTTTGATTTTTTGATTGACGGGAGCAGGCGCGGCAGGATTTTTAATTTTTGATTGACGGAGCAGCGGTAGCAATAGTCCACGATGACTCACCAGAAACCCATTGCTCCCTGACGTGAGAAGTCGTCGACTGGTGTTTTACCGTGGTGAAAACCAAAAGATTCCCCGCTCCTCGGCTGGCTCCCTCCGCCTTCCCGTAGAATGCATTGCCTTTCAACCGTTTTGCCCCATTTGCTTCCTCTCCCCATTGCTTCTACCTGGTGCCATGGCGGCGCAGCAGATCACGGAGTCCGAGGTGAGGCGCCCGACACAGAAGCTCCATGCCAAGGATGCGGAGCTCAGGGCCAAGGATGTGTAGCTCCGTGAGCTCAAGGAGGAGAGGAGTGCCAGCTCCTCCGTTATGTGCGGGAGTTCACGGAGCTTCAAAAGCGGCAGGCGTCCACCACAAAGATGCTCGAGGCGTTAGCAGCGTTGCTGAAGAAAGCGGGAGATACGATAGGCCGTCAGGGGAGCCGGCTGGAGCGCGAGCGGGCCGATCGTGACGAGGTCCAGGATAGCCTCAGCCACTTGGTGAACCAAGTTGCCATGCACGTGTTGCGGCTGCGTTATGCCTATCGTCGTGCCAGGGCGACGATGCCGGCCGTTGGGCTAAACCCGTTCGACCACCCGGTCGACTTCGACGAGCTGCGGCTTCCTGACCTAGTCTCCTTCTTCACCTATATCTCCGAGGAGCTGAGTCGTCTCCGCGCGATGGTGGGGGCTGAGCTGGACAAGGAGGGGTTGCGCGCTACCGTTGCCGTTGCCGGGCAAATCCTTTCAGGGCTCCGTCACCGGGATCCATTCGTGCCATTGGACGCCGTCTTTGACGAGCTGGCTCCCGTCAACCGGGAGCGGGCTCTGCGGGCGGTTGCACCCTGCATCACCAACGTCGTGCGCCTCGAGAAGCAGAGGGACTTCGGTGGTGTTTAGGCGCCCTCTGCATGGGCATGTCCATGTCTCGGCGCAACATGACCATTGGATCAAAATCAGACGGTGCAGACCAGTCACTATAGCACAAAGCGTGTGGGTTTGTTTGGTTGCATTCTCATCACAATATAGTTGTTTCCTCTTCGTGTATTTTTGTCAACCTACTAGTGTGGACTCATGCACCCTTCATGCACTCTGCCAAACACCCAAAAGTGGGTCGAGAAGGGAACTTTTGCTCCCATCCCGTGCACCCTTCATACACCATGTCTAACACTATAGGATGTGCTTCATATGGTTCATGTTTCGGGGAGTACTGTAGCACCGTACTCTCCGTCTTGTTACTGTGGAACTAGTTCTCATTAACATTGATCTCACCGTTCATTCTCGATCGGACAAATAAAAAGCGGTACTATGTTACATATAGGAGTAGTTGATATGCGCACAACATCTTTTGTTATCGTCATATCTTACTACACTAGCAACAAGATTGTGTAGTACCGACGTATAAACCACTGGACATGCCTAGTAGTAGGAGCACTGTGTATGTTCAAGTGGCTGCCGTGTTTCACACTCCTCCATCGTAAGAGTGGAAACGCTTGCTGTAATCATTTTTTCTTCAGAATGAAAAATAGTGGACACGCTCTATCGTGCGGATCCTCCTCCAGCCATGCATTAAATTACTCACTTTCGCCGACGTGTGGGATAGCCAAGACCTGGTCCACCAAACCATGCACTAAATTACTCAGTAGTAGAGTGACGGTAGACTACCCCGATCGAACCACGCAGAATGCCCAATGAGCCATCAAATCACAAAACCCCCTCCTTTCCAAAGTAAGTTGGACTTGACGAAGCAACCATCATTTCACTCTTATCTCTCAGCTTCCTCTCTTGAAGATAACCCCACTCGCTTCGATTCTCCCTCATCTCGTTCCTCCTTTCACTCTTCTCTCTCAGCTTCCTCTCTTGGATGGACGCCGGAGCACCGGCCGATGTGATGTCTATGGCTCTGGCCAAAACCGTCGAGGCTCATGTACGAAGAAGTGCAAGCACCCCGCCGAGACTACGGCAGACAAGCTCAAAGCCATCGCCCTATCCAAGCCCCCCTCTCCGGGATCCCTCATTAAGCAAGTCCAGGTAATGTCTCTTGTTGACGATCTTTTTCTCGATCTTGATTGTGTTTTTTCATCTAACATGCAGTACTAGTACCGTAGTACAACTTTCTGGTGATCTTGCATGTGATTTTGTGTGCCAAATGACGGTTCTAAATTCCTCTTTTGACCAAAACATGCGAGAGGTTGACACTGATTTCTTATAGATTACTTTCAACTACTCCTCTGTCCCAAATTTCTTGTCTTAGATTTGTCTAGATACGGATGTATCTAATACTAAATGTGACTTGATACATCCGTATCTAGACAAATCTAAGACAAGAATTTTGGGACAAGAAATACTTATGAACATCAATGCTACCTTTTAAGAGGGTATATTTGCCTCAAGAACTTGTGTTATGGATATTGCATGTAATCCCTCCGCTCTCATGCCTTTGAAGACATGTTCTAGTGTCTTTGTTCACTCATTTCTCAGTGCGTATATGTAGTCATATATGGAGTATAATATCGAAAATCGCCTTTATATTTCTGAACGGAGGTAGTAATAAAATATGGTTTCGCTTGAATTAGAACAGGTCCGCGGTGGAGATGAAGTTCTCAAAGTCATGCCGTGTGAACTGGAAGACACGATGATGAGTTCTCTTCGCTGAACTATCCAAATTGCCGTGTCCTTGTCGCCACGTGTCCTGAACTAGTGTTTTCCTATAGCATTGTTGTCAGGCGTGTTCTCGAGGCTGTACTTGACCACAACAATTTCCTGGTTGTGCCTTCGATTACGAAGGGTGTGTTTCTTGTAAAGCTTCCCAACAAATCTGACGCGGTCTGTCTTCATCATCATGTTTATGAGTGGAAAGACCACTCTGTGAGGTTCTCCAAAGTTGACAAGATGGTGATGGTGCATGTAGACATCTCACACGAAGTCCATGGCCTAGTCAGTTATGCGGGGTTCATTCCGTAGGTCGGTGGCAAGAAATAGTCTGCAGAGTTTAATTAGTGCAACTTTGCTTGTCTGTAGTAAGTACTATTGTTCAGTACTTGATTTGTGTTTGTGAACCCTGTATTGTTTATTAGTACAGCCGCTTATGGTGTGTGCTCAATCCTGAGAACGGTCTATGTTAATGTCTGTCCACTCAATTCAGTCTGTACATTTTGAAGTATCCATATCATATTTTTGTGAGGACGGTTTATCAATTATGGTTACACTCCAATATCTATATGCATTGCAGGGTTTATCGCACCCACCAGATTTCCACCCCATGGATGTTCGGGTCCATACGATTTGTCATGGCCTTTGGACTGTCCTGCTTGTGGGAGTAGGCGGGGCCCCTGCATGCCACGCCAGAGTTGGACGCATCAATCTTCCATTTAGTACTTCAACATAGTGATTTCCTGGTAAGGATTCACTCATGTCACATCAAGTAAATCTTATTTATTTCATCGTCTAAATCTTATTGATTTAATGTCATGTTTTCTTTCTTTTCCTGCAATTTTATGATGCAGGTTTTGCCATGTGACATTCATCACAAAGTGTAAACCGTTTGGTTTGCTCTCTGATGGCTATTTTTGCAGGTTTCACTTCTTATGTCATGTCAAGAACGTGAAGGCACCGTCCATCACTTATATTATCGGAAAAAATTTGATCACCGTTGTCTGAATACAAGCTAAATCCCTATGATGAACTGCAGTTTGGTTTAACAAAAACGCCACAATTAGTCCTTCTCGCTAAAAAGAAATGAAGAAAAAACCGGATCACGGTCATGGATCCTAGTCAAGTTAGAAAGCTGATCATAAGGCATCAGACACGCATCGCCGCTGTCTCGCACAGATCGAGCACCGGCAGCTGTTTCAGCACTCGACACCGCAAAGCTGGCCTGATCCATTGAGGATTGGGCACCGACTGCCACAATCGGTCACCGATCTACCGGAGGATCTGGACATCGACACCCAAGCACCACTTCTACAAGGAGCACCATCTCCTAAGGCAAGCAGCGGCTTCGCACTCGCACCAACACTTGCACTTGCATTTGGTCCGGCCCGCAGTTGCACCGGCAATGACTGGGCTGCGGTTGCACTTCATACACCAAAGTCCTTACACAAACTGACATGTCCACCTTCTTGGTAAGCATTGGCCGCCCAAGTGCTTCGTTCTTTTTTCTTTCCATGTTGTTTCACACGATTCACTGTGTTGATCTAACTATTTGGGTATGTCGTCTTGTTTGCAAACAGAGAATTCCTAGAGCAACGAGGGAGTCGTTCAACTATTCGGGCGACCGCGGCCAAGTTTCTCTTACCATGCGCAGCCTTGGTGTGAATGAACCTGCTCAATATACCATAAGTACAAAGGATGGTCGCATGATGATTGATGCTAAAGGATGGTCAAGGTTAAAATCTAAATCATATCTTTGCGGTAGGGGATGATGTCAAATCGAACTTTCTTGGCAAGGAGAGCTGGTCCAAATCAACTTTGAAATTCTTCAAGCGCATGCAACCCGCCAAACCGATCTATCCTCCGAGAGATTTTGATGTAATAATCTGCATCGTGAAACAAGTGTCCTGTGTGTATAAGTAGTACGACAAGATTATTTATCACATGGTATATCATTGATAGAATTGCAACTCTGATTGCTGGTTAGGAACCGCTGCTCGATTTCATTCCAACAGCTTGCCATGCTTTATTCAATTTTGTGTATTCGCTTTATGCATAAAGATTCTAAAACCAGCGTAGCATCGATCGCTTGCAATATGAAAAGCGCTTGAGGTAGAACACATGGGCCCCAAACATGCAGGGGTCGGCCTCATGCCCAAAGTCCGTAACCGTGAGCCTATCTCGAGTAAAAAAATCTGAGTATTATATTCTCACTGAACCCCCCATAAAAAAACCTTAACCCCCATAATGCCCGTGCATTGCAGAGGGAGTATATTTCTCAGCAAGGTGAGCCTGTGATATAAAAGATTTGTATATTTCTTTACAGAGGGAGTATCTCTCTGTCAAAATATATATTTATGTGTAACTAGTTAGTCCTGTCTTTCTACTTCCTTTCGCTGATATGTGGGGCAACCGACAGCAGGTCCACGTGCCATATGCACAAATTTGAGTGCGTTAACTTCACGGTAGACACACCCGGTTGTAAGCGCCGCAGAATGCCCAATGAGCCGCCAAATCACAGCCCCCTTTCCAGCTTTAGCAGATGGTCGGACAGACGGAATGACCGCAATATTTCACCGGGCCTGAATCCCCTTCTCTCCTCGTTGTTCGTAGAGAAACCCCCGCTCGGCGATTGCATAGGGTTTTCTCATGGAGGACCAGGTACGAATTCTTCATCCATCCCCGATAAATCGAAGTCCCTTGGTCGCAGGTAATCCTAGGATGGCAGTCGCCGCCGTTGATGCATTTTTTCTTCATACTGAATCTAGTGTGTTTCAGCTTGCGTGCCCAAAGTGCGAGTACCCTACAGATTTCTCATACCGGCAGACGCCACACTTGTTCCTTCTCATCCTACCACAACATTTTGAAACGCGCACAGTATGTTCCTAGAATCCTCTTCTCTATCCGGGAGGGTGGGGGTTTTTTGAACATGCTGTGTTGTCATCTTATTTTTCCTGCAGTGTATTATTTGCCCTGCCAGCACACATGTACTCAAGATGCTCGGCCTTGCCATAACTGAATACACTAGTTTAATGGTCACAATGAAGACAAGCCATGATATTACTTCCGAATTGGGTTCATGAACCAAGAAGATCGCTGCTTTTTTTATGGCCGAACTTGGATAAACTTCCTCAAGTGTTACGGACTGAAAGTTGGCGCTCGAATGTTGATGGAAATAGCAGAACCTGCTCTCATCTTCACTGCATCTTCCACCCCGACGTCATTCCAATTGTTCATCCATTTTAGTTTTGTATCTGGTTCTTGCTTGTTGCCTCGATTACTTCTTAATCCACCTATTCTGTCTAACTAATCACAATTTAACTTTAGAAGTAGCAACGAATATCTCACGAAGATGCTACTTCTAACTAATATTTTCTTATAATTGGTGGCACGTGTAGGTTTTTTTCGTAGTTAAGCAGTCTGCTCGCTTGTTAGTCTGTAATAACTCATTTATTACTAATGGCAATCAAGTTGATCGATCGACATCCACAAGTTCCTACACTTTATTGATCGTCTTGAGGTCCTTGTGGGGCATTTCAATGGTGGAAGACCACGTGGGATATGTGTGCTACTGCTGCACTCATTGAACAGGTCCAACTGTGTCGAGAAACTTATGTCACGAGCTGTTTTCTGTTATATATGTTGTTCATAAACTGTTGCTTATGCACAGTTTTATAGCTGTGATCTTCTTGAAACAAGAACTGCCGAGTTCTATTGTTCCTATACAGATGCCTGACCATGGTGGGGTCAGACTTGCGCTTGGTCACAACATGATGTTTATGTCGACCTACTCAATTCCCCTTGGAGGTGAAAAGGTACTTATTCGTGGGTGGTCTCAGATAATGAAGGCCCGTCCATCTTGGAGAATAGGACGTAAGATTATGTTCATGCTTTTCCATGGCTCTAAAGCTAATATCCTGTTTATTGACCACGCGTTGCGAGATGAAGCCGCTTTGAAGGTTGTGGATGCGCAGGTGCACTGGCCTTGGCGGCCTCTTTATCGATTTCGGGTTCCCAAGCACTCTCTAGGTTCGAACACTGCGCGCGCGGAGATCTCGCCCTCTACCTACCTGCACCTCGCCGCCTCGCTATGATCTAAACTATGAAAAGAACAACACAAGAGACACAGGGGTTATACTAGTTCGGGCCACCATTGTGGTGTAATACCCTACTCTGGTTTGTGGTGTGGTGGATTGCCTCTTGGGCTGATGATGAACAATACAAGGAAGAACAGCCTCGTGAGGGTCTGTTCTTGGCTGGTGCGATGAACTGCTAGGGGGAGTTCAGTCACTCTCTCTGCTGATTCAAGGTGCTGGATCCTCTCTTAGATGCCGGATCAAGCTCCCTCTACCCTGTGGGTGGCTAGTCCTATTTATAGGCAAAGGCCCTGGGCCTCTTCCCAAATATCGAGCGGGAAGGGCGCCAACAATTGGCCATTTTGAAGGGGAACATCTAGTACACTTATCCTGACTAAAGTTGGTCCTCGCCTGTCAAAAGCTCTGGTGGTGACGCCGGCTTGGGCTCCATGATGACTTCCTTCCTGCCGTTGCGACGGTCTTGGTCTCGTTGCACCGAAACGAATGCCTTTGCTTGATGCTCTCGCCTGGGCTTGCTCCCTTTGCACCAAAGAGGAAAGGAGGACACTGCGCTGGTCGGGCGCCTCACCGGGCGCCCTTGGTCATTAAGCATGGCTTGCATCATGGGCACCTCATGACGACCTGCCTTGATCTCTCTGCCTCCTCATGAGCCAACTTTGACGAGAGGCTGCCCGAGAAGCTCCTGTCAAATCCGCCCCATGAGGCTTGGTCCCTCACGAGGGTCTTGAGCTTGTGCTGATGAAGACGGGCCGTGCTGGACCACCCCTTGAGCCACGCTGCAGGCCGCAGGCAGGCAAGTCTGGGTACCCCCGTTCTCAGAACGCCGACAGTAGCCCCCGGGCCCAAGGCGCGCCTGGACTTGGCTGAGCAGAGAAGCGAAGGGGCAAGTCCGAAGCACCACGGGCCCTAACAGCCTGCGGCCTTGGGTGCCGTGTGGCGGTTGGTTGGACGTGGGCGCCTTAGCAACTGCGTGAATCGACAAAAGAGCAGCGTCTGTCTAGGCTTTGCTTCCCTCATTTCCTCCGGTCATTGCCCAGATCCCCTTTCTTGCGCCTTTCCTTCCCGCCTATAAAATCTCTAGATCTACTTCGACCGCGTGCCCTAGCAAGACATGGCGCCTCGCTAGACCCCGGCCGGAGCTTGGTACTCAGCCGCCTTGGACTCGCCGAATGTGTCGGAGGAGGGCCTTGCCCGGGTGCGCCGGATGGTGGCGGCGCAAGGCATCGACAGGGCAGAGGTGTTCAAGGCTGGCTCCGCCCTTTCCGAGGGCCAAGGGAGCACCTTCTATCCGCTCTTCTCTGTCCTCCGCCACTACAAACTACAAGCTCTGCACCTCCACCCCAACTCTGTTCTTCTTCTGGCGATCTTCGCCTACTATTGTGAGGCTCACGTCGGGGTGCGGCCCTCAGTGGCCTTGCTACGCCAATACTTCTCCCTCCGTACCTCTCGCGGTCCCATCTTCGCGTGCGCGAGCTTTGTCGCATACGGCAGCTCCAACGCTATCTCGAAGCCCGGGAAGAGGATTGAGGGCTTCAGGAGCAAGTGGGTCATGGTAGATGCTGGGCGCATCCACCCTCGGCTGATTCTGCCAACGGAGCACCCCACGACCTCTGACGATTGGTCTCGCCATGAACTCGTGGATCCCCGCCAAGCCGGTCTTGGAGAAGATGGACGCGATATGTGGCCGAGCAACATGGCGGGCGAAGCCGACCTGGTGCGCCGCTCTCGAGGGAGTTCTGAGCATCGGGGCCCCGTCGATACTCGCTTCACTGTGGAGGCCCCGAGCCCCGCAGTCTTGGCCGACGAAGATCTGGCCGCAGTCCTCAAATCTTTGGTCGGGGAGACGTGGCGAGGCTGGAGAGCGCTCTTGTGCCCCTGTTCCTTCGAGATGATTGGGAGCAGGCGGTGGAATCCATGCCCGTCCTCAATCGGGACGGGCCCGTGCCCGCGGAGGTTCCCGATGACCCGGCGGCCCTGGCGACGGTGGACGTGTCCTCCGACGACTCCAGCGAAGAGGAGGAAGAAGAGGAGCGGGGAGCGGGGCCTGACTCCGAGGCGATCGACGGGGAGTCGAGAGCGCCCCTTCCCCGGCGCAGGTCCCGTGCTCTCCGCCTCTTGCCGAGCGACGACGACGAGGATGGCGAGGAGCGGGGCAACGAGAGCTTGCCCCCGATCCCGAAAAAGGACAGGACTGGGCTGGTACCCCGCGGGTCTACCCCGGCTCCGAGGCGATCCGCAGACGCGCCTCTTGCTCCCGGGTGTCTTGAGGCTGATCCCTGCAGCCGGCTCTCGGGCTTCAAGTATGGCCGGAGGTTGCTCGAGCTCATGAAAGCTGGCGACCAAGTAAGTGCTTGATTCTTGTTTTATTCCTTGTTTTGTCAGCTGAGGCTTGATGTCCAGATTTCTTGGCTGGCTGGCGCCTGCAAAGAAGTCGAAGGGACTCTGAGGCTCCATGCCGGGCAGCGCCCTGCCAAAGAAGGTGACAGCAAGGCACGGGCCTCTCTGCCCTGGTCGTCCTCGCGAGGCTTTATGGAGCTGGTAGCCTCAGCCCCCATGGCCCCAAGCGACTCCAGAGGTATCCTTGCCTGATGCCACCGCCACAAGCTGTTGGGGCGCAGCAGGTCCCGCCTCAGGATACTGTGGTTATGCTGCCGTCCTCTCCTCCTACTCCACCAACTGCCGTCTCTCCGACTCCTCCCACTGTCCTGGATCGTCTGCCTGCTGAGAACCGGACCGGCCGGAAAGATCTTACAGGCGCCGACTCGCCAGTGGCCGGCTGAGCTGGCTTCGCTGGATTCGCTCACGATGCTTCGATTCGAGTGGCGCCTGGTTCAGCCTTGATGGCTTGCGACGAGGAGAAGCAGGCCGCCCTGGGGCGGCTGCTGTGACGCCTTGCGCCTTGGGAGAGGTGGCCGGCGTCCGAGGTCGCGTTGCAAGGCGCCTGGAGAAGCGAGCTGCTCATGGGACCAGCTTGCCAAGGAGGCCTCAGATTCGCCAAGAGAAGGAGGAAGACATGAAGACTCATGGCGGCCGTCAAGGACCGACGCTTGCTTACCAGCGCCTCGACCGCCTGGGTGCACTGGAGAAAGAGTTGGAGGCGAAGAAGGTCGAGCTGTACGGCAAGGCGCGGGTTCTTGCCGAGGACCGCGAGGCTTTCACGGAGATAAAGGTGAAGGATCGCACCTTGCTGAGGTCGCTTTACGACAGCGGCCTGGAAAGCCCACTGGCCGGCGCCGAGGACGGCCCCGCCAAGCTGCTCCCCTTCCCGATCCGCGCTCTTGAAGATGGCACCCTTGGCCTTGGACCTACGGCTAAGGTCGAGGCGCAGTGTCCCGTTTTCTCGCTACCGACGCTGGTCCTTACCCACGCCTTACCTTCATATCCCGGACGTCGACCTCGACAGCTGAGCCAATGCGGGCCGAGCTTGTTGCCGCCATACGCTGGGTCACGAGGCCGTGAAGGGTCGCAAGGAGGCTCTGATCGGGTTCGGGCCTTCAAGCATTAGTCCGGGCGAGGCGCTACCAGTCTTGAGGCTTCACGAGGCGAACCCGCTCCGCGCAGCTCCGCCACCAACATGTGACTCCGTTGTGGCTCATGTTCTGCTTTCAGCTCCTACAACATGCATCATGCCTCGGGGAGGCGTTTAAAATTGCGTTTGGTGTTGTGATAATAGTTATGGACTGTAATGTTTGCTTTTAAATTACTTTAGATTTGCGCTTCTCCTTCCTACTTGCTTATGTTCTACGCCGGCAGAGTCTGCCCCACAAGAAAGCTTCACCGCCCGTTGCTAGCCCCTTAATCGAAAACCAGGATGGGACCAAGGAGTGAGGGGCTACGTGACAAGTTAGGCTCCTGAGTCGCGATGCTCAAGAGTCCCCCTTGGCGCACGAACAGCAAGTAGGGAGGTGAGATGTGTGGGTGAATCTACCATTCTACGTCTGCAGAGCCCGGCCCCGCGCATACCTCAACCGCCGTTAGCCTTTCGAAACTAAGGAGTGAGGGGCTACGTGACCATTAGGGTTCTCGAGTCGCGATGCTCAGAGTCCCCCTTGACGCTCAAACGGCCTTCGTACCTTGGCTCCGCTCGGGAGGGGCGTGCAGGAACCAGGCCCGAGGGGCTGGGCTGGGTGGCGTCGTGCGGGCGTGACCTGTGCGTAGCCCGTGCTCCAGCCTCGCATGGCACTCCCAGGGGAGGCGTTGCGATGAGCCGCCATGCTGAGCTCTGGGCTCCACGAGGTTGATGCGGTTGGGGCCACCTCGGTTGTTTATCACCGGCGCGGGCATAGCGCTTCAGTGTATTATGTCACGGGCATAGCGCTCCCGGCAGTTGTTGCCACCAACATGAGCATGGTGCTTCCACAGTGCGTGGGAGGGGAGCCCGGAAGGCAGGCTACCGCTCGCCACGACACGTGGCTGCACGGTAGGGCTCGGCGAGGTGTATCTCAGGCACCCGTGAGCCAAAGACGGGACTCACGGGGCCCTACCTCAAGGCGGGTTGCGCCTGTGCACTGGCCTTAACTTGTGATGTGTTCTGCAAATTTGGTTAGATGACGACGCTCTATGTCCTCGGTCCCAGCCCTCGAGCAGGTCTCTCAGCCCGTGACGGTATGCCCGGTCGCGATGCCGTGGACAAGACCCAGAGGGTGAGGGATGGAGAGAAGCGGCGAGCCCATGAGTCGCGATGCTCATGTACCCACCCTTTAACGTGCAAGCGGCCGACATGAAAGAAGAAGGGGTGCCGTGGACAGGCATCAAATAACAATCATGATGGGTCAAACGCATGACCCGAAATAAACGCAAGAGGGGTACATGCCGGGTCCTGCCCGAGCGACTTGGGGATGATGCAGCCCAGGCGCCCTAACAAGGTAAGCTAGGAACATGAAGTAAAAGGGATACATGCAGCGAGGACGGACCCTGCGGCACAGGAATGATGCAGCCACAGGGGGTGCTCCCACTGGAAATGAAA